>OU744721.1:69507059-70869216 GCA_916613615.1 Steromphala cineraria
TCCTTCTGTTTCACGGTGATGTTTATCGAAATGTGTCTGTTTCAATGCAGTATTACCTTCATCTTATATTTCTCAGAAACTTCAGGGCTTATCATAGGGGAGACCAGGGAAAAGCGCGCCGTCGGGACAAAGTGATCCACGCTGGAATCGTTTACGTGGGTTGGGGACGTAGGGTTTTAAATATTTAAAAAATATGTCTTAATGGAATAATTTCATAAAAATACAAATCGGAACATTGAACTCTCGTGCTCTTGAATATCGAGAGTTCAGGTCCATTACATCTTGAAGAATATTTTGTACATGTTTGCGTATATTGATTATAATTTAGTTATTTCTATCCATTCAAATTTATTACTTTCGATTAGTATTTCCTAATTATAAGTGTGTTAAATATTTGACATTATGTGTCTATTCACATTCGGCAAAGCGACCAGGGGATAGGTCAAAACTGCAGGGCAAAGCGCGCCCCCTTATCTGATAAGTATAAGATATATGGTGCAAGTTGCATTTTCTTCATGTAAAGGTGCCTTTGAGACGCACTTATATGTTAGGGGGTGCTTTGCCCTTGTCTCCCCTAAGAATGTAATATTGTCTTTAAGAACATTCATTACTGAGAGGACAGTTTTGTATTTTGAAAATAATTGTTTTAAATTTCCTCCAAATAAATAAAGTTTAGCCATGAAAGTTGCATATTCCACTTCTCTTGTTGCCCAAAGCATGATTATCCGACCGCTGTTTGATCAACGGACGTGCAGGTCCAAGTTGGATTTTCATTAAAGCGCAGATAACACGATATTTCTCCCCGAATCGCCTATCACTCTTCCATTCAGTTAAGTGACAGAAGAAACCCAGTCTAAATTAAAACGAGGCTCATCGAGACCCGTATGTAAGCCCTTAATTCCCCAGACGGAATTAAGAACATTCGCGGAAGACAGTTAAAAGGGGCACTGATAAAGCACTTTAAATGGACACTGATGTAGAATCTAGGTTACTGTGTTCTTTACTTGACCATTCTAAAGACCAAAATGAAAGTTCTTTATATCTAGTTCGGAAATCGTTAATTAATAGCCAACTAAGTGTCTAAAATCTGAAAATTTTACCAATGTCCATAAAACTTAAGTTTATTTCATATGAGAAATATGGGTCACTAGACTCAACACAATGATTTATGAAGGATATCTCCTGACCTTGTTCATTGGCAACGCATTGTCGGAATGTTCTTCTTGAAAATCTCAAATATTAAGTCGATGACATTCAAGGTATGGAGACACTTCGTACTTCGTAGATGATTGTGGGAGACCATTTTGTTCTATTGAGAAGATGACTCTTCAATTTGTCACACAATTGGAGCAATTGTCGTCTTTTAATGTGTCAGTATGTCAAAATTGTTAAGACATGCCGAACTCCTTCATAGTATTGAAGGATCTTGTAGGGAAATGTAGGGAAGTGCGGTAACAATCCCAATCGCTTCATTAGAGAACTTCAAATCGACAAGGTACTAAGCGGCTATGATTAAGTGTAACAGTCTAGGATAGGAAAGTGGATTCGCGTAGTTTAACTGATCTTGTAACCTTCATTTTAGAACTGTTACTTTTGATTTCCTTGCATTTAGTAACATTTTGTTTCGGTGTTGTCTTAATAATTATGCGCATATGCCCTTAAAGGGACAGTAGCACTTTTTGAACATTTTATATTTTCAAATTTTCACAGATAACTTTTCGTTAATGCTAAATGTTTTATTTTGGTAGTGTCAAAAATCTCATCACACAAACAGATCATCCATAGTCAGCAAACAAATTATAAAGAATCATATAAAATCCATTAGCAGCCATTTGTGTGTGTGATCACCTTTAATTCATTTTGTGTAAGAAAAAGGAATCGCATGTCTTAACTTTACACTATATATTTAATTTATTACTGCTTCATTTAGTTTAGATACATTGTCTTTCAATTGGAACCATATATTTTCATTTCCTGAGATCAACTTATATTCCCTTTAATACGTGCTACTGACCCTTTAAAATCAACGAACTCGTTTGTTCATTACAAAAAAAACCAAATCACAACGATGTAAAAAAAATAACTTTTGATGTTGAGAAAAAAACTTAAAGAAAGCACGTATCTTATTGTATCGGGTATTGCAATAGAGCTTTCAAACTGAAATTCACATGGGAAAATTTGACTTAACAGAAAAAGAATGGAATACATAATATTTTAAAATTTCAAGGATCTATTTCAGACTTCTTGTTTTATCATATGTGTAAGTAAGTACATATTACCAACGTTATACATGGCAAAAAGGATATTGCTTTCGAGTCTCGGTAACTGAGTAAGGAATATGTTTCTGGCCTGTGATGCAATTAGAAGTTAATTCGCTTAGTCTAGTCTTCATCCCCATTACATGGGACAGACATTAATTTCCTCATTGATTCTGGTGTACGACTTTCCATACTCGCTAAGCATTACTTTCTGATTTGTGTGTTATTTCTGGATCTGATTATCATAGGAATGGGTCTCGATCCGTGTGTTTTATACTTAGCCTCCCTTGTACGACGTGGATCGTTTGAAATGTGAAAATATGAACTTAAGTCGGAGCTTGCTAGTTACATAATTGCTGATAAATGGTTGAATTTGCATGTGAAACGTATTTCATACCTTTTATTTTATATTATCATTGTTTGATAAAGTAACGCGCATTCTGATACATTACTCTCTAATTAATTTTGTTTGAGTTATTATTGAATCGTAGTGGAGAGGGGTCATTTTGATTTCAAACATAAGTGGTAAAACATTTGAAAACTGTCATTTTGAAAACCCCAGTTTTTATTCATAATCACTACATGCATGTACTTGATGGCCAACACAAGGACATAGTACCATGACATAGCCTTACATGTACGTAGATGGTCTGTCTACTTCCTTATCTTGCACAACGTAAACATTGAAGAGCATTTTAAAAATGATTTACCCAGTCCCGAAGAATTCCGTGAGGCAGTCGTCCGAGTCCTGTTCGTGCATGGTTTCATCCAGTTTGTACTCCCAGATGGGTATGGTGGGGTCAAGGTCACGACTCGGGTAATCAAGCTCCCAGAATCCTCCAGCTAAGATGGCTCCGATACCTGACAGGAATACAGCAAAAATAATTAAACATCTTGAAACATCTCTTACCTTCATTGAATGAATTTGTTCGTTGATTTATAACAAACTCTGGTTATGGCAGTTTTTCGGACCATTTGCTTATTCCATGCTTCAGAGCTCACTAAATTGAAATAAAAGAAGTATAAGGACGTTACTAACTTCTTCTGAATTTTATTTTGTTCTTCTTCAATGAACGGTAAATGCAGTACAATCAGCACTTATTATATGCCCTTTACCTATCATTAATCCTCTCCTCTTTTTTCATATGATACTTCTGAATGGCAAATGGTAATTTAAAAAAAAGGTTAGCTAATTGATATTATCCGCGAGCTTTTTTCTCTGTTATCATTTGTCATTTACATCTAAGACATGTTCCCTTTTAAGTTATATTTGTATCATCTGAAAACTTGAGACAATTAAATCTAAGCAGTTTGATCCGAAACCTGACAACGATTTATAAGAAGCAGCAACTGAGTTTCATAATTTCAAGTTATTGAATGGACATCGTGATCGGGTGAGGAGGCATTCTGGCGAACGAAAGGCAATAAAAAGGATGTAAAATATATGACGTAAGATGGACACTTCATCTTCAAATGAAAAAAAACAAACAACCTGCCAACATCAAACCAAAAATAACAAATCTGGATTCATTTCTGTCAAAACTGGTATATCTGTGCACTAAAATTGAAAGCAACTACAAGTTTTTGATAATCCTGACTTGCAAGTGATCTATGTGTTAATGTTAATGTCATGGTCGTGGAGTAAAACAAAAGAAAGAGAAATAAGCTAAGCACTCGACAATGGAATATCTTGATCTTGCTTCCGAGGCTAGCTTCTCAAATTAGTTTGACACAAATGTTCACTTCAGAGAGCAATGTCAAAGTGCTCACCCAGTTTGAGAAGTAATTTGCTTCGGCCACATGCGTCAGTATATATAAGTTGAAAGATGAAGTCGGGAAATGAAAGCTGAACTTACACTAGAGTTTTGGAAAGTTGCGATGCCATGACAGAACAAGCTGTCTTCATTTGATTAGCTTCTTTAAGTTTAAACTTAAGTTAGTTTGCTGACCGAAGGGAAATCAGCGTTTTCAAAATGCAGCTGCAACTTAACGTCAGTTGATCTCTTCGAGTTTTAGAATACGTTATTTCTATTTTGCATTCAAAACGTTAGGTAGTAAACATTACATCAGATATTATCACGTAGATTTCAATTTAATTTAAATTATTGTCCATGCCTTTGACAAAGATTGTTTTTCAACAAATAGTGGTTTTAATCCAATGTCGAAATACATTTATCAAATACTGAAAAATAAAACATCATTTGTGGTCCCGTTTCTCCTTTATATAATGCTATTGATTTAAAATATTCAATTAATTAAGATTTCTCTAGGATTTAAATATGTGATAGTAAAACAAACAATTCCAAGAAAGTGCATAACAATATTCCTTTATTTCCAAAACGCAACTCTAGTGATATGATTCTTTAAAATAAGAACCACTGTTTCATAAGTAGTTTAAAAATCTCTAGCATCTTAGAGGACCACAGTGTATGAAGAATTTTAGATAAGGTCTAAAAACATGTCGTGTTATTCCTAAATTATATCAAAGTGGACAATTCTGTCTTCGTTGAAACTTGTTTTACATTCACAAATTGACTTCCAATAATAGTTGGAATAACACTTACGTTTTCACTTCACAGACCAGTGTTAAAGTTTACGCTGTGAGGCAAAGGTAATTTCCTTTATCCAGACGGGCCCATGAGTGTACGTGTTAAGGGTGAAGCCGAGGAAGGAAATGTTAACCTTTACATACTTAAAGGAAAGTTAAATGCCAAGGCAAAAGGTTTGTTCAAATGCTTAGTTTCACCAGGATATAAAGTTCTATCATTTGGCTACTTCCAATATATTATAAATGTTATGGTTGTTACACGTTTTAAGTATATTCAATTTTATACTGATTATTGAGATGTCAAACTTTTCACTAAAAGTATGATTTGTCAACTTTATATATGGTTTACATAGACAGGAATATACCTGTTCTTTATCTCAAACTTGTTCATATGGTAAGTCTTCAATGATGCATGTGACTTTATCATCCGTATAGTTATGTGAATATATTAAAAAAAATAACAATACAAGAACACATTTGCCATTTTCATTTGGCGGCTTATTTCAATTTTTTTTTACAATCTTAACTTCTAATTACTGCGAAACATTGAAAGGGTAAATACTAAAGTGCATAAACATGAAACAATTGAATTTAAATGATAATAATTCTGAAACGTCTATGGTCACAATTGAAAGAACTCATCTAGAAAAACCTGCTAGTCTTACGGTAATGTGTTAATTGGTAAACGAAAATATTAGAAGATAATTCTTGGTTAAAAAACAAAAAACTAAGAATTTTTAAAGGAATTTCTTATGAGTTTGCATCACTGAAAGGATATAACATTTGTAGCCACATGTGAGGTAAATAAAAGACGGGGTATCAATTTAAGAAATGATACTTTCACCTATATAGACATTCTCTCCCCATGCCACAGAGGCAGATCCAGTCATTAATTGTTGATACAGCCTCTGTTCTATTACGACGAAATCAGTCGGTTCCGGCAGTTTTCCACAATATTGCACCACAATCCATTTGAATTTCCTAATCAAATGATAACGCTTCTCGCATGGAAAGGGGGTTCATATCACAATGCTTTTATCATGACCCAGTAGATGATTTTAGAACAGCGTCGCTGATTGCACAACTAACTTTGATTGCCTCCAATCAGGCATCTCCCATTCTATCCCACAAAGTCGGCGTAATAGAACAGAGGCTGTATCAACATTTCATTGCCTACTATAGGGGAACAAACTGTCTCTATTTCATTATCTTCCATAAGTAGAAATTTAATATGGTTAACTTCCGGGGGGAAAGCATTGACTTCTAACAGCAGCTGTATATTGTTTTAAAGATTATCTTTATTTTCCAAAAAGTGAAAACTAAAATTGACCTGGCTACGTGCTTTTCAATGACATTTCAACAGCTTAAAGAATGACTAACTTATAATTCCTTAACTAATCTTTAATAATCATAGGAGAGGACAGGCAATTTTTTGGAATGACACTTCCCTGCATTAAACCCCTACGGAAACGAAAGGATGACATCTGTTTGGCAAGAACATGACCTCAAAGCAAAGAGTTTTGTGCTGAAATGAATTGAAGTATATTCAAAAACAATTTACAACAGTTTAAAGAATGAACTTATAATTTCATAACAAATCTTTATTAACCGTAGCAGAGGACAGGCAAGGTTTTGGAATGACACATTGCTTCTTTTAAAACTCTACGGAAACGAAAGAATGACCTCTCTTTGGCAAAAATGACCTAAAAACAAAGAGTTTTGTGCTGAAATGAATTGAACTATGTTCAAAAACAATTTACGACGTTGAGAAAAAGGTTAACATTTTCTTCATGAAAACATGCTATAATATCCGTTTTGTTTTACAGAAGTATAAAAGCGGCCCCGAATAAGAACATGAGTCTTTATTTTCTTTGGGTAGGTTCTCAACAGATTGTTATGACGTCAAAACATAATCTCTAATAACGATACCTTATAAGTTGAATGAAAACCTCGACTTTATGTACATTCACGACCGATGAATAAACAACCTCATAAATAATTTTGTTAGTAACGACTTCCATATAATAGGTGGCAAATAATCTGGAGATTTTATGCAATTCAAGGAATGAGAAATACTCCCCGGCTTAAAGGGACAGTAGCACGTTTTTAGGGAGAATATAAGGTAATGTCAGGAAAGTGAAAATTAATGGTTCCAATTGAAAGACAATGTATCTAAACTAAATGGAGCAGTAATAAGTCAAAGATATAACGTAAAGTTTAGCCCTGCGATTCCTTTTCCTCACACAGAATTAAAGGTGTTCACACAAAATGGTCGCCAATGGATTTTATGTGAATCTTCTTACTTTGCTCTAACTATGGATGATTGGCTTGTGTAATGATATTTCTGACACAGTCAAAATAATACATTTAGCATTAACTTACAATTATAAGTGAAAAATCTAAAAAATAAAATTATAAAAAAACGTGCTACTGCCCCTTTAATGCATTATTACAATGTTGACATCAAGCACTTCGAACATTTCCAGTTTGTTTTACAAGGGCTAATTCGAATACTGTTCAAGAAGTCTTAAGGTGGATAGTAAATGAAGAGTTTGTTTGCTTATCATCCTCAGGGTTGGTTAAGCCTTAGAAAACTTCCTCTGATATTTTAAAGTCATTGGAAACACTTGAACAATCATTGGATTCTAATCAATCGACATACATTAACGTATATCACGGCAGACATTGCGGTTGATGTAATAGCCTTTCATATGTGTATAAACTGCGATATTTAGAGTCAAATAGTGAAAACAGGCATCCGTTATTTGTATACCTCAAAATTGGTCTTTTTCTTTATTCATTAATATAACACTTGACTACGGTTCAAAGCAAGTATTTATCTTGACGAAAACAATGTCCTCTTAATTTGTCCTTTTAACATACCATGCATACAATATCAAATATCCTCATTTGATTAATTATGTTTCCCATCATATGACATCATACATCAACCATGATAAGGTAATTAAGTCATATATTCGTTACCATTGACATAACACAACGTACGTGTGTTTGGTATCGTAGATGATAAACCGTGTTGCTTACATATGGCCGTCTCTTCAATATCCTGTTCATCTGATTGACGTATAATGTCTATAATCGAGTTCACAGTCATCAATTTTGCGATATTAATGGTATATCTACAAAGGTAGGTAGGTTGATTTATGACCATTATGGCTACTCCTGCTATTTAATGATTCAGAGTTATGGCCCTAGCAAACATCACTCGTCACAGATACATTTTTAAGTCGATAAACCAGTCTAAAATCTATAATCAGAATACAAAATAAAAGAATCAACATTGGCATGTTCTTCAAATAATCTCAAATTCTAAACCATCTAAACTACCGTTGTTTTAAAGCAAATAACGAACTTTCGCCCCTAAATAACAATACTAATGTATGAAAGGGAGAAAATGTATCTCTTCAACTAAACTGACAGGCAGAAGAAAGAACACCCTTAAGTTGAATCTACCATATGTAAGATTTTCAATTACAAGTATTTTGAGTATTTGATGTCGTAGTCTCATTCTAATAAAAACAGGAGTTAATCCATCGATCAAAGAATACTTATTAGTATTTTCAAAAATGAAATGTTATGTTAACAAATTGTAAAATTAATGTCTTTATAACATAAGAAAGACATATTCAAAGTGGAAATTATTAAACGTGTCTATTTTTCATGTATTGACAACATTTAAAAAATGGTAGGGACTTTAATAGTGGAAATTCTATTTCTTACCCTGCCTACAATAAACAAAGAAATTTTAACTACACGTTAACCAGACACCAATTGTTTTATTCAAACTACTGCAAATATGTGGTATTGTTAAGATGCCATAACTTAAACATCACATGTCTCTTAAATATTATGAAAATTTCATCAAACTGGGGTGTATACTTTCTTTTGCCTAGTGGTTTATCTCAAAGACGATCTTCGGGTAGTAATGATATCCTGACAACTAATCTGGCGTCATTATATTCTTGCAGTATATATGTAAACAGTAATACATTAAATGATTATATAATGGAAAGCTTTCACAATGATTTTTGATGGTTCATATTAGTCAAGGGTATAAAAGTTTAGAATCACAGATGTAACCAACGTGTTTTGTCTACTATTCAAATAATTTTTTTGCTTGTTTATAACGTCCAATCAAATGTCCTTACGATCTATTTACTTTTCCGAATTTTTAATTTCGTTTTCTATCTTTATTATTACCGCATATTAAAAATGAATAGTTTATAATTGTTCCAAATTCGTAAATATGTATATACTTAAGGTTTTTTTAAATGAATTGGGCTATATTCTGTATTTTCCGTCACATATGTCCAAAAACTGTATAAAAATTTGAATAACAATTCTTACTTGCATGTGTACAAGCTTAAATGAAATGCAATCCTCAAACGACAAATCATTGTCGACTTTTTATCTGTACACAATATGTAAAGCAATTGAGATTTGAAAAGAAGTTGGCACATTTTGTGTGTGAACATCAACATTAAATAGAATAGACTAGATTTTATGTTCATGCGCATTGGTAAATTATTCTTTTGAAAAGCAATGTAGATTTGAAGTTAACAAAAATGTTTTGGGGAAAATGATGATGCATAACTTATACTTAATGTATACTCACGTCTGTAGTAGTTAGGCGAGGCTTCCTGTACAAATGGCGTGGCATCGTCACTGACCTGCTTGGCTAGGTGGGCTAGGTGTCGGATCTGTTTGATGTGGGCGGGGGACACCTGGTCTAGTACTGAGTTCGACTCCAGATTCTCCAAGAGCACCTTCAAGGTCCCTGAAAGGTAGAATATTTATTTTATTCATTTGTGTTGATATAAGTCATACATAAACTACGATAAGTTGCACTTGTGTTGGTGAAATGATATTCCTTTCCTATCCCTCGGAAGTATATGATTTTAAGCCGCTCGTAATGTAAAAACAATAAAACATTTCTGCTTTGTTAGTATTCTATGTTAATTCTTACATGGAATGGTAAACTTATTTTAACATATATTTTAACCTAATGCAGATCGTTATTGTTCAATATCTTAATCAAGCTATCGAACAATATTTGTGATCCCAAGCTGGAACAACATACTTAAATTGTTTTATAATTGCAAATTTCAATATTCATATTTTGGAATCATGAATATCAAAAGATTTAATATCATCAATGCAGTTTTGCAAAATTTCGTAAGAAACAGAAATCAAGTATTCAAGTTTACAGTTGAGATTTATCAACTAGAAAGTACATATTAAAAAAACAAACTGCATAAGGCTTTTTGTCTCCAAAAAACTCTTCTTCTTTTTAAAGGATAATGCTTTCATAAAGAAAGAGCAACCAGTATGTTAATATGATTTTCACAAAAAATTATATGTTAGTTCTTAACTTAGCCGAGGAAAATCTTTAAATCCCTCTAGATTTATAAGATCTGTGTTTTAAGCTTCGACTGCAATCAGTATTTCCCCCATAACACGAGAGCAGACTGAATCGTATCAAACATGACAGTAAATCGCAGTTCTATGGATTCAACATACATTCACAAGTTCGTACTCTGTATTGATTATTTTGTGCAGTTTAAATATTATAACATGTTTTTTTTGGGTGAAAATTGCGTAAAATAGTTTCGATGTGTATGTTATTGGCGTTATTCCAATACATGTACATTATTATCAACCTTACGGATAGTATCAAGTCCTGTTAATAATACTAATGAGAATACTTAAATTGCAGTAAATTCCACACCACAAAGGGTTGTGTTCGAAGCGCTACACACATTATTACCCTGGTGTAAGGACAAATATCTTCCATTTAAAAAAAAATTCTAGTGTTAACCAAACAGTTGCAATTGAAGGCGCTTTTGTATTATCAGATCACATAATACCTTCCATTCTATACCAGGTATTCTATTGTTTGATGACTGAACAAAGACATCCTTTGAATAAGGTCTTTGCTCAGCACGGGACTCTCAACTCTTGGCTCAGTGTAGGACAGGGAGATGCCCCTATACATATTTCTATTTATTACATATTGACGGGTCACCCATCCACCCAACGAGCCACACCCGTTATTGCTGATCTTCCCTGATAGCGGTCAAATGAGCAATGAACAAGACCACACTGAAAACACTTCTGATGTAATAGAATGATATTTGTTTCACACCTGTTTTGATAATCTTGAAATGGTGATCCACTATGATGGCACCCATTCATTAACAAGTATTATTGACAATACTACTTGCAGATGAATCATAAGTTTTTAGTTTAGATATAGTAATTATGGTTATATGTTTGAGTATTTATTTATTTGGAAAGGTTATTTTGTTGACAGTTTAAATGTAATGAACAATTTAAGAAATATGTGATAAATATACAAAATGAAAAAACGAACAACAACGTTATCAAATTAATTGAATTGACAAATATAAACAGTAGGATATAATAATGCTGTTGAAATGTTAACTGTCAAAAGAAAATATCAGATAATCACGAATCTGATATTGTTATAACATAATCAATTTCTTGAAAAAACTTCCCATTGCAAATAGAAGAGACATCCTCCTAAGGACATTATACTTCCTTGAGGATACTTCTTGTTGTTTCCGAATACCATGTTAATTTCACCCAGTGTCATGGGTAAAGTTTGTACTTCATGAGTGGTGCAGCACGACTGATCATATCATAAACTGAGGTATTAATGCAGTCTCGGAAAACTTACACATGTAGTAATACTAGAACACAAGAACGGATTCTTCACATGTACATTATGTGAAATACTAATAGATAATGGTATAAAAGGGGGCTATTTTCCATACAAATGAAACCGGCATGAAGTATTTCAAATCTATTGCTGATGACATTCCATTATAAACAAAGTCAAATCGAAAACATCCTTCAATTGCCCGGATGTAGATAGCACTGTGTATAACCGTGCACCGGAACTAGCGAGGTGTACGGCGGAAAGATGTTGCTAGCGAGGAGCCGAAATCGAAAGTTAGGTAGTATTTTACTTCATAAATTTCAAATAATCACATCATGTGTTAATTTTAGCACACATACTTAGTAAAATGTATGTGCTTGTCATTCTGTATCCAAGGGACAGTAACATGTGACAGTTGCGAGTAATGCTGTTGTTAGTAACATATTTGCTATCTCTGACAATGAACAGGATATAACATTAAATAGTTATGTCGCGGAAAGCTATTGACATGGTAATAACATAAAAACGGCGATGATTGCTTTTTAAGTGATCCCGTTTGTGATCACGCTCCTCGCTAGCAACATTTCTCAGCCGTACACCTCGCTAGTTCCGGTGTACGGTTATACACAGTGGATAGTTTCCCTCTGAAAAACGCCCCAAACGAGACGAGGCATGGGTTATCTTTCCTTTGTTTGCGCTGCCACCATTTCCACGAAGGTTCTGAGGGCCACGAGAGGGCCACGCACGGTACAGGGCGACTTAAACGTTGACAAAGTAACAGTACCCTTTGCTGGCCATCCAAGTCTTTCCACAGTAATCTGGTGTTAGTTGTATGGAGGGACTAGGTTAGGCCCAAGCACCTGCTAGATGTACATCTTTCGTTATATCAGACCTTGTTTTTATCGTCAACTGGTCTCTTTTTATTTCTGTGAGGGTAATACAAAGCAATAAAAGACTTTGACCCTTCACCACATTGAACTATTTGCTTTATGCTTCCTGTATGCTTCTCCCAATGACTCTATGACGCCTTGCATTTTTGAGACCATATTTTCATAGTCCCAGTATTCGGAGTCAATGATTGTATCACATGTCTGTTCTTTCAATCTCTTCGTGGGCATTTGAATATTTCAGAAGTGTTAAAGAATGACGTTGTGTCCTCACTATATGAATCTGAACATGTTTTATATCTAGTGGTCAAATAATGAGACTCTGAAAACGTCTACAGTTGCTGTAGCATAATTGGCATCTACTTGTTACAGTGTCATAAAAGCAAAACAAATATGGCATTCACCCCAAAAGAATTTAAAAAAAACAAACTTAATCTCTAGAATTGGTATTTGAATTTGTGATCTATGAAGATACGAAATTAAAATCTTTATGACGTTAACAATGCAAAGTAACCTTCTTGAGGTAATCCATCGTCTTTAATCTTTCAAACAATATTTTAATCGGCTTCAATCCGACCCAGAACAGGTAAAACTATTAGACACATTAATTCTTTATGGCGACTATAACACAGAACCTAGGTATGAGAATCATATGTTATAGCGGAAGCCATATCCCCTGGCGATGGGTTTATATCAATAAGAGCCAGTCTCCATCAATATTACAAGAGGCGGCAGCAATTCAATTGAACTAGCGCTGGAAATACTGTCTGTGCAAATCATGTATCATTTCTATAAGATAGGCATCGCGCAGTTGTAGGGTTACCTATTGGGACATGGAGCCGAATGTCACTGCAATAACTGAACAAAGAAAAAATGTCCTATTGATTGTGACATGTTCACAATTAGACTCACTGAAGCCGTGGGGGGCTTGAGGGGATTGGTTAGGTTGGTTGCACAGTGTCACTCGGTTGAGGCTTTGTGTACACAGGTGAGAAATCTAGCCATGCGTGAATGTAAGATATACTAGTATATTGTCGAGGGATTGCCTTGTTGTGACTGAGTTCAGACTGGTCGACATGGTAAATCTAGGAAACTAGGGCGTAAGATTTACATATATGTAATTTTAAATTACTCAAAACAATTCAGTAAATGAAAATGCTTGCAATTTGTGGTTGTTGTCATCGATGCCTTTGCTAAGCATCAGTCTACAAAATGATCCCTTTTGAACAGCGTCGTTGATTGCACAACCAACACTGATTGCATCCAAACAGACTTCCCTTTCTAGTCCGAGAATTGGTCTTATTTAAACAGAAGCTGGATCATTTTGACACACCTAAGAAATCTTTTCAAATAACATCAACAAAACAAAAACAAATTTATTTTTACTCCCAAACCCAAAAAAGGTTGTTAAATGTTCCATAAAGATTCTCGGCTTTCACTAACAAGAAAGAAACTATAATTCGTGACCAATTAATTATATACATCAACCAATCCGAATGGAGACCCTGGAATTGCTGATGTTAGCAGCTT
The DNA here is from genome assembly GCA_916613615.1 of Steromphala cineraria. Classification (NCBI taxonomy): domain Eukaryota; kingdom Metazoa; phylum Mollusca; class Gastropoda; order Trochida; family Trochidae; genus Steromphala; species Steromphala cineraria. The sequence continues at coordinate 69,520,986 of OU744721.1, forward strand.
CTCCTCAGGAAGGTTTTGATTAATGTTTTGTAGATTGACAACTGAACAACCATCACAATAGACATATTGATCATAAAGTTGTAGAAATAATGACCTGAGTAGATAATGAAAGGTTAATGAGAACATTAAGCCAGTTCACCTTGTTTACAGGGTGAGTTAGCGGTGACAGATCATTGTGAACGTTATTATAAAGAACTGATGGCTTTGAGCGGAACACACGTGAAAACATTTTCTCAAGTAAGAACACAATAGGCACAGATAGGTACGCGAGTGCTTGTTGACTTAATATGACTCTTACATTACTGAAAGCTAATTGCTTCTAACGATAATGGAGATGATGACAAAATATTGACAGTTATTGTTATTAAATGGTTTATTTATGAAGATCTCTTAGCTGCGATATCGACATTTTCATAGTTTATAAACATATGGTGGGAAAGGTAAGTATATAAACAAGCGAGTAGACATTAAAACATGTTTACTGAGACATATGGGAAAGACATTTTTGGAATATTTGAAAGAATGATTTATCTACGTGGAACGTTTTTTACTTTAGTATAGAAATAGATAAATTTTAATTCAAGGAACATTTTGTTGACAACATTTTCAACTAAAATTGAAGACTGTGTGAAAAAAAGACTATTTCCAACTAGTTTAATATGCTTTTTATGGATAATCTAACGGTGTATGTATAGAAGCGAACGTAAGGTCTGCAGGCAATTGGTATCTATCTTTATCTTATAACGATATTTGACCTTTAATAAATGTAAAAAAAGGTGTGTTGATTCAAATTAAAGTTATTTTTATTATCGTTACTATGAACAATGTTGATTTAATTAAATAATATTTCATTTCATAACAATATTACCAGAAGTTTTTTAATGTTTGCATTGGAAATGGTTTAGTGTTATCAACCCTGTTTCTACGCAACTAGCTAATTGATATAATGCCCTTCGATGACAAGCGCCGGAACCAATGCGACACTGACGAGTTACCAAATGTCACAAGGATTCTATTGGGAATCCAATAATTACTCGCCACCCTACTGTGGGAGAGAATTTTACAGCTTAGGCCAATCTGTCTGACGTTTTCTTCCATGATTCAATTGGCCCTGTGAAAAATCGCCCATGCGATTTTGCGTCAAGTACTTCATGGCACCGGATGTAGTGAACTAGGCGCAGGAAGTTGGTGCGCAGACACAAACAGGTGCTTTTGCTAAATATGGAATCCTGCTGGGAGCACAATGCGCAGGCGCAATTAAATTGAGCAATTATACGATGACGAGTGTGTAAACTGCCATTCCCTGTTGTTTATACTTCCTGCGGGAATTCCAGATGAAATAACGACCGCGCTAATATGCTTTGTCCCATCCCGTCATAGTTACTGTTTACTAGAGATCTGTTTGTGAATGAATGATGTGTTGTTTTCTATTATTGTATTCAGAATTAGAATCATAAACTATGATTTTTACTCACTAAGTGAATAGTACAATTCGTTCTTTATATCTAGTTCCTTGTCTTCCACATCAGACGAAATAAATGATATACGACACCAGAACAAACGTTAGCAAATCCATTTTTACCAGCAAAAGAATGGAGACGGTGGATCAGTAAAAGTAATTGAAATTTCTTTAAAGAACAACTCCGTGAGTTTCCGGGGTCATATATGCCAAAAAATACCAATACTTTCATCGAATATTAAGGTAATCGACGTCGTATATAGTGTCATCAGGAATGTTTGAAGTTGCGATTACGATCGGAAACCGGACAATGACGCGCGTCAATCACGTAATTTTGGAAACCAACCTCCTACTGATTTGGGTTTTGGTATAAACTTTGATTAACATCGTTCTTTCTTCAAATATCATAATGAAATAGTCTATGAAGAATTTAGTCTCAAATCTACTTTGAACATATCTGAGTATCTCCATGTTCCGACAGTTTCTCATTAAAATAACGTACACATATGTTTAAAAACGGTTGATAAACTTTTCTCCGGAGTAGAATGTCCATAAGGATATGTTTCTTGAAATCAGAAACCCAAAATTATCGCGTATTTTCGTCATTGTTTGGTAAAATTTAGAACAGTTGGAACTTCAGTCGTCAAACAAAATGTCTTTGAGCATTACATGTCGTCAGTTCAGTTTAACATTTAACTGGTTTCTTGTTGTCCAGGGTTATATTATGTCATCAAAGTAAATATTCTCCAAATCATTGTGTTTACAAAGTTAATGTTGTTTTTGCTTTCTTAAACGAGATTCATGGAAATCATGGTGCCTTGTACTTTCCCTTTGTTACGTTTGATATCAGCTGGATACAATATCGATGTCACGATCATTTAATATCTATTTGATTATTTTGTAAGAAATTATTTATAAGAGAATTGTGATGCTATAAGCTCATAATCATGATGTTAAAATGGATTTCGTGATATGAAATGTACACGAACAATGGCATAAAAATGCAGAATATTATATTTATGTTCTAAAATGTGAAAATCGTGTTGGTTATCAATTGCTATCCAAGCAACCCAAACTCTTTGCAGCGATAGCCCGGAAGCAATATGTTGACAGGTCACATCTCCACTTGCCATGTTGGTTAAACCTTTGTGCATTTGAAATCGGGCAAAACAATCGCCTATTTTGGAGTAATGGACAGTATTTCAATTTACTAATAGCGCAATGATATAGCAAGCTTTATCAATTATTTATCTTCTTGACTTTAATATGATTGATAATGGTTTTCGCCAAGCATTCCATAATGGCCTAATTCAATATTTTGCCATAATGCACATATGATCTTTGACATTTCTCGTCTTATGTATCTACATGTATTACTGACTAAAGTAGAAATTGATAAATTTAACGAGAAAATTTAAACAAAGTGTTTATAAATATATTTGACTAAATATATTTGATTTACATGTTTGGGCTGCTATCTTGAGTCATTTGTTTTGATTAGCATAACATGTTTTTCATTTAGTTATTTATGGATTCATTTTAACCAGTAAAAGTCATTTGGCAATATTTGAAATTACTAATGAAAAGTAATTAAAATGCCTTTACAGAGGCAGTAGCACATTTTATATTATATATTATATATATTATAAAATATTATATTTTCAATTATTTACTGATAATTGTACGTTAATGCTAAATGCATTCTTTTGATAGTGTCAAAAATCTCATTTCACAAACCAATCATCCATTGTCAGAGAACAAATTATAATGATTTACATACAGTCCATTGACGGCCATATCTGTGTGAAAACATTTGTTTCATTTTGTGTAAGAAAAAGGAATCGCATGGCTGTACTTTCCATTATATATTTGATTTATTACTGGTTCGTATAGTTTAAATACATTGTATTTCAATTGCAACCATTTATTTTCATTTTCCTGAAATTACCTTATAATTCCCCTAAAACGAGCTAGTGTGCTTTTAAAAGTATGATTTTAAAGATTTTCATTATTGATTAAAAATTCCTTAAATTCCTAAAATTCCTAGCGCACATAACTATACTAAATTGTAACGTATCCTTTGTTAATACTGATATAAAAAATGTGCGTTTAAATTTTGTCCCATATAAGAAGCTCCTAAAACAACATTCACGAGCTACAAAGAAGTACGATAATGTGAATTAAAAAAGTGCTGATCTATAAAGCATTCATGTACATGCAAAATATCAACCACTACTTCCTACATATCAAATGTTCGACCCCAAGGGACCATCTGACAAAAACAATGAGAACAAGTGTTATTGTAATGTCATATCGTAACCTCAAACTTTTACGATCTTGAAACCATTGGTTATGTATCGGCAGCCTCATTTCAAATATTCAGATTTTATGGCCTTGCAGGGTTAAAAGAAAATTATATTTTTAGTTTCGCAGGTTATCATGCAATGATCGATAAGTTCTTCACCATATATTTCTTCATATTTTCATTCCATAAAATGCCTCTCAGGAACGCTCTATCGAACATTGTCTACGAATAGAAAAACGTCATATGCTTGAAAACGGTAAAAGGATCTATCCCGAAACGTCGCTATTGTCAAATAAAGAAGTTGTTCATCCATATAGTTTCCTTTGTCGTATACGAAAAAAGGTCGTCTATCTTGTTCATGACGTCTAACTATCACATATTGTATTTTAGTCTGTCATCCAGACCCTAAAGCAAAAAAAATTCATTGATGACCAACCCAGTCTAGAAAAGTATAGCAAGTCTAGATCGCTCAGCTTCAGCTGAAGTTAAAGCTTCTTCTAGGCTCCATTTTTTTAATTATACATGAATTGTCTAAAATGCTGTCAATATTGAAAAAAAATACTTCTGAGACTAAATGTTAGTCTAATTTTATTTAGGTAAAACTTGAAACATGCTTTGAAAACTACAGTCATTTTTAACGCTAAAAGGCGAATAACTCAAAGTGGTCTATTTGGCACGCTAATGATTCCTGTGTACTCATCTAACCTGGTTCAATAAACGAATAGTCAGACTCACCTATATCAGCTATGAAGGAAACAATACGTTAGCTTTGTAATAACAATAGCCGGCGAAAACGCAACAAAGATTTACAAATTATTTACGCACATCTACAATGAAAAGCAATAAGAACTCCCTGTAACAACATTAGCCATGCATATTTTATAAAACAAAGTACACTGAAGGCTTTATAAATTATGCAGGCTCTCTCCAGGGAACGTTTCACGTCGCTGTGCTAATGCTTTTCTCTGATGAGAGGAACTCGATTGTTTTACACTGAAATCAACGAGCCATATGTAAGATTCTATAATTCTTCTTATTACTTCGTAAGCACAAGATGAGCTCCGTTTCAGTGAAATAAAAAATAATGCATGGTAAAATACATTTTCGAAATCTTTGGTGTATCAAATATTTAAGCTTTGGCATAGTAAAGTGTCTGTTTTTCCAGAAAGTAATGTTGATGGAGTATCAGGAGACTTGTATTTTGGAGTTGCATCTTCCAGAAAAAAATTTGATAGAGATTTACGTAAAAGTAAAACATTTAAGAACATACTGCGTATCAGTGACAAAGGAAAATTCTAACATCACACGAAAACTGGTTTGAAAATAGTTTTTTCTGATTCGCCGATTATTCCTTCTAAAGTTACGACCGATTCACATTCCTTGCGTACGTATACGAACTGTACTTGGTTAAATTTCAAACAATAAACTTGCAGGCGACGACAATATGAATTTCAATAGGGGACACTTACCGACATTGATGATACCTATAACTGTTACGAAATTGTGAATTTAATGCTTCTTGCTTCCTGTTTCTATGAAGATTTAGATACTGTTTTGAGAGATGTAAAATCAGAGAGTAAAACATCAACACTAATAGACCTCGCTACACGCGATTCGTCGAATGAACAGAAACGACTTTATTCTTAATTTTGCAAAACGCTGCCCCTTCCCCTACCTCTTCTTCACAATTGACTACATTTCCTCACACAGTGTCCACAAGCATGACACAACCTATGAATTTCTTGGCCAGCTGAAATTCAAACAGTTCACCTGTAGTGGACAACTACACTACAGTGACATCCCTTGATTGGATCGGTCCATTTGGTCTTGTAGGTGTGATTGGTCGACCCCATCTTCCTACGCAGAGCCTAAAAGGCCAGTTTCCAAACTGTCAGTTTTATGCCTTGCTGCATAGCCTTGAGTTTTCTGTGCTTGCTCTCTAGTCTGTAGGGGCACTTTAGCAGCACAGAAAAGTAGAGTAGAGGAAGATGGGTCGACCCATGTTGACGTAAAAAATCGTAGCTCTGACGATTTTGAAAATCCCCTTTTTCAAGACGTTGACAAGGGAAAAATTGGCAACTTTGTCCCGTGGCCAAGAAAAAACTTTGAAAAGCGGGCTCTTAAAATGTAACTCTCTGTTCGTGAGTGCGTGCAAAGGCGCAGTGACAAAGTGATTCAAGGTTATATTATTTTTGTTTATTTATGTTGAATAATAAAAAACTGGAAAATAAAAAAATCCGTGTCATCGCATCATTTTTACCTTAATGTAAAAACAGGAAACATTTTTCTTTATTTTTTGGGGGGCCTGATAGTTAAAGAGAGCTATTGCAATTTAATGGATCTTTTTAAAAAACACTTTGTTGTAATTCAAACACACGAGGAAAAACTTTGTTATGAAAGCTTACCATTTTATGACCAAGTAGTGATTATGTCTAGAGTGACAAATATGAATATGTCGAGGTACCTGCGACTTAAATTAACATATAAAATGATGCAAAGATTTTATTAATATCATGTTCATACAAAATTGTAATGTTGGTCATGTCATTTTAAACATTTGATAAGATAACTTACCGAATCATGTCGAGGAGTTTCCTCCAATTTCGATGTTATCAAACTGAATTGAATAATATAAATTATGCACATATTACCATTTATGTGTAACAATGCATTTTTGTCTATCACGGTCGCGTACATCAAGCCAGGCTGCTGATTCAACTTCTTTGGGAGATCTAAGCAATGTTCCATCTTATTCTGCCTGAAACCAAGTTATTTAACATTTATGTAAACTGTTCTGTTGCCTTTGAAATTAATTGTTTCCCTAGGCGGTTAAGAACATGAGGATAACTTCCAAAAGATCTTCTTAAATGTCACTTAAATGTCTTTAATTTACAGTAAGGCGCCGTCTGAGATCGAGACTGAACATTCGATTTATTTAATTATAACTTCTGAACATTAGGTCGTATTATAGCTTCTGACTACACTTGTAGGAATCCTCGTTTCAAATTACCTAACATTACTAATTAAACGTAATTACTATATGACTACATATGTGACGAAATAGAAAGCTGTTTGATATCTTGTAATTACATATCTGCGACGTTAAACAGAGAACGTCCTTCGTGGAATATTTGTTGTAATATTTTGTAACTGTCCAAGCAATCGTGTTCTTTAAAATTAAACTTCAACCCTATTTTGACGTACATTCTTTAAGATTATTATATATCGGCAGTCAAAAAATGTTATGTTAATGATATTAAAAAATGAATTATGTTTAAGAAAAGAAAGAACTTGAATATAAATCGATGTGCCTGCGCTTTTCACATTTAAAAGTGTTATCATTTAGGTGTAATCTGATGTAGACCTTCATGTAGCAAAAGAAACATCTCATTTGACAGTCTCTTCATTTTATAACTTGGATGAAATTGAATTGATTAAATTCTTGGAATTCTTGAAATTAACTCATCACCACTTGCATAATCAACATGAAATCAATCACAAATCTGTTCATAGTCACATCCGCCTTTGACTTAGAATAATCACCCATGTTGTCATACCGATTTTCTTAAGTCTTATCCTAATTAAATATCTTAATATCTGAATTTTTTACAAGGACGATTTGAAAGGACTCTGATTGTAGTGGAACATTTAATGTTTGTTTTCTCAATGTATTACATTTCATATGATCTTGATTGTATAAATATTTTTCGGTTGTGTACTTTTTCCAGAATGGTTGTTTTACTGTAATAATCTTATCTTTTCTTTTTATATGTTATGAGCAGACATGTTAACGTAAATAAAACATAAATATGGTATCACACCATAGCCAAGTACTAAACGTCTCTATCCAAGTTAGGTTAAGGAATATCTGGTTACATGTGAATAGCTAAATCTTTAATTTCAGAATAAGGAATATTCAGCTACACAGTATTATTCCCCCGTTACAGAATCAGGAAATGTTACAAACCAATGCCAATAGATCAATCATTGCTGGTTAAATTCAGTTCAAACATCTGACATAAGCCATTTATCATTGAGATCAGAAAAACAACTGTGACAACAATATTACACACATGCATGTACCTTACAACCTTATATGCCCGTCAGACCAAAAAAACCCACACTACCTCTTCTGAGACGAAGTCAAGATGCTACTTGTTAACCCTGAACATGGATAACAATTGTTAATCTTCCTCTTCCCGACCAATTGTATAATAAGGGAGAGGCAACACGAATAGAAATCAGAAATATCGACGCAAATGCTTTCAATAGGACGCTATGCAGAGAGTGGTATGTATTATTAAACTCCTACAGGGGAATTCAACGTTGACGGTGATAGCTTGATGTTTATGCATAGACAATAAATAACAGCAATAAGTGAAAACCTAAGAAGCAAGGCATACCAGAGGGCGAGACTTTGGTATAAATTGTTCCTTCTGTATTCTGACCAAGAGTTAAGTAGGCGACCTCAGTTATGCCATAGCTTACATTTAACGAGTTACTTCTAATTTGTACTTGTCTTCTGTTTATTCTCAATCGTGGTTTAAAAAAATGTTTTAGGATGAGAAACTTTTATCCGTTCAAAATTTATTGGCTTTGTTAAGAAACGGTCGTGTCTTCTCTAGAAGTTAAATCAGTTGGGGGATTACTTTTGAACGAAACTCCTATTATTCTTTTTATATAGTAGCATTCTCAACAACGTAATTTTAATTGATTGTGGAGCAAAAAATAACAAAATGAAAAATCCTTTGCTTTGCAGAAAATTTCTCTGTGTCGGATCCCAAAATCAATTAGTTGATTTTGTAACTTTAAGCATATTGTATGGCATAATAAGTTTACATTTAAAGAACTAAAGAAATTGAAATGAGCCATATGTTTTATTTTAAGCATTATTAATTATGATTAACACGTTTTACTCATTCATGTCTATGTTATCATCACATAAACTTTAAACGTACCAGCCTCGATTCTAAATGGTGGTCTTGATACATCGATTTTAACTCTTACAAAATTGGCAAATTTATATTTTTAAGCAATTAGGACAATATTGAAACAAATGAAAATGATCAAAGTTATCCAAATGATCATCGGTGAATCAAGAAGGATAAGAATAAGAACTTCCTGCAAGCTTTCAGTTAAACCTTTTTTTCACTTTAAACAAATTAGACTTAATTGAAAACATCAACTGCTTTTATTTTCAAAAACCTATTCCCCCCTCTATTGTATTACTGTTAGACAGCTCAGGGTTGAAAACTAAGATTCCTTCTATCAATTATGCATCACAATTTACTGGATAAAACAAGCCATTAAAAAGTCACCTGTCAAAACTTGTAAAGTAAAAAACGACGACCATGCAGGCATTAATTGTCAAATATGTTCATTCATCAAACATCACTTGACATGATGAAGTGACTGTCAAAGAGGGATTCCATCCAGGTCTATTACCCCATCAGGGTTACCTTTAACGAGTAACGATTCCATATATAAGGAGGGAAGAAATTGAGAAGCATGACAATTTTTATTTCACATAATAAATAACAACTTAAAGTTAAAATAAAACTTAAATAGTCATAAAGAACAACTCAAATAGAGCTCACTGTCCGGTCAGCAATGATCTGCGAGACACTAAAGCACATTCCACACTTAATGCGCATAACGATAAAATGATGAAAGTAGAAAATGAATGCATGTACCTTCAACTATCCTGGTTCCAATGACGGCATCCAGATTGACACTCTGATAGTTGTCCTGGAAGAAGTCAAGCGTATCACTGAGCGCCTCCAGAGTTCTGTCCAGAAGAACCCCAGTCTCGTTGCTCACCACAGCCCTCGAGTCTCCAGGAACCGCCGCCCCTGCCAACAGACATACTGCCAGTACCAACATGGTCTAGTTTGGTGCCACGTTACTCGTCAAACTGCTCTTTGAGTCTTCATCTTTGTTTCCAACTAAGATATACCCCCCGCGTGGGACGTCAGGCCTCTCATTGGCCGCCAAGTGACGGCAGACTAGAACATGTCTTCTATGGTCCTCAGTGATAGCCGCACTGCCTCATTTGCGCTCATCGATTCAAAGCACAGACTGTTGACGGCGCTCTGTAGATCCGTGTAAAGCTGCTACCTGCCTCAGTCTAATTGGAGGCTGTGGGATAGTGATACGCTAAGCTTCCATTTATTATGGTGTTACATTGTAGCCAGTTGATTGGCGATTAGTTCATAGGGGTTTCTTTAACGTTTATAACGTTAGATCGCCGTGTTTTTCATTTTGATAAAAGAACAGTGCTGAATAAAGGTACATGAAAAGTTGACTATGATGTAACTTTATACGAAGTGTATTTGCCATGAATCGTAGTTTTATTTTCAAATGTAGAATATATCTGTGATACATTCAAGGTGCATCCACTCCATGTACGCTTCCGTTAGGCAATGAACTGGCTAGCTTGTTTTGGTAATATGTTTAAGTATTTGTTTTATTTTTAAAAATTTGACTTGTGTATTGCAGAGATATTAAGTCGAATAGTAGGGCTGTAGGCTTGAGCCTATCAATTAAAGTGTAAACGTTGCAGTGAATTCGAAGATTGTATTGTAATTAAACCAGGGATGGTGCCTCATACATGTTAAATACTTACGTTGTTTACAAATCCATGTTTCTGTTTTCATTCGTTTGCTCTCCTGTCACTTTATGCAAAGAGTATGACTCATTTGATTCTTTTGGGCTAGAATGGTGAAATTATTAAATGTAATAGTCAATTACGTCATTATTTATCTTGAATATTAATGTCTCTACAAATCCCCTTTTTTAGTTTAAAGTACATGAAACTCTTATCTAAGTTGAAGGTTAAGCTTCAGATACGATTTTATCATTGACAGACGATTTTTGTTAGGCAGAGGCTTAATTCATCTTAAATGTTTTGATTAAAGGTAAATCTGATAATATCAATGTGTGTTGAAATAAGTCAGTACAACAATAACAATATGATGCAGATGAGTGATAAACCATATCAGTAATTTCAATGACCCATTGAGAAAACCACGTGACATCGGAAGAGGCACTACATTATCAGTCACAAAATGTATTGCCTCAACACGGCAGACGACTTCCGGGTAGCACGAAAAAAGCGTGCAGCAGATGCGACTTCGAGTCAAACGATATTAGCGGGCGGTGAATCAGTGCTATGTGTCAATTCATCTGTCTGACTTTGACACTGACGTCTGACTTTGAAGAAGTGAATTGTAATAAATTGATAGTTGTATATTCAAATTGGAAGATCATATTAAAATGTGGTTTGTTAGTTTGATTAATGTTGTTTGAAATTGGCACTAGGACTTTCAACCACGACTGCGACCGAGTTAGAGACAAATCTATAAGAAAAGACACGATTGATATAACCATTTACGATGCCGTCAAATCGGATTCGGGATTTCTGAAGTTTTGGATGTAACAGAAATGAACACACTTGCTGTGGAAAATATTATCTCACAGTCTCACGTGTTGTAAACATATCATATTTCTCCTTAGGTATTTTTTGTAATTAGATCATTGGAACGTTTGTTCAATTCAATTCTATTGAGGTAATTCTAACGTTTTAATGTTTTTGATGTACGTTTTGCAATTTCTTGAGATATATAAGCCTCTTTAACATATCAAACGTGTATTTTATATATAAGAAAGATATAAGGTAAAGTTTTTCTTTGAATTTCGACAAGTATGTCAAACCCATTAGGAATGTACATGTATCATAGCCTAGAGTGGTGGCATTTAACTTGAATTAATTATTTAAAGCAAGTCGTTCACACATAACCATTTCCATGTTATCATTTTATTGTAAATGAACAAATCGATTCCACATAGTAGAGTGGAAAATTTTTCATGTTCATAGTTTATCATGAATTGTAATGGAATTATTTCCTAAATTTACTGAATAAATGACCAAAATACCATTTCCCTCTATCGCCAAAGAGTAATTTTAATATTCATGTAAATAGGTATGCTTTTAAAAATCTTTGCTATGCTTCATGATTGTAATTAGAAAATTAGAAAAGAATTATACATGTAATTCGGTGTTTATGTTAATTGAGAATTATGAGATAAATTTGTAAGTATATACGACATTTTAAGATATGAAGATATTAAGTGTTAGAAAACGGAGAGCCTTGTCATAGTGCTTTGTCCAATTTTCGGTTAAAAACCGCAACTATACTAAACAGATTGGCATTACACACCTACCGATACTTTACAGAAAGAGAGAGTACTCCTCGACAGGTTAAGACCATTGACAGAGGTTGGCACATTTGATCAAATCAACACAAGAATACCTAACCTTTTCGGTTAAAAAAGAATCTTAAAATGTCGTTTCCAGGACATAACTCATTGAAAGTAAAAGAAATATCGATCATCTTTGGAAATTATTATTTTCCCCCGCACCAACGAAGTTGCGAGGGGTATTAAAATGGGTACCGTCCGTCCGTTACACTTTGTGTCCGGCTCATAACTTTGTAACTAATCAACCATTTCAATTCAAATTCCTATTGGAAATGAAGAAACATGCATTATGTGTCATGAGTAACAATTTTGAGAAAATCTACTTAAAATATTAAGATTGTGGAGAAATAGAGGTAAATTTGTAAGAAATCTGCTCCAAGTCCTGTCCGGCTTACAACTTCTAAACTAATCATCATATGTTGATCAAATTTGATATGGAGATACATAATCATATGTATATGTGTCATGAAGAACAATTTTGAAAATATTTGTGTAACATTTTGCCTTTTTTGGCAAAAAAAGGGACTCGGTTAGTAAACTGTTACAATTCCTGCCCGGCTCGCAACTTCGAAATTAATCATCGCATGTTGATCAAATTCGATATGGAGATAACTGGTACGAGTCTTAACTTTATCTCAAAGGTTTATCAAACTTGGGATTGCGATTCAAATTGACATGAGGATATGAATGTTTAACATATTTTTTGTGTGAAATTGAGCATTTTTAGTTAACGCGATGACTCTGAAAAACGTTATCAAGTCAACACTATACTTTTTGTTTTTATTAACTTTTATCTTGATGCATTATCAGATTGGATATATTCTATTTAAAACAAGTGGAAATAATGTTGTACAAGTTAGCTCTAATTGATAAAAGTGTTGAATTTGAAAGAATATATTAATGAGTCATTGTTTGATTATATGATCTTCTTTGGTTTTTATATGATAAAATTTATCATGAAAATTATAAATACATAATATATAAATTTATTGGTTTGATTCTAATTTGTCACTTTACTTGAGTTATGCCCAACAGGGAACATAATGTTGGTATCATTTAGTGTTTTGATGAGAACGGCTTCCTTCATATCCTGGAACAATTGTGTTACTTTGTGGACAAAAATTAATCTGCAATATAATAAGGAAAACTTATACATATTGTACACTTTGCAGGGGATATAGGTCGACCATGTCAGCTGATTGTTTTGTTAATATCTATGCTAGGTCTAACTGAGGCCTCGAGGACAAACCTATTTTGGCTTTTTACCACATAAAATATAACCCGCGTCATCTGAGGCAATAAACGGAAAACAAAAACAACAGATGTTGTTTGATACAATTGCAGGCGTGTTAACATTGATTAACAATAATATATAAATCACAGATAATGAGTTTAACCAGAGAGGTTTCATTGTAAACCGTAATCTCAATTTTATAGTGTTGATATATCTTATTATACTGCACACGTGTTACACTCCCTTACTTACTTTCCCTTAATATTGCTTCATAAAATATTCCGTCAATACTAGTCAGTGTATCTTAAAAATTATATCCTTAATGAGCTGTTTGAGTGGCATTCTAGAAGTTGATGGTATAAGGAAGACAAGAGTAATTCTATGGATGAACAACTTCTTTATTGGATGGTGGCGACGTTTCGGTATAGATTCTTATACCGTTATCAAGCATATGGTGAAAAATGAGGAATACAGCAATTTATACAGTTTGGTATGATAATGAGAAAACAATAACAGTAACAACAGGATAAGGTAACAATACATCAAAGGATAATTTACATGAAGTTTAATAAAACATAGGATGAGTGGGATACCAGTTTGTGATTGAGTTAATTAGGCAGATTAGCGAAGCCAGTTGAGTTGATTGGATTAATTAGTGGCGGATTAACTGGTTGTAAGTTGATGGGATGTAATAGCCTTGATCTCTGTTCATAGATGGCCGGAAACGGGAAATTTGAAAAGCTTCGGCTAAACGACGTTGAGTGTAATCATGTTTGTTGGTTGTGAGTGTTTTGACAGTGTCCCAGTTGATGTTGTGTTGTGGGAATTTGGTGATGTGTTCTGAAATAGCTGATTTTGCGTCTGCTTTAATGGTGGATGTCTTGTGTTCTTTGATGCGAATGTTGAGTGGCCTTGATGTTTCTCCGATGTAGTTGCTGCCGCAGTCGCAGCTGATGTTGTAGACCACTCCTTTAGGCTGCTGTTGTTTTGTTGCATGTTTTCTACCGTTAGCCCTAATGATGGTTTTGAGAGGAGTGGCCGTGGAGAAGTAGGTGTCTATACCAGCTTTCTGCTTGAGTAGACGACTAATGTGATGCGATGTTTTGCCAATCCAATCAACTCAACTGGCTTCGCTAATCTGCCTAATTAACTCAATCACAAACTGGTATCCCACTCATCCTATGTTTTATTAAACTTCATGTAAATTATCCTTTGATGTATTGTTACCTTATCCTGTTGTTACTGTTATTGTTTTCTCATTATCATACCAAACTGTATAAATTGCTGTATTCCTCATTTTTCACCATATGCTTGATAACGGTATAAGAATGTATACCGAAACGTCGCCACCATCCAATAAAGAAGTTGTTCATCCATAGAATTACTCTTGTCTTCCTTATATCCGTAATGTAAAATATAAATCAATTATCAATCTAATGTAGGAAATTTATGTTAAGAAAATCTAAAACATAATATCAGCCTCTCGCTTTGTGTTATGCAACTCGCCTGTGATTTGTTGCACACCAAGCCACCAAGCCAAAGAATAATATATCCCTATACACCCTCGACGGAATGTTACAACTTTTAATGCGTAACATTTTGTACAAACTGAGATACTTTGTACCTTCATGTATTTCATCTGTACTTCTTGTCATTATGTAGTAATAGCGATTAATATGAATTTATGAATATGCAAGTTGCTCAAAGCTCATCATTAACATATTGATATTAGTTCAATCCATACCCTTCGATCGATTTTCCTATTGATATCAAAGCTATCGGAAGTTTTATCCGATTAACTCCCACACCATGCAGTCTTCCTGCCCACCATCACATATAACCCGTGAATAATAGATACCATAGAAAGAAAATGATGATTGAGGGATGAATGCGTGTGAACTATAGATGAATCCCGTTAGTTTGTCCCCTCTGAAAATATAACGATTAGAAATCGATTTATTTCAAAGTACAGTAAAGTGCAGTTTTCCTTGGCAAATATATATCACTGTTACATAATATATAAGTTAGAAATAATCTGTTGAAGATATAAACGATGATTTTAATTAGCTCATCGTTTTATAAATGATACAAAGGAACTAGAATATTAATTGGTGATATAATTCGGAGGATATCTCTAACAGCAGATTTGTTAACGCCCCATTTGTCACTTTATAACACACATTCGATGCAGAATATTCAATCGACTGTGTCAGGTATTCAATCTATCAAGAAAGATATCAATTTATTACCTACGAGGGCAGTCGTACCGAGGTTCATATTTTTCATATGTTGCCCTGGGGAAAAATATCACTTTTCCATTGTGACGTCACGTTATAAACAATGCTTTGACGTCACGGTTCACCTATGACGTCACAATTTAAACGGGCCGGCGGCAGCTAGTCCGCCTATCCTGGGAGGTAGTTTTTGAGTATTTTCTTTAATTTTTGGACTACGGTAATAAACAGAATATTATATTCGTGCCCATGACATACTATGTTTACGACACTCGCTCTCGCTCGGGAAATACTAATATTATGTAGTATGTCATGGACACTCATATAATATCCTCTATGTATGGTGAGTTTTATTCGAAAGGTTACGATTACCCAATGCATGTCTTGCGGTTGCACTGGATTTATGAATTATTATCATTGAAGTCACATTCCATTTTGTTTCAGAAATTACAACGATATCATTGGCTTAACACTGTCTGTATTCTCCGCTTAAATCTTTTTACGACCTGGTGACACTTTGATAACAGCTGTACGAGCTGGAGCGCTGAAATACATTCAACAGCGAGAAAATGATTTTGGTTCATTTTAAACGCAAGGCACTAATCTCAGAAAATAATGGTATGTGATTATTTACACGACTGTAGACAGTTCTTGAATGTCTGGAATAACTACCTTATAAACTATCAAAGATTATGTTCACTATCGAGAAATTTCTTCGATGGAAAAGGACAACAAAAGAAACACTCATGAATGAAACAAAATCTTTGACAAAAATAACTTTTATATTTTTTTTACATATTGTATAGCGGTTTGGCTTAAGAATTTAGTTGAATACGTTAACGAATATTGTGACATGAAATTGTCTCCCTTGAAACAATAAATATTTGGCCTACGTATTAAGATGTAATTTTATAGTATTTGCACAGGTACAGTAGAGCAAAATTATGGTAAGAAGTACCACGTAAGCTATTGAGCTTTTTTTTTTCGCTATTTTTTTTGAGTCTATCATATAAAATACCGAATAATTTTGCTGATCTGAAAATGATATTTACCATAGGTGCTTTTAAACTAATCACGCTTCATCCCAATTTCATTCTTTGGAAATTAGCAAAGGTCAAATTACTATCACATATTACATTGCTGGGTTATTGGTAAATGTCATTGGCATTACATGGACATTTCCGAATCTGTTCCAGGGAAACCCTTTTTGTCTTCTTGCTGAGTTTTACTTTTGGTACCATAGACAAGTATAGAACACTTTGAAACTAAAAGTAAGAGTTACATATTGGATAAGTGTAAAATATATGATAAGATATATCAATAGATGTTCATTAGCATTTAGAAACCCACTTTATTACATCTGCATCCTTTGTTACTAGTAAGCTATCTCATGAAAGAACTTGAAAACATACCTTTGTGATTAACTGATTTCAACCTGGGAGTACAACTTTTAAAACGTGTCTTGTCTTTTAAAACGCAATGAAGCTCTAATGGTTTCATCCGAACTCTCTTGGATATTAATTTAGGTGACCACTGACTTCTGTTGACGAGTGGGCGGCTGGACGAACCGACTGCATGTCTAAATGTGCTACTGTGGAGGACAAGCGAGGGCGAGATCGTGATAGATTAGTCCCATCTTTATTGCTACTGGAATACTTTTGTTAGATAGATTTTATATTCATCTTGGTTTTTTATGTTTCCATCCATAATAAAACATGGACAATTATTCTAGTAAAAGTGTAAATTAACTAAAGTGATATATCAAAACTAACAGGGTTTCTGGAACATCTAGTTGATATTCAGGATTTACCAATAACATCCTCATTCACCAACTGTATGGCCTTGCGTAGCTTTACAAAATTAGGATTTACAATCAATCTCTAGTTTCAAAATTGAGCCAATCAATCATGAACATGTCCAAGACATGAAGGACAAGTGCAACGTTCAAGTCGTTACTCTCCTCACTGCAGGATATTAGTAAATCCTTCACTCTCAAGCTGCTAATTGAAGCTACATGTATGGTACGGGTTGAAGCACCGCATGTTTGGATTTGTCTCAGTACTCAATATTGTTTAGAGCCTGACAATCTTTGAGTAACGCAATTATAATAAAAATAAAATCGATCTTTAGTATAACTGAAAATTACGTATGACATGTACATTTGTACTTTGGTAGTTAAAGGTAATTTCTTTAATTTATCATCTGAAAGAAATAGTTGACACAATTTCCTCTTTTGAATAACTAAGGTTTACAAACAGTGTCCTCGTTTGGAAATGACAAACGATATTCTTCAGGCTTGATGTGGTAAAGGCATGATAATATTATTCCAGGTTTTCAATATATGAATGAATGAGTTTATTACTGAAGGATATTAGTAAATCCTTCATTATCAAGCTGCTAATTGAAGCTATGGTACCGAGTTGAAGCACCGCATGTTTGGATTTGTCTCAGTACTCAATATTGTTTAGAGCCTGACAATCTTAAAATTTGCATATATAGAGGTTATCATGAGAGTATGTTTTGGGATCGTAAATGTCCTGCATTAGGAAGAAACATTGTATTTTGCGAGCCTTGGCGAGCTAAATTCATAGTGTTTATTCCTAATGCAGGATCTTTACGATCCCAAAACACACGAGCATGATAACTTCTTTATCATACAATGTCATTTTAAATTTTATTCGACAAAAATGTTTGAAAATACCATTTTGATTGTTGAAGTCGTTTTAAAAGATGCGCGCATTGATATATGCAAATGAACGGTGTAATAGCTGCGACAGTAATTTGACAATATATAATTCCTCCTTATAAATACCTTTAAATACAGTGCAAGTTATTAAGTCACAACTCCAGCGTTTTAACGTTTCAAAGTACTAAAAAAACCCGATGATTTTCAAATTAAAAACATTTAAACGCGTCTTTGACGGATTCGAACACACGTTCTATCACCTTCCAGTAACAAAGAGGGCGAGTCTATCTCACATAGGGACAAGAGTTGCTTCCCTTCGGCTAAGTTGCAATGGCAGCTTGCGTTACAACCCGCATAAACGGAAAGGTAAACTAGAAACTAGGCTGTGCAAACTCTAATCCAAACTAAACAAGCCTAAAGTAAAAAACACTGAAGAATGGTAAATTAAGTATTTACACATAAATCTTGAACTGCCTTTGGTACCTGTGAGAAAAATTGTTCAGTCGGTCCATTCAACTCACGATGGCAGTGTTTTTGCACTGCTAAGTCATATACATATGACTACAGAACCATACAGTTTTGTTGATTTTTCTCAAATTAATGTCTATGCATTGTATAATTTATATTTTCACGTGTCTCCCCGTAATCCTTTAAAGGCGTTCAAAATATTAAAGCTTGTGACGTCATCGGAATTTTCAAAAGAAGTTCCGACCTTGACCTTTGAAATTTGCATCTCTATCCGTATATGACCCCAACGGATATCGAAAATATCCGTAAGCTTTATTATGCCGAGAACACTATCATTGTATGATAAAATCTATTATATCACGCACTTTGTTGAGACGGTATTTTTGAACGGTGTAACAAGTGTTTAGTAAATCAATATAAATCACAAAATATACTAAGCTAAAACCTTTTAAAAACCTTTCATAGTTTTGTTTCAATTCATAGTTTGTATTTGTTTATAATAGTATGTTTTTGTTTAAACATCATTATTTATACTCACCGTCGATAGTTAACAATATGCCCGATTATCCTAATCTGTCTAATTCCGACAATTCTTACACAGAGAAAAGACAGAGTTATCGCTGCCCTAAACTGTATCCAATACTCACCACCAGGTGGCTAACGTCATCATTGCTTCTTCTGACGGGCAGACACAAGCCAATCGAACAGAGGGGAGGCCGGGTGGGAGCTAACGATTGTTAACTATCGACGGTGAGTATAAATAATGATGTTTAAACAAAAACAAACTATTATTTAATATACTCTCCTCGATAGTTAACAATATGCCCGAATCCCACAGACGGAGGCGGGTGCGAGAGGCTGAAGCGATAACTTAACTCTATCTTTACAGGTGAGGGCTGGTGACCTACGAGTCGACACTAGAGAGATCCTCGAGGAGGATCCCCCGTCACCCGGAGAGGTTAACCCTGACCCAACCTCGCTATGCGAGGGGGTCCGCAACCAAGGTCGCCAGCTAGCAACAAAAGACAACAGACACACAAGTAAAATCAACCTCGGGTTTATTACAAAGATGTAAGAAAAAGAACAAAGTTAACGAGCAGAGGGATGACTCCTGCGCTGAGGAGCCGAAGGAACTCGCTGCTGGGCGTACACCTGTGCGCCCAGACGGTTGATCCCCTCCAAGTCCTCGTTAGAGATATCCCGGAGGTAATGGTTGGCGAACACCAAGCCTGACTTCCAGAAACAGCCAGCCATGATGTCCGCCACCGCCAAGTTGCTGTGGAGAGCCATCGTCGCTGAGATGGCTCTAATCTCATGCGGATTAGATCTCGCTGGGGGATCAAGACCCGCGGCCTTGTAAGCGTCCAACACCGCAGAGCGGAGGTAGACGCTCAGTTGTCTCTTGTCAATCTCCCGGACGCTGGTCTGGGAATGTGGGATGAAGAGTCTCCTCCTCCCTTGACGCAGTGTCCGGGTTTTCTCGGTGTAGATCCGTAAAGCTCGTACCGGACAGAGGAGACGGTTCTCCTCGTCCGTTGGATCTACACTCCCGGAAAGGGACGGTAACGAGAAGGTTCTACCCCTCTCGTCCGCGGCTTGGTTTTTACAGATAAACTCAGGTGCCAACCCTAGAGTAGCCGATCCCCCATATCTCACATCAAAACGCAAGAGGTCCGCCTGGAGAGCATGAAGCTCTGAAATCCTGGCTGCGGACCCCCTGGCGACCAAAAAGGCTGTTTTGATGGTGAGACGGAGGATGGTCGTTTCCGTCAACGGCTCGTAGTGGTCCGACCTAAGATGGTTGAGGACCACCGCTAAGTTCCACTCCGGGGCCCTGAGTTTCGTCCGCCCGTCCACGTTCCGGTAGGTCTTCACAAGCTCTTTGAGGACCGAGATGTCTATCTGGGGGTCACATTTCCTGATAACGGACATTAACGCCGCCAGATTTGTGTTGATAGACGAGGCTTTGAGCTTCCTCGTCTCTCGAAGATAAACTAGGTACTCAGCCACCTGAGGGACCGTGACTGCCTGGATATCGTACCCCTCCTTGGCGCAGAAAATCCCGAAGGCCCCCCACTGCGCATCATAGAGATTTCGAGTGGAGGGCCTCTGGGAAGTCGCCACCGCTTCGGCAACGGATTTGGAAAAACCCGCCCCCGTCAAACCCCTTTGGAGACAAACCAAGCGTGAAGCTGTAGAGCCTGGGGATTCTCGTGAACCCGTCCGCTCGGTCTGCTCGACAGGAGGTCCCACCTCAGAGGGAGGGGAACTGGGTCTTGGTGGCACACCCTTCGGAGGGGAACGTACCAGGCCCTGGCGGGCCACAATGGCGCTATCAACAGTAGTTGAAGTACTCGGGTCTCCTGTATCTTCGCCACCACGAGGTTCAGGATGGCGGGAGGGGGATAGGCGTAGGCAACCATCCCCTCCCATCCTAACGCGAGCGCATCGAGAGCCCACGCGGAGGGGTCCGGTACAGGTGGTTGAGCCGCGTCGCGAAGAGGTCTATGTGAGGCTTGCCAAACCTCAGACACAGACTCTCGAACACTCTCGGATGCAGCATCCACTCCGTGGAAGGAGGTTGATCCGGGTGAGACAAGGCGTCCGCGAGGACGTTCTTGGCTCCCGGGATGTGCACTGCGCCGAGAGAGAGTCCGAGACTGTCAACTAGGCGAAACAGCTCCATCACCAGTTGCAGGAGTGAGTCTGATTTGGTCGAGCCTTGTTTGTTGATGGTCCAGGCCGCCGCTGAGCTGTCCGTGTGCACACACAGGATCTGCCCCCGCAGGCGATCTGACCAATGGTCGATAGCTAGACGAATGGCGTCCAGCTCTAACACGTTGATGTGGCGTCTCACTTGAATTGCGGACCACACCCCCGCTGTCTGTTCTACATCGAGATGGGCTCCCCACCCTTGGGTGGAGGCGTCCACAAACAGGTGACATGTTGCTGGCGGTTCCCTTAGGGGAACCCCACCAACACGTTGGACTCCTGCTGCCACCAGGAGAGGTGATGTCTGAGCTCTGGAGGGATGGGGAAGACATGATGACACGCATTCTCCCTGACATGCACGTTCACGAAGATCTGCAGGGGCCTGAGTTGTAACCTTCCTCTTCGAGTGAAGTGTTGGGTCAAACTCAAGAACCCTAGCAGCCTCTGCCACTTGCGCAGCGACAAAGGCCCCCGGAGCGCTAGCTCCAGGAGATCTCGGTAATGTTCCATCCGTTCCGTGGTCACGAAGGCCTTGTAAATCGCGGTGTCTAGGCGGGCGCCCAGAAACACCAGAGACGTCGACGGCAGCAGGTCTGACTTGTCGAGATTGACTAGCCACCCCAGCCGCCTGAACAACGCTATCACAAAGTCCCGTTGAGCCTCCAGAACAGATGGGGATCTGTTGTGACTGAACCCGTCGTCCAAGTACATCGCGAACTGTACGTCCACTGTGTGGAGGTATTGGACGATGGGCTGGGTCACGCGCGTGAACAGCCACAGAGCCGACGAGATCCCGAACGGAAGGACGTTCCACTGGAAGTGGCGGCCTGCTAGGACGAATCGGAGGTACCTGCGGTCCCCAAGGAAAATGGGGATGTGCAGATACGCGTCCTGCAGGTCGAGGGATATCATCGAGTCCGAGGGCTCCAGTAATCGCATTACTGACGGTACTGTCAAGAGCCGAAAATATGGAGGCGGATCTAGGAAGGAGTGGTTGAACACTTTCATGTCGTCGATCAGCCGCCACTTTTTTGGGTCTCGCTTCGGCCGGATGAAGACCGGAGAGTAGAAGCCAGGGGTGAGATCTTGGAGTGGGAGTTCCTCCACCGCCCGAATGGAAACAAGAGTCTCCACCTGCTCCAGAGTCAGCGCGAGACGATCGGGCTCCAGCGGGCGCTCTGTAGGCGAACAGGTCAGCGGGGGGCGGCGTGACACGGGGATACGAAACCCCCGCTCCAAGATCTTGCAAACGAACGGGTCCAGGCCCAACTGTCTCCAGTTGGGCGCGAAGTGAGAAAGTCGGCCTCCAACTGGGCGCCGGGACCAGCTGAGGCGGTAGGTCTGGAGGTACCCAGTCATTGTTTCTTTGGAGTACCTCCGTAGGCCCGTCCCTTGGGACGCAGATTCCCTTTCTTGGGAGTGCGCTTGGGAGAGGGGCCGACATTGAAGTCGCGACTTCTGTCCTGCCGACCCCTCCCGTGAAAGGACACTCCTCCTGTCTTGTTGGAGAAGGAAGGACCCCCTCCACCTTTCTTCTTCGGAGTCGTCGGCTGGGAGGAGACTACCCCCGCCGGCGGCCAGTCTATTAGTCAACTCTTGTTGTTGACTTTCCTGCCGCTGACGGAGGGCCTCCGCGACTTGCCCGTCAAAAAGAGTAGAGGAGGTACCAGGAGCGGATCTAAGTCTGTTGCGGAGCTCCGCCGGAAGGTTCGTCCGCGCCAGGAATCCATCCCGCCTAAGGTTTGTCACCCCGACTGAAATGCGGGAGGCAGACAACACCATCTGCGCGAGATTCCCGGCAACGGAGCCAAATCCGTGATAGAGTGCCTTAGCTCCTTTCTCCATGCCCGCCTCGTTTGCGAAAGCTGCCATCGCCTGGCAGGCGTGCGCCACGTGGTTGGCTAGTCCCAAGATGCTCCTCGCTTCCTAATCCAGGTCAGACAAGTGAGCATCGGACACCTGGTGAGGTACGGCGGGGGCCGCCACCTGGCGGATGTCGTCATCCAAGGCGGGGGGAGAAAGAGGCAAAGGACAGCGATGCAAGGGGAGACCAGACCGGGCCTTGTCCGATAGCACAAGGGGGGGGCAAGAGACGACCCGGCAAAATCCTTGCCCGCCGCCTGCAGGAGTCTGTGAGACGGAAGCACAAGCTGGCGCTGCGTCGGCGCCTCCTCCTCGGCGCAGAAAGTTTCCAGTCTGGCCACCCTGGTCGAAGAAGGTTCTTCCTCCAACTCCTGAACGTCCACCAGACACCAATCAGCAATTGCCGTCAGGCGGTCTTTGAGGTCGGGAGCGTCGTCGGCCGTCCCCGGCGCCACCGGCGGTGGGGGAGTCAGGATCCCACCGCCAGACGCTCCCTCCTCCTGCTCTCGGTCGGGAGTTGGGGAAGAGTCAATGTCCGAGGGGGTGGCGTCAGGAGACACGACCACCACTCTCCTCCTCTTAGGAGTGGACGGCGCCTCAGGGGAAGGTGGGATAGAATTCCTCCCCTCCTCGTCCCTGGGTACAACACGGTCCCTCGTGTCAAACATAGAAACGACCAGATTCCTCACTGAGGACATGATGTCGTCCCTCAGCTTCTTCTGGTCGAAGGCAGGGGTAGAGGATCTCGATCTCTTCCTCTTCTTGTGCTTCCTCTTCTTCCCGCCGGCCCGCCGTGAGCTCGGGGAAGAGGTAAAGTCAGGGGAGGACCTCCGAGCAGGAGATCGCTCAACCCCGCTAGAGGGAGGAGAGGCGACAGGCGCATCCTCAACAGGCGACAGGATCCTATCGGAGCCGCCGCCAGCCTCTGGAAGATCGAACTCCGCGGTATCCTCTGAGATAATGAGGTCGGAGCCCTGGGAAGGGTTATCCAACGCCCTGGAGGCGGTGGCAGAGGAGGCGGCAGAAGGCCGCCTGGAGGACCTGTGCTTCTGCTGACACTCTGATTTTTTCACCGCGGCGCGGTACTCTCTGTGTTCAGCAGGAGAAAGATGTTCGCATTCTCTGCACCTGTCCGACTTGGCGCAGAGGTTCCGACACAGACGGCAGAGCGAGTGAGGGTCGAAGCGCGCCGACTTCCTGGACCCACACCCTCCACAAATGCCTGCGAAGGGATTGGACATAACGCCTCCACGAGACGAGAGAGGCGAACGGACGCGTCCCACGGGAAGGCGCCCGAAGCGCAGGCGACAGCGCTAGCGCAAGCGGCAGCGCTGGCGAAGCGGTAGAGCGCCTGCCGCCGACACAACACTGAGGCGCACACCGCCTGAAGCGGTAAGGCATGCGGAAGGCGGCAAGCGCTAGCGGTAGGCGGTAGAGCACCTGAAGCGCAAGCGACCAGTCTAGCGAGAGCGGTAGAGCGCCTGACGCACCAGGCGGCAGGCGGCACTAAACCTAAGCGCTACACGCGTCACACCGCCTGAAGCGGTAAGGCAAGCGCAGGCGGCAGGCGCTACCGAAGGCAAGCGCAAGCAAGGCGAGGCGGTAGAAGGGAGGTCTACCTACGAGTCAGCCGAGAGAGAGGGCTGGCCCGGCACGAAAAGCACGTGCAGCTCGAACAGCTGAAATTGGCAACAGTAGACCGAGTCAACTGCCGACAAACCCAGCCACAACAACAGCGATAAGGAGGACTAACTTCGCAAGGAAGCAACACCACAGCCCGACACAGATCGCAAACAAATAAGCAAGCTAGATAACCGAGAGAAGGTCGAAATTGCAGCGACTATCAAAAACACAAGTGCTCTTGATGGCCGACAGAAAAGCAATGATGACGTAGGGTTAGCCACCTGGTGGTGAGTATTGGATACAGTTTAGGGCAGCAATAACTGTCTTTTCTCTGTGTAAGGATTGTCGGAATTAGACAGATTAGGATAATCGGGCATATTGTTAACTATCGAGGAGAGTATATTAAATAATAGATAATCGAGAACGTCCATTTAATGCTTAGAAGGAATTAAAAGTAATATTTTGTAAACAATCTATGTTGAATTTGCGATAAAATGTTGAATTTGTAATAAAATGTTGTTATAATGTTGTCAAGATTAAGAAAAACAGGTAAATGCACAGTGTTATTCACTTTAGTCACTAGTGATAAAGAAAACTTTCACTTGTTATAAATTACTTTGATGAAAACACTAAGATGAGACTGATCTATCCTGGACGTTTACTTACATGTCCCTCTCAAGTATCACACCAGGACATTAACCATCTAACGTGACAGCCTCTCCTGTACAAGGACCATTGAAACTATCTTAGTCAAATATAGAAACATTGATTTGAGATGGATTTAGAAGCCTCATGTAAACAAACTTGGTTCACCGATGGTTAAGAACTGCAGCTCACTTGACAAAGACTCTCGATTCCGATCACCAAAATGAAATACAAAGATATCTAAATCGGAAAATGGGATGACTGTTCTTGATTACATACATGTATATAACCCTGACCATACTTGCTAATGACGTCATCAGCCCTTTGAGTTTTGAAAAAAAGAGTGACTAATGTTTAGTTTAAACTGACTCTGTATACACATACATCTTTGACAATACAAAAGAAAGTTGAACTAAACTTATATATAACAACCCGGGAAACAAGATTCATAAAATGTTCATTTTATGACTTTTATCTAAAGTTGACAGACAATGCTTTTTGGACCGTAACAAGTTGTTGATAATAGAACTGATTATGAAGCATTGTCAGTTTTAATGTGTTTTCCATTTATTGTGTTGTTTAATCCTACTTGTTATGTGAGATAATGAATGACATCTGTGCACCCAATACACGATTTCCTTCAATTAACAACTGCTTTACAAACCCATATAAGTGTTTTTCAGTAAATGTTTTGATTTTGCTTTATATATTTTATAACAAAATGTCAATAAACATGTAACGGATATGTAACTTGGGAAATATGTAAAACAAATACATGTAAACGTTAAGATAATGTTTTTGCCTCTATAAACTTAAGTTTATTCTATGATATTGCTAACAATTGGAAAATGTATCAAGTACCTGTTATTGTCCTATGTCACTGACATTTCAAAGCTTCGAATAATGATGAAAACAGCACCATTGTTAATCTTCTTTGGTCTTTAAAGTAAGAAAATGATGAATAATATTCCTATTGTCTTTATTCCGATCTAATGTTTTTAAAACTTTCAAGATTCTGAAATGGTGGCTAGAAACCAGAGAAATTACAAAAATACCTGTAATGTTTTTGTCAATCAACATCAACAGTTATTCACTGCATGCTTGTTGTCTCTTCTCGAGAAGTTTAAAGGGGTTCTTAAGTTCAATTATTTTACTAATCATATAGCTCTTCTAAGACATAGTTGTTCTGCAAAACAACTGGATATGCAATCAATAGACTATAACATTGTTTTAACAAAAACATTTAAAAAATGTATGTTATGAATTAAGAAGAAAAAAACTCTTTCAATATTATCAATAGGCTTTATTGTGTGATCTTTTGTAAGGAAACACACTTTGAAATATGTTAGTTAAGTCATATCGCAAAACACATTTAAGGATGTGTACATATGAAGAAATTTGGAGTGTATTATTTGTTAAGTAGTAATAAATATAATTAATAAGCGTTTTGGGAATCCTAGACATTAACACATTTGATACTGATATGATCAAGCACCCTTATAACGGATAGTCTTTTTCATGTTATCCATTCCATGATAGAGACATGACCCACTACAATTTTCTTGATTTTTTTACCCATGTCTAAACTTTTATACAAATATTTTTCAAATTTCGTATTCTTTGCATAACCCCATCTAAGTATGCATTCATGTAAAAAAAGAAATACAAATTTTAGTGTTTAAGTTTTTCTTTTTCGCATATTTGGCAAATACGTATTTGAGATTATTAATCATGAAACACTCGTTAATGTCATCATGTATCTCAATACCAACTTCACATGTTTTACCAAAGAAAAATATTCCCAAGATAATTTTGAAAACTGATGATTGTGACATTATATTTCAGTATCAAATTTGATGAAATGTGATGATTAGTTAAGAAATTAAGAGCCATTCATCAATTTCTTCCCCAAGTCCCTACATTTTTACAAACTGATTTTAATATGTATCATATACTTGCTCATAAATACAGAGATTTTGAATGTACGATACACCTTTCGTCGAGCACCGGTATCAGCCCATCGTCAAAAGACTTAATTGAACCTGGAACCCTAGGCAACGAACGTGAAAAATAGATCGAAGTCGAGTGGAATTTAGAGTTGTCTCCCTTTGTACAGCTGACGTTTGAAAGAGCCGACATCACGCTGCAGTCACTTGCGGATAGGATTTGTCAGCTTGGTCTACAATCTAACTTTCCCCATATGGAAATTCAACAGGAGAGAAGAATGAACTCAAAAGTCACGGAAGGAATAGGCTCATGAGCTTTGATGATCGGTAAGTGTCAGTCACACATATTAGATTCTAATGTTATGAATTAAAGTTTTAAAGTTTTACAATTTGTGTTGTTGTGTTGTTGCGCTCCTTGTTCTGTGACGTCGTAACATGTCAACGTTGGGGATTAAATTCCAGACCTTTTTAACCTCTCCGTATCTATATATCTGCCCGATAAATGAAAAGAAATCATATGTTGCATATCCTCATGATACTGTTTTCATAGTTCACACCTGTACACGTAATTTGGATACGAGGAATGACCCCAAGCATTATCAGCAAGATCTATTACCAGAAAACGTTATTGAGCAACTATCCATATATTTATCAAAATATTTATGTTTAATACTCATGAAGAATAATCGCTTCATTCTTATGCTTATATTTAGAACGTACCAAGACTAATTTTTTTTATCGTAATTCATTGTCATAACAGTACAATGTACTTTGAGACAATCCAAAACTTCTGAGCCTTCCTTTGTCCTGGTAATGTGCCTTGTTAGAAAGATAGAACAGCATTGATACGAATATCTCATGTCTTAATGATATTGGATGATGGTTATAAAGCAATCTATCAATTCAAATCTCACTGATTGATTAATGTTTTTTAATCATTGTGGGTGTGCTTTCAAAAAATTAGCAGCAGAATGTAGCAAAGGTTGACGTGGTCATTGAGGTCTAAATTGGCAATTGGTATTTCCAATAACTATCGATCAAACAACGACACATGATGTTATTGGATGTAATGATGCCTATCACCAGATTCAACAATAGGCAAAGATCTATTTCCGCATACAGTGTTGCAACTCCTATGTAAGGATGAAATGATATCCGTGCAGTTATTGAACTGCTTATCGATTACTAACGTGTTATTGCATGAATACAAGACTCACTGGTGAAACTTATACAATACATATGATTAGGATCAATACTTTTAATTTTCACCTTGTGTGGTAGTTGCAGGTATTATACCGGTTTCCCTTAGAATATATAAGACTGACTAGAAAAGAAACAGTGAAGAGGAGGATAATTGGCGGAATTAACAGGCTGTGATTCCAGCAACATTGTCATCAAAAGAAAATAGACTATTAATACTGTATACACCACGTGGTGTGGTTATCAGGTCAATATCAGAGGTTAACTATTTCGTATAACCAGGCGTGCGATGGTTATATTTATAACCTTACCTCTTCACATCCAATGTGCGTTTAGTCGATGTGTTCTCGGTTCGATACCACAACAAAAATTCGGCTTCGCCTCACTTTTTTGTGGTATCGCACCTCGAGAGAACTTACAACCACTGTGTTTTCGGGTACGTCAAGGTACCTAACACCTTGAAGTGTTGACTTTGTATCAAGGACATATTTACGAAAATATACATAATATCAAAACAATTTTTGAAACGTAGTTTATTTACAGATTTAAAGATTATGTATTTTACTTAAAAATGCACCACATGGTGATATCATTTTGTTCTTTGTGCTGATCCAGATGAATGCAGACCTCAAGATCTTCTAGTATTTTCATGTTAACACTCCTACACCATTTCACGTCGTTCTTGGTCAGCTGAAAAGCTTCAACAAGTAGGACACATAATCCAAGTGAACAATGTTTCCAATCCTGTGGCAAGCTAATGTTCCATGCATATGGTCTTTGTTGAATTATCCGTAATAAGGTTTACTTTAATGTTGTTTGGATAGTCAATCGAATGTCCATATGTAGTCCCTGAAACAAAAGTGTAACGTCAGTTGTTGAAATTTATCACCGGTGATCTTTGTAAATTGTCTATCGATGTTTGATTTAATTGCTAAATGTAGATCTCTCTCTAGGTATGAATATTTTTTCTAATATCATTTCAAAACATTTGAATCTGACTTTTGAGTAATGTTAGAGTATACTTTTTAATGGACCATTCATATTTTAAAGATGAATGTCGAATAATGTGATTAATTGTAAATATTTCTCATGTACATATTTGATTGATATTGCTTTTGCCTTGTAATCTTTAAATGCCATTGGAGGAAATAAAGACATTCATTCATTCATTCATTACTAAATGATATTGAAAATAATAATTACATTAACAATCATTTTTCAACAGCAAAATGCTTAAATATAACTTGGTTGTTGACAGTTTGTTTATACAATGTAAACCCTCTGTAACATACTTCAGCATTTTCGTAGATCCACGCTAAAAATAACATTCAACAGCAAATACATGAATATACTTAAAAATTCAAATTACCTTTACTTCCTCCTGAAAAGGCCTTGAAACGCGGTCATAAATTTGTTCAAAACAAGAGACCACTTCATTTTCGTCTCCACCTTCATACCATGTGCTTTCGATTGTGTAAAGCTTGTGCGATATGATATTTACGTAAAATCCGTGCATCCGTGCATAGCAAGATGAAATTGACAACGTCCGTGCAGCAACAATTTTTTCTTCAAAAAGAGGAAAATATTTGATGGACTGAATAGTGTATTAAACAACGAATATCATTTGCCATAAATCACAACTTCTGTGACGTTTTTGACAAATTGTATTCACATTATTTAATTTCAGTACAATAAAGAATTTTGGTGTTTGTAAGTCGAAACGACTAAAACAGATTGCTTCTTGCTCAGATTTGTCTGATTGACAACATCGCCATGACATGCTCAATCTGCACGTGAAATTCGCGTATTGTGCAAATGGCATGTTAAGAAGTTTAGTGTATTTAAGTTTTACCTCATAACACGACTATCAAATAACTAAATATTTGGTTGTTGTTCTACTTTTGTTAAAATACAAATTGGTAAAGCCATGTGGTGTATGTGAGATAATGACCACATCCTCGTGGCTATCGGAAAATAACCTTCTCGCTGTCGCTTGAAGGTTATTTTCCGATAACCACTCGGCTGTAGGTCATTATCTCAACCATAAACATTTATTGCATGGTATTAGTTGATATAGTAACATGTATATCAGGAAATGAAATTCTTTTTAATACATGTTGTTCCTTTCATAGAAGAGAGCAGCAACATTATGTTATATAGTTCTCCCACCTTCTAGCTCCGAAACAAAACAAAATTAAGTTTTTGACATTGAATGCTATGCTGGTTTTGATATGTTCTTGAATAATCGCTATGCCCATAAAGATTCTCAATCTAAAACTCAACTTGTACTATTATCAACAAACAACAAATATATACTTGTTTTCAATGGCAATCGGTCCAACACCTTATCCATGCTATGCTATTCCGATATTACAAGTTCACGTCCCGTTTACTACATGTTCAGGTTTACTATTCATTTATTTTTGTAGCTACCAACACATTTATGTACCTTTGACTGCTATGCAAAAAATACAAATGAAACGTTTGTGTGTAAGCAATGGTACATTGACAGGTTTTTGATAAAAATAGGAGTAAAAACTTGATATTGTCACAATACTAAACCAAAAATGATTAAAGTAAAAGGGGTTACGACTCATTAATATGACACTGTTGCTAAATTTTGAAAATTATTAAGGTTTGATTCAACAAACCCAAAACATGTCCCTTTAACATACACTCGTATGCAATGATTTCAGCGTCAGTAACATAATCAAAGCTTATTTGATAGTAAATCCTAGACGACAACGTGTATTTTTCAAATTGGAACATAGAATCGTTTTCCACATTGAAGCTATAAGCAATGTTTTTGGTTCGTTACATATTTTTTAATGTCTTAGTGCGCACATCCCCAAAACCAAAAACCAAAAAAGAAGCACCATAACAGCAACATGTTCCAACATCTTAGCTTATTTCTAGTATCAATATTACTTCAAAAAGTGATAAGACAAGTACTTATTCATTTTCATTGATAATTTTGGCAAATTCATTATGATATGACTGTTTTAAAGTTCACAAGCTATTAAATGATAATCTGTTAATGATCATTTAAGTCCCCAATGACATTTTTCTTACAATGAATTGAAGGTATAATATGAACATTCACGTAATCTCATACATGCATACTTAAAAATAGGATTAATAACCTATATGTCCATATAAATGTCAGTTATGACACGTAAGTTAAACCTGAAAAAGTGAAAGTTTGTGAGGTATAGTCTTAGCAGTATAGTATCAGCAGTATCCCAAAGCTTTATGAAAACAGTTTTTGATAATTGAATATGAATATATGAGTTTTTTAATATCAGTATGCATGTTAGATTGCTAGACGAATCTACCATGAAATATCAACGTAATGATAATACCATCTGACATTCATGTGTAAATTATACATAATGAAGGATAATTCATCGACCATATTTTTGAAAATATTGTTCAATATATGAACATAAATGTTTATCTATTGTGCATCTTTGTACGTTTTAAAATGTGTTGAAATGATATATATTTGTTGTTATGTTGTATTAAAATATATTCACTGAACATGAAATATTATATTTTAAGTATGTACATGTATTTAGAAGCTGATTGACAAAAAGATTTTTGTATGAAAAGTATTACTCAGGATTTATCCTGACACAAAATGTTCATATATATTCATATACATAAAGTAGATAACTGGGTAACTAAGATGCAAAAGAACGGTTAGTAGAATAGATACCAGATACAACAGAGTAGCATAGAAATATTACAAAATGATATCTGAAAATTCAAAAATTTGCAAGTTGAGTAACACAACCTTTATTATTCTCTCCCCCATGGTTGGATTTAATGACTTGATCTACCTCTGTGGGGATAGAATACATTTGTTTTAACTTAAGTAGTTTTACAAATTTGAAACTTACTGATAATCTTCAGTGGTTGAGCTTTTGTCAAAATTGAACCAATCAATCATGTTCATACGTTCAAGTCATTACTCTCCTCACTGCAGGATATTAGTAAATCCTTCACTCTCAATATACTACAGTACCAATTTGAGTCCCCATATTCCTGAGTTTGTCTCAGGACTCAAATTATTCAATGAAATGATAATCTTAGAGAATTGTCTTTTTCAAACATCATAAAAACAAAAATTTCAACATGTCCTAAAATATTGCTGGGACAAATAAGATGTTCAGGGTAAGATAATGGTAGTTATTTTATATCTTAAAACAAAAAGGTCCTCAATTTCCTCTTTTTTAATTTAAATGCCGACCAATTTAGGATCTGTTTCAATATTTGGAAATGACAAACGGTATTCTCTGAGCTTTATGTAGAAAAAGCATGACACTATTATTTAATATCTTAAACATTTTGCCAATTGTAAATAAGCGAACATTTGCCTGTAACAATGTGTCACTTTGTTCTTAAAAGTTTTCATGGTGTCTTGGAAATCAATTAAAAAAGCACAATATGCTGAACTGTTTCTTTTAAAAGCGTTTACGTAGTATTGTTCATATTTTAAAATTTTCAATTGATTTACTAACAGTTGAAAAAGCTTAATATTGATGTTTTGTTCAAAACTATCCTTTAAAACGAAACCGAATCAAGAAAAACAAGCATTAAACAGATTTAGAATGTCTGTTGAATATGTCATAATTATGGTAACATGTTACAAGTAAACAATAATGTTTCAATGGTGTCAAAAGTAAAAAAGGGTTTAATTTTGAATATCACAACATAAACTTAAACACTTGTGATAACTAGTTTGCTCGAGAGACACTGATGTAAACACTTGCTATGATATCAGTCTATCATGAATGTTTACTTACCTGTCACTTTCAGCCTGAACATGACGACACTCGACTTTCGTGTGTGATATCCGCTTTTCCAAAAAATACAATACAATCATCTAAGCCCTGTGTAGAAACTTGATTTGAGTAAATTTGTCTTGAATAAAGTAAATCGGATATTTGCATCCAGATATCCAATATCAAAACACTTTTATAAACGTTAAATTTTGCCAAGAACAAACATGTTTTACAAAGGCGAAATATTTGTCCTCTAAATTATTCAATTGACACACATTTGAAAATGACTTTTTACCAGATGAAATTTTTGATAAAATGGTTTGTTAGTTTGCCCAAGCCTTTGTTCTGTATCACTATGCAAAACAGGATTCATAAAATGATCATTACATGATTTTTTACCAATATGTTTTATTCAATATACTTTACAGTAGATATGGAACTTATTATTAGTCACCAGTTTAATCCTGCTTGTTACGTGATTGACTAACATGCAACTACAAGGTTAGGTTTTCAGTTTCAGCTGCTATCTATCTGCTTATTTGATGTTTATTTTACTTGTATTTTATTAATTCGAAAAATGACAAGTCACTTGTATGAGGAAAATAGGAATGCATATTCAGAAAAAATAAAGATATTGCTTTTGCAAATTTTTAAAAAAATCATCACATTTTTTTCTTGCCAACAAACAGAACTGATTGAAATTTCTACTAACACTGATTTTCATGGAATTCAGAAGAATGTAAAAAGCAAATTGAGTTATTCGTATCTTATCCTCAGTCATTTCTCTATGTAAAGAACGATAAAAGGAGATCTTTATTCAACAATTTTTGGAAACAATGAACATATTTTTAACTAAAATATAGCTGAACATTGGTTTGAGTCTATAATCCGTGTGTCCATTTTTGCTGATCTCATATCAAGTTCTCAGACGAAAACATGATTAAAGGTCAGAGGTTTCTTTATACTTAGGATGCACGGTATTATCGGTATATCGGTATATCGATATATTGCAATAAGGGAACAACATGATATGAATCGGTACACACAATGAGCAATTTCCATCTAAAATTGACAATCACACACAAAACCAAAAAAAACCCACATGATTATACAGACCTTTCTTAACAAAGTCTGAAGTTGTGTTGTGAAAAAAGCGGAAACAATTTTACAGGCCATAAACTGTTCCTTTCCAAATATCCCTTTCCAAAACAGCTCATAGATGAGCTAATATTATCGTTCTGAACGCTCATATTTAGACAATATGGCATGTAAATTCTTGAATTTGAAAAGTACCAATATATTGAGATACGTATTGCAATACGGTTTCCTATATCGCAATACAGTTATGAGGAACGATATCCATCCTTACTTAATACACAACATGAACTAGCTTTGAATTCATATAAGGCTGGGAAAGGCAATTTCAATCATTCTTAAATATACATGTATCACTTGAATAACAATTTCATGACTTTCAATCTGCGATTGTAGCCATTAAAGGGGCAGTAGCACGTTTTTTGATAATTTTATATTTAAAAATTTTCACTGATAATTGTAAGTTAATGCTAAATGTATTATTTCGACCGTGTCAAAAATCTCATTACACAAGCCAATCATCCATAGTCAGCGGACAAAGTTTGAAGATTCACATAAAATCCATTGGCGGCCATTTTGTGTGAACACCTTCAATTCATTTTGTATAAGAAAAAGCAATCGCATGGCTAAACATTACGTTATATTTTTGAATTATTGCTGCTCCATTTAGTTTAAATACATTGTCTTTCTATCGGAACCATTAATTTTCATTTTCCTGACATCACCTTATATTCCCCCTAAAACGTGCTACTGCCCCTTTAAGGATCCACCCAACTACAAACCTACAATTTCCTGTGCACAAACTGCATAATTCATATGAACCATTAAACAAATAATGACAAATGAGTATAGGCATCGTAGTTTCCCCACATGTAAGTGCATCTGTTCTTGACTAACAACTTAACACCATTAATAATGAAAGATAGCAAATACCTGATATTTTCCACTGTCACTGACATGACTGTCGATTAATAATAGAAACATTGTAAATCTTCTTGGAGCTTCACAGAATGATGATAAGTAATACATTAACTGTCTAGATTCTAATGTGTTTTAATGCCTGCAAAGTTGCTTATGTATGATATTTAAAAACAGAAAATTAAAAATGGCCCTTTTGTTTTTTAACAGAGGATTTATCAGCACTTTATCACCAATTATAAGTATAATCAAGCATCCTTAGTAACCTAAGTGAGTAACAGATTTCTTTATGAAACTTGACTTTAAAAGGATTAACCTAACTAAATTAATTTATAAGTATTCATCTACGTTTTCATTTCATGAACACATGAATCAGTATAATAATTAGCAGCCCCGTCTTCATCTTCCTACGCAGAGCCTAAAAGGCCAGTTTCCAAACTGTCATTTTATGCCTTGCTGCAGAGACTTTACTTTTCTGTGCTGCTATAGTGCCCCTACAGAGTAGAGAGCAAGCACAGAAAACTCAAGGCTATGCAGCAAGGCATAAAATGACAGTTTGGAAACTGGCCTTTTAGGCTCTGCGTAGGAAGATGCCCCGTCTTAGGACGGGGCTGCTATCAGTTTTTGTGAAGTTTCCATCGCCGCCGCCGCCGCCGCCGCACTCGTACTACTAGCTATAACTTTTTCCCCTAAGCTTTCCAGAACTCTTATTCATACCTTACTACTCATACCTCGGGGGAACGATTTTGACACGTTCACTTTCAAGGTCAAAGGTCAAGGTCACGAGCTATGTATTCACACTAAGAATTCCTTGTAAACGCAATAACTTGAAAAGTTTTTGTGCTATGAAGCTCTAACTTGGTATATATCATCCTTGGAAAAGTAAAAAAGTTTGAAAAGGTTTTGGCTACAATCCGTCAAAGGTCAAGGTCACAGCAAGGTCATGACGTAAGCACGTTTTAGCGAAAATGCTTAATTTTAACTATGAACACTTTTAATCAATACATGATTGTTATACTCAAAAAAAAGTGTTCAATGATTGTGTGACCTTGAAGGTCAAAGGTCAAGGTCATGAGATATGAGATATTACAAAATGCACTAAATTGGGGTATAACTTTATCCCATTTAGCTTTTCAGAACTCATGAACATGTCTAAATGTTAATACTTCCAGGGAATCATTATGACATGTTCACTTTCAAGTTCAAAGGTCAAGGTCACGAGTTATAAAATCACCACAAAATTCTTTGTAAACACGGTAACTTGAAAAGTTTTTGTGCTATGAAGCTCTAACTTGGTATATATCATCCTTGGAAAAGTAAAAAAATTTGAAAAGGTTTCGGCTTCAATCTGTCAAAGGTCAAGGTCACAGCAAGGTCATGACTTAAG
The DNA here is from genome assembly GCA_916613615.1 of Steromphala cineraria. Taxonomy (NCBI): domain Eukaryota; kingdom Metazoa; phylum Mollusca; class Gastropoda; order Trochida; family Trochidae; genus Steromphala; species Steromphala cineraria. The sequence continues at coordinate 69,557,807 of OU744721.1, forward strand.
CATGGTTTAGCGAAATGCTTAATTTTAACTATGATCACTTTTAATCAATACATGATTGTTATACTCAATAAAAAGTGTTCAATTATTGTGTGACCTTGAAGGTCAAAGGTCAAGGTCATGAGATATAAGTTATTGCAATTCCTTGTGAACACAATAACTTGAAAAGTTTTTGTGCTATGTAGTTTAGATTTTGTATATATTATCTCTTGAGAAGTACAACATTTTCAAAAAGTTTTGGGTACTAACTGTCGAAGGTCAAGGTTACAGCAAGGTCAGCATATATGGAGAAAATGGATTAATTGTATTTTTAACACTTTATTTCATTGCAATAATGTTATACTCAATGAAATGTGTTCATTGATTGTGTGACCTTGAGTGTCAAAGGTCAAGGTCACGAGAAAATTCCCAATTTGGTGAGGCCTGTAAAAGGCGGAACAGGGTAAGGCGAAACCCAAAGTTCCGGGGCTGCTCTGCTTTTGCGGTATCCCGCAAACGCTAATCTAGTTTGCTTCGGATTTCAATAAGTTAATTATAATAATAGATCTGAAGACCACCTTATTCTCATAAGGGATTTTACTGTGATGATCTTTATTAAAAAACAAAAAGTTTAACTTTAATATACATAATTCCATAACGCATACTTGCACCCATGATTGTGAAGTGTCCCGAACAGTAAATGCAAAATCTAAAGATAATAAATAAGGAAAATTCATATTCAATCAATTTATTGAAGGCAATTTCAACTAAATATTCATGTAAAATAATCTACACATTAATGATCTTCCATTTAGTATGTATCAAGAACAATTTGCACAGAATATGTTTTTTATAATTCATTAACATGACAGTGCCATGTACTTTTCATCCATCTCAAGCATTATTAAACTATATAAGTTATAACATTGCGTAGGGGGTTGCATAGAAATTTATTATTCCCGTGAAAGGTTTAACAAAGGTCAAATAATTCATAATCATGACGGTGTCATGTACTTTTCATCCCTCTCAAGCATTATTAAACAATGTAATTTATTACAGAGGTAGAGGCGATAAGAAAAGCGCATGTCTATATAATGATATTTCATGATTATAATAGTACGTTTTTGATTAAACGTCATTATTTTTACTTACCGTAGACAAGTGACCTTAGCCTTGTTAGCCATATAACATGTAATCGACTCATTCCCACAGAAGTAATGAAAACATCATTACGCAGATCAATCAGAGTTACCCGCCCGTCACTAGTCCACTGTGTGGCGTGACCTGTCATCCAATTAGAATCATTCACATTACCTAGGAGTCCCAATTAACGACGGATGCGTAAGAGGGGAGGCGGGACGGGTATGACGACGGTCACTTGTCTACGGTAAGTAAAAATAATGACGTTTAATCAAAAACGTACTATTATTTAGTTACTAACCTCCGACAAGTGACCTTAGCCTGATACCACTGTAGGAGGCGGGTAGAATTCGTCGCATAGCGGTAACTCTCAAGATTGCTCTGATGATCGGCGACCTAGCGAGCGGCCGTTCTAATGAGGATTAATTGTCTGGCCTCTCGCGGTCGACGATCCCTAATTAAAACACCACAAAACCACTATAACCATTCAACAAGCAAGTTTATTAAATGGGTTAAGAGCCCCTCTCAACTCGTGAGGCCCCGTTAGCGTGGATGGTTGCGCCCCCTGCCAGGGGGGGCCCCCGTGGTTCGCTGCTGGGCAAAGACCTGCGCCCCCAGACGGGCTACGCCCTCCAGGTCCTCCGTGGAGACATCGCGCAGGTAATGGTTGGCGAACACCAAGCCCGACTTCCAGAAACAGCCGGCCATGATGTCCGCCACTGACAAGTTGCTGTGCAGTGCCATAGTCGCCGATATGGCCCTGATCTCATGCGGGTTGGTCCGCGCCGGCGCCGGCAGTCCAGCCGCCTTGTAGGCGTCCACTACTGCCGACCTGAGATAAACTCCCAGCTGCCTCTTGTCCAACTCCTTTGAGCTTGTCTGGGAGTGAGGCAAGAAGAGCCTGCGCCTCCCCTGTCTCAGCGTGCGCGTCTTTTCCACGTAGATGCGCAGAGCGCGTACCGGACAGAGGAGGCGTTCCTGTTCGTCCGTGGGCTCGATAGCCGAGGAGATTGACGGCAGTGTGAACGTCCGTCCACGCTCGTCAGCGCCCTGGTTCTTACACAAGAACTCCGGTGCTAGACCCAAAGTCGCTGACCCTCCATCTCTCACCTCAAACCTGAGCAAATCAGCTTGCAGCGCGTGCAACTCTGATATTCTGGCCGCTGACCCCATTGCCACTAAGAAGCAAGTCTTAATGGTGAGACGCAGCAGCGTCGTGTCCGTCAGCGGCTCATAGTGCTCAGACTTGAGGTGATTCAAAACTATCGCCAGATCCCACTCTGGCGGTCTCAGTTTGTGGCGGCCATCCACGTTCCTGTACGTCCTAATGAGCTCCTTAAGGACCGAGGTGTTCAAGTCGGGGTCCTGTTTGCGAAGGACGGACAAAATGGCCGCGAGGTTCGTGTTGATGGAGGAAGCCTTAAGCTTCCTCACTGTGCGTAGGTGGACCAGGTAATCCGCAACCTGGGGCACCGTTACCGACCGCACATCGAACCCCTTCCCTTCGCAAAAGGTCATGAAAGCAGCCCATTGGAAATCGTACAGCTTGCGCGTGGATGACCGCTGTGAGGTCGCCACTGCGCTGGCTACCGCTTCCGAGAACCCTGCGCTCCTCATTCCGTCTTGGAGACAACCCATACGTGCAGATGTAGAACCTGAGGGTTCTCGTGCACCCGTCTGCTTGGGTTGCTCCTGAGAAGGTCCCACCTGGTTGGCAGGGGAACCGGCTCCTGAGCGCAGAGTCTCCGGAGGGGGACATACCACGGCCTTGCCGGCCAGTTCGGTGCGACCAGGAGCAGACGCAGGCGTCTCGTCTCCTGGACTTTTGCCACCACTTGAGTCAGAATGGCGGGGGGGGGGGAAAAGCGTAAGCGTCCATCCCCTCCCATCCTAACGCGAGCGCGTCTAATCCCCATGCCAGAGGGTCTGGCACTGCTCTCGTCCTGCCACCATCGTAGGTGGTGAATGAGGTCCTGCGGCATCCTGATGTGATGGCCGCAAGATACCTCCCGAACGTGCCCGTTCAGTACTATTTGGAGGGGCCGGAGGTGAAGCCTCCCCCTCCTCGTGAAGTCTTGAGCTGAGGTCAAGAATCCTAGCAGACGTTGCCACCGTCGGAGCGAGAGAGGCCCGCGACACGCGTCCGCTAGGAGTTCCCTGTAACGGCCCATCCGTTCCTCCGTGACAAAGGCCTTGTCCTGCGTCGTGTCCAGACGGACGCCTAGGAAGACGAGCGACGTCGTCGGTACTAGGTCCGACTTGTCCAGATTGACAAGCCAACCCAGGCGTCTGAACAGAGCGATCACAAAGTCCCTTTGTTCGGTCAGAACTGACGGGGAGCAGTGGCTCCCGAACCCGTCGTCCAGGTACATCGCGAACTGGATGTCGTGCCTGTGAAGGAACTGGACGATGGGTTGGGTCACCCGGGTGAACAACCAAGGGGCTGTCGCAATCCCGAAGGGCAACACCTTCCACTGGAAGTGACGACCCGCCAGGACGAATCGGAGGTACTTGCAATCCGCGGGGCAGATTGGGATATGCAGGTACGCGTCCTGGAGGTCCAGCGACACCATGCGGCTGTATGGTTGTAGCAACCGCATGATAGACCGCACGGTCAAGAGCCGAAAATATGGCGGCCGCTCGAGGTAGGAGCGGTTGAACTGTTTCAAGTCGTGAATCAGCCGCCATTTTTTCGGGTCCTTTTTCGGTCTCACGAATACTGGAGAGTAGAACCCCGGTGTCAGACCTTGGAGCGGAAGCTCGCTCACCGCCTCCTTGGTGATTAGGATCTCCACTTGTTCCAGTGTGCGCGCGAGCCGTTCCGGCTCTAGCGGACGTTCCACTGGCGAACAAGTCAAAGGGGGGCGGGTGTGCACGGGTATACGAAACCCACGCTCCAGTGTCTGACAGACGTACTCGTCCAGGCCCAACTGCCTCCAGTTGGCCACAAACGTTGAGAGACGGCCTCCAACGGCCCCGTCTCGAACCTCTACCGCTGCCGGCGGCAGGAGAGGAGGCGCCCAGGAGTCACCTCTTCTTGTGGGTTCCTCCATAGGCGCGTCCCTTACCCTGCAACTTGCTGGGTGTCCTTTTTGGAGAGGGGCCGGCCTTGTAGCCGCCGCGGCCCTTGCCTGGCCGGCCCCCGTCCCGAAAGGAAACCCCGCCGGTCCTAGAGCCGGCGGGGGATTGCGGAGTGCCACCCTTCCGCTTCTTCGGTGTCGTCACCGCCGAAGAGACCCTGCCACCTCCCGCTGCCAAACGGTTGGTGAGCTCCTGTTGTTGGGTCTCCTGGCGGTGTCGCAGAGCCTCTGCGACCTGTCCGTCGAACAGCGTCGAAGACGCTGCTGGAGCGCTCCGGAGGCGGGTGCGCATCTCCGCCGGGAGATTTGTACACGCGAGAAATCCGTCCCGCCTCAGGTTAGTGACCCCCGCTGAGATGCGGGAGGCACTAAGCATGATTTGGGCTAGGTTCCCTGCCACGGAACCGAACCCCCGATACAGAGCTCTCGCCCCTTTCTCCATCCCCGCCTCCTTGGAGAAGGCGGCCATGGCCTGACAAGCATGGGCGACGGAGTTCGCCATGCCCAGAATGCTTCTGGCCTCCTTGTCCAGGTGGGACAGGTGCCCGTCAGACACTGAATGGCCGACTCCTGGCGCTGCCACACGCCTGATATCGTCATCCAAGACGGGGGGAGAAAGTGGTATGGGAGAAGAGGCGACCGGGAGCCCCGACCTCTGACGATCCGAGATCACCAGAGGCGGAACAAGACGGCCCGGCGCCGCGGATGACACGTGGGTGTCAAAGTCCTTCGCTGCTGTCAGGAGAAGGCGGTGGGGAGGGAAGCGGACGCTTCGCGGACTCACTACCTCCTCCTCCTGACAGGAAAATTTAGAATGTCTGTTGAATATGTTATAGATATAATAAAATGCTACAAGTAAACAAAACTGTTTCAATGGTGTCAAGAATTAAAAAATAGGGTTATTATTTAGAAAATCACAACACAGACTTAAACACATGATAGAAAACGATAATTAGTTTGTTCCCCAGATACTTTGGTGTAAACACTTTTTTGAGACCGTTCTATCATGGATGTTTACTTACCTGTCATTTTCATCCTGAACATAAGGGCATTCACCTTAAGCCCCCTGTAGAACATTGAAATTCAGATATTTGTATCCAATACCAAACACTTCTACCAACGTTTTTTTGTCAAAAACAAACAAGTTAAACAAATATTTTGCCCTTATTTACTTAAAGAATTTAAAGTATTCAAATCACTTCATACCATTTGCATAAATTTGAAAACAATTTATTGATAAAAGGTCCTGATAGTTTGCCCACACACATGGGAAACAAGAGTCATAAAACGTTCATTACATGACTTTTTGCTAATGTGTTTTAGACAATGTTATTTTCACCAGGCAGGAGATAATGGAACTAATTATGAGACTTCCCTTTTAGGCACTGTCTAACGTGAGAGTTTTTTTCAGTTACAAGTGTTTTATATCTGATGTTATTTGTTTTTCAGAGAACATGTTCATTACATTTGAATTTATTTGATACAAAAATAACCAGTTGCTTGTACCAGATATTGAGTTAAATTAATGCAAATACTTGTAAATATGAACATTTTTTTAAAGCTATCTTATACGTTTTTGCTTTCAAATAATCCACTGAAATAAATTACTTTTATCTTATCCTGAGTTAAGCCATCGTCCATCAGTAAGAACGGTAAATGAGATTCTTGCCGAACTTACATGTGAAAAAATAACCGTAGTTGATAAACTTATACCTGAAATGAAGTTAAAAATGTGTTTCTCTGTTCAATCGGATTACCATATTTGATGATCTCATATCAAGTTCTCAGACTAAACATGTTTTCATTCAAATGTTTATACCCAACTTGAACTAGCTTTGAATGTATATAAGGTACGGAAAGGCAATTTGCAATAAATAAAATTTTCATAAATATACATGTATAATAATAAATAACAATTTCATGACTTTCAATCTGCGATTGCAGCCATTAAGGATCAACCCAATCTCTGGATAAAACCCACGCGTTTCCTCTGCACAAAACTGCATATTCTTACTTTCGTATATTTTTAACTCATACTTCCCCTGGTGGAGTGCATATATGTTCTTGAATAAAATGTGACGCCTTAAATATAAAAAGGTTGCAAATAACTGATATTTTCCACTGTTATCTGTCATTCATGGATGAATAACAGCAACATTGTAAATCTTCTGTGTGCTTCATAGAATAAAGGTAAGAAATAAATAAACCGTCAACATCAATGGGTTATTAATGCCTGCAAAGTTTCTGATGTATGAGATTTAACAACAGAAATTTGCAAATCTGTAATGTCTGAATGAATGACTTGTCATCAACTATTCCCTGCATGCTTGTTTTCTTTCCGAGACTGAAATGGATAAATAATCTCATTAAATGAAATAAAAAAAGATGACAAACACAAATTTTGTTTTATAAAAAGGGATCTCACAAAACAAAATTTTATGTTTTTTAAGACAAGTGCAGTTACCAGTCAATGATGTTGCACGAAAGGTTCTAAAACGAACATAAATTGTTTCATTGAACTTCAATGTCACGAAGACAGTGTTTTATTGAACACAAAGTAATCTCAAGAAAATGTATTCATCAATACCCCAAAATGATAAAAATAAAGCATCCGAAGTGACTGAAAATCTTCATACATTATCACTTGCTTTTGTAAGGGTTAATCAAACCATACGTATATGTATTCATTTGATGAGGTTTCTGATGCATTTTAATGTTTTTATCAACTGAAAACACATGAATCATTAAACTTATACATGTATGCTTCGGGTAGTTGAAATATTTCCACGTATCTGAAAACTATATGATAACTGCTGATTTAAATAAATTGAAAATCATAATATATTTAGAAACTCATTAGAGTGATTTTAAATTAAATACATATACATTCAATGTATTCATAAAGGTTTCAACTTAAATACATGTAGAATGATCTATACATTCTTGTTCTTATATTAAGTATTCATCAATACCAATTTTAATACAATATTGTAGGCTAATCGTAATTCATTGTCATAACGGAACAATGTACTTTTCGTTTCTACCTGGCATTAAGAGACAATATAACTTATTACAGAGGTCCAGGCGATAGGAAGATCCGATGTCTGAATAGAATGATATTTCATGATTATAATAGAACAATCAACCAATGATTGATCAATACATATTATTCTTATTTGGTCCGTACAAAGGTTTTGAAGCAGAGACTAGCAAACGTCAACACAATCATTCAGGGATAAATTAGCAATTGGTATTCCTCAATAATAACTGATCTTAAAATGAAACATGGTATTATTAGATGTAACGATGCTAATCCTCAAACCCAACAATAGGACGAGATCTATTTCCTCATTCAGTGTTGTAACATCTATGTAAGAACGAAATGATATCCGTGCAGTTATTGATCTTTATTATCAATTACTAACGGATTATTTTAAGATTGAATATTGAGGTTATACAATACAAATGACTGGGATCGATAGCTTTAACGGGCTGTGAAGGTCCATTACAGGTTTCTATAGAAGATGACAGGGAAGATGATGATAGTTGGCGGAAATAACTGGCTGTGATTCCAGCAATTGGTATTATCATCCCAGAAAACAGACTATTAATTGGATATGGAATAATATACAATAGCCACATGTGTATCAAGAAATAAGAAAACAGATATAGTTATATATTATATATCCCTGCAGTATTGTGCAATATATGTTTTTTTCACCCGTAAGTTAAAATTTCTTCAATTCAATTCAATACTCATATCAAGATGATTTGAACTGAAATTACCTTCCCTTGAACATTATTACAATATCCCCATTACACGTCTTTATACCAGAAGCAGACGATTGAAATCATAAGGAAACCTGACCATGTTAGCGCTTGTTCAGGAACTGAATTGACGCTTCAAAGGAATACCTCCCTGATGATAGGCTGTTAACACGAAATCATTAGTTGTTTTATGGAATTATGTGCGTTAAATCTAAGGAGGTTGTCCAATCGATGTAGCTCTTCAATGTGCTCACTCATTTCAATGATTTAAGCAGAGATTTTCCTTATGAAAAGTCCAAATGCTGATACAGTGAAGTGGTAACTCTTACATTATTTGAAGATCTTTCACTTCTTTATTTGTTCATTTTGGTAAACTGAGCTTAATTGGAATATCATTAATGTTAACAGCAAGATCAAATAATAGTCCACAGGAGATCAAGTACATGTACATCCCCACAAAAAAATTTAATTTAAAAAAATGACAAAATATTTACAATCAGGTGATCTCAAACATACATTATTGATAATAGAATAAGTATCCGATACATGAACGAAATGTCAGTTACGACACTTAAGTTTAACATAAAAAAGTGAAGCAGTGTTGGATGACAAATTGTTTTAGACTATCAGCAGGTTTATTGATATGTTTCAGTATGATATACATATGTAAATCCATTATGAATTATTCACAGTTTAAACATCAAACTTTTAACACCACACAAAAGTGTGTTTCAACATATGAACAAATGATTCATCGTGTAAAATAATGAAACATGTGTCAGTAATAAATTTAAAGTCATTGACTATTGTGCAACTAAGTATGGTTTTGAATAGAAATGAAAAGGTGTGTTGATACGATAAAGAAATACATGTTCATATAATGTATGGAAATATGTTCTGTGTTTATAACACTCTAACATGGTACACTCAATTGCTACGGTCTTTCGCTAGCCCACTGTAGAAATACAGTTTGAGCACTCAATGCAAATGAATTAAACTGCTTTGCAATGTTGATAACGTTGCATTGTTGAAATTTCATCCATGTTCCCCACACACTATGTTGTAGGGGTCCGATGGATGGAAACAGCTTACATCTATGCATATTTTTATATATACATTTAAATATCTCAGCCTCTCTCTCATTGCTATACGTGTGTCTTATTATTGACTAAATGCTATTTTGTACTCTTTTGATGCTCACTTGATAAACTTGATTTATCTATTTTCATTTTACAAATTAGCGATCGATCGTTAAAAAATGCAGAGAAGACACTTGTTCTATTGTGATAGTGTGATGTTCTATTAGTGCCGCAAGCTGTGGTTAATCAAGGAGAAAAATAGCAAATACCTGTAGAGTTGATCAGCTTAAATCTGACACTCTACCAGAGTAAATGCATTTTGAGGTTCTTGCCGAAGTGAGATTACTTGAGTCATATTTTAGGGTAATCATCAGAACGCCAGGGGGATGTTGATAACCCTTAATGGGGGAGGGAAGGTACATCATACTCATATCTTCTTCCACTTTGCCTCATTTAGAACTTGACGACTATTCATTTCTTTTCGTCTGCCCTTATGCCCTTAAGCAAAAATGGCTATATACAATTTGGTCTTAATAATTTGCAAGAAGGTCCATTTGCTTTGCTATGAATAAGTTTTTGTTTTTGCATGAGATTTAATGTGATGGAGATTAATAAAGAATTTTATACTTAACGTTATTAGATGTAAGTTTTTATTAATACTATTGGTGGTTTAATGGTTATTCTTGTTCAATGTTCAATATTATGAAACTTCTATTACATTGAAAGGAGAATGATCAACACCATAAACATATTCAGTTTTCTTTCCCCAGGAAGAACCATATTGAAAAGAATATATATCACCCAATTAAAAAAACATCATCTGATAGATGTAAGTTATTATTAATACTATTGGTGGTTTAATGGTTATTCTTGTTCAATGTTCAATATTATGAAACTTCTATTACATTGAAAGGAGAATGATCAACACCATAAACATATTCAGTTTTCTTTCCTCAGGAAGAACCATATTGAAAAGAATATATATCACCAAATTAAAAAAACATCATCTGTTATTTATAAAGGTCTTTGACAGCAAAAACTGATTGATGAATTGTTGTATTTATTCTTCTTAAAATTTAATTAATTCTTACTCTAAAATTAAAACATTCACTGGAATATATATAAAAAAATCTACTCATGTATAATGATTTGAATATCAACTATCCCTTTTGAGTAAAGGATTCTGAATGTTAAATATGCTTTTTGAGCATATTGAAATTGTGTAAATATACCACAAATACGTTTCCAGCAGTTTGACCAGCAATCAATTCGGTAGGACAAATTTGATTTTATATGTAATTTGATACCTAAAAAGCTATGAAATCTTCTACTTCCTTACAATATAGAGAGGGATAAAAAGTATATTTTCTCAAATAATAAGATAAACAAAAAACCTCAATGTGGGCTACATATTGTAATGTACTTGTAATAAAAGTGTTTTCTTGAAGACTGTTTTGTATTTTCTAGTGATTCATCATGAAACATTTGTGTCATTATTTATCTAAATACCAAGTTGGATCAGAAGGGCCTGACAGAACTCATATAAATGTTCTTACACAGTTCACACCTTTCACCAATTGGTGATTTTTAATACAGTGATGTAATATAAATTTTAATGAAAATGGGATGATAAACACTGGGCTTTTATTTCAAACCTATCCCTTTCTCATCAAAACTCACACACTGGTTTTATTATATATCGGAGTAATGTGAAGAAAAGACGTCACCAATCTGTGGGTAAGCATAGATTGACATTAGTTATGTGCCCCTTATTTTGTGACGTCATAGCATGGTAACACCATAGACCCCATGATGATGAAAAGAATAAAAACTGTCTGAGATTGAAATCCATTTCCAGACTTTTGTTTTTCATCTATCCATATCTATATATCTGTGCCAAAAATGGGATAGAATCATAGGTTAAAACTTTTAACAATAATTTCTCTAATATACATACCTCTACTCATAATTTTCGAATCGAGGAATGACCCAAGGCATTATCATCAAAATCTATTTGCAGGAAATGTTATTGAGCAAACATGAATATATCAATCAAATGTATATGTTCAATATTCATGAAGATTATTTTTTTCATTCTTGTACTTAAATTAAGAACGTACCAGGACAAATTTGAAGAATTTGCAGATCACATTTCATTGTCATAACAGTACAATGTACTTTAAGTCCCTCCAAACCATTCGGAACCTTTGTCCTGACAGTGTAACTTGTTACAAAGGTACAACAGCATTGATACGAAGATCCCATGTCTTGATGGTATTGGATGATCGTTATGAAGCAAGCCGTCAATTCCACTGATTGATTATTATTTTTAACTGGTGTCCTTTAAAAGATTTAGAAGCAGAATGTAGCAAAGATTGACGTGACCATTGAGGTTTAAATTAGCAATTGGTAAATCTAAATAACTATCGATCAAGCAATGACACGTGATACTATTGGATGCAATGATGCTAATCACCAAACTCAACAATAGGCAAAGATCCATTTCCGCGTTCAGTGTTGCAACTTCTATATAGGGATGAAATGATATCCATGCACTTATACAGCTATATCATCGATTGCTAACGAATTATTTCACAACTACAAGATTCAATGATGAACATTATACAATACATATGGTAAGGATCAATAATTCCAATTTTCACAAGCTATTGAATGATAATCTGTAAACGGTCATTTAAACACCAAATGGTATTTTCTTACAATAAATTGAAGGTATACTTTGCACATTCACTAGTCTCATACATGCATACTAAATTATAGGATAAATAACGTACATGTCAATATAAATGTCAGTTATGACATGTAAGTTTAACCTGAAAAAGTGGAGCTCTGTGAGCTATAATCTTATCAGCAGTAACACAGACTTTGATGAATACAGTATTTGATAAATGTTTTGTTTATCAGCATGCATGTGTTATTGCTAGACGAATCCACTATGAAACATTAACGAAATAAAAATACCATCTGCCATTCATGCGTAAGTTATACAATTTAAAAGAAATAATTCATTGACCATTTTATTGAAAATAAGTCAAATATATGAACTTAGAAAGATTAGCTATTGTGCGTCTTTGTTTGTTTAAAAAATGTGTTGATATGATATATATAATTTGTTTTAATGTTGTACTAAATTATATTCTGTGAACATGAATTCATGAATTTATGAAAAGTATTACTAAGGATTTATTTTCACACTAAATTATCAAATATATTCTTAAACCTAAAGTAGAATTCTGGATAAGATGCAAAAGAACGATTAGTATGAAAGATAGTTAATACAATAGAGTAGCATCGATATATAGATATAGTTATAGGGTTTATGAAAATTTACAAATTTACAAGGCGGGTAACACAATTTTATTATTCTCCCTCTCTTGGATTTAATGACTTGATCTACCTTTGAGGGGATAGAATGCATCTGTTTCTGCATAGTTGTACACATTTGTAACTTACTGATAGTCTTCAGTGGTCGAGTTTTTGTCAAATTTGGCCAATCAATCATGAAAATGTCCAAGACATGACGGACAAGTGCAACTCTCCTCACTGCAGGATATTAGTGCAACCTTCACTGTATATGCTACGGTACTGATTTGAAGCGCCACGTTCTTGGATTTGTCTCAGGACTATACTTATTGAATAGAATGACATCCTTAGAGAATTACCCTTTTCATACACCATAAAAACAAAGACAATTACTTGTCCTAATATATGGCTGTTACAAATGACATGTCCAGGGAAAGATAATAGTAATTATTTCACAATCATAAGGAACAATTGACTCGATTTCGTCTTTGTAAATACAAATACCTACCAATTTACTATCTGTTTTATTATTTGGAAAACACAACAGTATTCTCCGAGCTTAATGTAGTAGAAGCATGACACTATTAATAATGTCTTTTGATTTTTGTTATCGTCCATATTGATGAGACACTTCTTACAAGTTTTCATGGTGTCATGGAAATCAATTAAAAAACACAATATGCTGAGCTTTTTCTTTTAAAAGAATACATATATTATTGTTCATATTCATAAATTGAAAAAGCTTAATACTGAGGTTGTCTTTTCAAAACTATCTTTTGAAAATAGACTGCATCGAGAAAAACAAGCATTAAAAACAAGAAGATTTAGAATGTTTGTTGAATATGTTAAAGATATGATAAAATGTTACAAGTAAAATATACTGTTTCAATGGTGAAGAATGAAAACAGGGTTATTATTTAGAATATCACAACACAAACTAAACACATGTGATAAGATGATAATCAGTTTGCTCGAGAGACAGTGATGTAAACACTTACTCTGAGACTGATCTATCACAGACGTTTACTTACCTGTCACTTTCAGCCTGAACATGGGGACATTCACCCTTAGTGTGTGCTAGCCGCATTTCCACAAGGGGCAATGCAATCAAGTTACCCCCTTGTTGAACATTGATTTCAGCAAATTTCCTTTGAATCAAGTAATTCAATTATTGGTATCCAATACCAAACACTTCTACCAACGTTATATTTCGTCAAAAACAAACAAGTGAGCCAAACCATAACTCAGTACAAACCCAGCGTTTCCTGTGCACAAAACTGCATAGTTTATATCAACGAATGAAAAATAATTATAATTTGTATATAAACCTACTTTTTACCTCACACTTTCCACTCATTGGGTGCAATTTTTCTTGAGTAAGACTTGATGCCTTAAATGATAAAAGGTGGAAAATAACTGATATTGTCGACTGTTATCTGTCATTCATGGATGAATAACAGCAACATTTTAAACCTTTTTGTGCTTCCTAGAATGAAGAAAAGTAATAAATAAACTGTCAACATCAATGTGTTATTAATGCCTGCAAAGATGCTAATGTATGAGATTTAAGAACAGAAATTTGCAAACCCGTAAAGCTCTGAATGAATGCCTTGTCATCAACTATTCCGTGCATTCTGTTGACTTTTCTAAAATAGATAAATAGTCTCATTAAATGATAGAATCACCTTTTCTTTAATAAGCAAGGGATGTCACAAAACAAACGTTTGTTTTTAGACAAGAGCAGTTACCAGTCAATGATGTCACACAACAAGTTCTAAAACGTAGATACCTTGTTTTATTGAACTCCATCGACACGAAGACAGTGTTGTATTGGACACAAAGTAATCTCAAGAAAATGATATTCATTAATATCCTAAAAAAATGAAGCATCCGAAGTGACTGAAAGTCTTCATACGTTATCAAACTTGCATTTGTAAGGCTTATTTAAACTGTATAGATTCTTTGTTGCATTTTAATCTTTTTTATCAACTGAAAATACATGAACCATTAACGTTAAAAGCTTGAGGTAGTTGAATAATATTATTTCCACATATGTGAAAAACATAGGGTAACTGCTGATGTAGATAAATTTAAAATCTTAATGATACGAGTTTCAACTTATATTCATGTAGAATAAGCCAAACATTCCGGTTCTCATATTTAGTATGCATTAATACCAATTTGTATTAAATCTTGTAGCCTAATCTTAAGTCATTGTCATTTCGGAACAATGTACTTTTTTGTTTCTTCCAGGCATAATGAGACAATATAACTTACAGATATAACTATATAACTTAATATATATTACAGAGGTCTATGCGATACGAAGGCCCTATATAATGATATTTCATGGTAATTATAGAACAAACCATCACATTGAATGACGTGCTTTAAATCTAAGGAGGTTGTCTAATCGACGTAGCTCTTCAATGTGCTCACTCTATTCAATGACAAGATTTAAGCAGATATTTTCTGATGAAAAGCCCAAAGGCTGCTACAGTGAAGACAATCGGGCCATCATGCCCTTGGTAATTCTAAACACTAAGGTTTTTGTTGTGACAGATATTTGCCAATGTATACACCACACATAATCGATAAAATAAAAAATGTCATATTTTCATGTTTAATTTTTTATAAAAAGGATTGAACTCACACATGGTTTGATCGAATCCATAACCACAGTAGAATGGTTACTCAAAGTGGATGTAATATTTGTATATAACTATGCTGATAACACTTTTGCCAAAATTTGTGTACAAGATAAAAGTTATAAATTTCTTACATTATTTGAAGATTTTTCATTTCTTTATTTGTTCATTTTGGTAAACTGAACTAAATTTGAATATCATTAATGTTAACAGCAAGATCAAATTATAGTCCGCAGGAGATCAAGTAAATCCCCAATCTCATACATACATAATTGATAATAGAATAAATAACCGATACATGAACGAAATGTCAGTTACGACACTTTAGTTTAACATAAAAAAGTGAAGCAGTGTTGGATGACAAATTGTATTAGAATATAGCAGGTTTATTTATGTGTTTCTATACGACATAAATCCATTATGAATTATTCAAAATGTAAACGTCAAACTTATAACACCAAATGACAAAAGTGCGTTTCAACAATCATAACCAAATGATCCATGATGTAAAATAATGGAACATGTGTCTATAATGTATTTAGAATTATTGACTACCGTGCAGCTAAGTATTTTAATTTTAAAGGAAAAAGTGTGTTGATATGATAAAGAGATACATGTTCATATGATGTATGGAAATATGTTCTGTGAACATGAAGGTCCAAGTTTAAGAAAATAAATAAAAAAAGACCTATTATCAAAAACATAATACAAACTGTATACATAGTTCTTAGACAATTAAATGAATGTTTGTAACTTTTATGGCTTAATAAAGTATATTGCAATAATGGCAGATTTTACATGCACGTTTAAGAGACCAAAATATCCTGATATTAGATTTAAAAAATAACATGAATTTAAGCAGTCACGACTTATTTACTTACCAATTCCTCTTAATAATCGAGTGTTACATTCTCTTCCTACAGAGGCAGATCAAGTCAAGAAATGTTGATACAGCCTCTGTTATATTACGACGAATTCCCTGGGTTTGATTCTGCACCACAATCCATTTGATTTTCTTTATCAAATGACAACGCTTCTCGCATGGAAAGGGTGGTTAATATCACAATGCCTTTGCCATCATTTAGCACCCAATCACCAGTACGATGATTTCAGGACAGCGTCGCTGATTGCACAACCAACTTTGATTGCCTCCAATTAGGCGCCTCCCATTCTATCCCAAAATGTCGGCGTGATATAACAGAGGCTGTATCAGTATTTCATGTCTTGATATGGCTCTGTGGGGAGAGAATGGGAGTGTAATGCTCTAGAATAATGTTCCTTATATCATTTATTGTTTAAAAAGTAGACAATGTGAGTCATATTTCAAGATTCAAGATTAGAAAATCTACTTCCAAGTTCACAGGCAAATTGAAATGGGCAGAAACGAACGTATCATTCAATGGGAAGATCAATGTCTTAATTGTAAAGTCTGTTAACAAGCTCTGCGTCATGTTCGTGATTAGTTCGCCTAGTCCCTGTGGATACTTGCCTGCTGAACTTGAACTGGAGGTCATATGTAAGCTAAAACATTTTCATAAGGAATCTAAAACAGATATTTCAATTCACATTTTAATACTTGGTCCATCATTTTAAATATTAGGTGATACACATTTTCATTGCTTTTGTTCACAGACCAGTAAATTTTTTCATTGTAAGCTTAATTTTTCGCATGATACTCTCAAAAGATATTCATGTTGATATTCGTCCCTTTAAGTCAACAAAATGTTCGCTGATTGCAAACGTTTAGATAGAATCGCAATGTTTTCTCGCAGATTCAGACTTTCAAATGTACATGTATTTTCGCAATAACATGATATTTGTAATTATTACTTTTTTATTGTCAGGGTATGAAAACGTATTGGCAATAACTAACTCCTACAGTCTTGGAACTGTAGGGGCACATATTTCAATGGTTTGTGCAACAGTTGGGCAATATCTTCAATTGCATTATTCTTTTACAGATTGTCATTTCAAAACAAATGATTTACCCTATATCCACAGACCGAGAGATTCCTTTACTACTAATTTTGATATCTTCTTTTACTACTAGTTAACATGATGATCACAAGGTCGAGCTTTTTATTTCGATTTCAAAAAAGATTCAACAAGGAAAATAAGTTGTTGCTTAGTTCTGCCTTCGTGAGATTTTGGGTGTGTGGTGGGGAATGATATATATATTTATATATCTTTAGATTTAGAAATCTATATATCTTCCGATTAAGAGAGCCATCATGTTTCTATACTTGAAATATTTATGATGTACTAAAACTTCAGATAATTGAATCTAAACGCTTTGGTCAAGTACGAAATGGTTGCTATCCTGTGATCAATGTCAAAATATGTCTTTTGAAATTATAAAGAGGCAAAATTCTGACACCGCAACATACTGACTGTTATTGAGGTTTGTTTGAGTGGTGTCATTTCAAACTGTTAAAGGTTTGTTGGTCTGATAAACTTCACCTTTTGCAAAACATAGGAATAGCAATTCCCTAACTGGATATGACAGATTGATATTTGGCTGTGAAGTGTTCACAAATAAAGATATTTGTATAACATTTAGTGTTACCTCAGGGAAGCCTAGTATGCTAAATAATTCAACAAACCATCCAGTAAAGTGAAAGCATCAGCTATCGCTGACATTGCTGTGTGACATTTTGAAACGGGGTGTTTAATAACACTTGTATGACAACTGATGAATTACTAGAAAATAATATGGTATTCAATAAAAACAAGCAGCTGACATGGTCGAGCAATATCCCCAGCAAATTGCACAATATTCAAAGGTTTTCCAAATCGATATTACCGATTATTTGTTGTCACACAAAATAACAAAAATTTTCCAGGATATGAAGGAAACTGTTCTAACTATGTTTACATTCGATCCAAATTTGACCACCACTTTGGGCTGGAAATATTTTGGTGTTTTTTAAGAGTCGTTACTTTTCACTAATATTTATATTTTAAAAAAAAGTTAATCATTTCCATTGTTGTCTATGGCACACATTCATATGATTATGTATCTCCATGTCAAATTTGATCAAAATGTGATGATTAGTTAAGAAGTTGTCAGCCGGACAGGACTTGTAACAGAATTCTAACAGAGTCCTAATTTTTGAAAAAAAGTCAAAATTTTACAAAAATATTTTCAAAATTGTTCTTCATGACACACCTTCATATGATTATGCATCTATATGTCAAATTTCATCAAAATGTGATGATTAGTTAAGAAGTTGTGAGCCGGACAGGACTTGTAACAGATTTCTCACAAATTTTCCACTTTTTCTCCAAAATCCTAATATTTTATGTAGATTTTCTCAAAATTTCTCAAAAATGTTTCTTCATTTCCATGACAAATTTGAATTGAAATGGTTCATTAGTTACAAAGTTATGAGCCGGACACAAAGTGTAACGGACGGACGGTACCCATTTTAATACCCAACGCAACGAAGTTGCGGGGGATAAAAATATTAGTACAGGCACAGTATAATGTATACCTCAAAAGCTTTTCATAAAAGCGGAGCCTGGAGTGATTGCAAAATTTAACTTTAACTAAATTAGGTAGCAAGAGGGAACTGAAATGCTACATGAAATAAGGTGCCGTTGTGGTAAAATAATTCACTATGTAATAATTTTGGTCAATTTCAATCTTCAGAGATGCAATCCTTTGATTACAGCAAAAATTAAAAAAACGTGTTTTCTTTTCGCGAGAAAAATTATTCAAGATAGTTAATATTCAAAAGATCATAAATAAGTCAACGATATTATTTTTAGTAAATGTTTTACTTTTAAAGCATCATTTATCGTAATTTGAGATGAACATACACAACAATTCATCATTCAATTTGTTCTGTCAACGATCTTAGTACATGTAAATGACAGCATAAGTTAAATATTGTAAACCTCGTTTTGTATTGCGGTAACAATATGATGCTTACTTAGGAAATAAGTTGGTTTATAATTGGACATAATTACGCTGTTTATCTTTCTTGTCTTCAAAATGAATAGTAGTTTCCATTGTACGTTTGAACATTTAACAACAACAAACAACAACCTCAACAACAGCAGTTACTTAAAGTTAAATATTCTCTATCAACCTCCATTACATATAATCTTTGTACTTTCCATATGCAAAGACAATATTCTAAATACAGCCATAGAATATGGACTTTCTTACAAACTATTTAGACCAAACTGCATAGCCATTTTTGCTTAAGGGCATAAGGGCAGACGAAAAGAAGTGAATAGTCGTCAAGTTCTAAATGAGGCAAAGTGGAAGAAGATATGAGTATGATTTACCTTCCCTCCCTCATTAAGGGTTATCAACATCCCCCTGGCGTTCTGATGATTAACCTAAAATATGTCTCAAGTAATCTCACTTCGGCAAGAACCTCAAAATGCATTTACTCTGGTAGAGTGTCAGATTTAAGCTGATCAACACGACAGGTATTTGCTATTTTTCTCCTCGATTAACCACAGCTTGCAGCACTAATAGAACATCACACTATCATTATAAGACGAGTATCTGCATTTTAACGATATGATGAATTGAAACAGAGATGAAAAAAGATAAATATCATTAGATAACTTTAGATATTGAAACAAATGTTGTGTAACCAGTTGATAGTTATTCAAAGAGCAGTCTGATAAAAATCAGCCTAGTTTGGAGGAATAAATTTTTCAAAATATCAACTGCATGTTAACTCTTTCCGCTTTCGTGTTTGTTTAGATGATATGCCGTCTCGAACTCACAAAGTTCCCAATCCGAATATCTAAACCCAACGCTCTGCCTACTGAGCTAACGTGACAACACTGAAGGATGTACAATGTTAGGTGCTTTAATTACAAAGGTCTGAGTTTGAGTGAATTGATATTTCATATCATTACATTTATTTATAGGAAACTTAATACTATGAAAACTTATTTATCATCTCTAACAATAGATTGACAATCGAAGAATTTCAAGTCGATTCTAGAATGAAAATCATGCTAGTCAATGTACCACTGCTGGCTGCACGTGCATCATATCAGGTTGGGGAAATCCTGAAATGGACGTATATACGTCAATCGGCGTATAACAGGCCGATGGACGTAGAAAACCATACTTGAATCGACGTATTTTGACCAATTTCGCCGTGCTCATACCATACTATAAGAAGGGCCTTTCTACTCATTTCGTGTTCCAGCAATATTTCTGCAAAATTTAGTCTCATAGAGAAATATTTTGCACTAGTTGGTGGTCTCATTTTCCCTTTCCATAACTTCACTTTTCATTCATACATTTATAAACATAACAGTCGCAGCAGACTCTACATTAGAGCTGTTAAACGACATATCTAAGATTAGACATCATCTAAACATGTTTGCAGTTGTTCTTTATAACGAATTTCTGTTTTCACTTTGTACGTCATTTTTCGGTAAGCTGAAAAAGGTGAGTGCATCAATACAAACATACCTACATAAATAAATACATACAGGTATACACATATTACGCATACATACATACATTCATATACATACAGACCCACATAAACATTCTGACATAGCTAACATACAGTAGTGACAGTACATCACTTACATTTCAAATATCCATATAGTGTGGTAACAGTTTATTCAAATAGATTACTTTCGCATCTATTTGGTTAAATAGTTATCAGTGATACCTACATCGGTACAATACAAGCAATTTAACTGAATTGTCTTCATGATAAAACTGTGATAACATACATGTGATAAAACTTGGAAAACCTATCTGTAATAAAACCCTGAGAACCTATCTGTGATAAAACTGTGATAACGTATCTGTGATAAGACTTTGAGAACCTATCTGTGATAAAACTGTGAGAACCTATCTGTAATAAGACTTTCAGAACCTATCTGTGATTAAACCGTGAGAACCTATCTGTGATAAAACTGCGAGAACCTATCCGTGATAAGACTTTGAGAACCTATCTGTGATAAAACTGTGAGAATCTATCCGTGATAAGACTTTGAGAACCTATCTGTGATAAGACTTTGAGAACCTATCTGTGATAAAACTGTGAGAACCTATCTGTGATAAGACTTTGAGAACCTATCTGTGATAAAACTGTGAGAACCTATCTGTGATAAGACTTTGAGAACCTATCTGTGATAAAACTGTGAGAACCATCTGTGATTAGAGTTTGAGAACCTATCTGTGATAAAACTGTGAGAACCATCTGTGATTAGAGTTTGAGAACCTATCTGTGATAAAACTGTGAGAACCTATCTGTGATAAGACTTTGAGAACCTATCTGTGATAAGACTTTGAGAACCTATCTGTGATAAAACTGCGAGAACCTATCTGTGATAAGACTTTGAGAACCTATCTGTGATAAAACTGTGAGAACCATCTGTGATTAGAGTTTGAGAACCTATCTGTGATAAAACTGTGAGAACCATCTGTGATTAGAGTTTGAGAACCTATCTGTGATAAAACTGTGAGAACCATCGGTGATTAGAGTTTGAGAACCTATCTGTGATAACCTGTTACATTACTCAGAGCGTTACTGTGATAACCAAACAACTGCATTGTGCTAAATTGTGATAACATTGTAATCATCTCATTTGTGATATATAAACATTTCGGTAACGTATATTCTTTTCTATTCCTACAATCATCATGAACTGTGCATGTAAAAATCACAAGGAGCTAACCAAAGACACAGAATCTAAAGTTCTAAAATTATCATGGAACAAAATAAGGAAACCTGTGATAGCAGCATTAATAGCTCACAAGTACATAACAAAATCTTCCAATCATGTGTGCACGGTTTGCGCTGACTACATAGAGAAGCATCTCTTGAGTAGGAGCACTACCACTCTCTCAAGTGATGAGGTTGTGAATGCCATAAAGTCTAGTACCTTCACCCATTCTAAAATTAAGCATATAGCCCAGGCTTTAGGGCATTCACAACAGAATTCTGTGTTTGAGGACGGCCAAACTCTGTGCACTGAATACGAACACTGCAAACACCTGCAACAATACCACCCAAACTCTTGGCTTAACAATAGAAATAGTATATTAACAAATTCTTAACAGCATTAACAGGCAATGGTGACGGAAACCTTAAGAAAACATTAATGTTAGCTCACGGTGTAGAACATGTCTATGCTGCAAGAAATGTAATCTTCATTGGACCATTGTCTTTCTCATGCAATCTTCTTACATTTCTCATGACAGGAAGTAAGATTGCATGCAACAACCTCTCTTCAACTAGTCCGTGTGGCTCCTACACAACAATCACAAACTGGATCAATGACCAAAGTCAGGAACCAAATAAATACCCCGTTGATAACGATGTCATTACTTTCTTTAAAACAATCAGGTTCTTGCAAGGAATTGGGCGTGTGCGGCTTGATGCCAAAGCTATGATCAGTGTTGTAACAACACTGGTCCATATGTTCACAGGTGGCAGTCAGCTTCAATCAAAGGACGAGTTTCATCCCCGTCATTGGTTGAAGTTTGACGTGAACAGCATTGCCCGCATCATTCCCTTGTACACTGAACCTGATTTGACATTGTTCCGAAGGTGTGTTGTTGATCTAATGCTTCGTGAGGTTGTAAGCGACCATGCGGGTCAAGAAGACATGTTTGACAAGCCATCACTTCCAGAGACATCTGCCAGTGGTTACTCCGTCAAACAGGTCGAAGATGGCTGCAAGATAAGGATTGTTAGAAATGGGGACAACAGCAGGAACTACCGTATTGTAGAGGGCGGCAATCTGATACAACCAAACCTGCTTGTTGGCGATCCCATTGACATCAATCCTTGTTCATATGCAGCCATGAGGGTTGTGTAACTCAATAAGATCATGGTTGATGCCAGCGTAGGGTCTTCACGCCTTTGGACTATCGTCAGCTGCTACGGCTTACATCCTGTGTTTTAGTGCTTTGTTTATTGTTCCGTGTGTTTATAATTTATACCTTTTAACGTGTGTGCAGCAACTGATGTAACACAAGTTCCCTTTCGGGTTAATAAAGAATTATTATTATTATGTGATGAGCTCTCCTACAATCTGGCATCCCGAGTCATTGAGTGCACCTTCAAGAGTGGCGTTTGTGACCACTGTGATCTTGTTGGTCGTGAGAGCTTCTTTACTTATATGTCACAAGAGCACAACCAAACCAATGTAGTTACTGACAATCATGGAAATAAATATGACCAAATCAGTCTTCAAAGTCATGTGGCAGGTACTGATCTAAGATATTGCCGTCATGCTTGGCTTCCGTTTCATTAAAGCTCAAGCCGCTTGTGAGCGAGCTGGGGATCACCACAAAGCGTGGCAAATTTTACAAATTTTGTTTTTAGGCACGGGGCAGGAGCTTTTAGTTCCGTACGTCAGACAATGCATGCAGCTTAAAAGGAGCCTTCGATGGGAGATGTGAATGGGTGGCTAGGCAGCGTTGTCAATCCTAATTACCTCTTCATCAGCAATATGGTGTTTACATACATCATGGCACTTCATTTTGTATCGCTGTGCCATTCGAAGAGGTAACAACAAGCTGGCAAACCAGTGTTTCTCCTGGTTCTCTGACATGTTCTTCATTACTAACATGACCCAGTACCAAGAACTGAACGTCAGGGAACATGTCACCAGGCTGCAAGCTCCCTTGCCAGTCCAGGAGTTTTTGGGAGCAACAAACTCAATGTCAGTGTCGGCCGATGATTCCAGAGGTGAAGGCGGCGACTTCATTTTAGAGGCAAAGAATCGCTGGATTAAGATGTGGCTCCCTCCTGGAATGCCCAAACCTTGGCACTGGCAACAAGTTTGTCGCAACCTTGATGGCGTGCGGGAGCGCATAAATGACTTGACGGGCACGGTCTTCTGTCGACTCTGACTACAGTATTGATCTCGCTTGCGAGAACAGAGATCAATCACTGGCGCCATACTTTGAGGTAAAGCTCCTACCTTATGTCAGCTTGGCCGGCGTTTTCTTGAACACATAGCTTGTGTCATTTGCAAGCAAAGCAGTTGCTAACAAGAAAACCTTTGTAGCTGGAATTTTGGCCGGTACTCCACTTGACTGTCAAGTTCCTGTTGAGCGAGTGTACATTTTGTCTGGAGACAGGGGCAGAGCTCAAGATGTCTCTAAAAGACAAAGAGCTTCTCCAACTTGCTCAACAGGAAATTGACTCCCATCAGGGAATTGGGAGCACATGCTCGGGCTTATTCCTTCCAGAAGGAGTTTGACTCCAACATCAAAACAGCTACAAAGATGGTCATGTTAAACTTCCTGCAAATCTTGAGTGACTGCCGCGCCAAGCTAGAGGTTTAAACAGTTGTTTGCAGTTTGAATGTTGAGAAACAGTATTGTAAATAATTAATTGTATATAAAAAAAAATTCTGTATGATATAATTATATATAGCAATTGTTAATAAACACCAAAATTGTATTATACACCAATATTATACATAGATTGAAAGTATTTTTTATAAGATTTTATATTTTTAACTAAATGATTGTGCAAAAACAGTAAAATGAATTTTTTATAGCCAAATATATCAACCATATCTGAATTGAATGAATGTTTCTAGTAAACATGAGTGATAGCATGTTTTATGCATGTGTGTGTGTTTGTGTGTGTAATTAAAAAACATCAAAAGTACAAATATATTTTTAAGTCCATCACATCTATTACATAATAAACCGGCTGTTTTGATATTGTTTTTGGATTAATTACGAAGTAACTGATTCAGGCCTATTGGAATAACAAACAAAACTGAAATCCTACAGCAGTTAACTCCCTTCAAACGGCCCGATTTGCTATATGCTTTGATATGCGCTGTTTGGATGTTTATTATCCTTTTCCAAATTGAAAAGTGCAATTAATTTCCCCGTTATTAAATTTGTTTTAGCATATCGTACACATTACATATAGAAATTAGTAAATATGATTACCAAAATTAATAATAAATATATATCACTTTACTGAAATAGATTGCCTGTGTTCAATTAAATTCAATTGAATTCATTAGCCTGTGTGTGTAGTAAGAAAAAGAGAATACCAAATGTCCAAATACTCGTTACATTATTACATCACAACCCATATTAATGCTATTCCCAAACAATTATTGATAACGGAAACGACGCAAAAAGTTATCCTACAAATATACGTCTCTTTTACATCAATATCATTACATGTCTGGCCTCTATTGAACAAATTTGAAAGCAGATTAGGTGTTTCCATTAATTTAATATGATAACTTTACTATTTATTGTGTTTGAAGGAGTTCTTGACATTGTTTGCTATTTGAACACATAGTTTTTGATTACTAAGAAAATTGCCAACATGAACAGATTTCAACCCTTTAAAAAGCAGTTAACTCTAGTACAAACAAAGTGATATGACAATATATGCACATTTCTACTTTTTAAATGACAAACCCCTTAACAACGTCATAAGTCCAATTATGAAATGAATGTCTTATGTGGTTACCAACATGTAACGTATAGATTACATTAGGTACAACAGCAGTTACTTCCCATATGAATCATTAAAGGGACCATTCGGGTAATTATTGTGGAAACGAAATTCAGGAAGGCTTTCCTTTTTGCAATTAAATATGATTTTAACAATATCATTTAACACTTAATTACCTATATGTTTGTTGGATAGGCATTTTAGTTGTTAAAGGTTTGACAATTGAACAAAAAATAAAGTGTATCGTTTAGAAATAAAAACATAGTGAAATGAAGCCATCCTCCAAGCTACGATCATGGAATGCATTACTACCACAAAATGCTTTATTTTTTGAATTATTTGTAAGTATGGTCCTCGTCTTTAAATCAAGTAGTTATTTCTTAATGTTGTTAATGAATATGCATATTACAGCACATTCCTTTTCTCGAAATACTAACCTTTCAAAATGGCGGATGAAAGCCGCTCGAGTGGTGCCTTTCATGTATGTAATTCTCTTTGTGCCTGTAAGATCAAACACGTTTTCTATGTTGATTATCTGTTTTCCGTAATATGAATGTACATTAAATAAATAAGAAAGAAAACAATGGTCAATACAAATTTATTTAGGATTGTTAAGGACAGTGGTAAGGGACATTTTGTAGTTTCTTGTTGTTTTTTAGTCACTGTGTAACCGGTACATTTGAAGTGAGGCCAGAAGGGGCAGTCCGCAGCATCACAGCCAACCCAAGGCCCCTTCTCAGCGTCTCCAGATTCTCCGCTGGTGATGTGGTAGATGCCACATCTGGTCTCCAAAACGACGTCCTTGAAGGCCGACGCGTCGTCTGCGTCGCAGTTGATAGTAGGCAGGACGTCAACTTGGAGACGGGAAGTCTGAAGACGTTGAGGGGGGCCTGGAAACAGTAGCTGCCGGCTCAGCTGCAGGAATAAGGGGCTGTTTGGCCTAATTGGACAAAGAAAGTACAAAATTAAGGAGGGAATATAACCATAATCAGGATATTTATACATGTAGGTTGCACACTTTTACAGTATGTCCTTGGCGTTTAAGTGCCTTGGAACATAAGAAGAATTCGTGAATTTTATAAGCTTGTTCTCATTCCGACCGTTGGCCCCACCCTTTTCTTCAATAAACAACTGAAATATAACTTACCAGCAGATTCATATATTGGCTCTTGATCAGTGTGGAGCCGTACATGAAATTCTGTCCCGTTTCCGTCCTTACATGAAAATAAACTTCGGCCCAACACCGATTGCACATGCCGTCTTTCTGTAAAATTAGGTGAATTTTAAATGTAATTGCCTATGAATTTAGTTGAGTTTAAATGTAAAAGGGGATTAAATTAATTAAATTTATTATGTATTTAGCCATTTCCGAATACATAGTGACGGAATAGATGAACAAAATGGTTTGAAATCATCATCAGTACCACACAAAGCAGCACAGACATACCACACTTAATCTACGATGTCATTATAATTTTATGGAACAAACGATTAATACGTGATAACGTGCTTTGCGTGAACAATTGTCTTTAACTACCCTTCTCTTGGGAAACCAACATTTCTGAAATTAATATATTGCTACTTAATTTAGTCACTTCCTATTACATAAACTTTCGCCTCGGTCAATATCAATAGTTCAGTTCATCAAAAGTATAAAATTCGTTAACTTATGGAATGATTGACGTGTAATACCTGTTTGATGCTCCTGGTAGGGTCACCCAAGCTGGACAGGTCAACGGGTAGAAGCCAGACTAAATTTGAGTCCTTCTAAAACCTGCTTTCTATCTCTTACTATGCCTTTCTTTCCGTCTTTCCCCTCATCCTTTCGATCCCTTTCTCCCTGTTCTATCTACTCTCTTTTGGATGGCAACATCCACGTGTTAAATAACTGAAATATTGTTCAAAACACGTTAAACACCATCTCACTCACTCACTGTTTGATGAATGTTTTTATGCCCCCGAATCAGAGATTCCGGGGGTATATTGTATTTCACCTGTCCGTCCGTCTGTCTGTCCGTTTGTCCACAAAAACTTTAACCTTGGTCATAACTTTTGATTGGTCAGAGCTAGGTCTTTGATACTTGACATATGCATCCGGGGGCATTCGTGTTTCACAAACACATCTTGTTTTCCTCTGGCAGGGGCAGTTGGCGCGTTTGGCTGGGTCCGTGATATAGGTATCTGGCATTGGGCCGCTGTGTCGTTTCTTGGGTCTTGGGACAGTTCCTTTTCTATTTAGCACTCTTTTGTTTTTTTGGTATTCTGTTGGCATGTAAATACATTATGACAATTATCATAGTATTAGAGGAATTGTTAATCATTTCACTAATACGTTTTGACTTAAATAAAAAAAACATATTTTGATGTAACAGTTATCTTAATGATGATATACGTTATTATAGCACAGATAGGGATTTTTATCCTGTTAAAACTGGTGAGAAAAGCATTCTTAAGTTAGCAAGTATAAATTGTAAGATATAATGGAACAATTCTTACTTCGATTTCTTCTTTGTTTGCCATCTTAGAGGAAGTAGATGTTCCAGAAAGTTTCCAGTGAAATATACCCTTATATAGCATATGAAAACCAATCAAAATACTCACTTAGAGGAACCAAACAAAATTGACCAATGAAAATATTGCAACGCAACTTGTTCTGAAAGTTTCCATGGTTAATACTCTCAATACCTTAGAAAAATTATTTGTGATTTTACGCGACTTCAATGATATGTTATTGTTTGGTAGATTGGCCTCCATAGATTGCACTAGTTTTGGGTTCATTTCTAAAAGACAGCGGAAATAACCAAATTTATCGACTAGTACATCTTCCGGTTCCGAGAGTGGTGGACGATGAGAAGTCGACGCTGAAGTTCATGTAAGTATCTTAATGTTAGGGGTCGTGTTTGTGTTGTTTTTTCGCGTTTTGAGACAATATGTATTGACCGTGTCGATGATTTAAGCCTTCAAAGTAATAAAGTAGAGGGTTTGAAGTTAAAAATTGCATAATCGGAAAAGTTGAAAACGGCGTGCTTGATTAGGCAGGTACCTAACTCTCGGAAAACGGCGTACTTCGATCATCCGGCGAAATTGGTCAAAATACGTCGATTCAAGTATGGTTTTCTACGTCCATCGGCCTTTTATACGCCGATTGACGTATTAAACGTCCATTTCAGGATTTCCCCAACCTTCATATACCAAGAGCGACTAGACTTTTTTTCAACCAAAAATGTAAAAGATGGGTAAGAGGTTAACAGTTTATGTGCAAAAACATATTAAGCTGGTATGTAAAATTGTCTAACAGGAAGGTATAACAATATCCCTTTTGTACACAAACGAAAAGGGAGACAAATTGTCAGGTCTTGAAACACATACTTTTGCAGAAGAACTGTGTAACAAGGTATCACCTATGCGAGATAATGTTTTGGGTAACGTAGTTATTGTCATTGTTTTCTTATCTTATT
The DNA here is from genome assembly GCA_916613615.1 of Steromphala cineraria. NCBI lineage: Eukaryota > Metazoa > Mollusca > Gastropoda > Trochida > Trochidae > Steromphala > Steromphala cineraria. Next base: position 69,586,725 of record OU744721.1, read on the forward strand.
GTTTCCACTTCATGTAAACGGATCACGCGCCGTTGAATTGTACATTTCACAGTAGAGCAATCTAGTTAAAACTAGCTGTAATGTTATCGTCCTCTAAGTCACGTTACATCTAGCGACTAACCCACCTGGTCCGTGTCACGCATGCGCGGAAATCAGCCAATGAAAAAAGAACTGGCTGATCCCTTTGAATCGGACAATCTCGTTAATACAAGCTGTTAGAAACGGTCAATCTAGTTAAAACTTGCTGTACTGTTTATTTCCAATACGTCATACATTAAATCATTGATATTTATGCTCATAATATCTAAAATGCAATATAAATCCTAACGACGCCCGATTCAAAGGGATCAGCCAGTTCTTTTTTCGTTGGCAGATTTCCGCGCATGCGTGACACGGACCACATGGGTTAGTCGCTAGATGTAACGTAAGGACTTAGAGGACGATAACATTACAGCTAGTTTTAACTAGATTGCACAGTAGAGTTTCAATGTACTGTCTCCTTACAGTTTTAAATTATTAGCTTTTAAATGAATATATGATCTACTCATGATTCCATCTTGAATTTAACAATTCTCCATTACGTAAATGGTTTGACTGAAATCATTGACTCCTAAAACCCCAGTAAGGACGTCTCCTAGGTCAATTAGGAACCATGATATGCTGGACAAAAGGCTTCGGCGGTTATTTTGGCTCCAATCTTGGAATTCACCATTCTTTTTTAAATTTTGTACCTTCAAAATGGTTCCATTGGATTCCTTGGCCCAGAAAACCTAGGTAAAGATACCAAATACAACACTCTAGGACAGATCCATCTTGAATTACAGCTCTCTGTCCCGAATGTCTACCCAAGTTTTTTTCGATCTGCTAAGGGTGTCCTACAGGAATCAAATGTCAAACTTAAGGGACATATTTTTTCACACAGAACCCCCCTCAGCCCCAGGACTATATAGTAAAAGGCTCGGTCTGCTGGTTACATGGACGACAAACTACCGACCGTATAATATAAAGATGAATTGTGAGAACGAAATTCTGATCAACCGGAAAAAGTTTCAATACTGTTCGCTACAGTTTCACAAGCACAAAATAATTGAACTTTGATATAAAAAAGTTTCGCTTTGAAATGACGACAGGATATTAGTAAGTCTAAGATTTGATTGCCTCAATCAGAGATCAGAAAAAAACCCGTTTCATTAGAATTAATGCCTTTGGAAGAAGTAAATCATTTTACTTTTCTGCCATCTGACTGTTTGATTAAAATCGACCATGTTATAGGGACATTTTAAGAATATTGACGATGTCGGGAATCAAACGTGTTCAATCAGGGACCGCGGATTCACTCCAACAAGGTCTGAATGCAGCCGACCTACTCGAATGTTCTGCAGACAAAACCAAATGGTCAAAATATAATCAGATTCGATGTAAGACATAACATTTAATGAACCTGTCAAAAGGACAAACGATAAAATGGTTTCTTATGTACAGAATTATGATTGCTCAATGTGCATAATGAATTTTGTAACATTCACTCTCATGGTTCAATTATCAAGAGATATTTTCAATATGATGTACTTCATTACTTAAATACAGATTTCCATCCAACAAATTTCAGCTATCAAAGGTTATATTTTGCTGCAAGTAAATACAGAAATTGTACTTGTAACTGTTGGGTGTATGTCACGTGACACTTTAAAATGTTTACATGCAAAATGTGCGGTATCATAAGAATGCAGAGGTAGAGGGCAGGTTATATAAACATTCGTCATTACAAAGTTCACCTGGTAAAAGTCACTGCCCAGTCTTTCAGGAATTCAAAATTATGCGAGTAATAAACAAATGAAACATTTGCCTTCGTGTCAAGATAATTTTTACTGTTACACGGACATGAAACTGTTTATGTATAAAACGAGTAATGAAAATAATATTAAATGAAAAAAAAAGCTAGGTGATCTGTTTATTTCACAAAAACATGAATTGCTGAAAGTTCGCTAAAACTTAGATTTTCGTGTGTACCTCAAAACTACACGATAATGTGATGTCGAAATTAACAACTAGCTACGTTAAGATTATCTATATTAAGCTTACCTGATTTCGGGAGGCTATTAATGAGCTATTAATGCTGGCGAAAGATACAAATTAAGAATATCAAACCTGACGTTGAAAATACTATAGACATGGAGGGACATTATCAAAGAAGTGAATAAAAGATCTAATATAACAAATCTAATCATATTTCTATTAATTCATGTCTTCTTCATTTCCTTGATGAGACAAAGGGCTCAAGAAATTATTTTATTGTTATTATTGCTATTTATACTATTTGCTGATTAACACGAACACTTTACTTCTAGTATGTTTGAAATGTCAAACCCTGTTTCCAAATAACATCGATATCAATGGGAAATTGTTATTTATAAACTTTAGGAAATGTACCAAATATTGCAAGCTTTGTGACTTTCAGTAAAGAATTGTTCCAAAATAGGTTTCATTAAGCGTTGGTATTTGCTAATGAAGCTTGTTACTTTATGGCTTGTACATTTTGCAAGGCTGATGATTCCATGTTTATATTGTATGTAAAAAATATGTGTTCACAATTTCTCTCCAAACATATAATTCTAATAACTGAAAAATACGTTCATATCAAAAGTATTGAGCAAACAGAACTAGTCTTTGAAAAACTCTTGCAAATTCTGAAAGCTACTTTGAACAGTCAAAAATACTTAACTGCTTCTGCAGAAACTTTACGCCACTTGATAAAATACTTAATTAACTTCATTTAGTTTTGTAATCATTGAAATGTCACCACTACTGTGTACAATATCAACTTTTAATGTACATGTGTATGTCATTGGATATATAAGATAAAAATTAAGGAAAAAAAACAAAAAAACATTATATTGATAAAAAGAGTGAACACCACACGTTATTTCTCAAGAGCTCTTATCACTGGGTATATATTTCATAAAGAGGACAAATCATTAACAGAGTAATCACCGATTTGATGATTAAATAACATCGTTAATTATTGTAATTTTTCCTTATTCCCAGGCGAGATCACACCTATTAGTACTTCATAAATGCTTGTACGGTAGAGCAGGTTCGTGCTTCATGCAAGAGATGAAATGCGACTCATGTAGTATCTCTGCACAACACGTTAAAAACATCAAGTTGTTCAAACGTTTGATCGCGTTCTCCTGATATCCATCGGGCCAAAACCATCATATCATATCATATCTACACCCTGTGTTCTCTCTTTGAGGTTTGTTAAAGTTATCATGATATTTAATGGTATAGTTAACGTTGTTAACAGATATCTTATTTGTAATCGTTTCATATGATTCTCAATATCATGATTATCATCGTGAGTATTAACACTAAATAAGTCCATCTTTAAATATCTAAAATGACCTGGTTTTGTTTAAACGATGATAGATGTGAGTATTTGCATAAATTATGAGTCAAAATCTTTTATTTTGTTATCAGAATCAAAGTCAACTGTTTGCAGATACATATAAAGGCCTGACAATTTCTACTTTTGTTTTCAATATTCCATTTGCGACTTACCGAATCTGTTCCATTTATCGTTGTAATCAAAGAAATAGATAAGTGGGAATAATCATACCTTGTGAGGAAAGGTGGTGAACACACAACAAGATGTTCTTTTGATTTCTCACTGCAATAACAAAATCTTTAAAACAGCACTTTTCGCATGGAAAGGGTATTTCTTATCACAATGCTTTTGTCATTTTTCAGCAGCGAAAATTATACTTTTAGAACAGCGTCGCTGATTGCACAACCAACTTTGATATGTGTGACACCGAGAACTCACGGAGTGGCTCTTCAAATGTACAATAACTCAAAAGACATTGTGGTAGCGAGTCCTGAGCTCATGTAATATCTGTAGATTGATCGCTGCTTATGTCTACTTGAGTGTATACATTGTTTAATTCTTTAGTTCTTAAGACTTCTACTTCTGATTTTATGTTATACTAATTAGTGAATTTTAACTCAATAACGGTCATTACCACTGTGAAAAAAATTACACGCCTACATACCATCAAAAGTCAGACCACAGATTTGCGAGTAACTAATGAAAATGGACAAAGCCGTAAGCAGATATACACTTTAGAAAAATCGCCATAGTTCACGAATTTATATGAAACGCTTATTTTCAAAATAGAAGATATATTGGACAGGCCATAGAGCCAAAACGCCAAAAAATATTTAGTTTTTAACGTATGAATACTGATATCCCTAAAGACCATCGTCAACACGATCTCGGTCTCACATCATAAACTTCAAATTCTATAGGTCTGTATTGCGTTATATACATAAATACACGGAGACCAATTTAAACAGAGTTGTTCGATTCTTTAATGGTCACCACTTAACTTTGATTAATTGCAAATGCTAAGTGATTAATTACAAATGCTAAATGGCAGGGAAAAAACTATTTTTGACGTCACAGTAATGTGTTGATGTGAAATAAGTCTGTGTAAAATATCTGTTCTTTTCAGAGAAAAATAATTCCAAAATCAAGATTTTTTGGAAAATTATATATTTAATTGTTAATACACACTTGAACACGATTAAAAAGAAAACAATATATGTCACCAGAGGATAACAGAGATATTTACAGTCAAATTAGCATTATCAATGAATTCTAACTCTTCTCCGTGAACATTACCCTTTTTTTTGGGTCTTTTCATTACTTTTAGAGGTTAATTAGTCAAATAGATTTGCTCACAAAACATATTGTAAAGATGAAATGACTTGTCACTGATTGAACAAGCGTTTGGCTTTCAAAAAACATGCTTGAGTGAAGCCTGATCCTCCCATTTATGAACAAGCCCTGATTAAGATTTAATAGGAATACTGAACGAGCCATATGAAGTCACACAATCCTTCAAATGAGCCCTTACATGTGTTTACACTCGTGTTTAGCATAAATGATTCACATGTACTATATCATTCAATATTTGTTGTTAGTTAAAGTGTAAACTTTTTAAAATGGAAGTAATTTTTGTATTTGACCCTTACACACTTTGAATTTCTGAAGAGCTCAGGCGGTTGTGTCAAATTACATTTCCTTTGTTCAATATTTTGGAGTCTTAAATTATTTCACAATTCTCACTTTTCGTTATTTGTTAAATTGATTTGTTATTTAAACTTTCCTGTTAAGAGGTACACTATTTACAGCCAGATGAAACGTTACTTCTCAGTTAAAAATGGACTTTTCTGTTTGATGTTTATACTTATGAACTTTGATATTAGGACATCTTAGAATGATGACATGTGAATTTACAGCAACAAAGAAATGCATAGGTAAAGCAAAGAGGTCGTAAAAATTTCGACTGCGCTGTGTCAATACAAACGTTACCCAGCAAAACGTACTGCTCAGTCTGTGTGGAATCTTATCATACTTGCATGACGAAGTTCACGTGAAGTCCTCTATAAAATATATTAATTTAATACGCGGACAGCATGCTCTTTTTGCTCATCTTAGGTAAGTAAGAAATTGCTTTTATCTGTTAATAACTATATTTTTTGTCACTGTACTTGTCGACTGATAACGACTTTGAAATGCAAATGCATTATTTACTCTAAATGAAATGTATCATATGGCAACATATGTAAGTAACGTATAAGTGCGCTTGGATAGTAAACATTTTGAAAATCTACATTGAGCTTAACCGATTGAATATTAAAACGTTTCACGAATAGGTTGATTATATGACCTTTGATTGATATAGATAAAAAATACAGAGTCGTCATTGACAGAAGTTTTCTATCTGTATTCAATTTTATTTCTATGAATTGCATGTTCTTACTTCAAAAATTTATAAATGAAATAAATGGATGATAATGTGCACATTGGCGATTATCATTGCTTCTAATGATTGTTTTGGTCTTTAAAAAGACGATTATGTGGTGATTGGATCATCAAAAACCAACACGCACATTGTCAAAGTCGTATAAATCAATGAAATGTTTTTATTCTGTATTTTGTATTTAATGTTCAAATTCATTTTACAATGTATATGATCACTTCGGAGCTTCAATGTGGTATAATGATTGAGTATATCCACGCAAAATATCTGTTTATCATGTTACTTCTTAGCAGCTTTTGAAATGAACAATACAGACGTTTTAGGATTAGCAAATTTTATTCTAGGAATGACACATATCTCATTTTCTTATGCATTGAAATACATTGGAGAAGTTGGTGAAGTTGGTCACGTATTGATTGCTCCAATCAATTAGAGGTTGAACAATAAAAATACTAAATCAATTCAAAAGTCGATGTTAAAAATAAAATTATTAAACTTAACTTACTATTTCGGAGAAACCATGATCATATGAAATATGCACCATGGTCATGTAATATATGAAAATGACTTCAAAAGTTTACTGTAATAAAGAGTGCTTATTCTTTCTATTGGTTTCTTTCATAAGCGTTCTTTATGAATGTACTTTAGAATGGCATATTAAACTAAAGACATAATATATCTGAATGCAAGGTGAAATTCAAAACAAATTCACAATTAGAGGCGAAAGGTAAATTAGACCGATAAGCCAAGGGTAAGTTATTTCAGGTGCGATACGGCGACGATGGCGAGGCGTAGCCGAGACATGGTCACCGTATCGAACCGAGAGGTCGGTTATTAAGAGGTTGGTTGTCAGATAACCAACTTCGTGATAACCAAAGTCTCGGTTGATCTGAGGTCATTTATCTAAAAATTACTTCCTCTGATATTGACCTGATAACCGCACCACGTGGTGTATAATAGTTAATATAGTGCAGTGCAGACGAAACCCAGTCTTGATTTGACCAATAAAGCATGGTTCTCATGAGTTAACTGTCCTTAGCCTCAGAAGGTTTTGTCAGACATCTTGAGATTGGTTAGCTTACCTTACGTCAGAACAACCGATCTATGGGACTGTGATAAGAGATAACCGGATATTTCCTATGGGACTGTGTCCGATCTGGTGAAGAGAGAGTACCCGATATTTTGAAACTGTTATCCATTGCAACTACTGTACATAGGTAGATTTCAATTATGTTAGTGTCATAATTTAAATGTTTTTCTCCTGTTTCAGCTTGCTTGCTGGTGTCAAGTACCGTAGCATCTCCTATCAGTATTGAAGATAAAGATGGCGCTAGAGAGGCTGATGATTCTTCACCAGATTTGTTATCGGTCCTCGATTCCTTTAAAGGGGAAAATCCAATGCAAACACTTTCCAATTTCATCAAAGAGTACAGGATTATAACAAATGTTTTAAAGAAAATAATGCTGATGAGTCCTTTTAACAGAAAAGTTTTAGATAATGTTGCAAAAACGAACGTGGAGCTCAGATTAGGTCTTAAGCTTGTAGACGGTAATGTTCCAGATATACATGACATGTATGACCTTCTTAGACATCGGAAAAAGGGATTATCGCAAGCTTTGTCTGCATCCTATAACGACTCTTTGCAGTATCAAAAGCTTAAAGCCCTTATTCTTAATAGGAAGTCTATTTTGGACTCAACTCAAAGTGTACAAACTTTTTTAGACGTTCTCACCGGCAAAAACATTACTTTCGATTCAGATCTTGTTACTGAAATTCGTAAAAAGGTCTACAAACCTACCAATGCAAACATCGCTGAGTACAATGCTCTTATCCTGCTTTCTAGTTGGCAAATCAACTTTAAAAACATTATGTCAATAACAACCGCTTTGACCGATGGATCGACGGCATATCTTGGCATGCTGAAACTTGTTGAAGGTCTAGACTTCTCTCTCTTATCCCACGTCAAATCAATCCAGCCACAGATGAACAACAGCAAGTACAGCGTCTCCAGCCAAGAGACTCTGCTCACTGATCCTGATGCTGTGCAGATACTACAGGATAGACTGAAGGCACAACAACTTCTTAGTGAAACATCACCAGAGCAAGCACAAGGTAGATTGTAATGAAATGCACCAATGAAATCGTATTCCATATATTAATGTTTATGTTGGAGAACTGGAGGACCCCTCTCTCGAGCTCTATTATTCCTTCTCTATCATATATAGCAGTTAATGGGTTTGTTACATTGTTCATTCTTATTTTCCTTTTTTTGCAGCGGAAATGCTGATCTCTGATATGCTGAACCGTGCAATCAACTTGGCCTATCGTGTTGTTAAGGCTCTAGAATCGAGTCAAGGTATCGATGCCACTACATCCAGCATGGGGAGTCCGTCGTTTGGATGAAGCACAAGAGAAGCTGAACAAGTTGTGCATGTGAGACACCTTATATGGATTTGATGGATATGACATACATGTAACATGGCTAATGCTGAGGATAATAGACTTCAACCCTGCAATGCTATCGTCAGATGAGAGTTGAAGACTAATCCAGAGTTGTTCACATCTGTGTATAACAAACTACTTGTTATTCGGAATTCAGAATAAAATGTCGTTTTTTTACTGACAGTTTGAGTGTTGTATCATCTATTCAAAAGGCTATATTCTTTTATAGATTAAGACGGGAGTGTTTTAGTAATAAAGACACGCTATTCCAATATGAAGACTATAGATAAAAAATATTATTATACTATATATTGTCATGAAATAAAACCAAATATCAAAAGAAAGATTACAAGGGCTAAAGGATAGTTTCAGCAATGCTAAATTTCTATGGGCAAATTCAGTACTTTCAGAAAGCTACATGGTTTTAGAAATCGTCATTCATGTAATTGTTAAACTTACATTTTGAAAATTGTAATTCAAAATTAACATTTACCTGCAAGGAATAGTGTATCTATATATTATAAAAATTCATCTCTTATTTTTAGCACTATAGGCTTGTGATCAAAGGTACATGAAAGGTTCTCATTCGGGTCGGTAGCTTAGCATCTTTGTAGATTAAATTTGCAGTAATAAATGATTTAAAATAGGTGCATAACCATCCATAATTCTAGCTTATTTCTGTAATGTTCATTCATCAAATATATTATTAGAGAGAGACATCAACGATTTGTAACCACACACTGTGTTGTATAAGCCACTTTATCTACATTATACACTCCAAACAGCTGAATGAGTGAGCACAGGCCCCGAGTCGTTGAAGGACCCAAGTAAATACACTCCAAAAACAAATGAAAACAAGAAAGGTTTGAGATATCTCCCCTGATTTTAACGCCTTCATAGATACAGTATATACAGCTTCGAAATACTATTTAACCATGAAAACGTTGAACTAACAAAATATCTGAAATCGTAATTCCGACGATATCAATTCAAAATATTACCTATCGTAATACGAGATCTCTCTTTGAGGACAAAGACAAAGAGAAACTCCTCATGAAACAAGTTCGAATCCCGACATTTTGAAACTTGTAATGCCCAGAACTAAACTGGAACTGAACTAACCAGACTATTTTGAATTACAGTTTTTCTAGATGGAATATGTTTTTGGTTAATATTGTTTCATTAAAGGGGCAGTAGCACGTTTTTTGACAATTTTATATTTTCAATTTTTCACTGATAACTATAAGTTAATGCTAAATGTATTACTTTGATAGTATCATAAATCTCATAACACAAACCAATCATCCGTAGTCAGAGAACAAAGTATGAGTGTGTGAGTGAGTTATTGTTTAGCGCCGCTTGGGCAATATTACAGCCATTAGCGGCGAGAAAGTTAATGAAATTGCCTAAATATGAAAATGATTGCAAAAGCAGATAATGAAACAGCACAAAGGCTGTAAAACATCAGCATAATATCACAAAGTTGTTAAAAGCTGATAAATAATTCTAAAATTTATAACTTATCAAAAAGCTCGATTTCCTTGAGAAAATCTAAAATACGGTGTTCACCGAAGTGATAAAAAAGTTGTGAAATTGAAATATTAGGATAAAATGTTTCCCTGACTTGGGATGTGTCCCAACACTCACACAATATGTGTTTTACAGTGAGGGGACATTGGCAGGATATACACATAGGGGGCTCTTCCCCCTTTAAAAGATATGAATGAGTTAAATGAGTATGTCCAATCCGACATCGTCGAAGGACACAAGCTTCCTGCCGAGTAAAAGAAGAAAGAGATTTATAACCTAAATGAGGTTGAATGGTATGAAGTTTGTTATGTTGTTGCTGGTCCCATTGGGACCTCCAACGATGCTTAATGTAGGATTTAATAGCAGGTTTTGAATCTGTATATGGAACTTTAGTTGATGAAATATTTTTGAAGTTTAAAGCTGCCTTCGCAGCTGTATCAGCTTTATTGTTGCCTCTAATACCCATGTGGCTAGGAAGCCAGCAAAAGACAATGTCGCATTGAAGAAAGGTATTATGAAGTTTTAGAATATCTCTGATCACGGGGTGATCAGTTTTACAGTTTTTGATAGCCTGCAAGCAGGACAAGGAATCAGAGAAAATAATGTAATCATTGGGAGTTGAATTTTTGATGTGCTGAATGGCCTTCAGGATGGCCTTTGCTTCAGCAGTAAAGATACTGCTGCCGTCATGCAGCCTTGAGGAGTAAGTTGTTGAAGGTGTAACAGTTGCTGCTGCAACTGTAATGCCATCCTTAGAGCCATCAGTGTAAATTGCTTTGTAGTCTGAATAGAAATCGCGAAGCTCATTGAAAGCCTGCAGGAAGATTAATTGATTGGTGTTAGATTTTTTGTGTGTGCTTAAGCTAAGATTAACACGGGGCTTGACCAACTGCCATGGAGGAGTGGCAAGCAGACCGTATTCTGCTATTGTTGTTAAAACAATATCCGATTCTTCGACATGCTGTTGAAGGCGGATTCCAAGAGGTGGAATTGCTTTTGGCTTTGAAGCATACAACTGCTGGTATTCTGGGCTGAATACGCAGTTGTAGGCAGGATTTGAAGGATTTGATTTAAGTTTTGTTATATATTGGAGTGCTAGCTTGATGCGCCGACCTGCTAGAGATGGCTCATCAGCTTCAACATAAAGGCTTTCGACAGGTGAAGTTCTAAAGGCCCCAAGACAAAGTCTGAGACCCTGGTGGTGGATTGTATCTAGCATTTTGATATAAGAGGGGCGGGCAGATCCATAGATTATGGATCCATAATCGAGTTTAGAGCGGATGAGAGATCGATAGAGATGAAGAAGAGTTTCTTCATCTCCACCCCATTTAGCGTTAGATACGACCTTTAGAAGGTCCAAAGCTTTAAGACATTTAGCTTTAAGGTTTTTGATATGAGGGATGAATGATAATTTACTATCAAAAGTAAGACCAAGAAACTTGGCCTAAGGTACGACCTTGATTGGAGTTTTATCCAGAAAAAGCTCTGGATCTTTGTGCATTTTGCGCATATTGCAAAAATGCACACATGATGTTTTAGCTTTGGAAAACTTGAAGCCGTTTTCCAAAGACCATTTGTGGATTTTATTTAGACAGAGCTGCAGCTGCCGCTCAATTGATGGCATATTCTTGCCTCTGCAAGAAACTCCAAAATCGTCCACAAAAAGTGAACCATCTGTGTGATCGTTTAATACTTTAGCCAAGCTATTGATTTTAATGCTGAATAATGTAACTGATAGTATACTTCCTTGCGGGACACCCATTTCTTGATCAAAGAATTCAGAAAGAGTGGAGCCCACACGGACCTTGAATTGGCGATCATGTAAAAAATTTGAGATAAAATGAGGCATCGACCCCGCAGGCCGAATTCAAATAAGTCTTTGAGGATGCCATGCTTCCATGTGGTGTCGTATGCTTTTTCCAAATCGAAAAAGATTGACACAGCATGTTGCTTATTGATAAATGCATCTCTTACGAAAGATTCTAATCGAACAAGATGATCAGTTGTACTTCTTTGTTTACGGAAACCACATTGAATGTCAGTAAGTAATTTGTTGGTTTCCAAGTACCAGACAAGACGATCATTGATCATCCGTTCCATAGTTTTACATACGCAACTAGTTAAGGCTATAGGACGATAGTTGGAAGGATCTGTGTGATCCTTTCCTGGTTTAGGAATGGGGACGATGGTGGCATTGTGCCAACAAGATGGAAAGTCACCCGTTTCCCATATATGATTATATACCTCAAGCAAAACCTCAAGGCAAGATTCTGGTAGATGTTTTAACAATTGATAATGGATATTGTCAGGACCAGTAGCTGTATCGTGAGCCTTGGAAAGTGCTGTTTTAAGTTCTGACAAGGAGAAGTGCTCATTATAGTCTTCCCCATTATCAGATTTGAAATTAGGTTTTTGTTTTTCTTGAACCTTTTGATATTTTTGGAATTGAGGAACATAATTTGCTGATGAAGAATTTTTGGAAATGGTTTCTGCCAACTTATTGGCAATGTCGGTTTTAGCTGTAAGGAGGTCACCATTGACCTTGAGATGTTTTATTGTTGATTTAGAACCTTTGCCTTTGATTTTACTAATCATATTCCAGACTTTGCTCATAGGCGTTCTGGAATTTATTTTTGAGATATAGCCTCGCCAAGATTTGCGATTTTCTTGATTGACTGTGCATCGAGCCTTGGCCCGGGCTTTGCGGCAGCCATCAAGATTACCTGGAGTTGGATGTTTATTGAACTTGCGTTCAGCCTTTTTGCGGGCTTTGATATCTTGCCTGCAAGTATCATTAAACCATGGTTTAACAATACGAGGATTGGATGTTGATTTAGGAATAGTTTCCTCAGCAATTTCTATTAATTTATCTGAAAATGTTTGAATAGGATCTTCAGATTTTAATATTGATTTGAAATTTATGTTTTCCCTGCAGAGGGATGAAAATGTATCCCAGTCTGCTTTTGCAAATTTCCACTGAGGATTGTGTTCTTCAGGTGAAGGCAGTGCAGGCTCCAGTACCACTGGAAAGTGATCACTACCACACATATCCTCGTGGACTGACCAAGTGAAATCGTTAAGCAAAGATGGGTCGGTTATTGATAAATCAATTGCAGAATATGTTCCTGAAGCAGGATGCAAGTAAGTATTTGTCCCATCATTAAATAATGAGAGACCATTATTGTCAAGAAAATCTTCAACTTTTTTACCCTTGTCATTGGTGGAATTACTTCCCCACAAGGGGTTATGACTATTAAAGTCCCCAAGAATGACACATGGCTTAGGGAGTTGTTGAAATAGATTATCAAGATCTTGCAATCTAAGGGTATCTGATGGTGGAACATATATTGAACATAGTGTTATGGTTTTAAATAAGCTGAGTTGTACAGCTACAGCTTGGAGTTTTGTTTTGAGAGGGATTTGACTGTGAATCACTCCTTGTCGAACAAGGACTGATGCACCACCCTTGGCCTTTTCTAATTCCGCTGAAAAGGCATTATAGAAAGTAAAGCCACGCAAAGTGGTATTATCCGATTGTTTAAAATGGGTTTCCTGCAAGCATATTGCCTGAGGATTATATGATTGAGCAAGTAAGGAAAGCTCATTAAAATTGGCTTTAAAACCACGACAATTCCATTGGAGAATTGCCATAATTAATAAAAATGTGGAAAATATATACATTTTAAAATTATTCTAGGAGCCTGGAGAGCTTGCGCCCACCTGGACCCTCAGAAGATGCTCTGTGCCGCGATGGAGAGCGACTTGTTGACCTGGAAGGACATGGGGATTCGTCCATGTTCTCGTCCAGGTCCAGGTCCTGGAACCTGTTTGAAACACTGACAGGGTTCTTGTCAGCCTTTGAGACCCTGTCAGTGGTTTTGTGCTTATTTGAGTTCCTCCTTTTGTTTTTCTTTTTGTTTTCATTTGATGGAGAAGGAGGAGATTTAGGAGCCAAAGGAGTTGTTGGGATATTAGGGTTGTATATTGAGTTTTTATCAGAAGTGGTCATGGTGATGTTGTTGTATGTTTGAGTTTGAATAGTGTTAGGTTTTGCTAGTTGAGGTTTATATTTGACTGGCTGTGGTTGATTGAGCCAGGTGGTGTCAGTCTGGATGGCAACTGATGCCTTTGATTTTGGAGTAGCTGCAGCTGCAGCGTAGGAAGCTTTCTCATTTGCAGAGAACAGTTTCCTGGCCTCCGCAAATGGAATATTTTTTTCAGATTTGAATTTAATTATTTTACTTTCTCTGATGAAAGTAGGGCATTGTTTGGAGGACGCCATGTGGGGCCCTTTGCAGTTTGGACACATGTGAGGAGCTTCACAGGTGGAACTATCATGGTCCCCCTTGCCACATTTCTGGCAGACCATGCTACCGCGGCAAGAGCGGGAACCATGTCCAAACTTCTGGCACTTAAAGCACCGAAGTGGGTTTGGAATGTATAGTTCCACCTTGATAAGAAGATACCCAGCCTTGATGTTAGGGGGAAGTGTTGAAGTACCAAATTCCATCAAATAGGTGTTTGATGGAAAGGTCTTGTTCTTTTCTTTATCCTTGTATGTGAATCTCTTCACATGTGTGATGCCTTGGGGTTTGAGCTCTTCCACAAGCTCGTCCTCGGACATGTCGGAAAGGACCCTGTCCCTGTCACGAACAATGCCCTTGCAGCTGTTGAGAGAACGGTGAGGGGCGACTGTAACAGCCACCCCAGCAAAATTTTTGAGTTTGAGAAGATTTGCAGATTGTTGGTGAGTATTACACTCAATAAGAAGAGAGCCAGTGCGCAGTTTGGTAATGTTTTTAACTGTACCAGCAACTCCTTTGATTCCTTTTTCAATAGCAAAGGGATTAAGCTTAAGTGGCTCGCCACCATTGCTGCCTCCCTCCATCATTAAGAATCTTGGCCATGATTTGTTTGATTCCTCATCCGAAGATGAGGACGTTGATAATGCCTCAGTTTTGCGCTTCTTAAGGGATGCCATGGTTATTTTAGGTGTCTCGCCAGTGCTGCTCCCCACCCTCCACGGAGTCCAACAAGGGGATGCCAAGTGTTTGTGGGTCTCCAACAAACTGACACCAGGGCTACAGCACTGGCATACTCCAATATGAGCGTTGCCAATGCTCTACTGGATTGACCCATTGGCCACTGCCTTCTTGGTGTTGGGTATTGGAATGTTGAATTAATAAAAAAGGTTTTGAGCGAGTGAGCTGAATAAATAGATAGATAAGCTTGATTGCTTATATTGTTTTGAAAAGACAATTGATGATTGAAGCTGAGAAAAGAAAAAACACCAAGGGCTTAGCATGACCAGCCGATTGGTCAGATTGGGCCCATCTGACCTCCTGTCTAACTGAAGTTAGGGTCAAAGTGGTGTGTTGGCGGGCACACCCGCAGGCATACACCAACCTCAACCACCAGAATCCCTTCCTCAACCGACACAGGTCGCAGTCCACGGCAAACAGACCGCCCCATTTTAGTCGCCTCATACGACAAGCATGGAGTACTGAGGCCCTATTCTAACCCGGGAGCCCCACGGGGGAACGAAGTATGAGGATTCACATAAAATCCATTGGCAGCCATTTTTGTGTGAACACCTTTAATTCATTTTGTGTGAGAAAAGGAATCGCATGGCTTAACTTTACATTGTATATTTGATTTATTACTGCTCCATTTAGTTTTTATACATTGTCTAAAGATTGGAACTATTTATTTTCATTTTCCTGACATCATCTTATATTCCCCCTAAAAACGTGCTACTGCCCCTTTAAAGTATCAAAACACTCGCACAGAAGTTTTAATAGATGTTTACTAATCTCACTTACTATCATTATTATCCATGTTTTAAAAACCCGGTTTCTTACACATGACCTAAATTTGTCTGGTAATAATTTGTAATGCGTCATTCGACATAATTTGACATTTTCAAAAATTGAAATTAAGTTTGCAAATTAATTCCATATTTTTTAATATTATATTTTGTTAATAAAACCATACAAAGAAATACTGGGGATGGAACACAAGATGATCAGGAAAGCGAAAATATCATTAATATGACCATATTTTATGTTTATCATGATCGTATAAACAAGGGTTTTAAAGTATTTCTTTTCTACTTGACACCAAGATTATATTTTTGATTTGTCGGCTCCAAACTCATCAAACTGACAGAAGTGTCAGGTTAAAAATAATGATAAATGATGTTTATATCTCTGATTATGGTTGATTGGCTTGTGTAATGTGATTGTTGACACTGTCAATATAATACATTAGGCATTTACTTACCATTATAAGTGCAATTTTTAAAATATAAAATTATCAAAAAACGTGCTACTGCCCCTTTAACGATTAAAATTTCTTGACCTAGATTTAAAATCCTTGACCTATATGTCGTTTAATTGTTTTTCATCTGGGATTTTTCAGACCCGTTGAGAAAGAGAATAACATATCCTTGTTAGTTGCCGGGATGCAAAGAAAGCTATGATTACGAGAGAGCGCCTTTGTTTGCATATAAAAGTGTCAACAATTAATTTGTGACAGAAATAAGCCATGTAGCTGTTGAGCGGAAAGTAATTTTAACATTAGAATATCGTAGACATGAATTATTTCAATTCATATCCTTTAACCCGACTTTAATATTCATTCCTACATGCCAATGCGGATATATGATTGTTTCCTTTTCATGATAAATAAAGCAACATACATTTCCAAAATACGACCTATTCACATATTTTCTGTTTGTCCTGCTGAGAATCTTTATCAAAATTGCATTTGACTAATAAGCGTACACGAGTGGTTCGATTTTGCTCAAAATCTTGATATCAATACTAACGTTTTCACCTCACTGAGCTAAGAATCATAATGATAAAATGTAGCTACAGACACTACTATTTGACTGTATTATATCATTGATTACCGTTTTAATAAATGACTGTAAAGGCAATCCTTGTGTTACTTAAATCAAATTTTACCTTCCCTTGAAAGGTGGACAATTATGAGAATATTTGCCATAAATTTTAAAAGAGGTAGGAGGAGTGGCGGAGGAATTGAAAAGTGGAGGGATGATTCTACCGTAAACAGAATGTGTGACGTTTGTCTGTCATTAATATTTCAGTTTGACATATAGAGTCGAGTATTTGTATTGATACACATTCATCTTCTTTCCTGTTACTGGGGCTGTATAGGGCATGCATAGTGTTGTCTTCACCACTAAATATTGGAACATTTCGAAAAGGAAATGAAACATATTCCTTTAAATACTTATCTTCATGAACATACTTTTGTACTATGCGATTAGGTAGCTTTCTCTATCTTTGTTCATGTAATTGGAACAAACTATCTAAAGTAGCAATCATTTTGACATTTAAAATAACATTGTCTAATGGATATTGAATATGCATTTTATTCAACATAGAAGTTGTATGTATACGACAACGTTTTCTTCTTCATCAAACCAGCTGCTAAAATGCTTCTCGAAGAAATTTTTAGATGTAGTATCAATCGTCTTGTTCAAACCATTAGAGCGTGTTGATTTGATATAAATCAGTCACTTAATTGAACTTGAACAGACTGAACGATATTAGAAAAGTGAGCGAAACCTCGAACCCATAACATACGATAGGTGTAACCATGGTACATGTATCAAATATTTAATCTTTACAATTTACCCTTCCAATTGAGAAAGTTGCTTTGTGAGCTTTGAGCTGTACTCCATAGAAGTTTGGGTGTACAAAAAACAACTCCAAGATATACATAAAAAGATACAGTTTCAATAACATTACCATTAAAATACCACTCTTCATAGTCCCATGAAGGCACACCATTTCTAAAAACAAGAATTTTTGTTTTATTAAGATGTACTGACATTGCAGTTTTTATCTTTTATTTATTTTTCATCATTTATCTTTTTATGTTACTGATCATCATCAGTAAAACATTAGAGAAGACAAGTTATTTTAATCAGATGAAACATGCACACCCCGACCACAAACCTCCGTAATTACCATCACATCAGAACTCTAAATCATGACGACAATAAAACGAACTCTTCATTTCAATACGTGACAACTAATTTCAATTAGTAACAAAAAGAAAAATCCATTCATAAATAAGGTATTCTAGAGAGCTGCCTATCAGTGTCTGCCAAGGAGTAGCCTGTTTTAAACAAACTCCATTAGTTAATGAGGAACTAGAAGCGAAATTATCATCAATATTCCTGATTGCCTTTAGGGACAATTGACAAATATAAACAGCCATACAGGATCACTTTCAATTCAAACAATATCCGATCCAATGGATTACCATACATATTCTTCATAATCTGTAAAGTGCACATTCAAAACATGTGTTAACACGCCCATTGATGTCATCATCTGTCTGTAAAATAATGTGTCATACATATCTTTAATTTGAACACGCTTTCAGGAGCCGGATCAGGAATATTTTATTTAATTCTGACGTTCGTGTAGATTTTACATATTGAGAGACATTATACGTCCTTGCATCAATAAGGATTCAGCCATCAGAAACCTTATGGTCTTTTGAGTCTCATAACACCGTTCTTTGTAAAGAAGATTCAGCACAAACGGCTGATGCTTTTAAAGCTAAATTTTGAATGCTGTTAAACCTTATGGGGGAGACTTATTGACCAAGTCAGTTAATTATTTCATGATTTGGTCTAAAGTTTGGATTTATTTTGAAAACGCACTTAGATACCTGAAAATTGTTTTAAAATATGCGCAACTAAAAATATGTGCATGTGATGCCCTGTTATGTCCCCCGCCTAAAGTGTAAACAAATCTAATCATCTTAGCCTTGTTAGCCAGTTAAGCAGTTAACAAACACGGAAAAAGGTAGCCTAAGGAAAGAAAAGATCATCTTTTATCTTTCTTCAGAAATACAACATTCTACTAAAAGATTTGAGATAGAGACTAGAAAAGACTCACTAAGTTCAACTATCATAAGATTTAATAAATGTTGCTCTCGGCAACTATCGAGTATCTTGAATAAGTCATAGGTTTGAAGGTTAAATTGTCAATATAAAGAGTTATTGATATCTAAAAGGCCCAAATTCACAGTTGTCTCACATTCGTTTGAGTTTCTGAGATAAAGGGACCATCATCAATAAAAGTAACTTTGTCGTGTACTCGATAATTAATATAAACTTTTTTAACTAATAAAGTCTAATGTTGACGATCTTGACGAAAAACGTCTATCTTTATCATCATTTTAGTTCTAACGTGATATTAGTTATTCTAAAATGGGTAATGAGTAATGAGTAATTGTAACTTTGTGTTAATTCACTCATGGTTTCCATACCTGTAGCTCTGCGGTTGTTACAATTAAACATGTAGACAGCATAATCTGCATAGAGTCTCTGGAATCATTATAGTTATCTCTATGATATGCCTATAAAAAGGGGTTTTGAGTCAGAAGGACTTAAATAGCTTTTGGATCTGCTCTTGGCAACATGCTCTCCTACCTGTTCTTAGGTAAGCATTCAATTAAAATTTCGCTTTTATGTTTATTTATTTTAATATTTGGAACTAATTTGTTTGCAAATTATGAAATATCGTATTTTTGAAATTTATTGAACCGTTATAACAAGGGATATGCATGAATTTCCTGAAATGTCACACACAAAAAATTAACTGCACTGAATGATTAAAACGTCACTCAAAGTTATCAATTTACTCAAAGTTATCATTAAAGAACAAATTCTACCAATATTTATATAAACCAAAGAGGTCAGAACAGCGATATTGCATCCATATATCATCTAGATTTTGTCATTTAAGTTGGTCTGTCTGGAATACTTATTTATAATGAAATATTATCAAATGTGTTGTGTGTAAGATCAATTCTATTAATTTAAGGGAATATCAAAGTGAAACTATTCTGTGATTCTAATACCATAAGGATGTCTTTTATTATGTAATTTTCTTATACAACCCACTTAAGCTTTTTGTATCATCTTTAAACATTCACGTGTCTAAATGTCACAATTCCTTTGTCATCACTCACAAAGCGCTTAATGGTTAAAAACTACCATTGTCACTGTCTGAGTTTAAATTAAATTTGCGTTTAGTGATATGTTTAAGTATGCGCACTATTATTTTAATCATAACTTTTTTAAACAAAACAGAAAGAATAATTACAGAATGAATAGCTACAACTAAGCAGCACAATGGTACAAGAAATAGTATTCGTGACTCCAATGGAGAGAATGAGACCAAACAAGAAACTAACAAAGCCGTCTTTGTCAAAACATTTGGCTACACTAGAGAAAATTGTCTATGACTATTATAAAAACTTAGAAATACTGATCATCAAGCAGACAGGGAGTGGTTCATTGATGGTATATATACCTTTAAAACCCGTTTTGTGACGACGACGTCATCAGACGGAACTAGGACACCTCATGAAGAAGCACACAGTGTACTGACAACTCGGAGAATAATAGATTCGAGCACACTGACCCTACCACAAGGTTATATGACTTCACAAACAATTGTTGACATTGATCAGACGAGTTTGACGTTGAAAGATGGATGATTGGCAACGTTGTATGTTCGCAGATGATCATTACATTATTTTGGTAAATACTTCTGGTTGGCTGATTAGAAAGAATGGCAATGTTTAAATACTGAATTTGAAGATGTTGGATATCAATGATATAATCATATAATATAAAATAGCAACTATTAGGCTTCTAAGGCAAATTTGTTCTGTACAAAAATGACAGATTAACAAATGTTTACAGAAGTGATGACGGTATGTGTTCAGCACCTTTGGTGTTGACTTATAGGCTGATCTGAAAACGAGACTTTTGATGACCAAAATGAAACAAAATACAGGAATGGTAATTTCTATTCCTCTGTCTTATCTATCATCTTATAATATCCATGTAGCATTGTCTACCAACACCACAACACAAATAAGACTGACAAACGCCCATTTGCATAACAATAATGTCCTTGTTTTACTGAGGCTGAGTCATCCGAGCATAAATCCTATAAAACACATAACTATACCTTATCAACCAATCTGAAGACTTCGAGAATAATCACTTTATAACTTTATTTCCTTTTGCAGGCATAGAAAAATGAGAATAGTTTACGTCAAACGTCAAACACCATCTTACGTTGTCAATGCGTAATTTGCCTTTGACCTTTATGGATGCATTTGGTTGTTAGACTCATCATAGATATTTTGTTTGAAAACGTTTTGCAATACATGAATACTTGGTTCCTAATGTGAAATTGCATATAGGGCATACATGCACATGAATTTGGTTAGTTACTGTGGAAATTAATTTCCTCTTTATATCAATTTAAATGTACTTTTATGCATGCTTTCTACATTCTTAATGTTTGGTCCAAAATAGTGTATACTTTCTTGATAACACTAGTTTACTAAGTTATGAAACATTGTGGAGAACAATGAAACAGTTTCGTAAATAGGAGTTGTATGTGTAGAAGTTAGTAACAACGAAATGTCCTTATCTCCTTGGCAATTGCTTAAAGGAAAATTTTGTCAATGATTAAATGCAAAATTGTATTTTGCAATCAGTTTAAAAAATGTCAAAGAATATCTAACAACTTCCCCAATTTTTAAATACAAAATATCCCATTCCATGGCTAATTAAAGTCTGGATGAGGTTTATTTTAAGTAGATGGTGTTGATTTGTACACATTATGCCGAGGTGATGAACAACTTGCATAAAACATTTTATACATTTGTTTATCTTTCAGTTTGCTTGCTGGTGTCAAGTGGTGAAGCAGCTCCTGTCGGTCTTGGGAATGGTGCTGATGGTGTTGAGGACCCTTCGTCAAACCTGCTCTCGATTGTGGAGTCCTTTAAAGGGGAAAATCCCATGCAAACGCTTTCCAATTTCATGAAAGAGTATAAGGTTTTTACCAATGTTATCAACAAGTTTATGCTTATGAGTCCATTTTACAAAAACTTGATAGATCAAGCTGCAAAACAGAATGCAAAACTAAGATTGGTGCTAAAGCTTGCAAAGGGAGAAGTTCCAGATTTGCATGACCTATATGACCTCCTCAGTCATAGGAAAAAAAGTTTATCACAAGAATTATATGCAGTTTATAACAGTAATAGGAAACAACAAACACTGAACTCAATTATAGATGAAAAGAATTCTATTTTAGACTCGACTCAAGATGTACAAACAATTTATGACATTTTTGCTGACACTAACGTAACATTTGACCCAAACCTTGTGGCTGAAATTCGTAAGAAAATCTACAAGCCTACCAGTGCAAACATCGCTGAGTACAATGCAGTAATCCTAATTTCTTGTGCTCAAGCCAACTTAAAACAGTTAAGATCAATAATAACGGCTTTGACTGATGGGTCGACTGCTTATCTTCACTTGCTGAAGCAGGCCGTAGGTCTAGACTTCTCTCTCTTATCCCGTATCAAATCAATCCAGCCACAGATGAACAACAGCAAGTACAGCGTCTCCAGTCTAGAGACTCTGCTCACTGATCCTGATGCTGTGCAGATACTACAGGACAGACAGAAGGCACAACAACTTCTTAGTGAAACCTCGCCTGACCAAACACAAGGTACATTAATCATATATACAAAAGCATTTGATTTGAAATAGACTAAGGATGAGAATACAACTGGTAGAATATATGCTGTAAATGTAGGACTACATGATAATTATGAATTAAATTTCTACCTGTTCGTATTTCTTTACACATTGACAATAGGAGCACACAAAGTATATATTTCAGCGGCCAGCCTTGCTGTTTTTATAACTAAATTTCCTCTTTTAACAAGGAGAATCAACTTATATTTGACTTAAGTTATCTTATTTGGCAATATTTCTGGTTTAAATGACACTGGTATTTTAAAGATATGGGTGTGCAGTACAGGTGAATGTACTTTAGTCTCTCCGCTCTTACGGCATTGGCAAAATGATCACTTTTGTTTAAACCAAATTGCCAACTACACGATTTATACAACTTGAACAAAACAAATTACAAAGTCGAGTTGATAGGTAATTGGAATACCATTTTGCTTATATCTGATATATTGACACATACAGACATATTTCATTGTCTAACGTGAATCTATTTTTTGGCGGACATGCTTATCTCTGAGGTGTTTAACCGAAAATTAAATTTTGCTATCTTGTTGTACACCATGTGTCTCTCTTTTCAGGGGAAATGCTGATCTCTGATATGCTGAACCGTGCAGTCAACTTGGCATATCGTGTTATTCAGGCCCCGAAAGCAAGTCAAGGGATGGGAGCTAAATCGAGCCAGGAAAAACCTTCCTTCGGATAGGGAGAGTTTCCACATTCCCAAAACATGAGGAAAGCATTTAACGTCTACTGTGAAATTTATTTGACATGATATGAAATAGATAAATTTACTTTGACATATGAGTTTTTTTTGTGATTTTGTCAGGTGAGAAAGAAAACTAGAATAATTGTTATTCCAAAGTTGTCCACATCTTTGCATAACAAGCTATTTGTTATTTAGATATTTGAAATAGAATATATTGAATGAACAGATTTTTAGTAATCACACTATTTATAAAACGCCCCCAGAAGCTGAAAACAATAAATCTATATCAATAACAGTTTCTTTATTCAGGTGTATGTGGGCAATCGACCAATATTACAACGAAAGCATACAGCCATCAATAGATTACTTTGCAGCTCATTTGCATGATACGCATACAAAGTCAAGTTTTAGAATACAGAACAGTTGTCAACAGATATGAAATTATTAAAGGTATACGACGAAAAAATGTGTAATGATGTTCAGGAATATGTGTTCATATATAAAGAGAAAATATATTTATAGTAAATTTTTACTCTTTCTTCAATAATGCGCTATATATACCTCGGCTGATTGATGCCTCTTTCACTTTGTACCGACTGTCTTTATATCTATACAGCTCGAATATATCTAAGAACAAAATCTCTGTTGATATGAATAAGGATTGAGTTAACAGTCAATGATGCATGCCAACCTTATACATACATATCTGAGCCGTACATTAAGGAAGGAAAGAATCGACGTGACAACTTAAAAATGTTTAATACAGCATTTGAAGGCATGTATTAATTTGTGATAAGTGCCATATTCAATCTGGTTTGCTGTAAATGATTTAACGCCATGTTAATGTATACATGCCAGAGTCGCAACTTTCTCCGCATTGCAATTTAACCCCTCATTTTCCTCCCATACACGAGAAAAGCTATTACTTTGGAGTCGAGGTTTCTTTAAAGGGGCAGTAACACGTTTTTTGATAATATTATATTTTAAAACTTTCATTGATACTTGTAGGTTTATGCTAAATGTATTATTATGACAGTGTAATACATCTCAGTACAGCAGCGAATCAGCCATAGTCAGAGGACAAAGAATGAAGATTCACATAAGATTCATTGGCGGCCATTTTGTGTGAACACCTTTAATTCATTTTGTGTAACAAAAAGGAATCGCATGGTTAAAATTTTCATCATATTTTTGAATTGTTACTGTTTCATTTAGTTTAGATACATTCGATGGATTTATATTTGGTAGAGACCTTATATAACAAGGTGTTTAATATGATAAAAGACGTTATCGAAATGTTTATGCTAAGCCATTTTTTCCCTATACAGACAGATCATGTCATGAAAAGTTGACTGTATGAGTGGGCAAAACTGGGAGATTCCTGATTGGATGAAATCAAAATTAGTTATGATATCAGCGACCCTGTTCGTAAATCATCATTTTGGCTACTGTATCAAGGCAAATGTATTGTCATATGAAACATGAAGTGTACTTAAAAAGAACAAATAGTTGATGTGGGGCAAGTTTTGCCGCTAGGGGAAACTGCCGGAAACCACGGACTTAGTCTCATTCCAAAGGATAGACAGAAACGTTTATTGACTCAAACCATAATATATCGCCTCTGGTCATGTACACAATATTGTGATGATGATGTGTGATAGATAGCGAGGATGTTGTACAAATTTAACATTTCGATTAGATGTGCTGCTACATTCCTCATATCTTTAACTTTATCATTAGATCATAGTTGTATGACTTTATAAACTGAAGGTCCTTTGAAATCAAATGGTGTTTACAAAGGTAGAATCAAGATTTGTAGACTAAGTTTATACCCCCTTTTACATTCAATGAACTGTCAAGCTCTTTAACCAGTTCGACTCGCCACACTGCAATGCCTCAAAGAAATCATAGATAAAATGGAATTTGCGCTTACCCAAATAAGTGATAAAAAGATCATCAAAGATTCTAGATGTATCTATACAGGAGATTGAACCAGAAACTTGAAAAGAAGGACAAAATATTAGCAGTACAGAATGTTGTACCGTAATTCAGAAACGGAGGAAAACTGGCTCTGTCACTCAAAGGGGTGTTTTGTGCATAGAAAGGCAGAGAGAATAGAGACGCAACAGTACAGTGACAGGACACTGTAACAAAGTCATAGGTGTTGGAGGGGGCGGATCATCTGTAGTTTGAGTCCGTCTTTCTTCACTTATTTTGGGGGCGGGATAGCGCAGTGGTTAGCGCGTTCGGCTTCGGATCAGGAGGTCCGTGGTTCGAATCCCGCCAGGGGCTCGGCAACTTTGTCTGCAGTAGAGAACTGTTCTACACGCAGTCAGGTTGCTACAGCAATGCTACACTGAATTTCAGTGCAGTACCACCCATGGTTGCTAGTTCCAGCCGATGCTCGCAGGTTTCACCGCAATACATAGCCACAATAGTGTTGCGGGCTTTCTCCCTGCAATCATACTAGCAGCCGCGATATAAGTGAAATACTCTTGAAAGCGGCGTTAAACCCCACTTCACCTCACCTCTTCACTAATTAATGCAAGTTTCATAGTTTGCGAAACAACTCTAGAAATGTCGTCATGTATGTGTGAACACATCAAACGTCCTTGTGATTGAAGGTGTTCGCAGATCACGAGAAATCTGTTTCCATGTTGCCCCGGCGCTACCTTAACTGTAACAAAAGGTATACATCTTAGTGAGAAAGCGTGTGGGCTAAATCTACCAAATACAAACAACTTAATGGTATAACTTGGTTACCACAGTTATCAGATAACTACAGTTCAATTGAATTTACTGCATTTGTGAGCCCTCTTCTTTGTTGTTCACTGGGGGTAAAGCTGCACATCAACGTAGGATGATATATAGAAAAAGGCACTGAAATGTCTTTAACATTACAAGCACCCAGTCTGTTTACTGGAGACACTGAACTTGTTATCTGTGGCTTCATTGCTTTGATATGGGATAGGGGAGAAACATCTACAGCCATAGCAAGTTTAAGCAGGTCAGTGTACGCAGTCGATCCATAAGTAAAAGCAGATGTTAGTGTATTAAGCTTATGATGGTTGGCTTGGAGAATAGAAATCAGAATTGTGACTCGGCGACGTTTGTCATAGTGGGTTTGCAAATTTTCTTACGAATTTCAGGTGGTCTGGATTGAGGTTTTCTGAATGTTTCTGAATGTTTCTACGTCCTGCGTTGAGTCCAGCATCGATTGTCGCTCATGAACGAGGGCCAACAAAATTAAGTGTAAAATTCTGATTTGTAAAAAAGGACAAAAGCAAGTACAATAACATCTAGGAAATGCTCTGTACTTGCACTTTATGAAACGTGAGTCACTTTTGTTGTCGGTTTCGCTTTGTTGGATGTGACTTTACAAATATGCGGAATGTGTTATGCAAAATAGTGTGATCCCAAATATAACATTGTTGCATTTACAATACGAATCGAACCTTATGTATCTTAAATAGATCAACCAGATATTATATATAATATAGATAATGTATGTTTAGTTGTTTTATTCTTGCTATGTGTTGTAATACCGGGGACGTAGCTCAGTGGTAGAGTTTCCGCTCGTCATCCGGAAGACCTGGGTTCGATTCACGGTCGCGTCATACCAAAAGACGTTAGTTATTGGTGTCTTGCTTGACACTCAGCATTGTAAAGGCAGAACAACGCATTAAATGGCGCTGCACTGTGGCTGCCGTTGCTTCAGCACAAAACAAAATTCCGATATGTATGTTCCGAGGACAATAAAGTGTTATTAAAAAAATAAAAAAATAATAATACGTAAATTGATCATAACTTTCTATAGATTATCCACCGTGGCGTCTATCTTTTCATAAGAGAAAGTATATCATAATAAATAACATATAACCGTTCACACTTTTTCTTTCCTTTTAAATCACCATGGTAAAATTATCTACTGTCTAATGGCTTCTTTGAAATGCATCTATATATTTCAGTGAACTTACAAATATCTAACATTATGTTGGTATTCGATTGTAGAAAATATTCTGTTTGTTCACTGAAAATATAAACGATTTGTTATTTTTCACTGTCGGAAATAATAGTCAGTGTATGTTATGTCAGATTCAGCAAAAAAACAGACCAACATGTTATCAATTTAAACAGACATGTCTTGCCACAACGGCGTCAATTTGGTAGGGTTTTGAAATATACAATACAATACCATAAAAATATGTTTATATGGAATAATAGACACGTTGGGGACACGTTTCAGTGACCAAAGATTCTGTTCGCCGGATTTCCCTATTTTGAATATGGGCGGATTTACAAATTTACACATAAATGAAAACGTGCACTTCATTCGGTTATTTGGTCATGATATTTTTCCAATGAAACTTCCAGATATAATAAAAGAAGATTACCTGAACATTACGCCCTGTCCGAAAATGTACATGTTTGGGTACTATGAAGGAGAAAATGCTTTCTTTCAAAAGTAGATTAAATGGTATAAATTATCTCCCTTTGATGACATTTCTGCTTAAGAAAATTAACATATTGGACCATGAAAATATTGTTTTCTCAGAAAAATACTAAAAGATAAGGTTTCCTTATTTTGAACATATGCGGACATACGGTTTTGCCATACCAAGTTATACAACTTGATTTTTATTTATCCAATGAAATTTCAGCGATGATATAAGAAGATCACCAGAACATTAGGTCCTGTATAACAATGTACATGTTTGGGTATTTGGAAAGCAAAGATGTTGCAAGTTAATGGTTGCCGATGTCAATTTACATTCTATATCTGCAATTTACCAACTTATAATGTCTTATTGTCTCATTGTCTCATTGTCTCAAGTTATTAATTGTCATCACTTCATCAATTTTAAAATAATGGATATTTTTCTTTTTGTGGTTAAGGATATAATTGTAACTGAAAAAATACATTTTGGGATAAATTACAATAAAGACAACTTTCAAATTATTTTACTTCCTTCAATAGACAGTGCTGCATTACGCGTCTCAAAATAATTTATAAAGAGGATAATTAAAAACAAAAAAATGCAATTGATAAAGTAATTTATTTTATATATCTGTTTAAACGAATAGTTGTTGTTAACAGATGTAAACAAGTCTGGAATAACAATTATTTTTTGTTATCTAAACGTCTTCTCACTTGACAAAATCACAAACACCTATACACAAAGAACTTAGTTAAGCACCCCCCTATTTTGAAAAATGAATTTTGGTGCTCTTGGACTATTTGGATTAATTTGATGCATTGACCACTCCCGATATAACAATTACTTTGTTATTGACTATTAAATTGGACTAAACATCGCTAATGTGCAAAAATAATGAAAATATGATAAAAACTAACATTTCTGACCAATAGTTGACATTTATACACAAAAACACAAATCATGCATGATAAGAGGATAAGAAGACATTGAATTTTCAGTACTTTTTTCATCCAAAATTGATAAAATGTCTACAATCTTAACATTTGTGAGTAAATGTGAGATTCCTTGAGTTGAATTTGTTGATCAAACACTTCTCCTTCCTTTAGATAAGCCGTTATCTTTGACAGTGACCAGTTTTTGTCTTTGTGCAGTTTTCTTTAAATTCGATATTTGTTATTTTTGGGATTTTGAAGGTTCATACTGCTTTAACGATTGACTTTTGCTATGGGGTTATTTATCAAAAAGTCATCAATTCACTAATAATCACATTGCAGCAAAAAATATTGACTTTCCTTTTCAATTTCAAGGTAACTTGTAATCTTTGTAAAGCCAGATATTTAGTGACATTGAATCGTAAACTGTATGAAGTTTTCCTTTCCACGCTGCTAGATTATCGTTCTTTTCAAACATCCTTAATGTTTGCCTGTTCATTTGTTTTGTTTTTCATCAGCAGTGTTTTTCTGTTTGAAAAAGTGTGTGTGTGTGGGGGGGGGGGGGGGGGGGGCTGCTTAATTAAGTTCTTTGTGTATATATCAAATTTCATGTCACTGAATCATGTCATATTATTATGTCAATTAACTTCACACGTTTAGTGAGATCCTTTTGGTCAGGGAATTCTCTATCCAAAGGAAGATTTTTCCTGACTCGTTTTAGCTCCAATCCCTTGACTTACTTTAAGGACCTGGATATCACGATGGGCCAAGTTGACTGCACGGTTCAACATATCAGAGATCAGCATTTCCGCTGAAAAGAGAGACACATGGTGTTCAATAAGATCTTCAAGCTGAATGTACGAATGAAGACATCAGAAAAGTGCATTCAGACAA
Source organism: Steromphala cineraria (assembly GCA_916613615.1). Lineage (NCBI taxonomy): Eukaryota > Metazoa > Mollusca > Gastropoda > Trochida > Trochidae > Steromphala > Steromphala cineraria. The sequence goes on from OU744721.1 coordinate 69,616,110, forward strand.
ATTATCTTGAAGACACTATGTTAATCATATTTCCATGCAGACCACAAAAATATATCTGGAGAGTCAAGAAGATATGCTTTGAATAAAAGACACATGATGAGTTTTAGCATGTTTCCAACGCATAAATATAAATCACTTTAGGTTTAAGCATAATAGTCACATCTATTGGTCATGGTTTAAAAGTGAGTACGGTATGGAAAAGCCAGCATGTCTAGTTAAGTTTAGGATATATGTTTCGGGAAAAGTTCCAGGACGAATAGTTGGACGTAGAGGTACACAGAATGATCCTCCACTTCCAGAAATTTAAAAATAAAATTAATATCGTTTATTTGTACATGGAATTCATATCTTAAACTGAATTTGCCCTGCAATGATGAGCATATGCATATATTCAACTAACTCCAACTCATCCTCAGCCTAGGCAAGAAGTATGCTTTTGTACAAAAGTTTATTGTACCTTGTGCTTGGTCTGGTGAAGTTTCACTCAGAAGTTGTTGTGCCTTCTGTCTGTCCTGTAGAATCTGCACAGCATCAGGATCAGTGAGCAGAGCCTCTTGATTGGAGACGCTGTACTTGCTGTTGTTCATCTATGGCTGGATTGATTTGACGTGGGATAGGAGAGAGAAATCTAGACCTACAATACGCTTCAACAAGTCAAAATAAGCAGTCGACCCATCAGTCAAAGCATTCATTAATGATACCATCTGTTTGTAGTTGGTTTGCCGAAAAGAAATCAGGATTATTGCATTGTACTCAGCGATGTTTGCACTGGTAGGCTTGTAGATTTTATTTCGAATCTCATCCACAAGGTTTGGGTCAAATGTAACTTTGGGCCAGAAAAAATGTCCAAATATGTTTGTACATCCTGAGTTGAGTCTAAAATGGAATTCTGTTCATTGATAAGGGGCGTGGTTCTTTTCCTCGAATTGCTATAGACTGAAGATAATTCTTGTGATAAACTTTTTTCCTATGTTTGAGGAGGTCATAAAGGTCATGCAAATCTGGAACTTCCCCCTTTGCAAACATTAACACCAATCTTAGTTTTGCATTCTGTTTTGCAGCTTGTTCTAGTACGTTTTTGTATAATGGGCTCATAATCATCAATTTGTTGATAACATTGGTTACAATCTTATACTCTTTCATAAAATTGGAAAGCGTTTGCATGGGATTTTCCCCTTTAAAGGACTCAACAATGGAAAACAGGTTTGAAGAAGGGTCGTCGACTTCATTAGCTTCATTCCCAAACCCGACAGCACTTGATCCAGTCCTTGACACTAGCAAGCAAGCTGAAAGATAATCTTTTATCAGTCTTTCAAAAAAATATGTTATTACGGTGATCAAGTTAAAAAGTATCTTGCAATCTTTTTCACCTTCCCACACACATATCTGATGCAGATTCAATCTTCCATCAAGCCTTTCCGCATTCTGCCAAACCTTGTGATTAGACTAAAATGCCTTTATTGGTGATCAATAGGACATTTCTGAACTGCCTTATTTGAGTGGCATTCTAGACGTTGTAGGTTTATTAAACACACAATTGTACGAAAATCCAAGTTCTCCACTCACAGAGAAGCAATAATTCCTTAGTAGGATTTTAAATGTTACTCTTGTTTAGCCCTGATGTATATTACACATCGATATTGTTATATTCGTTCGAGTTTTGTAATTTTGATTAATTAACCAAACAGATGTCAATTGGAATCACGACTTAATACTTTCCTGCTATATATACGTTTCTCAATTGTATCGAGGAATGCTTTTTAGTAGCGTTTAAAACCAAATTATAAATCATTTAATTCGATATTATTCAGTCATTTACATATGAGAAATTAAGTTGTAGAAACGAAGAATTAACCATCCTCGGTATACATAAAAATAGTTGAAGTTGTGCTTAATCGTGTTTTCAAATGCAGTACATAATAAGAAAAGACAGTGCCAAATGCGTTATCAGATGATACAAAAAAGCGTACTCAACCATACCATTGATTTGTGGATTTGCCATTTTATTGATATTCTCTCATTGATATTAGAGAATTGAATTTGAAAAATATAGGATTGAACTACCCATATGCTTGAGCGTACATTAACTTGGTAAAGTTCTGCTTAAATAATAAACGAGTGACTATTCATGTTTTTATCATTTAATGAAGCTAAATGTTTGAATGTGCAAATGTTGAAAATCACGGATGTCCCTTTTTATAAAGATTTAAAACACATCACAAAGACCAAACATCAACATTGTTACATAAATGATTGAGAAGTCTTAATTGAAAACTTACCAATGATAAGAGAAGAGAGCATGTTGTCCAGAGCTATAGTTCAAATCCTTCTGACTCAAACCCCCTTTTAATAGACATTATATAGAGACTGGAATTCCAGGGAATGTAGATGATTTTGCTGAGTTCATGCTCCATCAAAATAACTACAGAGGTACGGAAACAACCAGGAGTGAAGAAATACAAAGTTATAACTAGGACAGTATTTAGGTCTTCAATACTTCCGCTTTGACTTACACATAGTGTTTGACCTTTACATTCATTTTTGTCAAAGAGATAAACATAAAGTACTACATCATCAAAATGACCAAAATCCACATGATATTCAGAGTTACTTACTTGAAATTAATTTTGACAATTTGGTAAACGATTACATTATTATCATTACAGAATAACTTGTAAAGCACTTTAAAACTTTAAATATATTTCATCAGCAAATAATGCATAATGACTTGTACATATCCAGATGATCGTAGTTTCAGTGATGACTTAAATTAATTATTGCGTAAACGGCATAGTTACTATTATCAATGTTGGTTCTTGATTTTAGACTTAAAAGGGGCAGTACCACTTTTTAAAATATAATTTATATTTCAAATTTTCTCTGATAATTGTAAGTTAATGCTGAATGTATTATTTTGACAATGTCAAAACTCTCAATACACAAGCCAATCATCAATAGTCAGAGGACAAAGTATGAAGATTCACATAAAATCCATTGGCGGCCATTTTGTGTGAGAAAAAGCAATCGCATGGCTAAACTAGACACTAAATATTTGAATTATTACTGCTCCATTTAGTTTAAATGCATTATCTTTCAAATGGAACCATTAATTTTCATGTTCCTGACATCCCCTTATATTCCCACGAAAAAACGTGCTACTGCCCCTTTTAATGCTTGTGGGGTTCTGAGCTACAACTATCTGTAAACAATAAAATGTTAGAAGCGTTGAAGTATTTGCAAGACATTTATTGTAACCGTGACTATCTATTGAAAAAAAATTGTCAGACAAACGTACGATTTGGTTTCACATTTGCTTTGCATCAATGTACACATGATCTTTATACACCTCAATTGATTATAAAATATAAATGCTTTATTTTGAGATAAAAATATTATTTGGGGGGTAATATTCTTCTGTCTACCACTTTACCCTGAGAGTCAACTATTACTATTCAGTATATATTATAGAAAACTCTCTACTTTCCTTTGACAGATTCATCCGATCCTGTCTAAATGATAAAGTTACCTGCTATTGTCTTTACAACCAAAGTTTAATTGCGTATTTTAAACTAATATGGAACATACCTGACAATAATTCTGATGTAATTTAGATTTCAAACATTTATAAAAAATATTTCTGTCAATCAAGGAACCTGAAAAAAGCCAGTTTCAATGAAAATAAACCTGTGATCGTGACTTATTAAAGATATATAAATCTGAGTGTAACTTTGATGAAATTTTAAAAGTGAAACTACCGAAAAGGAAATATATATAATATGTTATATTTAAAAAAGATTATTGTTAAATGCTTTCTCGTTTAACTCACTTTATTCCAATATTAAGTATGAATGATTTAGTTTTGTTTGTATCTCATAGGTAACTGATACAATAAATTAATGTAAATGCTCAAATATTTGTATTAAAAGGTGAAAAAAAAACTTACTTTAAGAATGAACTATCATGCAAGTAGCAAAATGAGAATATTTTTATACCAAACTTCAAACTTCCTTTTGCAATTTATAACATTTCAATGAAAACTGTCCTTTATGGTAAGCAACAGTCACTGTTGTTTTCTGCTTCATTCCGAATAACGATCCATAACCATTTGTTTTTTCCTTTTGCGTACATTTTTAAAAACAGTTTCCATTTCATAGTGTAGTAATGAATATTATTTTACCAATATACCAATATTCATGTACCAATATACCAATATACCAATATCTCTCATACTTTGGTATGCTTGCTGACAGTAAAGTCACGTATTTCATCGCACTCTCAGTCAGTGTCTTCAATTCAGGACACATTTTGGAATGTTTTGAACATGTCAAGGGTATCCAAAGGTTCGATCCCTATCCAAACAAAGCAGAAAGTAATGTTAACATATGAGAATTGCCGCATCATTATCATCTGCAACGGAAGCATTATTGTTTGAACCATATTCCATTTGGGATGTTCTTTTGATAATCAGCTATCATTATGTATCAATGTTCATTTGATATTCCATAAGATAAGGTTGCATCCTCTCATTGTTCTTGTGGTAAGTTTAACATTAAGTAATCATCCATATAAAGAGATTATCGACTCTATCTAAAAATCATCCTCCTCCTGAAGTGAGAGAGTAAAGCGTGCAGACACCTAGTTGCGGGTACAGCAACGTGCCTTATACTTGGACAAAATACTGTGACTATGTTTCCCAGTCCACCCTGCTGTAAATGAATAATGAGCTTGAGAACGACACAAGAAACTGTGTCCAAACGTCGCATATCATGAATAAAGAAGTTGTCATCCATATATGTTTCCTCATTATCATCATTCCATTCTAAAACGTCCCTTAAAGAAACTGTAAATGGGTACCTCGTAAGGATTGAGAGTGACATTAACACTGTGCTTCACATGATTGCACGAGTTGTATGCTCCTTCGGGAGTCGAGATGGTAAAAGAAGTGTCATGTAGACTGATATCCAATGATCGAGGGAAAGCACCTTTGAGCAGCGCTCTCTGAGCTGGATATTGGCGCTATTCAAATAATTAGTGATAATAGTAATAATAATAGTGATTAGGTTATGTATGATCCGTTGCCCTGTTGAAAATGGCAAATTGGTGCATGATGCAATCATTGAGAATTCTTTAAAATAGAACACCCGGCAAAATGAGTTGCAGAAATCAAAGATTGATTTTGATTTTAGATGAAAAAGGATTTACTTTATACGCTTCAGTTCCTAACACGAATGTTTCAAGAGTATATCGTGATGGAGAACACGACTCGAATGCTTTCAATAGAGACCATTTTTCAATCAAAACACATAATTTGTGAAGAACTGTATGAAAATGAATGTTAGACAGTTTAACCAATTGGACTTATTTTATCTCTGGTGCTAGAATTATTTCTCCTAAGGTACCATGGAAACATTCATGAATAATTAATTTGTGTCAAAAGTAATTTCTCTAAGATGTGACAGGATGTGCTTCACACATAAATATTAATGGCACACAAAGGTCAGGATGTTTTTTTTCAGCTGGACACATTTGACATTCCTGTCACGTTCTACTTTTATAATTGATTAACGTTGAAGAACGATTCTAGGTAACCGACTTAGATCATTCGTTAAAACATCACAAGTATAACGATGCATAATAATGTCTCCAAATCTACATGTTAAAGGTTTATAGCAAATTATTTTCTATGTGACATTTTTAAAATTAAATTAGACGTTTGCACATAATCAAAATCGGGGGTTATGGTGGTTCGAACATCAACTGGCATTTGATCTTTTTTGAGTTAAGTCACGGCTCCAAAAACTAAAGTTCAACAGAGCAATGCTATGAACCAGTTCGAGAGCTGTAAGTACAGCCAAGAATTCACACAATATCCAATGCGTTTGGCATTGGTTTCAGCAGCATTGAATTACACTTGATTGTCCTGGGCAATGAAGACTGAAGATGGCCACGCCCATCTGGGATACGGCTGTCTCCCGTGGTTACTTATGTAACATGAATATCAGAACTTTCAAAGAAATTCTAACAGAACTTTTGTTCAGTCTACGGGACGCGAATGTCAAGGTCAAAATAGCCATATTTCGAGTCGTTCAAAAATATTGACTGCTAAGTGACCTTGACCTTTTGACACTCGCCATTTACTCTTATAGGTTTCTACTTTCATTTGACAATACATGTTAAAAATGCGTTCCAACCTCTGGACACCATCCTTAATACAAAATGATTGAAACTGTTTTCAGGTAGTCGTTTCTTTGTTTGAGTAGTATACTAGAATGCATTTGACGCATAAACAATAACGATATTTCTCAGCATATAACAAAACTATCTCTGATCTTTTTGTAAAAACTGATTTGCTAAATTACAACACTTTTATTATCATATTTTTCCTACTTAACTCGATAGGTGAGTGACGTACTTACCATGGAATCTGTGTGCATTACCTATATCTAATTGACCGCACACCTAGAAAATAAAGGTAGCATGGCTTACCTATAGATTTACACCCTTCAATTATTTAGTGAATATAAAAGGCAATATAAGTCTAGTTTCTCCACTCCAAGTTAAAACAACTTATATTAACTTCTCTCGTATTCATTAAAGTTGGACACTTTCAGTGACTATTGCTATTTTATAGCAAAGGTCATCGTCAAATGATAATCAGTCTATGTTGATTCCAAAGCATCGTATTTAAAAGCTAATCAGAACGATAAACATCGTTCATCATTATATTTAATCTGACACTTCTGTCAGCTTGATGAGTTATGAGCCGACAAATCAAAAATATCTTCTTTCTGTCAAGTAAAAGACAAAACTTCAAATCCTTGTTTGTACGGTTATTATTACCATTATTATCATAGTAACAAATGTGGAAAATTCCATTTATCCATCTCCCGTTTTTATTCCCATCATTTTCTTCCAGTGGTGTTATAGAAAACTGCGATTCTGAATAATGGATGGGAATGAAGGTGACGGTAAACATCATACACATCGTATTGAAAACTATTATTAACTATAAACACATATTTGGACAAATCATAAATAAAAATAACCGTATCTCAGTAATCATTACTCTGTTTATAATTGGTCTTAGCTCCGAGGAGTTTCAAAATATAAACTGTATCGAGATAGGAACTTATTCCATCGGGTGTTTCCTCTGCACTGGGTCTTTGTGGTGAGGTTTCTGATCTGGATACTTAGTATGGTGAATTGTTTTATTTCTACGTCGATTTTAATCAGACTGTAGTGATCATTATACAATTTGCAATTGTGTTACGCTGTGCAAAGAAATATTCTGGATGTATTAACTTTTAAGTCAATTAGAACAAGGTACGACGATAGCTGACAAATGAGTAAGTTTTCTGAAAGGTAAAAATGTCTGCTCTTAAAGATTTAGATTAAGTAAATGAAACCAGGTAGGGGATGAGAACCGTATTCAATGATTCGTAAAGACTGCTCACGAAAAAGAAAACAGTGTAAAATTAATATTACAATAACTGCTAATTAACACTGGGTTCACTTGATATCAAATTATATATATCCAATTTACCATGCCATAACGTTACATAAACTCAGTATTTCACATAAACTTGTATTTCATATTTGTGTTTTAACATATGTTTTTCCTCGGCTTTTTATGTCTATATATGTCATGTCATAGATAAAATGAGCGCCACTTCGTCACATTGGTTATGCTGATTTTCTTCACTCGTGGTTGCTTACCCGCTTAATGACTCTAGTGACTTTGGCTTTTGACACTTGGAGAAATAAACCTTGAATCTTAAGATAATCCATGAAATATTAAAACCGTCTCAAGAAAATTCTATTTGAAAAAAAAAAGCCAATTCCAAAGTGACACCACTTGCCTGTGGTATTAAACACATTAATGTGGTTAGAAGATTTTAGTTTATCATAAATTGATATTTCAATATCATATAAGTAACATGCGTCGGATTTCTAAGAAACAAAACTAGTAATACGGTGAAGAATAGATTTGAATACATCAATCAAGTGCCATATATCATGATGCCATTATTTTTGTGTGTTGTAAATTCAGAGAATAGAAATATAAATGGAATCTATCACTGTTCTCTTATATTGGTATATATTTCCGTTTTAATCTACTGTAAACAAAATACCATTAGACGATGAAAGCAAATCAATACATTAGAAAGGATTATTCATGATGAGGGATTGCCTTAACCCTTGAGACATTTAACAAATATTTAAAGAAATACAGAATGTATTTGTCTATGTGTCAAACAAGATCCTATCTTCGGGATTACCACATACTATACCGGCAAAATGAGCATGCGTTATACGTTATTGACGCTTTATGAATGAGTGTCGAGACACAAACCTTGGTCGTTCATAATACACATGTAGAGAGCAGGGTCAGTTGTAACAAGGGGCAAATGTAACAGGGGAAATTACTCCAAATATATACGTTCAAGCGGTTTATTCGTAACATGTCATTAAATGATAATACCCTTGGGCACACTAACATCAACATGCGACGTTTGATTCAAAATTGGCAAATGAAGATACGACAGAGGAAGCTAGGAGTAAAGCTGGAGTTGGAAGAGGATGACAGGAAGAAACACACAAAGAAGAAACATGTTATCAGCAACAGTGATGTATCGGAGTCATAGAGGATATCTTTTGTTTTGAGTGTGATATCACTTATCTCTCATCGAGTGACGGGGTAGAGCCAGTATTTTCACGAGTGGCGCAGCCACGAGTGAAAATATAGGCTTTACCCCGTGACGAGATGAGAGATAAGTGATATCACACTCAAAACAAAAGATATTCTGTTTATTATATGCCTCTGTGATCGAAAATGTGGTAATTTATGTCCAAAAAGCTTTGACTCGAGAGTTTTCTGGCGACGTCATACCATTGTTGATCGTAACTTAGCGACGGCGATGACGTCGCGTTGATTGTAAACGTGACGTCAAACCATTGTACACATGACGTCATCCCCTCTATGATATTTTCACTAACTTGAAAAAGTGATATCACACTCAGTGGCGAGAACACTTTTCTAGAACTGAGAAAACTCAGTCTCTCACCGCTTATCATATAATAAAAGACTGTTATTGCACCTGATTCAAGAGGTTAAAGGTTTACAGCATGGAAGATGGGACTACAAAACCGTATCCGCTTGTTGTATCTCGTTCCACTCGTAAGTTAAAAGACATAATCTATTATGCTTTTACCGATATATTGTATTTGTGCGTATAAAGAAAAGGTATTTTCATGTCAACATTTGATTCTGAACATTCAACTGTACTGATCAGACATTACGAATTAATTACGATGAATTACGAAGATTTAGCGGTTGACGAAGAAAGACGGACGCTGTTTCTCAGTACTTTATACCAAGTTAATGGGAGAAAGGTTGATCTTAAAGACAATATTTCAAGAGTTGAACACATTCATTCGATTCCAACAGGTTCTTATGGAGTTTCTGGTTTAAACCTTGACAGTTGCAAGAAGATTAATATTGCTGCTGTAGACAAGATGTGGTCATTGGGGTATAGTAATAAGCATGCCAACTGTGGATAGGTCTCGAGGCTTGTGGATAAAGCACTATTCAAAGTAAGGAGATCCCGTATTAAGATGGGATACCTGGATCAGGTTTCGATTTTGAAAATAATTTCAACTTTAAAAAAAAGTTTAGAAAACAAAATTGGATGAAAAATGACTTAATAGAAAAAAGATGAACTACTTTGATGAGCAGGTGAGGGAACTCTTTTCTGGTGGAATCTTCATGTCAGCTGCGCTATGTACACCTCGCAGTAGAGCTCCTATATTTTGGCATCAACCAGACTATCATGTTTCTCCCTTAAAGATGGAACCGTGAAGGAAGTAATTGTGTTGCAATGTAAACCGTTCAGAATCCAGATCTTCAACGAAACCCTAAAATTCATCAGCGAGGCCTCACAGCCAACACCAAGAATATATATTTACTCATCGAGAACAGATCAAGAACACAATACATTCGAGACTATATACCCCCTCATCATTGTCATTATGCTTAGAATACTTATCGAAATTAATTGTCATTCTGATACAAATCTGGAGCATTGTGCAGGGCAATATTGCGGACGATCACAGTATCAAGTGGATTTTTATCGCACCGGTATGGACTACAGTAGATTTTTTTAGAATTGTGTGAGAAAATCCATTCCAGAAAACAATTTAAAATGATTTTTGTACAAAGATTGTTCGTATATTGGACTTAAACTGTATTTATTTCCTCATATCAAATTTGTCACTTGTTGCCACAATAATTTAATAATAATAATATTTTTCCAAGAAAGGTATATACTTTCCACATACTGTGGTGCCTTTTATTATATCTATAAAATGCTTTAAGAAATGTGCGTTTTCAAGAAAATGGTATACACGATTAACAGTTAACGTTATTAACAATTTATTGCCAACTGCTACGATATGTCATCTTCTGCAAGTTGATGTTAATATCAGTATGTAATACTAGCCGCGAAGGTATAGTATTGATAGCAGCTTAAGTAAGCTCAAAAACACAGTATACATGTACATAAGTCATGTATACGTAGCTATGTACGATGAATATTAAAAGATCCAAGCAATGATACAATGGAAACGATTACTCTTGTAAATCGAAGTTGTTATCCATTCAAGCCATCTCTCCTAAGTTTGTGAAAACTGATAAAACAGGCGTTTGAGCAGGTTTAAAACCTTTAACATTTGGCATCAGTTTCAGTTAAATGCAGTTTGAACAGGGCAATGAAGATGATCCGTTCTGTCCCGTCGTGTTGTAACAACAGTCTCTTCTATTGTCAGTCCAAATGCTTGAATATTTGTTTAATCTCGATTTTCGGATACCCTTTAAAGGGGCAGTAGCACGTTTTTTGACAATTTTAGATTTTCAATTTTTCACCAATAATTGTACGTTAATGCTAAATGTATTACCTTTATAGTGTCAAAAATCTCATTACACAAACCAATCATCCATAGTCAGGGAACAAATTATAAAAACTCACATAAAATTCATTGGCAGCCATTTTTGTGTCAACACCTTTAATTCATTTGTGTAAGAAAAGTAATCGCATGGCTTAACTTTACATTGTATATTTGATTTATTACTGATTCATTTAGTTTTTAAATACATCGTCTTAAGATTGAAACCATTTATTTTAATTTTCTTGACATCACCTTATATTCCCTCTAAAACGTGTTACTGCCCCTTTAATGAATAGCTTGGGAAACATTGTGTTATTTCAATAAAAAGAATAGCCCTTGTTCATTGAGGCTAAATAATCATTTCTAAAACATTTATCATAGGACCGCCAGGTCTCTTGTGCAAGTATTTAAACATTGGCGAAGAGATTACTTGATTAATGGAGAAGTAAGACAGAAAATGAATATTTGAAATTTAAAGTTTAACCCCGTGATAACTTCAACCATCTGTTAACTGATAAACGTAACCATGACTGAAGTGAAAGCACCTTTCCGTTTTTGTTTTCCTCGGGCTCCGATGTTTCAAATAAATCGTTAAGTAACTAGATACATGTATGTGTACAACAATATTTTTGACAACATTTTCTAAGTAAATTGGCACTTGAAATCCTTCAAGTGATTCAACGAAAATGCATCAAAGATATACAAAGTTTTCGCCATGGCCTCTTCATTTAATATTCCTTTCAAATAGTTTTTGTTACCGGTCGGACCAATGTTTTCAATTCCACGTGTCCTGCAATTTATTCGTATATAATTCTATTATTTGTATATTTCATATGATATATGTCTTGTCATCTTGCAATAGCTATTGCGAGTGTTCTTATTACAGAATGTCAAAGAATTCCAAATACAGTGTCTAAAAGCAGATGGTAGAGTGTCATGAAAGTAGATCAAGCCTACTCCCATCGAATGTAACAATGTTTCTTAAAACTTACAAGGAGTGTCTGATTTGACATGATGACACATTCCTTATTAGATCTAGAGTATTTTTACTGTAACATGTCAGAGTAGGTAAACTGTAAACATTCTGTAGACATTTTAATGTAATAAAGCGTATCTACCGGGAGAAAGGTTTTCGAAGAGTTCTTAAAATAAAGTCTAGTACAGGCAATAAACCAACCCTCTATGACAGGGAACGCAACATGAACAAATGTAATTATCTTTTCAGATATAATTGTCATAGAAGCATCAAAGTTCAAACTATGCGCAATGAAGTTAAACAATTTGATACAATGTACTACATGTTGCAAATGTTTTTAAAAAATTAACCATGAACATCAATGGTAAGAGATAGAGTGATAAAAAAAGATCAGATTGTTAATGCATTTTCTGGATCACCAATCCGCTGGTGTCATTTGTTTAGCAATGCTCGACGGTTGTAGCTTAAAGAATTTGTAGAATTAAGAACTGTCGCGTCAGATTAAGAAAAACTTTCGATATGTGTAGAGTGTTCGAACCCGGAGGTCCCGGGTTCGAATCCCGCTAGACGTGAAATATTTGATTTTCACTCTTGCAACACTAGTATCTGCATATCTTGCAATAAAGAAGTTGACTATCCATCGACGTTGTTCTTCAACATAGCATCAGCTTCTAAGAATGCCAATCAAGATATGCTACATTGTATTGTGACTGATTTCTATTGGTTTAATTATACTGTCTTATTAGGAACAGTGGTTGGTGGCATGAATATTTCAGGTCAATATTCAACATTAAGGTGTATAAGACGATAGCTCCTATATGATACATAATACTGTTCAGATGGTTGAACAAGTGCAACCTTACGAATGGATTTAGCAGATATTATGGATTCCGAAAGAGATGTGGTAAAATAATCACCTAAACATTCTGTTTTACGTTGGATAGCCTTCTACACATTGCCTAGTTCTTGTCATAAAATATTTAAGTTTGACATATTGAGTTAAAAATATCTCCATCTCCATCTGTCACAAAAAAGCAATTGTCTTTGATACACATGGGTAATATATGAATGTTCGGGATAGGTTTTTGTTGCAGCATACGATTTAACACCACTGATCCAATTAAACTGATTGGACGGAAATACTGATTGAACTTTTTCACATCTGTTGCCCCTGTTGACATCAATTTGTTGACCTCGATGTGTGTGCTCTATCTGTGATAATTAAACAGGACTCCTAACGTCTTTATTTGATTAAGTTGTTTTGATAATCTTAATGTTATGCATATATTTTCTAATTGTATTGGTGGTTTTTAAATTTTCTATCTTTGAATTAGTTTTAAGTTTTGTATGAGTCGTTCACATTTTCAATGAAGTTTGTTTGTCCTTTTATCAATTTGAAAGAATAGATAAATTTACAAATTATCATTTCAATCATTCTATTCTTTTAAAACATATTTCGCTATATGCTATATGGAATGCTCTGGAACAGAGGTTAAATTAACATTGACTTGAACTACATGTACCTCTATTGGGAAAGAACGTTTAAAACATTGCACCAGTTTAAAGCATGATTTAGTCTTCAGTCATATAAGCAGCTGATTTAGTTGGGGTGAAATTTAAAGTCAAAGGGATGAAAGTTTACGGCAGATATCTCTATTCTTTAAAATTGATATTTTCTAGGGCCATAAATAAATTCTGTTCTCTTAGCAATCATGAGAAAGAGTAAGCAGAGCTCACAAGCATCTGCTCCAGTTTGTTTTAATAAACTTTCAACAATTATAAAAGTTGGGTAAATTCAACGAAAATAGTGTTAACACTTTCACAGTTGTTCAGTTTAAATTATTGCTGATTTATATATAAAAACAAATCTTTTTAACATAATCCTATTTTGTGTATTAAGTCCATAGACAAAACAACTGTCATTAGCCACATGAAGAATTAATTTTATTCCGTGTAGAGAACAGACAAGCTATATTACATATATCCAATATAACTATACAAAATGGATAACATTCATACATGTACATTAGATACAATGATCTTAGAAAATTGAAATGAAATGAAATTCATACTTACTTTTATCAAGATTTGTGTTTTTCAAAAATCACAGTGTATCTTTTTCTTGTGATGGACATGTACCCATATGTACATGAGATATAACATCAACATTTGTTTCTTAAAGGGGCAGCACGTTTTTTGATAATTTCATTTTTAAAATTGATAATAATAAGTTAATGCTAAACGTATTATTTTGACAGTGTCAAAAATCTTTATGTTATATATTTGAACTATTACTGCGTCATTTAGTTTAAATACATTGTCTTTCAATTGGAACCATTAATTTTAATTTTCCTGACATCACCTTATATTCCCCCTAAAAACGTGCTCCTGCCCCTTTAAACACAATTTTCTGTTAAGTGAATATAAGAAGATAAAAGATCTCTGCCTACTTTTAACAAGAATTTATTGATATTTATTCTGATTTATTCTAGACAACTATGTAACTGATTAATAGACAACATATTATCTTACACTTATTCATAATTTCAAGGAAACATCACATCTATCCTTTTTCAATCAATAATTTTATGTACAAGTCAATAGAACAAAAAACTGTACTAATTATAAGTCAGTTTTAATAATAATGTCTTCTTGATATACAGAACAGTTACTATAATGGTCATTCTTTTCTATAGTTATTCAAACTTAACATTAAAATCATATTGAAGATACCTGAATTGCAACTTGAAAAAACATTTCAAGCAACAATATTTTCTTGAAAGCTAATGAAACTTACATACACTGAGTGAGTGAGCAAGTGAGTTATTATTTTACGCCGCTTGGGAAATATTTCAGCCATTATATGGCATTGCATACACGGAAGGCAATGAACTAGTTGTCAGTGATTTATTGGATATCTGTAAAGACTTAATTTGTAACTGTACTGATTGGTTACATTCTTCGTAAATTAGAGCACAAAGTTCATAAAACAAATGATGGACAGCTTATACTGGTGATATTGAGTTAATCATTCATTCTTTGTATTTGTAAGTGTAGTAGTATCATCATGAACAGATATAATAACAAGCACTTGAATTAAATGACAGATTAGAAAAACAAAACATATAAGAAATCCTGCCACAAGCTAAAATCAACACCAATAAATTAATAACAGCACAATGTCATAACAGATGCAGCAACACATTATTCACAAGCACATTATATTCAGCATAAGGTAATGTGGAAAAATGTATTGTTCATAATATATTTAATATATAACAATGAACATGTAGTTTGTACCAATAAGATTATAATAATATCTGGCCGTACCATCATGATATTTCATAGGAAAAAGGAGGCATTTGCATCGTGATCACCTTTGATGTGAGACATATAAACAATAACAGGCATGATTCATCAAATTTTGATATAATGGTACATGAAGTTTCACTATAAACATTTATTATATGATCAGCAATTAAATACTGAAAGACATGTTTTTGAAATCTCTTTGATAACTTCCAGGGTATTGGTTGCAACAGGTTCATCCCTTTCACATCTTTGGCAAATATTCTTTCTACACTAAATCAGTCTGATAACAATCTTCCTTGTTCTGAGGAATAAAAGTTTTTAAATATTAACTCTGTCGATAATCAAGCTTGTTGTTTCAATAGGTTTCCCTTTACTGAGTCTGACCGCAGGCCCGTAGGTAGCATGTTCTCAGCTAACCAATCACAAGCTGCCAGCAAAAGCCTTCAGGATCAGTAGCTAGGGGCTAGTTACTCCTGTTAACCATACTTTCAACATGATCATCGCTAGTGGTCTTGTAAGCAAAACAATGTGATTGGTCCACTTACAACTGGGCTTTGGCTTCGCTAAATTGGTAAAAAATATGCGGTCACACCTAGAATAGAGGACAGGGCCAACTGACAGTATCTTGTTTGGTCTATGATTAAAGCAGGTGTCTGCCATGCAAAGAAGGGATGTGAACAAAATATAAGGCTTGAACCATACATCATGAACGCCTATGCAGTGCATGAAGTTACAGGAATTTCATCTGACTGCTGTGATAAAGGTAGCTCACAAAATGTCATCATACTATCAAGCAAATTAATAGTTGAATCCTAAACGTAATTCCTGGTCGTTATTGATTATGACCTTGTAAATATGTCTCATCTAATTCCCAATTCCTTACAAAAGGTTTACCCATGATTAACAATGTTTGCAAATATAAAGCAAGAAAGATAAGAAATCCAAAATAATGTAAAAATTACACTATTCTAATATTCTTGTTGTAAGTTGTCTTATCCATAATAATAATTCGTTTGACAAAACTCAATCTTCAGTGTCAGATTCATATGTCATAAACAGGCACCTTCAGCCTGTAAGTCTCACAAGCTTCAGGTTTTGCCTGGCTGAAACATTAGAGACAAGTGAGTCAGGGCTGACCAAATCATTGCAATAATGTAGAACCGTACATTAAAGCCCTTGCAATAATGTAGAACCGTACATTAAAACCCTTGCAATAATGTAGAACCGTACATTAAAGCCCTTGCAATAATGTAGAACCGTACATTAAAACCCTTGCAATAATGTAGAACCGTACATTAAAGGGGCAGTAGCACGTTTTTTGATAATTTTATATTTCAAATATTTCACTGATAATTGCAAGTTATTGCTAAATGTATTTATACTGATACTATATTGACAGTGTCAACAATCTCATTACACAAGCCAATCATCCATAGTCAGAGGACAAAGTATGAAGATTCACATAAAATCCATTGGCGGCCATTTTTTTGTGAACACCTTTAATTCATTTTGTGAAAGAAAAATGAATTGCATGGCTAAACTTTATGTTATATATTTGAATTATTACTGCTCAATTTAGTTTCAATACATTGTCTTTCAACTGGAACCATTTATTTTCATTTTCCTGACATGACCTTATATTCCCCCTAAAACGTGCTACTGCCCCTTTAAAGCCCTAGCAATAATGTAGAACCGTACATTAAAGCCCTAGCAATAATGTAGAACCGTACATTAAAGCCCTAGCAATAATGTAGATCCGTACATTAAAGCCCTTGCAATAATGTAGAACCGTACATTAAAGCCCACTCACCCTCCTACAATGAAAGACTTTGATGCTAAAATGAATGAACTAAGTGAGCACTAGGATTTGGACTTCATCTTTGAAGCTGCTATCCACTCGTCTATCCGTGCCTTCAGTTCATGCTGTGGTTCCACCATATCCAGACTCAGTGGGGAGCGATTGAACGGGTCGGTCTGGTCACTGCAAGATTAAACTCATCATCATCAGTAAATGCATATGTCTATATTGTTACTTTAAACCATTAAATCAATTTAATATGTCTATGTTGTTACTCAAAACCATTAAAACATTTGTATGTTGTGATGATTATGTTTAAGTTCTCATTGGGTCTCCAAAGTTTTGCAATAGTTAATTTGAACCTTTCAATGAATTTTTTCACCTGTAGTTTCTGACCTGTTTACATGAAAGGTTGAACAGGTTATCAGGTGCCTCTATTTTGATAAACTTCTTGGGATCTTACTGATAGAGAATTGTATGAAACATTTCAATAGTACAAAATCATTTTAGAAATGCTAGAATCATTTGCTGATTTTCAATAAAGGATCCTATTGAAGCAAATGTATATTTTCTTCAATGAAATATTTAAAACACATATAGTGTGAAATTCACCTTTCAAATAGAAACCTTCCAATATATTCTTCTGGTAGACCAGATTGGAATTACAACAGTAGTTTTCATATCTATAAACATTCCATTAAATTATCAGAAGCTATTGACTTGATTTTTGGTATAAGATTGAACTGTGACTTTGTCAATCATCATATCTTATAGCTCTGTGATGAATGGTTCTGCAGGAGAATAACAAATCTGGCATCAAGAATAACATCATGTTGACCAACCTGAGGATGTGCCTGGCGATGACTCCCTTATCTACGATGTTGCGTGAGGAGGGGAGGAGGACAGGTTCCCTCATGAGGGTGCCCATGATGGGGTCGAGGAACTCCTCCGGGGCATCAACCAGCAGCTCCTCCTCCTCTCGTCGACTCTCTGCTAGACCCTGTGGGGAGAGAAACATGCGTGATAATCTGTGAATGTTAACCAGCTTTCTCCAATCCCCTGCCTTTGGGGATGAAAACTTGTGTAATAAGCTGTGAATGTTGACCAGCCTTGAGTTCAGTAACAAGAAATTTCTCAAGTTGTTTGCGAGCGCTCCCGAACACTAAATGAAGGAAACCCACTCCAAACAACAGGTTACTGAACACAATGTTGCTCTCTCTAATCCCATGCCTCTAACATTGCAAAAAATTCAGATATCTCTGCTCAAAATACCTTGATAACAGAATGATACTGAAAAATAACATACATTTACGTTAAGCATTTTTCAATGATTGATAATGTGAGTGTATTTAACTTGAATCACATCAAACAGTGAAAATGATCTTCTAACAAAACTTGTTATAAATTGAAACGTCCGAAAAAAATTAGTTCAAAGTGTTATCCCTAATCCACAGAAAATTTATAAAAGTATTTCCCTGATGAATTATTTCACAAAAATAAAATGTAAAACCAAATAACTACCCAGGATATTTGAAAGAAAGCAGTAGGAACTTACCCTGATCTTATCCTCCAGACCTAGGAAGTTGCTGATGATCTGTGGAGAGGTGCTGATCTTCTGCAGGACCTGAACAGCCTTAGCAAACAGTTCGGGAGAGTAGGATCTCTCGTCTTTAGACACGGCCTCTGTGAATGTGTCACTCTCTCCCAGGTTGAGGTAGATCTTGGTGATGTCCTGCACAATCTGCTGTGGCTTGAACTCATACTCATTCTTGTCCTTCACGTTGAAGTTCCGCTGCTTTGGTCCCACCTGGCCAGCAAGTTTGGTAGTTAGAAATACATACCTTTTACACAAAGTTATTAAAAAGGGTTTTACTGCCAGTTTACATGTGCAATGAAATGACAGCAATAAACACAACTTACTATTACTTTGTTAAAACAGCACTGGTTTTTTTTACCGTTATTCTCAAAGTTAGAAATAATGAATTTAAAGCAAAGTAATTAAAAAGTGTGTTTTTATAACCACACCTATTGCTAACCACACCTAAACTATTGCTTTATTAAAATGACACTGTTTTTTGTAGATTTATTCTCACTTATATTGCTATTACCTACATGGCAGATCAAAAAGTATTTAAACAAACGAATATAACTGCCTTTTTTCATAAAAAAACTACTATAGATATATGGCTATTCAGGACAGTAACCAAGATTTACAACAGAGGAAGAATGGTCAAAACAGAAAATATATCCCTATGTTGTTTTCTTTGATATGCATAATCCACCAGCACAAAGTTACATTACAACCAAAAGACCTCAAAAGATGCAAACTGATGTCAGCATCTCCCTGTAAGATTGCGACCAAGATTCACTCACAAGATGGAGGAGGAAGTAGTTGAGCATGCCGGCGATACGGTCGACGAGGACGGAGTGGCAGAAGATGGAGTGTATCTCCTGTGAGAGGAGCTCCAGGGAGTGGATGGTGTAGTTTGCCATCACGTTGTGGTAGCGAGCCAACATGCCCAGATGACGAAAGTTAGACTCTGTCTCCTGGCGCTGTCTCTGGTCCAGATTGTTCCAGTCTCCTCGCTCCTTCTCACCCTGTTTCTCCTTGATCTGACTCATGTACTGCAAAATCAGAGAATTTATATAGAAGATTCTAAATGATATCCCGTTTAATGACATTTCTAGTGAATGGTTTGGTATTTATTAGAGATGTCATGATACATGTACCTCGTGATACGACACATATCATTTTACTAAGGTCACAATACAATACATATCGCGGTATACTAAATGCAACATCAATACCATGAGATTCCAATTCACAGATCTAAATATAATATTTCTAAAAAGAATTATCTGAGTTACTAGCATTTAAACATAAGAATAAGCCAACTTCTTCTTGAAAAAATCATTTGATGCTATATCAAAGCAACATGCAACATGGTAACAATTGTCGTGATTATTAAGTTGACAATATTTAAGATCAAATGTTATTTTAGAAAAAAGTTCGTCTATTTGTCTTCCTAAATCTGCCATCACATCAATAAAAGGTGTAAGGGTGAAAAAAAAATTAATTAAATTTTTTTTTTACAACAGTTACCAATTTGATAACTGTTGAAGTTTTAAATGTTGACCTGGCTATAAACATTAAAATCAAAGACATATTGGCAGTTTGAGATTAACAAAATATACATTAATGTCTTAATGGTAATAGAAACCTGTATAATTAAGTTCTAGCTAACCATGTGTTCCACTGTAAAAATTATTTTTGTGACAATAGTAATTATTAAGATTAACCTGACATAACATTTTTTAGGTGACTACTAAATGGTTTAAAAAACTAGATTAGCATTTGCGGGATACCGCAAAAGCAGAGCAGCCCCGGAACTTGGGGTTTCGCCTTACCCTGTTCCGCCTTTTACAGGCCTCACCAAATTGGGAATTTTCATGTGACCTTGACCTTTGACACTCAAGGTCACACAATCAATGAACACATTTCATTGAGTATAACATCATTGTAATGAAATAAAGTGTTAAAAATTAAATTAATCCATTTTCTCCATATATGTTGACCTTGCTGTGACCTTGACCTTCGACATTTCGTACCCAAAACTTTTTGAAAATTTTGTACTTCTCAAGAGATAATATACAAAATCTAAACTTCATAGCACAAAAACCTTTCAAGTGATTGTGTTTTCAAGGAATTGCAATAACTCATATCTCATGACCTGGACCTTTGATCTTCAAGGTCACACAATAATTGAACACTTTTTATGGAGTATAACAATCATGTATTGATTAAAAGTGATCATAGTTAAAATTAAGCATTTTCGCTAAACCATGCTTAAGTCATGACCTTGCTGTGACCTTGACCTTTGACGGATTGTAGCCGAAACCTTTTCAAATGTTTTTACTTTTCCAAGGATGATATATACCAAGTTAGAGCTTCATAGCACAAAAACTTTTCAAGTTATCGCGTTTACAAGGAATTCTTAGAGTGAATACATATCTCGTGACCTTGACCTTTGACCTTGAAAGTGAACGTGTCAAAATCGTTCCCCCGAGGTATGAGTAGTAAGGTATGAATAAGAGTTCTGGAAAGCTTTGTGGAAAAAAGTTATAGCTAGTAGTACGAGTGCGGCGGCAGCGGCGGCGATGGAAACTTCACAAAAACTGATTAATTAGGAAATCATTTAATCTATCAATCAAGTACAGCACATATGGCTGAGCACTCAGAAAGCTTAGTTAATAGATCTGAATTGTCAAAATATCGTAAAATCCTTTCACCCTTTTTTTATTGTTTTAATTTATGTAATTAGTTAAAACAAGCAGCAGTCGAATGGTACCACGAAGAGCAATAACAACCTAAATGAACCAAAATTGCTTAGTACAACAATTGCCTGGGGCAAATGGTCAAGGAGGATACAGAGCCCTTAGGTCAACTCTTAGGGAATATGATACCCTGTCTCATGCCAATTAATGAGGAGCAATTCTGTCTGATCATACATGTGAAAACCAATCTGGTAAGAGTACAAGTGTCAATTACTATCATTAGTGCTGATTGGAGTCAAACGATCAATTTATTTTGAAAGAATATTGACGTCATTATCTCTGCCTTCTGGTAAAACTAATAATAATTTGACGATCATTTCTCATTTCAAATATGAAAACCACAAAGTAAATGACTTGCCAATCACCTCCAGGCAATTAGAGAAAATGATAAGATCTCTTTTATGTTGATTAAAAACTTTCCAAAGTAGTACATGTTAATGATAAGTGCAGAAAAGGTTGTGATTTTCTAAAATGGTTGAAACAATTTTACTGCCTGTTATTCCAATTGAGAAGTGTTACCCACACAACATAGGAAACTGATCTATCTTAAGTGATTAAAGTTTGATAGAAATGGACATAAAAACTACAACATTCCTTAAAAAAATGGAACAGTTTTGGAGATTTTGCATGGAAACAAAGGCATTTCCGAAAAATGGAGTCACAGAACCACAGAACAAAGGACTATGCTGAAAACGTTTTGTCTTCCACAAAGCTCTACAGGTGAATATACATGTAAATTATGTAATTTTATTAGATTTAACTCACTCAATCATTCAAAAGATTCAAGTTGACAATGGATGTTTATTGATTACAGGTTTTCACGTGTTATGATGTACTAAGGGCCACATACATACAATAAAATCTGTCTGTCTGTTTGTCAAAAGATGACAATAACTTTTTAAATAGTTTTTAACATCTTTAAACAAGATGAACACAATTTATAAAAAAATTGAATATCTTACGTAATTGGTACTGGATAAAATAAGTATAGAGCCCTCATATCGCTTATCCAGATTTCATAAAATCATTTTTCTCAAAGACCGTAAACATGAGTAGAGAAAAAAAATTCTGATAATTATGCAATTCAAACTAGATAAGCATTTGCTGGACATCACAAAAACAGAGCAGACCCATAACTTTAACTTCTTCAATTCCAACAAAAACCCTCAGTCAATTGGGCTTATTCAAAGAAATATGCAATAACATGCTAATAAGAGCTCTACAGCTCAACAACTTTTCAAGTTATCCCGTTTAAAAGGAATTTGTAATGTTAAAAGTTGTAATGTTTGCCAAAATAGGTGAATATAGCAAAAGAATATATCTGGTGACCTTGACCTTGAAATTCGAAGGTCACACAATCAATGAACACTTCTTATAATTTAGTATAGCAATAGTTATAACTGTAAGTTTTGGTTGCTATTAATGAAACTAACGATACCCTTCAAAATGACAAAGATCAAACTGTTGGAAACCCAAACCCAAACCATGGAAACCCAAAACATTTTTTACAAGAATTTGAAATCTCGAAAAGGCACGTCTACATCATATGAAAATTGGATGTATGCCAAATTTATTAAGGATTGGTCAAGTAGTTTTAGAGTTATGCTCCGGAAACTAACCCTACCCTTCAAAATGACAAAGTCAAGATTGCTGCTATGGAAACCTCAAAAAAACTAAATTGAAAACAGGGTGAAACCCCAAAAAGGACAACTTCATGATATGAAGAGTATGTATACCAAATTTTGTGAAGATTGATCAGAGTTATGCTCCGGAAACAAACAGGAACGTCGACGCGGACATTGACGGGAACCCAGCCAAAACCAATATGTCTCTCAACCCTTTAGGGGGAGCCATAATAACCAAATATACTTTATTTATCCAGTCTATAACAGTTTAAAAAAAAGATATTGAAAACCTATTCTTGTATACAAGTCGGCATATAGAAACAAATGTATACGTAATGTATCATAGGCCTGAATCATTTTGTGTACCAAAATTAAGTTTTATATCAAATAAGAAATTTCATTTTTTTTGGTATCCTGGGATTGAAGCTTACACAGGTAACATACACTGTTAATGTTTAGTTTCAAATTATTGAGAGAGTGCTATTGATTATCTTGCATTATGTCCATTCCCTTCAAGGTTTTGGTTTTACAGCTACCCAAACCTATCATTTCTTAACATTGCCTCACTTATCATTAAAGTTAGCAAATTCTTGAAAGCAGGGGTCGGATTCACCAAACTTCTAAGAATTTTCTTAAGCCTTAAGAATTCTTAAATCAGCTAAGAATTCTTAGTTTCCCTAGCAACCAATCAAATTCTTAGAAGTTTGGTGAATACGGCCCCAGTAGATATTCTGGGCAAGAAATATCAAATTCTGTTTGGTTGCATTAAAATTATGTTTGGTTGTCACTACCGGTAATATTTTTTCGAACTGAAAACTGTCCACTTGAACTACTTAATTTCACCCTTTGCATATTTCACACAAGACACAAATCTGTTGGAGATGAAACATGGCTCTCTAGGTCAATGGCGTTAATCATGTAGATGATCAAAAACGAAAGAAGTGTTTTTTTTAGGGACCAACACCAAAGTTTACCCTTTTCAAGTCCTAAATTGTCAAGAATCAGGACTACAAAGGATATTAATATCTCATAAAAGAATTTGAAATAACATTAAAGGTGACCCATCTAATTCAACAGATCAAAGAACAAACCTGAAATAAAAATACAAAATATCCTACAACAAAACGTTTAAAAGGTTGGATTACTGGCTAGTGTGAAATTTTTCTGGAAATGGTAAAAGATTTGCCATGCTCGTAAATGATAGGGGCTATCACCAAATCTTAAAATTTTAGTCTTAATATTATGAAGATGTTACTGTTTGATTTGCCAATTGATGGGAAAATGCCTGCACACCCATATTTGAGGGTGATTAGTCAAGAGGTTAAAATTTGGATCATCAAGGAGCAAGGAACATTACCAAAATCTTCAGCTTTTGGGGTGCAGTGCCTCGAGAGAAAAAGTTAGACATGTGAAAAGTTTACAGATAACATCTGGCAAACTCTGGGCATTGGGACTTAAAGGGGCAGTAGCACGTTTTTAGGGGGAATATAAGGTGATGTCAGGAAAATGAAAATAAATGGTTCCAATCTTCAGACAATGTATAATAAAAGTACCGAGGGTACAGAAGCTCACCTTAAAATGAATGATGTGGTAATATGGTTTAATTGTGTAACCATCTTTTATATGATAATTGATTATGGCTGCCATCATGATTTTTTTATCTTTTAAAATGCTATTCTTCTGTTGGAAACCACTAGAGCTTGAACAAACGTTAATACAAGAATGATATAATCATGATTTGTTAACAAGCAGTAGGTTTTTGTATAACTTTTTTGTATATCTATGGCTAAATTGGTGACCATCTTGGACTTTTTAATCTTCAAAATGCTACTTTTATGTGGGCATCTGTATTAATTTCATTATGATATCTTGATTGGTTTAGGAGTATTCATTTAGTCACACTCTCAACTTCCAAAAAACTAAAAAGATGATGCACATAAACATTAGGAATATATCCCTCTGACACAAATCACAAATTCAGCTAGTGATAGGTCCAATTGCCAAAGTAAACTGTCCAGGTCAATGTCTCATGTAATTCTAACTGAAGATTTCTAAATATCTTAAATCTTGACATAGGATAGTGCAAACTGATTGGTCAGAATAGGCTAGCAACATGGGGGTTTATGCTAATTACTAGATATGATGATCTATGATGACCTCTTGCACCTGCATGTAGCTTATGTAACTTATCCTCTTATGTAAGTTACTGTTATTCTATATAGTGAGTGTCCTCCCCTCATTTCAATATGCAATACAGATACTCTTTAGAGGAGAGTTGCAGGAGAGGGGCTGGAAGGATAGATGGGGAAAGGGGGGGGGGGGGGGGGGATAGAAGGAATGTGGGATAGAAGAGAGGTTTGCAAGGGAAGGACAGGAGAAAAAAGGGGAGGAGGGAAAGGGGGGATAGAAGGGGTGGGGGTAGAAGAGAGGTTTGCAATGGAAATAATCTGGAGGTCAACTCAGTAATATGTTTATTGAAGTATCTTAACTAGCAGAGAGAATTGGTGTGAAAGACTTTCTAAAAAAAAAATTGTTCAGACAGCTGTTCAATTAGTTTTGAAGATGAATATTAAATGATATCTTTTATTAGCATGACAAACAAAATAAAAGATAATTTGTTATTCATTAACCAAAATTTTTCAATTTGGAATAAATTAAATGCATGGGAACAAAGGACTAAAAAACCTAACAGTTAGTGTTTGGAGTGAACAAATTTAATAATTTTAAATGCTTTTGAAAAGGATTTGTTTGAATTGAATGATCATTATAATTATCTAGATAATCATTGTTCAGACCGTAATCAGATATAGATGATTATAAAATGTATATTTATCCCTCACTGGCTATGTTATTTGCCATATATGAAGTGTCAGGAATTATGTAAAACGGAAAGGATTTATTAAAACAGTCATGCTTCAGGCTGTTCGCAGATAAAGATGATTCATACAGTTTTTTGTAACTGTATTTATAGTGTTGATAAATATTACAACAAGCGTATCAATACAAATATAATGACATTGATTTGATTGATCAGGAAATGTATTCTTTTCAATGAATTTCATGAAATCTGATTGAAAATTCAATATAATTGACATATTGACCATCTTGGATTCTTGATAATAAAATAAATGCGTCTTTGTCAGGAATCACTATATAAAAAAATACTCACTTTTCAGAATGATATCTTAATTGATTTAGTAGGAGTAGTACTTGGCCTGAAATCTAATTGAAAAATAATGACTTCTATGATGACATGTTGTTCCCAGAACCCCTTCAGCATGATACAATTATCATTTATTTTTACAGGTATTTATAAAACATATGGTATTGGAACTGGAACCTGATACAAAATACCTCTATTATTAACTTATCATGTAGATTACTGAACATAAAAGCAGATTCTTAACTTGTTAATATTAACTCATCGTGCAGATTGTTGTACACAAAAACCTAATTCTTGAGTTGTTTAAATTGTTATTTGTAAAAAGTATTACTTTTAATAGAATACAAGTATACTTTTCATAAAGACAATTTATATACTTTCAATAAAGTCCATTATGTTCTAATTATCAATTAGGTCAGGATTACTATGCAATATACAAGCAGGCAGGGCTGCTAGCCCCAGATCCTTAAGGAGAGTGTAGCAATTTGTGTATTTGGCTTTGTGTACGTATATTTGGAGAAGCATCCTAGTGTGCTGAGCATGTAAACCTGAACTCTGGCTAAGACCTTATGTGTGGCATTAAAAGACTTGACATGAGAGAACATGAATTGTTGTGAAAAATATATATAATTTCACAAAATATAGTTAGCTTATGTCCTAAATTGATTTTGTGTCAAGAAGAACTTCTGTTAGATATAGAAATGGTACAAATATGAGTAAAACACAGGAACTGGAACCTGATGCAAAATAACTCTTTCCACATCAACTTATCATGTAGATTGCTAAACACAAAGCTTATTGTTGACAAGTTTTGTGTAAGTTGTTATTCTTAGAAAGAACATATCACTGTCATGAGAATACAAGTCTAATTTCCATAACTCTTATTGCATACACATGGCAATATAGCATAATGCTCTACCCTATCAATTGGGTCAGGTTGATTATGCAACAGACTAGCAGCAGAGACTGTGATGCTAGCAGCCTGTATTGGGATGTGTATTAGACTCAACAGGAATATCTGAACTCTGGTTGACCCCTTTTGTGTGGTATTTAAAGGAATATAATGGTTCAAAATTCAACATGATGTTTAATGTCATTGGGTTTTTGCAGCTAATTCCATAAATCTTCTAAACAAATTAATTAATTATGTTTGTCTTTCATCTTAATGTTTTAGAAACACTTAAAAATAAAGAAAAACTTGCATGACAATCTTAAATATTCCATATTCAAGATAATATTATGATTAGTAAGTTCAAATTAGAGAATTTATATAGTGCGAGTGATCACTTGATGAAAGCTTAAAATTTAGTAATAATGATGCGTCATTTGCAGCTGAAAAGTCAATATGGATGCTATCGCGGCCATCTTTGGTTCTCAAAACTGAAACGTCTACCTTTGTGGGAGGAATCACTATAGGTATAACATACTACAATATGAAAATGATATCTAGATTGGTTTAGGAGAAGTAGTCATTTTCATGAAATCTCATTGAAAATTCAATATGGCTGCTATTGCAGCCATCTTGGATTCTCAAAACTGAAACGTTTACCTTTCTGTGCGGAATCACCATAGTTATAACATACTACAATTTCAGAATGATATCTAGATTGGTTTAGAAAGAGTAGTCTTTTCATGAAATCTAATTGAAAATTCAATATGGCTGCCATAGCGGCCATCTTGGATTCTCAAAACTGAAACGTCTACCTTTCTGTGAGGAATCACCATGGGTATAAAATACTACAATTTCAGAATGATATCTGCATTCGATTAGGAGGAGTAGTCTTTTTCCTGAAATCTAATTGAAAATTCAATATGGCTGCCATAGCGGCCATCTTGGATTCTCAAAACTGAAACGTCTACCTTTCTGTGAGGAATCACCATGGGTATAACATACTACAATTTCAGAATGATATCTGGATTCGTTTAGGAGGAGTAGTCTTTTTCGTGAAATCTAATTGAAAATTCAATATGGCTGCAATGGCGGCCATCTTGGATTCTCAAAACTGAAACGTCTACCTTTCTGTGAGGAATCACCATGGGTATAACATACTACAATTTCAGAATGATATCCGGATTCGTTTAGGAGGAGTAGTCTTTTTCGTGAAATCTAATTGAAAATTCAATATGGCTGCCATGGCGGCCATCTTGGATTCTCAAAACTGAAACGTCTACCTTTCTGTGAGGAATCACCATGGGTATAACATACTCCAATTTCAGAATGATATCTGGATTCGTTTAGGAGGAGTAGTCTTTTTTCTGAAAGTTTACGGACGGACGGACGGACAGACAGACGGACGACGGACGAAGCGCCATGACATAAGCTCACATTTACTTTGTAAAGGTGAGCTAAAAACTAAATGGAGCAGTAATAAATCAAATATACAATGTAAAGTTAAGCCATGCGATTCCTTTTCTTACACAAAATGAATTAAAGGTGTTCACACAAAAAAGGCTGCCAATGGATTGTATGTGAATCCTCATACTTTGTTCTCTGACTACGGATGATTGGTTCGTGTTATGAGATTTATGATACTATCAAAGTAATACATTTAGCATTAACATATAGTTATCAGTGAAAAATTGAAAATATAAAATTGTCAAAAAACGTGCTACTGCCCCTTTAAGAGCTAGAAATAAGTTTCATTGTTGCAGATATAAATCTCTAGTTGAATTTAGAAGAACTAAGAAATATGGCCTATTTACAGCAGAGAATTTGGGGGAAATAAGACATTTGAGTAGACTCTGTTCTGGAGGATTTTAATGACAAACACCTTGACATACATATATATAGAGATTATTACCCGAGGAAGTGTGTCATATGAATTTTACGAAACGAGTGTGAATTTTGGTATTACCTGAGCGAAAGCGAGGGTTATACAGTCAGACCTCAATAATCTGAACGCTTCCGTTTTTCATAAAAAACGTTCGGATAGTGAAACGTTCGGACTACTGAAACCAACCTAACAAGTTGGAGTTACTCCCTTTTGAATCTACAGACAGACGAGAACGTATTTAGAATATCATTTACATTTGTACACAAAACAACTGGGATACATATATCAATAAAACAATAAAAGCACAAAACAAATTCTGGATACATGCACACAACATGCCAAACATTCAATTTCCTCAATCAAGCTTGAAGAACCTGCCAGGTACAGATTTGGTACTCAGTGGCTTGAAGACCCATGCATAGTTATCAAAGTTTCTAAGTTCCTTTCGTCACCAACACACTCATGGTATGTAATGATGAAGTCCATGTATGCTCTCATGCTATCACACAATTTAGTACAATCACAAAGTCAAGAAACACAAAGTGAGACATTTCAATTTTTTACAATCACAAACTACCGACACGCTCAACTCAAGAGTCAATCCACTGTCATTGAAGTTTACCGATCCGATCAGTGTATTGATCACTTATCCAAACCCTTTAGATGAACGGCTGGATTAATGAAGCAGAAATAGTTGTAATTAACTAAGCTAATTGGCGTTCGGATTCGGAGAATGAATCAACGGATTAATGAATCAACCTTTAATGAGTTTATATAGAGATTAGTTTGGTTACAGCCTGCTACTGTTCGGATACCGCGAGATTCAGATTATCGGTGGACGGATTATTGAGGTCTGACTGTACACAAATTTGCACGAGTTTCGTAAAAAACAGATGACGCACTTCCGAGGGTAATAATTTCTTTATTACCGATTCTATTCCATTTTACCATCTTAGAAAAATCCAAGAAACGGGCTGCTTCCCTTGCGACGGCCGGCTACAGTGACGTCACGAACAATGATGTTATGACGTCACAGGCGAAAAAATACGGGAACTCGCGCTACAACAATCGTTGCTAGGCAAAAGTGATATGTGCACTAGTGCTCATATTGAAAATACGTCACAACTTATTTTAAACCATATGGGTAATAAATTTCTCATAGTACCCTCAAAGACAAGTCTCATATTATAAGTTGTTTGCTTCTCACAAGGGTAATACGGTCTGATGTACCATCGTTGTAGAATGTTGCCTGAGCAGCAAGGCGAGGGCTGACATTTCTGCAAAGATGGTACATCAGACTGTATTACCCGAGGGAGAACCATACAACGTATTTATCTTACCGTCATCACAGAAGAAAATATATCCATTTTAGTTTGACTGCCGTTAACGGATGAGCCATCACCGCATGAACGGCCTTGCCCCTAAATGTAAACAAAATGGCGTCGTCCAACCCGACTGCAATGTTATGAATCGTGTTACGTAAAACTATTACACTAAACATGCTGAAAAACTATTTGATTTTAATCCTATAACATGTGCAAGTAAGGCAATGCAGAATTTGGTTCCAAACAAAACTTAGAATGACGAGAAAACAAATCTATAAATAATAATCACGAACACAGCTGATCGAACGTATGTAAACTCTGGACACCGCGTGCGTCATTTGGTAACGTCATCTTAACCCTATGCGACACCTCTTCTCGGAGAGGAGCTGTTGCTATGGCAGCGGGGTACATGAAATTTGTACACCGTGAGAGGTGAGACTCGCGGTGTACATAAGATAAAACGAGTCGATCGTCAGCCAATCAAAAACGAGTATTTTACTGTAAGGTAAGATAAATCAACATGCTCACCTGTAGTGCTTCATCAAGAAGGAAGATGGCGTCGTTGATGAGTAAGTTGACAAATCGAAGGAAGAGAGGAGAGTCGGCATCCTCTATGTGTCTCTCTGCTTCTACTGCCAGCTCCTGCAATAGAGTTAGCTAATGATCTAAGAGTTCTCTCCCTTAGCATATGAAACCATGCCTTTCAAACACAGGCGTAACGATCGTACCTTGAGAGAGGATGAAACACAGGTGTTTCTCCATTTAAGTAATAGTATGAGTCTGACAGCTGTGCTTTCAAAGAAGTAATAATACTGTGAATTTCATTCTTCAACCAATGATAGGTCTCCCTTTTTTCTTATTCATCAAAGTTATAAGCCCAATGATGAAATTGAAGAAGAAGTACTCTATAATCCAATCATCTCAACATTGAACATACATTTATTATTTTCAATTCAAAATCTATTCCTCAAGTTTACCTTGATAGCAACTTTGTGAATGTTGATCTCCCAGATGTACTCAAGCACCTGGTACATAGGCCGCCTATAGTTGAACTTCTGCTCAAACTCCACACTCTGTCCCGTCATCTCGATACTGACAAACACATGCAGCAGTGTGCGCGAAAGCTGGGAGACGAGTGGATGCTTGACGTACAGCTGCTCTCGATGGAATCTGGGCAACAGTTATTCAAATAATATTCAACTACTTCAGACTAGAATGATTGATTTGGAAGTCAAAGTGAAAGTTTTCTAAGATAAACATAGCATAAACGTAAACATTCAATAAATTGGTTCATCAAATAGTTTTCAACTACTAGAAAATTCATTGAATAGTTGATTTTGAGGGTCTTGGAAAATGTTTTCTTGTGATAAGATGGCGATAACGGAGAGTGTTTTTTTTTCTGAGAATAATGCCACTTCTACCATTTAATAATCTCTTGATCTTTTCAGAATTATCAAACACCTGAAATCAAGAGTTTTATAGGGTTTCTTGAACACTGTGACACCATCAAAATTATTACATGATAGTTTTTCAAGCTGTGAGGCCATAAACTGAAATGAAGAATCAATCAATTATACAGAAGGGTTCAAATCTGGTATCTTAGCTGGTAAAATTTATTGTAGCAAAAAATGTTTATGTTTAATGCTAAAATTGTGAAATTTTGCCAAACTTCAAATTGACACAATTGTCTGATAATTTCCTCAATGTAGTAATGATCACCTTGAGAGGAGTCCGGAGTGTCCACTGTTCTTCTTGTCCGGCATGAGAGCGGCCAGGAGATCAGCCAGCTCTGCCCGGAGATGAGGGTTCTTCATCCGCTCGGGGCTCCCCATGAAGACCAGGATCAGTGTCATCAGGTGGTTCACTCTCTCTCCAGCTAACTGGGTACAGAGAATGTGGGTCACCCCTTCATTACATATCTCAGGATTTTTCCTCTTGTCCTTCCTAATTTCCAATTATATTATTTCATTGGTTTGTTAACAAACGGACATGACTGAAAATTTTCAAGCCAACCTTCTTATATTTTGTGGCCCTATAAGGTTATATCTAAACTCAAGTCTTGCCTCTTTAACACAATGTCAAAAATAAGGGTAAGTCTTAGGGCTATGAAGGTAAAACAAATAAGGCCCTGGAGGATGATAAATAAAGTTTCGTAGATGAAACCAAGGATGAATGTTTTGACCTTGAATACCTATTATGCTATCATAATAAAATACATTTTTGTTCAATCTTTACACTTATAGATAATCATAATATTTTCTTAAAAACATGGATGACAATTGGAATTGACTAATGACTAAATAAGTAGTAAATCTTCTGTCAAGCGTAAAGGAATAACCAACAAATGAACAAAAAGCTTCACAATACCTGGAACATTTCCTCCTTAAACCTCTGACAGAAGAGCACATAGTCGGTGAGGTTGCCCATGATGAACTCGGGCACAGAGCTGAGAGAGGGGGGCACCTGTTCAGGGAGGGGGAATGTGACCGGCTGGAGAGAGGACGTGCCCTGGTGCACCGCTATCTGGACCAGCCAGGCTGCTGTTGCGAGGTGGAAGTTGTTGCACATCTCCATCAGCTTTGGTTCTGTTAGTGCTGCCTTCATGCTCAGGAACAGTGTCATACCTGTCCGTATAGGAGTTGGATCACATATTGAATGTTATCGTCATGAGTTGGGGAAACAATGAGTTTAAGGGAGCTTTGTGAAATACATGTCAAATAATTATAAAGAGTGTCAAATTTGTGTTGACTTATTCACTGTTTGACAATTGATGAATATAACTGATTGCTTTGAAAGTTTAAGAATTTCACTGCAAGGTTATGCTTGTTACAATACTGATTTAGATTAAATCAGCTTGAAAAATAGGCCTGT
The DNA here is from genome assembly GCA_916613615.1 of Steromphala cineraria. Taxonomy (NCBI): domain Eukaryota; kingdom Metazoa; phylum Mollusca; class Gastropoda; order Trochida; family Trochidae; genus Steromphala; species Steromphala cineraria. The sequence goes on from OU744721.1 coordinate 69,649,233, forward strand.
CTGACAACTTGTTACATGATTTCTTTGGAATTAAGATATGTTTTTCATTGTTTGACTTTGCTATGACAAGTAAAACAATTCACTTATATGATTTTCGGAAACAACTATTTTAAAAGTGCAAAATCAAGTAGTATATGGCCGATTCTAACATAATTATCGTGAAAATCACAACTCTTTTAAATTTTTTTATCAAATACTAGCATCAATCAACACCAGAACATAAAATGAGAAATCCCAATGTCTTACCTTTCTCCATCTGAGCTTTAACACTCCTGATTGGTTCCTGATCTTCATTAAGAGACTGGCCATGCATATCATTGTAAAGTCTCTGCACTCTGTGGAGGTCCTGGTTGAGTTTGAGGAACTTGTCGTGGACCATGTGGAAGCCTAGATGGAGACACTGCTGGGTGAGGAAGAAACACTCGGTGATGAAACTGTACACCGTCTCCTTGTCTGCCTCTACCTCACTCCCTTCCTCTATCTGCACTAGCTTCGTCTCTGTGTTCAGACCTGCAGGATTAAAAGATTTATAGAAATCAATCATAATCTACTTACCATGAATAATGCAATGTATAAAAAAGATAGGAAACCTAGCTTTTCCTGAAAATTAATTTGTCAATTCCTGAGGAAAAAAGGAAGAATTTTTTTGAAAAGTTACCAATCCTGTCCAAAAAGTAACCAGTCCTGGCAAAAAGTAGCCAGTTTAAAGGGGCAGTAGCACGTTTTTAGAGGGAATATTATTAGTTGTTTGCTTCTCACGAGGGTAATACGGTCTGATGTACCATCTTTGTAGAAATGTTGCCCAAGCCGCAAGGCGAGGGCTGACATTTCTGCAAAGATGGTGCATCAGACCGTATTACCCGAGGGAGAAGCATACAACGTATTTATCTTACCGTCATGACCGGAAAAATACATCAATTTTAGTTTGACTGTCATTAACGTATGACCCATCACCGTATTGACGGCCTTGACCCTTAATGTAAACAAAATGGCGTCAGCCAACCCGACTGAAATCTTATGAATCGTGTTACGTAAATCTACTCGGCTAAACATGCTTAAAAACCTTTTGCTTTTAATTCTATAGCATGTGTAAGTAATGTAATGCGGGATTTGTTTCGTAATAAAACATAGAATGACGAGAAAACAAATTTATAGTTATTAATCACGAAAACAGCTAATCGAACTTATGTGAACTTTGCACATTGCGTGCGTCATTTGGTAACATCATCTTAACATTAAGCGACACCTCTTCTCTGAGAGGAGCTGTTGCTATGGCAGCGGGGTACATTGAAATTGTACACCGTGAGAAGTGAGACTCGAGGGGTACATAAGATAAAACGATTCGAAGATCAGCCAATCAAAACCGAGTATTTTACTGTAAGGTAAGATAAAAGGTGATGTCAGGAAAATGAAAGTTAATGGTTCCAATTGAAAGACAATGTATTTAAACTAAATGGGGCAGTAATAATTCAAATATATAACGTAAAGTTTAGCCATGCGATTCCTTTTTCATACACAAAATGAATTAAAGGTGTTCACAAAAAATGGCCGCCAGTGGATTTTATGTGAATCTTCATACTTTGTCCTCTGACTATGGATGACTGGTGTGTGTAATGGGATTTTTGACACTGTCAAAATAATACATTTAGCATTAACTTACAATTATAAGTGAAAATTTTAAAATATAAAATTATCAAAAAACGTGCTACTGCCCCTTTAAGGACTGGCGGTCAGGCTATATTTTTAACACTACCACAATGGTCATGCTTGCTGAGATGTTAAGAGATTGATATCCCTTATTCAGATTGTGTTGTGATCAAACCTATGGGAAATTCTTTTTTATCAGATGACAGCTCATTGGTTGAAGGAACATTGAGAGAATGAACTCACAGCTTTCAAATTGCACCAATTTAATCTAAATATAGTCCCTTTAGTCAAGTCTTTCATTTTGAGAATTTTTTAAAACCACAATTTATTGTAATGTGTTAAAAATGTTAAATATAATTTGGTTCATATGTGTCTATATTTATCTTCCAATGCAAAGCCCAAAAACCCAGTTTTCGAACTGTCATTTTATGCCTTGCTGCAGACCTGAGTTTTCTGTGCTTGCTCTCTAGCTTACTATGAGAGAAAGCAATCGTCCAATCAGAGAGTAACTGGAGGTTGCCTGTTAGGACGCTGATATCAGCACAGAAAACTCAAAGGTCAGCAGCAAGAAATAAAGCTGACAGTTCGGAAACTGGCGTTTCATGCTTGGCGTAGGAAGATAGTCTATATTAGGAAAATCCCTGAAAAATGTCACTGATACAAATTGTGTGAAAAACAATGGTCGAGTTACAAAGAGTATAATTAAATACATATATCCAACCTTCTAAACATCATCTTGATCACAATAAACTAACTTTGATGACACAGATTTTATCAAGCCCAATATCTAAGTATTATATAAAAATATAATTTTGATGAAATCATACCGACCTGCAGAATGAAGTCCCCTTGTCCTGACCTCCTCTTCATTAGCAGCTACAGCAGAAGTGTAGGATGGTTGGATCTTGAGCAGTTTGGGTGAGTCAGGGTTTGCAAATGGCTGACAGAGTTTGAGCATGACGTGACACAGGTTGAGACTGAAGCCTTCAGTGCAGTACATCTGACTGAATAGCTGAGGGATCTGGTTCGACCAAATCTTTGTTCTGCCTGGAGGAGATGAAAAATATATTCTGAATAATTCCGAGGAGAAATCTCAAGAATCAAATTAATCAACAAAAGCTTACATTCAAGGTTTTCAACCCCAGAGAACTTCACAAATATAAAAGATAATTTTACCATATTGGTATCAACAATCATAAGAAATAAACCTCAGAGGATTGTGGCAATATAGACTCTAATGTGCAAACAGCTTGAACAAGATGAAGTCATAAGCTATTAGTTTTGTGTTGATTCTTTACATGACTATATTACAACATCCACTTTTATGAATTGATATACTGCTAGAATGCTTCTTCTTTCAATTATATTATCAGAAGGACTGTGGTAAAAAAAGACTCTCATAATGAGCGATAAACATTTATCTTGATTAATTCTTGGTATAAAAGAACACAAAGCCTACCAAGCTCAAAATAGCTAAGCAACAATTTCATGGAAAGTCTATCTGAATTTGATATTCTACTATGCTTCTTCTTCCTGATGATATATCTGCCTATTTTGACACACATATATATTCATATATGTTATTATCTTATACCATCATACATATCATCTTTTCATTATTATTCCCCTGCCTGTATTGTTAGTATAAACTTGCCAAGCCAGATAGGGATGAAGGGTCTGACAGCAAATTAGATTGTTATTGTCAAACATAAGACTATCTACAATTATGTCAGAAGCAATTGGTTTGTATTCTGAAAATATTAAAACCACAATATCACAACAGCCACATTGTTGAACTCATCAACTGCTTCACTGTTTCTTGCTCCCAATTCTTGTTTCCACGTACCTGTGTTGGTCTGTATACACTTGCCGAGCCAGGTGAGGACGGAGTGTCGGAGAGCGGGGGAGAGTTTGATGAGAGACACCAACAACTGGTGCATGTGTTCACACACGTTGGACAGCGGCTGCAGCAAGATATATATACATCAATATGGATGAATATTAGATGTCATATCAACAAAAGCAAATTACTTCTTTCTCATATAAATAATTTGGGTTGTCAAATCTGGTTATAGGTTGGAGTTGACAAGAATTTGTTAAATTGAAATTGAAATTTGAACCATTTTGATCATTTTTTGGGGATCAATTTAGTGTGTAAATTTGTGACACAGAAGAAATATGTACAAGTTGAACAAGTTGGACACAGAGACTATTTAACACAAGACATTGGCTACAACAAATGAATCATGCTGAAGAAATGTAAATATATCATCAATACATTTCTCAAAATATCTTGAAATGATAGATATACAATGAAACATGGTAAAAATTTGGATTCAATTTCAGAACAAAGCAGAGAAATGTCAACTGAAGGATATTTTATGTCTGCTTCTACAAAGATGCTCATGTGACTTAACTCAAAGTTTACCATACTAAATTATTACCTGATAAAACACATGGTAATTCAGCTATCCAAGAAAAAACAACAATCAAGGATTACCTGCCAAATGTTGGCCTCTGTGATGTCATGTTCCTGTTTAGAGGTAGAAGCTGGGTTGTTGAAGAACTGGTACGGGCCTGTTTCAGACTTGGATATACAGCTGAGTGAGAGGGCCGCACCAATCAGTGACATTTCGTACGCGCGCCCATTCTTCCAGTCCCAGGGTGCATTGTATGCCATGAATGCCTTCAAATATAACACATATCACAATATTTTGTCAGCAAAGCCAATCTCATTTTGTAACTTTAATAGATATTCTAAATAAGGTATAACAGAGTTTTCAAAACTTGAATATCATGAACAAAACCCACCTGCAAAAACATGCAACGTGGTGGAAAATAAAAATATCTTACACTGATAATTTACTGACTACCAAACAACAGGTGGAGTTGCACTTCAATACAATTAAGCATTTCAACCATGATGTGTATGTATAAACCAGAAGCTACTTGGTTTACCTACTTCTCATTCTTTACAGAATATTTGCATTACCTGAGTTACAACAAAACTTGGGACAAGACCGAAAATTTCTCAAGAGAACTAAAGCTGACTAACCCATGATAGATTTCAACCAAATTAAAACTATTCAACATAGCATGTCAGACACCTTTAGTCAATCAAACTGAATCAATGTTTCAACTACCGTTCAACAGATAGAAGTATTCTATTCACATGATGAGAGACAACAATACTATTATCACACTGAAAACAAAAGATATCATCTATATATTTGATGCAAGGTTGGAATTACACTTCAATACAATTTAGCATTTCAATCATGGTGTGCTACATAATTATAAACAAGCATCTTCTTTAAAAGAGATAATTTTAAGGTTAACATTATTCTCATTCTTCAACAGAACATTTACCTTACCTAGGTGAGTAACAACAATCTTGGGGCTTCCCAACACCATGATAGATTTCAACCAACTTACCAAAACTATCAAACCTATCCTTTCAGACACCTTTAATCAATCAAACTGAATTAATGTTTCAACTACCGACAGAATTAATCTATTCACATACATACCTCTCCCAGTGGTACTGTCTTTGTGAAGAAGTGCATGAATGAAATGAAGTAGAGAGTGTCTGCGTGTATGAGGGAGAGATCGTTAGTGAACTTGTGCTTGACGATGTCTAGGATGGGTTTGAAGACCTCCAGTAGAGACCCATCCTCTCTGTTTGTATGGATCTCTTCGCACACAGCTAGGAAGAAGCTCGCCGCAGTCTGGTTCAATCCACCTGAAATAAAATAAAATTTATTTCTTAACGAGATTTCAATCATACAGCCATTTCAATAAATATCACATTTTCTCATAAAATATGATTTGATTGAACACGCTGTAAATTATCTTAAGGGGTTTTTGCTTATAACAAACAAACTTTTGACATACACTTTAAGATATTTTGGGAGATATAAAAGATGATACCAGTTTAGATAAATAAAGCCAAAGATACATAGTGCGATTAAGAAAATGTATTACTATTCGTATATATTGTCAGAATACGATCGTGGTTGTCAATAATACAATTAATCATCAAATCTATATTTGTTTGCAAATAAATTTCACTGCAATACAATTTTACTGTAATCAAAGAAATAAGACAAAGCTATTTAATCACATGATCTTAATCAGAGTGAGTAAAAGACTGAATATAAAAAAAATATTAAAAAAAATATCATTGCACACTGACTTTATTCTTATACAAGAAGAGATCCCCACCAGCAAGAAACTCGAACTCCTCCTGGTGTATGTCCAGGAACTGCTGGTGGATCTGCTGTGTGGCGTATAGGTCAGGTTGCTGCAGACAGGTCCGGGCATTCATCAGGATCAGGTCCTCACACTCACTCAGTGTACTCCTCTCCTGGTAAAGAAACAAAGGTACAACAAGTGAAAATGTTGCCCTGGCCTCTGCAGCATACATGGTCCTGATATAGTTATTTTCTTGATGTTAGAGACTTACATGTACATTAATTTGGGTCAAATTTTTCTGTTTAGCCTTTTTAAGGAAACCTTTTTTTAAAAGTCACATATATGATTTTCTTATCTACTTTAAAAATATATTTTTAAAAGGAAACATAACTCATAAACAGAGGGAAAATCAATGATTGCTCACTTACTAACCATGAGCTTTACATGAATATTCTGTAGCTTCAAGATAAAGGAATAACTCTGTAGACAGTTATCAATATTTATTACCATATGGTTGAAAATAAGTGGTGACATATTTTCAATATGAGCACTAGTGCACATATCACTTTTGCCTAGCAACATTGATTGTTATAGTGCCAGTTCCTGCATTTTTTCACCTGTGACGTCATAACACCATGTTTGTGACGTCACGTTATGACTACCTGAGAGTGACTGCGCTGCTCACAGACACGGGAGTAACACTGGAAGAGGTATCGGAGGACGTCTCTCTCACACGCTGCTGCCGCTGCTTTAACATTGGGTGCTGACTGGGAAGAGACAACACTGGCTGCTGGGTCGTCCAACATGACTCGCTCAAACACTGCCTACAAGGTAGAATTTATGAATCGATTAATATTTGATGATGGGTCTGTAATGTAGGACCTTGTGAAAGATGATTAATCATGTAAATCTGCCAGCATGTTAGCTAAGATGTAAAGGCAGTTAGAGGATTTTTTGTAATGGTGGTTGTGTCCCTTTGAACAAATAAAAAGTGGGTTCAGTAAAATTAACTTGTTTACTGAAATATAGTGCCCTGCCCTACCTTAGTAATAATTTAATCGTGTACATGAAAAGAAAGACTATATTTTGAACTCTTGGGAGGGGTGCACACTCTTGCACAACCCTCTTGCTCCGCCAATGAGATGTACAGTTTTATCTTAAAAAAAACTTAAAAGGAGTCAACAGGTTTAGATAGGGAATTCTTAGGATGTGCAGATAATTGCTGAAGCATTTTAGTGTCAAATAGAAGTTGCAAATTTTCCTGAAAATAGACGTATTTTGGTATGGACCACTGGCCTAATATAGATGTCACCAACTGTCTTACCTTTCTTCATTTCCCTTTTTTGATAAAATTGACAATTTTAAACTTTAATATTTTCATGACTCTACATTAAGAAAGTTACCTGTCTGAGGGAGTCTGAATCAAACCATGTCTGGCCAGGCAGAGATGACGACAGGTCCTCCAGATAGACACATCGAACTGGACGCTTTGCATCTTGTCTGTTATCTGCAATTGTATGAGTGAGTGAGTGAATTCGAGATTAGGGCTTCTATCTGAGTCGTTAGCAGCAGGACAAATGCATGATGTGCAAAACCTAAAGGCAAGTCTTACAAAAGAGCTAATTCAAAAACTAACTTTAAATACCAAAGGTAAATACCATATTTTGTAAAGATAGATAAAACCAGTGTTGTTCCTAGGTGATCAGCTAAGGGGGTCATTCTGGTCATTCGGAGCAATAGGACCCTTTGCAATGGCTAAGGTATCCTACTTCTTGAAATTCTAGGGGACACCGAGCCCAAAGGGTGGGCAAATTTACCAAGGACCCCCTCTAGGAACAACACTGATAAAACTGTTATTCATTGTTAATTTGTTTATTATTGATGAGAGCTTCAATAAGGCACATTCAGACATCAAATTACCTGCTTATCTAGAATAATAACATACCATTACTATGGTTTTACGAATCATAAGCATCTGGTAAAAGAGAAAATGTTCAATTTTTCCTAATTTATTACAGGATTTGCTAAAAAAAATATTCAACACCATTCAAACAAGTGTAAACGAATCTAAAGACTTTACCTTTGTCAAGAGTTATCAAGAAAACCTGCTCAACAGTCTCACTGAAGTGGATAGCCTTCAATGCAGAGTCTTGTAATTCTTCTTCAGTCTTCACGGGTGCAATTTCACTTTTTACTTGTGTTGGAAGACATCTCACTGAAAATGTATAGAATTAAAATAAAAATCAATTTGCATGAACCAGTAATAACAAACGATATTCAAGACCACAAAAGTTAAAAACATTTTATCATGTAAAAACAAATTCACACAATACATCCATCAAAATTCAGTAACATAAAAACCTCAACTACTTAAGCAACAACAGTTCAAAACATATCTTGATACAAACAAAAAAAACTACAATATTTTTACATGAAAAGGTATGTCACATTTATCTGATAAAAGAATATTAAAAATATACAAAAAAGAACAGAAAATCTAAAAACCATACAAAAATGATTACCATCTTCTCTGTTTGAAAGAGATTTTTTAGTAGAGCTGTACTCTTCAGCCTCGCTCAGCGACGGGAAGAGTGCTGCAAAAGGGTTGTTGGCAATGTTCTTATCCCCCATAGTGATCTGAGAGAAAAATTCACAAATCTAAAAATATACAATTATTTAGTTACTAACCTCCGACAAGTGACCTTAGCCTGTTAGCCATATAACATGTAATCGACTCATTCCCACTGACGTAATGAAACATCATTACCCAGAACAATCAGAGTTATCCGCCCGTCACTAGCCCACTAGGTGGCGTGACCTGTCATCCAATTAGATTCATTCACATTACAGAGTCGGTATTGTGCAGACGTGTTTCTGTATCTCTCCCGATTGTATTGAGCTATTTAACGTGTTTTGTTGTTTGTTGACTTACTTTATTCTTGTTCTTTTTCCCTTTTGGTCTGTCTATCTGTCTCTTTGCAGGGTATTCAGCCCCCGTGGTGGAATACTGTGTATTGAGAGTTTTTAGTTGACACAGCGTGGTGTCAACTTAGTGGCAGGCTGTAGCACGTGCTGTCGATTCGCTCGTGCTGCACGTGCTAGGCGAGCAGCGGGCCGTCGCTCTCTCTATCTCCTTGTCGCGCACGCTTCGCCTGGGGCAAGGCGCTTGTTGCCGGTGGGGTGGGACTGACGCTTGCGCTACCCACGCGCTTAGTGTCTCGTGCGCTTGCTGGCGCAGAGATTGGACAGGCGCTTGCGCTTGGTGTCTCTTGCGCTTGCTAGCGCTAGGATTGGACAGGCGCCTTCGCTTGGTGTCTCGTCGCGGGTGACTCGCGCTCCTCTAGCGCTAGAGTTGGACAGGTTCACGCGCTTGGTGGATCGGCGCTTGCTGTCGCCTGGATTGGACAGTCGCTTGCACTTGTCGCGCTTGGTGCTTTGGGCGCTTGCCAGTTGGACGTGCGCTTGCTTGAGCGTTTGGTTGGACGTGTGCTTGTGCGATCGGGCCCCCGCCTCGCCTTTGTGTCTATCGCTCTTGGTCTCAGGGGAGTTTCCCGCCGAGGGAAGCGGCTGAGCGGAGAGTCGACTGACACGTTGGGCCGGGTGCGTGCCAGTCGTACAGGTTCACAGGACAGCTGAGTGCTCGCTTGCGTGTCTGAGTGGTTTAGCGCTAGACGCTCAAGTGTTGGCTGGTCGCTTGTGACTGTTGGATCGAGGCGCGGCAGACGCCCTCCCCTTGCCTAGTTGCTGTCTAGTCTGTGTCGCAGGCTTGAGCGGCATGGATTTAATCCCTTGCGACACCGCATCCCCGTACGCGGGGTTCTGCGGGCGCTGCGGAGCGCGGAAGTCGGCAAGCTACGACCCTCATGTGGTCTGTCGCCTGTGCAGGAATACCTGCCCGGAGGATAATCGGTGCGTCGAGTGCGCCGACCTCACCTGGGAGCAGCACAAGCATTACCGCTCTTCCATCCAGAAGAGTGAGTCGCAACAGCGATCCAGGAAGGCCAGACGCCCCACCCCGGGTGCGTCTTTCGCCACAGGCACCGCGCTCGGCATCTGAGCGCTCGGACCTCATCATCACCGAGGACGCCGGCGAGTTTGACTTCCCGTCCTCCCTGGCGTCGGACGTGGGGTCCGTGCGCTCGCCTCTTCACCCATAATGCTTTCTCCTCCCGCCTTGGATGAAGACATCAGGCGCGTGGCAGCTCCAGGAGTCGGGCACTCGATCTCCGACGGCCACTTGTCCCAACCGGACAAGGAGGCTAGGAGTATCCTGGGCATGGCAAACTCAGTCGCCCACTCCTGCCAGGCCATGGCCGCCTTCTCCAAGGAGGCGGGGATGGAGAAAGGTGCGAAGGCACTGTACAGAGGGTTCGGTTCCGTGGCAGGGAACCTAGCCCAAATTATGCTGAGTGCCTCCCGCATCTCGGCGGGAGTCACCAACCTGAGACGAGACGGGTTCCTCTCGCGCACCAATCTCCCGGCGGAGATGCGCACCCGTCTTAGGAATGCTCGGGGAGCGTCGCCGACGCTCTTCGACGGACAGGTGGCAGAAGCTCTGCAACACCGCCAGGAGACCCAGCAACAGGAGCTGACCAACCGCCTGGCAGCGGGAGGTGGCAGGGTCTCCTCGGCGGTAACAACGCCGAAGAAGCGCAAGGGTGGCGTGGCGCAATCCCCCTCCGGCTCTAAGACCGGGGGGGTTTCCTTTCGGGAGGGGGGCCGGCCAGGCAGGAGTCGCAGCGACTTCAACGCCGGCCCCTCGCCCAAAAGGACACCCAACAAGTCACAGCGTGGCAAAGGACGCGGCTATGGAGGTACTCCCAAGAAGCGGTGACTTCTGGGAGCCTCCTCGCCTGCCGCCGGCAGTAGTGTCGGTACAGGACGGGCCAGTGGGAGGCCGCCTGTCAATGTTTGTCGCCAACTGGAGACAGTTGGACTTGGACGAGTACGTCTGTCAGATCTTGGAGCGCGGGTTTCGTATACCCGTGCACACCCGCCCCCCTTTAACTCGTTCGCCAGTGGAGCGCCCGCTAGAGCCGGAACGGCTCGCGCTGACACTGGAACAAGTGGAGATCCTAATCTCCAAGGAGGCGGTGAGCGAACTCCCGCTCCAGGATCTGACACCGGGGTTTTACTCTCCAGTGTTTGTGAGACCGAAAAAGGACCCGAAAAAATGGCGGCTGTTTCACGACATGAAACAGTTCAACCGCTCCTACCTCGAGCGGCCGCCATATTTTCGGCTCTTGACCGTGCGGTCTATCATGCGGTTACTACAACCATACAGCCGCATGGTGTCGTTGGACCTCCAGGACGCGTACTTGCACATCCCAATCTGCCCCGCGGATTGCAAGTACCTCCGATTCGTCCTGGCGGGTCGCCACTTTCAGTGGAACGTCTTGCCGTTCGGGATTTCGACAGCGCCATGGCTGTTCACTCGGGTGACCCAGCCTATCGTCCAGTTCCTTCACAGGCACGACATCCAGTTCGCGATGTATCTGGACGACGGGTTCGGGAGCCACTGCTCCCCGTCAGCTCTGGCCAGGCAAAGGGACTTTGTGATCGCTCTGTTCAGGCGCCTGGGTTGGCTTGTCAGTTTCCATGGTTAATACTCTCAATACCTTAGAAAAATTATTTGTGATTTTACGCGACTTCAATGATATGTTATTGTTTGGTAGATTGGCCTCCATAGATTGCACTAGTTTTGGGTGCATTTCTAAAAGACAGCGGAAATAACCAAATTTATCGACTAGTACATCTTCCGGTTCCGAGAGTGGTGGACGATGAGAAGTCGACGCTGAAGTTCATGTATAAGTATCTTAATGTTAGGGGTCGTGTTTGTGTTGCTTTTTCGCGTTTTGAGACAATATGTATTGACCGTGTCGATGATTTAAGCCTTCAAAGTAATAAAGTAGAGGGTTTGAAGTTAAAAATTGCATAATCGGAAAAGTTGAAAACGGCGTGCTTGATTAGGCAGGTACCTAACTCTCGGAAAACGGCGTACTTCGATCATCCGGCGAAATTGGTCAAAATACGTCGATTCAAGTATGGTTTTCTACGTCCATCGGCCTTTTATACGCCGATTGACGTATTAAACGTCCATTTCAGGATTTCCCCAACCTTCATATACCAAGAGCGACTAGACTTTTTTTCAATCAAAAATGTAAAAGATGGGTAAGAGGTTAACAGTTTATGTGCAAAAACATATTAAGCTGGTATGTATAATTGTCTAACAGGAAGGTATAACAATATCCCTTTTGTACACAAACGAAAAGGGAGACAAATTGTCAGGTCTTGAAACACATACTTTTGCAGAAGAACTGTGTAACAAGGTATCACCTATGCGAGATAATGTTTTGGGTAACGTAGTTATTGTCATTGTTTTCTTATCTTATTGTTTCCACTTCATGTAAACGGATCACGCGCCGTTGAATTGTACATTTCACAGTAGAGCAATCTAGTTAAAACTAGCTGTAATGTTATCGTCCTCTAAGTCCTTACGTTACATCTAGCGACTAACCCACCTGGTCCGTGTCACGCATGCGCGGAAATCAGCCAATGAAAAAAGAACTGGCTGATCCCTTTGAATCGGACAATCTCGTTAATACAAGCTGTTAGAAACGGTCAATCTAGTTAAAACTTGCTGTACTGTTTATTTCCAATACGTCATACATTAAATCATTGATATTTATGCTCATAATATCTAAAATGCAATATAAATCCTAACGACGCCCGATTCAAAGGGATCAGCCAGTTCTTTTTTCGTTGGCAGATTTCCGCGCATGCGTGACACGGACCACATGGGTTAGTCGCTAGATGTAACGTAAGGACTTAGAGGACGATAACATTACAGCTAGTTTTAACTAGATTGCACAGTAGAGTTTCAATGTACTGTCTCCTTACAGTTTTAAATTATTAGCTTTTAAATGAATATATGATCTACTCATGATTCCATCTTGAATTTAACAATTCTCCATTACGTAAATGGTTTGACTGAAATCATTGACTCCTAAAACCCCAGTTAGGACGTCTCCTAGGTCAATTAGGAACCATGATATGCTGGACAAAAGGCTTCGGCGGTTATTTTGGCTCCAATCTTGGAATTCACCATTCTTTTTTAAATTTTGTACCTTCAAAATGGTTCCATTGGATTCCTTGGCCCAGAAAACCTAGGTAAAGACACCAAATACAACACTCTAGGACAGATCCATCTTGAATTACAGCTCTCTGTCCCGAATGTCTACCCAAGTTTTTTTCGATCTGCTAAGGGTGTCCTACAGGAATCAAATGTCAAACTTAAGGGACATATTTTTTCACACAGAACCCCCCTCAGCCCCAGGACTATATAGTAAAAGGCTCGGTCTGCTGGTTACATGGACGACAAACTACCGACCGTATAATATAAAGATGAATTGTGAGAACGAAATTCTGATCAACCGGAAAAAGTTTCAATACTGTTCGCTACAGTTTCACAAGCACAAAATAATTGAACTTTGATATAAAAAAGTTTCGCTTTGAAATGACGACAGGATATTAGTAAGTCTAAGATTTGATTGCCTCAATCAGAGATCAGAAAAAAACCCGTTTCATTAGAATTAATGCCTTTGGAAGAAGTAAATCATTTTACTTTTCTGCCATCTGACTGTTTGATTAAAATCGACCATGTTATAGGGACATTTTAAGAATATTGACGATGTCGGGAATCAAACGTGTTCAATCAGGGACCGCGGATTCACTCCAACAAGGTCTGAATGCAGCCGACCTACTCGAATGTTCTGCAGACAAAACCAAATGGTCAAAATATGATCAGATTCGATGTAAGACATAACATTTAATGAACCTGTCAAAAGGACAAACGATAAAATGGTTTCTTATGTACAGAATTATGATTGCTCAATGATAATAATGAATTTTGTCACATTCACTCTCATGGTTCAATTATCAAGAGATATTTTCAATATGATGTACTTCATTACTTAAATACAGATTTCCATCCAACAAATTTCAGCTATCAAAGGTTATATTTTGCTGCAAGTAAATACAGAAATTGTACTTGTAACTGTTGGGTGTATGTCACGTGACACTTTAAAATGTTTACATGCAAAATGTGCGGTATCATAAGAATGCAGAGGTAGAGGGCAGGTTATATAAACATTCGTCATTACAAAGTTCACCTGGTAAAAGTCACTGCCCAGTCTTTCAGGAATTCAAAATTATGCGAGTAATAAACAAATGAAACATTTGCCTTCGTGTCAAGATAATTTTTACTGTTACACGGACATGAAACTGTTTAAGTATAAAACGAGTAATGAAAATAATATTAAATGAAAAAAAAGCTAGGTGATCTGTTTATTTCACAAAAACATGAATTGCTGAAAGTTCGCTAAAACTTAGATTTTCGTGTGTACGTTGCCATTGTTACGTTGGCACCTCAAAACTACACGATAATGTGATGTCGAAATTAACAACTAGCTACGTTAAGATTATCTATATTAAGCTTACCTGATTTCGGGAGGCTATTAATGAGCTATTAATGCTGGCGAAAGATACAAATTGAGAATATCAAACCTGACGTTGAAAATACTATAGACATGGAGGGACATTATCAAAGAAGTGAATAAAAGATCTAATATAACAAATCTAATCATATTTCTATTAATTCATGTCTTCTTCATTTCCTTGATGAGACAAAGGGCTCAAGAAATTATTTTATTGTTATTATTGCTATTTATACTATTTGCTGATTAACACGAACACTTTACTTCTAGTATGTTTGAAATGTCAAACCCTGTTTCCAAATAACATCGATATCAATGGGAAATTGTTATTTATAAACTTTAGGAAATGTACCAAATATTGCAAGCTTTGTGACTTTCAGTAAAGAATTGTTCCAAAATAGGGGTCATTAAGCGTTGGTATTTGCTAATGAAGCTTGTTACTTTATGGCTTGTACATTTTGCAAGGCTGATGATTCCATGTTTATATTGTATGTAAAAAATATGTGTTCACAATTTCTCTCCAAACATATAATTCTAATAACTGAAAAATACGTTCATATCAAAAGTATTGAGCAAACAGAACTAGTCTTTGAAAAACTCTTGCAAATTCTGAAAGCTACTTTGAACAGTCAAAAATACTTAACTGCTTCTGCAGAAACTTTACGCCACTTGATAAAATACTTAATTAACTTCATTTAGTTTTGTAATCATTGAAATGTCACCACTACTGTGTACAATATCAACTTTTAATGTACATGTGTATGTCATTGGATATATAAGATAAAAATTAAGGGAAAAAAACAAAAAAACATTATATTGATAAAAAGAGTGAACACCACACGTTATTTCTCAAGAGCTCTTATCACTGGGTATATATTTCATAAAGAGGACAAATCATTAACAGAGTAATCACCGATTTGATGATTAAATAACATCGTTAATTATTGTAATTTTTCCTCATTCCCAGGCGAGATCACACCTATTAGTACTTCATAAATGCTTGTACGGTAGAGCAGGTTCGTGCTTCATGCAAGAGATGAAATGCGACTCATGTAGTATCTCTGCACAACACGTTAAAAACATCAAGTTGTTCAAACGTTTGATCGCGTTCTCCTGATATCCATCGGGCCAAAACCATCATATCATATCATATCTACACCCTGTGTTCTCTCTTTGAGGTTTGTTAAAGTTATCATGATATTTAATGGTATAGTTAACGTTGTTAACAGATATCTTATTTGTAATCGTTTCATATGATTCTCAATATCATGATTATCATCGTGAGTATTAACACTAAATAAGTCCATCTTTAAATATCTAAAATGACCTGGTTTTGTTTAAACGAAGATAGATGTGAGTATTTGCATAAATTATGAGTCAAAATCTTTTATTTTGTTATCAGAATCAAAGTCAACTGTTTGCAGATACATATAAAGGCCTGACAATTTCTACTTTTGTTTTCAATATTCCATTTGCGACTTACCGAATCTGTTCCATTTATCGTTGTAATCAAAGAAATAGATAAGTGGGAATAATCATACCTTGTGAGGAAAGGTGGTGAACACACAACAAGATGTTCTTTTGATTTCTCACTGCAATAACAAAATCTTTAAAACAGCACTTTTCGCATGGAAAGGGTATTTCTTATCACAATGCTTTTGTCATTTTTCAGCAGCGAAAATTATACTTTTAGAACAGCGTCGCTGATTGCACAACCAACTTTGATATGTGTGACACCGAGAACTCACGGAGTGGCTCTTCAAATGTACAATAACTCAAAAGACATTGTGGTAGCGAGTCCTGAGCTCATGTAATATCTGTAGATTGATCGCTGCTTATGTCTACTTGAGTGTATACATTGTTTAATTCTTTAGTTCTTAAGACTTCTACTTCTGATTTTATGTTATACTAATTAGTGAATTTTAACTCAATAACGGTCATTACCACTGTGAAAAAAATTACACGCCTACATACCATCAAAAGTCAGACCACAGATTTGCGAGTAACTAATGAAAATGGACAAAGCCGTAAGCAGATATACATTTTAGAAAAATCGCCATAGTTCACGAATTTATATGAAACGCTTATTTTCAAAATAGAAGATATATTGGACAGGCCATAGAGCCAAAACGCCAAAAAATATTTAGTTTTTAACGTATGAATACTGATATCCCTAAAGACCATCGTCAACACGATCTCGGTCTCACATCATAAACTTCAAATTCTATAGGTCTGTATTGCGTTATATACATAAATACACGGAGACCAATTTAAACAGAGTTGTTCGATTCTTTAATGGTCACCACTTAACTTTGATTAATTGCAAATGCTAAGTGATTAATTGCAAATGCTAAATGGCAGGGAAAAAACTATTTTTGACGTCACAGTAATGTGTTGATGTGAAATAAGTCTGTGTAAAATATCTGTTCTTTTCAGAGAAAAATAATTCCAAAATCAAGATTTTTTGGAAAATTATATATTTAATTGTTAATACACACTTGAACACGATTAAAAAGAAAACAATATATGTCACCAGAGGATAACAGAGATATTTACAGTCAAATTAGCATTATCAATGAATTCTAACTCTTCTCCGTGAACATTACCCTTTTTTTTGGGTCTTTTCATTACTTTTAGAGGTTAATTAGTCAAATAGATTTGCTCACAAAACATATTGTAAAGATGAAATGACTTGTCACTGATTGAACAAGCGTTTGGCTTTCAAAAAACATGCTTGAGTGAAGCCTGATCCTCCCATTTATGAACAAGCCCTGATTAAGATTTAATAGGAATACTGAACGAGCCATATGAAGTCACACAATCCTTCAAATGTCCACTCAGGTAAGGGCTCTTCATGTGTTTACACTCGTGTTTAGCATAAATGATTCACATGTACTATATCATTCAATATTTGTTGTTAGTTAAAGTGTAAACTTTTTAAAATGGAAGTAATTTTTGTATTTGACCCTTACACACTTTGAATTTCTGAAGAGCTCAGGCGGTTGTGTCAAATTACATTTCCTTTGTTCAATATTTTGGAGTCTTAAATTATTTCACAATTCTCACTTTTCGTTATTTGTCAAATTGATTTGTCATTTAAACTTTCATGTTAAGAGGTACACTATTTACAGCCAGATGAAACGTTACTTCTCAGTTAAAAATGGACTTTTCTGTTTGATGTTTATACTTATGAACTTTGATATTAGGACATCTTAGAATGATGACATGTGAATTTACAGCAACAAAGAAATGCATAGGTAAAGCAAAGAGGTCGTAAAAATTTCGACTGCGCTGTGTCAATACAAACGTTACCCAGCAAAACGTACTGCTCAGTCTGTGTGGAATCTTATCATACTTGCATGACGAAGTTCACGTGAAGTCCTCTATAAAATATATTAATTTAATACGCGGACAGCATGCTCTTTTTGCTCATCTTAGGTAAGTAAGAAATTGCTTTTATCTGTTAATAACTATATTTTTTGTCACTGTACTTGTCGACTGATAACGACTTTGAAATGCAAATGCATTATTTACTCTAAATGAAATGTATCATATGGCAACATATGTAAGTAACGTATAAGTGCGCTTGGATAGTAAACATTTTGAAAATCTACATTGAGCTTAACCGATTGAATATTAAAACGTTTCACGAATAGATTGATTATATGACCTTTGATTGATATAGATAAAAAATACAGAGTCGTCATTGACAGAAGTTTTCTATCTGTATTCAATTTTATTTCTATGAATTGCATGTTCTTACTTCAAAAATTTATAAATGAAATAAATGGATGATAATGTGCACATTGGCGATTATCATTGCTTCTAATGATTGTTTTGGTCTTTAAAAAGACGATTATGTGGTGATTGGATCATCAAAAACCAACACGCACATTGTCAAAGTCGTATAAATCAATGAAATGTTTTTATTCTGTATTTTGTATTTAATGTTCAAATTCATTTTACAATGTATATGATCACTTCGGAGCTTCAATGTGGTATAATGATTGAGTATATCCACGCAAAATATCTGTTTATCATGTTACTTCTTAGCAGCTTTTGAAATGAACAATACAGACGTTTTAGGATTAGCAAATTTTATTCTAGGAATGACACATATCTCATTTTCTTATGCATTGAAATACATTGGAGAAGTTGGTGAAGTTGGTCACGTATTGATTGCTCCAATCAATTAGAGGTTGTACAATAAAAATACTAAATCAATTCAAAAGTCGATGTTAAAAATAAAATTATTAAACTTAACTTACTATTTCGGAGAAACCATGATCATATGAAATATGCACCATGGTCATGTAATATATGAAAATGACTTCAAAAGTTCACTGTAATAAAGAGTGCTTATTCTTTCTATTGGTTTCTTTCATAAGCGTTCTTTATGAATGTACTTTAGAATGGCATATTAAACTAAAGACATAATATATCTGAATGCAAGGTGAAATTCAAAACAAATTCTAAAAAAAAAATCAAAATCACAATTAGAGGCGAAAGGTAAATTAGACCGATAA
The DNA here is from genome assembly GCA_916613615.1 of Steromphala cineraria. Classification (NCBI taxonomy): domain Eukaryota; kingdom Metazoa; phylum Mollusca; class Gastropoda; order Trochida; family Trochidae; genus Steromphala; species Steromphala cineraria. The sequence continues at coordinate 69,668,095 of OU744721.1, forward strand.
GCCAAGGGTAAGTTATTTCAGGTGCGATACGGCGAAGGTGGCGAGGCGTAGCCGAGACATGGTCACCGTATCGAACCGAGAGGTCGGTTATTAAGAGGTTGGTTGTCAGATAACCAACTTCGTGATAACCAAAGTCTCGGTTGATCTGAGGTCATTTTTCTAAAAATTACTACCTCTGATATTGACCTGATAACCGCACCACGTGGTGTATAATAGTTAATATAGTGCAGTGCAGACGAAACCCAGTCTTGATTGGACCAATAAAGCATGGTTCTCATGAGTTAACTGTCCTTAGCCTCAGAAGGTTTTGTCAGACATCTTGAGATTGGTTAGCTTACCTTACGTCAGAACAACCGATCTATGGGACTGTGATAAGAGATAACCGGATATTTCCTATGGGACTGTGTCCGATCTGGTGAAGAGAGAGTACCCGATATTTTGAAACTGTTATCCATTGCAACTACTGTACATAGGTAGATTTCAATTATGTTAGTGTCATAATTTAAATGTTTTTCTCCTGTTTCAGCTTGCTTGCTGGTGTCAAGTACCGTAGCATCTCCTATCAGTATTGAAGATAAAGATGGCGCTGGAGAGGCTGATGATTCTTCACCAGATTTGTTATCGGTCCTCGATTCCTTTAAAGGGGAAAATCCAATGCAAACACTTTCCAATTTCATCAAAGAGTACAGGATTATAACAAATGTTTTAAAGAAAATAATGCTGATGAGTCCTTTTAACAGAAAAGTTTTAGATAATGTTGCAAAAACGAACGTGGAGCTCAGATTAGGTCTTAAGCTTGTAGACGGTAATGTTCCAGATATACATGACATGTATGACCTTCTTAGACATCGGAAAAAGGGATTATCGCAAGCTTTGTCTGCATCCTATAACGACTCTTTGCAGTATCAAAAGCTTAAAGCCCTTATTCTTAATAGGAAGTCTATTTTGGACTCAACTCAAAGTGTACAAACTTTTTTAGACGTTCTCACCGGCAAAAACATTACTTTCGATTCAGATCTTGTTACTGAAATTCGTAAAAAGGTCTACAAACCTACCAATGCAAACATCGCTGAGTACAATGCTCTTATCCTGCTTTCTAGTTGGCAAATCAACTTTAAAAACATTATGTCAATAACAACCGCTTTGACCGATGGATCGACGGCATATCTTGGCATGCTGAAACTTGTTGAAGGTCTAGACTTCTCTCTCTTATCCCATATCAAAGTAATCCAGCCACAGATGAACAACAGCAAGTACAGCGTCTCCAGTCAAGAGGCTCTGCTCACTGATCCTGATGCTGTGCAGATTCTACAGGACAGACAGAAGGCACAACAACTCCTGAGCGAAACATCGCCAGAGCAGGAGCAAGGTAGATTTAAATTAAATGCATCAATGAAAATATTATTCTATATATGAATGTTTATGTTGGAGAACAGAAGGACACCTCTCTCGAGCTCTATCAATCTATCATATACTTGAAGCAGATGATGGGTTTGTTACATTGTTCATTCTTATTTTCCATTTTTTGCAGCGGAAATGCTGATCTCTGATATGCTGAACCGTGCAATCAACTTGGCCTATCGTGTTGTTAAGGCTCTAGAATCGAGTCAAGGTATCGATGCCACTACATCCAGCATGGGGAGTCCATCGTTTGGATGAAACACAAGTGAAGCTGAACAACGTGTGCATGTGAGACACCGTATATGGATTTAATGGATATGACATACATGTAAAATGGCTAATACTAAGGATAATAAACTTTAGATGGAAAATGAAGACTTTTCCAGAGTTGTTCACATCTGTGTACAACAACCTACTTGTTACTCGAAATTCAGAATAAAATGTCTATTTTTGCTGACACTTTGAGTGTTGTATGATCTATTCAAAATGCTATATTTGTTTATAGATTTATACTGGATAATAAAGACGCTACTGCAATACGAAGACTACAGGAATATTGTTATGAAATAAACCAAATATCTATAGAAAGATAGAAAGAATTTTAGAACAAGAGATAGATGATAGTTTCAGCAATGCTAAATCTCTAAGGACAAATTAAGTATTTTAAGAAAACTACATGGTTTTAGAAATGGTCTTTTGTGTTATTCTTAAACGTACATTTTGAAAATTGTAATTCAAAGATAACATTTACCTGCAAGGAATAGTGTATCTATCCATTTTAGAAATTCATCTTTTTTGTAAGCAAAATAGGCTTGTGATCGAAGGTACATGAAGGTTCTCATTCGGTAGCTTAGCATCTTTGTTTGCCGTAGATTAAATTTGCAGTAATAAATGATTTAAAATAGGTGCATTAACATCCATAGTTAGAACTTATTTCTATAATGTCCATTCATCAAATATTTTTCTCGCATTATTAAACAGAGACATCAACGATTTGTAACCCCACACTGTGTTGCATAAGGCACTTAATCTGAATGACTGAGCACAGGCCCCTGAGTCGTTAAAGAACTAAAAAAAACACACTCCAAAAACAAATGAAAATATGAGAAAGTTATGAGACATCTCCCGTGACTTCAACGCCTTTATAGTTACAATATATACAGCTTCGGTATTCTATTTAACTATGAAAACGTTGAACTAACAAAATATCTGAAATCGTAATTGCGATGACATCAATTAAAAATATTAACTATCGAAATGCGAGATATCTCTTTGAGGACAAAGACAAAGAGAAACACCTCATGAAACAAGTTCGAATCCCGACATAATTGACATTTTGAAACTTGTAATGCCCAGAACTAAACTAACCAGACTGGTGATCTCGGAGTCAGAATTATTTTGAATTACTTTTTTTCTAGATGTTAATTTTTAATTTTTGTGTTAATATTGTTTCATTATAAGTGTAAAACACTCGCACAGTAGTTTAAATAAGATGTTTACCACGTTTACTATCACTTTCATTATTATCCATTTTACAGAAACCCTTAATTTGTCTGGTAATAAATTGTAATAGGTCATTCGACATAATTTAACATTTAAAAAAATTCAAATTAAGTTTGCAAATTAATCCCCTACTTTTTAACATTATATTTTGTTAATACAACCATACAAAGAAATACAGCGGATGGCAAATAAGTTGACCAGGAGAGCGAAAATATTATTATCATGACCATATTTTATGTTTATCATGATCGTAAAAACAAGGTTTTTAAGTATTGTTTTGTTGACACCAAGATTATATTCTTGATTTGTCGGCTCCAAACTTATAGAACTGACAGTAGTGTCAGGTTAAAAATAATGAAGAATGATGTTACCTCTCTGATTAGCTTTAAAATACGATGCTTTGAAATCAACATGAACTGATCATAATTTGACGATGATCTTTAGCATAAAAATGATCACTGAATTTTTAAAATGTAATGTTTGTGATGCAACTATAACCGGACTTAACTTTTTAACCTATCAATATCATAAGGGTTAAATACTATATTTTTATAAACCTCGCTACCTGTATTTCAGGTTATTGAGATGAAGGCAGTGCGTTACTATCAACGATGCAGGCATTTGACATTTCAAACACTCTACAATAATATCCTCCTTGGTACTTTTCATAGGAAGTATTGTCAAATTTCAAAAGATAAGAATCTGGTTAAGAATATATGTGTTTTTCTCTCTAAGCTTAACGATTAAAATTTCTTGACCTAGATTTCAAAATCCTTGACCTATATGTCCTTGTTAGTTGCCGGGATGCAAAGAAAGCTATGATAACGAGAGAGCGCCTCTGTTTGCATATAAAGTTGTCAACAATTTATTTGTGACATAAATAAGATATGTAGCTCTTGAACATCAGAAAATCGTAGACATGAATTATTTAAATCCTTTAACCCGACTTTCATATTCATTCCTACATGACAATGCGAATATATGATTGTTTCTTTTTCATGATAAATAAAGCAACATACATTTCCATAGTACGACCATTTACATATTTTATACTTTCTATTTGAACTGCTGAGAATCTTTATCAAAATTGCATTTGACTAATAAGCGTACACGAGTGGTTCGATTTTGCTCAAAATCTTGATATCAATACTAGCGTTTTCACCTCACTGAGCTAAGAATTAAAATGATAAAATGTAGCTACAGATACTACTATGTGGTAGTATTATATCATTGATTACCTTTTTAATAAATGACTGTAAAGGCAATCATTGTGTTACTTAAATCAAATTGTACCTTCCCTTGAAAGGTGGACAATTATGAGAATATTTGCCATAAATGTCAAAAGAGGTAGGAGGAGTGGCGGAGGAATTGAACAGTGGAGGGATGATTCTACCGTAAACAGAATGTGTGACGTTTGTCTGTCATTAATATTTCAGTTTGACATATAGAGTCGAGTATTTGTATTGATACACATTCATCTTCTTTTCTGTTACTGGGGCTGTATAGGGCATGCATAGTGTTGTCTTCACCACTAAATATTGGAACATTTCGAAAAGGAAATGAAACATATTCCTTTAAATACTTATCCTTATGAACATACTTTTGTACTATGAGATTAGGTAGCTTTCTCTATCTTTGTTCATGTAATAGGACAAAAATGTCAAAGGTAGCAATCATTTTGACATTTAAAATAACATTGTCTAATGGATATTGAATATGCATTTTATTCAACATAGAAGTTGCATATATACGATAACGTTTTCTTCTTCATCAAACCAGCTGCTAAGAAGAAATTTTTAGATGTAGTATCAATCGTCTTGTTCAAACCATCAACGCGTGTTGATTTGATATAAATCAGTCACTTAATTGAACTTGAACAGACTGAACGATATTAGAAAAGTGAGCGAAACCTCGAACCCATAACATACGATAGGTGTAACCATGGTACATGTATCAAATATTTAATCTTTACAATTTACCCTTCCAATAGAGAAAGGTGCTTTGTGAGCTTTAGGCTGTACTCCATAGAAGTTTGGGTGTAAAAAAACAACTCCAAGATATACATAAAAAGATACAGTTTCAATAACATTACCATTAAAATACCACTCTTCATAGTCCCATGAAGGCACACCATTTCTAAAAACAAGAATTTTTGTTTTATTAAGATGTACTGACATTGCAGTTTTTATCTTTTATTTATTTTTCATCATTTATCTTTTTATGTTACTGATCATCATCAGTAAAACATTAGAGAAGACAAGTTATTTTAATCAGATGAAACATGCACACCCCGACCACAAACCTCGTAATTACCATCACATCAGAACTCTAAATCATGACAACAATAAAACGAACTCTTCATTTCAATACGTGACAACTAATTTCAATTAGTAACAAAAAGAAAAATCCATTCATAAATTAGGTATTCTAGAGAGCTGCCTATCAGTGTCTGCCAAGGAGTAGCTTGTTATAAACAAACTCCATTAGTTAATGAGGAACCAGCAGCGAAATTATCATCAATATTCCTGATTGCCTATAGGGACAATTGGCAAATATATACAGCCATACAAGATCACTTTCAATTCAAACAATATTGGATCCAATGGATTACAATACATATTCTTCATAATCTGTAAAGTGCACATTCAAAACATCTGTTAACACGCCCATCGACGTCGTCATCTGGCTGTATGATAATAAGTTATACATATCTTTAACTTAAACATGCTTTCAGGATCCGGATCAGGATTACTTTATTAAATTCTGACGTTCGTGTAGATTATTACACATATCAAGAAACATTATACGCCCTTGCTTTAATAAGGATTCAGCCATCCGAAACCTTATTGTCTTTTGAGTGTTGTATTTAAAAAAAAATTATTACACCGTTCTTTGAAAAGAAGATTCAGCATAAACGTCTGATGCTAAAAAGCCACATTTTGTATGCTGTTAGACCTTATGGGGGAGACTTATTGACAAACTCGGTCCAAAAAAATTATGAAATGGTCCAAAGTTAACGCACTTAGATACCTGAAATTTGTTTTAAAATATGCGCAACTAAAAATATGTGCATGACATGTCCCCCGCCCAAATTGTAAACACATCTAATCATCTTAGCCTTATTAACCAGTTAAGCAAACAAAGACACACACGGAAACAGGTCCTCCTCTGAAAAGGTCCTCCTTTATCTATGGGCCTGACAACATTCTTAAGAAATACAACATTCTACTGAAAGATTTTGAGATACAGACCAGCAAAGACTTACTAAGTTCAACTATCATAAGCTTTCATAAATGTTGCTCTCGGCAACTATCGGGTATCTTGAATAAGTCATAGGTTTCAAGGCTAAATTTGAACTTTTGTTTTAAAGTTCCATAGGACATGGACTCCATGTAATATTACGCCAAATTTCCTTGGTCGGGAAAAAAACACCACAATCCATTTGAATTTTTTTATCAAATGACAACGCTTCTCGCATGGAAAGGGTTGTTCATATCACAATGCCTTTGCCATCATTCAACACCCAATCATCAGTATGATGATTTAAGAACAGCGTCGCTGATTGCACAACTAACTTTGATTGCCTCGAATCAGGCGTCTCCCATTCTATTCCACAATGTCGGCGAAATATAACAGAGGCTGCATCAACATTTCATGTATGACATGTTTCTGTGGGGAGAGAATCGATATCTCGTCATGACAACATAAAAAACGTTTTGGGTGATAGTTGTCGTTCGATAAAAAACTAAATTGTTGGTCTGACATATTATTCCTTAGTACCTTATTAAGTCACCTTCAAAGTTTTTCTTTCAGATAATTTGAAATGAGATATCTAGTCATTAATAATTATGGTACGTAAAATCATTAAGAAAAAAATCTTGTTTAAATTCAGCTTGCAATTTCAATTGCAGCATTACATTCACATAAAAAAGCACAAAGATATGAAACCTTTACACCAATTCTCTGTCAATGGACAGTCATGATTACAATTGATTGACTTGCAAGTATTTTAAAGTTTAATATAAATAGATATTGATATTGAAAGGGCTCAAATGCACAGTTGTCTTACATTCATTTGAGTTTCTGGTAGGGACCAACATCAATAATAGTAACTATATCGTGTACTCAATAATAAACATAAACTTGTTGAAATCTAATGTTGACGAAAAGTTTCTATCTTCATCATCATATAAGTTCTAACGTGATACTAGTTATTCTGTAATGGTAATAATGTAATGAGTAATTGTAACTTTGTATTAATTCACTCATGGTTTCCATATACGTAACTCTGCAGCTGTTACAATTAAGCATGTAGTCATCGTAATCTACATAGAATCTCTGGAATCCATATTTTTATCTCTATGATATGTCTATAAGAATGGGTTTTGAGTCAGAAGGACTTATATAGCTCTTGTAATCAACAGCTCTTTACAACATGCTCTCCTATCTGATCTTAGGTAAGCATTCAATTAAGATTTCCCTTTTTATGTTTATTTATTTTAATATTTGAAATTCTAATTTGTTTGACAATTATGATATAACGTATTTGTGAAATGTATTGAACCGTTATAAAAAGGGATACGCATGAATTTCCTGAAATTTAACTGCACTGAATGATTAAAACATCACCCAAAGTTATCATTTAAACTTCTACCAATAATTTTATAAACCAAAGAGGTGAGAGCAGCTTTATCGTATCCTCTAGTTAAGACTTTGTCATTGTCGTTTTAGCTATGACTGGTATACTCGATCATAATGAAATATTATTCAATGTGTTGTGTGTAAGATCAATTCTATTAGGTAAAAGGAATATCAAAGTGAAACTGTTCTTTGATTCTAATATCATAAGGTTGTCTTTTAGGGTGAAATGTTTTATACAGCCTACTTAAGCTTTTTGTTCTATCTTTAAATATTCAAGTGTCTAAATGTCACTTTGGAACAAATCCGACTCTGATTATGAATTCCTTGGTAGCACTCACTTATACTAAGCGCTTAATGGTTTACACAGCCAATGTCACTGTCTGAGTTTCAATTAAATTTGCGTTTTGTGATATGTTTAAGTATGCGTACTATTATTTAATCATAATTTTTTTTTATCAAAACAGAAAGAACAATTACAGGATGAATAGTCGACAATTGATATATAAATTATTACTACCTAATTTTATTATATATAGCAAGTGCAGATTGCAAATTGCGTCGCTGATTGCACAACTAACTTTGATTGCCTCCAATCAGGCACCTCCCTTTCTACCCCACAATTTCGGCGAGTTAACAGAGGCTCGATCAACATGACTTAATCTGCCTCTGTGGTGAGATAATGCTATTTTGATTTAACAAGAAATGTACATTCATTTTGATGGTATGAAAAAAGCAAATGCAGCCACAACCAAGCAGCACAGTAGTACAAAAACAATCTTCCCACAGAGGCATATCAAGTCATGTTGATTTAGCCTCTGTTATATTACGCCGAAATCACTGGGTTCTGGCAGTTTCCCCTAGAGGAAAAAAATTCATCACAATACATTCGAATTTCTTTAACAAATGACAAGGATGCTCGCATGAAAAGAACGGTTCATATCACAATGCCTTTGGCTTGATTCAGTAGCCAAACTGATGATTTAAGAACAGCGTCGCTGATTGCACAACTAACTTTGATTGCCTCCAATCAGGCATCTCCCATTCTATCCCACAAACTCCGCATAATATAACAGAGGCTAAATTAACATGACTTGATCTGCCTCTGTGGGGAGAGAATGATTGAGAGAATGAGCCCTTTCAGAATTGGCCAAATAGGTAGCTAACATCGTCATTATCAAAACCTTTGGCTACACAAGAGACAATTTTCCCTGACTGTTATAAAGACTTAGAAATACTGATCATCAAGCAGACAAGGAGTGGTTCATTCATGATATATATACCTTTAAAAACTGTTTTGTGACGGCGACGTCATCAGACGGAACTAGGACACCTCATGAAGTAACACACAGTGTACTGACAACTCTGACAATATTAGATTGGAACACATTGACCCTACCACAAAGGCTGATTAGAAAGAATGGCAACAATGACGCCTATGGTTAAAAACTGAATTTGAAGATGTTGGATATCAATGAAATTTTATAAAAGCAACTATTAATTTTCTAAGGCAAATTTGTTCTGTACAAACATGACAGATCAACAAATGTTTACAGAAGTGATGACGGTATGTGTTCAGCACCTTTGGTGTTAACTTATAGGCTGATCTGAAAACGAGACTTTTGATGACCAAAATGTAGCAAAATACAGGGATGGTAATTTTTGTCCCTCTGTCTTATCTATTATCTTATGATATCCATGTAGCATTGTTTACCAACACCACAACACAAGCTAGACTGACAAACGCCCGTTTGCATAACAATAATGTCCTTGTTTTACTGTGGCTTGTCTATGTCCTCCGAGCATAAATCCTATAAAACACATAACTATACCTTATCAACCAATCTGAAGACTTCGAGAATAATCACTTTATAACTTTATTTCCTTTTGCAGGCATAGAAAAATGAGAATAGTTTACGTCAAACGTCAAACACCATCTTACGTTGTCAATGCGTAATTTGCCTTTGACCTTTATGGATGCATTTGGTTGTTAGACTCATCATAGATATTTTGTTTGAAAACGTTTTGCAATACATGAATACTTGGTTCCTAATGTGAAATTGCATATAGGGCATACATGCACATGAATTTGGTTAGTTACTGTGGAAATTAATTTCCTCTTTATATCAATTTAAATGTACTTTTATGCATGCTTTCTACATTCTTAATGTTTGGTTCAAAATAGTGTATACTTTCTTGATAACACTAGTTTACTAAGTTATGAAACATTGTGGAGAACAATGAAACAGTTTCGTAAATAGGAGTTGTATGTGTAGAAGTTAGTAACAACGAAATGTCCTTATCTCCTTGGCAATTGCTTAAAGGAAAATTTTTTCAATGATTAAATGCAAAATTGTATTTTGCAATCAGTTTAAAAAATGTCAAAGAATATATAACAACTTCCCCAATTTTTAAATACAAAATATCCCATTCCATGGCTAATTAAAGTCTGGATGAGGTTTATTGGAAGTAGATGGTATTGATTTGTACACATTATGCCAAGGTGATGAACAACTTGCATAAAACATTTTATACATTTGTTTATCTTTCAGTTTGCTTGCTGGTGTCAAGTGGTGAAGCAGCTCCTGTCGGTCTTGGGAATGGTGCTGATGGTGTTGATGACCCTTCGTCAAACCTGCTCTCGATTGTGGAGTCCTTTAAAGGGGAAAATCCCATGCAAACGCTTTCCAATTTCATGAAAGAGTATAAGGTTCTTACCAATGTTATCAACAAGTTTATGCTTATGAGTCCATTATACAAAAACTTGATAGATCAAGCTGCAAAACAGAATGCAAAACTAAGATTGGTGCTAAAGCTTGCAAAGGGAGAAGTTCCAGATTTGCATGACCTATATGACCTCCTCAGTCATAGGAAAACAAGTTTATCACAAGAATTATATGCAGTTTATAACAGTAATAGGAAACAACAAACACTGAACTCAATTTTAGATGAAAAGAATTCTATTTTAGACTCGACTCAAGATGTACAAACAATTTATGACATTTTTGCTGACACTAACGTAACATTTGACCCAAACCTTGTGGCTGAAATTCGTAAGAAAATCTACAAGCCTACCAGTGCAAACATCGCTGAGTACAATGCAGTAATCCTAATTTCTTGTGTTCAAGCCAACTTAAAACAGTTAGGATCAATGATAACTGCTTTGACTGATGGGTCGACTGCTTATCTTCACTTGCTGAAGCAGGTCGTAGGTCTAGACTTCTCTCTCTTATCCCGTATCAAATCAATCCAGCCACAGTTGAACAACAGCAAGTACAGCGTCTCCAGCCAAGAGACTCTGCTCACTGATCCTGATGCTGTGCAGATGCAACAGGACAGACAGAAGGCACAACAACTTCTTAGTGAAACCTCGCCTGACCAAACACAAGGTACATTAATCATATATACAAAAGCATTTGATTTGAAATAGACTAAGGATGAGAATACAACTGGTAGAATATATGCTGTAAATGTAGGACTACATTATGATTATGAATTAAATTTCTACCTGTTCGTATTTCTTTACACATTGACAATAGGAGCACACAAAGTATATATTTCAGCGGCCAGCCTTGCTGTTTTTATAACTAAATTTCCTCTTTTAACAAGGAGAATCAACTTATATTTGACTTAAGTTATCTTATTTGGCAATATTTCTGGTTTAAATGACACTGGTATTTTAAAGATATGGGTGTGCAGTACAGGTGAATGTACTTTAGTCTCTCCGCTCTTACGGCATTGGCAAAATGATCACTTTTGTTTAAACCAAATTGCCAACTACACGATTTATACAACTTGAACAAAACAAATTACAAAGTCGAGTTGATAGGTAATTGGAATACCATTTTGCTTATATCTGATATATTGACACATACAGACATATTTCATTGTCTAACGTGAATCTATTTTTTGGCGGACATGCTTATCTCTGAGGTGTTTAACCGAAAATTAAATTTTGCTATCTTGTTGTACACCATGTGTCTCTCTTTTCAGGGGAAATGCTGATCTCTGATATGCTGAACCGTGCAGTCAACTTGGCATATCGTGTTATTCAGGCCCCGAAAGCAAGTCAAGGGATGGGAGCTAAATCGAGCCAGGAAAAACCTTCCTTCGGATAGGGAGAGTTTCCACATTCCCAAAACATGAGGAAAGCATTTAACGTCTACTGTGAAATTTATTTGACATGATATGAAATAGATAAATTTACTTTGACATATGAGTTTTTTTTGTGATTTTGTCAGGTGAGAAAGAAAACTAGAATAATTGTTATTCCAAAGTTGTCCACATCTTTGCATAACAAGCTATTTGTTATTTAGATATTTGAAATAGAATATATTGAATGAACAGATTTTTAGTAATCACACTATTTATAAACCGCCCCCAGAAGCTGAAAACAATAAATCTATATCAATAACAGTTTCTTTATTCAGGTGTATGTGGGCAATCGACCAATATTACAACGAAAGCATACAGCCATCAATAGATTACTTTGCAGCTCATTTGCATGGTACGCATACAAAGTCAAGTTTTAGAATACAGAACAGTTGTCAACAGATATGAAATTATTAAAGGTATACGACGAAAAAATGTGTAATGATGTTCAGGAATATGTGTTCATATATAAAGAGAAAATATATTTATAGTAAATTTTTACTCTTTCTTCAATAATGCGCTATATATACCTCGGCTGATTGATGCCTCTTTCACTTTGTACCGACTGTCTTTATATCTATACAGCTCGAATATATCTAAGAACAAAATCTCTGTTGATATGAATAAGGATTGAGTTAACAGTCAATGATGCATGCCAACCTTATACATACATATCTGAGCCGTACATTAAGGAAGGAAAGAATCGACGTGACAACTTAAAAATGTTTAATACAGCATTTGAAGGCATGTATTAATTTGTGATAAGTGCCATATTCAATCTGGTTTGCTGTAAATGATTTAACGCCATGTTAATGTATACATGCCAGAGTCGCAACTTTCTCCGCATTGCAATTTAACCCCTCATTTTCCTCCCATACACGAGAAAAGCTATTACTTTGGAGTCGAGGTTTCTTTAAAGGGGCAGTAACACGTTTTTTGATAATATTATATTTTAAAACTTTCATTGATACTTGTAGGTTTATGCTAAATGTATTATTATGACAGTGTAATACATCTCAGTACAGCAGCGAATCAGCCATAGTCAGAGGACAAAGAATGAAGATTCACATAAGATTCATTGGCGGCCATTTTGTGTGAACACCTTTAATGGATGAAATCAAAATTAGTTATGATATCAGCGACCCTGTTCGTAAATCATCATTTTGGCTACTGTATCAAGGCAAATGTATTGTCATATGAAACATGAAGTGTACTTAAAAAGAACAAATAGTTGATGTGGGGCAAGTTTTGCCGCTAGGGGAAACTGCCGGAAACCACGGACTTAGTCTCATTCCAAAGGATAGACAGAAACGTTTATTGACTCAAACCATAATATATCGCCTCTGTCATGTACACAATATTGTGATGATGATGTGTGATAGATAGCGAGGATGTTGTACAAATTTAACATTTCGATTAGATGTGCTGCTACATTCCTCATATCTTTAACTTTATCATTAGATCATAGTTGTATGACTTTATAAACTGAAGGTCCTTTGAAATCAAATGGTGTTTACAAAGGTAGAATCAAGATTTGTAGACTAAGTTTATACCCCCTTTTACATTCAATGAACTGTCAAGCTCTTTAACCAGTTCGACTCGCCACACTGCAATGCCTCAAAGAAATCATAGATAAAATGGAATTTGCGCTTACCCAAATAAGTGATAAAAAGATCATCAAAGATTCTAGATGTATCTATACAGGAGATTGAACCAGAAACTTGAAAAGAAGGACAAAATATTAGCAGTACAGAATGTTGTACCGTAATTCAGAAACGGAGGAAAACTCGCTCTGTCACTCAAAGGGGTGTTTTGTGCATGCATAGAAAGGCAGAGAGAATAGAGACGCAACAGTGACAGGACACTGTAACAAAGTCATAGGTGTGGGAGGGGGCGGATCATCTGTAGTTTGAGTCCGTCTTTCTTCACTAATTTTGGGGGCGGGATAGCGCAGTGGTTAGCGCGTTCGGCTTCGGATCAGGAGGTCCGTGGTTCGAATCCCGCCAGGGGCTCGGCAACTTTGTCTGCAGTAGAGAACTGTTCTACACGCAGTCAGGTTGCTACAGCAATGCTACACTGAATTTCAGTGCAGTACCACCCATGGTTGCTAGTTCCAGCCGATGCTCGCAGGTTTCACCGCAATACATAGCCACAATAGTGTTGCGGGCTTTCTCCCTGCAATCATACTAGCAGCCGCGATATAAGTGAAATACTCTTGAAAGCGGTGTTAAACCCCACTTCACCTCACCTCTTCACTAATTAATGCAAGTTTCATAGTTTGCGAAACAACTCTAGAAATGTCGTCATGTATGTGTGAACACATCAAACGTCCTTGTGATTGAAGGTGTTCGCAGATCACGAGAAATCTGTTTCCATGTTGCCCCGGCGCTACCTTAACTGTAACAAAAGGTATACATCTTAGTGAGAAAGCGTGTGGGCTAAATCTACCAAATACAAACAACTTAATGGTATAACTTGGTTACCACAGTTATCAGATAACTACAGTTCAATTGAATTTACTGCATTTGTGAGCCCTCTTCTTTGTTGTTCACTTGGGGTAAAGCTGCACATCAACGTAGGATGATATATAGAAAAAGGCACTGAAATGTCTTTAACATTACAAGCACCCAGTCTGTTTACTGGAGACACTGAACTTGTTATCTGTGGCTTCATTGCTTTGATATGGGATAGGGGAGAAACATCTACAGCCATAGCAAGTTTAAGCAGGTCAGTGTACGCAGTCGATCCATAAGTAAAAGCAGATGTTAGTGTATTAAGCTTATGATGGTTGGCTTGGAGAATAGAAATCAGAATTGTGACTCGGCGACGTTTGTCATAGTGGGTTTGCAAATTTTCTTACGAATTTCAGGTGGTCTGGATTGAGGTTTTCTGAATGTTTCTGAATGTTTCTACGTCCTGCGTTGAGTCCAGCATCGATTGTCGCTCATGAACGAGGGCCAACAAAATTAAGTGTAAAATTCTGATTTGTAAAAAAGGACAAAAGCAAGTACAATAACATCTAGGAAATGCTCTGTACTTGCACTTTATGAAACGTGAGTCACTTTTGTTGTCGGTTTCGCTTTGTTGGATGTGACTTTACAAATATGCGGAATGTGTTATGCAAAATAGTGTGATCCCAAATATAACATTGTTGCATTTACAATACGAATCGAACCTTATGTATCTTAAATAGATCAACCAGATATTATATATAATATAGATAATGTATGTTTAGTTGTTTTATTCTTGCTATGTGTTGTAATACCGGGGACGTAGCTCAGTGGTAGAGTTTCCGCTCGTCATCCGGAAGACCTGGGTTCGATTCCCGGTCGCGTCATACCAAAAGACGTTAGTTGTTGGTATCTTGCTTGACACTCAGCATTGTAAAGGCAGAACAACGCATTAAATGGCGCTGCACTGTGGCTGCCGTTGCTTCAGCACAAAACAAAATTCCGATATGTATGTTCCGAGGACAATAAAGTGTTATTAAAAAAATAAAAAAATAATAATACGTAAATTGATCATAACTTTCTATAGATTATCCACCGTGGCGTCTATCTTTTCATAAGAGAAAGTATATCATAATAAATAACATATAACCGTTCACACTTTTTCTTTCCTTTTAAATCACCATGGTAAAATTATCTACTGTCTAATGGCTTCTTTGAAATGCATCTATATATTTCAGTGAACTTACAAATATCTAACATTATGTTGGTATTCGATTGTAGAAAATATTCTGTTTGTTCACTGAAAATATAAACGATTTGTTATTTTTCACTGTCGGAAATAATAGTCAGTGTATGTTATGTCAGATTCAGCAAAAAAACAGACCAACATGTTATCAATTTAAACAGACATGTCTTGCCACAACGGCGTCAATTTGGTAGGGTTTTGAAATATACAATACAATACCATAAAAATATGTTTATATGGAATAATAGACACGTTGGGGACACGTTTCAGTGACCAAAGATTCTGTTCGCCGGATTTCCCTATTTTGAATATGGGCGGATTTACAAATTTACACATAAATGAAAACGTGCACTTCATTCGGTTATTTGGTCATGATATTTTTCCAATGAAACTTCCAGATATAATAAAAGAAGATTACCTGAACATTACGTCCTGTCCGAAAATGTACATGTTTGGGTACTATGAAGGAGAAAATGCTTTCTTTCAAAAGTAGATTAAATGGTATAAATTATCTCCCTTTGATGACATTTCTGCTTAAGAAAATTAACATATTGGACCATGAAAATATTGTTTTCTCAGAAAAATACTAAAAGATAAGGTTTCCTTATTTTGAACATATGCGGACATACGGTTTTGCCATACCAAGTTATACAACTTGATTTTTATTTATCCAAGGAAATTTCAGCGATGATATAAGAAGATCACCAGAACATTAGGTCCTGTATAACAATGTACATGTTTGGGTATTTGGAAAGCAAAGATGTTGCAAGTTAATGGTTGCCGATGTCAATTTACATTCTATATCTGCAATTTACCAACTTATAATGTCTTATTGTCTCATTGTCTCATTGTCTCAAGTTATTAATTGTCATCACTTCATCAATTTTAAAATAATGGATATTTTTCTTTTTGTGGTTAAGGATATAATTGTAACTGAAAAAATACATTTTGGGATAAATTACAATAAAGACAACTTTCAAATTATTTTACTTCCTTCAATAGACAGTGCTGCATTACGCGTCTCAAAATAATTTATAAAGAGGATAATTAAAAACAAAAAAATGCAATTGATAAATTGATAATTTATTTTATATATCTGTTTAAACGAATAGTTGTTGTTAACAGATGTAAACAAGTCTGGAATAACAATTATTTTTTGTTATCTAAACGTCTTCTCACTTGACAAAATCACAAACACCTATACACAAAGAACTTAGTTAAGCACCCCCCTATTTTGAAAAATGAATTTTGGTGCTCTTGGACTATTTGGATTAATTTGATGCATTGACCACTCCCGATATAACAATTACTTTGTTATTGACTATTAGATTGGACTAAACATCGCCAATGTGCAAAAATAATGAAAATATGATAAAAACTAACATTTCTGACCAATAGTTGACATTTATACACAAAAACACTTTCTATCATGCATGATAAGAGGATAAGAAGACATTGAATTTTCAGTACTTTTTTCATCCAAAATTGATAAAATGTCTACAATCTTAACATTTGTGAGTAAATGTGAGATTCCTTGAGTTGAATTTGTTGATCAAACACTTCTCCTTCCTTTAGATAAGCCGTTATCTTTGACAGTGACCAGTTTTTGTCTTTGTGCAGTTTTCTTTAAATTCGATATTTGTTATTTTTGGGATTTTGAAGGTTCATACTGCTTTAACGATTGACTTTTGCTATGGGGTTATTTATCAAAAAGTCATCAATTCACTAATAATCACATTGCAGCAAAAAATATTGACTTTCCTTTTCAATTTCAAGGTAACTTGTAATCTTTGTAAAGCCAGATATTTAGTGACATTGAATCGTAAACTGTATGAAGTTTTCCTTTCCACGCTGCTAGATTATCGTTCTTTTCAAACATCCTTAATGTTTGCCTGTTCATTTGTTTTGTTTTTCATCAGCAGTGTTTTTCTGTTTGAAAAAGTGTGTGTGTGTGTGGGGGGGGGGGGGGGGGGCTGCTTAATTAAGTTCTTTGTGTATATATCAAATTTCATGTCACTGAATCATGTCATATTATTATGTCAATTAACTTCACACGTTTAGTGAGATCCTTTTGGTCAGGGAATTCTCTATCCAAAGGAAGATTTTTCCTGACTCGTTTTAGCTCCAATCCCTTGACTTACTTTAAGGACCTGGATATCACGATGGGCCAAGTTGACTGCACGGTTCAACATATCAGAGATCAGCATTTCCGCTGAAAAGAGAGACACATGGTGTTCAATAAGATCTTCAAGCTGAATGTACGAATGAAGACATCAGAAAAGTGCATTCAGACAAATTATCTTGAAGACACTATGTTAATCATATTTCCATGCAGACCACAAAAATATATCTGGAGAGTCAAGAAGATATGCTTTGAATAAAAGACACATGATGAGTTTTAGCATGTTTCCAACGCATAAATATAAATCACTTTAGGTTTAAGCATAATAGTCACATCTATTGGTCATGGTTTAAAAGTGAGTACGGTATGGAAAAGCCAGCATGTCTAGTTAAGTTTAGGATATATGTTTCGGGAAAAGTTCCAGGACGAATAGTTGGACGTAGAGGTACACAGAATGATCCTCCACTTCCAGAAATTTAAAAATAAAATTAATATCGTTTATTTGTACATGGAATTCATATCTTAAACTGAATTTGCCCTGCAATGATGAGCATATGCATATATTCAACTAACTCCAACTCATCCTCAGCCTAGGCAAGAAGTATGCTTTTGTACAAAAGTTTATTGTACCTTGTGCTTGGTCTGGCGATGTTTCGCTCAGGAGTTGTTGTGCCTTCTGTCTGTCCTGTAGTATCTGCACTACATCAGGATCAGTGAGCAGAGTCTCTTGGCTGAAGACGCTGTACTTGCTGTTGTTCAACTGTGGCTGGATTGATTTGATACGGGATAAGAGAGAGAAGTCTAGACCTACAATACGCTTCAACAAGTCAAAATAAGCAGTCGACCCATCAGTCAAAGCATTCATTAATGATACCATCTGTTTGTAGTTGGTTTGCCGAAAAGAAATCAGGATTATTGCATTGTACTCAGCGATGTTTGCACTGGTAGGCTTGTAGATTTTATTTCGAATCTCATCCACAAGGTTTGGGTCAAATGTAACTTTGGGCCAGAAAAAATGTCCAAATATGTTTGTACATCCTGAGTTGAGTCTAAAATGGAATTCTGTTCATTGATAAGGGGCGTGGTTCTTTTCCTCGAATTGCTATAGACTGAAGATAATTCTTGTGATAAACTTTTTTCCTATGTTTGAGGAGGTCATAAAGGTCATGCAAATCTGGAACTTCCCCCTTTGCAAACATTAACACCAATCTTAGTTTTGCATTCTGTTTTGCAGCTTGTTCTAGTACGTTTTTGTATAATGGGCTCATAATCATCAATTTGTTGATAACATTGGTTACAATCTTATACTCTTTCATAAAATTGGAAAGCGTTTGCATGGGATTTTCCCCTTTAAAGGACTCAACAATGGAAAACAGGTTTGAAGAAGGGTCGTCGACTTCATTAGCTTCATTCCCAAACCCGACAGCACTTGATCCAGTCCTTGACACTAGCAAGCAAGCTGAAAGATAATCTTTTATCAGTCTTTCAAAAAAATATGTTATTATGGTGATCAAGTTAAAAAGTATCTTGCAATCTTTTTCACCTTCCCACACACATATCTGGTGCAGATTCAATCTTCCATCAAGCCTTTCCGCATTCTGCCAAACCTTGTGATTAGACTAAAATGCCTTTATTGGTGATCAATAGGACATTTCTGAACTGCCTTATTTGAGTGGCATTCTAGACGTTGTAGGTTTATTAAACACACAATTGTACGAAAATCCAAGTTCTCCACTCACAGAGAAGCAATAATTCCTTAGTAGGATTTTAAATGTTACTCTTGTTTAGCCCTGATGTATATTACACATCGATATTGTTATATTCGTTCGAGTTTTGTAATTTTGATTAATTAACCAAACAGATGTCAATTGGAATCACGACTTAATACTTTCCTGCTATATATACGTTTCTCAATTGTATCGAGGAATGCTTTTTAGTAGCGTTTAAAACCAAATTATAAATCATTTAATTCGATATTATTCAGTCATTTACATATGAGAAATTAAGTTGTAGAAACGAAGAATTAACCATCCTCGGTATACATAAAAATAGTTGAAGTTGTGCTTAATCGTGTTTTCAAATGCAGTACATAATAAGAAAAGACAGTGCCAAATGCGTTATCAGATGATACAAAAAAGCGTACTCAACCATACCATTGATTTGTGGATTTGCCATTTTATTGATATTCTCTCATTGATATTAGAGAATTGAATTTGAAAAATATAGGATTGAACTACCCATATGCTTGAGCGTACATTAACTTGGTAAAGTTCTGCTTAAATAATAAACGAGTGACTATTCATGTTTTTATCATTTAATGAAGCTAAATGTTTGAATGTGCAAATGTTGAAAATCACGGATGTCCCTTTTTATAAAGATTTAAAACACATCACAAAGACCAAACATCAACATTGTTACATAAATGATTGAGAAGTCTTAATTGAAAACTTACCAATGATAAGAGAAGAGAGCATGTTGTCCAGAGCTATAGTTCAAATCCTTCTGACTCAAACCCCCTTTTAATAGACATTATATAGAGACTGGAATTCCAGGGAATGTAGATGATTTTGCTGAGTTCATGCTCCATCAAAATAACTACAGAGGTACGGAAACAACCAGGAGTGAAGAAATACAAAGTTATAACTAGGACAGTATTTAGGTCTTCAATACTTCCGCTTTGACTTACACATAGTGTTTGACCTTTACATTCATTTTTGTCAAAGAGATAAACATAAAGTACTACATCATCAAAATGACCAAAATCCACATGATATTCAGAGTTACTTACTTGAAATTAATTTTGACAATTTGGTAAACGATTACATTATTATCATTACAGAATAACTTGTAAAGCACTTTAAAACTTTAAATATATTTCATCAGCAAATAATGCATAATGACTTGTACATATCCAGATGATCGTAGTTTCAGTGATGACTTAAATTAATTATTGCGTAAACGGCATAGTTACTATTATCAATGTTGGTTCTTGATTTTAGACTTAAAAGGGGCAGTACCACTTTTTAAAATATAATTTATATTTCAAATTTTCTCTGATAATTGTAAGTTAATGCTGAATGTATTATTTTGACAATGTCAAAACTCTCAATACACAAGCCAATCATCAATAGTCAGAGGACAAAGTATGAAGATTCACATAAAATCCATTGGCGGCCATTTTGTGTGAGAAAAAGCAATCGCATGGCTAAACTAGACACTAAATATTTGAATTATTACTGCTCCATTTAGTTTAAATGCATTATCTTTCAAATGGAACCATTAATTTTCATGTTCCTGACATCCCCTTATATTCCCACGAAAAAACGTGCTACTGCCCCTTTTAATGCTTGTGGGGTTCTGAGCTACAACTATCTGTAAACAATAAAATGTTAGAGGCGTTGAAGAATTTGCAAGACATTTATTGTAACCGTGACTATCTATTGAAAAAAAATTGTCAGACAAACGTACGATTTGGTTTCACATTTGCTTTGCATCAATGTACACATGATCTTTATACACCTGACTTGATTATAAAATATAAATGCTTTATTTTGAGATAAAAATATTATTTGGGGGGTAATATTCTTCTGTCTACCACTCTACCCTGAGAGTCAACTATTACTATTCAGTATATATTATAGAAAACTCTCTACTTTCCTTTGGCAGATTCATCCGATCCTGTCTAAATGATAAAGTTACCTGCTATTGTCTTTACAACCAAAGTTTAATTGCGTATTTTAAACTAATATGGAACATACCTGACAATAATTCTGATGTAATTTAGATTTCAAACATTTATAAAAAATATTTCTGTCAATCAAGGAACCTGAAAAAAGCCAGTTTCAATGAAAATAAACCTGTGATCGTGACTTATTAAAGATATATAAATCTGAGTGTAACTTTGATGAAATTTTAAAAGTGAAACTACCGAAAAGGAAATATATATAATATGTTATATTTAAAAAAGATTATTGTTAAATGCTTTCTCGTTTAACTTTATTCCAATATTAAGTATGAATGATTTAGTTTTGTTTGTATCTCATAGGTAACTGATACAATAAATTAATGTAAATGCTCAAATATTTGTATTAAAAGGTGAAAAAAAAACTTACTTTAAGAATGAACTATCATGCAAGTAGCAAAATGAGAATATTTTTATACCAAACTTCAAACTTCCTTTTGCAATTTATAACATTTCAATGAAAACTGTCCTTTATGGTAAGCAACAGTCACTGTTGTTTTCTGCTTCATTCCGAATAACGATCCATAACCATTTGTTTTTTCCTTTTGCGTACATTTTTAAAAACAGTTTCCATTTCATAGTGTAGTAATGAATATTATTTTACCAATATACCAATATTCATGTACCAATATACCAATATACCAATATCTCTTATACTTTGGTATGCTTGCTGACAGTAAAGTCACGTATTTCATCGCACTCTCAGTCAGTGTCTTCAATTCAGGACACATTTTGGAATGTTTTGAACATGTCAAGGGTATCCAAAGGTTCGATCCCTATCCAAACAAAGCAGAAAGTAATGTTAACATATGAGAATTGCCGCATTATTATCATCTGCAACGGAAGCATTATTGTTTGAACCATATTCCATTTGGGATGTTCTTTTGATAATCAGCTATCATTATGTATCAATGTTCATTTGATATTCCATAAGATAAGGTTGCATCCTCTCATTGTTCTTGTGGTAAGTTTAACATTAAGTAATCATCCATATAAAGAGATTATCGACTCTATCTAAAAATCATCCTCCTCCTGAAGTGAGAGAGTAAAGCGTGCAGACACCTAGTTGCGGGTACAGCAACGTGCCTTATACTTGGACAAAATACTGTGACTATGTTTCCCAGTCCACCCTGCTGTAAATGAATAATGAGCTTGAGAACGACACAAGAAACTGTGTCCAAACGTCGCATATCATGAATAAAGAAGTTATCATCCATATATGTTTCCTCATTATCATCATTCCATTCTAAAACGTCCCTTAAAGAAACTGTAAATGGGTACCTCGTAAGGATTGAGAGTGACATTAACACTGTGCTTCACATGATTGCACGAGTTGTATGCTCCTTCGGGAGTCGAGATGGTAAAAGAAGTGTCATGTAGACTGATATCCAATGATCGAGGGAAAGCACCTTTGAGCAGCGCTCTCTGAGCTGGATATTGGCGCTATTCAAATAATTAGTGATAATAGTAATAATAATAGTGATTAGGTTATGTATGATCCGTTGCCCTGTTGAAAATGGCAAATTGGTGCATGATGCAATCATTGAGAATTCTTTAAAATAGAACACCCGGCAAAATGAGTTGCAGAAATCAAAGATTGATTTTGATTTTAGATGAAAAAGGATTTACTTTATACGCTTCAGTTCCTAACACGAATGTTTCAAGAGTATATCGTGATGGAGAACACGACTCGAATGCTTTCAATAGAGACCATTTTTCAATCAAAACACATAATTTGTGAAGAACTGTATGAAAATGAATGTTAGACAGTTTAACCAATTGGACTTATTTTATCTCTGGTGCTAGAATTATTTCTCCTAAGGTACCATGGAAACATTCATGAAAAATTAATTTGTGTCAAAAGTAATTTCTCTAAGATGTGACAGGATGTGCTTCACACATAAATATTAATGGCACACAAAGGTCAGGATGTTTTTTTTCAGCTGGACACATTTGACATTCCTGTCACGTTCTACTTTTATAATTGATTAACGTTGAAGAACGATTCTAGGTAACCGACTTAGATCATTCGTTAAAACATCACAAGTATAACGATGCATAATAATGTCTCCAAATCTACATGTTAAAGGTTTATAGCAAATTATTTTCTATGTGACATTTTTAAAATTAAATTAGACGTTTGCACATAATCAAAATCGGGGGTTATGGTGGTTCGAACATCAACTGGCATTTGATCTTTTTTGAGTTAAGTCACGGCTCCAAAAACTAAAGTTCAACAGAGCAATGCTATGAACCAGTTCGAGAGCTGTAAGTACAGCCAAGAATTCACACAATATCCAATGCGTTTGGCATTGGTTTCAGCAGCATTGAATTACACTTGATTGTCCTGGGCAATGAAGACTGAAGATGGCCACGCCCATCTGGGATATAACTGTCTCCCGTGGTTACTTATGTAACATGAATATCAGAACTTTCAAAGAAATTCTAACAGAACTTTTGTTCAGTCTACGGGACGCGAATGTCAAGGTCAAAATAGCCATATTTCGAGTCGTTCAAAAATATTGACTGCTAAGTGACCTTGACCTTTTGACACTCGCCATTTACTCTGCTAGGTTTCTACTTTCATTTGACAATACATGTTAAAAATGCGTTAATACAAAATGATTAAAACTGTTTTCAGGTAGTCGTTTCTTTGTTTGAGTAGTATACTAGAATGCATTTGACGCATAAACAATAACGATATTTCTCAGCATATAACAAAACTATCTCTGATCTTTTTGTAAAAACTGATTTGCTAAATTACAATTCTTTTATTATCATATTTTTCCTACTTAACTCGATAGGTGAGTGACGTACTTACCATGGAATCTGTGTGCATTACCTATATCTAATTGACCGCACACCTAGAAAATAAAGGTAGCATGGCTTACCTATAGATTTACACCCTTCAATTATTTAGTGAATATAAAAGGCAATATAAGTCTAGTTTCTCCACTCCAAGTTAAAACAACTTATATTAACTTCTCTCGTATTCATTAAAGTTGGACACTTTCAGTGACTATTGCTATTTTATAGCAAAGGTCATCGTCAAATGATAATCAGTCTATGTTGATTCCAAAGCATCGTATTTAAAAGCTAATCAGAACGATAAACATCGTTCATCATTATATTTAATCTGACACTTCTGTCAGCTTGATGAGTTATGAGCCGACAAATCAAAAATATCTTCTTTCTGTCAAGTAAAAGACAAAACTTCAAATCCTTGTTTGTACGGTTATTATTACCATTATTATCATAGTAACAAATGTGGAAAATTCCATTTATCCATCTCCTGTTTTTATTCCCATCATTTTCTTCCAGTGGTGTTATAGAAAACTGCGATTCTGAATAATGGATGGGAATGAAGGTGACGGTAAACATCATACACATCGTATTGAAAACTATTATTAACTATAAACACATATTTGGACAAATCATAAATAAAAATAACCGTATCTCAGTAATCATTACTCTGTTTATAATTGGTCTTAGCTCCGAGGAGTTTCAAAATATAAACTGTATCGAGATAGGAACTTATTCCATCGGGTGTTTCCTCTGCACTGGGTCTTTGTGGTGAGGTTTCTGATCTGGATACTTAGTATGGTGAATTGTTTTATTTCTACGTCGATTTTAATCAGACTGTAGTGATCATTATACAATTTGCAATTGTGTTACGCTGTGCAAAGAAATATTCTGGATGTATTAACTTTTAAGTCAATTAGAACAAGGTACGACGATAGCTGACAAATGAGTAATTTTTCTGAAAGGTAAAAATGTCTGCTCTTAAAGATTTAGATTAAGTAAATGAAACCAGGTAGGGGATGAGAACCGTATTCAATGATTCGTAAAGACTGCTCACGAAAAAGAAAACAGTGTAAAATTAATATTACAATAACTGCTAATTAACACTGGGTTCACTTGATATCAAATTATATATATCCAATTTACCATGCCATAACGTTACATAAACTCAGTATTTCACATAAACTTGTATTTCATATTTGTGTTTTAACATTTGTTTTTCCTCGGCTTTTTTATGTCTATATATGTCATGTCATAGATAAAATGAGCGCCACTTCGTCACATTGGTTATGCTGATTTTCTTCACTCGTGGTTGCTTACCCGCTTAATGACTCTAGTGACTTTGGCTTTTGACACTTGGAGAAATAAACCTTGAATCTTAAGATAATCCATGAAATATTAAAACCGTCTCAAGAAAATTCTATTTGAAAAAAAAGGCCAATTCCAAAGTGACACCACTTGCCTGTGGTATTAAACACATTAATGTGGTTAGAAGATTTTAGTTTATCATAAATTGATATTTCAATATCATATAAGTAACATGCGTCGGATTTCTAAGAAACAAAACTAGTAATACGGTGAAGAATAGATTTGAATACATCAATCAAGTGCCATATATCATGATGCCATTATTTTTGTGTGTTGTAAATTCAGAGAATAGAAATATAAATGGAATCTATCACTGTTCTCTTATATTGGTATATATTTCCGTTTTAATCTACTGTAAACAAAATACCATTAGACGATGAAAGCAAATCAATACATTAGAAAGGATTATTCATGATGAGGGATTGCCTTAACCCTTGAGACATTTAACAAATATTTAAAGAAATACAGAATGTGTTTGTCTATGTGTCAAACAAGATCCTATCTTCGGGATTACCACATACTATACCGGCAAAATGAGCATGCGTTATACGTTATTGACGCTTTATGAATGAGTGTCGAGACACAAACCTTGGTCGTTCATAATACACATGTAGAGAGCAGGGTCAGTTGTAACAAGGGGCAAATGTAACAGGGGAAATTACTCCAAATATATACGTTCAAGCGGTTTATTCGTAACATGTCATTAAATGATAATACCCTTGGGCACACTAACATCAACATGCGACGTTTGATTCAAAATTGGCAAATGAAGATACGACAGAGGAAGCTAGGAGTAAAGCTGCTGGCTTTAAAGGGGCAGTAGCACGTTTTTTGATAATTTTATAATTTGAATTTCTCACTGATAATTGTAAGTGAATGCTAAATGTATTATTTTGACAGTGTCAAAAATCTCATTACACAAGTCAATCATCCATAGTCAGAGGACAAAGAATGAAGATTCACATAAAATCCATTGGCGGCCATTTTTGTGTGAACACCTTTAATTCATTTTTTGTAAGAAAAGGAATCGCATGGCTAAACTTAACGTTATATATTGGAATTATTACTGCTCCATTTAGTTTAAATACATTGTCTTTCAATTGAAATCATTAATTTTCATTTTCCTTACATCACCCTATATTCCCCCTAAAAACGTGCTACTGCCCCTTTAAGGGTGGAGTTGGAAGAGGATGACAGGAAGAAACACACAAAGAAGAAACATGTTATCAGCAACAGTGATGTACCGGAGTCAAGACTGTTATTGCACCTGATTCAAGAGGTTAAAGGTTTACAGCATGGAAGATGGGACTACAAAACCGTATCCGCTTGTTGTATCTCGTTCCACTCGTAAGTTAAAAGACATAATCTATTATGCTTTTACCGATATATTGTATTTGTGCGTATAAAGAAAAGGTATTTTCATGTCAACATTTGATTCTGAACATTCAACTGTACTGATCAGACATTACGAATTAATTACGATCAATTACGAAGATTTAGCGGTTGACGAAGAAAGACGGACGCTGTTTCTCAGTACTTTATACCAAGTTAATGGGAGAAAGGTTGATCTTAAAGACAATATTTCAAGAGTTGAACACATTCATTCGATTCCAACAGGTTCTTATGGAGTTTCTGGTTTAAACCTTGACAGTTGCAAGAAGATTGATATTGCTGCTGTAGACAAGATGTGGTCATTGGGGTATAGTGGTAAGCATGCCAACTGTGGATAGGTCTCGAGGCTTGTGGATAAAGCACTATTCAAAGTAAGGAGATCCCGTATTAAGATGGGATACCTGGATCAGGTTTCGATTTTGAAAATAATTTCAACTTTAAAAAAAAGTTTAGAAAACAAAATTGGATGAAAAATGACTTAATAGAAAAAAGATGAACTACTTTGATGAGCAGGTGAGGGAACTCTTTTCTGGTGGAATCTTCATGTCAGCTGCGCTATGTACACCTCGCAGTAGAGCTCCTATATTTTGGCATCAACCAGACTATCATGTTTCTCCCTTAAAGATGGAACCGTGAAGGAAGTAATTGTGTTGCAATGTAAACCGTTCAGAATCCAGATCTTCAACGAAACCCTAAAATTCATCAGCGAGGCCTCACAGCCAACACCAAGAATATATATTTACTCATCGAGAACAGATCAAGAACACAATACATTCGAGACTATATACCCCCTCATCATTGTCATTATGCTTAGAATACTTATCGAAATTAATTGTCATTCTGATACTAATCTGGAGCATTGTGCAGGGCAATATTGCGGACGATCACAGTATCAAGTGGATTTTTATCGCACCGGTATGGACTACAGTAGATTTTTTTAGAATTGTGTGAGAAAATCCATTCCAGAAAACAATTTAAAATGATTTTTGTACAAAGATTGTTCGTATATTGGACTTAAACTGTATTTATTTCCTCATATCAAATTTGTCACTTGTTGCCACAATAATTTAATAATAATAATATTTTTCCAAGAAAGGTATATACTTTCCACATACTGTGGTGCCTTTTATTATATCTATAAAATGCTTTAAGAAATGTGCGTTTTCAAGAAAATGGTATACACGATTAACAGTTAACGTTATTAACAATTTATTGCCAACTGCTACGATATGTCATCTTCTGCAAGTTGATGTTAATATCAGTATGTAATACTAGCCGCGAAGGTATAGTATTGATAGCAGCTTAAGTAAGCTCAAAAACACAGTATACATGTACATAAGTCATGTATACGTAGCTATGTACGATGAATATTAAAAGATCCAAGCAATGATACAATGGAAACGATTACTCTTGTAAATCGAAGTTGTTATCCATTCAAGCCATCTCTCCTAAGTTTGTGAAAACTGATAAAACAGGCGTTTGAGCAGGTTTAAAACCTTAACATTTGGCATCAGTTGCAGTTTGAACAGGGCAATGAAGATGATCCGTTCTGCCCCGTCCTGTGACAATAGATTCTGCATGTTCTTCAATGTCAGTCCAAATGCTTGCATATTTGTTTAATATCGATTTTCGGATGCCTTTTGAAGGGGCAGTATACTAGTAGCACGTTTCTGGACAATTTTAAATTCTAAATGTTTCGCTGATAATTGTACGTTAATGTTAAATGTATTTCTTTTATAATGTCAAAAATCTCATTACACAAACCAATCATCCATAGCCAGGGAACAAAATATAAAGATTCACATAAAATGCATTGGCAGCCATTTTTGTGTCAACACCTTTACTTCATTTGTGTAAGAAAAGGAATCGCATTGCTTAACTTAACATTGTATATTAGATATATCACTGCTTCATTTAGTTTTTAAATACATCGTCTTTGGACTAAAACACATTCCTGATAATGTGATGTCAGGAAAATGAAAATTAATGGTTCCAATTGAAAGACAACGTATTTAAACTAAATGGAGCAGTAATAATTCAAATATATAATGTAAGGTTCAGCCATGCGATTCCTTTTTCTTACAAAAATGAATTAAAGGTGTTCACACAAAAATGGCCGCAAATGGATTTTATGTGAATCCTCATACTTTGTCCTCTGACTATGGGTGATTGGCTTGTGTAATGTAATTGTTGACACTGTCAACATAATTCATCAGGCATTTACTTACAATTATAAGTTCAATTTTAAAAATATAAAATTATCAAAAAACGTGCTACTGCCCCTTTAAAGCAGATGGTAGAGTGTCATAGAATTAGATCAA
The DNA here is from genome assembly GCA_916613615.1 of Steromphala cineraria. Taxonomy (NCBI): domain Eukaryota; kingdom Metazoa; phylum Mollusca; class Gastropoda; order Trochida; family Trochidae; genus Steromphala; species Steromphala cineraria. The sequence continues at coordinate 69,697,232 of OU744721.1, forward strand.
GCCTACTCCCATCGAATGTAACAATGTTTCTTAAAACTTACCATGAGTGTCTGATTTGACATGATGACACATTCCTTATTAGATCTGGAGTATGTTTAACTTTAACATGTCAGAGTAGGTAAACACTCTGTAGACATTTTAATGTAATAAAAGCGTATCTACCGGGAGAAAGGTTTTTTTTGTAGAGTTCTTAAAATAAAGTTTTAGTACAGGCAATAAACCAACCCTTAATGACATGAACAAATGTAAATTTCTTTTCAGAAATAATAGTCACATATAAAAACATCAAACTATGTACAATAAAGTGATAAAAAAAAGTAAACAATAGCATAGACCAGATTTAGTTAGTGAATTTTCTTGATCGCCAATCCGCTGATCCGTCATATGTTTAGTTATGCTCGACGAATGTAGCTTAAAGAATTTGTAGAATTAAGAACTGTCGCGTCAGATTATAAGAACAACTTTCGATTTTCTGTTGTGTAGAGGTCCCGGGTTCGAATCCCGCTAGACGTGAAATATTTGATTTTCTCTCTTGCAACACTAGTATCTGCATATATATTGCAATAAAGAAGTTGACGTTGTTCTTCAGCAAAACTTAAGTTTCTAGGTATGCAAATCAAGTTATGCTACATTGTATCGTTGACTGATTGGTTCTATTGGTTTAATTATACTGCCTTATTAGCTCCTATATGATACATAATATAGTTTAATAGTTGAAAAAGTGCATGTTCGCGAATGATGTAGCAGATATTTTAAATATCGAAAGATATGTGGTGAAATGATAACCTAAAACATTCTGTTTATGTTGGTTAGCCTTCTACACATTGCATACTTATTGTCATAAAATATTTAAGTTTGACATATTGAGTCAAAAATATCTCCATCTCCATCTGTCACAAAAAAGCAATTGTCTTTGACACACATGGGTAATATATGAATGTTCGGGATAGGTTTTTGTTGCAGCTTACGATTTAACACCACTGATCCAATTAAACTGATTGGACGGAAATACTGATTGAACATTTTCACATCTGTTGTCCGTGTTGACATCAATTTGTTGCCCTCTATTTGTGTGCTCTATCTCAACCAAGTGCAAGAGCACATTGTGCTAATTAAACATGACTCCTGGCGTCTTTATCTGATAAAGTTGTCTTGGTAATGTTCTGCATATATTTTCTAATTTTTTTGGTGTTTTTTAAATTTGTATCTTTGAATTAGCTTTATGTCTTATATGAATCGTTCAAATTTTCAATGGAGAGTTTTTGTTGTCCTTTTATCAATTTGAATACCTGTAAATTTACTAATTATCATTTCACTCATTCCATTCCCTAAAAACTATTTCGTTACGTGTGGGCTCTTTGAATGTTTTATCAGCTTCTGGGAAATTTCATATCGGACATAATCAAAATAGCACTGGCATTACAAACATGATTTCTCAGAATGGTCCACTTATCATCAGATGTGTGTGTGATTTCTAAAATTGTCTAAGAAGCAACTTACTTGTACAGATTGATTATTTGTAAAAGTTTATTGTTTTCTAACATGTTCAACCGGCCCTACACTACTACAGTGATAGTTTGCTCATATCATTGGGTATCAGAAATGTAACAGGCCATCATTCCCTTAAGACTTGATGATCTAACGGTTTTCTTGAAGCTCTAAAGCAATGCTCCCCACAGAGGTAGAAGTCATGAAATGTTGATCTGGCCTCTGTTCCAATTAGCAGATTTTGCGGGATGAAATGGTAGATGCCTAATTGGATGCAATCAAAGATGCGGTCCTAAAATCATCATTGTGATATGAACCACCCTTTCCATGCGAAAAATGTTGTCAAATAAAAAAAATAATTAAATAGTTTGTGGAGAAAATTGCCAACAAGGGAGAGTGCAGTTTTTTCTAATTGAAACAGAAGTTAGATCAACATTGACTAGATCTACCTCTGTGGGGAAAGGATGTCTAAAACGTTTGCACCAGTAGAAAGCATGATTTAGCCTTCAGTCACCTAAGTAGCTGAGTTATTTTGAGTTTTCTTTGTGCAAAGTAGTGAATTTTTATCTCTATATTGATATTTTTAACAAGACCATAAGTAAATTCTGTATGCAGTAATTTTGAGAAGCAGAGTTCAGAGCTCACAAGCATTTGTTCCAGTTTGTTTTAATCAACAATCAACAAAGAATGGTTACTCACCACCCTCTATGTGTAAATTCAACAAAGATAGTGCTTAAATTTTCACAGTTCATAAAACAAATCTTGTTGACATAATAGTGTTTTTTGTACCAAGTCCATAGACAAAAAAACATTAATTAGCCAAAAGAAGAATTGATTTTATTCTGTGTTAATACACAACAGACAAGCTATATTACATATATCCAATATAACTATACAAAATGAATAACATTCATACATGTACATTGGAATCAATGATCTTACAAAAAAGAAAATTGAATTGAAATGAAATTCATACTTACTATTTATCAAGGTTTGTGTTTTCAAAAATTACAGTGCATATAGGAAGTCAATAGATCTCTCCACTTCTAAAAAGAATTTTCTGAATATTATTTTGATTAATTCTAGGCAACTATGTAACTGATTAATAGGCAACATATTATTTTACACTTATTCACAATATCAAAGGAATCATCAAATCCATTCTTTTTCTTACGTTTTAGTTTTCTATGTGTGCATCAATCGAACCAATAAATGCACTAGTCAGTATTTCATAATAGAGTCTTCTAGATACACAGTTACAATAATGGTCATTCTCTTCTTTATTAAAATCATATTGTAGATACATGAATTGAAACTTGAAAAACGTTTCAAGCAACAATATTTTCTTGAAAGCTAATTTAACCTGTATACTTTGGTGGCAATGAACTTGTTGTCAGTGATTGATTTGTTATCTGTAATGACTTCAATGTGTTAAACAGTTACGAGTAGTGATGTTACAGTCTTATAATGATGATATGAAATTGATCATTCATTCTTTGTATTTGTATGTGAAGTAGTAGCATCATGATCAGATATAATAACAAGCACTCATATCAAAGACAGATTAGAAATCAAAACATATGAGAAATCCTGCCACAAGCTAAAATCAACACCAATAAATTAGTAACAACATAATATCATAACATATGCAGTAACACATTATTCACAAGCACATTATATTCAGTATAAGGTAATCATGTGAAAAAATAATTGTTCATAATATATTTAATCATGTAACAAAGAACATATCTGGCAGTACCATCATAGCATTTCCAAGTAACAAGAAAGAATTTGTAACATGATCACCTTTGATGTGAGACACATAAATAATAATAGGCATGATTCATCAAATTTTTATAGACAGGTACATGAAGTTTCAATATCAACATGAAATACATGTTCTTGAGAACTCTTTAATAACTTCCAGGGCATTGGTTGCAACAGGTTCATCCCTTTCACATCTTTCCCTAATATTCTTTCTACACTAAATCAGTCTGATTACAATTTGCCTTGTTCTGAAGAATAAAAGTTTTTACATAATAACTCGAAAATCAAGCTTGTTATTTCTCCACTGAGTCTGACCACAGCCCCGTAGGTTGCATGTTCTGATGTAATCTCAGCTAACCAATGACAAGCTGCCAGTATAAGCCTTCAGTATCAGTGGCTGGGGCTAGTTACTCCTGTTAACCATACTTTCAACTTTATCATCGCTTGAGGTCTTGTAAGCAAAACAATGTGATTGGTCTACTAAAAACTGGGCTTTGGCTTTTGAAAACTTGGTAAAAAATAAGCAGTCAGACCTAGAATAGAGGACTGGGACAACTTTAATCAGAGTGACAGTAATTTGTTTGGTCTATGGTTAAAAAGGTGTCTGCCTTTGAAAGAAGGGATGTGCTTGAACCATGCATCCTGAACACCTATGAAGTGCATGGACTTACAGGATTTTCATCTGGCTGCTGTGATTAAGGTGTCACCAGGAAGGCAGCTCACAGAATGTCATCACCATTAAGCAAATTAAAAGTTGATTCCAGGAAAGGAGTAAACTTCAATCTGAATGTAATCCCTGGTCCTTACAGAGGAAGACCTTGTATATATTCCCCATCTAATTCCAAATTCCTGACAAAAGGTTTACACATGATAACCAATGTTTGCGAATATAAAGCAATAAAGATAAGAAATCCTTAATTGTGTAAGAAATTACACTATTCTAATATTCTTTGTTAAAAAAACATGTGCCAAGTTGTCTTATCAGTAATGATAATTTGTTTGATTGACAAAATTCAATCTTCAGCGTCAGATTCATACTTGACTTTACATAAACAGGCACTTTCAGCCAGTGAGGGTTACAAGATTCAGGTTTTGCCTGGCTGAAACATTAGAGACAAGTGAGTCAGGGCTGATGAAATCATTGAAATAATGTAGCACAGTACGTTAAAGCCCTTGCAATGATGTAGAACCTTACATTAAAGCCCTTGCAATAATGTAGAACTGTACATTAAAGCCCACTCACCCTCCTACAATGAAAGACTTTTGATGCTAAAATGAATGAACTAAGTGAGCACTAGGATTTGGACTTCATCTTTGACGCTGCTATCCACTCATCTATCCGTGCCTTCAGTTCATGCTGTGGTTCCACCATATCCAGACTCAGGGGGGAGCGATTGAACGGGTCGGTCTGGTCACTGCAAGATCAAATTCTTTTGTATAAAGCATCAAAACCATTAAATCCCTTGTATGTTGTGGTGATTATGTTAAAGTTCTCATCGGGTTTTGCAATAGTTAATTTGAACCTTTCAATGAACTTTTTCACCCGTGGTTTCTGATTACATAAAAGGTTGAATCGGTTATGAAATGCTTTTTTTTTTGGGGGGGGGGGGGGAATCTTACTGATAAAGAAAAGTATAAAACATTTCAATAGTACAAAATCATTTTAGAAGTGCTAAAAACCATTTGCTAAATTTCAATAAAAAGTCCTATTGCAGCACATGTATATTTTTAACTCCAATTTCAATGCTTCAGTTAAAGGTTCCTGATCAAATATTTAGAACACATATACCTTTCAAATAAAAGTTGAAATCTTTGAAAAAAATATTCAACCTTCCAATACATCTTCTCATAGACCAGATAGGAATCACAACAGTTGTTTTCATATTTATCAACATCTTATTAAATTTTCAGAAGCTATTGACTTGATTTTTGTTAAAAGAAAGAAACTGTGACATCCAGCATTTTAAAACTCTCAGAAAAGTTTTGGATGTTGGAAATCATCAGGAGAACAACAAATCTGGCATCAAGATTACCATCATGTTGACCAACCTGAGGATGTGCCTGGCTATGACTCCCTTATCTACGATGTTGCGTGAGGAGGGGAGGAGGACAGGTTCTCTCATGAGGGTGCCCATGATGGGGTCGAGGAACTCCTCCGGGGCATCAACCAGCAGCTCTTCCTCCTCTCGACGACTCTCTGCGAGACCCTGTGGGGAGAGAAACACGTGTGATAACCTGTGAATGTTAACCAGCTTTCTCTGATCCCCTGCCTTTGAGGATGAAAGAACCTGTATAATAAGCTGTGAATGTTGACCAGCCTTGAGTTCAGTAACATGAAATTTCTCAAGCTGATCGTGAGCGCTATGTTAAAAGAAGGATGTCTGCCCCAAACAACATATTACTGAACACAATGCTGCTCATTCTAATTCCATGCCTCTAACATTGCAAAAAATACAGATATTTCTGCTTAAAATACCTTGATTACAGAATGATATTGAAAAATGACATTCATTTATGTTAAGCATTTTTCAATGATTAATAATGTGAGTGTATTTAACTTGAATCACATCAAACAGGGAAAATGATCTTCTAACAAAACTTGTTATAAATTGAAACAAATATCAATCAAAAACAAATTAGTTCAAAGTGTTATCCCTAATCCATAGAAGATTTACAATAGTATTACCCTGATAAATCATTTCACAAAAATAAAAAAAAACCTAATAACTACCCAGATATTTGAAAGAAAGCAGTAGCAACCTACCCTGATCTTATCCTCCAGACCGAGGAAGTTGCTGATGATCTGTGGAGAAGTGCTGATCTTCTGCAGGACCTGAACAGCCTTAGCAAACAGTTCTGGAGAGTAGGATCTCTCGTCTTTAGACACGGCCTCTGTGAATGTGTCACTCTCTCCCAGGTTGAGGTAGATCTTGGTGATGTCCTGCACAATCTGTTGGGGCTTGAACTCATACTCATTCTTGTCCTTCACGTTGAAGTTACGCTGCTTTGGTCCCACCTGGCCAGCAAGGTTTGGAGTTAGAAATACATACATTTTACACAAAGTTCTTGAAAAGGGTTTTACTGCCAGTTTACATGTGCAATGAAATGACAGCAATAAACACAACTTACTATTACTTTGTTAAAACAGCACAGTTTTTTTTACCGTTATTTTCAAAGTTAGAAATAATGAATTTAAAGCAAAGTAATTGAAAAGTATTTTTCATAACCACACCTTACTATTGCTTTATTAAATGACACTGTTTTTTAGAGATTTTTTCTCATTTAGATACGCTATAACCTATATTGCAGATCAAAAAGTATCTAAACAAAAGTAATATAGCTGCCTTTTTTTAATAGAAAAACACTATAGATATATGGCTATTCAGGACAGTAACCAAGATTTACAACAGAGGAAGAATGATCAAAAAGAAAAGATAGCCCTATGTTGTTTTCTCTGATGTACATAATCCACCAGCACAAAGTAACATTACAAACTGATGCAAACTGATGTCAGCATCTCCTTGTAAGATTGCGACCAAGATTCACTCACAAGATGGAGGAGGAAATAGTTGAGCATGCCGGCGATACGGTCGACGAGGACGGAGTGGCAGAAGATGGAGTGTATCTCCTGTGAGAGGAGCTCAAGGGAGTGGATGGTGTAGTTGGCCATCACGTTGTGGTAGCGAGCCAACATGCCCAGGTGGCGGAAGTTAGACTCTGTCTCCTGGCGCTGTCTCTGGTCCAGATTGTTCCAGTCTCCTCGCTCCTTCTCTCCCTGCTTCTCCTTGATCTGACTCATGTACTGCAACATCAGAGAATTCTAAATGATATCCTGTTTAATAACATTACAATGACACTAGTGAATTATTTGGTATTTATAGAATAAAAGTACATTAAATGCCGATTCTAAATGATATCCCGTTTAATGACATTTCTATGAAACAGTGAATGGTTTGGTATTAATAGAATTAAAGTAAATTAAAATTCTGATTCTACCAAAAAACTGTATCATAAAAATGTAATAAAACAGACATAAGTATTTCACCCATTAATCACTAAATTTAATCGCCAAAATTTAAAGAATTGACAGTTGCTTTGTGATGTCATGGTCAACTGTTATGACATCATCATTATGTAGCATCATTCAGTCAGCCACAATGTTTGTTAATTTTGTAGTTTTACCAAACAGCAATATCTTTAACAGGCAATTAATAAATACATTCTATTGCATCTTTTATTTCAATTACAACACTACAAATATAGCCATTTTTGCAACATAGCAACAATTGTCATCATCATTAAGTTGACAATATTTAAGATCAAATGTTATTTAAGAAAAAAGGTTGTCTATTTGTCTTCCTTAATTTGGTTTTATTCATTGCCATCACATCCATGAAAGGTGTAAGGGTGATAAAATGATTTAACAAAAACGGGATATCTTTACCAATTTGATAACTGTTGAAGTTTTAATGTTGATCTGGCTATAAACATTTAAATCAATGACATATTGGCAGTTTGAGAAATATACATTAAAGTCTTAATGGTAAAAGAAACCTGCATGATTAAGTTCAAGCTTACCAAGAGTTTGGTTGTAAAAATGATGTATGTGACAATGGTAATTTTTAAGAAAAACCTAACATAACAAGGTGGTTTTTTTAATTACTGAAAAAAAAAAAAAATTTTTTTTTTTTAGGTGACTACTAATTAAAAAATTAGGAAATCATTTAATCCATCAATCGAGCACAGCACATATGGCTGAGCATTCAGAAAGCTTAGTTAATAGATCTAAATTGTCAAAACATCGTAAAATCTTTTCACCCTTTTTTTTACTGTTTTAATTTATGTAATTAGTTAAAACAAGCAGCAGTCGAATGGTACCACGAAGAGCAATAACAACCTAAATGAACCAAAATTGCTTAGTACAACAATTGCCTGGGGCAAATGGTCAAGGAGGATAGAGAACCCTGAGGTCAACTCTTAGGGAATATGATACCCTGTCTCATGCCAATTAATGAGGAGCAATTCTGTCTGATCATACATGTGAAAACCAATCTGGTAAGAGTACAAGTGTCAATTACTGTCATTAGTGCTGATTGGAGTCAAACGATCACTTTATTTTGAAAGAATATTGACGTCATTATCTCTGCCTTCTGGTAAAACTAATAATAATTTGACGATCATTTCTCATTTCAAATATGAAAACCACAAAGTAAATGACTTGCCAATCACCTCCAGGCAATTAGAGAAAATAATAAGATCTCTTTTATGTTGATTAAAAACTTTCCAAAGTAGTACATGTTAATGATAAGTGCAGAAAAGGTTGTGATTTTCTAAAATGGTTGAAATATATTTACTGCCTATGTGGTTATTTCAATTGAGAAGTGTTTCCCACACAACATAGGTCTCTGATGTGATTAGTTTTATGAATAAAACTTAATGGGATGAAGTTAAAATGTTTGCCAAAATAGGTGAATATAGCAAAAGAATATATCTGGTGACCTTGAACTTTGAAATTCGTAGGTCACACAATCAATGAACACTTCCAAATCAATGATTTTTTTGCAATTTAACTTGATAACTCATGACCTAACCTTTGACCTTGAATGCAAACACAATAATTCCCACTACGTATAATTTGTAAGATATGTTTATGAGTCCTAAAAAAATTAATGAAATGAAGTTATAATGTTTGCCAAAAAAGGTGAATATAGCAAAATAATATATCTGGTGACCTTGACCTTTGAAATTCGAAGGTCACATAATCAATGAACACTTCTTATTAAGTAAAACAATATTTATAACTGTAAGTTTTGGTTCTATTTATGAAACTAACCATACCCTTCAAAATGACAAAGATCAAACTGTTGCCATGGAAACCCAAAACAATTTTTCAAGAATTTGAAACCTCGAATAGGCACGTCTACATCATATGAAGACTGGATGTATCGGTAAACCAAATTTGGTGAGGATTGGTCAAGTAGTTTCAGAGTTATGCTCCGGAAACCCTACCCTTTAAAATGACAAAGTAAAGATTGCTGCTATGGAAACCTCAAAAAAACAATATTGAAAACAGGATAAAACCCCAAAAATGACAACTTCATGATATGAAGAGTATGTATACCAAATTTGGTGAAGATTGATCAGAGTTATGCTCCGGAAACAAATAGGAACGCTGACGAGGACGTGGACGGGAACCCAGCCAAAACCAATATGTCTCTCAGCCCTTTAGGGGAGACATTATAACCAAATATACTTTATTTATCCAGTCTATAACAGTTTAAAAAAAAGATATTGAAAACCTATTCTTGTATACAAGTCTGCATATAGAAACAAATGTATATGTAATGTATCATAGGCCTGAATCATTTTGTGTACCAAAATAAAGTTTTATATCAAATAAGAAATTTCATTTTTTTGGATATCCTGGGATTGAAGCTTACACAGGTAACATACACTGTTAATGTTTAGTTTCAAATCAAATAATCATTGAGAGAGTGCTATTGATTATCTTGCATTATGTCCATACCCTTCAAGGTTGTGGTTTTACAGCTACCCAAACCTATCATTTCTTACCATTACCTCACTTATCATTAAAGTTAGCTAATTCTTGAAAGCAGTAGATATTCTGGGCAAGAAATATCAAATTCTGTTTGGTTGCATTAAACTTATGTTTGGTTGTCACTACCAGTAATATTTTTTCGAACTGAAAATTTGAACTGTCCACTTGAACTACTTAATTTCACCCTTTGCATATTTCACACAAGACACAAATCTGTTGGAGATGAAACATGGCTCTCTAGGTCAATAGCGTTAATCATGTAGATGATCAAAAACGAAAGAAGTGTTTTTGTAGGGACCAACACAAAAGTTTACCCTTTTCAAGTCCTAAATTGTCAAGAATCAGGACTACAAAGGATATTAATATCTCATAAAAGAATTTGAAATAACATTAAAGGTGACCCATCTAATTCAATAGATCAAAGAACAAACCTGAAATAAAAATACAAAATATCCTACAACAAAACGTTTAAAAGGTTGGATTGCTGGCTAGTGTGAAATTTTTCTGGAAATGGTAAAAGATTTGCCATGCTCGTAAATGATAGGGGCTATCACCAAATCTTAAAATTTTAGTCTTAATATTATGAAGATGTTACTGTTTGATTTGCCAATTGATTGGAAAAAGCCTACACACCCATATTTGAGGGTGATTAGTCAAGAGGTTAAAATTTGGATCATCAAGGTGCAAGAAACATTACCAAAATCTTCAGCTTTTGGGGTGCAGTGCCTCGAGAGAAAAAGTTAGACATGTGAAAAGTTTACAGATAACATTTGGCGAACTCTGGGCATTGGGACTTAAGAGCTAGAAATAAGTTTCATGGTTGCAGATATAAATCTCTAGTTGAATTAGAAGAACCAAGAAATATGGCCTATTTACAGCAGAGAATTCGGGGAAATAAGACATTTGAGTAGACTCTGTTCTGGAGGATTTTAATGACAAACACCTTGACATACATATATATAGAGATTATTACCTGAGGAAGTGTGTCATATGAATTTTACGAAACGAGTGTGAATTTTTGTATTACCCGAGCGAGAGCGAGGGTTATACAGTCAGACCTTGATAATCCGAACGCTTCCGTTTTTCATAAAAAACGTTCGGATAGTGAAACGTTCGGACTACTGAAACCAACCTAACAAGTTGGAGTTACTCCCTTTTGAATCTACAGACAGACGAGAACGTATTTAGAATATCATTTACATTTGTACACAAAACAACTGGGATACATATATCAATAAAACAATAAAAGCACAAAATAATTTCTGGATACATGCACACAACATGCCAAACATTCAATTTCCTCAATCAAGCTTGAAGAACCTGCCAGGTACAGATTTGGTACTCAGTGGCTTGAAGACCCATGCATAGTAATCAAAGTTTCTAAGTTCCTTTCATCACCAACACACTCATGGTATGTAATGATGAAGTCCATGTATGCTCTCATGCTATCACACAATTTACTACAATCACAAAGTCAAGAAACACAAAGTGAGACATTTCAATTTATTACAATCACAAACTACCGACACGCTCAACTCAAGTGTCAATCCACTGTCATTGAAGTTTATCGATCCGGTCATTGTATTGATCACTTATCCGAACCCGTTTTATGAACGGCCGGATTAATGAAGCAGAAATAGTTGTAATTAACTTATCCGTTACAGCTAATTGGCGTTCGGATTCGGAGACTGAATCAACAGATTAATGAATCAACCTTTAATGAGTTTATATAGAGATTAGTTTGGTTACAGCCTGCTACCGTTCGGATACCGCGAGATTCGGATTATCGGTGGACGGATTATCGAGGTCTGACTGTACACAAACTTGCACGAGTTTCGTAAAAAACATATGACACACTTCCGAGGGTAATAATTTCTTTATTACCGATTCTATTCCATTTTACCATCTTAGAAAAATCAAAGAAACGGGCTGCTTCCCTTACGACGGCCGGCTACGGTGACGTCGCGAACAATGATGTTATGACGTCACAGGCGAAAAAATACGGGAACTCGCGCTACAACAATCGTTGCTAGGCAAAAGGGATATGTGCACTAGTGCTCATATTGAAAATACGTCACAACTTATTTTAAACCATATGGGTAATAAATTTCTCATAGTACCCTCAAAGACAAGTCTCATATTATAAGTTGTTTGCTTCTCACGAGGGTAATACGGTCTGATGTACCATCTTTGTAGATATGTTGCTCGAGCCGCAAGGGGAGGGTTGACATTTCTACAAAGATGGTACATCAGACCGTATTACCCGAGGGAGAAGCATACAACGTATTTATCTTACCGTCATGTCAGAAGAAAATATATCCATTTTAGTTTGACTGCCGTTAACGGATGTGCCATCACCGCATGAACGGCCTTGACCCTAAATGTAAACAAAATGGCGTCGTCCAACCCGACTGCAATGTTATGAATCGTGTTACGTAAAACTTTTACACTAAACATGCTGAAAAACTATTTAATTTAAATCCTATAGCATGTGCAAGTAATGCAATGCAGAATTTGGTTCCAAACAAAACTTAGAATGACGAGAAAACAAATCTATAAAAAATAATCACGAAACAGCTGATCGAACGTATGTAAACTCTGGACACCGCGTGCGTCATTTGGTAACGTCATCTTAACCCTATGCGACACCTCTTCTCAGAGAGGAGCTGTTGCTATGGCAGCGGGGTACATGAAATTTGTACACCGTGAGAGGTGAGACTCGCGGTGTACATAAGATAAAACGAGTCGATCGTGAGCCAATCAAAAACGAGTATTTTACTGTAAGGTAAGATAAATCAACATGCTCACCTGGAGTGCTTCATCGAGAAGGAAGATGGCGTCGTTGATGAGTAAGTTGACAAATCGGAGGAAGAGAGGAGAGTCGGCATCCTCTATGTGTCTCTCTGCTTCTACTGCCAGCTCCTGCAATAGAGTTAGCTAATGATCTAAGAGTTCTCTCCCTTAGCATATGAAACCATGCCTTTCAAACACAGGCGTAACGATCGTACCTCGAGAGAGGATGAAACACAGGTGTTTCTCCATTTAAGTAATAGTATGAGTCTGACAGCTGTGCTTTCAAAGAAGTAATAATACTGTGAATTTCATTCTTCAACCAATGATAGGTCTCCCTTTTTTCTTATTCATCAAAGTTATAAGCCCAATGATGAAATTGAAGAAGAAGTACTCTATAATCCAATCATCTCAACATTGAACATACACTTATAATTTTCAATTCAAAATCTATTCCTCCAGTTTACCTTGATAGCAACTTTGTGAATGTTGATCTCCCAGATGTACTCAAGCACCTGGTACATAGGTCGCCTATAGTTGAACTTCTGCTCAAACTCCACGCTCTGTCCCGTCATCTCGATACTGACAAACACATGCAGCAGTGTGCGAGAAAGCTGGGAGACGAGTGGATGCTTTACGTACAGCTGCTCTCGATGGAATCTGGGCAACAGTTATTCAAATAATATTCAACTACTTCAGACTAGAATGATTGATTTGGAAGTCAAAGTGAAAGTTTTCTAAGATAAACATAGCATAAACGTAAACATTCAATAAATTGGTTCACCAAATAGTTTTCAACTACTAGAAAATTGATTGAATAGTTGATTTTGAGGGTCTTGGAAAAATGTTTTCTTGTGATAAGATGGCGATAAAGAAGTTATCCGGAGAGTGTTTTTGTTTCTGAGAATAATGCCACTTCTACCATTTAATAATCTCTTCATCTTTTCAGAATTATCAAACACCTGAAATCAAGAGTTTTATAGGGTTTCTTGAACACTGTGACACCATCAAAATTATTACATGATAGTTTTTCAAGCTGTGAGGCCATTAACTGAATTGAAGAATCAATTAATTATACAGAAGGGTTCAAATGTGGTATCTTAGCTGATAAAATTTATGGTAGCAAACAAAGTTTATGTTTAATGCTAAAATTGTGAAATTTTGCCAAACTTCACATTCACACAATTGTCTGATAATTTCCTCAATGTAGGTATAACCACCTGGAGAGGAGTCCGGAGTGTCCACTGTTCTTCTTGTCTGGCATGAGAGCGGCCAGGAGATCAGCCAGCTCTGCACGGAGATGAGGGTTCTTCATCCTCTCGGGGCTTCCCATGAAGACCAGGATCAGTGTCATCAGGTGGTTCACTCTCTCTCCAGCTAACTGGGTACAGAGAATGTGGTCAAATCTTCATTACATATTTCAGGATATTCCCTTTGTCTCTTCTAACTTATATTATATTATTTCATTGGTTTATTAACAAACGGACATGACTGAAAATTTTCAAGCCAACATTCTTATATTTTGTGGCCCTAAAAGGTTTCATCTAAACTTTAGTCTTGGCTCTTTGTATGTAAAGAAATAAGTCCCCTTTCTCAAAGCCCTAAGGTGATGTAAGTCCTTAAGGTAGCTTTAATGTAATGTTAATGAATGGGAGTTAAGGTCAACCTTAGTAAAGGTTGCTTTGTGAAAGGAGGCCTAGGATGGTGGATGATGGACAGATAAAACCAAGGATGAATGTTTTGATCTTATATAAGTATTATGCTATCATAATAGAATACATTTTTTTTTACATTCATAGATAATCATAATATTTACTTTATGGGAATTAACTAATAACTAAATAATTAGTGAATAATTAGTGTCAATCACAAAGGAACAACCAGCAAAATGAACAAAAAGCTTCACAATACCTGGAACATTTCCTCCTTAAACCTCTGACAGAAGAGCACATAGTCGGTGAGGTTGCCCATGATGAACTCGGGCACAGAGCTGAGAGAGGGGGGCACCTGTTCAGGGAGGGGGAATGTGACCGGCTGGAGAGAGGACGTGCCCTGGTGCACCGCTATCTGGACCAGCCAGGCTGCTGTTGCGAGGTGGAAGTTGTTGCACATCTCCATCAGCTTTGGTTCTGTTAGTGCTGCCTTCATGCTCAGGAACAGTGTCATACCTGTCCGTATAGGAGTTGGATCACATATTGAATGTTATCGTCATGAGTTGGGGAAACAATGAGTTTAAGGGAGCTTTGTGAAATACATGTCAAATAATTATAAAGAATGTCAAATTTGTGTTGACTTATTCACTGTTTGACAATTGATGAATATAACTGATTGCTTTGAAAGTTTAAGAATTTCACTGCAAGGTTATGCTTGTTACAATACTGATTTAGATTAAATCAGCTTGAAAAATAGGCCTGTCTGACAGCTTGTTACATGATTTCTTTGGAATTAAGATATGTTTTTCATTGTTTGACTTTGCTATGACAAGTAAACAATTCACTTATATGATTTTCGGAAACAACTATTTTAAAAGTGCAAAATCAAGTAGTATATGGCCGATTCTCACATAATTCTCATGAAAATCACAACTCCTATAAAATTGTTTTATCAAATACTAGCATCTTTCAACACCAGAATATAAAATGAGAAATCCCAATGTCTAACCTTTCTCCATCTGAGCTTTAACACTTCTGATTGGTTCCTGATCCTCGTTGAGTGACTGGCCGTGCATATCATTGTAGAGTCTCTGGACCCTGTGGAGGTCCTGGTTGAGTTTGAGGAACTTGTCGTGGACCATGTGGAAGCCTAGATGGAGACACTGCTGGGTGAGGAAGAAACACTCGGTGATGAAACTGTACACTGTGTCCTTGTCTGCCTCCACCTCACTCCCTTCCTCTATCTGCACTAGCTTCGTCTCCGTGTTCAGACCTGCAGGACCAGAGATTTATAGAAATCAATCATTATCTACTTACCATAAATTATGCAGTGTATAAAAAAAGATAGGAAACCTAGCATTTCCTGAAAATTAATTGGTCAATTCCTTAGGAGAAAATGAAGAACAAGATGTGTTTGTGAAACACGAATGCCCCCGGATGCATCCTGCTCGCTGTGTCAAGGTCAAGGTCACAAGGTCAAATGTCATGGTGTCATCTGAAAGGCCTCATCACAAGGGATCCATATGTCAAGTATCAAAGACCTAGCACTGACAGTATAGAAACTATAGCCAAGGTTAAAGTTTTCAGAAAATGCTCGCTGTGTCAAGGTCAAGGTCACAAGATCAAATGTCATGGTGTCATCTAAAAGGTCTCATCACAAGGGATCCATATGTCAAGTATCAAAGACCTAGCTCTGACCAATCAAAAGTTATGACCAAGGTTAAAGTTCTTGTGGAAAAACGGACGGACGGACGGACGGACGGACGGACAGACGGACAGGTGAAAAACAATATACGAGATTCGGGGGCATACAAAATTGGAAAAGTTACCAGTCCTGTCCAAAAAGTAACCAGTCCTGGCATAAAGTAGCCAGTTTAAGGACTAGCGCAAGGGCTTTATTCTAAACATTGCCATAATGGTTATGCTGGCTGAGATGTGAAGAGATTGATATCCAAAATAGTTATTAGATGACAATTTGATGATTGAAGGGATATTGAGAGAGAGTGAACTCCCAACTTTCTAATTGCACAAATCTTTCAAGGAAACATAGTCCTCTTAGTCAAGTCTTTCATTTTGAGAATGTTTTAAAACCACAATACATTATAATATGTTAAAATGTATTGTTTAATTTGGTTCATACATGTCCATATTAGGAAAATCCCTGAAAAATGTCAATGATATGCAAATTTGCGTGAAAAACAAGGAAGAGTAACAAAGAGTTTAATTAAACACAGATATCTTATGTCATTAACATCATCTTGATCAAAATAAACTAACTTTGATGACAAGGATTTGATCCCAAGCCCAATATCAAAAGTATCATAGAAAGATATAATTTTAATGAAATCAAACCGACCTGCAGAATGAAGTCCCCTTGTCCTGACCTCTTCCTCATTAGCAGCTACAGCAGAAGTGTAGGATGGTTGGATCTTGAGCAGTTTGGGTGAGTCAGGGTTTGCAAATGGCTGACAGAGTTTGAGCATGACGTGACACAGGTTGAGACTGAAGCCCTCAGTGCAGTACATCTGACTGAACAGCTGCGGAATCTGGTTCGACCAAATCTTTGTTCTGCCTGGAGGAGATAAAAATATATTCTGAATTATTTTGAGGAGAAAATCTCAAGAATCATAAAAAACGTTAATTCGAGGTTCATAGATGCTTTTTCAATTCTAGAGAACTTCACAGATATAAAAGAAAATTTTACCAAATTGGTATCAACAATCATAAGAAACAATATAGACCTAATGTGCATACAGCTTGAACTAAGATGATGTCATAAGTTATTAGTTTTGTGTTGATTCTTTACATGACTATATTACAACATCCACTTTTATGAATTGACATACTGCTAGAATGCTTCTTCTTTCAATTATATTGTCAGAAGGATTGTGGTAAAAACAGACTCTCATAAGTCGAGCGATAAACATTTGTCTTGATTAATTCTTGGTATAAAAGAACACAAAGTCTACCAAGCTCAAAATAGCTAAGCAACAATATCGTGGAAATTCTATCTGAATTTGATATTCTACTATACTTCTTCTTCCTGATGACATATCTGCCTTTTTCTTATACACACAAATATAATCATCATCTTTTCATTAATATTCCCCTACCTGTATTGGTCAGTATAAACTTGCCAAGCCAAGGGGATGGAGTGACTGACAGCAAAAAAGATTGTAATTGACAAACATAAGACTTTCTATAATAAATTCAGATGCAATTGGTTTTATTCTGCCACATTATAGATAGTGTGACCAAACCAACATTTCTAAATTGATCGACTGCTTCACTGTTTCTAACTCCAAGTAAGTTTTTCCACGTACCTGTGTTGGTCTGTATACACTTGCCGAGCCAGGTGAGGACGGAGTGTCGGAGAGCGGGGGAGAGTTTGATGAGAGACACCAACAACTGGTGCATGTGTTCACACACGTTGGACAGCGGCTGGAGCAAGATATATATACATCAATATGGATGAATATTAGACTCCTGGAGTTGTCATATCAACAAAAGCAAATTATAAGTTATACACAGTTCTTTCTCATATAAATAATTTGGGTTGCCAAATCTGGTCATTGGTTGGAGTTGACAAGAATTTGTCAAATTGAAATTGAAATTTGAACCATTTTAATCATTTTTAATTTAGCGTGTAATTGTGGGACACAAAAGAAATAAGTACAAGTTAAATAAACTTGAACTCTGAACACAGAGACTATTTAACACAAGACACTGGCTATAACAAATTAATCTTGCTGCAGAAATGTAAATTAAAGTACTCACGGAAATAGAAATAAAATGGTTTTTGGTGTTTATTTCTTTTTAACTTGAGTATTGTAAGTAATTCTTACATATGTTCAAATAACTAAGTTTTTCCCAACTAGGCCTTATGAAATAATTGCAAAAATATACTTTAAATTGCCCTTGTTCAGGTAAAACGGCCCAAAATTTGCATATTTTCTTTACATTTCAAAACATGCTATAGCTTACGTCACTCTTAGCAATGCGTGTGACAATAAACCTGCTACGCTCTTTTCACCTGAATTCGCAATTGCACGTGCGTTGCCAAAGCAACTCTGCAATTGACAACAGAATTTATGAATGAACTCGTAAAAATAGTAGTTTGTAACACGCGTTTATGTCTGTAAACGTAAATGAAACCACATTCTTTTTCAATTATTTTAATGAATTTTTAAACAATATAAAATAGGAATAGTATTGGACATAGCATATAAATTATTGTACATTAACCCATGTATTTTAACAGACGGTACAGAGATTACAGAAAATTTACATACTATAGCTTGCATCAGAAACATACATTTTGACTTTGAAATAATTTCAAGGCGTGAAAATAACATTTTTCTCTCCTGTAAATTCATATATTTCGTGGGATTTTCAAAAACTGTCTGAAACAAAAGTTGGGAAGAACCATTGTGAATGAATATTTAGAATAAAAATATCCAGTTAGTTTCAAATAAAGAAATAATCGACAAAAAGCATTTTATTTCTATTTCCGTGAGTACTATAGCTAATGCCTTATCAATCAATACATTTTTTTGAAATATCTTAAAATGATTGCCAATGAAACATGGGTACATGGTAAACATTTTGGTGCAATTTCAGAACAAAGTAGGTAAATGTCAATTGTAGGGTATTTTATGTCTCCTTCTACAATGAGGTTCATGTCACTAAACTCAAAATATACTGTATACTACTGTACAAAACACAGAGTAATTCTGTCTGATAAAGCATGATATACTCTAACTGTTTAACAAGTTTGCTAGCAAAAGTTAATTCCATACACTATTCCCAGAGAAAAACAGCTAATAAAAAGGGATTACCTGCCAAATGTTGGCCTCTGTGATGTCATGTTCCTGTTTAGAGGTAGAAGCTGGGTTGTTGAAGAACTGGTACGGGCCTGTTTCAGACTTGGATATACAGCTGAGTGAGAGGGCCGCACCAATCAGTGACATTTCGTACGCTCGCCCATTCTTCCAGTCCCAGGGTGCGTTGTATGCCATGAATGCCTTGTAACATAACATATATATCAATATTTTGTCAGCAAAGCTGATCTCATTTTGTTAAAAATATAGATATTCTAAAAAGGTATCCATGAACAAAACCAACCTGCAAAAAAATGCAACGTGGTAAAAAATAATAATATCTCTTCCAAACAACAGGTGGAAATGCACTTAAATACAATTAAGAATTTCAACCATGATGTGCTACATAATTATAAACTAGCATCTACTTTACAAGAAAAAATTGTAAAGTTAACATTCCTCTCATTCTTTATCAGTACATATACCTTACCTGAGAGATATACAACAATCTTTAGGATAAAACCTAATGTTTCTCAACAGAACTAAAGCTGCCTAACTCATAATAGATTTCAACCGACTAACCAAAACTATAAAACCTATCCTTTCAGACACCTTTAATCAATCAAACTGAATTAATGTTTCAACTACCGACAGAATTAATCTATTCACATACATACCTCTCCCAGTGGTACTGTCTTTGTGAAGAAGTGCATGAATGATATGAAGTAGAGAGTGTCTGCGTGTATGAGGGAGAGATCGTTAGTGAACTTGTGCTTGACGATGTCTAGGATGGGTTTGAAGACCTCCAGTAGAGACCCATCCTCTCTGTTTGTATGGATCTCTTCGCACACAGCTAGGAAGAAGCTCTCCGCAGTCTGGTTCAATCCACCTGTAATAACACTTACTTGTTAACGAGATTTCAATCATACAGGTTTCATGACATATCACATTATCTCATAACAATATGATTTGATAGAACATGCTGTACATTATGTCAGGGCTTTTTGCTTAGAAGAAATATAAACTTTCGACAAGGCCTTGATATTTTTGAGATATAGAAGATTGTAACGTATTATTTTCATTAACTTTAACATAGAAAAACTGCTGTGTAAAGTGAAGCAGTTTTTGTTTTGTAGTTCATGAGAAAATATATACTACTAGATATATATAAAGCCAAAGATACACAGTATGATAAAGAAAATGTATTACTATTTGTATATATTGTCAGAATACGATCATGGTTCTCAATAATACAAATATTCATCAAATCTACCCCCGGTATATTTTTTTGCAAAAATAATTCACTGCAATACAATGTCACTGTACTCAAATAAATAAGACAAAGCTGTAAAATCACATGATCTTAATCAGAGTGAGTCAAAGACTAATATAACAAAAATATTTTTTAAAATATCATTCCAAAATGACTTTATTCTTATACAAGAAGAGATCCCCACCAGCAAGAAACTCGAACTCCTCCTGGTGTATGTCCAGGAACTGCTGGTGGATCTGCTGTGTAGCGTATAGGTCAGGTTGCTGCAGACAGGTCCGGGCATTCATCAGGATCAGGTCCTCACACTCACTCAGTGTACTCCTCTCCTGGTAAAGAAACAAAGGTACAACAAGTGAAAATGTTGCCCTGGCCTCTGCAGCATACATGGTCCTGATATAGTTATTTTCTTGATGTTAGAGACTTACATGTACATTAATTTGGGTCAAATTTTTCTGTTTAGCCTTTTTAAGGAAACCTTTTTTTAAAAGTCACATATATGATTTTCTTATCTACTTTAAAAATATATTTTTAAAAGGAAACATAACTCATAAACAGAGGGAAAATCAATGATTGCTCACTTACTATCCATGAGCTTTACATGGATATTCTGTAGCCACAAGATAAAGGAATTACCCTGTAGACAGTTATCAATATTTATTACCATATGGTTGAAAATAAGTGGTGACATATTTTCAATATGAGCACTAGTGCTCATATCACTTTTGCCTAGCAACATTGATTGTTATAGTGCCAGTTCCTGCATTTTTTTCACCTGTGACGTCATAACACCTTTGTGACGTCACGTTATGACTACCTGAGAGTGACTGCGCTGCTCACTGACACGGGAGAAACACTGGAAGAGGTATCGGAGGACGTCTCTCTCACACGCTGCTGCCGCTGCTTTAACATTGGGTGCTGACTGGGACGAGACAACACTGGCTGCTGGGTCGTCCAACATGACTCGCTCAAACACTGCCTACAAGGTAGAATTTATGAATCGATTAATATTTGATGATGGGTCTGTAATGTAGGACCTTGTGAAAGATGATTAATCATGTAAATCTGCCAGCATGTTAGCTAAGATGTAGAGGCAGTTAGAGGATTTTTTGTAATGGTGGTTGTGTCCCTTTGAACAAATAAAAAGTGGGTTCAGTAAAATTAACTTGTTTACTGAAATATAGTGCCCTGCCCTACCTTAGTAATAATTTAATTGTGTACATGAAAAGAAAGACTATATTTTGAACTCTTGGGAGGGGTGCACACTCTTGCACCACCCTCTTTATCCGCCAATGAGATGTACAGTTTTATCTTAAAATAACTTAATAGGAGTCTACAGGTTTTGAAAGGGATTTCTTAGGATGTGCAGATAATTGCTGAGGGAATTAGTGTCAAACTTATCCAAATTTTCATGACAAAGACGTAATATGATATGGACCACTGGCCTAAAATAGAAGTCACCAACTATCTTAATTTTCTTTATTTCACTATTTGGATAAATTTGACAATTTTAAACTTTAATATTTTCATGCCTCTATATGAAGAAAGTTACCTGTCTGAGGGAGTCTGAATCAAACCATGTCTGGCCAGGTAGAGATGATGACAGGTCCTCCAAGTAGACACATCGAACTGGACGCTTTGCATCTTGCCTGTTATCTGTAATTGCATGACTGAGTGAGTGAATTGGAGGTAAGCGCTTGTATCTGAGTCATTAGGGCAAATGCATGATGTGTAAAACCAAAAGCATGGTCTTACAAAAGGGCTTCTTACCAAAGGTAAATATCATATTTTGAAAGATACATAAATAGAGGTTATCATGCGAGTGTGTTTTGGGATCGTAAATATCCTGCATTAGGAATAAACATTGTATTTTGCGAGCCTTGAACTTCTTTATCATACAATGTCATTTTAAAATTTAATTTGAAAAAATGCCTGATTAAAAATTAGACACATTTTATATGGTCTTTGGCGTGATCGAACTGACGTTCTTTAATCCGACGAGGACGAGTCAATCTCACCAAGGGGCAAGAGTTGCTTCCCTTCGCCTACGTGACAATGGCAGCTTGCGTTGAGAAGGCGATTGAACGAACATTGATGGCCGGAGAGCTAAACTAGATCATAGTCTGTGGATTTCCGAATCCAAACTAAACAATATTAAGTAAAGAACACCGAAGATTGGTAAATGAAGTGTTTGAATACGAGACTTGAACTGCCTTTGGTACCTGTCAGTAAAAATGTTCGGTCGGTTTTATTCATATCGTGATGACAGTGTTTTAGCACTGCTAAGTCATACATATGACTTAGAAAGACCCATACAGTTTTGTTGTTATTTCTTAGACTAATGTTTATGCAATGTATCATTCATATTGTAATGCCTCTCTCCGTTACTAAAGGCGTTCAAAATGTTAACGCTTGTGACGTCATCGGAATTTTCTAAAGAAGTTCCGACCTTGACCTTTGAAATTTGCATCGGTATCCCTATATAACCCGTAGCCACGCCCAACGGATATCGAAAATATCCGTTGACTTTATTATGCTGAGATCACTATCCATTGTATGATAAATGTGTTAATCATTGTAAATTTGTTCAACGATATTGACAAGAGCTTTAATATGACATATTCAGACATCAAACAACCTGCTAATCTAGAATAACAACATAACATTACTATGGTTATTAGAATCATAAGCATCTGGTTAAAGTTTTGAAACAGAGGACCTCCTAATTTATTAGAGGATTTGCTAAAAAAAATATTCAACACCGTTCAAACAAGTGTAAATGAATCTAAAGACTTTACCTTTGTCAAGAGTTATCAAGAAAACCTGCTCAACAGTCTCACTGAAGTGGATAGCCTTCAATGCAGAGTCTTGTAATTCTTCTTCAGTCTTCGCAGGTGCAATTTCACTTTTTTCTTGTGTTGGAAGACATCTCACTGAAAATGTATAGAATTAAAATAAAAATCAATTTGCATGAACCAGTAAAACCAAACGATATTCATGACCACAAAAGTTAAAAACATTTTATCATGTAAAAACAAATTCACACAATACATTCATCAAAATTCAGTAACATAAAAACCTCAACTACTTAAGCAACAACAGTTCAAAACATATCTTGATACAACAAAAACACCTACAATATTTTTACATGAAAAGGTATGTCACATTTATCTGATAAAAAACATTAAAATTATACAAAAAAGAAAAGAAAATCTAAAAATCATACAAAAATTATTACCTTCTTCTCTGTTTAGAGATTTTTTAGTAGAGCTGTACTCTTCAGCCTCGCTCAGTGACGGGAAGAGTGCTGCAAAAGGGTTGTTGGCAATGTTCTTATCCCCCATAGTGATCTGAGAGAAAAATTGACAAATATAAAGATATACAAATTTAAATAAGTACAGTAGCTGATAAAAAGGGAGTAATCACTTTTCATTTAATCATTAGGATCAGCAAACCTTCAATAACCCTGAAATTCATTAAATGTCAAAAAATAATTCTTATAAATTGAGTAAAAGATATGTAGATATACATGAACAGAGTACTACCCGATGATATCTGATATTTTGGGTCTTTTGACACTTGATTTAGATATTCTGAACTATCCATTGGTCTGCCCTGTTAAATCTGACGACCACCTCACTCCGAAAACTAGTTAAGATATTCTTTATAACCATAACTAAAATGAGTGGAAGCTGCTTGTTCACAGTGGAGCTGATTTTTCTAACTGGTAGAACCAATGAAATAGCTATGACCCGAAATTGAATATAAGAAAATGTCTACTATCATTTGTAATATAAAGTAATGGTATTCATGTGTACCAAATTTACGAATGGACTTTTATACTTGTCAAGCATGAAACTGTGCACAAATCAGTGGGTGTAGGATATTGTGATATGAAAAATTGAAATGGCAATTATTGTTTGTATTGCACCATGTGTTCCCCAATATTTTGATAGTGTGATTATTTATTAACTATATACACAACGCTATGTCAATGTGTCAATAGTTCAGATGATCTAGACAAATATTGCACATGTAAAATAATTGTGCGAAAATACTTAAATGGTTATGCACAATATCGTAAGAAAAAGAACTGTTTAGAGGCTCTACCTGCTACGACATTTGATCAATATACTGTGTGTGATTAAGCATTTTAGAAACAGGAAAATATGTTGGACATGTAAATTGTTGCCATGTTTGGCCAACATGGAATTCATACATGAAGAAGGAAAGTATTGAAGTAAATATATAGTTATCAAAATATAGAAATCAACATCTGAAAAAGCTAACTTGACAAAAATCCAAATAGAATTAATATTGAACTTTGAAGCTAATAATATCGCCAAATCACACAACTGTGTCACAAGTCTCTTATTTTTTAGATATTTACCTATATTTAACTATCTCTAGAGTTTGGTTGTTCTTTCTAATTATTGAACATCCCTCTCACAGAGTTCCAAACAAGGTGTTGATGAACAATAAAGGGTTTAACGACGCAAACTGGTCGTGTAATATAGTATTCCTCAGGCAACTTCGTCTGCTATCGTGGCGAAACCACCGTGAAGCTCAAGGCCAAACAACGCTCCTAAAATAAACCGGAAGTTATATCGTTTTATGAAAGAGTACCAGTTAACATTTTCTTTTACAATGCAATTATGTATATTCATGAACTGATTAAACGTATTGAAATAGACAATTATGATTTGAATGAAACTAAATTTGGTTTAGTTTGGAATCATCCTTTTTTCAGAAAATAGCTGTATCCCTACGCCGCTAATGTACTAAACTACTCAAATGCCTCTGTAGCGTCTGCGACATTGTGCAGTACATAGCGCTCATTAATAAGCAAAAACCTAGTCAGAGAAGATGCGGGTTCTAAACGAAACCGGAAGTAGAATTACTAACGAGGCGGCAATTTCAAGAACGAAATGTAAATATTTTGCATTTGCCAAAATGTCCGTTAACATGTCAATTCTTGATTCAACTCACAATCCATGGTCTTCATCCGATAAAACAACTATTGCCCTAAAAAATGTACTGCAATTAGCAGAGAAAACGGGACACATACGAAAGGTAAAAAACAAAAACCGCATTGACAATCTAAACAAGTTTGAACAAGACTGTTACAAACACTGAAACAGTTCCAAAGAAGCATATTTTGGTTATGTCCTGTTCTTATGAATAGTGTGTCAACTGATCTCTATAACAAATCCTACTTTTGTAACTGATAAGGATTGGAAAATATCATTAGATGATTATACTTTCAATATATTTATTGGTTTTATGATTAAAAATATTTACTCTTTGAATGAAAATGTAAGAAATTACCTGGTAGTACAAAAGATTTTGAAATGAAACGCTTATCTCCCCTTACATTCAAATTTTTGCAAGTTCTGACTACGCATGCTCAAACTACACTTAACCATTTGAAAATTCACATTTTAAACTATAAATACATCCAATTAATCGGATAATTTATCCAAATGGTCGCTTGTCGTGTAGATGAACTCCATACAGCATCAACTGTGTTGACCTGCGGAAGCCTCCAGCAAAACGGCCCACCCTATCAATATTAGATCAACCAAATGACCTAATACAAAAACCTGTTAATGAAAATTTCTTTTGATTGCACATTATTTGTTCAAAGAAAGGGAAAACTGGTTATTTTCACAAAATGAACCAGGGAAATTAACCAACGAATGAACAAAATGTTGATGTTGTGGATACTGGCACTACAGTTAGTGATGTCACTGTTGACTTCTGCCTTGTGCATTCCTATATGAATGAGCTCTTATGAATACTTTCTGAACAAATCGTGTACCTTACTTACCTAATAATTTTATGTCCGTCTTTATCAAGAGGTCTGATTATGAAAAGGAGCCAAGTTCTGATGACCAGGAGAGATTTCCCTCCTTGAAGCTGATTGCCCTGCAGAAGGTGATTACAAAGAAAAGAAGAGAATTGCAAAAGGTTTGGAAGTCTTTTCAATGAAAAACACAATGAAGTATTTTACCATAAAATGACTTTCTAGCAATAAATCATTTTTTAGTGGACATAAAAACTCATGATTAAGAGATAATCTTTTGCATATAAAGAAATCATGCTACTCATTTTCTAAAGCGTTACTGTCATAATCAGCGTTGTTCCTAGGTGATCAGCTGAGGGGGTCATTTTGGCAATATTGTAGCAGATGGGCCCCTTTGCAATGGTAAAAGTATCCTACATCTAATATTTTTAAGGGACACAAAGCCAAAAAATGTGGGCAAATTTCCCCAGGACCCCCTCTAGGAACAACACTGATAATGCAATCAGATAGAATAAGTATCAACATTAACATTGCATATAAACCTTTAAATCAACATATTTTATAATTTTTTTCAGAACAAACTGATTATGTTGGTACTATTGGTTTTGGTATAATTGTTGACAAAATAGGAATTGCCATACAGTATAATATTTAGATGTAGTAAAATGTTGCTATTGAAGATCAGAAAGACTTATTTCATGTTAAACAGAATACCAGAGTGACTTGGCCATAAGGATCTCATTTATACTTGTGCTTGCATGACGATCAAATATGTTATCGAAATTAAAATGTTAACTATCTATCCATACATAAATGAGTTTTGTTTATTGTATGTTTATACTTACCAGGTAAATCTGGAGATGCAGTGTCGAGTCCAGGACAAGGAAACAGCTGATATAACACACCTGGACATACTGGGTATGTTTGGCTGAAAATAAGATCCTGTATATAATGGGGTATAAGGCGAGCCTTGAATACCAGGAGTTGGGGGTTGTACTACAGTAGTATTACATCCAAGGTCTATGTTTCAGATACAAAACTGCAGGTCAAATGAGTATCTGCCAGTTCAGAGAGTCAAATGATTCGAATTTATCTTTAAAAGACAATTACAAGATCAATGATATAATTTCGAAATTGATCTTGTATGAAATAGACAGTGTTATATGAATGAATATGCAAAATAACATTTTAATAAAAATATTTCATGTACCAGACTACAGGAAATATTCATCACATGTTTGCTGGTAATATCAATCAATAACATTACATTGGGACAAGATAATAGTGGAATTTTTCAGGGAAGGGTAAGCATATATAATCTTAGAGAATATCGGGTTATTTTTGGAATGCCCAGTTATTGTTTGATCTTAGTCACAATAAGCTGCTTGTCACAAAATCTTCACATATCATCCTTTGGATTTTCAATGAAGGAAATCTTGTGCTTCAGTTAATGAGAAGTGCTGAAATAAGATTAAGAATTAAGTCTCTTGATATGCTAACCCATTCAATTCATTCAATGGGTCTTTTTGTGTAAAACTCCCTTGTAATTTGCATCAAAAAGCCAAAAGTTTTTGGTAAGAGCAGGACTTTCATACCAATTTCATTAATGCAAGACTAAAGTGTTTTGAAAGATGTCTTTAAAGGCTTGTAGCATTTTGATTGCCTTGCCAATTTGATTACAAATTTTCCTTTTGAAAAACCTAAAGTGATATGTATCAGAAATTATAGCACTGAGTAATCAAGGATATAGAAATTACTATCAGTCTATCACCTGGTTATTGACATACAACATGCAATTCACATTTCATTACATCACTCAATGATTTTATTTTTCCCAAACGTGTACTGCAGAGATACTTGAGTATCAAATCCTAGGTATGTCATTTATTTTTGGTGATTTTGTTTTTACTGTTTTAAAGATGCATTCACAAGTAACAATTATTATTTCTATAAAGAATTAATCATCTATCACCATTTGCTATTTTCAGAGAAAAAAGTTGAGAAGTTAAAGAAACTGAACACTCACATCGAATCTATAATGGAAAGGAAAGATCAGCTGATTGGTCGACTCCAGCAGCCATTTGTAGGGGATTACATCAAGATGGAGGCAGCATATCACAAGTAAGCGAATTTAGCATACCGGTAGTTTCATCTGTTATTGTATAGGCCAATTGTTTGCTGAATTGACAAAAGACAAAAACAAAATTAATTACTCAAGGCATTACCGTTGTAAAAGCTATTTGTTGATTTGATTTGATTTGATAACAGAAGTAAAAAGTCAAGTGGCACTTTTGCCCAATTTCATATGATTTACGGTTCTTGTGATTATTAGCCATGATGTTTTAAGGAAATTAACCCTTTTAAAAAAAAGTATGGGGTTAACCTGTTTTTAGCAGGTAACTATAACTTTTGAATTCTCTTTGATGTGATTTTAATGAATTTGGCCTGACAGAAAATTTGGTTTTCTCATAAATCTTTTCAAAAGTATAAATTCAAAAAATAATTAAATAACCAAGAGAGGAAAAATGCAACGATAAACAAGTGAAGAAGTGCGACTAACAATAAAGTCTACAAAATTATATTTATTTCCATGTATCTGCAGGTATGCCAGTGAACTATTCCCCCAGATTGCTCCTATCCTGGGCGATCTCAACTATAACATGGACAACATCAGCTGGATCAAGAGAACTGATTTCTCTGATGGTAGAATGGTAGGTCACATGTTAAAGATTTTAACTAGTTGTGATGTTTTCTGTTAACAGGTCAGACTTCAACAGGTGAAGTCATCATTGTTATGTTTTGCACAGCCTGAATTTTGAACTAAATTTTTTTTTTACTAAAATGGTTATTTGTCATCTGAAAATATAGTCCAAAACTGATCTTCTAAAGATTTAAAGATGCTGAATCTTCTTAGTTTCAATGTCACAAGCAGTAACTGGTGATGTACTGGACATGGTATCCAAGGTCTTTCAGTGTTTTGTTGGCATGAAGTACATAATGATACTTATATACCTCAAGGCCCATTTAACACTATTTGAAGCGAGTTTTTGTTCGGGAGAACATCCGTCGGAATGGAATTGAGAGGGCCTTAGACTGTATAACACCCCGCCGGGAGGGCCTTGCACTGTATAACACCCTGCTGGGAGGGCCTTATACCAAATAATAACATCCAAGGAGGTTATTATTTAGTATGAGGCCCTCCATTTCGCACCTCAGAATTTCAAAGACCGGTAAGGTAATCGATCTCAAAAATTTTCAGAAGCGAAACCGAGGGATTCGAACCTACAACCCTTCGCTCTGTAGCCCAAGACTTATACCATTAGACCACAAAGGATTGGTGAATATGAAGGAATTGTTTTGTGAGGTCTTTGCTGCTCTCCTAGAACTTGATGATATTAAATTGCGCTCTACTGCACACTTTATACGTCAGAGATGTGGTGTATCTCGGTAACAAAAAATGATAACGCCCTTCATATGCTTATGCTATAGCGTTCTGGCAAAATGTCCAAGATAAAACATTTCATGGCAGAAAATGGGGGGTTCGAACACAGAGACACTCACTTCGTAGTCCAAGATTATACCACTAGACCACAAAGGATTGGTAAGTGTGAAGGGATTGACTGTTGATATCTATTCTGCTCTCCTCAAACTTTAAAAGTTTATTTTCACTGTTCACCTTAAATGTTAGAAATGTGATTATATTTTCGGTATATGAAATTTGCAACAACCTAATCCTCTAGCTATAGCGTTCAAGTAAAATTTCTAAATGTAAAATTTTAAAAAGTAGAACATAAGAGATTCGAACCCACAACCTTTCAAACTGTAGTCCAAGACTGTACCACTAGGCCACAGGGGATTGGTTAGTAATAGGTCATTGAGTATTGACGTCTATTCTGCTCTCCTCAAATTTAATGAAATTAATTTGTTGATTTTTTGCGCTTTTAAGTTAAATAAGTGATTAATTCGGTATATAAGATAGATAACACACACATCCTCGGGTGTTATAGCAAACAGAGGCCTTTGCCTACGAGACGACCCTCGTGCGCTGATGCGCACTCGGGTCGTCCCTAGGGCAAAGGCCTCTGTTAGCTATAACACCCTCGTATGCGTGTGTTATCCATAACTTAATTACCGGTATAAGGTTATGTTATTACCTGTATGTTAAGGAAAATTCCTCCCATAATTTCAGATGACTCAATTTATCAAAAAGGCTTTTAGTTAATATTTTCATGTTTTTTTCCATAAAAGGTAGCATTCTAGTCTCCAAAGTGAAGAAAGGTGTCTGTGGTTAAGTTATCTGTCAGATAAAAAAAACACCAGTCTAGCTGGGAATGAAAACTAAAACCTTATAGCTTTCATTCTGTCACTCAAGTATTTTTCAATGTCTACCAAAACTGAAAAAGCTGGGTTTCCTCTTATGTTATTTCCATAAAACATATTAAAGAAATGTGAATGCAGTGTTTAGAGCATGCATGGTCCAAGTGTGGATAAAGAGCACATAAAATATCTCAGTTTAGGCTACAAATTCAATGTGTTTTACGGCAAAGCCTCCAGACACCAAGCCAACATTCTTTACTTTGAAAACTCATGGTAATTCATGATAAGATGATGGTATGGACTATATATTGTTGTAGGACACCCTGATAGCCCAGATGTCAAACCTGCTAGCGGAGATGAGACTGCAGTACAACGCTCTGGTACAGATGAGGGGCAGTGTGAGTGACATCAGGAGGATGAGGGTACCCGCCTCCGACAACACCTCACTACTCTCAAACTGATCCTTATTCATATCAATACTGTTGTGATAGTCATTGGACTGAGTAAAGAATACATGGGATTACTTTATCAGAGGAAGTTATATGGTAATTATGGTACCGGCCTCGGACAACACCTCGTTTCTCTCTAACTGATCCTTCCTCATATTACTACTGTTGGCGTATTCATTGAACTGAGTGAAGAATACATGTGATTCACTTCATCAGAGGAATTAGGACAATATAATATTGAGGGTACCAGCCCTGGCGAACACCTTGCTACTCTCTATGATCTTTATTCATATCTCTTCTGATGTATTAGTCATTGGACTGAGTGAAGAATACAAATGATTCCCTTTATCAGAGGAAGTTAGACATGATGATAATTATGGTAACGGCCTCGGACAACACCTCCCTACTGTTGAACTGATCCTTACTCATGTCACTACTGTTGTTGTATTCATTGGACTGAGTGAAGGTTTCATGTAATTCACTTCTGAGATGACATCACTGGGATAAGGTTACCAGCTTCAGACAAGACATCTCCTCTGATAAACAGATATCACTTCTCTACTGATATGAATGTCATCAGACAGATTGTTCACCATAATTCACCATGAAGGAGGAGTAGGTGACATGAGTACCTTGCAGTACCTTCATCCAACTATGATGATGACAAGCTGTTCTGATGTTGCTTTGCTTCTGATTATGGATTGAGTGAACTGAGAATGTAATTTGTCTCTGAGGAAGTTAAAGTGACATCAGAAAAATGAGCTACATGTGTTTATTGACAATCTCTGTATATATGCATATTCTGAGTATATGCAGATAAATCAGTCAATTGATTAGGCATCAAATTTGATTCACCGTAGAGAGTAAGCCACATTGAGAGAATAACAGTATTTACTTCAGTAAACACTTCTCTCAGGACATTATATACATGTATATACACAATTAAGATCATCATACCAACTCAAACACACTTATTAATGTAATTATGAGACAAGGAACTTCTTAAAAATACCACTCCGCAATCTGCTACATTTGTATTTCTAGCATTTTATATACATGCATACAAGAACAGATTGTTATATATCAGTATACTTCTTATGAAAAGATACTGTTAAATGATGTTTGAACAAATAAATGTGAACCTCCAACCATCTTCTCTCAATGAATTTCATTCATGTTGCACATAATGTTAAAACACAAAGAAAACATTAGAATTTATGAAAAAGGATGGGTTGACACGAAAATAATGTCCATAGATAGATGTTTCTGTATTAACATCTCATTTCTCCCGTCTGACCTTGTCTGTCCTCAAAATATTGATATGAAATACAAAGACTCAAAATTAATTAAACCCCATCTCCATTTCACTCCATTTCACTCCCTTTCAATCCCTTTCAATCCCTATCAAATTATCTTATGACATCCACTCACATAAGTTTTTAATAGCAGTTAGTGCTAAGGAGAATGTTGATAAAGCTCCTCAGGTATGATGAAAGGGAAGGTAGTGGAGAACAGGTGAGTGACAGGATATACACAAGTGTAATTGGGAAGGAAAACTTCATTGACAAAACCTAAACATAGCGGTAATGGTCCCTCATAATGAAGATGGGCAAGGTATATTAGTACACATATGTACCTAGGTAAAGAGTCTGGAAAAAACGATTTTTCCTGACAGGATGGTAAATGTAGTGAGGTATTGAATATAACAGAACAGGTGACAGGTCCTTTTGAAAGTGGTTAGGGACAACCAAGCAAGTCTTACTTTTTGTCATGTGTTTACACTCTGGTAGTGGCCTGTTGTGAATTAATGAATATGGAACCATTGACATTTTGAATCAACTAGCGAGTTAAATGCAGACCCATTAAGCCGTCTCTTGTGTAAACATGTTATGCTTTCTATTTCTCTGACAAGTGTGTGTCTACAGAAATCCGCAACAGATTACCTAACTTTATAGAGGTGTTACGTTTTCAAATTCACAGACACATGCAGTCAGTTATCTAGCATTTACAATATTAAATTTTTTTTAAATATTTAAGTGAAAAATGAAAATTAGTTTACATAATTTCATTTAAAAAAAAAAAAGTTTGATATTTATGTATTAAAATTATAAACAGTTTCTTTATTATTGTTTTCATTATGTGACGTAATGGTATGTTTTCCTTAAAATCTAATTTCCTTGAAA
Organism: Steromphala cineraria; assembly: GCA_916613615.1. NCBI lineage: Eukaryota > Metazoa > Mollusca > Gastropoda > Trochida > Trochidae > Steromphala > Steromphala cineraria. Next base: position 69,730,333 of record OU744721.1, read on the forward strand.
AAGTATATTTTTAGATTTGAGTGAACAATATGTAAACATTAAATATCATAAGATGTTGCTGTCTTTTTCAATGTTTGCGAAAACCATAGAGTATACAAATTTTAGATGTTTTTTTTAAAAGTCATTAATAAAAGAGGAAGTACCATGTTTTCTTTCAAATTTTATTTTCTCCAATTAATGTTACCATATGCCACATATACTCACTTCATAGGGTCAAACTAGATAATGCATAGTCAAAGAAGATTAGTTTTATGTTTAAGCAAAAAACACTTTTTGCCTTTCTTGCTGGACATGAAACATTCATTTAAGAACTGCATCCTTTGATAAAACAAATGTAGTCCTGCAATTGGTAATTATTTTAGTGGTTTCTCTTTATTTCACACATTTTTGAAGTCCCATAGATAATCCACTCTTAAGAAAAAGAAAGAAAAAATAATGAAGAAAGACAAATGACAAAGTTTTCAAGACCACAACAAAGATAGCGTTTAAAGTCAAGATAGCTTGCAATAAAAGATTACAAGACAATAAAAAATCTGACTGTTGAACTTCAAACGTTGGATAATCTTTTTAATTTCTGGGAGGATCTTTGAACTGGAGATAATACTTTTTTGATGTATTAAAAACGATTTTATAAAGGCAATAGATCTACTGAAAACTTGCCAGTTATAAACAATGTTCTTTCTTTTGTCTGTCGTGATATAAACAAACCTGCCAGATATTGACAATTCATGAAACTGGGAGATTGTCCTGTGGGAGATGTGTCCATGTTGTTTTAAATTGTTTTTCTTTTCCATCGAGCCATTTGTTAGCTTGCGTTTGCTGCTATTCAGTAAATTCTTTGTACTGTTTGTTTTGACGATGTTCATCGGTATTAAGTTTAAAAGGAAATAAAAGTACCGAGGGTACAGAAGCTCACCTTAAAATTAATGATGTGGTAATATGGTTTAATTGTGTAACCATCTTTTATATGATAATTGATTATGGCTGCCATCGTGATTTTTTTATCTTTTAAAATGCTATTCTTCTGTTGGAAACCACTAGAGCTTGAACAAACATTAATACAAGAATGATATAATCATGATTTGTTAACAAGCAGTAGGTTTTTGTTTAACTTTTTTGTATATCTATGGCTGAATTGGTGACCATCTTGGACTTTTTAATCTTCAAAATGGTACTTTTATGTGGGCATCTGTATTAATTTCATTATGATATCTTGATTGGTTAAGGAGTATTCATTTAGTCACACTCTCAACTTCCAAAGAACTAAAAAGATGATGCACATAAACATTTGGAATATATCCCTCTGACACAAATCACAAATTCAGCTAGTGATAAGTCCAATTACCAAAGTAAACTGTCCAGGTCAATGTCTCATGTAATTCTAACTGAAGATTTCTGAATATCTTAAATCTTGACATATGTTAGTGCAATCTGATTGGTCAGAATAGGCTAGCAACATGGGGGTTTATGCTAATTACTAGAAATGATGACCTATGATGACCTCTTGCACCTGCATGTAGCTTATGTAACTTATCCTCTTATGTAATTTACTGTTATTCCATATAGTGAGTGTCCTCCCCTCATTTCAATATGCAATATGCAACAGATACCCTTTAGAGGAGAGTTGCAGGAGAGGGGCTGGAAGGATAGGGGGGAGGGGGGGATAGAAGGGGTGGGGGTAAAAGAGAGGTTTGCAATGGAAATAATCTGGAGGTCAACTCAGTAATATGTTTATTGGAGTATCTTAACCAACAGAGAGAATTGGTGAGAAAGACTTTGTAAAAAAAGAATTGTTCAGACAGCTGTTCAATGAATGCTGTTTTGAAGATGAATATTATATCTTTTATTAGCATGACAAAAAAAATATAAAAAAATTAGTTATTCATTAACCAAAATTTTCAATTTGGAATAAATTAATTGCATGGGAACAAAGGAGTAAAAAACCTTACAGTTAGTGTTGGGAGTGAACAAATTTAATCATTTTAAATGCTTTTGAAAAGGATTTGTTTGAATTGAATGATCATTATAATTATCTAGATAATCATTGTTCAGACCGTAATCAGATATAGATGATTAAAAAATGTATATTTATCCCTCACTGGCTATGTTATTTGCCATATATGAAGTGTCAGGAATTATGTAACCCACTGATGGAGTGAACAACTTTTATCATTTTATGTTTTATTAAAAAGGATTTATTACAACAGTCATGCTTCAGGCTGTTCGCAGATAAAGATGATTCATAAAAAATTTTGTAACTGTATTTATAGTGTTGATAAATATTACAACAAGTGTATCAATACAAATATAATGACATTGATTTGATTGATCAGGAAATGTATTCTTTTCAATGAATTTCATGAAATCTAATTGAAAATTCAATATAATTGACATAATGACCATCTTGGATTCTTGATAATAAAATAAATGCGTCTTTGTCAGGAATCAATATATAAAAAAATACTCACTTTTCAGAATGATATCTTAATTGAGTTAGTAGGAGTAGTACTTGGCCTGAAATCTAATTGAAAAATAATGACTTCTATGATGACATGTTGTTCCCAGAACCCCTTCAGCTACCTACAATTATCATTTAGTTTTACAGGTATTTATAAAACACATGGTATTGGAACTGGAACCTGATACAAAATACCTCTATTATTAACTTATCATGTAGATTACTGTACATAAAAGCACATTCTTGACTTGTTAATATTAACTCATCGTGCAGATTGTTGTACACAAAAGCTGATTCTTGACTTGTTTAAATTGTTATTTGTAAAAAGTATTACTATTAATAGAATACAAGTATACTTTTCATAAAGACAATTTATATACTTTCCATAAAGTCCATTATGTTCTATTTATCAATTAGGTCAGGATTACTATGCAATATACAAGCAGGCAGGGCTGCTAGCCCCAGATCCTTAAGGAGAGTGTAGCAATTTGTGTATTTGGCTTTGTGTAAGTATATTTGGAGAAGCACCCTAGTGTGCTGAGCATGTAAACCTGAACTCTGGCTAAGCCCTTATGTGTGGTATTAAAAGACTTGACGGGAGAGAACATGAATTGTTGTGAAAAATATATATAATTTCACAAAATATAGTTAGCTTATGTCCTAAATTGATTTTGTGTCAAGAAGAACTTCTGTTAGATATAGAAATGGTACAAATATGAGTAAAACACAGGAACTGGAACCTGATGCAAAATAACTCTTTCCACATCAACTTATGTAGATTGCTAAACACAAAGCTTATTGTTGACAAATTTTGAGTAAGTTGTTTTTCTTAGAAAGAACATTTCACTGTCATGAGAATACAAGTCTAATTTCCGTAACTCTTATTGCATACACATGGCCATATAGCATACTGCTCTACCATATCAATTGGGTCAGGTTGATTATGCAACAGACTAGCAGCTGAGACTGTGATGCAGCCTGTATTGGGATGTGTATTAGAAATGCATAGTGGACTCAGCAGGAATATCTGAACTCTGGTTGACCCCTTTTGTGTGGTATTTAAAGGAATATAAGGGAGATACCATTGTTTAAAATTCAACATGATGTTTAATGTCATTGGGTTTTTGCAGCTAGTTGCCATAAATATTTTAAACAAATTAATTAATTATGTTTGTCTTTCATCTTAATGTTTTAAAAACACTTAAAAATATAGAACAACTTGCATGACATTCTTAAATATTCCATATTCAAGATAATATTATGATTAGTAAGTTCAAAATAGAGAATTTATATGGTGCGAGTGATCACTTGATGAAAGCTTAAAATTTAGTAATAATGATGTGTCATCTGCAGCTGAAAAGTCAATATGGCTGCTATCGCGGCCATCTTGGATTCTCAGAACTGAAACGTCTACCTTTGTGGGAGGAATCACTATAGGTATAACATACTACAATATGAAAATGATATCTAGATTGGTTTAGGAGAAGGAGTCATTTTCATGAAATCTAATTGAAAATTCAATATGGCTGCCATGGCGGACATATTGGATTCTCAAAACTGAAACGTCTACCTTTCTGTGCAGAATCACCATAGTTATAACATACTACAATTTCAGAATGATATCTAGAGTGGTTTAGAAAGAGTAGTCTTTTCATGAAATCTAATTGAAAATTCAATATGGCTGCCATAGCGGCCATCTTGGATTCTCAAAACTGAAACGTCTACCTTTCTGTGAGGAATCACCATGGGTATAACATACTACAATTTCAGAATGATATCTGGATTCGTTTAGGAGGAGTAGTCTTTTTCCTGAAATCAAATTGAAAATTCAATATGGCTGCCATGGCGGCCATCTTGGATTCTCAAAACTGAAACGTCTACCTTTCTGTGAGGAATCACCATGGGTATAACATACTACAATTTCAGAATGATATCTGCATTCGTTTAGGAGGAGTAGTCTTTTTCCTGAAATCTAATTGAAAATTCAATATGGCTGCCATGGCGGCCATCTTGGATTCTCAAAACTGAAACGTCTACCTTTCTGTGAGGAATCACCATGGGTATAACATACTACAATTTCAGAATGATATCTGCATTCGTTTAGGAGGAGTAGTCTTTTTCCTGAAATCTAATTGAAAATTCAATATGGCTGCCATGGCGGCCATCTTGGATTCTCAAAACTGAAACGTCTACCTTTCTGTGAGGAATCACCATGGGTATAACATACTACAATTTCAGAATGATATCTGCATTCGTTTAGGAGGAGTAGTCTTTTTCCTGAAATCTAATTGAAAATTCAATATGGCTGCCATGGCGGCCATCTTGGATTCTCAAAACTGAAACGTCTACCTTTCTGTGAGGAATCACCATGGGTATAACATACTACAATTTCAGAATAATATCTGCATTCGTTTAGGAGGAGTAGTCTTTTTCCTGAAAGTTTACGGACGGACGGACGGACGGACGGACGGACAGACGGACGGACGGACAGACAGACGGACGACGGACGAAGCGCCATGACATAAGCTCACATTTACTTTGTAAAGGTGAGCTAAAAAAACCACGCAAACTTTGATGTCTCCAAGTGCTGAAATGAAACAGATCTATTTTTGAAGCACACGTAAAATCATTTCATATTCCTCATTATGAGAAATGTTTTATCATTATGAAAAATTCATGGAAGTTTGAAAGAAAAAAGTTTCTCTTTTATTAATTGCTTTTGGAACAAACGTTAAGAACAATAGAAGATTGTTTGTAAGAAATTAGTGTTGATTATCTCACAAGCATCAATCTGACAGCTATGTTTCTTCAGTAGGATTTAATATACCTTCAAGCGATGTTTCAAATCTTTTTAAGCCATTGCATTGACAGACCGTAGTTTGGCTATTTGCCGGGAATTATTTTATTAATAAAAGTACTTGTACGAGAATTTCAATTTTCTAGTTCATTTGTTAATGTCCTGGTAGCTGTAAATAATTAAAAGACAAATCTGACCATGAGGGTTATTTTAACATTTTCCAATCAGTGGTGTCTGATTGCTATATTTTCCATCCCACATTTGGCCCATCACAGAATCATTTCCTCCTTACATAAGCCAGCCGGATAACTAAAGTCTGTCATTGGGTGACAAACACTCACCACTTTGGGCCACGGTACCTCCTAGAAATCTTTTTCCTAGTGTTTGCGTCTTTATTTTGAATGTTATTTACTCTGTTTGACGAAAAAAAACCAAGCATGTATTTGAATAAAATTAACATTAATAATGAAATTGAGTGTCAAATTTAACCCTATAGGATCCGACCACCTGTGATAGGATGAACGTTTAGAGGAAAATAAACTGACCCTGCCCTAAACAATTTGAAATTGCAGTTGTGTAACGTGGGGACTTTAAAGCCATGTTCAGGGCTATGATTTATTGCTGAATGTATTCAAATAGTTTTGCTTATGGAAATTACAATGAGTCCAATTTCATGCCTGTTGTACCGCAAAATGAAATGAACAAGACGTTCCAATTCCTTTGATATCATGACACAAAGCAAGACAATTGTAAAACTATTATCGACCGAAAATTAATACACTTCTGACAAAGCTTCAAGAGATAGTATTTTCTAAGAGAACTTTTGAAGGTGTTCAATTTACGTTGTTTTGTGAAATGTTTTTTAATGTTTAGTGTGGTCATTTTTTAAAAGATTGACAAGATAAGATTCATTCAGGGTTAAATGAAATATTTCCAACATTGTCATATTCATATTGTTTATCCTCGTGTTTATTTCATATTAAATGAAAATAAATAATTCATTATAATAAAAAGAACATGTTATATATGATAAAATAGAATGTGACATGACAAATTTATTCAATGAACACTCTTGACAAATAATACGTCCACATCATGCTCTATTTAAAAGAAACGGACACATTAATTTGTGTATGATATCTTGGTTGCAAAGAGTTAACACTTGACACCCGAATACCCTTTAATGAAATGTTTACTTTTCAAGTTTCACCTAGCAAAATAGCTGTGTCTTAAACACATACAGAACACATATATTTGTTCTCAGTTATTCTTCAACTGCAATCCCGAGAGCCCTTGATATAGCACCTCATTACGTATCAAATCAGCAAGTTAAATGAATGGAGTGCACCAATAGTCCTTAACAAAGATGGTTTGGAGATGGGCAATGTCGTGGCTTGACAAGAACTTTACTTTCAATTGCTCCAAAGATGCATGTTTATAGAACACGTACTAACCTTTTGTCGTGTACAAAAAAATCCAAGTCAATTTCTTTTGCAAATGACCGTTTGCTGTTAGTTTAATGAACTAAAACCAATTACTGGAAACCCTGACTGCACACATTGTAGGTTATCCTCAGTTCAGCGGAAGCCATTATCGTATTAACTTAACTAAACAAACCAAACCTGCTCTAACGACAACTGCAGAAGTACTCTTTACAAGCACTCAGAAGTTGGAACAGTATTTTATGTGACCCGTGGGAGTTTATCGGGAAACAAAATCGAAGAGTTAACTTTCCAATATGTGTCTTGTTGAGGGACCAATCATCAAGTTTAATTGAAACAAATATCATGTTACAAGTTTGGTTTCAAAATAATGATATTTAAATAGCCGACCGACAAGAGAACTGATATACTGGCCTACCGGGAGATAACACAAATTCTGCAATGATTTAACATCAAATCGATTGTTAACATTTGATGGTATCAGAAGAATTTATTAGTTTACTTCTCTACATACAACGACCTTGAGTTAAACATTTTAAAATTAAACTGTTAACGGCTGAAATGGCTTAAATATTGCCCAAGTGGCGTAAAACTCACCCACTCACTCACTTAAACTGTGACATTTGTAACTCAACCGTTAATTGTCCTACAGTAAGCCATGGCTCATGTTTTTTATGACTGAGAGCATGCTTCTAAAAACATTTAGTCATATATATATAAGTGCATTTATTATGCGCTAAACTCCATTCACTAGGTGAATGCTCATAGCGCTAAACATAGTGTCAATATTTGTCAACATTTTCGTAGTTGTCAAGAATATCATGCAGAGTTGTTATATTTTCTGAACAAGTAGGTCTTTAAAGTCCTTTTAAAACTGTCGAGAGTGGGAATGCTTTTCACATCAACAGGCAGTTCATTCCATAGTATTGCAGCATTAAAAGAAAAGATCTCTTGCCAAACCGTCTAAGTTTTGCTTTTGGGACGCAGAGGAGACACAGATCTGCAGATCGAAGTTGTCGTGTTGGTTGATAGTGGCTTGTCAGTTCCGAAAGATAAGCAGGGGCAGAGTGATGGTAGCACTGATAAGCTATGGACAGAATTTTGTATTGAATCCTTGCTTGGTGCAATTGAACCATATATTCAGTCTCAATTATCACTTTTTTTATTCATATTCATAATTGACTAAGTACTAAATTGTCGTTATGTCATGTTATGTTATGTACGCTAACGTTTTAACACACCTTTGGGACGTATATTAGTTCATCGACATGACTAATTGATTGGATAAAGAAAAACGGCGTTCTGCTAATCTTGAATATCCTTATCATTAAATCTGTATCGGTTATAAAGTGATTGTTTTTAAAATGTATTGATTATAACAAAATATAACTGAATGCCCAAAAACAAACAATGGGCTCATGTGTTTTTGATGCTTACAAAAATAGCTGAGTAAAACGTTTGTTGAGAACGAGTAAAATACTCTGGAGTGTTAGAGGTAAAAAAACACAACCCTCTTTTTTGGAAGTCTGGAATGTATCATTTGGTCCACAAGAGAGAACATTATCCAGAAGAGATGGGAGAAATGGGGATAGAGAACAGTGCTGAAATTCAATACGTAACTCATTCTTCACATTCATCCAAAGTCTCTGTCTTGATAAATGAAATGATACAATGTACAAGGAACTCCACATTATAAGAGATTCATAGTGATTTGGCTGGTAATAAGTCTCTTTAAAATGTAAATTAAAACCACCAGCAGATATTCAATTACCCGACATATTGAGGCACATACTGATTTATTGAAACAGCAACAATATTCACTACATATAAATGAATAACCAAGGGTATTTCAAAGATAAATTTAGCACAAATGTACCAGTTTTGTATTTATTTAGAAACTTTGTAGAGGATATCTTAAGATTAAACAGTAAATTACTGTAACCGATATTATAATAAATAAAAATCCTTGTATTTTTGTCATTGTTTCTTCCCACACTGTGCAGATTACGATTATTATTGCGCAGTCTGATGTGCAAATTTGCCTTAAGACATCAGATTGTAAACTTCTTTTCCAAATAGATTTTATGTAAGATCACTAAACTAAATGTCAGTACCTCAGTTCCGGGGTTTCAAATATCCGTAGGCAACGAGAGATCAAATGTCTAACTGTCTTCCGTTATTCTTTTCATTGAAGTTCCAAACAAAACTTTAGGAGAAGAGCAATATGGAGTTACATGCCTTGCACACATCCATCTTGTCTAAGGCTGTTGAAAAATTTGTTGGTGAAAAACATTTTCAAAGTAAAAAGCAGTATCAAGGTTATTTTAAGATATTTAATGATTAGATAATTTAAATCATTTATTGAAAATAACATCTCACCATTTTTGCAAGAAACCCACACTTTATTCAAGCATCAGCTGCATCGTGTGTAGTAAGAATGCAGGTTTCCAATAAAGGAAATCAACATGAACATTATGATTCCATTTTTTAATGACCTTTTAATACAGCTGCAATCACAATTGCATAGGCATGAAAGGAATGAATACTTCTCACCTTGGTAATCAAAACGTAATACTTTTTTAAGTTTGAATAGATCATCTTTGATCATGATATCGCTGAAACGAATCATCATGCTCACAAATGTTTCATCAAAAACAGGGTCTTCCTTTGATAAAAGTCTATTCATACATTTGTATATGTTTCATTCACTTCTTCAAACAAATAAATTCTTCATCTCTATAGAGCTTCGACAGACTGAATTCCAATAACTTCACTTTTACCAATGATCTTGGACAAACGAAACAAACACCTTTTGAAATTGTGAAGATATTTCCTTCCAAGTATTCTCATTCATGAATGCACTTAAAAGTCTTACTTGATTAAAGATAACAAAGTGTGTCAAGTTATTCTATTGAGTTATTAGTCCTCGTACAAGTTAAATTGATGTCCTTCAGTATTTGGTTTATTAACCCTTTCTCTGTTAATGGGACCTCATCATGGTTTTGGTGTTACTTGGATCAATAATCCTTGATTCGCAGGTTGAACTTGATTAAATAAAGTCCTTCAAGTCTTGCACTTTTAAGGTTGAAGATCAATTTTGCTGTCAACAAAATAGATTCACATTTGATTGACGTGATGGCGCGTGGTCCTGTGCAATGCTCTATGGACTGCTATCAGTGTAGTTCAGCAAAAACGGACGCGGCTCATTGGATGACTGGGTCCCCCGCCCCACACTTGGACACACGGTGAGAGATTTGTTGTCTCACCTTTAAAAATGCTAATTCTAAAAGAACTTATCTACTCACATATCAAGTTAAGCTTTAAGACAACATTTGTCACTAAAGTGAAATCTACACATTCCAATAAACTTAAATTGTGCTATGGTGCTATATCTGCTGATGACAAATATTTTTATTCGATAGATGTGTTCAATCATAATGTTATAAATTTTAGAGAGAAGGCAACAATTTTTTACATAGTGTGGAGTGGTGTCACAGAAGAAATGAGTGCTACTTTAAAGCGTAACTCCCGGATAATTTAGACTAATTTATCCAGGCCAAACTGTACATTTATGATCGTGTTTTCATAATATATAGTTCATATTATGAATTTACGTGAGGTCAGTATATTTTTAAACTAATCATAAAAGTGATTAATTGCGATTTTAAAAATAATAGTAAGCTTCCTGCCTCGATCGTGTTGTTCCGTAGATTTTACCGGAAGTTACGTCAACTGTGGAAAACAAGAGTGACGTGGCCGCCATTACTAACGTAAACAACACCACGTTTTATTTCAGTGATCATGTTCTTGTCGATATTGGCCTATCAAACTAAGTTTTAGTGATTACATTTTAATATCTGCTGTATGAAAGGATATTCTAAGTGAAGGAAAAGCTATATGATTATTTCGGCAAATTTTACGGAAACAATTAATGTCAATTATCCGGTATATTGACAATGCCATACTCGGGAAAACCTGTGGGCTGCACTGTTTGCCTCTGGTGAGTTAGTCGTTGTGTCTTTTTTCCTTATATGTTATCATCTGTTTGTGTATGGAATCTTTCATTTACCATCTTCGTATTAAAATTCCTTTTGCATGTGTGAAAATATTTCAATATTTAGCCTTGAAAAAAATATCATCTGCCGTCTTTCGAAACGTGGCTCTCCGTGTTTGCAGTATGTTGCCTTTGGTTCGTTTTCGCCTCATGCATTTCTTGATAAACGGCATATGGACTATAGCCCCATTTACATCAGTGTACGACAATATACGTTGTAAATATGATTTATCAAATTTAAATTTCGTTGTCCAATTTCAAAATCATGATCTGGCATCACTCACTAAAATAAACAGTTACTATTTTTTACTTACTTTGAAGCTTATGCAAACAGTGAAGGAATTCAGTATTTATTATGGTTTTAATTTTCATAAATACATATATTAATGTTTATTGGAAGAGAATATATCATCCTTCAAGAAAAGTTTTATGTAAAACATAAAATGGAAATATTCCTTTGGAAATAAATGTGACTGAACAAAATTTATATTTATCCGGTGATTTCTGGGACAATGATGATTTATTTGTTTTATTTATGTTCATATGAATTTTTCCATGATTAACAAATATGAGGCATTTGTTAAATATAATTGAAACTAAAAAAAACCCAATGCATGTGGGTTTTTCTCTCAACTATTTTCTTTTAAAAATTTAGATAACATGAACAAATATTTCATGTTCCATATTAAAAATTGTTTGTTATTTGAATGAACAGCACATTTATTTTCTTTATTTCAAACTAAAATATGTCATATTTTTCTTGAGCAATCACTCAAAGTAATAATGACAGGTATAAATATTTGGAGTGGCTTTTCTGGAAAACATTTATTTATTTATTTCTATACTCTGATATCCCCCAAAAAATTAACATTAAAAGTATTAATTTTACATACAAAATAACTTCATTTCATCAGTCAATTATCTTGTTTATGAGAAATTAAAAAACATTTAATTTATTAACAAATATATGTTTTTACCAAGAGGTCTGAAACAATTATCAAAATATTTATTGAATATAAGGAATAAATTTATTCTATTAATATCTAGTGTATGTGCATGTATTAATTCAGAATCCAAAACGATTTTTAATATTATTTTTACAGGCAATGCTCAATAGAATCCACAATTAGAAAAACAGCAATAAAATCAAATGAAAATTAAAAAAACATGTGAATGCTATGTGCATATCCCCAGACGTTTAGCTATAAGAAGGCGCCAACATATCTAAATTTAATATTTTATAATAAATAAAATATTCATTGTTAATTATTTACCTCCATGCATAAACATTTTGTGTCATGGAGGGGACTTGAGGAAAAAATTCATAATCAAAACTTTCTGCGTAGGAATTTCGAATTTATTTTTTGCAAAAATGTTGATATTAATATATAATTCTAATATTGTAATAATTCTATAATAATATTAAGTATGATTTTCATTTAATAAACAAATCTGAATAATGTTTGTTTTATATTTCCCAGCTTACAGCAGAGTAGCATCTTATTAACATAGAGAAAAATTTAAGAACTATTTTTAATTTCAAAACTCTGAACTACAGTATTATTGACTGAAATCGTTGATATTTAATATCAATTATTGATAAAAACCCTTATAAAATGCAGATATAATCAATCTCAATTTCATTTTGATAATATATTAGACAAAGACTTCGCATATATCGTAACATGATCGGTAAGTAATATGATATTTATAGATATTTAGTGAAATTGTAAAATTATTGAAGGATATTCTGGACGATTTCACGTCCACCTGTTACGACATTGCAATGCAATTCATAACATATTGTTTTGATAACTTTTCTTTATTTATACGTATAATGTAAAAAAAAACCCTAAACATTTCTTATAATTTGGTATTTCCTGTCTGTGTTCTGTGGAAGTAGTCCTTCTAACCCGGACTTTGGTATCGTGCTGTATTTTGCAAAATCAAACTTCAAAAAGACAGAAACAAAAGACGCAATTTCACTGATAAACAAACCCACATACATTAGAAATTGTTTATGTAAAAAAAACCCGATGTTTTCCTAGAAGTATTTGAACTGAAAATCGCATTGTTTCGCTGTACGATTCCATTGAAGGGATTCATTTCCGGGTTGGTTAATAGATAGTTATCAAATTTTATGGTCAATGTTGGGGTTATTCCTTTCAACTATTGCTTCAGAGAGTTATTTACAGACATTTTGCAAGTTTTTACATGGATTTGTCGAATGGTATGGCCGCTACAACCCTCGGTGTTTATTTGTCTGTCAGTGCTAATAATACGACAGACGCCATTTTGCGGGCCGTGTTTTCCACAGTTGACGTCACACATTCCATCGGCAACAATCGAGATTTTTCCGGTCTTTTCCGTAAAACAAAATGGCCGACGCGTCAAAAAGCGACGTAAACAGTACAGTTTTTCGCCTTCTTTTACGATTTTCACGAACTATACTTGATTGTGATGGCAAAGAGGTGTATTGAATTGATCGCTTATAACTTATCAATGCGATTTTTACGTCTGTGAAATGTACATGCTAAGCATTGTGAAGATAAATGAACGAAGTTGGAGCAAAATCACCCGGGAGTTGCGCTTTAAGTTGAACACTGACAACCTCTTAATGAATGAAAAAAGTGAGGTAATGAATGATAGATGAGTGATAGGAGTAGTAGTATTATACGACCAGGTATACGGTGTTCCAACCGGAGGACGTACCGGAGGGACTATAATGTATGCAAATATCTCATGAATATGGTAATATATGCATGACGTCACAGGTCAGAAAGGTCGACCAATCAGTTGACAGTAAAATGCACTAACGCTCATTAAGCGATTCATCGTCATTACTGCAAAACAAAGCTTTCTATAAGCCTACATCAAGGGTATCAGTTCAATCAGAAACCAGTTTTGGATGAGCGCGCCAGAGCTATCTTTAGCGTCACGTGACTCAGCGAAGAGTCGAGATGTGGACACACCGTTGTTTGCTTAGAGCTTTAGTTAAGGTTTTGACCTAGTGAATGACAAAAGCCTCTCGCTGTGTCAATAAAGTTTGGTTCTTAACAGCAGAACAAAATAGCGAGGTTAGTTTCATGCTATATTTTCAATGTTATAATCTTACGTGGAAAAATTCATATGAAAGTGAACCCTAGTGTGAAATGAAAGACACGTTAATAAAAAAACTGTTAACATTAAAGCTGTTTATCATTTAAGACTCGCATTATTTTATTTAAGCATGTTCAGACACGATGTATCACGTGACTGTATCACCCGACTAAAAGGCGCGCTCTATAAAATCTTGTTTCCTCGTCCAATACCTCAGTAGATGCCTAGACGCCTAGACAGCTATGTTATTCACTTTTCTCAGTCTTATTGCTTATTACCTGCAAGATCACGTCACATTACTAGAACCATGGCAACGTACAGTGAAAACACGACTGAAGCAAGAGAGGCAAGCACGGAGCATGGACAGCAAGAGTGTTTGTTTCATATAGGAGCTACCCGCTATATAAACCATGTGAAAAGTAGTCTGACTTCATTTTCCACATAGTCTAGCTACAGATCAGTTGCCACTTGGTCTAGCTTACCATGGAACGAAAATTATACATTCCCGATGCACAGAAGTTTATAGACTTTTTTGAGCGTCGGCGTGGGGGACAGAAAGGAGGCCAAGCTCGACCTGTTGAAGTATACTTACCACCGGTTCTTAGTTCACAGTGACAAATGTACTGTGAAAAGAAAACTTTCTTGTCATGTTCCCCTGTGTACTTGTGGTGTTAACCAGAGAGTATAAAAGACAGTTACGGTAGGCACGCATTGACATTTTCTCTCTAACCAGCAGACAGATCAGATCTCAGAAAAATGAAGAGAACGTCAGTGGTGAGACCCAGGGATATTTTCTCCACTTTTGACAAACCGAGAAAAGCAAAGCTGAAAACTTCAACAAAGAAACAGGTTACTTTGAAGACACAACGGACTGCTTCTCAATCAAAAGGGAGCAAGCAGAGGAAATCTCCCAGTAAGCTGAAAATACAAACTATCTCGACCATACAAGGTGTTGTGAACAGGGCTGTAGCTGCCTTGAAACGAGAGAGGCTCGAGAGAGGGTATAAAAGGAAGCTACAAACTCTCTAAACCCTGCATACATGTATGAGACCGGGAATGGAGCAGGTCACCTGTCCGGATTGTGGGAAGAGCTTTACACGTAAGGACAACCTACTGAGACATCAAAAGCAAAGGCATGGAAGGACATCTTACACACCTCCTCCTCTGAGTGACCAGTCTCTGTCGCTGTCTCCGCCTCCTCTGCCTCCTCCGCCTCCTCAGAGTGGCCAGTGGAGCGGTCAGTCTCCGCCTCCTCCTCCTCCTCTGCCTCAGAGTGGCCAGTATCAGTCTCCTCCTCCTCCTCCTCCACCTCCTCATGAGCAGCGATTCCAGCTCGAGATTCCCTCCAACGCTCTCGTGGTTGGCCCCAGTGGTTCGGGGAAGAGTGTATTCGTCTTCAACCTATTACGACACGGCTTGATTCAACCCCTACCAGACTCTATCGTCTGGTGTTATTCTGTGTGGCAACCTCTCTACGAGAGCATTCAACAAGCCCTACCCCAAGTCCAGTTTGTGAAAGGCCTACCTTATGATCTCGAGGATGAACATTACTTTGATGTCAACAAACAGAATGTCTTGATCCTGGACGACTTCCTAGCTGAAGCCAAGAATGATAAACGGATCTCTCGTCTGTTTACCCAAACCTCTCACCATTAGAATGTACTCATTTTATTATTGATCCAGAACATTTTTCCAAGAGGCAAGGAAAGTCGTGACATTGCTCTCAATTCACATTACGTTACCCTATTCAACTCCCCTGTGGACAGACAACAGATTAAGGTATTTGCCAGAAGAATATTCCCTGATGATATAGGTAGATTCATGAGCCTTTATGAAGCAGCTGTTGAAACGCCTTATGGGAACTTAACCGTAGATCTAAAACCTGCTACTAGCGAAAAGAACAGACTTCACGTTAATATCTTGACATCCAATTCAACACACCATCAACCTAGCTTATACGACCAACAACGTGAGATAAAAGAGCAAGTACCAACCCAAGACGTTCAGTCAGTTCGAAACCTTCGCGCTGAACAGACGTTTCTTGACGACTCCCTTGAAACAGCTTCTCATTCAAGCAGTGAAGAATCGGGGCCTTTCACTATGGCTACAGCTTGCGCCGATTGCTGTGTCTTGATTGACAACATGCACGACCTCCAACGCCACATCAAATCCTGGTGTCCAGCCAATGACAATGCATTGACGTCCAACAAGAGTAAACGGGCCAGATACATCAGTGACGATTCGGATGAGGAACAACAGCCTATGCAGAAAGGAGGTGGTATAGATGATTCAAAACCACTTCCTCGTCACTGGAAACCCATCAATGACATGGCAGCCGAAGAGTGGCAAAATGTGGGCTTGCAACGTATCTGGAAGCGGGTGTATCAGCTTTATGAAGGTGACATGGCACTCAACAGGACAAAATACAAGAGTCTCGGTCGGACAGTCGAGTGGACAGATCGGAAATTGAAACAGCTTTGGGATACTAAATTGATGGATAGTCTCAACAGCATTCTCGAGTTTACTCAATATTTTAAAGAAGCGCCTCTGTTTGTACCCCTCCTAACCAGTCTAGATGAGATAGACCCGTCCTCAGAGCAGACCATGATCAAGGGTAAAATCAGACGTTTCATTCATCCTAAAATGAAAGACATTCTCACTCGGCTGGATAGGCCTGAATTAGACACTGACGCGGAATCTGACATGGCTACTGACGGGAGTTCGGCCAATAACGAGCAGAGTGACCAGGACTGATGTATAACAGAAAGTGTAGGCTAATCCACTGTCAGTTCAGTCTTCATCTCTGCTGAGACAAGATGAGTAAACCAAGCTTGCTTCATGTGGTAAAATCACCAAGCCCACTCCAAAGACAGAACCACAAGAACAATAAGAAAAGACCTATTTCTCTCTATGTCAAAGGGGTGATCAAGCGAGGACCGCCAGGTCGACAGAGATGGTATGAAACCAAGGTTCAGAAAGGATAGTCAACTACATGGGACAGTAAACCACATAGGATACTCATGAAATATTTATCCCACCTGGACACAGTGACTGTTAAAATATAGCACATAGCATAGAGGAGACTTGCAAATAGTATAATCAGCACTTGATTCTGTTTTGTGTATTTTATGCATGTATTTCGACCCTGTATCAGAATCTTTCTTGTGAATAAATAATAATCAATTAAATGTCAGTCATAGTTTGTTTGTTTTTACTGTGATAGAGTATTGTTGTAGACAGACAGTGAACGAGATCATACCATGTACATACCATGGCATTGTAGTCTATCCTCGGTTGGTCAGGACACATAAGGGTTCTCTCAATCTGGATATTTTCAAATAGCATGTTATACAATGTATTAGTTGTTCAAATATATAAAACTACCTATCACCCCTTATACATGGATTATGGACTAGTCCATTGCATAAGTTCCCATGACATATAAATTTACCAATGAAACAAGGTTCTTTTTTCTGTTTGTTGAATTCGATTTAAATATAGTAAAGTACATGTGAATGATTTATTAATATCGGAATCAATTTTCAAAACACGTATGTTAAACTGCTACCAAATCTACATTCAGAAATAGTTGCGGTTAGTCGCTAAAAAAAGTCTATTCATAAGGACATAGATTATCTAAAAATGAACCCTCTTTTCTGTTTAAAGTTCCGTTCTTGAGAAGGGGCATTCTGCAAGGGGTAATCAGGTATCTAGATTTAGATTGACACAGACATACCCTTACAAAAGATCTCCCCAGGCAAACTAATTAGCAAAGCCAGTACCAATTAATAGGTAAACATCACCTTCCAAGCGTGACCTTATATCAGGATTGAATGAAATACCTCACTAGGTCAGTGTATGTGGACCCTATGTCAATAGACTTGGGCTATGTCGATTCTTTATTTGTATGGACGTTTTAAGGTTAAAAATAAGCTTAGTGTTTTGGATATAAACTCGTCACTCATTTTACAGAGACAGTCATGCCATAAATTATGTTTAAGCGTTCGTCATTTATCCTTTATACTAATGCTTTCTTCACCATTGTTATGTTTATATTTAGGGATTACTGATCCCAGTCGAGTCTAGATTATTCAGGGATAAAGTTGTACAGTACACAATTTATTTTTTCTCAGATATACACTTCTTTCCAAATTTGCTTTCAAACATGTAGCGATTCTATTCTTTTCACATATCTACACTTTAACAGTTTCTTTAAAAGTCACTTCTAGACGTTATCACGACACCATAGTATCTTTTTATTTTAGTTAGTGGTTGAACAGCAGTCTATAAACTCGCTACGAGAAGCACACTTTATTGACTTAAGTTTGAGTCTTTTGTCATTCAGTAGGTCAAAACCGTCAAGGTGTATTTAGTCGGTTAAAGTAAACACCTCTGTATTCGGGAGTCCATTCGTCTCTCCGTGTTCAGCCTGTAGCTCTTGCTTTGACCAAGTTGCAGTCGTGTTTTCACTGTAAGTTACCATGGTTCACTAGAGTGATCTTGTAGGTAATCAGACTGAGAAAAGTGAATAATATGCGACTCGTGAGCTGTCTAGGCATCTACTGAGGTATTGGACGAGGAAACGAGATTTTATAGAGCGCGCCTTTTAGTCGGGTGATACAGTCACGTGATACATCGTGTCTGAACATGCTTAAATAAAATAATGCGAGTCTTAAATGATAAACAGCTTTAATGTTAACAGTTTTTTTATTAACGTGTCTTTCATTTCACACTAGGGTTTACTTTCATATGAATTTTTCCACGTAAGATTATAACATTGAAAATATAGCATGAAACTAACCTCGCTATTTTGTTCTACTGTTAAGAGCCAAACTTTATTGACACAGCGAGAGGCTTTTGTCATTCAGTAGGTCAAAACCTTAACTAAAGCTCTAAGCAAACAACGGTGTGTCCACATCTCGACTCTGAGTTATGTCACGTGACGCTAAAGATAGCTCTGGCGCGCTCATTCAAAACTGGTTTCTGATTGAACTGATACCTTTGATGTAAGCTTATAGAAAGCTTTGTTTTGCAGTAATGACGATGAATCGCTTAATGAGCGTTAGTGCATTTTACTGTCAACTGATTGGTCGACCTTTCTGACCTGTGACGTCATGCATATATTACCATATTCATGAGATATTTGCATACATTATAGTCCCTCCGGTACGTCCTCCGGTTGGAACACCGTATACCTGGTCGTATAATACTACTGATAGGATAAGCTCTTGGGAAATTGGAAAGGAAAACAAGATTGGAAACATATAAACATAGTGGAGTTTTTTTGTGTGTGTGATAAAATGAAGATTGGCAAGGCATTTAGTATAATTATGTAAGTTTGGGAAGTAGTGGGGTAAGGCAATAAGGATCTTGTCAGCCTATATGTAGACAAAAATCCCGAAATAATGGAAAAGAAGAACATTTAACAAAGCTTGCGAATATTTTCATTTTAATGCAAGTCTTGTCATTATTTTAAAACAGATAAAACCCTCTTATTAACTAACGAAGTTTGATAGATTACCCTGAGGAAAAGAACCATGGAACTGAAATAAAATCCATAAAACTGTCTCTAGTTACTGGCATGCTAGTTATTTCATCATTCATACAAATGAAATAAGTAGTATGTCCACAGAAACACAAATAAGTGTCTCACTCTCATAGGGATGTTAAGGTTGCAATTTCATAGATGACTACATGTTGCATTTACAAATCAAAAAAAAAAAGTCATCAACGTAACAAAAGTATATTTTGCATCAAATATCAGAGGGAATATAGTTGCTTGTTTTTAATATTAAGGCTGTCTGTGTAAAGTTTTGCTTTAAGCAAACACGTAGGTGGTTGGAGGGTTAATGCTTTCATTGAAATATTATCATATGCAATGTTTGTTTGTCCGGCATAAATAGATAAAGCCAATAAGGTATTTGAAAGTGTTTTGCAGATGTGTTTCATCATAACTCGAAGCTTCTCCATTTAATGAAGGTATTCAATAAAATAAATGCAGTCAGATCTGTAGCCATTTAAAAGCAACCAAGTTTTATACCTGTGATAGTTGCAATGTTTACTTTTCTTTTGCAGTTATCTATTGTATCAGAAGCACCTTTGAAAGACTCATTGAACATCAACTCGTATGACTTAAGCAACACAGATATATAAAAAATAATGTTTAATTTCAGCTGACACTCAAGAGCTCTCAAATAAGACCGATAACCAAAACTGTTGAATTGACAGGTAAAGAAATCATGATGACAACAAAAAGCAATTGTTGCGAGTCACAGCGACTTACATCAAACCAAGGCGTAAAGTGTCCTGTGCTGCAAACTGTGGGAAATCTTCTCAAATCTTGTATTGGTCTTTGAAACCTTTCCTTTTGATGTTTTCGAATCTAATGATGTCGACTGATACATTGCAGACCCGCTGTTATTCATCAATTTCACAGGTTTTTCCTATTGTCTCGCTTGATGTAAAGAGCTTAGTAGAATTTAAAAAATCACTAACATGCTTAACAAAACTTGCATGGAAGGAATATTGTGAAAGGATATAATGAACAAAAATCTTTGTAAGACTATATTGCAATAAGGCTTGGAGATGATACCTACACACAAGTGTCCCTTAAAAGACGAAATATTATAAAGTAGAAACAAATCATATTGATAAAATATTTCAGAATTATGACGTGAAGATGCATAAATCATCACTGAGTCGTCTATATTCTTGAAGTTCAGATGTTGAATGCAAAATAGTGCAAGATACAAGCTTTTCCCCCTTTAATGAATCTTGTTATAACTTAGCAAACCTTATAGATAACCTTTATCATCATACAATGCTTCAAGCGGACAACTATACTTTTCAACATGATCTAAGACAGAGACAGGTGTACTAAGTGAACAAGAAATGTTTTTAGAAAAAAACATATAAACGAATCTTCTCTAAGGCACATTTGTCAATGTTGTAGGTTCTTATAGAAGTAAAAAAGGACAACGTTTTAGATAAAAAAAGATATATATTGAATACTTGAATTGACATTTTAGTATTCATTAAATAAATATGTGCATAACAGTTCGTGTTATTTATGAATGGCTACCACTTGGTATATTTACCTATTTCATTAGCTTTGTTTGACATACATACTCATTCATATCGCTAATTGTCCTCCACAAAATAACATTGTCATGGTATGGACAAGTGTTTCATTACGTCACTCAAAAACTATATTTTATTGCGGAATGAAGGGCAAACAACGCCTCTTTGATCTTATAATGATGTGCACATTATTTGTTCATTAATTTAGATCCATGTTTGCCTTTTGTTTAAATGTGTATGTGGTGAAAGGGAAAACTATGTCAATTTACATGAATGATACCAAAGGACGGTGACCTGTAAAGGTCACATTGACATAATTCATAAAATACAGTGCATAAAAACATCAAAACGTGTCAAATCAACAAGATGAAAGGACTTCACCAATAATCCCCACAAAGAATAATGGTTTCTCTCATGCTTTGAGATGGGAATTGTGGTGGTTTGACTTCAAAGATGCATGTTTATAAAACACACATGTCAACTTTTTGTCGTCAACCACGTCATAGCCTTAAATATTATGATATTACGACGTTAAATAGACTAACTCAGTGCCATTCGAAATTTGTGAATAAAACACGTTAGTTTTATAAATGAATAAAGTAGTCCGGACAATGTCAAAGTTCACCGCAAGCCAATCAAATCACTTAAAGGTGTTATGACCCATATGGGTCATAACAAATTGTTATGAAACCTCTTTTCGAAGTACCACGTGGGTAATAATATCGTTTTAACATAACTAAGCAAACCTAAATTATCCTTCAGTTAACTAACTTAAGTGAGAACAGATCTTTATGTGACCAATGAGACTGTATTTGGATTCAAAATCGAAGAGATAACTTTCAAACATTTATCTTGTTCCTTGACCAATCATCAAGTTTAACTGAATCAAGTATCATGTTTCGGTTCGGTTTAAAACTAGTTAAAGCCACTATGCTTTTCATTATAAGCAAGATGTAGTGCCGTTTGAGAGATAAACATACACACAATGTGTTTCAGAAATGATTAGATTATAACAAATAGTTCTGTTCTGAAAAAATGGATTTAGAAAAGGTGAGGTAAGGTGAAATAGAGAATCTCACCCAAGTGTCTTCTGATATCAAATATATCAACACGAGTTGATTAAAGTTACAAATATCCGAGGCTTGCCGAGGATATTTTTACTTTAATCAATGAGTGTTGATATATTTGATATCAGAAGACACGAGGGTGAGATTTTATTTATCATTCAAATCATTTTTCAACAGTTATTAGCAAAAGAATGAACATATCTGAACACAAAACTGCCATTAGACTTCTTGAACAGTGAGGTCATTGAATGTGACGTCATAAGCATTATGACGTCATAGCATTGTTATGCCATGAACTTTGTGACGTCATAGTATTGTCATCTGTGTTCTTAGTGATGCCAAAGCCTTGTGATGTCATTTAACTGATGATGTAATAGGATTATGACGATATGATTGTAGCGATATCTACAATGTAGATATCGCTTGTTGATATCGCTTGATCTCAGAAAAGCGATATCTACTTTGCTAGCCACTTTTGGATGATAAATGGGGTTTAACGCCGCCTTCAAGAGTATTTCACTTATATCGTGGATGCTAGTATTATTGCAGGAAGAAAGCCCGCAACACCATTGTGACTATGTATTGCGGTGAAACATGTGAGCATGGACTGGAACTTGCGTATAGAACAGTTCTTTGCTGCAGTCAAAGTTGGCATTCCCCTGGCGGGATTCGAACCACTGACCTCCTGATCCGCCGATTGAGAAGAAAGTATTTAACTGCTTAACAAAATCCTAACCCTCGATTTCATATCAAATTTATATTAACGTTTGAATGATTCAGAAGAATTACGCCATTTGCTGCTCTACATACACATACTTTGAAGTAAACCTTTTAAGCTGAAATGTGAAGCTGCTGGTCAAAATCTTTTCCTTTATATTTTGTTGGTACAATCCAGTACCAATAAGTACACCTTTACCTACTAATTTCAAACCTGCTGGACTAAATACTAAATTGACATATATTTTGTTATTTTAATGTAAACTCAAATTTTGACTTATATTATTTTATCTACATGACTAACAGCTTGGGAAAAAAAAATTTCACCGATTTTGTTATTTTAATGTAAACACAAATTTTGGCTTATATTATTTTATCTACATGACTAACAGCTTGGGAAAATCACGCTCAACCGTTCAGGTTATTTTGAATATAAAATTTTTTTCACCATGTCAATTTGTCATCGAAACTATATAAGTTTTACCCCTGATGAAATGTGTTGATTATTACAAACAACGGTTGAATGCCTCAAAGCAAGCAAAAAGCCCATTTGTTTGTGATGCTCATAATACTACTACTTAAATAATCATAAGTAAACCGTTTAAAAACGTGTAAATGTTAGGGAAATAAGATATGTGAAAGTGAAACCCCTGCAAGTTCCAAAACGGAACTCTTTTTTTTTCTTTCTGAAATCTGGAATGTATCATTGTATCCGCAATAGAGAACGAATTAAGGAGGGGATCTTAGAACCTAGTATTAAACACTGTGCTCTAATCCAATGCGTAACCTATTCTTCGAATTCATCCAAACTCTCTGTTTAAAATTTTGTGTTGAAATGTAAAAGACACTGTCAAGAATGTTGGCAACAATAAAGAAAGATTGCCAAAATAAATACCTATTGGAGTATCTTTTTCCATCTAATTGATATGCTTTGTGAAAAATCTATAAAATGTCAGTCAATTATTTTCGAAACTAGTCTTTCACGTCATTTGGATATAACACTAATGCTTTTAGCCCAGTACAATGTTATGATAAGTCAAAACGTTTCCTTTCGGCTAATTATTCATAATCAACACGATGAGAAAACAACAGACACAGCACAGGATCAAACTAGGATCAAGGATCAAGTCGTTTATTTGCATGAAGGCCATCGGCCCATATACAAGAGTACATATATACAATTGTAGATACACATCATATAAAATGAAATTGTAAGCATATAATAAGCTTAATTGAATGATAACTACTTATTAATATGTTTATGTCTTAATTCAAAACTTAGACATAAATATTTACAAAGATTGTTTAGTAATTCTGGAGATGCTGACGAGATCAATTGGTTGAATTTATAAATGGATGGATTATTATAATACATATGTGGTACATACATAGTTCTTAAATTATCATAACATTCACAAATCAATACAAAATGAAACTCATCTTCTATTCCTTTGTTACACATGGGGCATATACGCTCTTCATAATCAATTCCCATCCATCTCCCTTCATTTACCTTTAATCGTAAAATACCGGCTCTAATCCTAACTAAAACATCTCTATGTTTTTTATTACTTAGTAGTCTTAAATATTTCTCTGGTACAAGAAGGCTTTTATATTGTCTGTATAATCTATATCTTGAGTTATCTTGAAGTGAACTATTCCATGATTGTACATACATATCGACAGCAACTCTTTTAAACATCTGAAGAAACAATGAATCATTACCGACACCTTGAAATAACCAAACATAACCAAATCCATATGAAAATAACAAGTTACGTACAGATGAAGCATAGTTATTGTAACCACAATTATCATAATACATTAACATGTCATAAGCTTTCCTAGGTATTCTTTGCTGGTCCATATTTACAAGTTTAAGCCAGTATTTAATAAAACGACATTGTGCATTTATATACAGTGGATAGCGTCCACATTCACCATAGGCAATTACGTTCGGTGTTTGAAGACCAACATTTAAAAATTTCTTACAAGCTATTACATGTACATGTTCAATTTTGTGAAAATTTGAATTTCCCCACACTTCAGCGCCATATAAAAGAATTGGTTGAATTTGTGCATCGAAGATTTTGAAAAAAAAACCCAGAATAATCAACTGTGTTTAATCTATATAAATGATGTAGCACTTCTAACAGTGTTCTTTTCCCCGAGAAGATAAATCTAAGATACATTTATTAAATTTACAAGAAGATGCAAAGGGTATGCCAAGATATCTATATGAATCAACCGTTATAACACGTTCTCCTTTATAAAACCGTTTTTCATTTTTCGATAAAGACCCTCCTCTTCTAAAAACAACAAAATTAGTTTTGTCTAGATTCACTTTTAATCCCCACCTTTCCGCATTAGTTTCTAAAATTGATAGCTGTCTCTGAAGACCCGAAACAACATCAGACACTAAAATCACATCATCAGCAAATAATAACAATAAGATTTCAAGCATATCTGGAAATAACTGGACTCCAAACTTTCCGTGTTCTGATATTTCCAATGATAATTCGTTTATGAAGAACGAAAATAATAGGGGACTCAATATACAACCCTGTCTTAATCCAAGAGGACAATCAAAATAATCAGTTAAAGTGTTATTACTTTTTACACAAGCTTTAACAGAGTTATAAATACCTTTAAGTGCTTTCAGCATCTTACCATTCATACCGGCCGCATATAAGCACTTCCATAGTTTATTACGATCAATCGAGTCAAAAGCTTTGCGGAAGTCGACAAAGGCAACATATAGTTTCTTTCTTTTCTTCATTAAAGTTTTTTGAATGATAGCATGTAAAGTAAAAATATGATCGGCTGCGGAGTACCCGCTTCTAAATCCAGTTTCCGAAAGTTTAATTTGTCTCGAATAGCAGCCCATTTAGTAAGTCTTGTATTAAGTATGCTAGTATAAACTTTGCTCAGAGCGCATAGTATAGAAATTCCTCTATAATTGTCAGGGTTATCTTTGTTTTCTTACTCAAATGGAATCAGTAATATCTTTAGTACTTTTGTATATATACATGTTTTATACTGCAGTTAAAATGAAGCTTAACTCGTGATCAGTTAGGCTTTAATAGATTCGGAAGGCAATCGTTTATTTATATAAAATCAATTGTCACTTGATATTTCAGAAAACAGTATTTACCCCATATATACAAATTAAATGATACATCCCCTCTGAGCGGCATGCTTGATAAAGATAAAATAATCTGTAATGAAACATCGCACTCTTCAAATAAAGAAGTTGAATATAAAAACTTGTCCTTAAAAAGATAGGATGTACAAGGAACAGCATGAACATTTCCTGACATGGTCATTGACCCATTTAGCAAATAATAAGTCTCTTACAAATGTAAATAGTAACAATCAGCAGATATTTAATCTCCTAAAATATGTAGCTACACACCTAATAATTGAAAAAGAAAGGTAAAGAAGACGAAACAGTGAACAACTGATATTATAATGAAATTTAGTCCTTGTATTTTTGTCACTGTTAAAGATTTTATGTAAGATCATTTCAAACTAAATGTCAGTGCCTTTTTTTATCCTTATTTGTCCTTCATTGTTATTTATACTTGTTCCTGGTGTATGAAACTATTATTGATTTATATATCTGAATCCGTTATACAATTATTGTATTTTTCCTAGCTCTTTCAATAACAGCTTATTTCCGGCGTTTCAAATATCCGTAGGCAACGAGAGATCAGATGTCTAGTTTTTGTGTCAGACTGTCTTCCGCTATTTTTTTCCTTGAAGTTACAAACACAACTTTTGGAGAAGAGCAATATGGGGTTGAGAAACTTTGAGTCATGACATGAAAATTTAATACATGCCTTGCACTCGTCCATCTTGTCTCAGAATGTTGAAAAGTTTGTTGTCAGAAATATTAAGTGAAAAGTAGAAACAAGGTCCTTTTAAGATGTTTAAGGATTATTAGATTTAAATCAATGTTTGTAGGTAGCATCTTATCATTTTTGCAACAACAACTCACTTTATTCAATCATCAGCTGCTTCGTGTGTAATAAAAATGCAGGTTTCCAAAAAACATATCAACATGAACATTAATTGAATATTATGATTTAAATGTTTTCTTTTATTACAGCTGGCACCTTGATTATCAAAACGTTATACTTTTTTAACTTTGACTAGATCATTTTTTATCATGATGTTGCTGAAACGAATCATTATGCTAAAAATGTATGGTAAAATAGAGGGTCTTCCTTTGATAAAAGTCTATTCATACATTCGTATATGCTCCATTCACTTCTTCAAAAAAGAAAAAATCTTGATTTCTAAAGAGCTTGGACGAACTTTGTTCCAACTTCCAATAACATTCTTCAGTTTTACGAATGATCTTGGACACATGAAACATACACCTTATGAAAATTCTATTTTTGTTATATTTAAGTGTAACCATGTATTCTCATTCATAATTTCCCTTAAGGTCTAACTTCATTAATGATAAAAAAGTGTGTTAAGTTGTTCTATTGAGTTATTAGCCTTCGTACAAGTGATATTGATATCCTTCAGTATTGGGTTCATTTACTGTTCTCGGTTAATTGGACCTCATGGTTTGTCAATTTGATGTCACTTGTCAATAATCTCTGATTTGCTGGTTGAACCTTTGGTTAGGTACAAGTCGTTAAAATCGTGCACGTTTAAGGTTGAAGATTAATTTTGCTGTCAACAAAATATATTCACATTTGAATGACGTGATGGCGCGTGGTCCTGGGCAATTCTCGATCGTCTGCTATCAGTGTAGTTCAGCAAAAACGAGCATGGCTCATTAGTTGAGTCGGTTACCCGCCCCACACTGTGACACACATTTAGAGATGTGTTGTCTAATCTTTGGCAAGTGCTTATGTTCACCTAGCAGGAATTGGGTATCTGGGAAGTCTTCTAGAGGCGTTTATTTCAGCTTGTGTCAGACCTGGGTCATAATGTTGACCCCTATTATATCTCCAATAGTGATAATAATTAGATGATCAGAATAAATAAATTCTCGTTTATATGATACTTTAGATTTAATATTAATTGAGTGACAGATTTGATCTCTGGATTTCACTGTTTCTTGTTTAGCTCATCTTGCAAACAAACAAATCCAATTTTTTCTCTCTGGGAAATGAATTCACCCCTATTTTCATATTCTGTGAAAATTCATGTTATTTGTTTGAGATGTTTAGCTAAGCTGAGGCAGTTTTCAAAACTCCCAATTAACAGTTGACAAAACACACAATACATGCAATCATAATGCATTTAATTGAGAGTTATTTTTTTCATTCTAAGTTAATTTATTCTTCTCCTTGTGTTTGTGTGTAAATTATATCTGTTTAATTTAATCTTAAATTTCTGTTTTCATGGATGAGTTTTACACGCTTTCACTTAAATATCATATTCAGTAAAGTGTCATAAACATTGTCTGGCAAGGGCTTCTATAAGAGTTTTCCAATATATCTTCTATTGCATTCGTTGGATTTCGACTACCATACGACTAAAGATGTTTTCAAATACATTCGGATACCGCGAGATTCGGATTATCGATGGACGGATTATCGAGGTCTGACTGTATATTTAAATAGATTCAATTTCTTTGTTGAAAAATAATTTCAGATAAAATATCTTTTATACATTGATACATCTTTCCCAATATTAGCTCCTTAATTTCCTTCGCAAAAGTATTCCCATATAAGAATAATATTTTCTCTGTGTAATATTTATATCAAATCAAAGAAAACACGGTGAGATATGAGCAACAAAAGGACCCTGATCCCCGAAGGTCATGTTGACACCACACATCATTTGGATGAATGTGACAGTAGAGGAAGTATATTAATGGGTTAGTTTAATTTAGGTGATCAATTATCTGTTTATTTCCTCATTCTACATAACTGCATATACTTTCTTTTTGTGATATAATCAAGAGATTCAAACAAATCTTCCTTAAACTATACATACATTATGATGGAAGAATAGACATATCTGGTTACAAAGACAGGAATATTGCAAACAATTCTCCTTTCGATAATGTCCTTAAACCGAATCATCATATCATTATTACAATTGTCAACAAGGACAAAAATTATCATAGCCAAAAATATTTATATCGATAATGGCTTTTGAAATATAAACAAGTATGTTATTACATTTCCAGTGTATGTAAGCAATTGAGCTTTTTACTGACAGTAGACACAACTGAAGTCATTTGTATCAACTTAAGTCCTGTTAAAAATATGTGATTGTACTTTTGTACTTAAGCTTTTCTCTAACATTTAACATACTATATATCAGTTATGTGTTATAGTAGTTAGCAGTTATTCTATGTTTATGATGATAGTCGAATTGGTAAGACATGACAATCAACTTTGTGGACAACGTTTTGCCGTTTTAAAGGTCAATGTTATCTCTCTAACCTATTGGAATGGTTAAGTCATGACGTACCCATCTGGGCTTGTTGAATAAAGGACACGAAAGTTAAAATGTGTTTTAAGCTAACTAGCTAACTTAGCTAGTTTTAAGCTAACTGAATGTCATACTGAATGTCATAGCAATAAGCCTCTTCACTATACAATGGTGTGTTGCGTATAATCAAATAAAAAAGTTTAATATTTGATCAAAATGAAAAGAATAAACCTCTATGTACAGCAGAGCTGCTCGCAATATTACTTACATATTCGCGGTTTGACTTTGTAATGCAGGTGGAAGAAGGGTCTTGAGCAATGTGTATTATTTCCATTTATTCAAAGCAAGGGATCAGCTGACTAAAATGTTTCGATCTAAAAGTATTAGGATTAGCGTCTGAGATCCTATGGCTCTTAAAATTAAATCTACACATTCAAATAGATTTAGATTGTACTTTGGTGTAAATAACAACCATAAAAAGCACTATAAATTATAACGAAATTAAGGAAGAAGGCAAAATTTTAATAATCAATCGTTTACAAAGTTGATATCTAAAACAAAAACAACAAGGCATGATGGCCAGGAATTTATTAAACTACCAACAGGTCGCACGGTACGAAAACATGTAGCTGCAAACAATTTGTGATCACTAACCAATTATGTTTTGGCTCTGAGCAAATATTCCATCTAATTTCCGGATTCTAATAGTAATAAGCAACAGGAGATTTACTGCCTGAGTTTTTATAATGCCAATTCCTAACTTTTATAAACACACCTACTTTCATTTGATGAAACACAATGGATATTGTGATGGAGTTTGTTCAATAGCAATTTTGACGTGTACACTGAAAAAAACTTATACTCTTATACTCCTAAATTAAATGGAAGTGCTTGATTAAGGATTGTCGTGTTTAAGCATTGTGGCCAATGATCTGATTTAAGGTTATCAAATTTCAAGATTTCTCTGTCCTCATTTTTTCGTGATAAATGGCTAACCCGAATGGTACAAATATCTTAAAAAATATTGTTGCTTGAGTATTTGTGAGGAGTATACTACTACTATTACTTAAAGATTACAATTTAAATTTAAGAAATAACAATCAATGTCGCTAACACTTTTATTGAAATGAGATAATATTTGTAGAGAAGAGATAACATTTGGAACACTTACTAAACAAGGTCTGTAAAGTATTGAAGTTTAAATATATAATGAAAGTCATCTCCAACTCAATCAAGTACACATATCTCGAGATTTGTCTCAATTGGAACTTTATGATTGCAAGCAGAACATCTTTACATAGTGGAATTGATTTGTCATAGGTAAATGAAAATTGGCAAGGCATTGAATATATATATGTAGTTTGGAAAATTTGGGTAAATCAATAAAGATCTTGTCAACCTTCAAGCGAATATTTATACAGTATAACAAGATAATGGAAAAGGAGAACAGACAGCCGAACTTTTAATTCTTTAAGTTACTGTGATGTTTGTCTTGTCATGTGTGCAAACAAAGATAATACCCTTTGTGAACTAATGAAGGTTGATAGATAAACCCTGTGCAAAATAACTATGGAACTGAAATTAGATCCATTAAACTGTCTCTAGTTACTGGCATGCTAGTAATTTCATTATTCAAACAGATGGAATAAGTAGTGTGTCCACAGAAAACATAAGTGAATGTTAAGTTCCAATTTCATAGATGACTGTATGTTGCATTTAAAATCACACAACTAAGTGTTTCGCACAACAAAAGTATATTTTGCATTTAATCATAGAGGAAATAGAGTACAGTGCTTTGGATATTTCAATTTGTCGGTGTAAATGTTTGCTTTTAACAAGCACATTTACTGGATAATCTTTCATTGACATATCAATATCGTCAATGAATATTTGTTCGACATAAGTAAATAAATGGAAAACGGTTTTCAAATCGATAAAGTACAACTTCGTCTTTGAATAAAGGTTTTCAATTAGATAAATAGATAAGATTCACATACACACCAAAAACGTTAAGCATCACCCTGATTTTTCACAGAGGGGTGTACTTCGTTGAAGTATGCTATGAGACTGAGATAAAGAATATAAGCAAAACCAATTTTTATTGAGAGAACAATCAATTGGTCATTTGCAAGAGTAGTTTTGAAATTGTGTGGGCACTACAAGTTCATGAAAATAAAGAGGGAAATGGACATGAAATATTACCCAAAACACATGGATGTATTGTCACTACAAGCTCTTGGTGGTGTGTGCCAACCAATCAAATCAGCTTAAATAAAGTGAATCAGTGTTTTAAGAATCACCAAACATCAGTAACGTGTGCAGCCACCACGTGCGCGAATAACTGCAGCCACTCTTCTTGGCATACCCTTTACCAGGTTCCTTAATTGTTCCATTGGTATCCGCTGCCACTCATCGGGAAGAACGGCTTCCAGTTCCCTCAAGTTTTGTACAGGAAGATCCCTTCTCTGTATTCGACGACTCAATTGTCGTCCATGAACAAGGGTCTTGTGGTAAGTCTTAAGTCATCACAATGATCAATAACTAAATGACCCAGAACCTCCTGAATGTAGCGAACTCCTGTATAGTTACCAAATGGAGTCTACAGTCGTAGGAGAAGCCTCTCCAAACCATCACGGATCTCCCGCCATATGGTACCCTTGCCAAAATGTTCCTGGGAGCAAGACGTGTATTCCTGGTCCTCCATACTCGGGCTCGGCCATCAACAGCAAACAGCAGGAAACGCCTTTCGTCAGTCCAGTGTTCTCTCCCCCATAATCTCAGGTTCCACCTCTGCCTGTCCACACACTATAACCTACGCTCACGTCTGTTGTGATTTGTGAGCATTGGACGCCTGATGATCCTTCTGGCCTGTAATCCGGCAGCTTTGAGGCGATTTCTCAGAGTTGCTCAAGCGGCGATGAAGTAACCATACCCGTTTCAGATGGGGGCTTGAAGCAAACGGCATGCATCTAACATGTCGTAACAGAGCTTTGGTCTTCCTGATCGTGGAAGGTCTCTCACATCATTTGTTTGTGCATGCTTCCTGACCAGAACGTTAAGAACGTTGGCTTATGAGGGTGTAGTGTAAGTGAGTTTTTCTGGCAATTTATTTGTAAGAAAGCCCTGCCCGATGAAGCCCAATGATCTGCCATCTCAGTGCATTTGAAATATTCTTCTTCGTTTCATTGTCAATAAGAAGTAAAACAAATGGTAATGAAGACGGAACCGATCCTTAAATACCCAATACTTGTGATTGTTTAAAACTATGGTTTGTGCAAAACATGGGTGGCTGGATTCACGTGCTTGTAATTGCGTTCGTGAGATACGTATTTCCAAAAAAAACCACCTTATTTTATCACAAGTAGAACAGTCCTTGATTTGTCATAATGAGGTTGAAATTTTGGTTTCAGCATATACTGAAAATTTAACTTTTATTTGGGGAATATTTTTGGTGTGTATAGTTTCATAGCAGTGACAATAAGAGTAGCAATTTTTTGTGTAGTAATCTATTTATCATATGCACATTTAAACATCATGCACCAATGCAAGACAAATATATCCTTATAAATGTTTAAGTTTAGCTGACGTTCAGAGAGCACTTAAACAAAACCAATTACCACACCGGTTAGATTGACAAGTAAAGAAATTATGACCAGAACAAAGAACAATTGTTGAGAATCAAGCCAACTTGCTTTTACATCACACCATGATGTAAAGTCTTGTTATTGCACTTCAGACTGTTGGAAATCTACCCAAATCTTGTATTGGTCTTTGAAATCTTTCATTCTGATGTTTTCAAATCTTATGATGTCGATTGATATGTTGCAGACTTGCTGTAATGCATCAGATGTCACAGGTTTTCCATTTTGTCTCTCTTGATGCAAAGAAATGTCTTTAACATTCATTGACATGCTTAACAACTGGCGTCAAAGAGATATGCACAATTTGAGGTAATAACGACCAGACCTCAGAGTACATTTCAAACATTAATTATTGTTTTTGCAGATTCTATAAGCCTTGTCTTGAATTCAAAGAGTCAAAACATCAGTTGATATTTAGTAGATAGGGTAATTGTTGTTAGAAACAAGACCATATTGCAATAAGACATAGCGATGATCCCTCACCATTATAATCTCCTTACTTCTTTTGATTATGGGACTGGTACTAGTTGGAGTTTAAAGCGTTTTTGTCTTTTTTGTTTGTTCAATGAATCTAGAATAAATTTCCCAAAAATGTTCCAAAAGGATAATCCTTTATTACCTTTCAATGCTTCAATTTTATGGCTATCCTTTAATATGATTTAGGATGCTTTAAAGTGATGTTCAAAGCCACATAAGTACTGCCTGGCAATTCTCTGGAAAAGTTGTTTTCATTAAATTACAGTTTCTTCATTTTGACTTTAAGGAAGCTTATCTTCCCCTTTGATCATCATTTGACTTCCATGTATTCCAATGATATTGAAAAGGGGAAGCTTTATTTAAATTTAAAGACAGCGACATCTGTTCTAAGCAGAGACTATATATATATACACTCTAAGTGAACAATAAATATTTTTCGAATCATGCATGATATACATAAATCTAACTAGGTGAAACAAAGGCTCCTTATGTATTTTGGAAAGTCAGTTTTGACGCGTACTGATACAGTGGGTGAAACCCTATGCTGGTGTGACAGATCTCTCATTTTGTAGATATATTTTGTAAAAACAATCATTAACAACAGCAACAAGATATGAATGTCGGGTGGCTCTTTGATATCGAAGGATTAACAGTTACATGTCCAAAACATCGCAAAGAGTCTTTTTCTTCAATCTTCAAGAATAACACTTTTAATGCAAATGACCACTTCACTACAACACAGAGTGACATGCAATCATTACCAATTGATCAAGGTGAGATCAACGTACCAACAATAAAAGCGTAAGTACAGCAGATCTGTCATTATTGGGTAAAGTTTTTTTGCGCTGGTGATGCAATTTCTTGAGCAATTAGTATTATATCCTCCAAATAAAAATCTAGGGATCAGGACAAAAACTAAATTTAATAGGCAACTTCCTACAGCCACTTCCTAAAAGGGTTAAACTAATGACATTTTTCATAAAGTATCTGTCAGTCACTTAAAAATTGTGGATCTTTTACATGTCACTCATCCATTAAGCTAGACTTAAATTGCTAGAGATAATAAATAAGTCTCAAAAGGGCATTAGCACGTTTTATGAAAAATTCATATTTGGAATTTTTCACTGATAATTGGATGTCAGTGCTAATGGTATTAATTTGATAGTGTCATAAATCTCATTTCACAAAACAATCATCCATAGTCAGAGGACAAATTATGAACATTCACATAAAGTCCATTGGCGGCCATTTTTGTGTGTACACCTTTAATTCATTTTATGTAAGAAAAAGGAATCACATGGCTGAATTTGACATAATATATTTGATATATTACTGCTTCATTTAGTTTGGATACATCGTCTTTCAATTGGAGCAATTTATTTCCTGACATAACATTATACTCCACCTAAAACGTGATACTAGCCCTTTAAAGGGGCAGTGGCACGTTTTTATGGGGTATATAAGGTGTCAGGAAAATAAAAATTAAATGTTCAATTTGAAAGACAATGTATTCAAACTAAATGGAGCAGTTATAATTTAAATATATAATGTAAAGTTTAGCCATGCAATTCCTTTTTCTCACACAAAATGAATTAACGTTGTTCACACAAAATGGCCGCCAATGGATTTTATGTGAATCTTCATACTTAGTCCCCTTTCTATGGATGGTTGGCTTGTGTAATGAGATTTTGACACTGTCAGAATAATACATTTAGCATTAACTGACAATTATCAGTGAAAGATTTAAATTATAAAATTATTAAAAAACGTGCTACTGCCCCTTTAAAATATTCATCAGTACTAGCTGGATGTTCTCCTTTTGCTGACACCTAACATAAAGTGTTTATTGCGGCTCAAGGAAATATATGTTTGCATCGTTGAAAATGAATGATTTGAAAACTAGACGTCACAAAAGTAACAACATTGTCAAAACAACTCATAATAAACCGTTAGTGGTGTTAAACAATTAGTTCTGCTCCGGGCAAGTTTTATTGTTTAAGCAATCAATCTTATTTCCGGCTTCCAAAACTTTTCATTGCATTGTAAACGACAGTTATTAGAATTCGTTGAGGCAATACGTGTAATCCGAAACAACTAAAACCTTGAGTAATAGATTTCATTGTGACAACCGAGGTCATAACAATATATTACAGTTTGTAGACTTTTTTCTATCCATTAGATGTAATGTCTGTCCTCACGCGAAAGACGTGTAGTCAAGTTAAGATTATTGTACAACCACAAAAGACTGTAAATGCACGTACTAATTGTTCAAACCACTATAAAATATTTCCTTCAATTTATTTTTAAGCAGCAATATTCAATTCATTATGTGTGGCTACATGAAGCTATAAAAAATGTGATTTCCAGGACATAATTGTGCATTTATGAAAAAGACAAATTCGAGATTTGTTTCTGATTGGTGGCATCCTTCCCCTTTCCGAAAAAGGAAGGATCTTGAACTTTATATCACTGACAAACATTACAAAAACCCTTTTTACTCGCTGCCTTTGGACATTCATTCAAGTAAGTTCACTATACGTTGCCTTAATTTTTAGCATTTTTTAAACTGTTCTTGCTTTCTTTATTTCTTATAACAAAGCCTTTAAGGGGACACAGGCGTTTTAGGATTGTAAAAAATTATATTCAATTAAATTCTTTTGTTGATTTGGCATTGTTTTTTCTTCAATAGTGAACATGTTTATTTAGTGAACAGGTGAAACCAGGTCATGGTAAAATTATTAGTGATGCCTAAACAAGCCATATGTAGGTGTATGCCCTCAAGAGGATATGTCATGCTACTTAAACATCATGATTTGAGTTCAAAATGCTATGATCAAAACTCGTGCTAAATGCTTTGTTTGTTAACTTACAAGTATTAACATTTAAATATATAATAAAAGCCATCTCCAATTCAATCAGAATCGCATAATTAACAAAATCTCTCTTCTCTCGAGATATTTTGCTCATGTTTCTCTCATAAGTTTATGGTTGCAAGCCCTAAACTTCGGAATAGATTAAAAGTTTCTTCTGATAGGCGTATGTTTTGTTCAGATTTTAGAGCGAGTATAAACATTATGATAATTTTATTGTGTAGTTGTAGACAAACCTCTTCGTGTATTAGGAAAATACGGTCATGTATGATAGGTTAGTGATAGGACAAACGATAGGGATATTGAGAAGGAAAACAAGATTGGAAACATCATCACATAGTGGAATTGATTTGTCATGGTTAAATGAAGATTGGCAAGGCATTGAATGTTAATACACCACGTGGTGCGGTTATCGGGTCAATATCAGAGGTAGTTATTTTTAGATAACTGACCTCAGATCAACCTGGAGGTTGGTTATCACGAGGTTGGTTATCTGATAACCAACCTCTTGATAACTGACCTCTCGGTTCGATACGGTGAACATGTCTCGGCTACGCCTCGCCATCTTCACCGTATCGCACCTCGAAAAAAACTTACCCTCGGCTTACGGGTCTAAATGACCCATCGCCTCTAATTGTGACTTTTGATATTCTTTAGAATTTGTTATGATTTTCACCTGTGCATTCAGATATATTATGTCTTTATTTCAATATGCCATTCTAAAGAATATCAAAGGTCGCAAGAACGATAATAAAAGAAAACAAAAGACAGAAAAAATATTCTTTATTACAGAGAACTTTTGAAGTCATTTTCATATTACATGTTCAGACTGCTTTCAATTCTTTCTATTTGGTTTCCTTGAAACATGCAAACATTTACATTTATCAAACACTACCACACACAATCCCGTTGGGCCTCAGTATCTATGCTAGTGTTCTCTTCAATGAATGTTCCAAATCCTTCATAGGAAGTCAGTTGTCGGGAGGTCACAAGCATTTGAAATGGTCCTTTTGAAACAATGCACAAGAAAGCCGACTTCAGTATCAGCAAACATTTAACTGTCCAGCTATCATCCATGCGTAGTTCCTGAAACATTCAAAGGTTTAACGCTACTAACAGTCTGATTTCAAGTGCTGACAAAAACACATTTCCATTTACATACATGCATATTTCATATCATCACGCTTTCCCCGAAATAGTAACTTAAGTTTGGAACTGTCATTTCTAACATCGACTTTTGAATAATTTAGTATCTTATTGTTTAATGGACGATTGATAGTTTCAACGTTCACACGAAATTTATTGAAGATAATATCATACCACACTGATCTCAAAGTCAGAAATCTAGCTAATACCCATATGTGTCTGCATTTTATATACATTATACAATACTAAAAAGCATTTCTAAAGCAGAAAATGCGTACACGCTTCTTTTGATTCCTTGTAATGCTTTAAACATATTTCCGAGTCTATTACATGAAACAACAAATAAAGTATACTTTGCGATCAATCTCACCTTAATTGCCTCCGGGAAAGACCTCGAAACACCGGCAAATATATCTGTTTGATACCAGCGGCGGAGAGCACTCCATTGTCCCAACCTTCTTGAAACCATGTGCTTTCTATAGGTTGTGTGCTGCACGTGAATTTTGAGGAGTTGCTTAGCAACTTGGCGTACAAGAAGTCCGTGCATCACAAGATGAAATAGACGACGTCCGTGCAGCCACACAGTTTTTGACTAGTGACGGATTATTACATTTTACATCATTTGCCACCAAACAAAATTTCATTGACGTCTGTTTAAAATTTGCATCAAAATAATTAAATAATAGTTCAGTTCAGTGTGACATTTTAAGGTTAATAGCTCGGTAAAAGAATGAAAATGCACAGTTGGTAAACGGCTTAGAATTGTTTTACCGACAATTTCGCCAGTATTATCTCCAAGTGCACATGAAATACGCGCAGTGTTAAAATGAAATTGATCCATTCCCCAGGAGTGGAAGTTAACCATGCTAGACACCATTGTCACTTTTGAACTCATTATCAACAAACTTATATTCGGCTAATATTGATATTTTCATTAAAAATGGAAAACAGTTTTAACAATAACCATGTAGTGTATGTGAAATAATAACCTTGACCTCGTGAATATCTGTGATAACCATCTCGCTGATCGCTCGATGGTTAACACAGATATTCACTCAGTCAGCGGTCGTTATTTCAACCATATGTAGTTTGGAAAAAAATGGGGTAAATCAATAAAGATAGTGTCAGCCTACAAGAGAATGGTCACATTGAAACAAGATAATGGAAAATGAGAACAGATAACCAACTTGTAATTTGTTTCAGTTACTATAAGGCAAGTCTTGTCATTTTGTCACATGTGTGCAAACAAAGATAATACCCTTTTGTGAAATAATGAAGGTTGAAATTCGATCCATTAAACTGTCTTTAGTTACTGGCATGCTATTTATTTCATTATTCAAACAAATGGAATAAGTAGTGTGTCCACATAGGAATGTTAAAATTTTCAATTTCATAGACGTCTTCGTGTTGCATTTACAATCACACAACTAAGTGTTTTGCGAAACAAAACTATATTTTGCATTTAATCATAGCGGAAATTTAGTACCTTGCCTTTGATTATTCAATTTGTCTGTGTAAATGTTTGCTATAAACATGCACTTAGTTGCTGAAAGGATAAATACTTTCATTAAAATATCATTATCTCCATTGTTTGTTTGCATAAGTAAATCAATCCAAAATGGTTGACACAAGTTGATACAGTAGGACTTCGACTTTGTGTAAAGGTATTCAATAAGATAAATAGATAAGATAATATTATCATAGCAGTAACCTATTGTATCGTACGCAAATTTAAACATCGTGCACTGAAATAAATGTTACCATTTAGCTGACCTTAAAGGGGCAGTATCACGTTTTTAGGGAGAATATAAGGTGATGTCAGGAAAATGAAAATTAGTGGTTTCAATTGAAAGACAATGTATTTAAACTAAATGGAGCAGTACAAATTCAAATATATAACGTAACGTTTAGCCATGCCATTACTTTTTCTTACACAAAATGAATTAAAGGTGTTCACACAAAATGGCCGCCAATGGATTTTATGTGAATCTTCATACTTTGTCCTCTGACTATGGATGATTGGCTTGTGTTATAAGATTTTTGACACATTTAGTATTAACTTACAATTATCAGTGAAAATTTTGAAATATAAAATTATCAAAAAACGTCCTTCTGTCCCTTTAAGAGAGCTCTTAAACAAAACCAATTACCAAAACGGTTAAATTGACAAGTAAAGAAATTATGGTCATAACAAAGAACAATGTTGACAGTGAAAACAACTTGCTTTTACATCACATGAGGATTAAAACCTGATATGGCACTTCAAACTGTGGGGAATCTTCACAAATCTTGTATTGGTCTTTGAAATATTTCCTTCTGATGTTTTCAAATATTATGTCGACTGATACAATGCAGAGTCGCTGTAATGCATCAAATGTCACATGGATATCCTGTAACATTCAATACCATGCTTAAAACTTGAATAATTATGCACAGAG
The DNA here is from genome assembly GCA_916613615.1 of Steromphala cineraria. NCBI lineage: Eukaryota > Metazoa > Mollusca > Gastropoda > Trochida > Trochidae > Steromphala > Steromphala cineraria. The sequence continues at coordinate 69,770,027 of OU744721.1, forward strand.
AAATTTCAAACTATGTTTTTTGCAGATTGTATATATATAAACGACTTTGTGAATTCAAAGAATCAAATCAACAGTAGATATGTAGTAGATAAGGTAATCTTTGTAAGAAGCAATAATATATTGCAACTAGGACTGCCGTGGCAGTACTTAGGTCTTCAAGATTCCTGTTTGACCTTCACATACTGTTTGACCTTCACATGCATGTTTGACCTTCACATGCATGTTTGTTAAAGAGGTTTAAACCATACCGACCAAAACATTTTTTTAAAATGCAAAGTTTGACCCTTCCTCCTGACCGAAAGTGATTTTATTCTTTTATCTTGAAGACCTTGCCCATGTCTAACTCTCATGCAAAAATCATTCAATTCTAAGGTCTGGTTTTTGAGTTATCTGCCCTAGAAGTTGACGATTTTGTGATTTTGGTCAACTTTTAAAGGTCACAGCACAAAAAGTATTAATGTTAGCACCATTAAAGTTAACAACTTTTGTGTACAATACTTCAGCTACATTGAGTATCAATTTCAGCTATCTAGTGCAAGTATCGTCAGAGAAGAAGATTGTCAAAGGCGGATGGGGTCGGAAACGGTCGAAAATGCACTTAAAGCAATATGGCGGTCAAACCACGTGACCTACGAATTTGTCCTGATTTCCTGTTTTTCATCATTTTTCATTGCGCATATTAAAAAAAAAAATCAATGTTAAATTTTCGATTTTGGATTCGAACTGGACCTTTAATGTATGAGTCGATTTTGCCCAAAAGCTTAGCATGTCGATTCCAGGGTAAGGGGTATCTGCATGCCAAGTGTGGTCGAATTCGGAGCAGCCGTTTGGGCTGCAGTTGATTCACAAAAAAAGTACAAATAATAATAATAAAAAGAGCTTGAAGAAATCGGATAAAAACAATAGGTCTTCCAGACTTTGTCTTGACGACCTAATAAGGCATAGAGTTGATCCATACACACACAAGTGTTCCATAAAAGACAATATATTATAAAGTAGAAAAAATCATATCATATTGATTTATTATTTTAATCAGCATTATGAAGTGAAGGGGCCTAAAATCATCACAGAGTCGCCTATCTTCTTGAGGTTTCAATTTTTTATGCAAAATAGTGGGAGATCCGAGCGTTTTCGTCTTTTGATTTCGTTTAATTAATCTAGAATAAACCTCTCAAAACGTACCTAAAGGACAGGCTTATTATCATAAAATGCTTCAAATTGACAGTTATCTTTTTCAATAGGATTTAAGACATTTTCAAGTGATATTCAAATCCCAATAATCACTGACTGGCAATTCTCTGTGAATTCTGTTTGATAAAATTACAGTTTCTTCACATTGACCTTTCGAGAGCTTCCATGTATTACAATGATATTGACAGCGACAGTTGTTCTAAGTTAACAAGAAATTTTTTTCCAATCAATCATGATATACATGTATTTTCTCTAGGCCACATTTTGTCAATGTTGAAGCTACTTACAACAGTAAAGGAGGACTAGGTTTGAAATAATGACAAAAATTTACATACTTGCAATGGTATTTTATCCAAGATCCCTTGATAATTCAAACTTATTCAAACTGTGTTCCTTATGGGTCGTTATCACTCGGTATAAATACCCATTTCGTTAACATTGTCTGGCATGTTTCGAATAATTGCCATCCACCGCTTAACTACATACAGTTTCAGATTTGATATCATAAATGAATTGAGAACCCTGTACTATCTAGTACTACTTGAAATGCTTCATATTTCACTAATCTCGTAAAGGCTTGGAAGGAATATGTATAAGTATATGTCAATATTCAAAGGTTTTATCATGTTATGGATATCATTTGTTCACAAATAAAGATCTATATTTCCCTCTTATTTGAATGTGTACATTTACATGAATAGTACAAAAGTACAGTGACTTGTGAAGGTCACATTGACATAACCATTGAAAAGGTTTTTGATAAATCAGGATATAATTGACTCTAAGCTGTAAATGCGTTATTCCAAGTAATGTTTTGAAACCTTTTTCTTATCGCAATTGCAATCTTGCAATGATATCAAAATGTATTCTTCACCAAGTTCCCTAATCTCAACAGACACAATGATTGAAGGTTCAATAGAAATAACAAACTAAACAGTACGAATAAATATTACCTTTTAAAAATATTATGGTCTCTGCGAATAATTCATACAAATGAAAATGAACAAGGCAGATATTAGCTTGCAAAATCTGAAAATCTGTATACTTTACAGTTGCATATCAGGGCCCCCTTTCACAAAGTAACCTTTACTAAGGTCAACCTTAAGGTTATTTTCGTCTCTTAAACGTGCATGTACAATCTGCCATTATCGCCATATACTTTATTAAGCCATAAAAGTTACAAACAAATTTATTTAAATGTCTAAGAATCATGTATACAGTTTGTGTTATGTTTTTGATAATAGACCTTTTTTTATTACTTTTCTTAAACTTGGACCTTCATGTTCACAGAACATATTTCCATACATCATATGAACATGTATCTCCTTATCATATCAACACACTTTTTCCTTTAAAATTAAAATACTTAGCTGCACGGTAGCCAATAATTCTAAATACATTATATACACATGTTTCGTTATTTTACATCATGAATCATTTGACTTTGATTGTTGAAACGCACTTTTGTCATTTGGTGTTATAAGTTTGACGTTTACATTTTGAATAATTCATAATGGATTTATGTCGTATAGCAACACATAAATAAACCTGCTGATATTCTAAAACGATTTGTAATCCAACACTGCTTCACTTTTTTATGTTAAACTTAAGTGTCGTAACTGACATTTCGTTCAGGTATCGGCATCTTCCCACGGCAAGGTGAAAACGTATCGAGCAACTCTCCTCGCTTTAGACCTTGCCTTCACAAGGTACAAAACTGGTGATTTGGAGCAGCGACACCTATCGTGATCACGAGTTACGCCCCTTATCAGCTCTTACAAAATAGCCAATGAAATTTCGGAACAAATTCAAAATACTAACAGACGATCTTTTTGAAAACTATCCGAGTGAAATTTAATTTCAAATTTCAGTCCGCATGGTTGTTTTCACGTTTTTGATGAGCACCGAGAATGCAGAGAAGACAAACATTTATGTATCACTCAAATTAATTGTTTCTCGCCCTTGTAAAACACATACAAAAGTATTTTTTCAAATCGGTTCAGTTAACATGCTGTCCTCTGATTGGACTATTCTACTTCCGTGCAGCGGGTTGAAATGCTAGCACAGAAATCACGGCCAATGATGTCAAGGGAGGAATGGGAAAGTTTAGAAACTTTTTCGTTTCGCTTGTGACGTTGTGAAGATGAGGTATCGGTTATCTATTCTATTATCAAATATGTATGTATCACTTACTTGTTAAATGTTATGTCATTTATTAATTAACAATTTCTTGGGGATTTACTTGATCTCCTGCGAACTATTATTTGATCTTGCTGTTAACATTAATGAAAAATCTTCAAATAATGTAAGAAATTAATAACTTTAATCTTGTACACAAATTTTGACAAAAGTGTTATCAGCATAGTTATATACAAATATTACATCCACTTTGAGTAACCATTCTACTGTGGTTATGGATTCGATCAAACCATGTGTGAGTTCAATCCTTTTTATAAAAAAATTAAACATGAAAATACGACATTTGTATTTTATCGATTATGTGTGGTGCATACATTGGCAAATATCTGCAATAACAGCAAAAACTTTACTGTTTATAGTTACCAAGGGCATGGTGGCCTGATCTTTTTCACTGTATCAGCATTTGGACTTTTCATCAGGAAAATCTCTGCTTAAATTACCTATCATTGAATAGAGTGAGCACATTGAAGAGCTACGTCACTAAGGTTACCGTAAGGACTTACGATCACCTTAGGGATTTGTGAAAGAAGGCCCAGAACAGTTATGGACGTTTTTATTGTGTTTTTGAAAATCAAACACAGTCAAGGAAGTTTATAAAATCCTTGTCATTCTGCATTCATAATACCACTATTAACCTTTTGATAGGTCAAAAGGTACATATAAATATAGTGAAATTTTATCAAAATTAACATTTTAATCATCTCTCAGGATATGCTTCCATAAATTGATTCATAGAATTAAAGAAAACATATTGATTATGAATTGAACATACTTTTTTATCAAATTAATTGTTCTCAATCCTTTTGGTTCATCATAACATACTTACATGTATGACAGATAGATACTATTATACCTTTGATTTAGGAGCTACTTTGAACGGATGACATAAACTCATTCATATAACTTTAGTTTGAAAAAGTTTATCATCGTACTTTGGCTTCTGAGTATTTTATTGTTTTCTTGTTGTTTTCTAACAACATCAGTATCACGTGAAAGGATATCTCCAGGTAAACAAATATATCTGTCAACACTTATTTCCATTTTGTTGCTCTCCTGTATGACCTTCTTCAGTGTTCAGTCAACGTTACTGCTATCGTAATTTAGCTTCCTGGTGAATCTCTCGGCACTTCTGTTGAAGGCTGAACAAATGTAATATTAATTTGATTAAATAATCAATTGTCAGTGCAGTGTGCCTGTAAGTGACAAAGGGGCTTATTTTCATATAGAACTAATATATCACTTGAGTTTTATGTTTCTTTTCAAGAAATCTTCGATTGCAAATAAAAATACATTTTCCTAATTTACACGCAAATTGTATGTACATCAAGGTTAAAATATGTTACATAAATTGTTCATTTCAGTATAAGTGATTAAAAGGGTTAATTCTCTTCAAGAACTTATATATAACCTGAGTTTGACGTTTCTTTTCAATAAAACATCTATTGCAAATAAATGTTTTTCTATATTTTCTTTGAAGTTCTCACGAATCGTTGATGACACAGCGTTTGCCATAGCCATGTTTCAATAAATGTGTTCGACTGAAAATCATCTGAAATAATGTGCTATTAGCAATTTTCTGAAACTTTTTAAAGGTTATTCCAAAGCACTAAGCAAATGTCATTTTGGTATTTATTGCAAATTTGTGTTTGAGTATGAAGTTTTTATGACAGTTATTAACTATGATTCAAAACAGTTTCATTGTGATATTCTTAAAATTAGAATAACAGTTAAATTATTTTCTTATTGACAAACTTTACACAAAAATGTTCTAATAAACTTCGTGAACAATAACATAGGTATCAATGGCTATTTCACAGTTTTCAATGATAAGATTGCATCAATATCTCTTAAATGGTTGTTAGAATGTATAAACTCTCTTGAAACATCTCAACGTATGTCAATGTAGGGCTTGCGTGTAAAGAACAAAAGCTTGCAGCTCTATGATAGCAATTACAATCCCATAGAGAATACTTCTAGCAATGCAATAGACCACTTCACTACAATACAGAGTGACATGAAATCAATGTCAGTTGATGCAGGTGAGATCAACGTACCAACAATAAAAGTGTTAGTAAGGAAGATCTGTAATTATTGTGCAAAGGTTTGTGTGTCACTGGTGACAAGAAGGATGCAATGTCCTTAACAATTAGTATTATTTCCACCTTATACAAAGCCACGGACCAGTAAAAAGGGATTTTTACATGCCACTTTCTTAACAGGTTAAACTCATGACACATTAGATTAAGGATCTGTCGGTCACTTGAAAACTGTTAATCTTTTAAATGTTAAACTAAAAATTACGAGAGACTTAAATTGTATGAATAAGTATCTTAAAAATATTCCTCTGTAATTTCTGGATTTTCTTTATTTTCTGACGCTTAAGATGAAGTGGTTTTTTTTGCGGCTCATGGAAGAATAATTTTTAACATGTTGTTGATAATGAATCTTTTGGAGAACTAGAAGTCATAAAAGCAACAACATTGCCAAATAAGGACACAATAAACCGTTTTTGGTTGTAAATAATTCCGTTTTGGCGCTGGGCAAGTTTTAATATTTTAGCCCATCGGTCTTATTTCCACATTCCAATAGTTAGAAGCTAAAGTTGATTAACTGCAAAAGGTTTTAAAATGCCAATTTCAAAATGTTTAAAGAATGTTTCTTTCTATAAAAGAACAATACTGTACGATATAATAATAGAGGTGCCAAGACGTACATACTACTTGTATTATGACAATAATGAAATAGTGAAAAATGTCATTCTGAAAGCTAATATCCATAGATATTGTAAAAAATCTCATCATTTTCACTAAATGATATAAAATTTGGAGATAAAAGAATGTAGAGATTTTTCTATCCAGAACACAGTCTAATAAAATAACAGTTTATTATAGACAATCCACATATTTTCAAGCTTTTAACTTATGGTATGTTTGTGTTTTTTTAGTCTTAAGTTAAAAGAATATTACACTTTTGAAAAAGATGGGTGGCTAGAAAGTACTAACCAAATCTGTTATTAAAAACTATTTTATCAAAGGGAATAAATGATAAAAAGGAACCTCAAGAATAAGAGCGCAGTTCTTTAAAACCTTCACAAAGAAAATATCTTATTATCTGCAGTATTTCCATACATTGTAAACGTCAGTAGGTAGACGTTCTTGTGGTTACAAGTGTATTCAACACAAATAAAACATTAGTTATGACAACAAAAGTGATCGTTTCGTTTGGTTTTATATTCTGGTAAATGTTCACTTGAATTCCAAACCTTTCAAAAGATGTCAATTCAATAATTAGTTGAAACTTGACTATTAAATGGTATCCATTAGATGTAAGTTTTGTGGTTGTTCTTATGGTAAACGCTTGTAGTCAAGATGCACAGAGAACAACAAAAGACTGAAATTACAAATGGTAAAAACACTTCAAAACATTTTTTTTTCATTTGTCTTTATAGCAGCAATTTTAAATTAAATGATTAGTGATTCCGGACTATTCATCATTATTCAAAAGCTACATAGATTTTCTTACTTCCTGGTCATAATTTTGCAGTCGAGCTGAAGAAGAAAATTCCAGTTTATCTAATTGCCAACTTCCTTCACCTTTAAACAAGTGAAAGATCTGTTTGAACTTTTTTTATTAGACTACTGACTCTTAGGACTCGCTGCCTTAGGACATAGATGTTACAAAGCTCACCATAAGTTGCTGTGTTCTTTAAACTTTCCTGAAGCTGTACTTGTTTTCTTAATTTCTTCAAACACAACCTTTAAGGGAACAGCGCAACTTTATGATCTGTTGATATCTATATCTACTTTAATCCTTATGTTGATATCCGTGATTTTGTTATTCAATTGTGAGTCATGCTGAATAACTTGTAGCAGGAAAATATCAAATTATTACTGACGCTTAAACAAGCAATGTGTAGGTCTATGCCCTCAACTGAAAAATGATAAGTCACTCTATTTAAACTCTAAGTAATGATTTGATGATGAATAGGAAGTATTTGTTTGTAAACTTATAATTGTTTTACGATGTTACAAGCCCTTACCTAAAACGTGTGTGTGTTTTTCTTTTAAATGGGGTACCGTGGCCATATAATTCCAATAACCCAAGTAATTTCATTATTATCAGTACTTTTTTGTCTTAATAAGGCTCAAAGGGTGATATAGTATAGAGAATGGGAACATCGAGGCCGAGATAACCGTGGATTAGCCTAATCGTAGTCATTGTCAACTTATTGTTAAAGCAGTTCAATATCTCGATATAGAAAGTTGACAAAATATGAAAAGGGACATTGCATGAAAGTGATGAACAGAAACATATTTTTCAATTGTACCCTGAATTGATGTTTTGATTTTGTACGAATGAAGCAACAGAATTTATCTAAAATCTTCGTAAATATCAGGCTACTACATGACGCATGTTTGCTGCTTTTGAATTTAAATTATTTCTTAATTTGCCAACTCAACAATGACAGGTTATCTATTTGTCATTGATCCATTTATTTCCTATTATCTTGTAACTTAAACGCCGTTTTAATTTATTATTTGAATGAACATGTCTCTTTAAATTTGGCTTGACTGGAATCAAATAAGAGTTTAAATACTTACTACGAATTGTAACAAATTACGGCTTGTAATAACATATATTTTAATCAATACACACTTGAGGAGAAATTTAAAGCTCACATGTGCTGCCTTTTTCGAAAGTTTATATGCTGTTTTTTATCGATTATATTGTTATTCATTTTTACCAAACGTTCTTGTCAATGTCATATGAAGTTCCTGTACACGTTCGATGTTAAATCAACATCGTATTTTTCCTCTTTATAAATCATTATATTTAATGTATTTCATCAATTAAATACAATGTTTTCAAGTAAGAAATGAATAAATGACAAAAAAGGGAATCAATTGCACTTGAAGCATAATAACACATAGCATGTCCCTTTTTAGAAAAATGATTGGGTGTTACAAAACTTTCAGAGAGCAACATTCAAGTAAATGTACTCATTTCTTTCAGATGATCACATACATGAAATCATATCAACCTCATAGAGTAGTTGTGTTCATTAAATTTGCGTTTTTTAACTTTTACATTATTATCTTTTGGAACACACTATTGGGCCAAGTGTACAAAGAAACAATTTCTGTCCTTCCTTTAATAACCTTTTGTCGAGGTATTGTTTTCAAGTCGATAAGCTACTGAGACTGTCAGAGCTGGGTATTGATGCTTGACTCTGGGACTCACAAACATGTACTTGCCATTTAGAAAGTGATTCGAACCCACACCAAGAGAGACAGGCACCAATCGCCAGCAATGAATGTTTTTTGGGTTTATTTGACTTGGCCTCGACCTCAACAAAAGCAAAGGTTCAGGTAATCTAGCAATTATTTCTACAGACGCTACAATTCTCTTGTAAGAAACACCCTTTTTTGAAACACGCGAAGATATGGTGTGATTTGTTTTTCGTAAGACTACCTTAACGTGGCAGGTGCACGTTTTTTTAAAAATTTTATGTTTTAAATTTTTCACTGATAGGTGTAATTTAATGCTTAATGTATTATTTCGATAGTGTCAAAAATATCATTACACAAACCAATCATCCATAGTCAGAACAAAGTCATATAGATTACCAGAAAGTCCAATGGCGGCCATTTTTGTGTGAACTCCTTTAATTCCCGTTATGTAAGAAAAAAGAATCGCATGGCTGAACTTTACATTATATATTTGATTTATTACTGCTTCATTTAGTCTAAATACATTCAATTGGAAGCATTTATTTTCCTGGCATCACCTTTTATTTCCCCTAAAACCGTGCTACTGCCTCTTTAAATATTGTCAAATAGTATTATATTTTTCACTATTTAAATTCTAGTTTTGAGATAACTAATTAAGACTTCATGTGCACACTTAATATATTATCAGGCATATCAGCTCGAACTTATAAAATTACAGGGTGAATATATTATAGTCTGCTAAGTCTGTAGTAACAAGTGAAGAAGCGAGCAAAGCTCACATACCCCCGCTCCCCACTTTGTTCAAAGAATTTCAAATAGTAAAACTGATTAATATTGGTTAAAGTATGATAGTTGAGTATACAGTAAGTCATTGTGTAAGTCTTCTTTCAACTGAAACCCAAATACCGAATTCATTAATAGGTTTTACAATTAAAAGGGTACATCTAGAGATAATGGTTGATCTTTGTTTCAAATTTGAGGTAGTTATCATGACTATTCTACGAGATGCACTGAGGACAAAATTATTTTTGTTGAGTCACTTTGTAAGTTATGTTTTCCAAAGAAACCACAGAGAAGAAAATCCATATATATGGTTTAACTCTCACAAGGCATATCCAGCAATCACGATTGACATATGTAGCAAATTTGGTGAAGCTGAGATGTATATTTCATGAAATATGTTCAGGACAAAGTAATTTATCATAGAATCACTGTTTTAGTCATGTTTCCAAAAATTAAAAAAATGTGATGGTCTAATCCTCAATTGACACATCTAGTGATCATGGTTGATAAGTGTATGAAGTTTGGTGAAGCTAGCATGAATAGTTTGGGAGATATGCTCCGGACAAAAGACTTAGTCGAAGCGTCACTGTTTTAGTCATGTTTCCATAGAAACCGCAAAAAATAAAAATAATTTGTTGGTCTAACCCTTAAAAGGCACAGCTTGGGATCATGATTATATGAATAAGTGTATGAAGTTTGGTGAAGCTAGCATGACTAGTTTGGGAGATATGCTCCGGACAAAAGACTTGGTCGAAGAGTCACTGTTTCAGTCATGTTTCCATGGAAACCGCAAAAAATAAAAATAATTTGTTGGTCTAACCCTTAAAAGGCACAACTAGGGATCATGATTGATAAGTGTATGAAGTTTGATGAAGCTAGCATGAATAGTTTGGGAGATATGCTCTGCACAAAATGACTTCCTATAAGAGTCACTTTTTAGTCACGTTTCCATGGAAACCGCAAAAATGAAAATTCAGAAATAGTTCTTACCCTCAAAAGGCACAATTAGGGATCATGGTTGACATCTGTATGAAGTTTGATGAAGCTAGCATGCATAGTTTTGGAGATATGCTCCGCACAAAACGACTTCCTCAAAGAGTCACTTTTTAGTCACGTTTCCATGGAAACCGCAAAAATGAAACTTCAGAAATAGTTCTAACCCTCAAAAGGCACAACTAGGGATCATGGTTGACATGTGTATGAAGTTTGATGAGGCTAGCATGCATAGTTTTGGAGATCTGCTCCGCACAAAGTTTTGGGACGGACGGACGGACAGACGGACGGACGGACGGACAGACAGACGGACGGACGGAAAGAATGAACGCTATATACCCCCGCTTACGCTGTAAGGCGGGGGTATAAAAACGATTTGAACTTTTTATTAGATTCAATACTTGATTATAAACATGGGAAAGTTGTCAAAATGTCTATGATATTTTGATCTTTGTTTTAATATGCTTTCTATCTAAAAATTCAATCTTATTTTCTACATCTAATCCTCTACATTTAAGAAATATTAACATAACGTATCATGCTTGATGTTTCATTCAAACTTCTATTTGACTATCTCAATCTTTGAGTTGTTGACTCATATTTACACATACAAAAACGTTGAAACAGTGATTATTTGTCGTTACAGATGAACTATAATTTTCAGCAATTAAAGCATCTATATGCTGAACTGAAACACTGATGTGTATCGCAAATGGCAGACGTGTATTGAACAGATACAGAAATGATTGTGAACTATTATCACAGTAAGAGGTAGAAGTCAGCGCCACGATGAAGTCTTTAAGTAATCAAATCGAAGTAAATAATTATATTCTTAAATCTGATCCAATTCTGTGTGTGTAAAAACAATGTGAAAACATTATTGATTCGGTACTAAAACTATTTTGTTTTGACGAAAGGAGATTTATCATATATTGTCATATCAAGCAATAAAGTACACCCAGTTATAGAACAATTTCAAAGGGAAAATATTCATATCAACGATAACATGGTAATGTTATTATTGACCGTCAATTAAGGTCAGATAAATCACCAATAAAGCTTTGGTTATTGGTAAAGGTCAGCAAATTCCCAATTCAGACTCCCATTTTGATAATGAAGTGACAAATGTTGCTAAACATCAAGACTATCAACAGTTAGATTAAAGGTGACCGGTGAGTGGAATATCAATGAGAGTCCAAGGTTGTAAGATGCAGCAGAAATCCTTGAAAGAGGATCAAGAATAGGATAGGATAGGATTGGTTCATCAGGTTTAAGGAGTCTGGCATTGACCATTGCTCATTTAACTTAGTTAAGACCTGCAATGTTTGCCATAATATACTGATGATAAAAAGAAAGTATACATCTGTAATGTTTTGAGTTACTCATAATAAATGCAGGAAATTACTTAGAAATGAACAGAAAATGTTAGCTCAATCCTTTTGTTATGACACGTTAATGCATTCACAACAAAACCACACCAGAAGGATGACCAAATTAAATTCAGTTGCCCGTAGGCGAGCATTGTGAACGAGCCTGTTTGGGGTCACCCATACCACTACTATATGTATAATAGATTGAAAATATATTTTCGACATTTTCTTCAGATGGTGAGGTGAAATATTGAAAAAAATATTAAAAAAGGTACTGAAACTCAAGGAAATATTTTCTCCCTAAAAAACTCTAGGGAATATTTTCTCCATACGTTGGAATAGTTGGCATGAAACATTATGAAACTTTTGAAAATAAGCATCATGAAAATCACAACATGACCATACAGCTAACAACACAAGGTTTGTAATGGCTAGGCAATTATGTTTTGGCTCCAGGCAAGTTTTCATTTGTTTCCTTGCATCAATCGTATTTCCGGAATCCAATAATTGAGAGCAACAGGAGATTAACTGCCAGAGGTTTTATGATGCCAATTCCAAAATGTTTACAAAACAGTTAAGATGTTTTGAAAAACACTTTCACAGAGAACCTAATCTTAGACACTAACATTACAATTGTATAATGTTAATTTTTAAAGTAAATGGACCACTTGAAAAATTGCATGTCGATATTGCGGAAACAAAATAAATTCTGAGTTAATATGAGACGACATGGAGAGTATTAAGGGCGTTGAATGTATGCATCGAGAAGACAGTGTTTACTTTAGCAACTATACAATCAAAGCATGTGAAAATTTCGGTATCAATGATGTCATTATAAATATTTTTACCAGCCATCCATATCATGTCGTTTCACGGGTAAGGCTTTACCTTTTGAGATTACAAAGTACCATCCATTTGCTTTTTGAACAATCTCAAACCTCGATAGAATAGGAGTCATTGAGTCTTTTGATAAATGGACTATGGCTAAAGCAGAAAATACAACTTTACGTACTTATCGTCCATGGTAATAATTGCTTTCCCTCATTTTGAGAAAATAGCTTGAAGTTAGCATTCAACCTTTGCTTTGATGACAATCCTATGGGACCACCAAGAAAAGGCTTATAATCTATAATTCAGATATCGGCAGCATTTGCGGTTACAGCTACTAATTAGAATGGCGATCAACAAACAAGCTTTCACAAATGGAGGGTCACAATGGTTTGTTTTTACAATTGACATTTTTCAAAATGAATATCGCGCTCACATGTGTAAATTGTTCCAAGGAGAATTGTATATAGTTTGTAATGATTATTACGATTTCTGTTATCATGTATGAATATATACAAAAGTATTTATACTTCATGAATAATATTCATATCATGGAGATAACTTTACCAAATTGAAGTGTGACACCTAACGTGTTGGCAGTTCGACAGTGGAAAATAAACAAAATATCTTGGGCTCGGTTTGTGTCTGTCTTTGTTTTGTTTAAAACAGAAGCTATGATTTTCGATTTTGTTGTCAACAGGACTTGGACAATAGGAAAATAGTTGCATAAAATGTCTGAAACCAAATGTTTTATTCAAAATTATTTCACTCATGTAGAAGGTTACCCAACTACACTTACTTTTAAATATAAAGGCCAAGATTATTTATTGTTGCATGTAAATGATAATGTTGAAATAATTCAAATAAATCGACTTTTTATTTATAGTTTTAGACATTTCAAATTGGTTGTTAGTCATAACAACATGTGCATTGTCAATTTGATTGAAGGATACTGATATATTTGCTTTGATAGAAATGACAAAAACCCAGCTTATACCTGTGGGTGCTTAATAGCAAACTATGTCAGTATTTGCTTTCTTTCGCCCAAGGCAGAGATGTATTGAAACTCTGAAGAAAGTGTTGTAAAATGTTTTGAAAATAGATGTATACTTATCATTAGAGTTGGAGGAATAAAGTCTGTGCAATTAAACTAATAAAAAAAGTTGATAAATGTTAGACCTGAATCAAGTATATGTGTTTAAAATGTCCAAAAATAGTGAGGCCATTCTAAAAGTGAATAAAATAAATGAAAAAAATAAACTGAAAAAACAACAAAACCGAACTGCCTTTAAAGTCGAGTTTTTCTCACAAATCCTAAACAGTTGAGATATTCAAATTGGCACATGCAAGATTAATCCAATGATGGCATTGCTAACAAAATAACATGATGATTCCTTACTGACTATGTAAAGAATAGACTCATTAATTGTGCACGAGGTTTAGTCTGAGGGCGTTAGCCCGAAGACTAAACCTCGTGCACAACTAATGACGAGTTTTCGGAGTCTATTCTACTTAAACCTAAATTCGAAACCAGTTTGAGTTAAAGCACAACTTGCACGTGAACCTCGCAACACACGTCCCTGTTTACTATTGACGAGTTTTTACCTAATGACGACTTATAAAAAGACATCACGTGCGCTCAATGTCATTTTCAACAGCTACGCTCAAGAAACAACACCGTAACTGAAAAATCATGTTTTGCCATAAATGTAAATATGTAAGTTGATGTTGGTTTCATTTTACTAATGTAGTTTCGTTGTTTCACTTCTATTCACTACTAACAGAGTCTATGGAACAGAGAACTCTATACAAAAGTCTATAAAGTAGACGTGCAATTCAAAATTTTTTTATTTTAGAAGAACAAATATGTCTTTTACTAATAGGAATTGTAAGTCATACATTAAATCGTTAAGAAAGGTAATCATGGATATATAAAAACATGGTTTTGGGCGTGCATTTTTATGTTATTCAACGAATAAGTTGAAATGCTACATGTGTTGAAATAACAAATTTTGTTCACAACAAGACCTAGTAATGCATAAAATATATAATAATTCTCCACAAATGATCATATTTGCCACACATTTAGAGACAGTATATAGCCCATATCAATGCGAGATTAAACAAACCTTCAAAGCACTTTGCACGGGATGCACGTGCGTTGTCACAGCAACTGTGAAACTGACATCAAATTCAACAAACGAACTCGTCAGAAACAGCATTTGTAACAGGCGCTAAATTTTAGGACTGAATAACAAACGTAATTTTTGAAAATCATTGTCTGTTTTAATGTCACTAGATGTATAACTTTTAGGGAACAGATAATAAATAAGTGTACAGTTTCAGTGCCAGTATTGACATTAACAGCTTATAAACGTTATTTTTCTCCTAATAATCTTTCACAAACACCTTACTGAACAAAATGACAATTAAGCATTAAAATTTCAACTCTGTACCATATTAAGAATATGTATGTCAATGTATTTTAGAGTTAATTCCCCTTTTCTATTGCTTTTTGCTATTCATTCCGTAATCCGGAAGGTTATGGGGGTAATTGACCCGCAGAAAGATTTGAGAGGCAGTGTTGAGCGATTAAAATGCTCAATATAATATGTTTTATGTGAATTATTGAAGTTTCTGAAGACTTTTATGATTATGTTGCTCTTATGCATGCTTATTACTTAACAGGCTTCATTTTGAAAGCTATTAAACTCTTTATGAAACACCCCTATTTTATCATGTTTATCGTATTGTGTTGTAGATTTAAAACAACCCTACTGAAGTAGGAGAAAAGAGCTGAAAGACTCAGAGAGAAACCACAGCAACTTGCATGCCATATGTTAAAAAAAAAAACATCAATCATCTTTAAAAATAAGAATTAAGTTCTATAGTGTATTTTAAATATGAATGCACTCGATACAAAGCATGTTGTGTAAATACAGAAATACTGAACTATAGTATTAACGGAAATAGAAATGCTTTTGCGATTGTTTCTTTTTTTTCAACAAAGTTGAAATTTAAATTCTAAATTCTCACTCACAATTACATTTCCCAAAATTTGTTACCGTCAGTTTTTGTAAAATTCCCTCAAATATATGAGTTTATAGGAAAGAAAAACTTGCCGTTTTACGCCTCACACTTATTTCGAAGTCACAATGTATGCATGTCTCTGATGCAAGTTATGATCTGTAATCTCAGTACTATCCGGTAAAAGGAGTTGTTTAATTAAAATAATCAATACATCTATCTTATGTCCCCTATTATGCATACTTTATATGATATTGAATTCAAATAATAACTGACTCGAACTGAAAGAAGTTCATGGTGTACTTATGTTTACAGCATGTTATAAACTACTATTCAACAACTCATTGCTGATAGTGACGTTATAAGCTAATACGTGTTTTTCAAAAGAAATTTTGCCTCTAAGAAAGATATATAAATTATATTTTTGCAATGCAGTCATAAGGCCTAGTTGAGAAAACATAAGTAAGAACTACATTATCAATCCAGTAATGAATAAACGCCAAATATCATTTCATTTCTATTTCCGTGAGTTAAAATTCAAAATTATAGCCGATGTAAGACAATCTGTATACTAAACTATTTGTATGTATCAAAACGCATTTATCATTTTATTTGAGGTTGCCATTAATAATTTTCGTGCGCTATCTCCCAAGTTTTCTGTCCATCATTGCTTCATTTATACCTGTGTCACTAGTCTGAGAATACAACGATGACTATGTTTCAATTCTGATATAAAAAAAAATGTTTGAAAAGAAAAAATGCTTTAAGGTGAAATTTAAAAGAAAATCTGTTTTTGGAAAAACCATGAGATTTAAATAGAAATCTTCATTTTATTTCCTCTGAAAGCAAATTCTCTCCCAATGTGTACCCATTCAACTACAGGCAACCCGTGGCACGTGCAGCACGTATTTCAGTTGAGGTGTAATTTGCACGTGCATCTCAAGGTGCGCTGGTGCTGATGGCTGCTAGGTTATTGACTATTGACGAGTAACAACAAAATATTGACGTTTTATTATAGATATTGACGATTTTCCCTTGGATATTGAAGAGTTTTTAGAGCCGAACATACGACTATTGACGATTAATTTAGGTTTAACTTCATTTAAAGGTCAGATAAATCACCCATAATGCCTTGGTTATTGCTGAAGGTCAGTAAATCCCCAATTCAGACTCTCATTTTGATAATGAAGTGATGAACTAGATAAATATCAAGACTATCGAACGTTAGGTTAAAGGGGCAGTAGCACGTTTTTAGGGGTAATATAAGGTGATGTCAGGAAATTGAAAATTAATGGTTCCAATTTAAAGACAATGTATTTAAACTAAATGGAGCAGTAATAATTCAAATATATAACGTTAAGTTTAGCCATGCGATTCCTTTTTCTTACACACAATGAATAAAAGGTGTTCACACAAAATGGCCGCCAATGGATTTAATGTGAATGTTAATATTTTGTCCTCTGATTATGAATGATTGGTTTGTGTAATGAGATTTTTGACACTGTCAAGATAATACATTTAGCATTAACTTACAATTATCAGTAAAAAATTTGAAATATAAAATTATCAAAAAACGTGCTACTGCCCCTTTTAAGGTGACTGGACGGTCAATCAAACAATTAGGGAAGAAGCTTTGGATAAGTGAAATATCAATGAAAGTCCAAGGTTGTAGGATGCAAGCAGGAATCCACGAGGAGGGATCAAGGTAAGCTTATGAAAAATAGGACTCTTTGGTTCAATATGTCTAGCATTGACCACTGCCTGTATGTTCAACTATGAAGATCTAGCAGTCTTGCAAAAATAGAATTCCTGAAATACATCCAAAAACTGTTTTCATCAATAAAAACGTTGCGAGGTGAAATGAGCCAAATTGTTCCAAACCTCAGTTCCAACAGTGAGTTGCAGATCCTTTGATATTGTTGCTAGCTGTGTAATTTGGTAATTTACGCTTTTTAACAATTTACAATTTCAACCTACGTTTATCACCATATGAAGTGTAATGATTAAATACGGTGTTAATATCTACTAAACTCATCGGCAAAAGAAACTTATCACTTTTGAACTGAAAACACAGAACAATATTTTATTTAAATATTGACAGTAACCATTGCAATAAAAGCAAATTAACCCTATATTTGTATTTTAACTTGTAAAGAATAAATGTTGATGCATTATGGGGGAAAATGAAAAAAATTTGAAAATCACGTGACTTTGCCATTGGTGCCAAATCACGTGACACAAATGTCAAACAAGAGCTCATTATGGATCAAGATCATCACCCCTGTAGAAAAAACACCTACACCCCATCAAAAGTCGGATCACAAAACTGTGAGAAGCATTTGAAAGTTGACAAATACTGTGCACGGATACCAACTTTTGAAGAATTGCCATTGTTCCTAAATTTTGATTTACAATTTGTTTTCTCAATATAGATATAAGATGTCAAGATATTGGACAATCCCAAAACAGCAAAAACAATTGTATTTTTACCATATGAAAACTTATACCCGTTTGCATATGACCATCGTCAACACTTTCTTTAAGTGACGTCATGAACGTCAAATACTATAAGTGTGTATTGCGTTTTGGACGTACGTACTAGGAGACCAAGGACAAGTGAAGTCAGAGCTCTTCGATTCCTCAGTGGTCCTACATTAACCACTAAACTTTGATTTATTGCAAATGCTAAATAGTAAGAATAGACTTAATTTGTAAAGATGTACAGCTATTCAAAGGTCCTATGCCCTGTCACTGATTGAAGAACACTCAGTCTTTCACAAAACATGCTTCAGTCAAATCTGACTAACCAATCTATGAGGAAGCCACGATTAAGGGTAAACAGGAATACTGAAAGAGCCATTAGGTGACGTCACACAATCCTTCCAATTTTTTGTTTAATTATTGTTGTTTTTGTTTGCTTACACTTGTCTTGCGCATATTTAAGTCTGATCCGATGTTTTCTTTCCAATATTCATGATTTTAGAGTGAAATTGTTTTCAAAATGATGGTCTGTAATTTTTGTTTTTGACCCCTTCTCATTTAAAATGTTTTGAACGCACTACGGATTATGTCAAATACTATTTTCTGTTTTTCAATGTTTTGGGGACTGGTTGATATACTATACTGACTTTATTTCAACCTTTTAGCACTTTTCGTTATTTAATGAGAGTAATTTTAATTGAGTGCTAAGTTTCTTTTGCCGATTAGTTTATATTACATATCGTGAATAACAATGAAAAAGTTGCTACATGCTATGTATTCTATTATTCTGTAGTGTGCGTAAAATTTGACAACAAAAGAAAAAGCGGCAAGTTTCATTTTACCATTTCAATCCATCAAAGCTTCTACAGCTATAGACATATTGAATTATCGCTGGAAAAACAAGTATTGGTTCTTTCTTGAAAAGTCTTGTATTGGAAGGAATTATATGTTTACCTCGAGACAGGATAAACATAGTGCTCAGAAACATACTCTATCATTAGAATAATGCAACAAAACATCAATTACATACTGTCACTATATATCCTTAACCTCAACAAAACCAACAGGAAACTTTCCAATATACACGTTCAGCGATCTTATCTTTGTAGGATAATGCAATCAAAGTTCCTAGTCTTTTTTCATAAAAAAGAATGATATTTCGTTTTGCAGTAATTTCCAAACCGGAAATAACAGATCCCGATTCCATTTATGAAAGTAAATATCAATTACAGTTATATGTACCATAGTAAAATATCTAACATACTCTTAGATTGTCTCAGTGAAAACTTTATGCCCGACTTTCAAACTAATATTTAGCTTATGCAGCAATATACAGAAGGATGCAAAATTTAAACTCAAAGAACTACCAACATAATTGTTTTACTAGAGGATTTCAGAACGTTATTGTTGTTATAATAGTTGTGGTTCAATAATTTGCTTGTACCAATTTACTAATACACATGAGAATTGTGATTTTTTTTTGGTAGTTTGATAATCAATATTTGTTGAAAGCATTTTGCAATGTACGATTTTAAGTCTGTGAAACATTTCAAAAGTTAAAGATTGAGGTCCTCTTTTATCATGAATGCAACACAAAACTGTTTATTTTCTAAATATTTCAGTTGACCTACAACATCGTGGGTCGTGTGACCTCTTTATTGCAAATATAGTTCTAGAAATTTGAAAATGAAAGTAAAATTATACAGTAGCATGTAGTTACCGAAAGGAGTGTGCAGCTATGTTGTTCATTTTAGTTATGCAATTATAAGAATCCTTAGGGTAATTCATATATTGCTCACCTGTCTAACTTGAGGTTCATTTTTGGTCAAATTGTCGCAGAATATATTTTCAGTTAAAAAACGAGTTGTGAAGCCAATAGTATCATATGATATCTTATACATTACCAAATTATATTGATGTAATATTTCACGAGAAATGTACAAAATTTCATTCATTGAATTATCTCCATCTCTTCCTGCACGAATCATTCTCAGAAAAAAGCCCTTGAATGGATTAGCTTAGGTTGGTATTCATGTTTTAACGAAAGTGTATAAAGGAACATTCTTCACATATTTTAAAAAAAAGACAGAAATCTTTACATGTAAAGACTCGTATGCATCACACACACAGCATCATTCAGTAGTCCCAAGATTCTCTTCGTTTCACAGAAAGAAATAACAAATGAAATGTTTCATGAAGTAAATACTGTTTGGCAGTCTTCCTCCTCCAGAAATGATTAAAACTTTTAACAAACACTCTAGAGCATCATCCTGTCATGTGGGCACTTTGTTGTTGCAATTGCTGTGGGCCCTTCCTGATCTCATTGCATGTTAATCATCCTGACATATGTCATTGACAAATCACTGCAGAAATCTTTGTGAACATTTGTCACTACAGTAATTACAATCTAGTCAGCAATCTTAAAAATTCAACTTGTTCAAATGAATATTGGAGTTATTAAGTTAAGTTTCCCTGTGCTAGCTTGTTAGGCATTTTATATTGACACATTAAGGTATTTGAGTAAATATACTTTTGTGAGTAAATGTAATTAGGCTGACATGTGCATGCATTTATTCACATTAGTAGATTTATCTTTTGAAAAAGTATGTTTAATATACCCCAAGAGGTATAGTAAAAGTGAATCTACTTATAAGTATGATTATTCCTTGACTATTTCTGACCATATGAACGGTTTGTTTGTTTTTCTTGGTTGAGAGTTCATTGCTATAAGCCAGCTTGTTGCATATATCTATCATTCAATAATAAATGAAGAGCTGAAATCTAGGAGCGACAATGTTCTCGCCTGTTTTGAATTTTCAATAACACATTAACATGTTGTCAGTCACTTATTGCCAATACTTAAACATTTAAACAATTTCTTGCAAACACTAGTTCATGTATTGGTAGTTGTTGCACTATCTTTTCAAAAAGGATAAAGACCTGAAAGGGGCCTCTTTCACCTTTTGCTTGATTTTACGTTAATAACATTTAATATCATTATCTATTTCACGACCAGAATGAGAATTGTGGCAAGTATCTGTTTAACAATATTATGTTGTTCATATTTCTTGTTTTCATTCTATAGTTTCCAGCGTCAATCTGGCTGCTCTGTGTTACATGTGAAAACATGCTTAGCTGGAAGGATATTTGTTTTAGAATTGGATTTCCCAAATCAAATTTTGAATGCAATTGCGAACGTAATCGTTTTATCGTAGTAATTTGATTTACCAAATGGCAGTTGAATGAAGTGAAATGTTAGGAAATATATCAAGTTATTATGAAGGACTTACAGTATCATTTAATATTATAAGTTATAATGAAATTGTTCTTTGTTGTAAAGTCTACCCTATACATATCCAACAGAAGATTTTTAGGAGTTGGAATGACCTATATGGTATCAGAAGCAACAGTAAAATGTATGCCTTATGACAGTAACTTAAACAGAAATGAATTAGAATAATTTCCAACGTTTTAGGCCACAGAGGGTCAGCCATTTAAATTGTACAAAGACAATACTTGATAGTTAGTACTTATTACTCAAAACCTTAAAACAGATTTAATCACTTATCAGTTATCACTGTGTCATTCTTAAAACAAGAAAATAACAATTGACACAACATCCTGCTCTATTAGTTTAGAATAATTGAAAATTGTTTTGACCATAATGAATTAAAAGCTTTAACTTCTCACCTAAGACTAACTTTATTGAAAAACAACATATAGATCAGGCAAGACGATTATCATATTAATGTGTGATAACAAAGTCAATAGATTGGGATGAGAAATTCAGATGTAAATATTTTACATGCAGTCTAATAGAATAATAGTTCTAAATGTTGTAACATCCTATGAGGTTAAACCCAAACAAGATATCAGTGTACATTACATTATATATAACAGCTGATTAAGTACCTGTGTTGTGAGAACTATTTTCCATTACATTCTCGGGATATGTTCATATATAATATAGTTCAACGATTAATTCAGAAACGTAAAGTAACCAATTAGAATATCTAGATTGGTGAAGCGATTTGTGTTTATATACAGGTTCTAAAATGTGTCATTGTCCAATGATAAGATTGTTCATATAACTCGATACAAAATTGTAAAAATGTAAATGCATTAGTTAACATTTTCACTCAATATCTTTTGACAGATTATATATCATGAAATTAAAAATTTATGTGTCTAATCTCTTTGGAAACAGTGCAAAATTGGATTGATATGTCCTAATCCTAATTTGAAATTTGCTATTAAAAGTTAGTTTGTTCACATAATATTGACATTATCAGAATATTAATCAAATGAGACGTGATTGTAAATCAAAAGTTCCAATCTGATAATCCATCTAGTAGTCTTCAACACAATCATTTAGATGAAAGGTCAAATGATAGTACACACGGATAGCTGAGCGGATTTCAATAACATTGTGAAAAATATAGCTAGATAAAGATTGTAGGTATCAAGGATTACAGTGTCTCATGTGAGAACACTCAAAAGTCGTCGATATGCATTTAAATGTTGGTACTTTGTTTTAATCTTTGTTGTTTAAAAAATATTAGAAACCGGACTTAGGTTTAAACGAATGAAACAAAGAGTGCCCTCCTTCAACGAAATAAACATTGACATTTCTGCTCAGCCAAGAACATAACAAAACATGATTTCGCCCTAACAATTAGGATTTGAAATAATAAACTGAAATTTACAGTTGCAGTTTTAAAAAGGTGAATTTTTTTATTTTTTTTAATTTTTATTTCACTGTTTTTGGTACAAAGTCAACATACAAAGATCAATCACATCGTTGAGCATAGAATTATAATATCAATATTGCAGATATATAGTAATAATACTAGCGTCAGCTATGCAGATAAGACATCAACTAAACAACATATGACAAGAAGACCAAAATGTGGCAAAAGGTGTTTCGCTACAAGTTATCTTTGCATTGTATTTATCTAGGGTGTATGCAGATTCAACATCTTGTTTAATGTACGACATGTTTGGATGTCTGTTTGCTAATCTTGATTTAAAAATGTTGTACTTTGTGATAATTATGATACGATTGACTACGTCATTTCTTTTCTCAGGGTATCCAAATAGTATTTTCGACATATCAAAGTGGAGAAGGGTGCCAGTTTTCAGTTGAATCCATTTAATAACATTACTCCAAATTTCTTTAATTATCTTGCACTCATAAAATATGTGTGTTATAGTTTCCACTTCGTTTTTACAAAAAGTACAAAGATTAGTGTCAATCAATTTCATTTTTGATAACAGTTCATTTGTTGGTATGCATCTGTGGATAATACTATATTGAAACCATTGTTGTTTTACATTAACAAGTGCCCTGAAAGGTATTTTATGAATATATTTCCAGTCAATATCAGATATTTGTTCGTTAAAAACGATATTCCATTTTTTCCTGTATTTGTTGTTAGTATTTTGATTTTCGGTTGTTTGTAGTGTATCATAAAATATTCTGCCTCCTTTGCTTGTTTTCACTAGATCTTGTAAAAAATAGGGAATGCAGGGCATGCTGGTTTTTCTGAGTATATTGTTATTCGTTATTTTACAATAGCTCTTTATAGTTTTATAGATCCCGGCATATTCTAAAAAGTTTGTTTTGCAGTTGTACAATTCCTTAAATTGTTCATAAGTTAGTATGTTTCCATTGTCATCTACCAAATCGTTTATAAAATATATTCCTGCCTTCACATAGTGTGAGTAGCATATTGGCTTATTGTCTATTCTAAGGTTATCATTGTGCCAGATTGGCTGTGTGAGCACATCGTTTTGTTCTTTAATGCATTGTCTTTTACTACTAATATATTGCCCCCATGCTAACACCACATCTGTCCAAAAATCATTTGTTCGCTTTGTCAGTATGTTTTCTTTGATATATTGTTCGCATTTTGATAGAAAATTCATATCATTTGTGTTGAGGTTAATGTAAAATAATTTGCTAAGTTTCGAATCTTTCTTGAATAACCTATTAATCCATGTAATCTTTTGTGATTTGATCGTATTTTCTACGTTTGGTACTCTTAATCCTCCATCTTCAATTGATTTGCTAAGAGTTTTACGACTTATTTTATCAGGTTTATTTTGCCAAATGAATTTGTAAAATTCAGTATTTAATTGTTTCATAAAAGTTTTGTTTGGATTAGGAAGAGATGAGAATAAATGATTTAATTTTGGTAGTATCAGACTTTTTAATACTGTATTTCTACCTATGGATGTAAGGGCTCTTGCTGACCATTTCTTCATTGTAAGCCTTATTTCTTTAAGTTTATCCTTGTAGTTTCTTTCCACCATTTCTGCCAAATTATGCGTGAAAATAGTGCCAAGGAGAGTAAATTCAGTTTCATTCCAATTTAATTTATATCTTTTGCACCATATTTCTTTTGCGTTTTTCAAAGATCCTATTTTTATAACTTGAGTTTTATTTGTGTTTATTTTTTAACCCAGAGAATGATGCATATTGTCGTAAGATTTGCAAAGTATTCCGAAGGCAGTCTTCAGTGCCATCTAATATCAATGTGGTGTCATCTGCAAATTGAGATACAAGATATTCTGTGTTTCCAATGGTAATACCTTTTATTTTTGGATTGATCCTTATCATGTTTGCAAGTATTTCTGCACATAATAGAAAAATGTAGGGGGATAAGGGGTCTCCCTGTCTACAACCTCTAGTTAGACTAAAGTAATCTGTTGCAAAACCGTTTACCAATACGCTTGATTTAATATCTTTATAAAATGTATGTATCCAGTGTTTCAAAGATTTTCCAAAATTAAAAAAGTCCAGTACTTTTGAAATAAAATCCCATTCAACAGAATCAAAAGCCTTTTCAAAATCAATTAAAAGAAGTACTCCTGGTAATTCCATACAATCTGTATAGTCCATGATGTCATATATTAGACGTGTACATTCCCCTATATATCTGTTTGGCACAAAGCCCTTTTGATCTTCATTGATGATATCATGTAGCATTGGCTTTATTCTATTAGCGATCGCTGCTGATGCAAGTTTATATGAAACATTTAGCAAGGTTATTGGTCTCCAATTTTTTAAGTGTTCTTTTGGTTTGCCTGGTTTAGGAAAGCAAGTAATTAATCCCTGTTTTTGACTGGTAGAAAGTTCGCCTTTTAAATAACCCAAATTAAGTGATTTAATGAGATACTTATTTAAGTCAATCCAGAAAAATTTATAAAACTCTGCTGTGTATCCAGATGGTCCAGGGCTTTTACCATTTTTCATATTTTTCAAGGCTTTTAGCACTTCATCATATGATAAATCTCCTTCCATTCGTTCTTTTTGTATATCCTCTAACTTTGGTATATCGTGCTTTTTAAAGATTTCCTCTAAATCTACATCATCTGAGCCCTGTTTAGTATATAATTTTGTATAAAAATGTTTTGCTTCCTTAATCAAATTGTCAGTTTTTGTAAGAGTTTCGCCGTTGTCATTTTCTAATTTAATGATAGCCTTATTGAGGAAATTGCGCTTCTCTAGTGATAAGAAATATTTGGTTGGTTTTTCTCCTTTTTCATTCCATTCAACTTTTGATCGGAGTAATATGCCTTCAAGTTTGACAGATTCAATTTCGTCAAGTTTTTCATTTTCTATTCTTAATTTAGATTGAATACCTTCCTTTACCGACATTTCTTTAGCCGAGTCTAACTCAATCGTGAGTTTTTCTATTGCACTAGTTATTTCTTTTTCATTCTTGTCTCTTTCTTGTTTTTTCTCCGACGAATATTTTATTGTTTGTCCTCTTATCATAAGTAATATCATTTCGAAAAGAAGTTGATCATCAATACTGTATATTGGATTGCCCTCGCCGTCTGTTCCATTTTGATATTGATTAGTTGTCGCCTTTATAGTTTCTTTTATTTTTTCAACATAAGTTTTATCTCTGAGTAACGAATTATTAAATTTCCAGTAACCTCTACCTTTTTCTACATCATTCAGGTCAAGAATGAGCCAAATTGTCGAGTGGTCTGATTTAAAAGCTGGATCAATCCCAGATTCCAAAATCGATTTTTCTAGGTTTTTCGAAAGTAAAAAGAAATCTAACCTTGCCTGTTTAACAGGATTAGGTTGTCGCCATGTATATCGTTTAAATGTTTCATTGGCTAATCTCCATGGGTCTATTAGGCTATATTCTTCAATAAGTTCAATGAGTTTTTCTCTTGCATTTGGACTATTCACATGCTTATAGTTAAAAGTGTCAATCTCAGGATTTTGGACTAGGTTCCAATCTCCACATATGTTGTAGTAGTCGGAGTCAAGTGATTCAATGATATTGATAATGCTGTCAAAAAAAAGCGGATCATCGTTTCTCGGCCCATATAGGGTTGCTAAGGTAAATGTTTTATCAGTTAATTTCAATTTTAATATCAAATAATTGCCATTGTCTTCGTCTCTAATTTCTTTTATGAGTTTGAAATCAAAATCCTTATTGAAGAGAATAGCTACTCCACGTGAGTTACTTTTATACGAGCTGAAGTAACAGTTAGGAGACCCCCATTCTTCCCTAATTTTGGATTCAAGTTCTGGTGTAAAGTGGGTATCTTGAATACAATAAATACTAGCATTTTTCTTCTTCATGTTTTGGAATACACTTAGTCTTTTCTTCTTATTGTTTAATCCTTGGCAATTGGTACATATGATTTTAATTCCTCTTGTCATGTAATATTAATGTGTAATTTTTCTGTAGGTATTTGGACGTTGATGTATTGGTGGTTGTGTCAATTCTATGATGTAGTTAATTGTGTACTTTGTACTTTTTTTATTTTTAAAATGATAGGAAAGAAAAGAGAATAAGAGTAGCATGTTAAGAAGAGAGGACGAGCTGTAGAGGACAGGGTATTGGCGTTTAATATAAGATAGTACAGTTGGGCATTGCTTGATATTTGTGTATGATTCCCTAGGAGGTAATTTCTATTGCAGGTCTTGTATGTTGGAATTTGTCTTTCCATGTATTCTTTGACGTGTTCAAACTTAACTACTTCTATTGTCTTTCTGAAAAATAGCATATTTTGAATGATAGTACATAAGATTATAGGATAGTCAATATGTAGTGATACAATATTGTGCTGTATCAACAATCTAAATATTATAAAATAAAATTTACATTTTGAATGTTACGTTCAATGTGTTTTGAAAAAAAAACCATGTTATCGTGCTTTCTTACATTTTGGCAATATGTTTTCAGAAACGAAAGCTCGTTTAATGAATCAGTACATTTCTTGTGTTTCTACTGCTTACTATATGTGATACCTTGTGTTTTATTCCACATTTTCATCTTAATAATAATATAAAGTACTAAGCGAACTTAGATATATAACTAATGTTGAAGAGAGTGCATCTTTGTCCCGTTCAAAAATGATATAAGTAAAGCAATGCGTACCCTTTTGCTTAGTACTATCCCTTATGGTAAATCCATGTACGAAAGAACACATATAGCACATTTACTAACTCAATATCAAAAGCGCCACTTTTCCGCGGTTAAAGCAAAGAAAAACGAAAAGCACATACAGAATAAGTCAGCGTTTGTAACTACAGTCCATGAAATGTAACGAGGATTTACCTCAATTATGTAATACAGAAATTTGTTCTTAACTATGGACTCCTCTTTGTCCTGTTAAAACATTAATATCAATAAAGCATTGCTTACCATTTTGTAGCGTAGTACAATTCCTTATGGTAAATCCATGTACGAAGGAACACACACAACACATTTACAAACTCAAGAACACACGCCACATTACCGTGGCTGAAGCAAAGAAACACTAAAAGCACGTGCAGAAATACGTCACCGTCCTGGTAGCGATCGTCTACGAATTTTAACGGAGATTTACCTCAGTATACAGTTATACATGGTATAAACGAAAACTGTCAAGAATCTGACTCATCCAAAGGTACATGTACGCGTCTCCAAGCAGTACGGGGTGCCTTTGGCTCCTTAACCTCAAGAACAACATCTATTCCCATTACACGAGTTCGTGTATACAGGCCTTCTTTGTTCCGGATCTCGTAGGCTCTTTTCAGGAGTTGTGATCGGCGTTGCTTCATGACAGGAGGAAGATCGCTGCGGACACTTTTACCCGTTCCCGGTAGTTTACGACTTGCAGCCCGGAGTACGGCGTCCCGGTCCGGCATGTAAACAAACGACGCGATGATCACAGGGGGTCGAGTATACTTCTCATCGTCTTCGTCGTCGGTGTATCTCCTCCTTTGTATCCTGTGGACATTACCGAAGCGGATGCCATCAACATATTCTTGTTGGAGTTTAAGTTCATTCACGAGGAATGATCTTACAATATGCTCGGTGCTTTCTGTACTTTTTTCTTTAACTCCGTAGAAAAGTAAGTTTTTCTTTCTGTCGTGTAGCTCTTTCATTATCATGTTAGATTCCATTTCGCGACATCGGAGATCAAAGTCTGCCCGGAGCACACGGATGGTTGACTTAAATTCTTTCACCTCCTCATTAAGAAACTCAATCACTTTTTCAGCTTCACTCACTCGTTCTTTTGTTTTGGCAACTTCTGCAGTAATTGTGGTCATAAAGTTATCTAGTTTGCTAGAAACGTCGCCCATTTTCTGCGATAACGAGTCGTTATTATCTGTAAGCTTTTTGTCCATGTTCATAATTAATTTTTTCAATTCCTCATGATTTACAGCCGATCGAGTTTTCGAATCCGCCATGTTGTCTCATAAAGTGATGCGGGCGTAAGATATCTATAATTTCGGAGTTATAGCTTTTAGTTTATTTGGAAAGTTTTTTGTATAGTCACCTATAGGACGTACCGTGAGGAAGTATATAAAGTTTTCAGTTACAGATGGGTGCCCATTACTTAGTAAATGGTCGGATTTTTCGCCAGGTTTGTGGAGCTGTTAAAACCACGTCCTCTCCATGCTACGTCACAACCGGAAGTCAAAAAGGTGAAATTTGCCTTGAGTCAAACGATAACACAGTCAATTTCACAGGTGTGTCAAAAACACTTTGATAGCCAAAAGCTAATAATTTTGGTAATATAAATGAACAAATGTTATGTGTTACTTTTAGAAAACTGTCATCATTTATGATACACTTAGAACTAAATATGAAATCAGAAAACATTATTTGAAAAGTGACAATACTCCAATAAAAACACTTACAAAAGATTAAATCACGTTATATATATGTTTTTTTGTTTTAGATTTTTATTTTGAAACAGTTTGAACGCATATGATCTTAATATAAATCGATTTAATATACCAGTTTTAATTGCTTTAAGAGAATATCATACATATTTATGATATATATCAAATTTATGCTTGCAACATTGGCAGTGTGAAAGTTATATATGCAAATTGCTAGTTGCTCACGTATCCAGCCCAGCTTTAACCCGCGAGTTAATACACTTTCAATCAACAAGTCATTCAAATTAACACATTTTCCTTCCAATATCACTCCAAGGTCAACTTAAACCAGGTCAAATTCTGGCACACTTACGCTTCATAAAGCCAACATTTGAAGACTCAGTTAAATCATCAGACACAATGAATAATTTCTTTTGCAGATATTGCTTGTTATTTACAAACAGTGATATTCTACATCGATGTTTACAGTGGCAAAGAAATTACATCGCATCGCATCTTTTTAGGATATTGTCATGTCATTGAACATGTCAGTGTGGTTAGATGTTGTCTTAAATGTGGTCAATGGTCTGGTTAAAAGTGACACAGAGTATCTTTCTTAAATTTTTTTTTGGTTTTGATAAGCTACAAATCTAGTATGCTGATTGAAGTTCATGACTCGTCACTCAATTTCTGCATAATATGCCTAAAATGCTTGATTTTATCGACAAATCAAGAAAACATCTCAAATACATTTAATATTCAAAATTATGCATCCAATTAATCTACCTATTAGTTACACTACCTAATAAACACTATCGAATCGAATATATCTTCCTGTCAGCTTATGACAAGGTTTCAAAATTAAGTTGAATTTGCGTGCGCCACTCGAGCCACATTGTCCAGTTTTCGATCAAAATCCCGACTTTGAATGGCCGTATTTTCGCTCTTATGTACTGATTGACCTTTAAATTGTTATTTTCAGTAACAGTTAGTGGTTCCCGAT
The DNA here is from genome assembly GCA_916613615.1 of Steromphala cineraria. Lineage (NCBI taxonomy): Eukaryota > Metazoa > Mollusca > Gastropoda > Trochida > Trochidae > Steromphala > Steromphala cineraria. The sequence goes on from OU744721.1 coordinate 69,800,261, forward strand.
GTAATAACATCGATTTCAAAATTGAAATATGTGTTCCTATCAACATACTCTGTGTCTCATTATTTCGCATGACTACCCAGAATGATAAACATATCTAGCTGAAAAAAATCGTGTTGCTTAAGTTTATGTGAAGAGAATACTACCTGTATCAATACTGCTGAAATCTCTTAAGGTTTGAGAAAAGTAGGGGCACGGATGAGAGGTGAGTGATAGGGCAAGCTCTTAGGAATATGGGAAGGAAAACAAGATTGGAAACGTATTAGCATAGTGATATTGTTATTTCGTGAATAAATGAAAATTGGCAAGGCATTTGCTGTATACACCCTTTTTTGGAAAATAGTTGAGTAAAGCAATAGAGATCTTGTTAGCCTACAAGAGAATATCTATACAGTAAAACAAGATAATGGAAATGGAGACCACATAACCAAACTTTTAATTTGTTTCTGTTACTTTAAATCCAAGTCAAACAAAGATAATACCCTTTTGTGAACTAACAAAGGTTGATAGATTAACCCTGTGCAAAAGAACTATGGAACTGAAATTTGATCCATTTAACTGTCTCTAGTTACTGGCAGGCTATTTAGTTCATGATTCAAACATATGGAATAAGTGTGTCCACAGAAAACATAAGTGATGTGTCTAAATTCATAAGGATGTTAACTTTGCAATTTCATAGACGACTGCATGTTGCATGTAAAATCACACAGTTAAATGTTTTGCGTAACTAAAGTATTTTTCGCATGTTATCATAGCATAAATATAGTACCTTGCTTTTGATTTTTCAATTTATCTGCGTAAAAGTTTGCTTTAAACATAGACTAAGTTGCTGTAAGGATAAATGCTGTCATTATCTGCATTGACCGTTTGTTCAGCATAAGTAAATCAATCCATAATGTTTTTCAACACAAATTGATGAAGTTCGACTTCGTCTTTGTATACAGCTTTTCAATAACATAAATAGATAAGTTCCATAATTTATGAGCAGTGACAATTAGAGTAGCAATTTCTTGTGCAGTTTTCTATTGTATCATACGTACATTTAAACATCATGCACTGATGCAAGACAAATATATCCTTATAAATGTCAAACTTTAGCTGACGTTCACAGAAATATTAACAAAACCAATTAATAAACGGTTAAATTGACAAGTAAGAAATTATGATCACAACAAAGAACAATTGTTGAGCGTGAAACCATGTAAAGTTTTGCTATGGCACTTCAAACTGTGGGGAATCTCCTCAAATCTTGTTTTGGTCTTTGAAATCTTTCCTTCTGATGTTTTCAAATCTTATGATGTCGACTGATACAATGCAGAGTCACTGTAATGCATCAAATGTCACAGGTTTATCCCGTAACATTCAATAACTTGCGTAATAATGCACAGACCTCATAGAAAAATTCAAACTTTCGTTCTCGCAGATAGTATAAATGAAATGTAATGGTTAAAGAAGCAAATCATCAGTAGACATGTAGTAGAAAAGGTAATCTTTGTAAGAAGCAATAACATATTGCAAAAATGGCATGGAGTTGTTCCCTACATAAAAGACAAAAATTTAATATGATAAAGTAGAAAAAATAATTTTGATATAATATTTTAATCAGCAATTTGAAGTGAAGGGGCCTAAAATCATCACAGAGTCGCCTATCTTCTTGAGGTTAAAATGTTTCATGCAAAATAGTGGGAGATCCGAGCGTTTTTGTCTTTTGATTTCGTTCAATTAATCTAGAATAAACTTCTCAAAATGTTCCTAAAGGATAGGCTTATTATCATAAAATGCTTCAAATTGACAGCTATGTTATTCAATAGGATATAAGACATTTTCAAGTGATATTCAAATCCCAATAAGCACTGACTGGCATAAAATTACAGTTTCTTCATTATGACCTTTCGAGAGCTTCCATGTATTTCAATGATATTTAAACTAAAAGACAGAGACAGTTGTTCTAAGTTAACAAGAAATATTTTTCGAATCATGGATGTATTTTCTCTAGGTCACATTTTGTCAACGTTGCAGCTACTTACAGCAGTAAAGGAGGACTACGTTTGAAATATTAATGACAAAAATGCACATACTTGCAATAGTATTTTTTCCAAGACCATAATATTAATTCGAACTTATTCAACTGTGTTCCTTATTGGTCGATATCACTCGGTATAAATACCCATTTGGTTAACATTGTCTGACATACATAGATACTCATATGCAATTCGAATAACATCTCTAATTGTCATCCGCCGAATAACAACATACAGACTCAGATTTGATATAACGAAATAAATTGAGAACCCTTTTGCAATATATGTTTATATGTCTTGAAATGTTTCATATTTTACTGATCTCATAAAGGCTTGGAAGGAATATGTATAAGTATATATCAATATTCAAAAGGTTTTATCATGATGTGGATATCATTTGTTCATAGATAAAAATCTATATTTGCCTCTTATTTAAATTTGTACATTTACATGAATAATACAAAAGGACAGTGACTTGTGAAGGTCACATTGACATAACTCATGAAAAGGTTTTTAATAAATCAGGATATAATTGACTCTAAGCTGTCATTGCGTTATTCCAAGTTATGTTTTGAAACCGTTTTCTTATCTCAATTGCAATCTTGCAATGATATCAAAATGTAATCTTCACCAAGTTCCCTAATCTCAACAGACACAATGATTGAAAGTTCAATAGAAATAACAAATTAAACAATACGAATGAATATTACCTTTTAAAAATATTATGGTCTCTACGAATAATTCATACAAATGAAAATGAACAAGGCAGATATTAGCTTGCAAAATCTGAAAATCTGTATACTTTACAGTTACATATCAGAACAGTTATGGACGTTTTTATTGTGTTTTTGAAAATCAAACACAGTCAAGGAAGTTTATAAAATCCTTGTCATTCTGCATTCATATTACCACTATTAACCTTTCGATAGGTCAAAAGGTACATATAATGATAGTGAAATTTTATCAAAATTAACATTTTAATAATCTCTCAGTAAATCCTTCCAAAAATTGATTCATGGAATTAAAGAAAACATATTGATTATGAATTGAACATACTTTTTTTATAAAATTAATTTGTCTCAATCCTGTTGGTCCATCATAACAACATGCTTTATGACAGATAGATACTGGGTATTATACATTGATTTAGGAGCTACTTTGAAACAGGTATAACATTACATTCATATAGAGGTTATCATGCGAGTGTGTTTTGGGATCGTAAATATCCTGCATTAGGAATAAACATTGTATTTTGCGAGCCTTGGCGAGCTAAATACATAGTGTTTATTCCTAATGCAGGATATTTACGATCCCAAAACACACGAGCATGATAACTTCTTTATCATACAATGTCATTTTAAAATTTAAATCGAAAAAAATGCCCGATAACACTATTTTAATAGTTGAAATTGTTTTAAGATTCGCGCATTGATATATGCAAATGAATAGAGCAATGACTCTGACGGTAAATTGACAAAATATAATTCCTCTTTATATATGCCTTTTATTGCCGTTTGAGTTATTTTGTCACGACTCCAAAGTTTTGAAATTTTAAAAATCTATAAAATACGATGATTTTAAAAAATAGACACATTTTAAATTGTCTTCGGCGGGATCGAACTTACGTTCTTTAATCCGACGTCATCGAGAGGACGAGTCAATCTCAATAAGGGGTAAGAGTTGCTTCCCTTCGCCTACGTGACAATGGCAGCTTGCGTTGAGACAGCGATTGAACGGACATTGATGGCCGGAGAGCTAAACTAGATGATAGTATGTGGATTTCCGAATCCCAACTAAACAATAATAAAGTAAAGAACACCGAAGAGGGGGAATGACGTGTTTGAACATGAGACTTGAACTGCCTTTAGTACCTGTGAGTAAAAGTGTTCGGTCGGTTTCATTCAAATCGTGAAGGCAGTGATTTAGCACTGCTAAGTCATACATATGGCTAAAGACCCATACAGTTTTGTTGATATTTTTTAGAGTAATGTTTATGCAATGTATCATTCATATTGTAATGCCTCTCTCCGTTACTAAAGGCGTTCAAAATGTTAACGCTTGTTACGTCATCGGAATTTTTTAAAGAAGTTCCGACCTTGACCTTTGAAATTTGCATCGGTATCCGTATATGACCCTTAGCCACGCCCAACGGATATCGAAAATATCCGTTGGCTTTATTATGCCGAAAACACTATCCATTGTATGATAAATAACTTTATTTTGAAGTTGATCGTGATACTTTGGTTTCTATGTATTGTATTGTTTTCTTTGTTGTTTTCTAACAACATCAGCATCATGTGAACGGATATCTTCAGGTATGTATCTGTCAACAGTTATTTCCATGTTGTTGCTCTCCTGTATAACCTTCTTCAGAATACAATCAACGTTACTGCTATAGTAATTTAGCTGCCTGATGAACCTCTCGGCACTTCTGTTGAGAAGGGGTATATTCCAAGGGGTATATATTTCCGTAAATCAAGACTGAACAAATGTAACATTAATTTGATTAAATAATCAATTGTCAGTACAGTGTGCCTGTAAGTGACAATGGGGGCGTATTCTCTTATAGAACTAATATATAACTTAAGTTGGTTGTTACTTTTCAAGAAATAATCAATGGCAAATAAATATACGTTTTTCTTTACACACGAATCGTCTGTAAATCAAGGCTTAAAATGTAACATAAATTGTTCATTTCAGTATGAGTGCTAAAAGGGGCTAATTCTCTTTAAGAACTTATACTTGAGTATTCAATAAATCATCTATTGCAAATAAATATTTTCCTTTATTTTCGTTGAAGTTTACACGAATCGTGGATGACACAGCGTTTGACATACATGTAGCCATGTTTCAATAAATGTGTTTGACTGAAAATCATTTAAAATAATGTGCCATTAGCAATCTTCTGAAACTTTTCTAATGTGATTCCAGAGCAGTAAACAAATGTCATTTTGGTATTTTTTGCAAATTTGTGTTTGAGTATGAAATCTTTATAAATGTTGTTAACTATGATTCAAAACAGTTTCATTGTGATATTCTTAAAATTAAAATAACAGTCAAATTATTTTCTTATTGACAAACTTAAAAAAAATGTCCTAATAAACTTCGTGAACAATAACATACATTGTAGTTATCAATACCTATTTCACAGTTTTCAATGATAAGATTGCATCAGTATCTTTTAAATGGTTGTTAGGCTGTATAATCTCTCTTGAAACATCTCAACCTATGTTCAATGTAGGGCTTTCGTGTAAAGAACAAAATCTTGCAGCTCTATGATAGCAATTACAATCCCATAGAGAATACTTCTTGCAATGCAATGGACCACTTCACTACAACACAGAGTGACATGAAATCAATGTCAATTGATCCAGGTGAGATCAATGTATCAACAGTAAAGGCGTCAGTACGGAAGATCTGTCATTATTGAGTAAAGATTTTTTTGCGCTGGTGATAATGGATATAATGTCTTGGGCAATTAGTATTATCTTCACCTAATACAAAGCCAGGGATCAGTAAAAAAGGAATTTAACATGACACTTCCTAAACGGGTAAAACTCATGACACATTAGATTAAGTATCTGTCAGTCACTTGAAAACTGATGATATTTTACACTTTAATGTACACATCAAGATAGACTTTGTATTGAAATCGTATGAGATTATAAATAATGATAAATATTCCTCTGTAATGGCTTCATTTTCTTCATTTGCTTCATTTAAGATGAAATGTTTATTGCGGTTCACGGAAATATATATTACACCTTGTTGGCATCGTTGATGATGAATCTTTTAGAAAACTTGAAGTCATAAAAGTAAAAATATTACCCAATAAGGTCACAATAAACCGTTTGTGGTTGTAAACAATTCCGTTTTGGCTCGGGTAAGTTTTAATGTGTTAGCCATCGATCTAAATTAAGATTCCAATAGTTTAAAGCAAAAGAAGATTAACTGCAAGAGGTTTAATGATGCCAATTCCAAAATGTTAAAAAAAAATTCTTTTTATTATAGAACAATACCATATAATACAGAGGTGCCAAGACAAAAGACAATAGTGAAATAGTAAAAAATGCCATACTGAAAGCTAATATCCCATAGATATTGCAGAAAATCTTATTCTTTGTTACTAAATGATATATAAATGGGAGATCTAAGAATGTAGGGATTTTCTTTACAGAACACAGTCTAATGCAAGAACAGTTTATTATTGACAATCCACACATTTTCAAGCTTTTAACTTATTGTATGTTTTTTTTAGTCTCAAGTTAAAAGAATGGAAAAATGGTTTGCTAGAAACTACTAACTGAATCTCTATGTAGTTGTGAAACTGAAATTGTAATTAAAAACTATTAATCAAAGGGAAAGGTAAACTTTGTCAACACAGAATTTGAAATGATAAAAAGGAACATCCAAAAAAGAGCACAATTATTTAAAATCTTCCGAAAGAAAAGATCTTATTATCTGCAGTATTTTCCTACATTGTAAACGTCAGAAGATAAACCTTTTTGTGGTTTGTATTCAACACAAATAATACATTAGTTATGACAACAAAAATCATCCTTTCGTTTGGTTTTATATTCTGGTAAATGTCCACTTGAAATCCAAACCTTTCAAAAGATGTCAATTCAATAATAAGTTGAACCTTGACTATAATCATTAAATGGTATCCATTTGGTCGAGTTTTGTGGTTGCCCTAATGCTGAATGTGTGTAGTCAAGATGTACAGAGAACAACAAAAGACTGACATTAGAAATGGTAAAAACACTTCAAAACATTTTTTTCCCCGTTTATCTTTTTAAAAGCAATTTTCAATTAAATGATTAGTGATTCCGGACTATTCATCAATTTTTATTAGCTACATAGATTTTCTTACTTCCTGGTCATAATTGTGCAGTTAAGCCGAAGAAAAATATTCCAGTTTATCTAATTGCCGACTTCCTTCACCTATCAAAAAGTGGAAGATTTTTTTGAACTTTTTTTTAGATGACTGACTCTTAGGACTCGCTGCCTTAGGAGATAGATACAAAGTTCACCATAAGTTGCTGTGTTTTTTAAACTTTCCTGAAGCTGTACTTGTTTTCTAAATTTCTCCAAACACAACTTTTAAGGGAACAGGGCCACTTTATGATCTGTTGATATCTATATCTAATTAAATCCTTATGTTGATATCCGTGGTTTTAATTTTCAATTGTGAGTCATGTTGAATTACTTATAGCAGGAAAATATTAAATTATTACTGACGCTTAAACAAGCAATGTGTAGGTCCATGCCCTCAACTGCAAAATGATAAGTCACGCTACTTAAACTCTAAGTAATGATTTGATGATGAATAGGAAGTCTTTGTTTGTAAACTAACGATCTTACAAGCCCCTACTTAAAACGTGTGTGTGTTTTTCTTTTAAATGTGGTACCATGGCCATATAATTCCATTAACCCAAGTAATTTCATTATTATCAGTACTTATTTGTCTGAACAAGGCTCAAAGGGTGATATAGTATAGAGAATGGGAACATCGAGGCCCAGGTAACCGTGGATTGGCCTAATCATACTCATTGTCAACTTATTGTTAAAGCAGTTCAATGTCTCTATATATAAAGTTGGCAAAATATGAAACGGGACACTGCATGAAAGTGACGAACAAAAACATATTTTTCAATTGTACCCTGAATTTATGTTTTGAATTTGTACCAATGAAGCAACAGAACTTATCTAGCAAATTTGTAAATATCAGGCCACTCCATGACGCATGTCTGCTTTTGAATTTAAATTACTTCTTAATTTGTCAACTCAACACTGACAGGTTATCTATTTGTCATTGATCCATTCAGTTCTTATTATCTTGTAACTTAAACGCTGTTTTAATTTATTATTTGAATGAAGATGTCTCTTTAAATTTGATTTGACTGGAATCAAATAAAAGTTTAATACCCAGTACAAATATTAACAAATTACGGGTTGTAATAACATGACAAACTTGAGAAGAAATACAAGCTATTATGAGTCGCCGTTTTCAAAAGTTTATATGCTGTTTTATCGATAACATTGTTACTAATTTTTACAAGACGTTGTTGTAAATGTCATATGAAGTACCTTTATAGGATCAATGTTTTATCAACATCGTATTGTTGGTCTTTATAGAACATTATATTTTATGTATTTTATTAGTTGAATAAAACGTTTCAAGTGAAAACAAGAATATGACAAAAGAGAGAATCAATTGGACTTGAGGCATAATAAAAAAAGAATAGAAAAGGATTGGATCTTGCAAATCTTTCAGAGAGCAACAATGAAGTAAATGTACTCATTCATTTCAGATGAACAAATGCCTCAAATCAAATCATAAAGTAGTTTTATTAATTAAATGTGTGTTTTACATTATTATCTTTGGGAACACATTATTGGACTAAGTGTATAAAAACACTTTCTGTCCTTCCTTTAATAAACTTTTATCGAGGTATTGTTTTCATATATTGTTGAGACTGTCAGTGCTAGCTATTGATGCTCGACCCCGGAACCCACAAACCTGTACTTGCCATTTAGAAAGTGATTCGAACCCACACCAAAAGAGACAGGCACCAATCGCCAACAATGAATGTCTTTTGGTTTATTGACTTGGCCTCGATCTCAACAAAAGCGAAGGTTCAGGTAATCTAGCAATTAGTTCCCCTCTACAGACTATACAATTCTCTTGTACGAAACTTCCTTTTTTGAAACATGCGAAGAAGATACAGCGCAGTAGTACGTTTTTAAAAAAAGTTATATGTTAAATTTTTCTCTGATAATTGTATGTTAATGCTAAATGTATTATTATGATAGTGTCAAAAATGTCATTACTCAAACCAATCATCCATAGTCAGAAAAAAGTCATATAGATTACCAGAAAGTCCAATGGCGGCCATTTTTGTGTGAACTCCTTTAATTCCCTTTGTGTAAGAAAAAGGAGTCGCATGGCTGAACTTTACATTACATGTATATATTTGATTTATTACTGCTTCATTTAGTCTAAATACATTCAATTGGAAGCATTTATTTTCCTGGCATCACCTTATATTTCCCCTTAAAACGCGCTACTGCCTCCATTGTCACATAGTATTATATTTTTCACTATTTAACTTCTAGTTTTGAGATAACTAATTAAGACTGAATGTGCACACTTAATATCTTATCAGGCATATCAGCTCGAGCTTATAACATTACAGGGTGAATATAATATATATATAGCTTTTTATCAGATTCAATACTTGATTTTAAACATGGAAAAGTTGTCAAAATGTCTATTATATTTTGAACTTCGTTTTAATATGTTTTCTAAATAAAAATCCAATCTTATTTATCTACATCTAATCATCTACATTTAAGAAATATTAACATAACGTCTCATGCTTGATGTTTCATTCAAACTTCTATTGACTATCTTAATCTTTCAGTTGTTGACTCATATTTACACATACATAAACGTTGAAACCATGATCATTTGTCGTTACAGATGAACTATAATTTTCAGCAATTAAAGCATCTATATGCTGAACTGAAACACTGATGTGTATCGCAAATGGCAGACGTGTATTGAAAAAATACAGAAATGATTGTGAACTATTATCACAGTAAGAGGTAGAAGTCAGCGCCACGATGGAGTCTTTAAGTAATCAAATCGAAGTAAATAAATATATTCTTAAATCTTATCCAATTCTGTGTGTGGAAAACAATGTGAAAACATTATTGATTCGGTACTAAAACTATTTTGTTTTGACGAAAGGAGATATATCATATTTTGTCATATCAAGCAATAAAGTACACCCAGTTATAGAACAATTTCAAAGGGAAAATATTCATATCAACGATAACATGGTAATGTTATTATTGACCGTCAATTAAGGTCAGATAAATCACCAATAAAGCTTTGGTTATTGGTCAAGGTCAGCAAATTCCCAATTCAGACTCCCATTTTGATAATGAAGTGACAAATGTTGCTAAATATCTAACTATCAACGGTTAGATTAAAGGTGACCGGACGGTCAATACATACAATTAAGGAAGAAGCTGTGGGTGAGTGGAATATCAATGAGAGTCCAAGGTTGTAAGATGCAGCAGAAATCCTTGAAAGAGGATCAAGAATAGGATAGGATAGGATTGGTTCATCAGGTTTAAGGAGTCTGGCATTGACCATTGCTCATTTAACTTAGTTAAGACCTGCAATGTTTGCCATAATATACTGATGATAAAAAGAAAGTATACTTTGGTAATGTTTGAGTTTCTCATAATAGATGCAGAAAATGACTTAGAAATGAACAGAAAAAGTTCGCTCAAAGACAAACCTTTTATTATGAAATATTGAAAATAATGACTTTCAATAAACTTTTACGCGATTCATGGTTTATTGCAACATCAAATTGTGGACCAACTGCATATGTTTCTTCAAGTGAACAAAAACACACCAGAAAAATGACCAAATTAAATTCAGTTGCCTGTGGGCGAGCATTGAGAATGAGCCTGTTAGGGGTCACCCATACCACTTAACTACATGTATATTAGCTTGAAAATATTTTCTTCAAAAGTGGAGGTGAAATACCGATTCAAAAAGGTGGCCGAAACTCAAGGATATATTTTCTCTCTAAGAAACTAAAGGCAATATTTTCTCCATACGTTAGAATAGTTGGCATGAAACATAATGAAACTTTTGAAAATAAGAATCATGAAAATCACAACATGACCATACAGCTAGCAACAAAAAGTTTGCGATCGCTAAACAATTATGTTTTGGCTCCAGGCAAGTTTTCATTTGTTTCCTTGCATCAATCTTATTTCCGGAATCCAATAGTTGAGAGCAACAGGAGATTAACTGCCAGAGGTTTTATGATGCCAATTGCAAAATGTTTACAAAACAGTTCACATGTTTTGAAAAACACTAAGACAGAAAACCTCATCGTAGACGCTAATATTACAATTATATGATGTTAAATTTTTAGTAAATGGGCCAATTGAAAAATTGCATGTAGATATTGCAGAAACAAAATAAATTCTTAGTTAATTTGAGACAACATGGAGAATATTAAAGGCGTTGAATGTATGCATCAAGAAGACACTGATATGTAAACTTAAGCAACTATTCAATCAAAGCATGTTAACATTTTCTTTCCACTCGATAACATGTTTATCAATGAAAAATTTGGGTATCAATGATGTCATTATAAATAACATTTTCATCAGCCATCCATACCATGTTGTTTCACGGGTATAGCTTTACCTTTTGAGATTACAGAGTACCATTCATTTGCTTATTGATATCAAATAATAAATTGAAATTGATAAGTGCAACAGCGAAATATCTCAAACCTCGACAGAATAGTAGCCATGGAGTATTTTGATAATGGACTAAAGCAGAAAATACAACTTTACATGCTTATCATCCATTGTTATTTACCTGATAGCAGAATAAATGTTGACTGAAAGTCTAATAATAAAATAATTGCTTTCCCTCATTTTGACAAAATAGTTTGAAGTTAGCACTCAACCTTTGCTTTGATGACAATCCTATGGGACCACCCTGAAAAGGGTTATAATGCATAATTCAGATATCGGCAGCATTTGCGGTTACAGCTACTAGTTAGAATGGCGATCAACAAACAAGCTTTCACAAATGGAGGGTAAACAATGGTTTGTTTTTACAATAGGAAAATAGTTGCATAAAATGTCTGAAACCAAATGTTTTATTTAAAATTATTTCACTCATGTAGAAGGTTACCCATCTACACTTACTTTTAAATGTAAAGACCAAGATTATTTATTTATTGTTGCATGTAAATGATAATGTTGAAATGAGAGGAAACTCTGACAAGTCTTATAAATCGACTTCTTATTTATAGTTTTAGACTTTTCAAATGGGTTGTTAGTCATAACAACATGTGCATTGTCAATTTGATTGAAGGATACTGATATATTTGCTTTGACAGAAATGACAAAAACCCAGCGTATACCTGTGGGTGATTAATAGCAAACTATTTCATTATTTGCTTTCTTTTACCCAGGGCAGAGATGTATTGAAACTCTGAAGAAAGTGTTGTAAAATGTTTTGAAAATAGATGTATACTTATCATTAGAGTTAGAGGAATAAGGTCTGTGCAAATTAACTAATAAAAAAGTTGATAAATTTTAGACCTGAATCAAGTATATGTGTTTAAAATGTCCAAAAAAAGTGAGGCCATTCTGAAAATGAAAAAATAAATGAAAAAATCAAACTGAAAAAAAAACCCCGAACTGCCTTTAAAGTCGAGTTGTTCCTACAAATCGTAAACAGTTGAGATATTCAAATTTGCACAAGCAAGGTTAATCCAATGATGGCATTGTTAACAAAATAACATGATGATTCCGTACTTTCTTCATTTAAAGGTCAGATAAATCATCCATAATGCCTTGGTTATTGCTGAAGGTCAGCAAATCCCCAATTCAGAGCCTCTTTTGATAATGAAGTGACGAACTAGATAAATATCAAGACTATCAAATGTTAGGTTAAAGGTGACGGGGCGGTCAATCAAACAATTAGGGAAGAAGCTGTGGATACGTGAAATATCAATGAAATTCTCTAGGTTGAAAGAAGCAAGCAGGAATCAATGAGAAAGGATCAAGATTAGGATAGGGTGAGCTAAAAAAAATGGGTTCGTTGCTTCAATAAGTCTAGTATTGACCACTGCCTGTTTGTTTACCTCATAAAGATCTGTCAGTCTTGCACATATAGAATTCCTGAAATACATCCAAAAACTGTTTTCATCAATAAAAACATTGTGAGGTGAATTGAGCCAAATTGTTCCAAACCTCAGTTCCTACAGTGAGTTGCAGACCCTTTCATATTGTTGCTAGCTGTGTAATTGAGTAATTCACCCTTTTTAACAATTTACAATTTCAACCTACGTTTATCACAATATGTAGTGTAATGATTAAATACGGTGTTAATATCTCCTACATTACATATCGTGAATAACAATGAAAAAGTTGCTACATGCTATGTATTCTATTATTCTGTAGTGTGCGTAAAATTTGAAAACAAAAGAAAAAGCGGCAAGTTTTATTTTACCATATCTATCCATCAAAGCTTCTACAGCTATAGACATATTGAATTATCACTGAAAAAACAATTATTGGTTGCTTTCTTGAAAAGTCTTGTATTGGAAGGAATTATATGTTTACCTCCAGACAGGATAAACTTAGTGCTCAGAAACATACTCTATCATTAGAACAATGCAACAGAAACATCAATTACATACTGTCAATATATATCCTTAACCTCAACCAATACCAACAGGAAACTATCCAACACCCACGTTCAGCGATCTTATCTATGTAGGATAATGCAATCAAAGCTCCTAGTCATTTTTCATAAAAAAGGATATTTCGTTTTGCAGCAATAGATCCCGATTCCATTTATGAAAGTAAATCTCAATTACAGTTAACATGGTAAAATATCTAACATACTCTTAGATTATCTCAGTGAAAACTTTATGTCCGACTTTCAAAATAATATATAGCTTATGCAGCATATACATAATAATAATTTAAAACTCAAAGAACTACCAACATCATGTTCTTACACTAGAGGCTATCAGAACGCTATTGTTGTTATAATAGTTGTTGTTCATTAACTTGCTAGTACCAATTTTTTAATACACATGCAAATTGTGTTTGGTTTTGTAGTTTAATAATTTAAAAAAATTCACGAGTTGTGAAGCCATCAGTATCATATGACATTTTATACATTACCAGATTAGATTGATGTAATATTTATCGAGAAATGTACAATATTTCATTCATAAAAATGTCTCCATCCCTTGGTGCGCGAATCATTCTTAGAAAATAGTAGTTCCAAGCCATTGTTTGGATCAGCTCAGGATCGTATTCATGTTTTAACGAAAGTGTAAAAAGCACATTCTTCACATTTAAAAAAAAGAAGACAGAAACCTTTACATTAAAAGAGACTCGTACTACACAACTGAAACTGGTCACATTGTCGTAGAATATATTTTCAGTTAAAAAAGACATTCTCTTTTCATCATCGGTGTTAGTCAATATATATTAACCACCATGATTGATGATATGACTGATTACGATGCTTTGAATATCAATAGAAGAGATATTATACATATTTTATACACTACCAGATCAGATTGATGTAATATTTTATGAGAAATTTGCAATATTTTATTGATTAAAATTGCTCCATCTCTTCGTTTGCCGATCATTTTTAGAAAGCCGTTGATTGCATCAGCTTAGGATGGTATTCATGTTTTAAAGAAAGTTTAAAAACACATTCTTAATATTTTGCCAACAAAGACAGAAACCTTTACATTTAGAGACTCGTATGCATTACACAGCATCATTTAGTAGTCCCAGGCCTCTCTTCGTTTTACAGAAAGAAATAACAAATGAAATGTTTCATGAAGTAAATACTGTGTGAAGTTATCCTATTCAAGAAATGATTAAAACTTTTAACAAACACTCTAGAGAATTATCCTGTCATGTGGGCGCTTTGTTGTTGCAATTGCTGTGGGCCCTTCCTGATCTCATTGCATGTGAATCGTTTTGACATATGTCATTGACAGATCACTCCAGAAATCTTTGTGAACATTTGTCAGTACAGTAATTACAATTTAGTCAGCAATCTTAGAAAAATCAACTTGTTCAAATGAATATTGCAGTTATTTAGTTAAGTATCCCTGTGCTAGCTTGTTAGGCATTTTATATTGATACATTAAGGTATTTTGGTAAATATACTTTTGTGAGTAAATGTAATTAGGATGACATGTGCATGCATTTATTCACATTAGTAGATTTATCTTTTGAAAAAGTATGTTTAATATACCCCAAGAGGTATAGTAAAAGTTTTATTAACTCGCGTTATAAATATGTTTATTTGTTTTAGATTTTTATTTTGATATGGATTGAACGCATACGATCTTAATTTAAATCGATTTCATATACAAGTTTTAATTGTTTTAAGAGAATATCATTCATATCTATAATATTTATATGTATATCATATATATGCTTGCAACATTAACAGTGTGAAAGTTATATATGCAAATTGCTAGTTGCTCACGTATCCAGGCCAGTTTTAACCCACGAGTTAATACACTTTCAATCAACAAGTCATTTAAATTAACACATTTTCTTTCCAATATAATTCTAAGGTCACCTTAAACTAAGTCAAATTCTGGCACACCTACGCTTCATAAAGCCAACGTTTGAAGACTCAGTTAAATCATCAGACGCTATGAATAATAATTGTTTTTGGAGACATTGCTTGTTATTTACAAACAGTGATATTCACCATTGATGTTCACAGTAGCACAGAAATTACATCCCATCACCTCTTTTTAGAATATTGTGGCTTGTGTGTTTCAGAACATGTCAGTGTGGTTAAATATAGTCTTAAATCATTGTTGTCATAAACTGAATACTTAGTCTTTTGTTAAGTATGAATATCAAGCTTTGAATCAGTTTCATATTTGATACTGTATTCATATAGATATATGTTTAGGACCCACTAGTTGTTTAGAAGAACAACTGGAAAAGTGAACCTTTAAAAGAAAACACTCATTGTACTATATCCTTAATATATTCAATATTCAAATTGGCACATGCAAGGTTTATCCAATTATGGCATTGTTAACAAAATAACATGATGATTCCTTACTAACTTTCTTCATTTAAAGGTCAGATAATTCATCTATAATGCCTTGGTTATTGCTGAAGGTCAGCAAATCCCCAATTCAGACTCTCATTTTGATAATGAAGTGACGAACTAGATAAATATCAAGACTATCAAACATTAGGTTAAAGGTGACCGGACGGTCAATCAAACAATTAGGGAAGAAGCTGTGGATAAGTGAAATATCAATGAAAGTCCAAGGTTGTAAGATGCAAGCAGGAATCCACGAGGAGGGATCAAAGTAAGGATAGGGTAAGCTTATGAAAAATAGGACTCTTTGGTTCAATATGTCTAGCATTGACCACTGCCTGTATGTTCAACTATGAAGATCTAGCAGTCTTGCAAAAATAGAATTCCTGAAATACATCCAAAAACTGTTTTCATCAATAAAAACATTGCGAGGTGAATTGAGTCAAATTGTTCCAAACCTCAGTTCCAACAGTGAGTTGCAGACCCTTTCATATTGTTGCTAGCTGTGTAATTTAGTAATTCACCCTTTTTAACAATTTACAATTTCAACCTATGTTTATCACAATATGTAGTGTAATGATTAAATACGGTGTTAATATCTCCTACATTACATATCGTGAATAACAATGAAAAAGTTGCTACATGCTATGTATTCTATTATTCTGTAGTGTGCGTAAAATTTGAAAACAAAAGAAAAAAGCGGCAAGTTTCATTTTGCCATTTCAATCCATAAAAGCTTCTACAGCTATAGACATATTGAATTATCACTGAAAAAACAATTATTGGTTGCTTTCTTGAAAAGTCTTGTATTGGAAGGTATTATATGTTTACCTCCAGACAGGATAAACTTAGTGCTCAGAAACATACTCTATCATTAGAACAATGCAACAGAAACATCAATTACATACTGTCAATATATATCCTAAACCTCAACAAAACCCACAAGAAAATAACACACACGTTCAGCGATCGTATCTTTGTAGGATAATGCAATCTAAGTTCCTAGTCATTTTTCATAAAAAAGAAATGATATTTCGTTTTGCAGCAATTTCCAAACCGGAAATAACAAATCCCGATTCCATTTATGAAAGTAAATCTCAATTACAGTTACAGTTACATGTACCATGGTAAAAATATCTAACATACTCTTAGATTGTCTCAGTCAAAACTTTATGTCCAATTTTCAAAATGATATTTAGCTTCTGCAGCAATATACAGGAGAATGCAAATGTTAAACTCAAAGAACTACCAACATCATTTTTTACACTAGAGGTTATCAGAGCGTTATTGTTGCAATAAAAGTGTGGTTTGTTTTGTAGTTTGATAATTAATATTTGTTGAAAGCATTTTACAATGTACGAATATAAGTCTGTAAAACATATCAAAAGATTGATGTCCTCTATTATCATGAAAGCAACACTAAACATATTTATTTTCTAAATATTTCAGTTGACCTACAACATCGTGGGTCGTGTGACCCCTTTATTTCAAATATAGTTCTAGAAATTTGAAAATGAAAGAAAAATTATACGGTAGCATGTAGTTACCGACATGAGTGTGCAGCTATATATGTTGTTCATTTTAGTTATGCAATTATAAGAATCCTTAGGGTAATTCATATATTGCTCACCTGTCTAACTTGAGGTTAATTTTTGGTCACATTGTCTCAGAATATATTTCCAGTTAAAAACGAGTTGTGAAGCCACCAGTATCATATGATATTTTATACACTACCAAATTGTATTGATGTAATATTTCACGAGAAATTTACAATATTTCATTCATTGAAATTTCTTCATCTCTTGCACGAATCATTTTTAGAATAAAAAAGCCGTTGAATGGATCAGCTTTGGGTGGTTTTCATGTTTTAACGAAAGTGTAAAAAGCACATTCTTCACATATAAAAAAAAAAGACAGAAACCTTTTCATGTAAAGACTCGTATGCATCACACACACAGCATCATTTAGTAGTCCCAGGCCTCTCCTCGCTTTACAGAAACAAAAAACAAATGAAATGTTTCATGAAGTAAATACTGTTTGGCAGTCTTCCTCCTCAAGAAATGATTTTCAACGAACGCTCTAGAGAATCATCCTGTCATGTGTGCACATTATTGTTGCAATTGCTGTGGGCCCTTCATGATCTCATTGCATGTAAATCAACTTGACATATGTCATTGACAGATCACTGCAGAAATCTTTGTGAACATTTGTCACTACAGTAATTACAATCTAGTCAGCAATTTTAGAAAAATCAACTTGTTCAAATGAATATTGCAGTTATTTAGTTAAGTATCCCTGTGCTAGCTTGTTAGGCATTTTATATTGATACATTAAGGTATTTTGGTAAATATACTTTTGTGAGTAAATGTAATTAGGATGACATGTGCATGCATTTATTCACATTAGTAGATTTATCTTTTGAAAAAGTATGTTTAATATACCCCAAGAGGTATAGTAAAAGTGAATCTACTTATAAGCATGATTATTCCTTGAGTATTTGTGGCCATATGAACGATTTGTTTGTTTTGCTTAGTTGAGAGTTCATTGCTATCAGCCAGCTTGTTGTTTATATCTATCATTCAATAACAAATGAAAAGCTGAAATCTAGAAACCACAATGTTCTCGCCTGTTTTGAATTTTCAATAACACATTAACATGTTGTCAGTCACTTAATTATTGTCAATACTTTAGCACTTAAAGAACTTCTAGCGAACACTAGTTCATGTATTGGTAGTTGATCATTCCTCAATCATTCCAACTGGATAAAGACATGAAAAAGGGGCCTCTTTCACCTTTTGCTTGATTTTAAGTAAATAACATTTAACATCATTATCCATTTCGCGAACAGAATGAGAATTGTGACATTTCCCATTCGTGGCAAGTATCCGTTTAACAATATTATGTTGTTCATATTTCTTGTTTTCATTCTATAGTTTCCAGCGTCAACCTGGCCGCTCTGTGTTACATGTGAAAACTTGCTTAGCTGGAAGGATATTTGTTTTAGAATTGGATTTCCCAAATAAAACTTTGAATGCAAATGCGAACATTTATCTACAGTTTCTAAAATGTGTCATGTCCAGTGATGAGATTGTTTATACAATTCGATACCCAAATTTCAAAATGTGAACACATGAGTAGATATTCTTATTCAATATCATTTGCGAGATAAGCATGAAATTGAACCTATTTATGTCTAACCTCTTTGGAAACAGTGCAAAAATAGGATTGATATAAAAAATATTCTAATTTGAAATTTGCTATTAGAAGTGAGTTTGTTCACAGAATTTTGACATTATCAGAATATTAATCAAATGAGGCGTGGTTGTAAATGAATGCTGCATCAACAGTCCCAATCTGATAATCCAGCCAGTAGTCTTCAACACCATCATTTAGATGAAAGGTCAAATGATAATACACACAGATTGGGCGGATTTCAATGAAGTTCATAAGTGAAAAATATAGCTAGATAAAGATTGCTGGTATCAATGATTATAGCGTCTCATATGAGAACACTCAAAAGTCGTTGATATGCATTTAAATGTTTTGTCTTACGCTATTTCATACAAAACTATATGAAACGGGACTTCAGTTTCAACGAATGAAACAAAGAGTGCCCCCGTAAAACGAAATAAACATTTGATTTTTTCTGCTTAGTCAAGAAAATAACAAAACATGATTTCGCCCCAACAATTAGGATTTGGAATATTAAACTGAAATTGACAGTTGCAGTAGACAATATGTGAAACTAGCCTTGCGCCAAACGATGACACAGTCAATTTCACCGGTGTGTCAAAAACAATTTGATAGCCAAAAGCTAATAATTTGGGTAATATAAATGAACAAATGATTTGTGTTACTTTTAAAATATTGTCATCATTTATGATACAACTAGAACTAAATATGAAATCAGAAAACGTTATTTGAAAAGTGACAATACTCCAATAAAAAACCCAACAAAAGATTAAATCACGTTATAAATATGTTTATTTGTTTCAGATTTTTATTTGATATAGTTTGAACGCATATGATCTTAATATAAATCGATTTAGTATACCAGTTTTAATTGCTTTAAGAGAATATCATACATATTTATAATATATATATCACATATATATGCTTCCAACATTGGCAGTGTGAAAGTTATATATGCAATTTGCTAGTTGCTCACGTATCCAGCCCAGCTTTAACCCACGAGTCAATACACTTTCAATCAACAAGTCATTTAAATTAACACATTTCCCTTCCAATATCATTCTAAGGTCACCTTAAACTAGGTCAAATTCTGGCACACCTACGCTTTATACATCCAACGTTTTAAGACTCAATTAATCATCAGACACGATGAATAATGTCTTTTGCAGATATTGCTTGTTATTTACAAACAGTGATATTCTACATCGATGTTTACAGTGGCAAAGAAATGACATCGCATCACATCTTTTTAGGATATTGTCATGTCATTGAACATGTCAGTGTGGTTAGATGTTGTCTTAAATCATTGTTGTCATAAAGTGGATAAGTATAAATTTCAAGCTTTGAATCAGTTTCATATTTGATACTGTATTCATATAGATATATGTTCAGGACCCACTAGTTGTTTAGAAGAACAACTGGAAAAGTGAACCTTCAAAAGAAAACACTCATTGTACTATATCATTAATATATTCAATTTCATGAACGACACTTTCTAAAATTATTTTTCCTATATTAAGTCATCAATGTTGATCATCATGGTAACATTTTTTAATATAAACACTTATAGACATCGTTGCTTGAGTAATAAAAGATTTACGATAAACAGTCTCAAAACTGGATTTCAGATGCGTTGTTTTGTGTTATTAAGAAATGACTTATCACATAATAAAACTAATTTGGGTGCAACGATCGGTGCAATAAAGGTATCCTTGGTGATATAATAGAAGAGAATACAAACCCTTTTAGCAAGTACTCAGAACTTAGAAATATAGTAATTATTCAAAAGAAAAGATTTGGTACAAGTAATCCA
This sequence comes from Steromphala cineraria, assembly GCA_916613615.1. Classification (NCBI taxonomy): domain Eukaryota; kingdom Metazoa; phylum Mollusca; class Gastropoda; order Trochida; family Trochidae; genus Steromphala; species Steromphala cineraria. The sequence continues at coordinate 69,820,953 of OU744721.1, forward strand.
ATTTGGTGAAACCCTCTCCTATGTACAATGGCAAAATATAATATTGAGATGTAATAATGAATGTTTATGTACAAGGATATATTAAGAGAGAAACTTGGTAGTGTATTTTTCCTAGACGTTACATAAAAAAAAGATGCGCTTCAAGCGGATTCCATTTTTTTTACTTCTATTTTTGGTAAAATAAACATTTTTCAAATAGCCTTCCAATTTGCAAAAGTAATATTTGATTCGAGTTTAATTCATTGGTTGAACAAAAAAACCAAAAAAAAACCATATAGTTTTAATATAACCACAAAATTACTCGTTTATGACATTAAGACTAAAAAGGTTGTTATTCTTTAAACCGTGAACTTGACGAAACCTCTTTGAAAAGACATCAAAACTAAAATTTGAATTAGAGCTAGATAAATGCTCCTATGAGATTTGTCACTCGTTCGGTATATCCCAAAGGACAGTGCAGAGCAGTGTAGCTTACTAATCTGAAGTACTGTTCCAGAAAACCTATTTCAGTGAAGACCAGCAATATGAACGATAAAACCATGTTACCGCAGTTTAGGAGGAGGTTACTGATTTAGTACCAAAATAATCCATTTGGAAGTTTCTGTGATCCACTAAATCCTCAATTTGGACTTTGTTATTGGAATGAAGGACAGTTTATTATTAAACAAAAATAGCATTTGTATTTGGAATGAAGGACAGTTTATTATAAACCAAAGTAACATTGATACCTATTATTTAACGTACTAACCGTCTCCGACTCACCGTAGCCCCATTGATTGCCTATCAATTATCTCTCGACCCATAACACAGAAAAAACAATACGGGAGTTACCTGCTCATCCCCGCCGCGCCACCTATGGTCATGTGACCTAAATCTCATTCCAACTTCCTGTCGCTCAGTGATCGGCTGTGTCTCTGAGCTCTCTCGAAGTTATCTTGCCTTGTCTAAGTATTAAAGGTTGTAGACCTTATTTCTCGATTCCTTTTTCTTTGGGGATAAGAGTACCCTTCTCTTACCTCCCGTCAACCTTCTCCAAATTGTTATTTGGAGGTGGGTTGTTGGTTTTCCGGCTTTGGGACAGGCAGGCCTCTTGGTATCGCGCGTCCCTGCTCGGGTCGTGTAGCTTGGGTTGCACGTGCGCTCTCGTGCTTCTCGGTTGATAGGCAGCACACCCTCGGGGGTCTGACCTTTGACCCTCGCTTGGTGCGTGGGTCGATTGCGGGTAGCGTCAGCGACATACCTTGTGACTCTACGCGTCCGCCCCGGCTGGAGTGAGTTGATTCGCACGTGGGTCGCGTGGCGAGTAACAGGCGTGAGTGACTATTCCGTCGTCCGTCTGGGTACGCGTTTGCTTCGCTTTGCTCTGCCTTGGTCCGTCTGGCGAGTGACTGACGGGAGTGACTGTTCCGTCCTCCGTCTCGACACGCGGTTGCATTTGCTTCAAGCCGACTTGGTCCCTCTGGAGAGTGACTAACGGGAGTGACTGGTTCGTCCTCCGTCTCGATTTGTGTTTGCTTCGCTCCGACTTGGTGCGTCTGGCGAGTGACTGAGGGGAGTGACTGGTCCGTCCTCCGTCTCGGTACGCGTTTGCTTCGCTTCAAGCCGACTTGGTCCGTCTGGCGAGTGTCTGACGGGAGAGACTGGTCCGTCCTCCGTCTCGGTACGCGTTTGCTTCGCTTCAAGCCATCTTGGTCCGTCTGGAGAGTGACTAACGGGAGTGACTGGTCCGTCCTCCGTCTCGGTACGCGTTTGCTTCGCTTCAAGCCGACTTGGTCCGTCTGGCCAGTGTCTGACGGGAGAGACTGGTCCGTCCTCCGTCTCGGTACGCGTTTGCTTCGCTTCAAGCCGACTTGGTCCGTCTGGAGAGTGACTAACGGGAGTGACTGGTCCGTCCTCCGTCTCGTACGCGGTTGCTTCGCTCCGACTTGGTCCGTCTGGCGAGTGACTGACGGGAGTGACTGGTCCGTCCTCCGTCTCGATACGCATTTCCTTCTCTCCACCTTGGTCCGTCCGGCGAGTGACTGACTGGAGTGACTGCTACGTCCTCCGTCTCGGTACGATTATGCTTCGCTTCACTCCGCCTTGGTCCGTCTGGCGAGTGACTGACGGGAGTGACTGGTCTGTCCTCCGTCTCGGTACGCAGTGCTGCGCTTCGTTCCGTCTTGGTCCGTCTGGCGAGTGAAGGGGTACCTAGAACAGCGTACTGGTGAGTGGCAGAGGTCCGTGGGACGTCCGCTCCGCCTGAGACGGACTAACATCGCTTCGGCGAGTGAGTGCGTTCTCGGCCTTACTCCATCTCATCTTGCCACTCGGTTCGCTTCGCTACGCGCAGTGACTTGATCAGTCTAGTGATTGACGGGTCAACCTTTGTTGTTTTACGGGCGATTGGGACCCCCGTTTGTCACTTGCCCCACGTGGCGAGTAATGGGCATGAATGACCGGTCCGTCCTCCGTCTTGGTGCGCGCTTGCTTCGCCTCACTCCGCCTGATCTGTCTGGCGAGTGACGGAAGTAAGGGACTGGTCCGTCCTCCGTCTAAGTACCAATTGCCTTGCTTCACTCCGCCTTGGTCCGTCTGGCGAGGGACGGAAGTGAGTGACTGGTCAGTCTCCGTCTTGGGTCGTGTTCACTCCGCCTTGGGCCGTCGGGTGAGTGACGGGTCAACGTTGGTTGGTTCACGGGCGAGTGAGACCCCCGTTCTCTCCGTCTTGCTCGGTCTAAGTCCGCCCTCACTCACCCGTGAGTGACTCTGGCGAACCAGAGTGTCGTCAGGGTATGTGTATGTGCTCACCTGGTACAGATATGTTTAATTACATCTCACTCGCACAAATATACGTACATAGGATAATGAACCATATATAAAGCGACCAATCGCCAAGCGATTGATGAGAGATGATAAAACACATAAAGGAATTCCTTCTGGTTGTCTGTCTGTCTGTCAGCGACGTATCTGGTTCTTTGGGCGATGTGGACTAAGGGAATCGGGGACACATGACCTCCTCTCCCTCTGTCGCTTTTGCACCTCCGCATGTCCCTTGCAACAGGTGTGAAGAGTGCGAGTCTCTCTCTCTGGGAGTGTTATATCTTCAGGCTTTAAGGAGGAGTGAGAGAGACGCCGTATGTGCAAAGCGTAGGGCTCGCACCCCGGGAAACTGTCGGCCTCGTCTACTATCACCTCCCCGTCATTTCGGAGGATACGAGGGAATTTGAGGAGGATGAACGGGCTTCGGATTTAGACGGGGCCACGCTCGGGGGGAGTCACGGAAGCCAGTCCCCTTCTCCTCCCCCTCGTCTGTCAGCTCACCAACGGTCCTCTTCGGTGCCCTCCGTCACCTCCCGCACGTCGACCCTTCGCTTGCGGAAGGAATCGATGAGAGGAAGAAGTCGGAGGACTGCAGTCCTTTCGATCAGGCGGCCTTCTCCATGCAATTGCTTGCGTCCGTCAAGGACATGGTGAAGGGGATGTTAGATGCCAGTGGGGGGTCCACTCACGAGTCTCCTCCCTCCCTCTCCTCACTCCGGCCGTAGGGTCACGCTCCACTCCCCGGAGGTCTCCCCCAGTGACACGTCCACCCCCACCGTGTCACCAGTTCACTCGGACCACCAGTTCGTGGGGACGACGAACCCTCCCTTCACTCCTATCACCGAGGGAAGGAGTGGGAGCACGTCGGGTTTGGACGCAGCCGATAAGATGGACGCGGTAGTGGAATGGGCCGGGTCTTTCTACAGGAGGTGGACGAATCCCCGTCCCCCGGCAAGTGGGCTCGCAAGTGGAATCCTTCTGTGAGGAGGAGGCCCCACTATGCGGAGACAGGCCTTTCCCCCTCATCGGCTGTGCGACACGGCCGGGGAAGATTTCAGCCCGTCTGCGCCGGTTAGGCTTATTCCTCTCCTTGTTCTGACGGACCGTCAGTGGTCCACCATCTCAGCAGCGTCCCTTCTATCCCTCTCAATCCTCCAGTCTTGGACGAGGATTTCAGATCAACTTGTCTTGGACGCCAATCTTGTCCACCTGGACAAGAAGGCCAGGTCTATCTTGGGGATGTGAACTCTGTCGTTCACGCCTGCAGGCGATGACGGCCTTCGCCAGAGAGGCAGAGATGGAGAGGGGGGCTCCGTGGCGGGAGGCCTGATGCAGGACCTCGACCTGGACGACTGGGTCAATTACCACCACTCTCCCGCAGTCCTCGGCTGGGGCTGAGGCCTTGTTGGGGGTTTCTCAACCCTCATGTCAGGGAGGAAGTGTGCAGACACGCATTCCCGCTGCCCCAGCGGCTCGTCCCTCTCCTAGCCTGCTTGAGGGTGCAGGCCAACGTGTTCTCAGGCGTTCAACTCAGACCTCCCGCGGCGACTGCCCATCTCCTTGTGGTACATCCACGCAGGGTTGGGGCGCCCATCCATTCCCCATTCCTCTCAGATGGAATCTCTTAGTGAGTCAAGCGGGCAGGTGCACGAGAACCCGCAAGCACTGGATCTCCACGGTTGGCTTGTCTCCCAAAGGGGATGAAACGGACGGGATACTCGCAAGAAGTCGTAGCTGCGGTTTCCTCCTCCCAGCTTGGCTCCACTTGCAAGTCGTACGACGTATAGTGGAGTTCATTTGCCACCTTCTGTGCTGACAGAGGCTGGGACGTCCAGGTAGTGACGACCCCCCAGGTGGCGGAGTACTTATGTATCTCCGGGAGGAGAGGGGCTTAAGGCCTCCTCTATTAACACCCACCTAGCTGCAATCAGGTCGGTTCTGCGGAAGCGGGACTCCTCTGTGAACATCTCCGTCCTTAAGGAGGTGATCAGGACTTACCGTCTGGAGGACAGGCGGCTGAAGCCTAGACCTCCCGAGTGAGATCTAGCGATCGCCCTCGAGCACCTGTGCTCGGACTCCTACGAGTCCCTGACGGAGTCCTTCATTCCCGACTGACGGGTAAGAACGCCTTCCTGTAGCCCGTTTCACAAAGACCTCTTACCGCTACGACCCCTCATTCAACCAAACTCTTGTAGTTGCAGAAAAAGTCATTCATATGATATTGAGTTATGTGAGGGTCACAAACAATAGTTTTGAAAACTGTAGTTCAAGGGACATGTATGCCTGACAATGTAATTTCACGAAAGCATACTCATGCAACAAGCCGTCTAAAACTGCGGCGACTGCCGGTTCTGTGACCTTCACCTTTCCATGTCAACAATCACTTGTAACATGCGAGGATTTCTATTCAGTACAATGCTTCTTAAATGTACCGCGCACTTTAATAATATTCGAAGATAATTAGTACGTTTTTCGTTAGTGAATGATTGTCAAGGGAAAAAAAGAATTAATAGCACACATACTGGTAGATAAGCCTTTAATTCGTAGATAGTAGGCTAGATATTTGTGATGAAGCGTCACTTTGCTGGTCACTTTTCTAGACTTTATATAGGCTCTTGTTTTCAAGAATATAATTTTATGACGATTTGCATTGTATTAGTGTAAATTATATCTCTTTAATGAAATTTAGTAGTTCTTGAACTTTCTTTTTTACATATTCTCGGTGAAATATGTTCATCTATTTTTAGATTTAAAAAAATGGTCAGTTTATGTATTAAAATGTCTACATTTAAAAAGCCACAAATGTTCCTAGCTTAAAATTTCTATGCATATTCCAGCTCAGCTGTATAAAATCAGAATTGACAATAAAATATTGATATGATAAAGAGAAATTGTTTAACAATATTTGGAATTAAATTCATAGATAATATATAATTTGTCTATTTGTGTTTTTATTTATGTTTTATGTTTTAGCAACTGCTGATTAGCATTTACTATGAGTATTTAATTAAATTTCTATCAGTGTAGTTGAAAAAGACTGGAAACCTTGCCTGATCTTAAAATTAATTGGTCAATTCCTTGAAGAAAATAAAGAAAAAATTTGAAAAATACCAGTCCTGACCAAAAAGTAGCCAGTTGAAGGACTGACAGACAAGCTTTATTTTAAAAATGGTTATAACATATCCCTAAAAGATCCTACCTCAAGAAACAACACCAGCACAGGAGTTTGAAAATAATCAAATAACATTTTTTGTAATATAAAGACTAAAATAGTCCATCCACTGTACTCATCATTTCATATATATTTAAATACTCAATTTTAATGTGTTATTCTGTAATATTGATTATCTTTCCTTATTTCCACATATGGTGGTAGATAAACATGATTTAGATATCAACAAACTGCACTTGATGATAAAATATAGTCTTTAATATTCATAAGCTGTGAATAAACTTACCTGTTATTGCCACACAGAATATTATTGATTGCCTATTTTGTTGGAATCACTGATGTGTTAGTACAAGTAACTCTATTAGGTAAATACTGTATAATCAGTTAAGAAACATTTTAAATTATGTAACAATTATTTGTATTAATCTTCCAACAATGAAATTTTTATTCATAGATCATGTTACTGGCCCAAAACAATGTCTCAAAGATAATCACTGTTAGCTTATGGGATCAGTCAGTAATGATTTATCTTTTGTTTTGCTGTACAAAGTGAAAATCTTACAACAACTTTTAAATTAAACAAATATTTAAAACAAATTTAATTTAGGAATTCAGCTTGTAATTGGAGCCTGTTGAGCTTATGGCACAAATTATATGTGCAAATATGAGTATAAAGTACATCTAGAGGATACATTTCTATTTCATTTTAAAAAACAACAAATTCTTATTTTAATCCTATATAGTATAAAATTTGTAACTTATGCAAAACATGTGCATATTATATTCTTGAAACAATAATGTTTGAAATTCATGGATTTTATGCAGCATTTGTTTTCCTTCTGCTACACACAAATGATAGATTGTTTTAGTGTGTACTAGGCTGAGAAGTCATTATAACTAGATTCTAGATTCACTGAGAATATCTATGATAGACTGAAGAGTGCCCCTGTATAGTTTACTTACTTATTTGAACATGTAATCATAATATACACTATTCCTTTCCTTTTGTTGGTGAATGTTTTTTCTTCACTGGGATTGATAAATTAACATGAAATTTTATTTGACAATCTAAAACTTAAAGAGATTACTGATTTGAAAAAAACTATTTTTTTCCTTGTTTGAAAAATTCTGTTTAAAATCAAATTACTTTTCTTGCACTTGACATGCAAAACAGAATATCATAATTGTAATAGTCTTGTTTACAAGACTAATCTTATAGAAATGCTTGAAATTAGACAAATCTGTATACAGTACAAATCAAACAGTTCAAGCAAAGGATTATATTGTATTCATGAACAATTGTGACTCAGATTGGAAAGTATTTTACAGTTGGCAGCATGAGTTATCTATTTATATGCTATTGATTAAGATATACATTAAAATGTTGAAATCCCTACAGTAGATATTTTATTAACGCTTCATGTTTTACCTGAAATAAGACAGTGCCAATCTTCACCTACCTAATTTTTCAATGAGGCCGAGTTCTACCAAAGTATCCGTTGACAGATGATTCATATTTTCAAAACACTTCAACCAAGTTTAACAGGCTCATGGTGACCGATCAAGGATCTTTTAAGTGTTTTGACATTTACCGTCGGCATTCCCGTCACGCGACAGAAGGAAAGTAAGGGAATTAACTCATGCTTTCTATGTAATTGTTTTCAGACGAAAGTGTTTACAAGTTCAAATCTCATAGATTTTATCCGAAAATCTTTATTTTGTTCTTTAATCATTATTTCAATTTTGGTTTTCGAATGTTTATTATTTTGTTGAATTAAAACTTTGTTATAGAACAACATGCATTCAAAAAGTGAATTATTTGATGAAAATTTATCAAATTGTTTATATTGTTGAGACAGAGAGGTGAAATATATACAAAATTGAGGAAACAGGTGCCCGTCCTGGCTAAATCATCTGTTGCTATGCAACATGTACCTCTGACTGGATATACGACATGGATTTACGACCCGGTCGTACGACATGGATACGACCCCGTTGTGAAACGGTCGTAAGGCATGTCGTAAGAGGGTCGTAAACAAGGTCGTATATGCTACGACCTCCTAAATTTAGGAGGCCTTTGTGAAACGGGGAACTGGTGATGATGGCTTCGGCCGCCAGGATCTCATAATGGCACGCGCTTCGAGCCGATTTGGGACTTGCTCTGAATTTCGTATGCATGAACCGGGGGTCGGATGAACGGGGCAGGGTATTTCACATTCCCGCCTTTTCAGGTTCAGTCTTCCCCACGGACGAGGAGAACAGACTCCTCTGTCCTGTCCGAGCTCTTTGTATTTACGCGGAACGTACGCGTTCGCTCCGGGGGAGAAGAAGACTAATACTACCTCACTCCCAGCGTAGCACGAAGGAGATAGACAAACGTTTCCTGGGCGTCTATCTGCGGTCCGCTATCCTTGACGCCTACAAGCCAAGGAGTTAGCTCCACCAGCTCGTGCTAACCCCCACGAGATCAGAGTGATCTCGACCACTATGGCTTTTTACAGCAACATAGCTGTAGCAGACATCATGTCGGACTGTATCTGGAAGTCTGGCATGGTTTTCGCTAACCATTACCGCCGAGATTTTTCCACGGAAGACCTCGCGGGCGTGGCCAGGCTGGGGCCACAGATGTTGCAAGCACCGATCTGCGGGTTCTGCTCCCCCCAGAGGGGTCGCAGTTCACTGATAAGTCCTGGGTTGCGTTCTGTTGTTTTAAACATCGCATCGCCGTGTCTCGGTTAGTTTTTGCTTTCGGGTCGGGGCGGGCTTCCCTCCTTAGCAGGGTACCTGTGCACCCACCCTTAGCTGTACGATAGTGGGGGGAGTATCTGCTCTCCTGCCGCCTTGCGCTCGCAGCCCTCCACCCTCTGTGGTAGTCTGGGCTACGGTGAGTCGGAGACGGTTAGTACGTTAAATAATAGTACGTTTTTGAGTAAACGTCATTATTTGTACTTACCGTCGACGACTCACCAATCTTTATTTCCCACCCATGCCTCCCCTCCTGCGAGTAGGTTCGCTCTAGCGTTCACTGGCTCCAGGTAGGTTGGATGAGGTTTAGGTCACATGACCATAGGTGGCGCGGCGGGGATGAGCAGGTAACTCCCGTATTGTTTTTTCTGTGTTATGGGTCGAGAGATAATTGATAGGCAATCAATGGGGCTACGGTGAGTCGTCGACGGTAAGTACAAAAAATGATGTTTACTCCAAAACGTACTATTTTTTTTTCAAAATATGTCAATTGAAGAAATGCCATTTTTGATAAATCAGAGACATTTCACCTTGCAAAAGAGTACATATATAGCATATTACATATTTTCAGTCTACAACCCAATCAACATAAACAAAGTTTCATAATGATAAATTTCTGACTTGACTCCCTTTGATTAAACGAGAATTGCTATAGTCGCTGTTTATACAAAATTTGAATGATATGATCAAGAAGATATCTTTCACTAATGCATATTTGCATATCGAAATGTATTAATTTAAAGTGTGACATGTTTTTGAGTTACATAATATTATGTCATAAGTTTTTTAGCTTCAACTTGAATCACTCAACATTGAAATTGTAGCTTTGTGATGTGATAACAACCTGTTTCATATTTCATGTTTTTGAGAAGTTGATTTATTTTCCCTATACCTTTTTTAAATGATTAAAGGAATTTCTCCTCCAGTGAAATAACATAATTTCATTATCTAAGGACTGAAGCAATATTTTTTTAACAACGTTTTGCCAAGAAGTAATATGTTAGTCTCTTAATGATAGTATACAACCATGTCCTTATAGCATTCTTCAGAGGGGAATATAAAGGTAAAGCAAGTTTTCTTAAAACCTTAACTTGTACAAGTTGTTTCAGAGTAAATGATTTTCCAAATGACAGTCTTTGACGTCATTAACCAAAATGATGTTTCCAATCAAGCACACTTCTTCCATCATCTCATCATTGAAGCGAAGAATAAAATGTAAATTGGCTGTTAGTTATAAAGCGCCTTTGAAACATGCTGGGAAATGCATTTATAAACTTAACAAGACGTCATCAAGTCTGCAATTCTATTTCAGTGATATGCATGGTTATAACATTGTATTGCTTATAGGTGCCTCTATAAAGAGTGTTTGCATAAGAACAGATATTTAGGGACAACAACTAATTTATTGTGAATGCAAGAAATTAAATTCTTGAATAACTTTCAAGAATTGTGGATGAGACAGATAAGGAATCTTATTTAATCAAAACAAGGGAAAAGAAGTTGCCATATGTTAAAAGGGGTATGGTTTTCATTCGCCTTGTTGCCAGTAAACATAACTAACAGTGTGTATACTTATATGAGAAAAAATAACATGTATTACATTACTTCATTTACGCATGCCTATTTGCTCATAAACATGTGCTTTCATTTAAAAGATCACACAATGTACACAGCTAGATTGTAGGCAATACCTGCAATGAAAATAGATAAGTTAAATGAAATAAACTAAGATTTTAAATTCTGCATGAAAAACCAATGTACTTATACATTTTACGATTTTCAATAAAGTTTAACAGCATTTCAACCAAATCAAATTCACGGTCGTATTTGAAAACACAAAGTTACATAATTCGATTCCAGCAGTGATGTATCAATGGCATGTGTCAATGTTATTCACATGAATTGAGATTCAGAGTGACTCAAAGCTATTGCAATAACAAGTTTTCTTATTTGCTGTTAGGGGAAACCTACGACAAATCACGCAAGTATGGTTGTTATTTAATACTTAAACACTTAGTTGGTAGAAGTTTCTTTGATAATATTGTTTATTTTTTTAAAAATTCCAAATAATTACAGCCATTAAGGGACATTCTACGAACACATTTACCAAGTTCAAGTCACCAAAACTATTCAGTTTTATTTCACGACATTGTACAAAGATGGATTTTAATATTATGCTAACGTCTATTTATTTCCAATGTAAAGGTTTAATATCAATTGTTAAGATGTTTTAAATCTTAATTATTGTTCAAACACAAAAAGATTTAAAACATGACAACAGCCATTTTATTCATTAACTGAATAAAACTGAAAATCTCTCCGATTTTATATAAAAAAACATGATTAAAACAAGGATTATTATACCTTCTAAGGTCAATCAATATAACTAAGTAAGCAATAGCTACAATTACCGACTTTGGCTTTCCACAACATAGGCGTAACTATTTTTTTATCCTGATCCCAAATACCCTATTGACAAAACATCATTGGTGAACCTCTCTCGTCCCTTTTCTTGACTGTCACTGTTGAGAATTTAATATATTAAAATTAATAGTGGGATCATTCATACAACAAATGTCAAACGTTACCATGATTTGTAGATTACGCTTAAAGAACTTTTAACTTTTAATGTTGTGGAGTAATGTAAATTACACTAAGAACAAATTCAGAAGTCTTCTAAAGTCATTAGTTATACACTTACTTTAAGGCACAATATATTGCGAGTAATATCTCAGGTAAGTTATATCATTTGATTGCTAGCAACTAAACAAGATGGGACCAGACATTTAACATTCCCCAAGGATACTTTTCCTCAGATGAGTAGTGACAGAAAACGTTTTTCTCTCACGACTTGGCTCAAGGAGATCACAGAGTGAGAAAGACTTTTATAGCAATTTCTTAGTTATTTGTTTCATACAAGGACCCCAGCTTCCATCAATTTTATTCCAAGAAAAGAACCTATGCGTAGCGCAGTGGTACATTAAGAAATTACCAGTTGAGATTATCAAGTTCAAGACTACCATGTAGAACATTCCTAAAATACACTGCAAATAACTTAAAATGTATTTTTTAATTTACGATTAAAATCAATAAAAACTTAATCCATGATCCTATTACATCAATACATAAGCAGTATTTGTTAAATATCCTGTTACAATATTGTTCCAATTTCAAAATTTCAAAAACTATATTACTTTGTTAAGCAGCTGTAAATCTGAAAATGTATAGTTCTTTATCATACAGCAAAGTTTCAAATCAATTACATATAATATATACTATATGATATATAATATATATAATATATAATTGTTCTTCAACACTTTCAAAGCAGCTGAACTTCATAAATATAGTTTATGTACATGTTTATGTAACCCTTTCATTGCCGTTTATACCAGGTGTTTTTATTGGAATTGAACCTGTAACATTTTTTGATTGATGAGAACTGCATAAATGAGATGGAAAAAGAGCATTATTATAATCGTTTTTAAAATAATTACAGGCTTAAGATCTGAAGTTAACTAACTATGATTTGTTAATGCATCGATTAACTACAAAGGGCATTTTCTGCTGCTTTTATTGGTTATAAGTAGTCACATTAATTGACTTTAATAACATGTAACATGAGATTATAAAGCTTGATGTCGAAACTCTTAAATTGGGGGCACTGTAAAATGAAAAGTAGTAGATATAACAGGTGAAAATGTATTAAATATTGCTTTTCAGTTTGTCCCCAAAAATATAACAAAGGCAACAAAAAAGAGATGACCGATTTTAAGTTGTTATTGAATATAAACACCCTACGAAATGACATCCACTTCCAAAATATCGAACATATTTAATAATCATCCGTAAAATGCACACATAAAGCTCTTCCTGTGTTCTTCATGCTTTCATTCACCAAGCAACAACGATGCACATAACACAGAAATATTCAAACTAAATGCCCTAAAGGTTTCTATAATCTGATAACAAGAATGATGAAGATCTCTTAAATCCTTTCCCTCGAGAAAAACATCACTTCCAGATCACATCTGGAACTAATAGCTTGCTCTCCAACAATGCTTCAACGTGAGCAGTTATTGGTTTCAAATGAAGACTATCGTTGGAAAATACAAGACACAAGATTGTGTTTTTAACTAATTGTAAACAATATTCCGTTGATGAGAGAATATTCGTCTTTGCCTTCTTATCACAAACGAATATTTTCCCACATATATACCTCGATTTTATAAATGCCTGGGATTTGTACTACATGTGTGTAAATATTGTATCGAACGAAACATTTAAAAATTAAGATTAACTGTTTCAAAAAAGATCATGTTTAATGCAATCCCATGCACTCATCTTTATTTCATTATTTATTATCACTATAAATTTTAGTTTTTTGCTCTATTTGTGTTCATGATCATATGGAACAGCTGACACTAGCATGTTTTATCCGTAAGTATTTACAGCAAATGATATTTGCAGTTCTTCTAAAGATGCGAGATGTAATACAACATATTGCCCTTAAAAAAAGTTTGATATATCTGATATTGCTCTCAAACTTCTATTGTTACTTATTTGTATAAACGATTTCGTTCTTAGGACTGATAACCTGGTAAACTGATAAACTGGCTTGTAGTTATAGAATAAAGATCAATTTTGTCCGTAGAAACCAACTCGAGTGTTAACAGGGGTATAATAAAAAGTAAAATCAATCAAATTACATTGTAAAAAACGCCTGTATGCACCCTTTTTAGGTATGACGACGACTTAACAATTTTCAAAATGAAATATCTAAAATACATTTAAAATTCAACTAAGGAGAAGTACCTAAAAGCTTTTTTACAGGCAAGATTTAACAGTAACGAACTCAATTGTTTACCTTGGTTTCTCATTATCAAACATCTTTGTACTAGGAAAGTTGAAAGTTTGTCAGTTTGGTTATTAATTTCGTGGGACCAATTAAAGAGGCAAACTATAATATATCAAAGATCTTTATCATTGATTTGGTGCAACAAGTCCCTTTACCTAAACCACAAATAATTTATGACAACTGAGAAACATTGGCTAATGTTCCTCTAGTACAGTCGTAGACAACCAGCAAATACCATGACTACCAAGTGATCTGTGTTAAAAAGACATTCAATTGAGAATAAAAGTCATGGAAAAAGTTTGCCCATGAGTTTGTCAGATTGTGATATGGCAATTTCGTCAGAATTCCAAAGAGATTCACTGATCTAAAGAAGTTAGAAACTCACAGTGACTCAATTGGCACTAAGTCTCCCATAAGTTCTCTTTAATTGAGATAAGAAAATATACCGGTACTGTAATTGAAAAATTCGTTAAGACAACTTCAAATGTTTCGTCTAATTAACGTTCAGAGGAGAACAAAAACTTGATAGGTCATTCGATTATCCTCGGGCTACCCATCCTCGATAATCCAGCGCTTTCATTCCGATAAATCTACACTACAAGCCCTGGAAAACTGTACGTGGTTTTACCTCAAATCCAATTACCTCCCTTTACATACATGTTATCCAATCAGAAACGAAACGCAGACACCAAGTGCGTAAATAACTCGACCGTTCGCGACATCAAGTGAGTGAGTGAGTTGGGGTTTAACGTGTTATCAGCAATTTTCAGCTTTTTGACACGTGGATATTGCCATCCAAAAAGAGTAGACAGATCAGGGAGAAAGGGATCGAAAGGACGAGAGAAAAGGCGGAATGAAAGGCATAGTGAGAGATAGAAAGCTGGTTTTAGAAGTGATCTTATTGGTTGTTAGAAAGCAAGCGTTTTGCTGAGTCACTGCAAAGGGAGGTAAATGGGTTTGAGGTTAAACCCCGTAAAGTTTTCCAGGGCTTGTAGTGTAGATTTATCGAAATGAAAGCGCTGGATTATCGAGGATGCGGGCTACCTTGCACTGATGTATTGTTGATGGTTTTGCGTGATGTATTGTTGGTGGTTTTGGCGTCTGTTGTTTTCATTCTTTGATTACATTTAGTTTCATCGATTATTCATTCAAGTATGTATACCACTTTTTATTTCTTTGCCTTTCCTGGTTAAAATTTTCTTTGTATAATTCTCTTTCAAGATTGCTCAATAGCTAGTAATTGTGTTTTATTAAAAGTAGTGACCTAAAACCTTTATTCGTACATACTAGACTTTCGGAGATTTACAAGCTAATAACTAATTATTCAACAACATATGCTGCAAGATATTCCAATAAGAAAACTGTGTTTCGTAATTTTTCTCAGCAGAAAATGACAACATAACCTACAGACATTTAATTTCTTGCCATATCATATTGCAGTTTTGGTTATTATGTTTAGATAACATTGACCATAAAGTTACCAGACCTTTTCATAGCAATACAAGGGTTCCTGAGGCCTACAACGGTTCCTCGTGTAATAATAATTTCAGAAAAGATGCTGTTTTAAAAAAATAATTATTTTCCCTTAATTGGTTGATAACAGATATTTAAAGGCATTTATTTTATGTTCAACTCAACATTTTAAGTCGTAAAAGTAACAATTTAACCTTATGAAATACTATAACATTATATGTATCTTATGTTATTTTTATAAGTACAAATATGAATATAGATTCCGAAACAAGGTTTGCATTGAGGAGTAATTGAATGCAATATATTGAAAGTCTTTGAAGTTTGATTTAAATTTGTTTGTCTTTATTTATGATATTTCAATAAAACGAAATAAAGGTTTAGTAGTATCTTATTCTAAAAGTAAATGGATTGCCAAATTCGATTCCTTTAGTGATCCGGAAATGAAAAAGTTAAGATGAAATTGTTATATTCGGATTAGCCAAATCACTCTTGACACAATTTTATTTTTTGTGTTCAAATGTGACCAGTATGCTGAACTGACAAACCTGACGCTCTAAGCAATATATGGTAAAAGTCTACAATTATTATACATCTCAACTCCAAGTTTCATTTAAACATGTATCATGTGCTATAGGCACTTAACAGGCGTTAATTTGTTCAAGGTTATACTATGAAAACAGGAGTTTGAATATCCAACATTTTTAAGGAAGCAATGTCATGAGAGAAGTGATTTTAAAGAATATAAACACTATCCAATTGAAAATCTTTTTTTTTCGATGTTGTGGTCATAGTCAATAATCCTAGAAATAGAAGGATTTATAATGTCACCGATATACTGTTAATTATTGCTATATCATAAACCGACTTTGACGATTACATCTGGACAATTTCAAATACATGGCATGTTTTGGAAATATCCCAAAGTAAATATGATACAGAACCACTTAAGTTACCCGAGGGAGTCTGAACTACAGTGTTTGTTGTGCTTAATCAGGGTGTACAATCACTATTGGGCACCAATTACAACCTCGCACGTCAGTACATTGTTAAATATCAAACTAGGAATGCTAAAGGGAGATCTGGAAGGATCTCGTCCTCGAGGGAGCAGAATTCAGGGAGGTTGATCATTTTTGTTATTCATTTATAAGAATCCTTTAGGTAATTAGTTTTCTCAGAAGTGTCTTACATAAGGGTCAATGATCAATCGAACCTGCAACTGATCAGAAATGTGTTTTTAGCTTCAGTTAAATACTAATTAGTCGATGTTTCTCTAAAGACAATCACTTTGCCATTCTCTCCCCACAGAGGCAACATAGTCATACCTGAATTAGCCTCTGTTCTATTACGCCAAGATCCTGGGGTTCCGGTAGATTACCCTAGCGGCAAAAGGTTGTAACTTAAAATATCTCCCTTATTTGCAGCCAATGAAAACACCCTTTCGATATCCATGACTCGGGGAGTTCTTAACGGTCGTATAGTGACATGGAAAACGTTATGTCTTTACCTGTATTTTTCAATAACAGTGTGAGAGGGAAACTATTTGAAAATCAGATATGGATATGGTTTATCATTAGATAGAAACGGTTTTATAATTGAGTAAATTATTATTTGCTATATGATAAATTTGATTTTACTAATCAACCAAATAATAACTACTGAGAAGGTAAAAAGCGATGGTTTGTAAAAGAAAGAATTACCTCCCCTGGCTGTTAAATTTCAACGAAAGCTTTGACGAACCACACGGAGATGGCCGAGGTTTTGCGAATGACCACTTTTGAAACGGCGTCGCTGATTGCACAACTAACTTCGATTGCCCCAATCAGATTTCTAACTTTCTATCCCGTGTAATAGTCGTAATAGAACAGAGGCTAATTCAGGTATGACTGAGTTGCCTCTGTGGGGAGAGAATGTCACTTTGCTTGTTGGTGAAGTTATATTGTCACTTTCGTGGACGGGTATTGTGTTCAGTTGTTCAGTGGGTAATTATGTCTCCCTCCGAAGGGTCGGGAGACATATTGGTTTTAGCTGAGTTTCCGTCGGCGTCGGCGTTCCCATTTCGTTTCCGGAGCAGATCTCTAAAACTATGTGACCGATCATCACCAAACTTGGCTCTGTCTCTCCATATCATGTAGATGTGCCTTTTGAAGGTTATAGATTTTTTAAATTTAATTTTTTTTATTTCCATGGCAACAATTTTGACTTAGTCTTTTTCAAGGGTTTCAGCATCAAATCATTTAGAATTTTGAATATTTTGTTTGCTACAATTGTGGAGTTGATAGGTTATTTATTCAAGTTGAATTATACAGAGAACATTAATGATGCTTTATGATAGTATTGTTTAAAGGTTTAGAGCATTTGAGGAAGGGGGAGACTAAAACACTTTCTAGTTACTAGCTGGCTCCAATTCATTGATTGTATGTAATGTATTTATTTTTGAAGGCTCTCCTTTTGCTACGATTTTATATAAATGAAAATAGTTATTCCCTGTTCAATTGGACTTCCTAATTGCCACCGTTTGTCACCAACTAATGTTTTAAACAGTCTCCTTAATAAGACACACAAGTTGCTACTTCAACAAATACACAATGAAGTAAACTTAAGTCCTTTCTCATGTTGATTGCCTAGTAACCTCTTTTATTTTTCATCTGCACTATAATCGCTTGTTTTTGCTTTGTATAGCATGCTAATGGATTGCAAATACTTCAGTAGAGATAAATTTAACCAAACAATTATTTGAGTAAGATTGTTTTTCTTATCATCAGTATGTGAGATTAAACTGTTCACCATCGGGTCAGTAAACTGTTTTGTTTTCATTCCTTATCTTCAGCGTCAAACTGCCTGGTTTGTATCGTTTCTGTACACATGATTAAATGGAAAGATATTTGTTTTAGAATTGGATTTTCCAAAATAGTATTCGAAAGCAATTGAAATAATAATTGTTCATTTGTTTTACCATATGTGAATATTGAAATAAGATAGAAGATATATTTGTGTATAACACATGCTCTATTTCTTATAATGTTTGTAATAATGAGATCATTATTGTTGTAAATTTTCATTCCTCTCAAAAATGTATCTTAGGATGACTTACAGATATTATCAATAATTACAAATGAAGATACCTAACCTACATCACCTTGCAGTGTTTGCTTTCCTGGGTTTTACGATACAGTTTTTGTTAACTTGAAACTACTTTGAATAATTATCATCTTCTATCACAGATTGTGTGCCAAACAGTTTAGAACCAAAACATTGATAATGTGTTAGTGACATCAGATTGCCATGAACATGCTGGATCCTCAGTTCTTTCAGATATATTACTTGCCATGGTTGAACAATAATTTTGAAATCAACAAGTAATTGTAGTTTAACAAGGGATGGATCAAAACTGAAATCTGTTGTATTGAAGAAAGCTGCGGCAATGATTCATGTACATTAGTTCACTATATCGACATCTTCTACTTCTATCGTCTGGCAAATCCCCTCTTTGTAATAAACTAATCTATATATTTTAGATATTGATTAAGAATTGCTACATTTTCCAGCTCAGTGATACAAAAACCAATCCATCATGCACACTTAAGTCATTTAAATATCCTCTGTCTGTCTGTCTGGCCAGCTTGCTGCTCAGCTTTCATTTCCGGACAGTAATGGATTTGAGATCATCGTATTCTCGGTATGTTAACTTCTGGGTATTTATTAGGTTTAGTTGTGTCAATTTTACCCTCATTATATATCCATATCTGAATGAACAACCTTCAAACTGAGCCATTGAAATGTGAAAAAAGTATCTTGTTAGGGATATCTAAAGGATATAAAAATATTTTAGTGACTCGTCTCAGTTTTCGCAATAAGGGGTGAAAATGTTCAAATTTCACGAAAGACACTTTTTGATATACAATAGCAAGTTTGAGCATGCTATCCTAGAGAAACTGCTAGTGCTAATACACTTACATTCCATATTCTCACTGTTTTGTCAGGGACAAGTACGTGTAGTCAATCCTCAAGTGTCTTCTATAAATAATGATCGCTGTCTGCATGCTTACAAGTCTTATTGTTGCATGGAATGCTCTCCTAACAGGAATAAGCTTTGAATGTCTATAGATTAATCACTGTATAAACTCTCATAGCATAAAATGTGAATCAAAGATGAGTGGAAAATTGTCTTCAATTCACTAAATGCTTGGGCAGAAAAGCCAATTCGTATGATGTCTTCTGAAAAATTAAACCATGAAATAAGGAATTCTATCCTAATTTGTAGGTTATACATATGTAGGATACAACATTGATTAACAGAAAAGGCAGAAAAAACAAATTAGTATAACGTCTTCTGAAAATATCATTTTTATCAAAAACTTGAAGCAAAATCACCAACATATGTCAGATATTCGGCATTAAAGGTTTTCTAAGAAAATCGAGCAACATCTTTAAGTGAGTTCTGAAGCTAAAATAAATTTCACCATTTGCATGATTGCTGCTTATATAACATCTATAAAATATCAACTTAATTTGTGTTTCCTGTTTCCCCAACATCATAATTTTTTATTTACATAAACACGATATTAATTATTTCTCTTTCAATATTTACAAATGAGTAGCATAGCAATTGTATTTTTTCAGCAACCATCTGGATGAATGACAACATAAAACAAGAATTACAAAGATGGCAGTAACAACTGTACATGTATGTCTCTATAGTCATATTTTTTGTTCAGTTCTTGACTTTGAAACAAGTAATGAATGTTTTGATATCAGCTTTAGAGTTGTAAATGCCATAACGTTTATGTTACACAAAAATATTTACCCACCAAGGGATCATCAGTAAATTATGGGAATCAGATAAAAGACAAAAGTACAAGAGATAGCTAAGGCTTACTTTTATCCCTCAGTTGATTGTAATGATAACTTTAGTACAGTGTCCTTCTTTTATTAATATGAATGTTTACTACTACCCTAAGAGTGTTAATATTGAGGTTTAAATCTATGTCACGTCATTGAATAGACACATACAGACGTTATTGATTCATGTTGACATATACAAACATGTCTATTAAAATTGACGACAAGATTCCTAATTTCTTGATGATGAACATGATTAATTGAAACAAATAATAATAACCCTTTGAGAAATTAAGAATATGAATTAGGAATTATTGCTACCAAGATAACAGTGTTTATCTTCAAACATGGAATAGCTTAACAGTTAAACGGACTAACAGATTGAAAGCTTTAACTTGTAACCTTTCACTAACCTTGACCAAAGAGTCATTTAGTTGAGGGCAGACTATTACCTTAAAATGGGAGATAACAAAGTCAATCAAATACGATAAAGACATACAGACATTAGATGTCAGACAGTTCAAATTTAGCAAACAATTCTCAATGTTTAAATGTCCCATGAGGTAAAAATCATTGCACGTTTCATTCAACAGAACCATTGATTAACTACCCCAGTTATATAAACAATTACCAATAAGAAATGCAATAGGATCTTTTCATGTAAAGTAGATAACGTTTTAACTTTCTTGTGAATACATTGAAAGAAAAAGTATTGCTGTCAGGCCGAGAGATGGTAAGTATTTCTATATAGGAGATTTACTCAGTTTTATAAATTATGAACTTAAAGGAAACCGTATCAATAATCGAAATTCCTTTCATGCCATAAACGTAGATCGTAGATACGTATCATGCTATATATGTAGTTAAAATGTCTCGATACTCCACTTCCTTCAGCTAAATATCTGACAGTTGCCGAGTTAACAAATCTCACCTTCAACAAACGCTAATACACAGTCAATTTCAACAACAGTACATTACAACAACCTATCAAAAAAATGTCATCGCAGTATAATCCGATAAATAATATGTACAAATGCTAAGGTTACTTTTAATCCTTATCGATTGAGATACTTGAGCTACTTTATGTTATATGTCATTCTGTCACTAAATATATTGGGGAAAGTGACTGTAACTCTGAAGAGAGTGTTTTCTATCCCTGACACATATTCTATTTTATTATATGATCAGCAATGAAATACTGGGTTTATGGTTAAAATAAAATGTCTATCAGGCTACAGTGATGATAGCTTATATTTTCACTGGGACCAGTGACGATATTTGCCGGAACTATTTTCAGCTATTTGAACAAAATAGGGCAACTTTGCAGTTTTTTAAGTAATTTTCATTGCTTGTTTCAGTGACAATCATATCTAAATAGAATACTTGATGTAGTTCTCCAAATACGAGGTTTATTACATCTTGTGACATTGATAAAGTTGATATTTTACTCGAAGCTGCATGGAATATGTATTCTGTGACACTCAATAAACCTTGTATTTGGAAAACTACATTAAGTATTCTCTATATATCGCCACTAAACACCAATCCAATTTCATTTGGGAATTCATTGATTCTTTAAGCAAAGATCCACAGCCAACGATGAACAAAGGGCAACCACATAGCCATATAATTGACGAATTTACAAAACTAATAAAAAATCATTTGTATCAATGTATTCTGTAGACAAAATTTGTGTAAAAAAAGTGTTATCAATGGTGTATCAGGTATATTCAAATGATATAAAATATTGTCGATTATTAAGATGAGAAAGTAGACATAAATTTAAAGTTGAAAACTACTAAACATGAAAAAAATATTTTTACCACTCTAGTCTTCAAAAGACACAACTCACAAAATAAGGTACATGTATTTTCAAAATCGTTTGTAAGCCAATTGTGAATTCGAATTGTATTGACAACGCGGTTCTTAACAGATATCAGCAATACAAATCCATAAGACAATGTATCAAGTAATTCTATTATAAAATATTTTATAACAGAAAGCGGCAAGCTGTAAAGCCATAATAACATGTTAAAACCGGGCCAATAAAGTTTATTGATGAGATGATTTGTTAGTTCTGATTAAAAAAGGTGAGGTATAGAACAAATCTAATTGATTTTGTAAATCACATTTACGAAATTTATTATTATGGATTATTTGATATAAGATAGTGAATATTTTAAGCTTATACGTAAAAGTCGTTACTTCGAACAATTACAGTGAGAAAATTGCATATATAAAAATATATAGATGGCTTGTATGATACAGGAGTAAACACCATTTACACCAGTAAACTATACTCTTTCCTCTCATGACAATCATTATTGTAGAAAACGTCCCCCGTGATTAGCAAAAATGAATTTCTTTTTTGTCTTTGCATTGTTGAAATATTTCTTTTTTATATTATATCATATCTATTGGTCAACCTAAAATACATAATCGGTAGAGCTATAATGCCTTGTTAGTAGTTATCTTATTATCCCACCGGTATGTAATACCGTGGGATATAGTCATCACCCTGTCCGTCTGTATGTCCGTCCGTCCGTCCGTCCGTCCGTCTGTCCGTCCGTCCGTCCGTCCGTAATCATTTCGTTTCCGGAGCAGAACTCAAAAACCGGTCTTCATATCTTTCTGAAACTTTACATGTGTATTGCCCACCTACTGAAGTGGTGCCTTTTGATAATTTCAAATTTCTGGAAATTATATTTTTTATTATTTCCATTGAAACGGCTCTTATTTGGACTCTGTTCATGAAAGGTTTCGTTTCCGGAGCAGAACTCAAAAACCGGTCCGGAGCAGAACGGTAGAGCTATAATGCCTTGTTAGTAGTTATCTTATTATCCCACCGGTATGTAATACCGTGGG
Organism: Steromphala cineraria; assembly: GCA_916613615.1. Classification (NCBI taxonomy): domain Eukaryota; kingdom Metazoa; phylum Mollusca; class Gastropoda; order Trochida; family Trochidae; genus Steromphala; species Steromphala cineraria. The sequence goes on from OU744721.1 coordinate 69,843,707, forward strand.
ATATAGTCATCACCCTGTCCGTCTGTATGTCCGTCCGTCCGTCCGTCCGTCCGTAATCATTTCGTTTCCGGAGCAGAACTCAAAAACCGGTCATCATATCTTTCTGAAACTTTACATGTGTATTGCCCACCTACTGAAGTGGTGCCTTTTGATAATTTCAAATTTCTGGAAATTATATTTTTTATTATTTCCATTGAAACGGCTCTTATTTGGACTCTGTTCATGAAAGGTTTCGTTTCCGGAGCAGAACTCAAAAACCGGTCCACATATCTTTCTGAAACTGTACGTGTGCATTGCCCACCTACTGAAGTGGTGCCTTTTGATAATTTCAAATTTCTGGAAATTATATTTTTTATTATTTCCATGGAAACGGCTCTTATTTGGACTCTGTTCATGAAAGGTTTCGTTTCCGGAGCAGAACTCAAAAACCGGTCCGGAGCAGAACTCAAAAACCGGTCCACATATCTTTCTGAAACTTTACATGTGTATTGCCCACCTACTGAAGTTGTGCCTTTTGATATTTTCACATTTCTGAACATTTTATTTTTTATTATTTCCATTGAAACGGCTCTTATTTGGACTCTGTTCATGAAAGGTTTCGTTTCCGGAGCAGAACTCAAAAACCGGTCAACATATCTTTCTGAAACTTTACATGTGTATTGCCCACCTACTGAAGTGGTGCCTTTTGATATTTTCACATTTCTGAACATTTTATTTTTTATTATTTCCATGGAAACGGCTCTTATTTGGACTCTGTTCATGAAAGGTTTCGTTTCATATATATGAGCTTATACTATTATGAACCTTGCTTGAAAAATTTACAATTATCTTTCAAAGGTTTACATCTTACGATCATGTGGAACCGGTGGGATATGTCATCTTCTGATTTTGTTGTCATTTATGTGTACTTTTTGCGGGGATCTTAGAATAAGGTTGATGTAATGTATGTAAATTACAAACCTTCATAACATATCCAAATTGTAATATTCTCGTTAATAGTCCCATGATCCCTACATCCAAGTTGAGGCATAGTTTATTCAAATAAACATAGTACCTACAAGAACTTCATTTATGACATTGACAATCATTATGCTCGTTATAAAGATTGAAACTGAAGGATGTAACCTCTGCATATTTCTATAATAAAAAGTACTTACACTCAAAGAGTGATCCATTTCTATTTTAGTATTGGAAAAATAATTGAAAGACACAAATACATTTATTTAGACGATGTTCATAGTTCAGAGATCAAGATTATTATGATGGCCGAGGAAGTGCATTATCGTCAGTTCAGCAGAAGAATTTTGATCTTGATTAATCCCTTCCAAACCTTTTTCAAATCTCTTGTTGGCGATGATTAATTAAATTTTGCTATGTTAAATTTTTTTCATCAATCCATTCCTTATCAACTGTCTTTATGGTTGTAGTATGCCAAACAGGCCAAGTTGTTCTGGGACAAAATAATCAGCGGAAATAACACTTATAAAAAATATCAATCTGTAACTATAACCTATAAAACAATATAAAGAAAACAAACCATAACATAAAGTAATTGCCACTCAGGGAAATATATCAATGATTGGATATCCAGTTGATCATGAAATCATGAAAAAACATCAAAGATAGAATTTGATTTAGACTTTGAAAATAGTCATATGGGACATGCGACTAGTTAAGTATTTCTCAGAGGACATTGTAGTGCGATGTGTCCTCATAATCTGAAGTACTGTTCCAGAAAACTATATTAAGTGAGGACTAGCAATATGAGACATAAAACCTTTAATCAAATTTAGGCAAATGGTACAGTTTCAGGACCAACAAATTCCATAGGGAAGTTTTTCTGATCAATAAAATTCAGGGCCTGATATGTTCTTCTTGATGGAAATAGATATAAAAATGACTAAACCATCACAACATTTATATATTTCAAAATAGGCACAATGGAAAAAAATCAATATGAAGTTGATCATCTCTAATGACAAATATATCACTTTTGAATTGATACGTTTTTGTGCGAGATGAAAATGTGACTGAAACAACAAATAATGTAAAACACGTGAATGCGTTGGACGTTTTAGGAACGTCAAAACATTTTCTTTTTTCTTATTGATAATCTTACTTTGTAATCCTCTACCCCTCATGCATGTTAGGTTTCTACAAATTTTATACTTTGAAATGTTAAAAAGTGAATCTGACCTGATTGAGAATACCAGTTTTCTGAGAACACATTTTCCAATATTGATGACAAGTCAGCGAATACGTCAGTTTGTACGTCAGTTTGTCGCCAGCATTTATTAAAAAGAGCTAAGGTATAAAGCTGTAAATGGGAAATGTACTTATAAATGTCGCAAGACGTTATTAAGTCTGCAATCTTGATTCCACGAATCATTTACGGTTTTATACTTGTACAATATATCATATAGATGAATTTTTATCAATTTAATAATTATGTTAATATATATGATAAGTACAAATATACATGAATGACAACTTCAATTTTGAATCATTTGATACTGTATAGCGTATAGCAGGTTTTTTGTATCGTAAAAGTTTGGCAGAGAATGGATCGAAAACATTCAAAAATAAATTGGTTTCTACACAAAAATGGCCGCAAATAAACTTTATGTGCATCTTTATAATAAGTACAATTTATATGTGTATGAAATAAAGTAACACATTCACTGTTCAAATCATATCAGAACTTCTAACTCTATGGCTCCTCGTTAAGATACAAAGCTTAACAGTTTTTGTGAATTACCATTATCTCGTTATAGGCTTAGGGCTATCATATTGTTTTTGAAACATAGCTGAAATTGACCTAACAACTTTGGGCTTGAGGCAAGTTATGCTTATTTACATATACAACTGTCAGATCCAGTTAGGATTAGCTGCTAGCTAAAGGAAATGAAGTGTCAGGACATCGAAGCTGTATAAAACATATCTATAGAATATCGATTCATGATAAAGTTTCTTGCTGAATTCTCATTGGTGTAAGTCTAGGCCTCTCTTGCCCAGTAGTCTTGTTGATCATCTCCTTTCATGATGGCATTTCTGTTAACATTATTCAGCTTGCAAGGTAAAAATAAAATTGATTGTTCGGTATTTATATTTTCAAACAATTATATCCTCACTACGTACTACGACTAAAGTATTTCAGGACTCATAATGTCAAATTGCTTGAATCGGCAAAAGTTAAATTCACATTATATAATTTTAATGTATGTGTCAACGATTAGGTACTCTTTTTGTAAATATTTTGGAATTGGCATCATAAAATCTCTGGCAGTTAATCTCCTGTTGCTCTCAACTATTGAAGTCCGGAAATAAGATTGATGCAAGGAACCAAATGAAAACTTGCCTGGAGCCAAAACATAATTGTTTAGCGATCAGAAACTTTTTATCACAAACTTGTATTGCTAGCCGTATGGTCATGTTGTTATTTTCATGATTCGTATTTTTCAAAAGTTTCATTATATTTTCACGCTAACTATTCCAACTTAGGGGGGAAATATTTCTTTTGTTTGCTTTCGTTGCTTTTGTTTAAAATATTGAAACTACATGAATATTTTTAATCTAATAAAATTCAAGTCAACCAGAATGTGCTAGGTCACAACTTAATCCAATGTGTCATGTCTTTACTCCTTTAGAAGTAGGGTGTTGAATTCCACGTTTGTTCCTATCCCTTGCTTCAATCTTGTCACCACGACACATCAAGTCAAACTTCAACTAAACAATGCTGGATCAGCTTCACCTTATTGCTACATTGGCCTCATTTTCCAACATGTTTTTACTTAAGGGATCTCTTGCTTTGTAAAAATGTACTATGGTTGTGACAAGAAAACCCTGAAAATCTTATTCCTTTAAACGAGAGAAACACAATACAGTGTTTTTTTTATCAAGTTGCATTTGGTTTGTTGTAAGTCCTGTATGAATGCCCCAGTAGATGCTAACAACAACGCAGTCATTGTAAACTTTTAATGAGACACTGAACTTTAATAATGCATACAGTTACCAACGACGTTGTTCCGTAAGTACTACACATGTACAGTTTGTCACAAATAAATAAACTACTATCTTGAAAAGGAAAGGGTACTTTAACATTTGTTAACTTCCAATGACGTTGGATCATAGGTAGACTTGCGAAATGCAGACTATTAAAAGGGAAACCAAATTGTCAAAAAAAATTGAATATAAATATCTTAAGTGATATATAATGCAAATCCTGTTCATTTCCATGTGTTTATGTTTTGGAGGAATAGTGTCTTTCTGTGGTTTAATTTGTTTAATTTGTGTCAACTTCGTTCACTCCCAAACGATCTTATGCTGGCATTTAAGTGAGAAAAAGTTAAATTGTAATATCAGAAATACACTCAAAACACATACTTTTTTTCAGAATGTCGAATGAAAATGATTGTATACACTTGCTTGATCTCAACTCTTTTGAACAGTATCCCAGTATTTATCCTTGATCTGTACCTGTTCAGTACAGTATGTATAAATGCTCAATAAAGTAAATGTCTTCCCTTTTCATAATAATTTGTTCATAATAAATATTCAACGATAATATTTTTGTTATTTCTTTTGAATCATCCATCAATGTGTCAGGTGAGATTGAGAAAGTCATTGCAGCATATTTCCATTTAATCATCCGATGAAAAAGCCCAAACAAATTTCATAAACCTTCTTTGCAACAATACATTGACAGCAAAGATTTAATTGTAATTACATAAGGCCATGTCAATGCGACCGTAACAGGTTATTATCGTTACATTAAATGCATGATAATGAGAAGATAAGAACACTCGATATACACAACTCTTACTTGAGTAATAATCGCCCAGGTAAGCTGATAAACAGGTGTTATCAATCTATTCTTGAAATGAATCTGAATTGTATTTTTCAAAGCATAGAAAAATGGGATGGAACAATGTCTTGAGTGGTAGAAATATTAACAGACAGATAGAAACTTAATGATACGTTATCAAAAATCATTATTTTTAAAAGTAAATTTAATTTTACTGTTTTCCTTGTGTTTGTTGCAAAATTGTGCGACCAACCTAAGGGAAATCGGACCAAAATTCGTTAAATATGAGATAATGTACCAAAATTACCGAAACGACAGACGACATAAAGGTGAATTAAGTGTGGCCATCTCACAATTTCCGGTTTTTAAATATACGCTTGCATACCGTCTTTTTCAACCAAACCGTCTTTGTCGTGCACGACTAGAACACAAGTATGGTAGTTGAGACACGGTGTAAATCCTACACGCATAATGATTACGTCACCGAAAGCTGGTTCGTTAAATGCTATGCCCCTTTTAGAGGGTGTACTGTGCTCTTGGCGTCAAAATATGTATGCTATTTTTGATAAAATAATGTGAATGTGATACCACAATTTCGACAAAAGATTTTTCTAAAGAGTGATGTATTCATATTCTCAATAGCTAAATTTCATCCCAAACCGCATGCAAGTATAATAATGTATCTTTAACTTTGTTTTCGGATTGCATCCAATCCAAAGAGGGTCCATGTTTTACAATTCTGACTAAGTTTTGATTCCTGAGAGAAAACGAGAGATTATAAAACAACGTACAAAGAAGAAAATTGAGAAAACAAAATGAGTTTATCAAACATTTACAAAGCAAAAAAAATCTGTCAGTCAAACATATGTATGACGCTTAAATAGGTACTAAATAAGAATAAAAGTGTGATTGTAACGCATTGACCAATATATGCGTGTTTTGAAAAAATAATTAATTGAAAAACAGAACCGAATCTGTTATTCAGAAAATATTAATCATTTTCCGTGTACTTTATGTTTAACTATGAAAATGAAAACATGAAACAGCCTCACAGCAAGGTAATTGATTGCCTCTTATTCACGGAGAAGAATTTACTAACGAAATACTATAGGTTATCAGTGAATCATTTTGTTTCATTCTCAGATGTACGACTATTGAATACATTTAACAACATAATACTCTCCCCTAAATAATAAAGTAATGTAGTGTTTGTGTTCAAATTTAAGCATCAGGATAATTATCATTAATATCACCACAAACACATTATTTTTTCTTCCTCCAGACGTGGATACTAAATGGAAATGACATTATGAAGCTATGTCCGTAAAGCTTGCCTTGAGCAAAGCTAGTTCAGAACAGTTACTTTCACCGTGTAATCTCCAATTGCATTACCCCTATCATATAAATATTAGCATGCATAATGCGTTTTAAAAAACCCCCGTAAAAGTATTATTATGCTAATATAAGATAACAGATTTTGTGATTAGGATATACCGCTGTTTGAAAGAACTATTTGTTATCTATTTCAGTTTCAAATGAGTCACTACTACATCAAAAATCGCACTTAGCCACCGCCTTCAATGGATTAGTTTTTCTGTTGATACAGTGTCCTAGCTCTATCAAAGGTGTATAAGATCTTATACAATTGTCTCATCATTTACTGTCTTTTGTTTGCTCATTGTGCTTCTGGATAAGTTTTAGCTCCATATTTTAGACGATCTTGCGCAACCACTATATATCCACCAATGTTTAACCATTTTGGACTAAAATGTAATACATGTAGTTATTACATATTAGATATTAGAAAATGTATCACCTGAAAAGCGGAAAGAATGTTTAGCTTTTGCACAAGTTATGAACTTTGATCATGTGTAGTTGTTTACAGGGAGCCAACAGGAGAGAGTCTGTGGCATTGTTACACAATCGGGCGAATGTGCACTGCATCAGTTGACATCATAATATTTTAAAACATCAGAAAGAAAGATTAACAAAACTTCTAAAGATTTAGAAGGAGGAGAATATTTGCTCAAGTTTGAAGTGCAATGGCAAAAGATTGTACTCCTTGGTGATATTTAATGCAAGTTGTCTTTCCTCTTTATTGTTGATTTTTCTTATGATGCTTGTCAATTTTACCTGTTAATTGGTTATAGTGCTCTCTTTGAACTGGAGCTGTATTCTTAACTTTTATCAATACAATCATTTAGCTACACTTAAGAGATTATCGCTATTTCAAAAGGATGGACATTCCACAAAGCGGATATGTTGGGAACTGCTCAAAGAATGTCTGTATGGTTACTTTCACTGATTAATGCCTGACCGCATTGATGATTTATGTCAATGTTGAAATAAACATAAAAACCAAATATATTTAAATCTTAAACAGGTAGAAACACTTAAAGAACCCTTTTAACATGTATTTTATGTTTGAATAATACCATAGCAAGCAACACCACCAGACAAATTTTGCTCTTCGTCATATTCTTCTTTTCTTAGAATGTGCTATGATAACTACGCTGTACCAATTAAAATAAGAAATTTAAATCATCTTTGATGAAAAAAAACTCGAGAAAACATGTGAAGAATACTATTTTGGCATTCCAGTTCTTAACTAAGTGAAACCAGCAATGGTCACTGCCAGACTCATCAAACCTAACGAACCAATCATATAATCTTATCGTATCCTATTATTGATCCTCTATCAAGGATTCCTGTTTGCATCTTACAACCCTTGACTTTCATTGATATTCCACTCACTCACAGCTTCTTCCTTAATTGTATATTTGACCATACGGTTACCTTTAATCCAACTCTTGATAGTCTAGATACTTAACACCATTTGTCACTTCATTATCAAAATGAGAGTCTGAATTGAGAATGTGCTGACCTTATTCAATAAATAAAGCTTTATTGATGATTTAACAAATTTTTTGGGCGGTCAATAATGAAATCACCATGTTCAATTAATTGTCAATGTTATCATTATCAATGTATTTTCTATTATATGGCTGACTAATTGCTTATTGCTGGCTATGATACCTGTTATGTACATGATTTATCTTCCTCAGTATCGTAAAAATCCCTTTGGTACTCGAATCAATCATGTTTTCCGATGTTTTTCCACACACAGAATTGGTAAAATTTAAGAATTTGTTAACTTCGATTTCATTACTTTAAGACTCAAAAAGGAATCATCAGCACCATCATGGCGTTGACTGCTACCTCTTACCGTGATAAAAGTACACGATCATTTCTGTATCTTTCAATATAGCACTGCCATTGGCGATACACATCAGTATTTCATTATTTCACTTCGCAGTTCAGCATAGATGCTTAAGTTGCTGATAGGTATGTTTCATCTGTAACGACAAATGATAATGATTTCCACATCTGTATTTGTAGATAGTCATAAACTAAAAGATTAAGATAGTCAAACAGAAGTTTGAATGATACATCTAGCATTTATATAGAAAACAACAAGATGTACAGATCAACATATATTCAACATTTTATCAACTTTCCACTTTAACAAGCTCCGTAAAAAAGTTGAAAATCAAGTATTGAGTATGATTACAAGTTCAACATTGTTTTCTGTACAACTTCAATACGAAATATTTATCAGACTATGTTTTATGTGCCCTGTTACTTTACCAGCTCGAGCTGATATGCCTGATAAATAAGAAAGTGTGCACATGTAGTTTCAAATAGTCATCTCAAAACTAAAGGGTCAGGATTGTTACATGTTGACATTTACTTAAATAGTGAAATAGTATTAGACAAGATTTAAAAGAGTTTTTCTAAAACTAAATCCCACCATATCTTCTTTGCAAAAACAGAATTGTCTGTAGAGGAGAACTAATTGCTAGATTAGTTGAACCTTCGCTTTTGTTGAGATCGAAGCCAAGTCAATAAACCAAATGCCATTCATTGCTGGTGATTGGTGCCTGTCTGTTTTGGTGTGGTTCAAATCACTATCTAAATGGCAAGTACATGTTTGTGGGTTCCAGAGTCAAGCATCAATAGTCGTGCATTAATCGCTGATACTAAGAATCTCAACAGCTTATCGACTTTGAAAACAATACCTCGACAAAAGTCAATTAAAGGAAGGGCAGAAACTGTTACTTTTGTTTCAAATCCAAATTTTGTAATTAGCCAACTAGTGTGTTCCCATCGATGATAATGTAAAACGCACATTTAATTGATACAACTTCTTTGTGAGGTTGATTTGATGTATTTGATCATTGAAAGGAATGAGTAAATTTACTTGAATGTTGCTCTATGTAGGTTTTGTGACCTCAAATGCTATTCTAAATTGGAAAAAACAACTTGTCGTTCTGTTTGAAGTGCAATTGATTCTCTCTTTTGTCATCTATTCTTTGATTAATTTGAAATTCATCATAAAATACATCAAATATAGCGTTCTCTCTGTGTGCTGAAAATACGATGTTGATTAAACATCAATCGTGTACATTCTTCACATTACATACTTCACATGACATTGACAAAAAACTTTTGTAAACATGAATAGCAACTTTCAAAAAGGGGCCATATTTGAGATCGAAATTCTTCTTAAGTGTTTCATGATTAAAATATATGCTATTACAATCCGTAATTTGTTAAAATTCATACTGGGTCTTAAACTCTTTGATTCCTGTCATGCGAAATATAAATAGACAAGTTCATTCAAAATATTTTTGTTTTGAAATTCAGCATTTAAAAAAACAAGATGATAGAAACTAAACGGATCAATGATAAATACATAATTTGTCATTGCTGAGTTGATGAATTGATTGATTGATTCATTCATTCAAAAGCGTCATGCAATGGCCTTGTATTTGCAAAGACATTGATTAGGTTTATATCATGTAGTGAAAAATGATGATATTAGATTTCAGATTGGCATTTCTTTATATTTCATTATTGTCGTTATACAAGTAGTATGTACGTCATGATACCTCTGTTATTATATGATATTGTTCTATAATATAAAACCAATCTTTAACCGTTTTGGAATTGGCAGCTTATAACCTCTAGCAGATCTACTTTTGCTTTCAACTATTGGAATCTGAAAAAAAGATTGACGGCTGAAACATTCAAACTTGCCTGGAGCCAAAACGGAATTGCTTACGACCACAAACTGTTTATTGTGACCTTCTGTGGCAATTTGTTACTCTTGTGACTTTTAGTTTTCACAAAGATTCATTATCAACCATGCCAACAAGGTGAAAAATTTAATCCGTGAGCTGTAATTTTCTGAGTCAGAAAAAAATGAAGAAAATGCAGCTATTATAGAGGAATATTTTTATGACACTTATACTTATAATCTCATACAAAATAAGTCTCTCTTAATCTGTAGAGGAGCTTCTAAAAATTCAACAGTTTTCAAGTGACTGACAGATACATAATCTAATGTTTTACTGAGTTTAACCTGTTTAGGAAGAGGCATGTTAAATTCCTTCATATTACTGATCCGTGGCTTTGTAAAAGGTGGAAATAATACTAATTGCTCAGGACATTGCATCCTTCTTATCACCAGTGACACAAAAACCTTTACACAATAATGACAGCTCTTCCGTACTAACACTTTGTTGGTTGGTACGTTGATCTCACCTTGATCAATTGACATCGATTTCATGTCACTCTGCATTGTAGTGAAGTGGTCTATTGCATTGCTGGAAGTATTCTCTATGGTTTTGTAATTGCTATCATAGAATTTTTAAGCTTTTTTTCTTTTAAGCCTACATTGATATTTTAACATTAGTTTGGTTGAATAATGATAAGAGTCGATTACATTCTATCCCCCTTTGTAGAGATAGTGACCCAAACATTGAAAACTGTTGAGGCATTGAACTCTTTGTTCTTGTTCACGTGTATTAGAACATTTCCCCAAAAAAATTTTTGAGTTTGTCAATAAGAAAAATATATATCTGTTTTTTTATTGGATTGATAAACGTTTACATGACAGTAAAAATGCAAATGCATGCTGTATCATACCGATTGGTTTATTACTTTAACGTGACCATTCATATACACAATTTTGAGAATATTACAATGCACTGTTTTTGCATCATAGTCATCGATAGTCATATAGGCTTCCATACCAAAACACAAACTTGCAATATATCCGAAAATGACGTTTGTTTACTGCTTTGGAATCACTTTGAAAAGGTTAAAGAAGTTTGCTAATTTGACATTATAGATTATAGATTTTCAGTGGAACACATTTTTTGAAACATGGATATGTATGCAATTGATGTTGATGTTGTTAGAGATTAACAAAGAAAACAATGAAATGCACAGAAAGCAAAGTGTCATAATCATTTATAGACAAGCTGTTCAAACAAAAGTTATATGATTGATGTTATGTCAGTTTCAAAGTGCTTAGTCTCCTACATTAAAGGTATAATACTCAGTACTATCTATCATGAAGCATGTTGTTATGATGAACCAACGGCAAGAGACAAATTAATTTGATTAATTGAAATTGAAAAAAGTGCAACATTAAGTTTGATTAATGATTAACATTTTTTTTTTACATGAATCATTTTAAAAAATATTTTCTTGAAAGGTTATAAAAAAATGTTCATTTTATTAAAATTTCACTGTTATCATATGTAGCTTTTGACCTGTCAAAGGTTAATTCGTGCTCTTTAGTGGTAATATTAATGCATTCGATTTTCTGCAATGCTGAATGACAATGATTGTAAAAACTTGACTTTGACATTGATGCATCCTACATATACACACGTATAAACTACAAATTAGGACATCACAATTCTTCCATTCAACTCTTAATATTTCAGATGACAACATATAACTTGGCGTTTCTGCCCAATCATTTAGATAATTGAAGACAATTTTCCACTCAAATTCAAATGACATTTTATCATATCAGATTTTATACATTATTTATCTATAGACATACTAAATGAAGCTTATTATTGTTAGAATAACATTTCATGCCATAAGTAGATTTTTTAAGCATGGACAGCGATAAAGGTTTATAGAAGACACTTGAGTATTGACTACTTCTCCCAGACAAAACACTGAGAATGGTGAATGTAAGTGTATTAGCAACAGTAGTTACTAAAGGAAACACATGCTGAAATCTGCTGTCAACGTTTATTAAAAGTGTCTTTGATGATATTTGATCATTGATTTTCACACCTTATTATGAAAAATGAAATGAGTCACAATGAGAATTTAGTTATCCCTAAAAAGATGATTATTCCACATTTCAATGAGGTCAGTTTGAAGGTTGTTCAATAAGATCTGGATTTAACATTAACATTATTTTAAATATAACTAAAATATAGAGCATTTGTTATACATCAACATCTTATTTCAATTTCCACATACGGTAAAACAATTATGTTGGCGATTGATTTCGAATACTATTTCGGGGAATCCAAATTTAAACCAAATATCCTTCCATCTAATCATGTGTACAGAAACAATACAAACCAGTCAGTTTGACGCTGGAAATAAAACAAAACAAAGTTAACTGATCCGAATGTGAACAGTTTAATCTCATTTATTATATAATTAGGAATGAAATATAGGGTTATACAGTGAAAATATAATCCATATTTTAAGAAAAGCAGTAGAAAGTCATATTTTCACTGCAGTGAAAATATAATCCATATTTTCACTACGGTGAGAAAAGTAGGACAGAACCTATTACCTCCCCTTGAAACACGATTATCTCCCTTTGAGGAAATCGAACGCACGCCTCGCGTCACGGCGTTGTTTAGGATTGAAGAAAATCGACTCTTTACGATGTTTTCGGTATGTTATTGTTAAAATTTTGCAGTGACAATGTATCCTATCGGAATACAACCAGAAGTTCATATCCTGTTGTTGTAGTTAATAATTGTTCATTTTATCGCCAAATAAATTTACGAAGCGAGAGATCTTCCCTCACTGTATCCGTTCGCGTCAAAACTGACTTTCCAAAATAGATAAGAAACCTTTGTTTCACCTAATTATAACCAAAAACAATGTCATATTGTAGATCTGATATCATTTAACAATCACACAATTATATATTTTTCGAAAAACTATTTCCGGTTAAATATCGCATTATTTCTATCGAACTTCTTTTTACCGAGAAATTTTAAATGGAGTTGCTAGATTCTCATTCATCACAACAGGAAAAGTTTGCCTTTCGATGTCCGACAACTCTGTTTTATGATCTTTAAATTTTATATTAAATAGACTATTTCATTGTTTTTGCCGAATATCATTTCCATCTCATCTCGTAAAGTGAGAAAGTGTCATTTTCACTCGTGGCTGCGCCACTCGTGAAAATATCACTTTCTCACTCCACTCGATGAGATAGAAATGATATTCGGCAAAAACAATGAAATAGTCTCTATATACTGATGATAGCAAGTGTATCTAAACACATTTCTCACTCGAACTATTGTTGGGTCTAACTTTTCACTTTGTTTATTGTTTAGTTCATTATTGTTGAAATATTGGCAATTCATTAATGAAGAAGTCATTACCATCTTATTAAAAAGCAAAAACGGCGTGTAAAGTGCAGATAAAGAATAAAAGATGTTCCTAGCCAATCCACATGGGAAACGACTTTCATAGATTTAGTTGCGTACTGTGTTCAAGTAGCAATCACTTATGTGTCTAATTGAAGGAGTTTAAAACACTAGTACCAATAAGGAAGTCCAGAGAATATAAATGGCTATTTATATAAAACCTTAGCAAAACCAGATGTGTTTGTGAAACACGAATGCCCCCGGATGCATCCTGCTCGCTGTGTCAAGGTCAAGGTCACACGGTCAAATGTCATGGTGTCATCTGAAAGGTCTCATCACAAGGGATCCATATGTCAAGTATCAAAGACCTAGCTCTGACCAATCAAAAGTTATGACCAAGGTTAAAGTTTTTGTGGACAAACGGACAGACGGACAGGTGAAAAACAATATACCCCCGGAATCTCCGATTCGGGGGCATAATAAACCCTTCATAATTGAATTACGTACAACGAACCAGCTAAGTATTACATAATGTAACCTCAGAAAATTCAGTTTGAACACAATACCCGTTCATGGAAGTAACAATATAACTTCATCAATAAGCAAAGTGATTAGTTTTAACTGAAGCTCACCAAAACCCATTTCTTTTTTTAAAATTGTTTTTTTTTAATAATTTTATTTCTTTTCAACAGGTACAATTTTTACATAGGCAGGCATATACTTGTTCAACACACGATAGACTAATCTAACAATATAAAGTGTAATATTTGGTTTGTAAACAGGAGTTGTAAGGCATTAGTTAAATAGGCAATGGCATAAAGACCAATATTTCATGAATTTGGTGTAGTCACATGTTGAGGATGATAAATATTTGTCAATATAATATGTGTTTGTTATATCTCTTTTAACATACTGAAAATGAGGTAATCCTTTTGAAAGTTTGCATTTATAAATATTGAATTTGGTTGTATTGATAAGAAGATTTACAACATCATTACGCTTTTCATAGTAGCCGAATAGTATTTTTTGTTTTGTGAATTCTAACTTTGTTCCTGTCTTAGCCTTGATCCAATCCTCTAAGTCGCTCCAAATGTGTCTAACTTTTGTGCATTCATATATTAATGTATTATTGATTCAGTTTCCTTTTGGCACATATTTCAAAAGGAAAGGAATCAATAATATATTTATTTTATCAATGCACAAAAGTTAGACACATTTGGAGCGACTTAGAGGATTGGATCAAAACCCATTTCTGTTAAAGATACCATGTGATCAGTTGCATTTAGCATTGATCAATGAACCTCAAGTAAAAAGCTTAGCAATATCAAAACAAAATACCCAAAGGATCCTTATAATTGAATAACAAAAATGATCAACCTGACTGAATCCTGCAACCCTCGAAGACGAGAATCCCTTCCAGATCTCCCTTTAGCATTGATAGCTGTTTATTTAACAATGTTATGACGTGTACGGTTGTAATTGGTGCCCACTAGTGATAGTACACCCTGGTTTAGCACATCAAACACTGTAGTTCAGACTCCCTCGGGTAACTTAAGTGGTTATGTATCATATTTAGTTAGGATAATTCCAAAACATGCCATGTATTGGAAAGTGTCTGGGATATAGTCGGCTTATGATATAGCAGTAATCGAAATTATATCAGTGAATTTTCATTGATATTGACTCCTGTTTTGCAATTGATGTTACATCAGGTGTTAAGTTTTGAGTGATTCTATAGATATATGTAGCAATGCTCTTGTCTACAATATTGTTTTCCTAATTTTTAGAAAAAATGAATGTGTAGATTGTCATTGTCTTTTGGGATCTTATTGGGATCTTTGACAGCATATGTTGTTGAATAATTAGTTAATAGCTTGTAATCTCCGAAAGAACAATGATGTACAAATCATGGTTTCAGGTCTCTACTCTTAAAAGAATTGTACTATCAATTGAGCTATATTGACTGAGAATAATACAACGAACATTTTCATCCAGAAACGTTTAGGAGAAGTTAAAAGTGGTACATGTATGCATACTTCCGATGAATGATACATGAAACTAAATAATGTAATTTCAGATTCAATGATGACTTCAATATCAAAAGGGGGAGAATCTGTAATCAAAGGGTGGAAACAACATAATCCAACCACCAACAAAACAGCAGTGCAAGGTAGCCAGAATGACCTTTCATATTTTTAATTCGTTCTCTTCTGAATGGTGAAACATTTGAAGTTGTCTCAGCAAATCTTTCAATAAAGTAACGGTATATTTCCTAGTCTCAATTAAAGAGAATTATGGAAGACTTGCTGCCAACTGAGTCATCGTGAGTTTCTAACTTCTTTAGATCATTGACTCTCTTTGGAATTCTGAAGACATTGCCATATCACAATCTGCCAGGAGGATAAAACTGTTTCCATGACTTTTCTTCACAATTGAATGTATTTTGAACATACATCACTTGGCAATCATTGTTTTTGTTGGTTGTCTAGTACTGCACTAAAGGAACATTATTCAATATTTTTTTAATTTTCACACTCGAATTGTGGTTTAGTTAAGGGACGTGTTGCGCCAAGACAATGATAAACCTCTTTGATTTATTATGCTTTGTAATTACAATGTCCTCTTTGGTCCCATGAAGTTGATAATGCAACTGCCAAATGTTCAACTTTCCTTGTACAAAAAACTTTGGTAACAAGGAACCAAGATTAAACAATTAAGTTCGTAGCCGTATCATTTTTCTCTGTGAAATGTTGACATAATTGAAGGGATTAGAACATTGCCATTCTCAATTCGTTCTTATATTTGCTGAATATATATATTACTGTACATCCAAGCCTGACTGGTCTATAAGAACACAAATAGAGCAAAAACCTAAAAAATCATACTAAATTTGCATTTAATTTAAATGAAATTGATAACATAATGACTGCATGATTTTCTTTTCATGTAGCAGGACCTTTTTTGAAACAGTTAATTTTAATTTTTAAATGTTTCATCCGATAAAATATTAACAAACAGGTAGCACAAATCTCAAGCATTTATAAAATCGAGTGATGTATGTGGAAAAATATTCGTTGATGATAAAAAAGGCAAAGACAAATACTCTCTCATCAACAGAATAATGTTTACAATTAGTTAAAAACACAATCTTGTGTCTTGTATTTTCCAAAAGTAGTCTTCATTTGATACCAATAACTGAAGCATCGTTTAAGAGCAAGCTATTAGTTCCAGATGTGAGCTGGAAGTGATGTTTATTCTCGAGGGAACGGATTTAAGAGATGTTCATCATTCTTGTTATCAGATTATAGCAACCTTTAGGGCATTTTGTTTGAATATCACTCTGCTATGTGTATTGTTGTTTCTTGGTGAATGAAAGGAAGAAGAACACAGAAAAAGGTCTATTTGTGCATGTTATGGTCAAATATTAAATATTCTAGATATTTTGGAAGTGGATGTCATTTCGTAAGAGTGTTAACAACCATTAACAATGATATATTAAGATTATTGGATACGCATACGACGTCAAGCTTTATAATCTAATGTTAAATATGTAAAATACGACTACTTATAACCAAAATGAAAACAAAACCAAGCAAAATACGCCTTATGTAGTTAATCATGCATTAACAAGGTATAGTAAGTTAACTTAAGATCTAAAGCTTGTAATTCTTTTAAACACCATCATAATAATGCGTTTTATCCATCACATGTATGCAATTCTTATAAATTAAAAATTGTTACAGGTCAATTTCAATAACTCTAACCCTGGTACAAACGGAGAGAGAGGCTTTTATCATTTATAATAACATTTGTTTTTTTAACACTAAATCTGATTTTCAAAAATAATAAACAGCTCAACAATTCATATCATAAACTTTAGAACATATTTAAATAGGTATTAACTTGATAGCACTATAAAATATGATAATATAAATAAAATAAAATAAAATAAAAATAGAAATCTTTATACAATGAATAAGATACTGAATAGTTTTGGTTACTTGAACCTGATTTTTGTAGGATCCTCTAATGGCTGTAATTGTTTGGATGTTTAAAACAAGTAAACAGTATAATCAAGGAAACTTCTACCAACTAAGTGTTTAAGTATTGAATAACAACCACACTTGCGTGACTTGTCACAGGTTTTCCCTAACAGCAAATAAGAAAAACTTGTTATTGCAATAATATTACTTTGAGTCACTCTGAATCTCAATCCATGTGTTTCACATTGACACATGTCATTGATACATGTTGCTTTATGTTTTCAAATATTCAGATTTGGTGGATATACTATTAAACGTTATCGAAAATCGTAAAATTCATAAGCACAATGGGGTTTCATGCAGAATTTAAATCTTTGGTTTATTTCAGTATCATTCTTATCTTTTTTCATTGCAGGAGTTGCCTACAATCTAGCTGCCTACATTTTGTGATCTTTTAAATGACAGCATATTTCCATAAGCAAATAAGCATTCGTTGAAGGTGAAAGTTGTTTAAGTTTCGTTAACGTTTCAGATATGTTATGTCGTTAAAGGCAGCAGTTATATTAAGCAAGACAAATTTACATTGGAATATATGTTATTTTCTTCTCATATGACTACACTGACTTACTCGAATGACTCGAAGGTAAGCAGTGTTTACTAGTAACACGGCGAATGAAAAGTATACCTCTTTCAAAGCATTGTCAACTTAATCTACATTGTTTTGTTGTTAATAGGATCCCTAATTTGTCTCATCCATTATCGTTGAAGTTATTTAAAGGGGCAGTAGCACGTTTTTTTGACAATTTTATGTTTTTAATTTTTCACTGATAATTGTACGTTAATGCTAAATATATTACATTGATAGTGTCAAAAATCTCATTATACAAACCGAAACATCCGGAGTCAGAGGACAAATCATAAAGATTCACATGAAATCCATTGGCAGCCATTTTTGTGTGAACACCTTTAATTCATTTTGTCTAAGAAAATAAATCGCATGGCTTAACTTTACATTATGTATTTGATTTATTACTGCTTTATTTAGTTTAAATACATTGTTTTTAGATTGGAACCATTTATTTTCATTTTCCTGACATCACCTTATATCCCCCGTAAAAACGTGCTACTGCCCCTTTAAGAACCTATATCGTCGAAAGATTGTTGTTATCAATAAATATTTGTTCTCATGCGAAAATGTCAACTTTCATAGAGGCATCCAAAAGAAATAGAATATTAAAACCATGCTTGCGTTAGGATTGCAGACTTGGTGACGTCTTTGAAAGTGTATAAGTACATTTTCCAATTAGACTAACAGCATGTTTCCTAGGCGCTTTTATACATTGTAAATATTGTTTGGCTTGACTCTTCAGTTGCACTTAATTCCTATCTTGAATGACGATATCATAACGTGTTCTTGTTTAGAAACATCTTTTTGGTTAGTGAAGTTTTCGATTTTGCCATTTTGAGACTCTTGACACATTATGTACCTGGTGTTCACAATAAAGAATATGTTGTTCAGAAACTTTCCTTATATTACAATTCACGGACATACTAGGATCTTTAAAGACGCTACGAATAACATCTTGGCAAAATGATGTTCCAAAACATATTGTTTCAGTCCTTTGGTAAATAAATTTTGTACTGGACATGATGTTACTATTACAATTTGAAAAGGCAAAGGAAATACAATGTTCTCAAAAACATGACATATGGAACAGGTTGTTATCACAACTGTCAAAAACTCCAAGTTTATTGAGTTTTATATTCTTTGTTTAAGTAAAATCAAGTTATGACAAAATAATACCTAGATATTTTGCACTTCAAATTAATATGTTTAGATCTGTCAAAACGAAAATAGATAACTGGTTATGTATGTTTTGATCCTATCGTTTTGTCATCGTTCATTAGAAAATTCTTCACTTTCTACTAAGCAGCAACTGGAGATTAGTTCTAATTTATGTTAAGAGCCTGGTAAGATTCTGAAAATCACCATAATGAAACTATTTTATGTGTATTGAGTTGAGGACTGGTAATGTGCTAGATGAGAAATTATTGGCTGAATATATACTGTTTTTTTAGATGAACTGTCTCTGACCGGTGCAGATATCTACAATATCATAATGGAAATAGTTTTAAAAGTTTTTAAATAAAATTTTGTATTGTGAAATTAACAAATGATATCAAAGAAAATGAGAAATAATGTTTCAATGGACATTTTTTGAAATAAATAGGTGCATACATCTTACCTTGGTTTATTCATAAAATGACAAAGTCCCCATTTCAATAACAATGTCCAAATTCTGAATTAAGTGGATCACCCAAACTTCCAATTGGATTATTTTGGTACTAAATCAGTAACCTCCTCCTAAATGCGATAAAGGTTTTATCTTTCATATTGCTAGTCTTCACTGAAATAGGTTTTCAGGAACAGTACATCAGATTATTAAGCTAAACCGCACAACAATATCCTCTGGGAAATACTCAACGATTTGCATGTCTCATAGAAGTATTTATCAATCTCTAATAATGTTTTTAATGCCTTTTCCAAGAGGACTGAATTGAAAATGGCATCATTAAACCAAGAAAGATAATTAATGTTACGTAAATGTCAAAAATTAATTCGCTTGAAGCGCCAATGCAAGACCATCACTTGTGCTATTGATGAAAAAATACTCAGTTTAGATTACTTAATTTTGTCTTTTCTTAGATCCCCAAGGTTGATGCATTTGTTTTAATTCTGGGAGAAGTTATTTCTGTAACACAACACAACCTGCGCGCATGTATCTTAAATTCAGCTTTAAGACCTTTAAACATTCTTCTTTGATTACTCTTGTAATGTTGATATGAATATGCTCAAACAGTTGTACAGAATGATTAAATCCCTAGATGATTCAGGCCGCTTTACTTGGGCAACATGTGTTAAAAATATTTTATATAGATATTGTTTTGGTTATGCCTGGATTAGCCAGGAAGTTGGCAATACTGATTATTTCTTTTATTTATTTAAGCAAAGACTTTCTGATAACCTTAAACAATGTTGGTATGCCTCAATACACACTTCAAGTAATTTTTTACATTACTGCCACTACAAGACACTATTAAATTGTGACATCCCTTTACACCTCAGATCTGCTTTCTCAAAATTCAGATGTGACAACTTTCATTTGTCAGTTGAAATTGGTAGATATACTAATGTAAATCATCATGAGAAATTGTGTTTATTTTGTAAATCCAAAGGCATAAATGTAGAAGATGTTGTCTTTTGAAATTTTACTTTTCGCGACCATTCAATTGCTTTCTAAATAACTAGTGTCTAAACGCAATGCTTGGTGTTTGTATGGAGAGAATAAGTAAACATTGTTATGAAGACATTATCTATAACGACACTGACATGATCTGGAACTAACTATTCCCAATACCCTAACCGATGCGATGTAATATATTTGGCAA
The DNA here is from genome assembly GCA_916613615.1 of Steromphala cineraria. Taxonomy (NCBI): domain Eukaryota; kingdom Metazoa; phylum Mollusca; class Gastropoda; order Trochida; family Trochidae; genus Steromphala; species Steromphala cineraria. Next base: position 69,864,436 of record OU744721.1, read on the forward strand.
AGTTATCAACGAAGTTATTCATGTTTTGACCATCACTGTCTTTAAATTGCGATCAATATCTACAAAAGAAATAATTCATAGATTTTGAGCCAGCTGTCTCGTAATTAAACCAACTCTACAAAAGTTGGCCTTCTAGAACGTAGCTGTGACAGAATTTGACCTAGTTTAAGTTAACCTTTGAATGATATCAGAAAGAAAATATGTTAATTTAAATGACTTGCTGATGGACAGTGTATCAACTCGTGGGTAAAAGCTGGGCTAAATAAGTTGTATATTTAGCTACTAGCAATTTGCATATATACAACTTTCAAACTACCAATGTTGCACACAAATTGTTGTCATTATATTCTCATAAGGCAATGAAAATCAGAATATGAAATCTGTTTACATTTAGATAATTTGCCGATTTTGCTGCAACACATTGAACGTTTCACAAGAATTTAAATTATAAATCTAAATCAAATGGTCAGGTTTTAAACATGATATAATAAACTAAATATGAGATCTTTCTTAATCTTTAGTTGAGTTGTATGCTGGAATACTGTTACTTTTACAATACGTTTTCGGATTTCATATTTACTTTTAACTGTATCCCAAATGATTAGATTATTCTAAAAGTAACACAAAACTGTTGTTCATTTATATTATCGAAATAATTAGCTTTGGGCTATCATATTGTTTTGACACAACGGTGAAATTGACTGTGTCATATTTTGGCTCAAGGCAAGTTTCTCCTACTTTCAATGGCAACTGTCTATTCCAATTGTTAATCCGAATCGTTAGTGCAAAATCATGTTTGGTTACTTATCTGCCTATTATCTGTTTGTATTGGTTAAGGAGGGCACTCTCTGTTTCATTCTGTCCTGTTTCTATAAACAAAAGAGTAACAGACAAAATTATCAACATTTACATGCATGTCATAAGACTTGTGAGTGTTCTCAAATAAGACATTGATACCTACAATCTTATTCTAGCTATTATTCTCACTTCCAACTTCTTAACAAATCTTCTGTCTGAGGTGTGAGGCGTTAGACTTTAAAACACAGATCAATTCGATTATGAAAATTTAAAAATTATGCAATGAACTCCTTCGTAATACATCGCCATATTTCCTCACATTTCACTTCATTTAACTGCCATTTGGTACACAAAATTACTTTGATAAAACAATAATGTTGGCAATTGCTTTCAAAAACTATTTAGAGAAATCAACTTCTAAAAAATGTCCTTCCAGCTTAGCATGTTTTCACAACAACACAGAGCAGCCAGATTGACGCTGGAAACTATAGAATGAAAAGAGGAAATATGATCAAAATAATATTTTGAAATGGATAATTTCGATGAATGGGAAGTGTTACAACAATCATACTGGTGGTGAAATTGATAAGGATTTTAAATGTTATTAACCTAATATCAAGAAAAAATGGGTCTTTATCCTTTCTGAATATTTCGAGCTTTTAACTACCACTCCGTGAAATAGTTTACGGTAGAAATGGTTTAAATGCTGAAGTATTTGCGATCATTGAATGACTATATGTTAATGTGTTATCAAAAAATCAAAACAGGCTAGAACATTTTCGTTCCTAATAAGAGCTTTTCATCCTTTACTGATAATATATTTAAATAATATGCTAACTCAAGCAATATTCAAACTTATAATAAATACACTTTTACTCGACCTATTGGGGTTAATTAAACATACCTTTTCTAATTATACATTCTTTTTATATGAATGAATGCGTTCACATGTCATCCTAAGTACATTTAGTAACATAAGTATATTTACTCAAATAAATTAAAATGTCAATACTAAATGCCTTGAAACGACTATGTAAAGCATAACATATCTTATTACAATCCAGCTATATCTTGAAATCTCTGGACTTGTGTTAGTGTGACACAATCGAGATAAATTATTCCAGGCGTGGAGCATATCAAAATCAAAGGAAAATATAACCATTCTAATAAACATAGAATATATCGCGTTAAAATGAATCAAATATTTAACATATTTTTCCTGATCCATATATATCTTAAAATCGTGTACCTTTGTAACTGCGAATAAATACACAATCTAGTTAACTTACCCTAAGAGTCGAGCTTCTGAAAATCCAAGGAAGATATGAACCTTCAAATAAACCTAGAATCGATCACATGAAATGAATTCAATTGTGCATTTTGTTTAAATGTTAATGTAAATTAAACATTCCATTGATTTTTTCAAATCTGTTTATAATAAGAATATCACATTTCCTTTTAAATTTCAATTTAGTCTTTCAAAATAACAAATTGTTAAGGACACTCAACTAAATAACTGCAATTTTCATTTGGAAAACAGGGTATTCCCCTGGGAATAACACTTTCAAATGAAACATTTCACATTTCACATTCTACAATACAAATAAATAGAAATTCAATATAAACAAAATATAAAAACAATGTGAATGCCTAAGATTGCCGACTAGATTATAATTACTGTAATGACAAATGTTCACAAATATTTCTGCAGTGATCTGTCAATGACATATGTCAGGATGATTAACATGCAATGAGATCAAGAAGGGCCCACAGCAATTGCAACAACAATGTGCCCACATGACAGGATGATTCTCTAGAGGGTTTATTGAAAGTTTTAATCATTTCTTGAGGAGTCACACTGCCAAAGAGTATTTCATGAAACAATTCATTTGATATTTCCTTCTGTAAAACGAAGACAGGTCTGGGACTACAAAATGATGCTCTGTATGTGATGCATATGAGTTTAGGTTGCTCTAAACATGAAGAATGGGTTTTTAAACTTTCATTACATTTTTTTCAAAATATTATTGAAGCTGATCCAAACATCTAACGGCTCGGAATTACTTTTATATTTCTTAGAATAATTTGCTCACGAAGAGACGGAGACATCTTAAAATGGAATATTGTACATATCTCGTAAAAATTATATCAATCTCATCTCTTAATGTTTTAAATATAATATTGCTTCTGGTGATTCATCACTCACCTGGCTGGATGACAGAGACATGGTATTGATATCAATTCTTGTATAATCACTCAAAAAGGAACTCACAGGTTATAACTTTGAAGAAGCATACATCCGATCTTTGAATTAGGATAGAAGTGTGAATATGAAACACGAAGAAAGTAAATGGATAACTACACCTTATCATCCCACTTAATCAAAATTATGACCTGTGTCCATCTGAAGGTGACTTAATTTTTGTTCATAAATAGTTTGGGTTGTGGCAGCATTTGTGACTATTTGAGATACACTCTAGAAATATGGTATAAATACTTGAATGTTAACCAGATTCAATCGGCCCCCATCTTCCTTGTATATTTCTTGAATTTTAAAAATGTCTAAAACCAATAATTACATCACCAAACTAAATTGACAGATTGTGCGTGATGTCTGTGATTTCCTCCTAAAAGTTATCATTATAACAATCATTAACTATCATGGTGTGACGTTTGGTAGTTTAACCTTTATTATGACTGGGGGTATAATTGCCCTGTTTTTCTGTCTAGGCCAAATTATTTTTATTCTAAATGCGTTTTTCCATTGTTATATCTCGTTGTTAACAATCTTACTCTTTATCCCTTACGGTATTGTTGTAATACGTTTAACAAAATCTGTAAACTGTAATTGTATTGTCAGGAGTCTACAACATAAGAATGTTACCGAATTGACCAAGCTATATAAAATATATACTTTGGACATTGCTATCAATAAACAAGTACAAAACGACGGCCAATTGGTATAAAATTCTCAACATAACTCAACAGTCATTGACTCATAATCAAATTTAAAACTTTTTTTGTTTGGGTGCCTGTAACCCTGCAATACTTTCTGATACAAATGTTATTCTTACAGTCCTTATCGATTACAAAGTTTAATACAACAATTCTTTACCATCACAGTGACCTTGACCTTTTAATTCATCGAATCTATCGTTGAAAGAAATTGTACTACACGATTTCAAGGATGCAAAATGATGTTTTTCTTTACAAGCAAGTAATTTGTAACAAAGTATATGTAATGTTTCAATCTATAAATGTTCATTTACGATAGTTTCATATTTGAACAAAATATCAAAATATGAATTGTTTCTGTTTATGCTTAAAATGCCAACAAATAATGATCGTGAATTACTTCTCGATTTGTGATAATTGAGAACAACTACAACATTTTCTCCAAAAAATTAAACATTGTAATTATTTTCAATTTCATGTTCATATGTCCACTCGGAAAATTGCATTTAACGTATTGATTTCAACAATTTATTGTGACCAGTTGGCAACATACACATCTATCTAGTGTCATAAGAAGACAATAATTCATATTCAACAAGTTCTATTCAAGTCACACATTTTTTCAAAACTGTGTGTTATCTGTGGGTTTCTTTTGGAGAGCGTATTAATTTTCAAATTATCATAATCGGTCATTTCGTCAAGCATGGTGGATAATATAGTTACTGACGGCAATGGTAAAACTAGAATATTTGTTTTTAACTGACAGTTTGACAGGTGAGCAGTTTATAAATTGAACTAGGGATTCTTAAAATTGGCATAATTAAAATGAACAATATCACCGAGACCTTCTCCCTCGAGTATGAACATTCATTCCAGATCTCCCTTTTGCATCAATTGTTGGCATCAAACACTTGAATGACGCATGTTGTTGGAATTGTTGCCAAATAATAACATCTATAATATCAAAACATCTACGTTTATTCACCATATATAGTGTAAGGGTAAATACTGTGTTATTATCTCTGTCATTACATATCAGGAATTCTTTTATTAGCCATAGTCCTTTTTTGAAAGACTCCATGACTTTTCTGTCAAGGTTTAACATATGTCCACGTTGCACATATCATGTTCAAGTAGTTATTTGATACGGAAAAGCATATGGAAGGTATTTTGTAAACTCAATAGGTAAGGTTTTACATGGTATCTGGAGACATGATATGGACGGATAATGACATCATTGATGCAAAACTAACGTCGTACAACATTTTATCGATTGAATATCTTCTTTACGGTTACCAACAACATGACAAAGCTATTTCATAATGGGGTTGATGTCACAATACAAACTTAAGGCAGTGGGTTTGTATGTTAAGTCTATGTAAGGTTTGGATGTTTTCTGCTCTGTCTTCTTATTGTACAAACTGAAAAGCAATCTCTTACAAAAGCGTCTCATTTTTTTCGCCTGGTTTCGAAAAGTATGGATGAAATCTTCAAGGGCAGAAGCATGTTTTTTTTAATATTTTTTTTAATGTTGGTCTCAATGGTCACACATTGCAATGTGCTGGTGTTTTACAAAACATCTGAACTGTTTTGTAAATATTTTGGATAACAACTCTGGCAGTTAATCTCCTGTTGCTCTCTACTTTTGGAATCCGGAAATAACATTGATGCAAGGAAACAAAGGAAAACTTGCCTGGAGCCAAAACATAATTGTTTAGGGATCACAAACTTTTTATGGTGGCATTTTAGTGAGAAAATGTAAAGCAATTGTTATATTTGGACCAAAACACGCATGATCGGATTGTCGAATGAAAATGATTGGTATCACTTACTTGACCTGATTTTATTTGAGACATACAAAAATACCCGTCCTTGTTCTTGACATGTCACTTCTTCCCTGTTTTTTTTCCATCGGTATAAAATACCAAATCGTTGTCCTTATTCGTGGTATTCAATTTGTTATTTCTATTGAATCATCCATCAATGTGTCAGTTAAGATTAAAACTTTGATATAATCATCCGCTTAAAGGGGCAGTAGCACGTTTTTAGGGGGAATATAAGGTGATGTCACGAAAATGAAAATTAATGGTTCCAATCGAAAGACAATGTATTTAAACTAAGTGGAGCTGTAATAATTCAAATATATAACGTAAAGTTTAGCCATGCGATTCCTTTTTCGTACACAAAATGAATTAAAGGTGTTTACACAAAAATGGCCGCCAATGGATTTTATGTGAATCGTCATACTTTGTCCTCTGACTATGAATGATTGGATTGTTTAATGAATTTTTGACACTGTCAAAATAAGTCATTTAGCATTTACTTACTAATATCAGTGAAAATTTTAAAATATAAAATTATCAAAAAACCTGCTACTGCCCCTTTAAAAACTCAAAACAAGAAACAATTCACTAACCATTTTTACAACAGTGACAGTTAAGATTTAATAAGCTTTTTAACAAGTTATGTCAATGCAATATTCACAGGGCAATGTCGTAACATTCAGGGTCACGATCCAAATGTATGCACAGATACGAATCTCTACATGTGAATTCTTATTTGTGTAATAATCGCTTATATAATCTCATAAATGCATGTAATTGTAGAGGTTTCTTGATATCAAATCGGAATATTATTTTCAAAGCATAGAACAGTGGTAAGGTGATAATAGTTAGATAGAACTTTGTTCTAAATGTATTGTTACTTTGTTTTCGTATTGCATCTGAGTGTCCATCTGTTACAATTTGAATAACAGTGACTAATAATTATAATGATAATTATGAAGATACTTATAATGCGCTGAATCGCTAAACGTTACACACATTATTACCCCTGTGTAAGGACAAAGATCTCACGTGCACCGTTTTTCATTGTCAACTTTATTGGACTATGCAACCGAGCTGCCAATTCAGGCGCTTGTATGGTTATCTTCACTTTGCCTTCACTTCAAAACCATGTACCCAATTGTACTGCTGGATGAAAAGAGGCACATTTTGAATAAATTACATTGTATCTTGCCGTAGGTGACACCACGGATCTCGCAACTCGTGTCTCAGTGTAGGGCGGGTAATTAGCCCTTCAAACTCTTAAGTTGTTCCGCAATGAGTCCAGCGCCGTTGTTGTTGAACTACAATGATATCTGTCGGCTGAGCATTGCACAGGATCACATGTCACCAGCTGAGCGAGAACGAGATAAAAAATAAAACATTACATACCTTTTACAAAAAAATGTCTATAAGAGTATATCAAACATTTGTAAAACATATAAATCTGTCAGAAAAAAAGTGTATGCCAGTTAAATTTAAACAATTAATTGAATTTAAGTGACCAGTTGTCAACATACACATCTATCTAGTATTTTAAGAACACAGTAACTCAAATTCAACCAGTTCTATTCCAGTCACACGTTTTTCAAAATTGTGGTTTATCCGCACGTTATAATAAGTAGATATCAAATTGATCATGAAATGTATCAAACCTCTTTGAAAAGACATCAACGATGGCATTTGATTCAGAGTTTGAAAATAGAGATATGTGACTCGTTAAGTATTTCGCAGAGGACATTGTAGTGCGATGTGTCCTCATAATCTGAAGTGCTGTTTCAGAAATTTGATTTAAGGGATGACTAGCAATATGAGAAATAAAACCTTTCATCAAATTTAGATAGATGTTACTGTTTTAGTACCAACATTTATATAATTCAAAATAGGTACTTTGACAAAATCCATATGACGTTGGCCAACTCTAATGAAAGATATATTTTGCTTTGATACATGTTTTCCGAGATGAAACTGTGACTGAAAAATCAATCATGTAAAACACTTGAACGTCAATACATTCACTTATTTTCTTTGTGAGACTTGTAATCCTATACCTCGCATGCAAATAAGGTTTCCACAAATCTTAAACTCTGAAATTTTGAAAAGTTGATATGACTTTATTTAGAAAACCGTTTTTTTCTGAGAACACTTCCAATATGGATGACAAGTATGTGAGAAAATCAGTTTGTCGCCAGCATTTCGCTATAAAAGAGCTGAGGTATCAACCTGAAATTCTAATTGAGAAATGTACTTATAAATGTTAAAAGACGTCATTTAGTCTGCAATCATTATTCCATGAACTTATTTATGGTTTGTTTTAATATATGTTTTATTATATATTTTATTAATCTAATTTTTGAATGTTTATAATAAGAACAAGTATATATTACTGACAACTTTTACTCCGAGACTGCTACCAGAGCATAACGTTTTGATGGAGACTTTTGCATAGTAAACATTTTGGCAGAAAATTAATCAAATATATTTAAAACTAACTGGCTTAATTGATGTACAATAGTAACAAATTTTACATTTAATGATATATGTTATTGAATTATTGAATAAATTGAGTCCTGAGACAAATCCAAGAATGTGGGACTTCAAATCAGTATGATAGTATCTTGAGAGTGAAGGATTTACTAATATCCTGCAGTGAGGAGAGTAACGAATTGAACGTTGCACTTGTCCCTCATGTTTATGTTTATATTGTTCATAATTCTATCTCCTTAATTTTGTATATGTGATTCCATCAACTCCCGGAGTGTGAATTTTATTCATCTTGAATAACAACTTGTAACTGATAACTGAAAAGTTTAAATCATTATCATGGAAAAGTGTATTATATTGACGCCTAACCGGGTATTGCACAAGTAGTTTAAAGGTTCTATCAGTCTTGTATGTGAAATCATTTACTGTAAACAATGCAATATTTGTGTCTTTGGATAAAACAATAATTATGTATTATAAAGGTGAATATTCTATATTATGTAAATTCTTCGAAGAAACGTGAACAAACCGAAAGGCAAAAAACACCTTTTAATACTCCGATCTTCCTACAAGGATTCAGTTTTTATATTTTAACCTTTGCCTATGTTTATAAACAATTTCACAGTATGAGTTCTGAAATATTTTAGTATTTGAGAACGTAAATGCCGAAAAATCAATTTTGTGAACTATATCATGCAAGCTGAATAGAGTTAAAGAGTATCTACATCATGACAGGAGATGATGCACAAGACTACTGTGCAAGAGATGCCTAGCCTTTTAACAAACAAGAACTACACCATAAATTGATATTCTATAGATATGTTTTACACTGCTTCGCTGTCCTGACACTTCATTTTCTTCAGTTTGCATCTAATCCCAACTGGATCTGACAGTTGCAGATGAAAATAAGCATAACTGGCCTCAAGCGAAATGTTTTAAACAAAGTCAATTTAAACAATGTTTCAAAAACAATTTGATAGCCCTAGGCCTATAATGAGATAATCTTTATTTACAAAAGGCTTTTGTATCTTTGCCGTAGCCAAGTTGATGCCAATCAGACCAAATTAAGGTTTCTGAGACGTGGGTTTAATCCTGCACACATAATGATGATGTCACCGAAAGCGTGTTCATATATGCAGAGGCTGGTGCTCTTCGCACGTCAAAATAAATATTTTATTGTTAAAACATGTAAATATGATATCAAAAGTTTGACGAATTATTTTTCTACTGACTGCTGTATTTCTTTTCTCAATAATTATATTTCACAAGCATGCAAAGATGACAGTGCATCTAAAGAGACTATTGTTTCTTAAAAACAAAAATAATTCTTGCGTTTCAAATATCATTTACAGCAAATCAGCATACAATATAAACTTACTGTCCATTTAATTTCAACGTTATCGTGGTTATTTGTATATATGTACAATTGGAGATTCAAACTTCAAGAGAACAATAGTGAGACGAACTAAAGCCGTTATCTCTATTATTGACAGTGTGAAAATGTATATGTGTCAATTACTAGTTCCTTAATGTTCAACTTATTCAATTCAGCATTATCCCTTGTGAATATTTGTTGTGAATAAATGTTTAAATATTCTTAAACTGATATACAATTCAAATATTTGTTCTTAGGTATTTTATGTCCTGTATGCAAAGAAATACACGTCCAATCTATATAAGAAAATACGCAGACACATTTTGATATTCAATGTTTTAAATTTTATAACAATAATGGTAACATTTCTGTATAATATTTGACACAACATAGTATATAACTTCTGTAATTCCTTGAAATTGTCACTTTAGTCTCTATTAATGTTCATAAAAAATTAACCTTGAACCACCATAACATTTCATACTGTATTTATACTTTAATAATTTATCTTACTCTGCAGCTGAAATACGACTAGTTTTTAGCTCATCAGGTCTGAAAGACCCGATGGGGTCACAGGGGTCAAAACCTTAAAATCCTATTTTCATCTTCTTCTCCAGTTCAAAAAGGTCTAGAGAGCTGAAAAGTTTTGTGTAGACTCCTCGGCCAGTTGGGATTCTAAATTGTAGATTTTATGACTCAATGACCCCAAATGGGGTGACAGGGTTCAAAACCTTAAAACCTATTTTCATCTTCTTCTCCAGTTCCAAAAGTGCAAGAGAGCTGAAACGTTGTGTGTACACTCCTTGTCCACTGAGGATTCTAAATTTTAGGTTTGGTGACCCCTTGACCCCAAATGGGGTCACATGGGTCAAAATCTTAAAAACCTCTTTCCACCTTCTTCTCCAGTTCCAAAAGGTCTAGAGAGCTGAAAAGTTTTGTGTAGACTCCTTGGCCAATGAAGATTCTAAATAGTAGATTTGGTTCAAATCTTAAAAACCTATTTCCTTCAAAGGTCTGATGAGCTACAGAGCCCATGGCTCTATTTTTTCATTTAACGAGTGCCTAATTGCAATGTTAATTATTGTGAGGAAATTTATTTAATATCAACATTCATACGAATACACGAGTCGTCAAATCTAACCAGCCTCAAAACTGAAAGTTGGTGCTTAGAAAAAGACTTTTCTTCAATGTTTATCGCATAATTTAAACAAAGGCATCAACTTATATTCACAACATTGTCACATAAGTCTCTTTGTTGTGTTTCAATTGCTTGGTTACTTGTTTATGATAATTCAGTGAAGAATGTCATGCCTTTTAACGATGTGAGTACTGTTACAATAAAAACGCCTTGCTGATGCAAAGCTTCAGTGGAAAAATCCATTTACGATAGTAAGTGTACCACTGCTGCCAATTTGGTATTAAAAAAAGTAGTGAAGAACGCTCTCGAAAAACTGACTTCAACACATTATGTTAGCTTACTGGTTGTTGATTTGACCTAAGCTATCTGTTCAACTACAATTTCCGGAAAAGCTTATAAAATCTAGAGTCTTGTTCTCAAGCATAATTCTGTATTGCAGTTAAGTCAAACCATGATCATATAAACATATTATGTTGTGAGTACTTTGTTTGCTATATACATGTTTATATATTTTATATATACAGCAGAATGTAGATTTTGATATGGAATATCAAGTTTTATGTATTGGCTAAACATTTTCATCCAAAGAATGTATACTTTATGTGTCTCATGGGCCCTCAATAGAAGTTTAACAAAGAGTTTAGACACTATCGCGAATCCAGCCTGACTTTATTTCTGACCATTTGTTAGTTATGAATCTATTGTTTATAAACCTGATTATCTAGGTATGTTTCATCAATTCATTCTTCATCAACTGTCTTGCTACGGGTATTAATTAGAAACATATATTAACCATTCGAGCGGGGTATTTTTTGTGGAAACGAAATTCAGGAGGACTTTCCTGTTTACAACTATATATGATTTTTCCATGATAATTTCACACTTAATTTCATATATGTTTGTGAGATAAGCAATTTAGTTTTTTAAGATTTGACAATTTGACAAAACATAAAAACATCGTGAAATGAAGCCAATCATCGAAGCTACGATCGTGGAATGCATTACTACGACAAATTGCTGTCGCAACTGAGAACTTTTATTATGAATTAGTTGTAAATATGCTCCTCTTTTATCATTCAAGTAGTTGTAACTTGATTTTCTTAATGAATAAGCGTATTACAGCACATTTGTTTTCTCGCAATGCTAACCTTTCAAAATGGCGGACGAAAGCCGCTCGAGTGGTACCTGAATACCGACAGCTTGAAATCAATGAGTGGATGTTCATTATCATGAACTCTTGGAAAAGGCATCAGAAAAATAATTTGATTTAAAGCTTGTTGAATACCCCTGTGAGAGTTGTCACTCGTTTAGTATCTCTCTATGGATACAATAGTGAGATCTGACTCAATAAACTGAGGAAGTGTTCCGGAAAAACTTATTTGAGAGAAGACTACTAGTATAAGAGATAAAACGTTTAATCAATTATTTAGGAGGAGGTCACTGTTTTAGTACCAAAATAGTCCAATGGGAGTTGTTTCTATGGTCAAATGAATCCGCATCGTATTTGCGATTATTGAAATGAAGGACAGTTTCTTAACCTTGATAACACAATGTCAGTCTTTAATAAGAGAAAAAACAAAGCCTGGTGATTTGGAAACAAAACCTCTTTATAAAATTTGACATTACGTATACATATTAACTACATTACCATTCTAGAGGAAGAAAAACACATATCAATACACTATTTAGTGAAAACTTTAACCCTTGCTGGATTCTCTAAATGCAAATAGTTTTGAAATAAAGATATCAATGAATTTTTTTATCATTTAGACGGTAGTAAACACATTTTAACGTTTGTTTAAAGTCTGGTAGTTTTTAGTCGATGCCTTGTGCAGCGAGTACTTATTTCCCCCATTTTCGCTTGAAACCAAACAGCAAAGGAAACAATGCCGCCCTTCACTGTTCACACAGCTAATTCAACTTTATCAGAAAGGTGCTTTTGGGGATCAGTGACACAAAAAAACTTTATTTTACAAGATACTGATAATGAAGAAGTCGAGATTGGTCGTGATTTTAGCCTTTGAAAATAGAAAATGCTATCAACAGATATCATGGAGAAAAAACCTCTATGTAGCTCAGAGGTACATTGCAAACAAAGACTAGCAATAAGGGGCGTGTTATATATACAAAACTTATTCCCCGACGTAAGTTGTAGATTATAAAAGACACAAAATATAAATACACATCAAATACATATTGCTAATAAATATCTCTATTATTATTTAAGTTAACAATATTAAACTGGAAAATGTTAAATTATATTGCATTGCATTGTAGTTTTGTAATAATATTGATAAATCAGGTAAAATAAACTTTTATTTATTCGGGCCTGATATACATGCTAAACTTGAGCATGTGACAACATCTTGTACTGTTTGGAAAAATGTAGTAATGTAACAATGAGACACATATCATTTTTTAAAAGCTGGACTAAAGATCTAACTAAGATCATACAATGATTTGTTAATGCGCCGATTAACTCCAAGAGGCTTATTCTGCTGCTTTTGTTCATAGGCTTAAAATTAATCCAATATCGAAAATCTGACAGCATTGAACAGAAACTAATAAAGCATGACAGCTTGTTCGATTCAGTATTAGAGATAGATATCCTATTTCAAGATTTTAAATAAACAGTATTTAGCGTTGGTGATATTACTTAATTTAGGGGGACTTTAGTGACAATATATATAAATGATATAGTGTACCCTGTATGCCAATCTATATGCAACAGTATGACCAAATATATAACCTGTTAATCTAAAAAAATTTGGATTGCCTGTATGCATATATTTTCCTGTATTTTTTTATATTTCACATCTTTAAAAAATTGAAACGTCTACCGATTCATATGAATTCATGAAATAAATATCTCATGTCAAAACATTCCTGGTCTTCTAAATATTATCAATGATAAAGCATCAGTTCAGATATCACATCTAGAGCAATATGCAAACTTTATGCCCTAAGGGTGTCCACAATCCGATAACAAGAATGATCAACATCTCTGACTAGGTTCCTCAGGGAATACACATCACTTCCAGTCACCATCTGGAACTAATAGCTGGATAATAAAAGGGGCAGTCCTATCGCGTTGTTCTTGTGAAAACTAAATTCAAGAGGATGCAGTGATGCATTTGTTTCTTTGTCAAATTGTTTAACCTATCACGACTCAAATGTTACACCCACTACATATTTGAAAAGAAGTGTGAAATAATCATGTAATAATCATCTATAAGCATCAACAGAGAAGTACTCTTGAATTTTGTTTCAACAAAAATACCCGATAAGACTGTCCCTTTTCACACTGTTTTGTTGTGAAGTGAAGTTCATTTGAAAAGTCCAAGACCAAGTCCAAGTATGCATATAAACGAATAGAATTGAAACAATTGTTTGTTGCATTACCTTTTGAATGTGTTAGTTTCAACGCATGTGTGGGTAGATATTGATAGATTATCATTTAGATATTTTTTTTTCAAATAGAGCATGGTCCGTGCTATATGATAAAGAAATCTATTTTTGTGTACATATGTATAGTGAATAGAATGACAAGAGGCGATCTGGTATTGACTTTACTACAATGAAGAGATGCGGTTTGAACTAGATGTAACACAAACTAATGGCAACCCTTTACTATTGTAGAAAGATGTAATATAGAATGATGAAATGATGTGTTACTTAATATTGTCAAACTTGCTTTTTCGTAATGGTGTTTGATCAAATGTATTCTGATACTATTCTCTTCAAGCAAAGGCAGATCAAGTCATGAAATTTTGATAAAGCCTCCATTCTTTTACGCCGAGTTCATGGGCTAGAATGCGAGATGCCTGATTAGAGGCAATCGAGGCAGATCAGACTCGATCTGCCTCTGTGGGGAAAGCATGTCTCATACATACACAACACATGCACAATCGATTTAAACTATTTTAGTTTATATGTACCCCACACAAAGATCTTGCACCACAATCCGTTTGAATTTCTTTATCGAATGACAACGCTTGTCGCATGGAAAGGGTGGTTCATATCACAATGTCTTGACCATGATTTAGTAGAAAAAAAGATGAGTTAGGAACTCGTCGCTGATTGCACAACTAACTTTGATTGCCTCGAATCAGGCTCCTCCAATTCTATCCCACAAAGTCGGCGTAATAGAACAGAGGCTGTATCAACATTTTATGACTTGATCTGCCTCTGTGGAGAGAGAACGTCTGATACATGCACAACAGATGACACTATAATTAGGCATAAGAAGCTTATTACGATCGAAATAAAGTTTAATCCAATACTGTATATATATAAAAAATAGTACACACCAATTTTTTATAGCATATTTATAGACAGGTGAGATATCTCGCATTTTTCTTCTTTTGTAAATAAACTCTTTTGAACAAATGATCTTAAAGCTTAATAATCTACATGACTAAAGACGACGTCTGATTGTTAACAACATTCCTATTTGGATTTTAATGATCTAATTTATGAATTATGTAGGTTAAGTGTAATCATAGACGACCTTCATACACAATTATTTGTGGATATGTGTTAGTTCAAAGGCCATTTCATTGTGAAAAAACTTCGTGGAAAAAGTGAAATCTACTTGCCATATTGTGATATGTTGATGTCGTCAGAATTCAAAAGAGATTCTCTAATCTAAAGAAGTTAGAAACTCAAGGTGACTCAGTTGGCAGCAAGTCTCCCACAGTTATCTATAATTGTGCCTGGGGAACACACTGTTACTTAATAAAAAAATTGCTGAAAAAACTTCATATGCTGTGTCTAATAAACGTTCAGAAGAGAACAAAAGAAAAATAGGTCAATCGTATACTTTCAGGCTTACATATGTAGGTATGTGATGGCCATATACAGAGCTGGAAAGCCGTAAACATTGTGCATGTGTTTGGGAAATAATTGAATCCATTATGTCAAAACTCAAGTTTTCATTATTTCTTAAAATCTTTTCATTTCAAGTATATTTAACATTGTAAAAGTATTGACGCTATCCAATTTCTGTCGAAATTGTTACGAATAGTAATTGGTATTTATATTTTTTCAGAAAAATATCAAAATACTTTAAAATTTACATTTTGATTCCATACCGGAATGCATCCGGTTCTCAACATATATGTAACTTCAATATGTAGTGTACAAATCAACCCATAACCTGAATATAACATGAAAAACACTGTATCACAAATGACAAAAAACAACACCAAATTGAATTGAAAAGCCATACCAATTGTTCCTAATTATGAGACCACATTGTTGTAATAAGATACGACATCCTTTGCAGGGTGTAGGGAATAGACTACAAATTGGTTCATCTGTGTTTTGCCATTTGTTCCCGACGGTGAATGCTTTGCATGTGCTTTCCAAGTCCACTCTCCGATTCCACCATCAAATGAGCAGCATAGGTTACTTGTTTGTTTGCCCTTCATTGCCTCGTTGATAAGACCGTTGAGTTAACAATCTGAGGGTTGCATGTTCAAATCTAGATTCAAGTCAATCCCAAAAATATTTTCAAATTTGATGTGTTTTAGATTTGTCATTCATGAAGCATTTGAGTAAACTCTTCATTACTAAAACGTTAACAGAACACAATCCCCATAGCCGGGATAGTCAATGATAAGTGGACATTATCACCACGGATAAATGATATATATGGACATGATCATCAAAAGATGTTGTCCGTTGAAAAAGCATTCTCGGGATTTAAACAATTGCAATCGAGCTGCCGCTTGATCCAAAGGTCCACAGGAAATAGAGATCCCACTTTGCCTCATCTGTTCTGTCTTGTGCATCATATCAGATCAGCTCAATAGAGAATTATGTTGTTGGAATGTATCTGTGTCTTAACAGGGTTGAGTACATTGTTTAAAGAAGGGGGAGGGGGGCAATGAAGGTATGTGAGTCAAGGAGAAGTAATGAAAGCCTTAAAACGATTTAACAGTAATGGAAACTGATATGGGGTAATAAGAGGATTTATGTTAAGGTTCCACTGCAATGCGAATTTAATCAATAAAGGCGTAAAAAACCGTATAACTGATATTGCAACGATCTATCACAATATTTAATTTCATAGTACATATATACTACGCGGCAACAGTTTAAACTAACCATCAAATGATGCTATGGAATTGTAGTAGTAGTGGGGATGGTAAAATTGATTTATGCTTTCTCAAACCTTAGCTTAAGTGTCATGCATTCGTCATTAATGGATCTTGATTAACACGTCCATCATGAAAGGTAACTGACAAATGCTCAGAAGAAGTCCATGGACTTTGTTGTAAAGGCAATTTTTTTACGTCATTATTAGGGGTCGAGTAAAACTTTCAAGCTTTCTGTAAATCATCGTTACGGCGTTTATTCTGAGACATGAATAGTAAAGTAATTGTACTTTTCACTGAGTCTAAACTTTTGTCTTGTAGTATACTTATACTAATATACATGTATACTTATTGATAGTTAGACAGGCTCATAAATGTAAACGTACTTTGTCTCCGGCATACCACATATATATGTAGTATAGATATTAGTCCCTAATAAATTACTCCAAACGATTTTACTACAATGTATTATTTGAAGAAATGATACAAATTACATAATTTACAAAAATTATGGTTTTTACTGAGGAAATTGTTCACATTAAAACATGATTTGAATCAGCAGCTGTATAATATTTCATATTATTAAGAAAGTAACTATGGCAAAATATTCGTTTCATCCCTGCCCCTGAGTATTTTTACATTACGTCAGTGATTTGTCACATTTTGTTTCTGGCAATAATTTGAATATGGCTTAAATTCCTCAAATAGTGTTACATTAAGTTGTCATCTATGTCAATGTTCTTGAATCCGCCGCTAAAATAATCAATAATTACAGTGTGTATTACGAACCGTCCCTTTCTTTCCCGAATAACCATACAGGGAGTCGATGTCATGTAGCTTTATTGCCGCTCATCGCCCTTTAATAAATGACAGCTGTCCTCAGAAACTAATGGACTTAAACTTTTTCTCATAAATGATCAGTGAGCAGTATAAGGTTGACGTCTCGGAATAAAGAACTGCCAGTTCTGTATAGTTCACTGACTGCTGAAAGTGATGCTGATCCCATGATACCTCACATATCAACGCTTTACAGAAAATAATTGGCTTTAGTTGTCAACAACATTGGGCTTTAATGTCAATATTAGTATGTGCCTCCAAGGTTTTACAAAAACTGACAAAAGCTACAGCTACAGTTTTCTTTTCGTGTTCTAACTAAATTGTTGTAAAACGAATATTTTGTCATAGTTACTTTCTTAATGATATGAAATATTATACAGCTGCTGATTTACATCTGTGTGATAAATGTTCTGTAAAACCATCATTTTCTACAGCTAGAAAGTAGAAACTTCCTTAATAAATCTATAAGAGAACTAGAAAAGAATGATGGTTCCACAATAAATACTCAATCCGAAATATTAGAAGAAACCAAAATATTTTACAAAAAACTATACTCAAGTGAAGACTGTACAGAAACTAAATTAGAAGAATTATTTATGGAAGGAGAGGTCCCAAAATTATCAGATGCTGAAGCGCTATCCTTAGAGGGTAAAATAACTTATGAAGAAACCCTTGCAGCTCTTAAAAATATGAAAAACGACAAGAGTCCTGGCCCAGATTGTTTTACTAGTGAATTCATAAAATTCTTTTGGAATGATTTAAATAAATATTTCATTAACTCAATAAATTACGGTTACGAAAATGGGTTTATGTCTATTTCCCAGAAACAAGGCTTAATAACTCTTCTACCAAAAGGAAACAAAAGCAAAAATTTTTTTAAAAATTGGAGACCAATAACATTACTTAATACTTCCTACAAACTAGCTTCGGCAGTAATAGCAAATAGAATTAAGCCCTTGCTACAAAATATTATACATGAAGACCAAAAAGGGTTTGTCCCTGGAAGATATATTGGGGAAGTTACAAGACAAATATACGATATAATAGAACATACAGAAGCTTATCAAACCCCTGGTCTACTTCTCCTTATAGATTTTGAAAAGGCTTTTGATTCAGTTGACAGAAAATTTATTGAAAAGTAAGTTAAATTCTTTAACTTTGGGCCAAGCATACAAAAATGGATTTATGTCCTATCCAATGACATTGAATCTAGTGTACTAGTAAATGGTTTTGGAAGTAGTTTCTTTAAAGTAACAAGAGGCTGTCGGCAAGGTGACCCAATATCTCCATATATTTTTATCCTATGTGCTGAGATTTTAGCCCTTATGTTAAGAAAAAATAGAAAAATAAAGGGGATAAAGATAGGAAATGTTGTAAGCCTCTTAACTCAATTTGCTGATGATACTACTGTAACGTTAGACGGCTCAGAACCAAGCCTTTATGCTGCTTTAAATACACTAAGCTTTTTTGCAAGATTTTCGGGTTTGAAGATAAATGCTGACAAAACCAGATTGATATGGATAGGCTCAAAAAAGCGATCCAGACTTAAGATGTGCAAAGAATGGAACTTAGATTGGACGCAATCAAATTTCAAGCTGCTGGGTATAGACTTTGATGTTGAGCTTAGTACTATGGTAGAGTTAAACTATAATAAAAAAATTGAAAATATATCAAGGGAAATGAATCTATGGTCCTTAAGATACCTAACACCTATGGGGAGGAACGTAATTTTAAAATCTTTACTTCTTCCAAAATTAAATCACTTGTTTTCATCTATTCCAAGCCCACCAGATGAAGTACTACAAAATTTCCAAAAAAAATGTTTCAATTTTGTTTGGCAAGGCAAAAAGGATAAAATTAGAAGAGAAATTACTCAACTCAAACCAAAGGATGGAGGTATTAGTGTACCTATTATCAAAAACATTATACATGCTCAAAAAGTGATGTGGATTAAACGATTACTTACAGAAAACTCTAAATGTATTCTCATAATAAATGAACATTTAACCGACGCCAAGAAAATATTTATAGCAGATGCGGAATATATAAATGATAATGTTATCCCAAAGGTCACTAACCATTTCTGGAGAGATATGTTATGGGCTTGGAATCAATATTTAAACAGATGTTATTGCAATGTAAACACACAGTCTGATATCATTTGCCAATCATTATGGTTCAACAATAACTTTCAGATTGATGGAAAGTGTATTTATAATTACAACATGGCAAAAGGAGGAGTTAACTTTATATGCGATATCCTTGACACAAAGGGAAACTTTATGCAGAAATCTGACATGGAAGAAATGTATGAAATTCCAAAAATAAATTTCCTTCATTTTGAAGGCATAAAAAGATCAATTACAGCTTACTGTAAATCTAAAAATATTTCTCTTATAGGCAAAGCAATTCAGATCCAGCGTCCGTATTTACCCTTTAATGTCAGTTGCATCTCTGGACATAATATAAACAGCAAGTATGTTTACAATACACTATTGCCATGTTGTAAAAATAAACCAAATGGACAAATAAAATGGGAAAATACTTTCAACAAACAATATGACGATGAGTTCTGGACAAATGTTTATTTGATGGCAAATAGATGCACTGAAAGTATACAGTTAAGATGGTTTCATTATAAAGTTGTACATAACATTCTGGCAACTAAACACAAATTGTACCAAATGAAAATAAAGGAATCTCCACTGTGTGCTTTATGTAATGCAGCTGCTGAAACAACAATGCATCTGTTATGTGAATGTCCATACTCAATGAATATATGGAGGGAATTATCAGAATGGTTAAATGAATTGTCAGAAGGAAGTATTAGATTCACTCATGAGAATATAATATTTGGCTTTCAAGGTAAAAACAACAATCCACTGAATGTGGTATGTCTGTTAATAAAATATACTTTATATAAAATAAGCCTTAAAGATATAAAGCCAAAATTTGATTTCTTCCAAAGAGAAGTAATTCAATATTATAATGCAACAAAATATACAGCATTCTCAAATGCTATGCCAGACCGATTCTACACATTCTGGTCCTCCCTCCATACCTTATTTAATAAATTATAGGGTTTTTTGTTGTTGTGTATTTTCAACTATAGCTTATTCCAGCATTCTTTGTTGCTCATTGACATACCATATATATGCATATTATCATATCAGATACTTTTTGAATTTGTCATGTATCTTCAACCAAGAGAGTTATTTGTCATTGTATACTACATTATGTATTGTGCAGAATGTTCTGTAACACATATACTCAATATTGTATGTATATCATGCCTATGCTTCAAGGAATAAAAACATTTAAAAAAAAAAAATGTTATGAATACTACTGGTACGTGCATAACGTATTCAACGTTTGTCTTATCAACATATGACCATTTTAACAACACTCATTCGATTTTCGAAACTCAGGATTCTGTTTTAAATGTTAGTGTTAAATTTGGTGATTCTAAATTTTAGAGGGGCATTATACTTTAATGTTTTTAAATGCACTTTCTTTTTTCAGGTAAAGAGCTCTTGCATTGATACATGGGATTATATTATTTTATTTGAAATGAGCTAAATATATCCGTAAAGTCAAGGAAACACTTTACGGCATAGTTTTTAGAAAGTTATTTCTACTAAATAACTGAAATATTGTTGAGAACACGTCAAACACTAACTCAATAACTCACTCTTTTTATCAAATCTGTAAGGAAAAGACAGAGAAATAACATCTCACAGAAAGAAATGAGTAAGGAAACTCATATCAACAGTTTGATGTATAGTTGTCCTGGCATGTCTATTACGATATACGGGGATCATAATAGACACCACTTTCCCATTGATCTTGGAAAATTGCTTCACGAAATTCTATTAGCTCCTGACCTCTTAAGTGGTCACCGAGAAACCATGGGACTATGATCAAAGTATTCGACGGATCTTCAACATATTCTCCCAATTTCAAAAGTTTCATATTTCATATATTGAAAATGAACATCACATTTTCTATCACCACTTAAACCCCTAAACAGCTTTGCTGATGGTCCGAGATCATACGAGATCATACATGCAATTTACAGAATGGAGAAATAGATTATTCAAAGTCACCATTCACTTCTAAACATAAATCATCATGTAGCGGTTATGAGTCCCACGGGCCAAGCAGCAAACACTTCTCGTGCTTTAATGACTGTTTCGGAACAAGTCATTTTGTATTACAACGCCGCTCTGTTCCAACACAGAGTTGGTCAAGACTATAGTATCTTAAGCACAAGATAATTACGGCCCATTGTTGTCAAGGATAAACGGTAGCGATGCTGACTGGTTGTAGATCACAGTACGGTGACTATGGCCTGTGGACCAAGGAAGGCTGTTCCTGTGGCTGGTAAGACGGCAGTTATTATCGGAGACAAACGAGCGGTATCATTGTCTGGAAGCAGGTCGCGCTGATCGAGTCATACAGACGAGTAGTATCTGATAGACTAACCGTTTGCCTCGCCGTGCACCTCATGTGTAAATACTGCCCGATCTGTTATCCAATCAACGAGACATGCTCTTGAGGGAACGAGCTCTTTGAAATGAATGTACCAATTTCCAGGAATCAATTGCATTGTGGTTTGAAATTTAATACATCAGTTAAAAGGGAAGTATCTGTTTCATCCAGCCTGGCATCATGATGTAGTAGCACTTGACACGCTGGATGTAGTCAGAAGGATGCGAGACAACCATGACTGGGATTGTACCGATCGCTTGTTTTCTCCTCTATATTATTTCTCTCGGAACATGTGGCAGAATCCGGGTGTCGCTTCCCGTGGTGATCCATCTTCGACATGACAGGGGACACTACGGGAGACTACTGCCGAGTGGGAGGGGAAGACCCACAGGGGATCAAAGTGTTAGAAGGAACTTTCTTATTTCCAGTGAACTTATTCTATTAAAGTCAAGCGATCCCCAAATTATCCTTGATGCGTTCTGTGATACAATATTTCCAAATAAGTCTCCAATCTTAGTCTACATAAATAATCCATACTTTCATGACTACAACTCCGCAGCAACAAGTTATTTCCGGGGCATCACTGACTTCCTTGGCCTACCCGTTATCACCTGGGACCCGGAGTGTTATCAGTCAACACAGGTAGGTTATTATTACTCTGATATTTAAAATAACATCCAAAATATACCCTTACATTATGGATAGATAAGCATAAATCTTCTATGAAAGGGTTGCATTTTAAGATCAATGAACTAAAACATTTCCCTCATTTCAACTATTTTATCCGCATTTGCATACTTCAGATCACAGTTTGGGTACGCAATTGATTAAGAAATGTGACAAAAGTTGAAAGAATATATCTTGATTGATTTGAACGTAATTGATTTCTCTGCTTGCCACATGACATGTATCATTCTACTAGCAACACCTAAACCCTCTGCATGCAAAACTCGACTGTGAAGTTCCTTTATGTGTTGTGTTTTACCATCCTTTTATCGATTTTCAATTGCTCACCATAAAATCCTCTACACATGAACCCATGAAATGGTTAGTTTGATGAAAATAGTTTTTAATCATCATTTTTGATATTGTCTCCAGTTATTACCGATTCAATAATAGATATATTCAATTTGCATACTGTTATGTATATTTGCATATATATTATACGTTCAAACACAAACCGCTTTATCAATACATTGATAGAAATGGAAATGAATCTGGTCGTGGGACTGAAGGACAGAGCAATTATGTGGACACCTGTTTGTTGGAAATGATGTAGTCGCCTTGCATTCTGAAAACAGTAATTATTTAGATATCTTTTAACGTCTATGTCATTTCAAAGCAATATGACAATGACATATACAGAATGTTATCATGTTTCTATCTCTATTCAAATATATTTACAAAAATTAATTTAAAACATAATGATGTTTGAAAACAATACAGCTCTTGGTATCAGGCTGTGTATTAAACCGTATATTATTAGGTAGTTGATATAAGTATGGTCACGAAATAGTAAACATTAAAATATGAATTGACATAGGCTCTTTGACTGGATACATTGGAGGATGTTTAGTCAATAATTCAAATACATAAGTAGCGCCCGATCATACTCTGGTTGTTTTCTGATCAAGAAAGAAGGAAAATATGAAGATTTATATTAAAAAGTAAAAAATGACACAGTGGCAAAGCTAATTATTCAAGTTTAAAAGTAGAATTTTATCATATATTCAGTTATTGCAATTTTACACAAAACGACACATATCATTATTATAGGGTTTCTTGGGAGAATATATGAATATTAGAATCATGAGATAAAGGAATGAATAATAGGAGAAATACGTTAAAAAAAGTTACAAAAATATATAAAAGGAGGAACATTGAGTGATTCAGAAACAAATGGAGGAGAAAATAATCCATGCATGTCTCTTAGGACGTCAGGGTAACAGTGTAGTGAACAGCAATACTAGATTGTGAATACGATATGAAACGTAACACGTTTGGAACAACGAGTTAATCATCCAGACTCCGGAAAAGTTTCAATCAAATAAAAGAAACTGTTGCTTTTAGCATATGCAGAAAGGACGCCGAATGGACTTCTGTAATATATCGATTTTGTACGCTCCAAGATTAGTTAACGGCACGCGCGAAGGAATGTAAAGCAAGAGCGTAATAAAATGTATCGTAACAGCAGATGGTGTATTGGATAGAGATAAAGGCTTCTTGTAGAGCTGGTCAGACCAATGCCGTGTGTGTACTTTGAAATCTGTTAGATGTGTTTTAGCTGCTGTCAGGTTGATTGATGAATGCAGTTTTCATGTTTTCACGTAAACACCATCTGTGTATTCGACTTAAGGTCTTAGTGAACATGAAAATGCATTTTGAATCAAACATGGCTCTACGTGAACATTATCTGCATATGTACTATCAATTTCATTGACACAGTTGTTTATAGTTTTTTCCTAATAAGCATTCGCATTGTTGAATGATATCATTCAGTAGTTTTCCTGCATAACATCACTTTTTGTCGCCAGAATGATGTTTGTAATAGTTATTAAAATTTTGATATATGACAATTGAATGAAAAAGATCTCCGTTTACATGTACTTACGTTTATCAAACATCAAGTCAAGTTGGTACATTTTCGTTGACTTTTGTATGTGACCTTAATCTTTAACTTTCCTTTATAGCAAGCTGTATATAAAGTAAATAAACTAACATAAGTATTAGTTTCAATTTCAAAATATGTATTGTAAGGTTCGTATCAATGTCTTCTATTTCCTTCCACTCGCAGAAGGACAGATAGTTCACTAAATGAAATAAATACGTTAAGGTTGACATTGATTTGAAACAGGAACCTATTATTTCGTTTATAAAAAGCTTCTTCAGAATGGGATTGATACAGAAATAAAAGTGTATGTGTGTAATTATTAAACTATTATTCGAAAATAAAATGATATATATCATCAGACTCATTGTCACATTCTTCTTACAACTATATTCAAAGCCATGTGCATATCAATGGCCGAACAGACATGACACTCTCAATTGGCCTCTAATTGAAGTACCGACATCCAGTCATATCGTCTGAACGAGAACACTCAAATTACAGCACGTATTTGATTGACAAACGTCGTGTTCACTCTTCTCTGAAGTGACCCTCGGTCAATCATGGCGGTAATGAACTGGAAAAGATGTGTGGTCAGTTCAGGGATACACTGATAGGCCCTGTGATGTTGTTAATTCGCCCCTCTCCGAATAAACGCTGGTCAACTACGATATCTCCCTATTAACATGATTGCTTTTAGTATCAATGCTCGCGTCTCGATCTTGATCAAAGCATTGGCAAATATATGACACACTTAGTATATTGTCTTCAAGTGGGTTCCTCAGATAATGTGTCACAATAGTGGAAGAATAGGGAAAATGATGCCTGCAGTTTCCCCTTTGATAAATCATCGTTCCTTTTCAAGATTTATTTATTGTACAATTTGTAATAGAGATGATATTTAAATATGAATAGGACTTGAAACACGTGTTGATTAACACAACGTACCGGTACATATACACAATATGCATATCTGATTAGTCTGTTTTTTGAAAAATATCTAGGGTGATTTGAATAGATATAATCAATGCAATAATAAACACATATGAGGTATCCTCATTCTGCCGCAGGATTATGAATGAGAGAAAACAGTGGTCACAACATGAAAATGTAACATCTTGTTATGAATTAAATTAATGTCATACATAGAAATGCAAGTTCTTTTATAAATTCGCATTGTGAAATGAATTGACAAGTTCATTGTTTTCTTGTCTGCTGATTGGCACGGCAGTTAATTGGCTGTTATTGTTAATGATTTTACAATCATAACAGAACAATGGAATTCCGATCATTTTAACAGCTGGGTTTGACAAGTGAATGATAGCACACACAAAGGGCCACTTTCAAACATTCACTGTGCAGTAGTTGAGGAAATGTCGCATGATGGTGTCAAGCGGTCAGATGTGCTGGTTGTGTGAATAGTTAGCATTGTTATCACTTGTAATGACCATTGCCAATTAAAGGGGCAGTAGCACGTTTTATGGGGAATAAAAAACGTGATGTCGTAACGACTATATTTTCCGGCCTCTAGGCAATTATTTTTTCAATGTTCTCGATCTACCAAAGAGCTCTGCTGTGTCACGTGATCTTCCCCTTGAATTACAAGTTAATGTTTTTGGGCTAATGTGTTTCTCTAACTAACACTTCAGAAAGGAAAAAGGCAATTTGCAGGTTTTGTTGCATTGATGCACGATGTCACTTTTTCGTGCTAATGGGGAAAGATATGGCACATTACCAGCTATTTAAGGGACAATTGTCAAATTGAATCTTGGAAGTATCACCCTTGAGACAAAAGTCGCTATCTACAGTAAATAATCCTACAATGAAATCGTCGATTTGTTCAAAGTTAATGGAAATACGGCTTAGTGTCGTTCTGTGAAGTGAAGTTTTTGAAATTTCTATTGTAACTTTTTCGAAACATATGATAATAGTAATAATTATCATTATTATGCGTCTTTCTATTCAAAATTCGTTTTAATGTGGGTGTACAGAATGGATAAGTACAGTAGAACTCGGATATAATGAACTCCAAGGGACCAAAGAATTTAGTTCGCTATATCCGGTGTTCGCTATACGCATATAATTTTAATGATATTTTATAGGGACGGGACTTGAAATTTGTTCGCTATATCCGAGTGTTCGCTATATCCGTGTTCGCTATATCCGTGTTCTACTGTACGTAATATTATGCTCTTGTTGTCTTTTGGACATATATAATTTCCATCAATTTGTTTTAATAATGCACACGTTGTATGTTAAAAGTTCAGTTTCAAAATCGTATGTGTATTTTGATGGATAAGCTATCTGTCATTAGTTGAAACATTTAAGTAGTTAACCTTTCGTCGATATTTGGGAGGTGAAGGGGGGGGGGGGTTAGTTATTAAGATATATATGATATGACTAAGGCATATTTCGTTTGCATTTACATAAATGGGCAGTTGTCAACAACTTGATTGTTCCACAAAAAATACCTGCGTTTATATAACTGTATACCTTCAATTACCAGCCCATACCCGTTGCTATCATTTATACCAGCTTATTTCATTTCCCATCGTTGTTTTGGCCACATGTCTAATATTTAATGTGGATCATACCAATCACTTGAAAATAATATATGTATATAGTGTCCCTTACCAAATTCGTGATTCATATACGTGAAAGTTTAATTACTCACTATCATCGTGTTTATTAAAACATGATATTTGAGAGAACGAGTTTGTTTAAAAGAGTACAAATGCATTCAAAATAATCATGTTTTTTACATAAAAATGTACCAAAAAAATTTATTTTCAGACACGACCTGACACAAAAACTCTTCTCATCTCCCCAACAATCAAGCACCAAGTACAGGCGATGTTGAGTGTTCTGGAACGTTACAACTGGACTGACTTCTCTATCGTGACCACCACAGAACCAGGATACATAGACTTCATCTCCTCCATTCAAGACTTAACCAAACCGCCCAGCTCTATGGATCCATATGAAGCCATTAGGAACCCAAGACCCAAGTAGGTTAATTCTGATAACATATCATTGGTGATAATTTACGCCAGGGCTATCATTAACCCATTTTGACCCAAGTGCAACATTAAGCCATTGGTAGAGTTTCTTGGAATACGACTTCTCTAAAACTGGAGTAGCTGAACTTATCAATAGAGATTCACATTATATTTTTAATGTTTGAAGTCGATGCTTGTAAAATTGAAAAAACAAAAAAGTAAAGGGATATTTATTTATATTATATCCTTCATGCGATTATATGAAGTGAAATCATAAGAATGATATAAACTAAAATCCAAAAGAAACGTCCCCTTTTGTTTTTTAACACACATACAAAATCATGAAAGATAATTAAAAAATGACACCATTCATATATATGCCAAGGCACTATCTGAAGAAACACATCGCTTAAACGCACAAAATGCAGTGGTTAAGGTACAACAATATCGTTTTGTTATATTTTTTGTTCTATCGAGAATCGAGAATCAAATATAGAGGGGACGTTTCTTTTGGATTTTAGTTTAGATTGAGATTCACATGGATTATGTACGTCTATAAAACTTCGGGTTTTATGTATAAGGAATTCGTTGATATTATCAATTCGTTCTTATATCATTATATCATAATTGAAAATGAAATTATACAAATACTTTTATTTGCCCCATGCATTTGCCTTTAACATTCATTTCCCATTATGGATTTAAATTAAACTGTCCTTCGTTTGCAGGTACCGAATTCTGGAAACCATAATACTCCGAAATGTTACAGACCAGGATAAAGTGTGTGCTGACATGCAGAGTCTAAAAGAGGCAGATTCACGCGTCTCTCTCATGTACAGTCGCAGGTAATGTGTCAATCTTTGCAGTCTTAGTAAGCCTAGCCTCAACGATACCCGTTTTTCTCCAATGTTGAGTGTAGCGAGATGTAGTAACGGGTTGCATCAGCCGACCTTTAACCCTCCAACGTTATTTGTGCGAATGCAGACTATTGAGGCTTGGTAGGACGATTCCTGATTGGTCAACTCGATAGATAGGCTGACGCCACCCGCTACTACATCTCGCTAGACTCAATATCGGAGTGAAACGGGTATTATTTAGGGTAGGGTTACATAGACTGTCAATATTTGTTATCCGCTGATCTACCACTTTATTTAAAAACTTGTTTTAACTTGTTTCTAACCTTCAAGTGTTTATATGCAAAACATAAATTGGTTATCATGTTCGGGATGAGCAACGATCTCGCTGTGCTCGGTAAAGTTAAAGAGCTAATTTAAAGAATTGATATGGAAACTAATTCTACATCTGAAGTAAAGGTTAAGTACAGACTAGATATAGACTGACAGTGATAATCCGCGGATATTCCGGGATTGACAAGATATATCAAAATGTTGAAATGTCTGATCGTGTTGATTCCTGATTACATGTAGTTTGTGAACAAACTTTGTCTAAAAGATGAAATATGTACTTACTATACTGAACTTGTTGAGAGTCATTTTGTTCACAAAGAGCTACAAACAAGAATTATATATACTTCAAAATTCATAACATCCACCTAAATCGTTTTCTCTCCAAAGTAGGAAATTGAATTTGTTTGACACATATTTGATATATTTGATAACCGTCTAGCTTCCACGAATACATGTACCTAACAATTTCCGGTTGACATGGTAATATAAAACCATATTTGTCTTCTACAACACTTTCAATGTTCAAACAAATCATCCTCAACGTCATTTTAATTACAAAGTTTTTAGATATTCAAAACCAATTAAACGTTTCAATTTCAGAAGTGAAACTTCGATTTTGTGATCTTCAAATATTAAAACTTTCATAAGAGAATCCACAAGCTTGACAATTAGGCAAGCATTTCTTTCAAGTTTCTGTAATTGTCTTTAAAAAGATAACTTCAATTCCCAATTGGGTTTTTATAAATGCCCATGGAAAATGTCACTTAAAGCGTTACTTCACTTTTGCTAAGTCAACTATTATCATTTGCGGATGCTCGTAACCGTTAACAAATAAAGCGTTTTTATCGATAAAGGAAATTGAAAGATTAATAAAAAACGTGATGGAGTTATCGAGGTGACAACTTCGATTTGCATGCCTCAAAGAACGTAATTGCTCGCACCATTTCTTTATCAACATTCCATTGTAAAAAGTCTCTGCTAAAACGTTGAAACAATTTGGTGATGTTTTGTTGTTCCCTTAGCGCCTGTTCAAAAACTAGAAGCCATGGAAGAAGATTACTCATTGAGAATATACCCATGTATAACTATTTCACACGTTATCTCGTTGACTAATGGACCATGATATTTTTGTGTGAGTTCAACTCCTTTGGGAATAGCTTCATCATTAATATAAGCCTAGATGGACGGATTTTGGACGTTGTAGATAATTACTTACTTGAATATGCAATTGAATTGATCATCGTCCGTTGCAATACTAGTAGCTGTTAGAAATTATGCATACTTGTCTGAGAGCCTGTCTGCCATTGTACATATGTATAGGGATGATTCACGTCAGCTCAATTAATTGTTTTTCAAGATTGAATCCTACTTCATTACAAACTCGAGCTATTAGATGTGCTTTGGCAATATGATATGTTTAATAAGAGTAATGTGCAAGAACTATCAACGCCGTCGAGTTGAAATATCAATTTCCTATCTGACAAAATGCTGAGCAATCAGCGTGTGACGTTGGAATTTTTGTTATTCTTTTTATATCAATAATACATGTGTTGTTGCGTTTGAAAATGAAACAGTTCTTTCATAGTTTATTGCTTAACGCTTTCTTTGCGTTCCTTGCTTTTCAATCGGATGGTTTGTAGATGTTTACTGTCAAAGTATACATACACTAATGTCAGTTATTAGCTGTGGACAGACGACGAACACTACATGTACATAGTTCATTTCATAAGATTTATTATAACTTGTCAAAAGCGTCTTCGTTTTTCGAGTTCTTTAATTTTGATTGAATTTGATCCAAAGTTTGGCTGTAAGACTAATGTAAGGTATATGTTTATGGGAGTTTAAGCGGATATAGATGAAAGATAACAGTAAAAACATCCTCGTGGCCAGTGGCTAAATATATTTTATGATTTTCTATTGGTATTCAATGTTGATTTAGTAATGGTATGATGAACGAACACGCAGATAAACATAATACCATTTGTTCCCAAAGACGTCTAAGATACACTCACTATACATCTGTAAATCAATTGAAACAAAAATGTGTGACACAGGAATCATTTTCAACTAAGGAATATTAGGATCGATTCACATTTTGTTATTATAATTTGTTAACTTAAGTTCCAACTTATAGATTTAGAAATAAACCCTAACTAATTGCTAAAGAAATAAGAAAATGCCCCGATCTGAATGTGTTTTTTCTTAGTTTATTGATAAACAATTAGCATCTGGCATTAGCATCAATTAACTGGCAGTTTTCTAATTCTTTGGATGTTATCAAGTTTATTTCAGCCAATTTCCAAATCGATTGGAAGCTTTATAGTTCAATTAGGCAACACTTATTCCTGTAATTGAATACCAAGAAACTGACTCGCTACTACTTAATACAATTTAAATAGTGTAAAATATTTTCAATAGTTGATGTAGTTATAGCTTTCACATTACATGATTAAGAGAAAGTGCAATTCATTTAGGTGACTTGGCGTCACTGAAGCTTTGACGTTCTTAGCAAGTGGTAAACTCGTAACAACATGATAGATGATTAAGGCAACTTTGAATAGATCAAATGCAATTACTTTGAATAATATCAACGTTCACAGAAATCTGTCTAGATTTCAATGTTTTAGAGAAGAATTTCACAGCACGTTAAGTTAGGTTTGTGATTAAAATTTCCATTGAGGAAAGTTTAATTTATCAATAACTTTTAAAAACAAATTTATATGTATTAATCATCGGATAGAACAACAAATGGAAACTGGCAAGTGCAAATATAGCTTGCAATTAATAAGGCTTAAAAGAGAGGAAATTTTGTAAATTGATATTTCAAATGAATAACATGAACGATATACCGTAACCTTTCATATAATTACGATGTTGATTTTTATCATATACGATGTATAACAATCTAAATAAATTTAATTCATATAACAGTATGAATAACCCGTTGATCGAAATTTATTTAGTTTTGATGTATGATAAAATTCATGAAGGTAAATAGCATAGACATATAATTGATTTATAAATGAAACACACTTCATATAATAGTTCAAAGTGTTCTTATCAAAGTCGACGTTTATCATATAGAGTAACCTGAACGTTTTCATGATTGGATGTTATTACCAATTATACCAAACTCTTCATGAAAATATATAATATCAACAAAGACATCAGTAGCCTAAGTATTTAATCACATTATAAGATTACTATTAAAGGGGCAGTAGCACGTTTTTTCATAATTTTATATTTCAAAATGTTCACTGATAATTGTATGTTATTGCAAAATATATTATTTTGATAGTGTAATAAATCTCATGACATCACCTTATATCCCCCCTAAAAACGTGCTACTGCCCCTTTAATGTATTAAATATTATATTTAGCTGTTACATATTTTCAGGATTATTTATCTAAAGCATTACGTGACGAGTCAATTGGCCTCGAATTATAAACTTACTCCATTGTTACTACGTACGAGGGTCATTACATCGGGGTTCATATTTTTCATTTTATTCATAGCAGGTTTCCATTTTGATGTCATGTTGTAAAAACGTTACGGTTCGCCAATGACTTCATTAACGTTCATGAACGGGTCAGCTGCATTTTCCCGCACATTTAGGCTTTGTGTATTTTGTGTATATTGCGGCTACGGTAATAAATTACCGTATTATTATATTATATTCGTGCCAATGACATACAATGTTTATAGCACCTGCGCCTAATCATTAGAACATCCTCGCTCTCTTCCAGGAAATGCATTTATTTTGGCACTCGTGTCGTAAGTATACGATGTCATTGACACTCATATAATATCCTCTATATATGCACTGTAATAATTACAGGTCTCAAACGTATTCTATACTTGAATGTGCTGACGCAATGGAAATGACAGGAGCCGAGTATGTGTGGGTGCTATCAATGGATTCTGTACCAAAGAATTCCAAATCATATGTTAGCTCTGAAAGGCTACCTTATGGGTTGATGGGTAAGTGATACAGGTAGTGTCTTCGAACATCTTTTAAGCCATGATTATCAACATATCGTCATTCATAAATCTTTAAATCATTAGTGTAACTTATTCATGAAGTCTAAAATATATATACAAGTCGCATATATATGACTAAGTACGAAAAAGATCTGTAGTGGTACTAAGATAGAGTAGCAAACTGTCTACGCTTTATACATGCACTTATCAAGGTCCATTTTCCAAATGTTGAGCACTTTGCCAATTATCTAGTAACTAACTAAGGTCAACTCATTCAAAACCACAATTGTTCTTACATTCTTATATCTATAAACATTGCCTTGTTATGAACCATACAGGCTTGCTGATTTAATCAGATGAAGACTCAACTAGTCCAGAGAAAAGTGTAAATATCTCTAAATAAATAACCCGTTTAAAATATTTATTTGTTGATGATCTTTAATAAATCATTACGTGTTGATTGTAGGTAGACGTCCCCGCGATCATTGATTTAAAAAAGTCAAGTAACTGCCCCCATAGAAAAATCTACCCCTACGATCAGACAGCAACAAATAAGTGGGCTTACTACTTACTAAAGTGGATTTTATAATTCCAGCTGTATGGTACGACTACGGCCAGCAAGCGATGGTTGAAGCTATCCAAACGAGCCTGACTATATGGAAGAGTGTGTTGAAGAAGACAGTTCAGGGTGGGAGAGGAGGATACAAGAGCCCGGCCTTCAACTGTAATAGTACCAACATGAGCTACTGGGCTGATGGTACAAGTATGTATGAGTGAGTACACAAACGATCTAGTAGCCTATATGAAGTAATCATAACATGTTACTGCAGTAGTACGAACATGAGTTACTAGGCTGATGGTACAAGTATGTATGAGTGAGTACACAAACGATCTAGTAGCCTATATGAAGTTATCATAATAATTATGTTGCTGCAGTAGTACCAACATGAGCTACTGGACTGATGGTACAAGTATGTATGTGTGAGTACACACAGGATCTAGTAGCCTATATGAAGTAATGATAATATGTTGCTGCAGTAGTACCAACATGAGCTACTAGGCTGATGGTACAAGTATGTATTAGTGAATACACAAACGATCTAGTAGCCTATGTGGAGTAATCATGATGATTATGTTACCACCATGACGAAAAAGTTTGAACTTAAATATCCGCCACTGATTGCGTGTTTATTATACGAGTACCAAGGATCTGGTAAATTTACATCACATGACACATCACATCTTATATCCTATCCTTTGTAACATTAAGCCGAAGTTTTGTGTCACCATTATTTTGATTGGTTCCATTCAAATAAGCGTAAGGATAGGAACTTGTCAAAACATATATTTGTTTGTGCACAAATCATCTGATAAATTGATGGTGCACAAATCATCTGATAAATTAAATATGTTATTTTTTAGATCTTATCGGTGACGGTTCCAGAATGGATTTTAAATAAATGAACGATATCTACAATTGTAGGAAATATGATAGTGCATTTGTGAAAAGTGACAATACTGCCAAAATGAAAGAAAAGAAATAAGTATTATGTCATAGATGGCAAAATAACACGACTAGTCAATTAAGCGATTCTCATATCGATGAACCCTTCCCAATTCATTTCAAGCTTGTGTTTTGTGTTTTCACATAATACAATATTGCTTTGCCGACGTTATTGTTTTTCATTATAATATCTTTTTCGTATTCCTAAATGGCCAAAATGGGAGACGTTATTTATGAGAAAAATATCCCAAAGGAACAACAAACCCTTGTTTAAAGCAAATAATTTAGTTTGCAGAAGATTTCCTTCAATCAATGACACGTGCCTAAGTCTTGTCATAAATAAAATCTGATTATATTTGTAACAAAAATAAACCGTGCTGTTACGAAGAGTTTGATATCCATTTCGATCAAATTGTTGCAGTTATGCTCGAGATATAAATCTATATCGTTATCAATGTCCAGTTTATTCAATGTTCATTTTAGCTAGCTATGATAATTATTTATTTACCAATATAACAGATATTTTAAAAAACTATGATATCGTATTCATTGCATTCGTCACACCTTACAGAATGAGAGCTTAAATGTTTATTTGAGAAAAAACGTTACATCAATGGTTTATTTACAACTAATATGGTGCGTTAAATAAGTTGTTACTAGTCAAAAGATTAAAATAATTTAAGAATCTGCAAGTTAATGTTTCAATATGATCAACAACACAGCAGAAATTCTGCTTTACAAATCGTTCTAGCTGCCGTTTCAATTATTTCAAGGTTATTTTTAATTAGCAGTAGGTTGTTGGAATGAATTACTGAATGACCAAATTCATAGATTTCTACAGTTATTTTGCAATCAGATGGACACACTAGAAATTGAAAATGCGAAGATTCATCAATTTATGTTTTGCAATCAACTACAGTTCTGAACTAAATTAAGCGTCAAACCTATCGACCTTCGGTCTCGTAATAAAACTGTTATTACTCTGGGGAACACTTGACGTTGTTGCAAAACACGTGGCTAGGGTTAAATTAATATTTTACAATATCACTGAATTCGTTTCACTTTGATGAAAGCATTTATTTCTTGTTTTCGTTTTGATTTTACTATATGTTAAAGAACATGTCGTTTTAAGTGTGATTTAAATGTAATATCATTTCATTTTTTACAGATATCTGCTCAATGTATCAACATCTTTAAATCGTCATCAAAAGATTGACTTTAACCGACAGGGTCAGTTGAAACATCCACACTTAAAGATATTGAACCTCCAACGAATCAGCCCGGAAGGGGGTAAACATTGGGAAGTGGTAAGCATATTTGACAACAAATGCAAGCTGCTCAGCTAACTTTTGTTAGATTATATGTTAAAACCATTTTCGATTATCATATATGGCATTTGATAACAAATAAAAACCTCTTGGAAAAAAAGATCATTGGTTAAAACAAATTACCCAGGAGAAACCCAATCCAAAACACAATTAAAGTTTTGATCTAGTTGTTCTATATACATTGAAGTATTCAAGATTTTCTGCCACTGCTAGACTATGCTATGCTCTGCAGGTGGGAGAGTGGAACCGTGATGGTCTAGCAATGCAGAGGATTACATGGCCTGGAGAAGCTATCGGTCCTCCTAAAGGTAAACCCAAGCGTCGCTTTGTGAGGATATCCACGTTACGAGAGAACCCGTATGTAATCTATGAAGACATGCCACCTACAGGAGTATGTACCTCTAAGAAAGTTCCCTGTGAGATCTACCCTAGAGACGAGGAGACGAATAAGAGGTTAGTACTTTGAGATGATACTTATATTGTGTGTTGTGCAAAATATGTTGTTATAAAACTGATCTATTTTTATAACCCCTTTTCCTTACATTGAAGTCTTCCCTTATCGTCTCGCATTAGCATACTTAAATTCGACCAGAACTTTATCTCTGGGGAGAGAAAGATGGAATTTTAGGGATGGAACTTGTTTTAGTTATATACAAATAGTGTATGAATAATGGCGAAGCATGACAAAAAATATTAAGTTTAGTTTAGATCAGAAAATAAGGAAAAACAATTTCAAGATCATATTAAGTATGTGAGGTCATTATCACTTAATTATCTTGCCAAAAGACAAAACAAACAAAAGAAGTTCTTTCATTGAAATGACCTATTGTTTCGCAAAAAAAATCTAGAAAATAGTGAATTGGTTATTTTTTTTCTCTCGGAATGCCATTCAATGACTTAAAACTTTATGAATTGTACAACTCTCTTGTTTCATATTACAACCATTTCTTTTCTGGCTTTGGCTGTCAACTTTACTTGGTAAATATATGACTTGCGGTCACCATCTTGGTGGATAGCCGTCCCGATTTCTAATTATGGGTAACTTTAGTTATAGGTAATAAGTAACTAGAAAATGGAACAACGATCAGTAAACTGATTTGAAGAAAGCTACTTCAAGTCTAAAACATCAAGAATGCTTTGTATATTTAAATATATCGGTTGAAAACATACGCATGACAAACGCAAGAACTCACATTCAGTTCATTAAAATGACATAAGGATAGGTAAAGCTTAGATAAGACAATTCTAAAAGTAAGTGGTTAGTTATTAATCTTATAAGAAATTATGCACATTTCCCACTTCACAAATGACAGAACATTATATTGTGTACCTTTTTTTGGAAAATATTCAAAATTTCACTATAACATAACAAAAAAATGCAAATGATAAGGACGTCATAAATTCATTTTCTCATGGTACTTTATCATTTTACTTGCACTATATTGACATACAGTTATCTAAATTTCATGGACATGCGCTTAAACAGTAATCATTTAAGAACCAGGTTTTTCAATCTTAATTATATTTGGTAGATATTCTGGTAAGCTTTGCTTGATTGCCTCTATTGAAGTGTACGGAACTGTTCATTTAGTTGTAGCCTGGGGTTTATGCTCTGTAGTCACTGAAGCTTTGAGAAGCTGGTCAGGAGCCTATTACGCACTTCTTCTTGACAAAGTTTGAATACTCGCCAAATTGGTAAGCTCAACTAAGCTGGAGGGGATTCTATGGTGATAATCACTCCCCTTGGTACACATCTGTCTTTCCTTGAATACAGAATATTATTCCGATATTGACTTGTTGATTTGATATCGTTCAAGTTTATGGTCCTTGACAAGTCAGTTAATGTAACAATGTCTATTTCGATGTAAAATGATCACTTTCATCTGTGCTGTCCGTATGCCCATGGACTCATTTCTTAGTTCTGGGTAACTAGGCAAGTGCTAAGTTACAATTACTGCTCTCAATAAATGTAATTATTGAATATCTTTCAGAACATTTTTCTTTGAACACAAGAGAATCCACAGAAGCAGAGAGCCATAACTAATGCCACTTATATCGTTCCTCTTCTATAGATAAGCTTGATGCTTCAACAAGTTCACCAATGCCGGTCTGCCTGTCGGCACATTTCACAGTCACGTTATTTTGGTTAATGTTTTCGTCCGTGTTAAAGGGGGCCATATATCGAAGCGATGCCATTCACCGATCATGTTGCAATTAACGTTCAACACACACTTAGAGAAAATCACTCCAACGTATCGTATATACACTGAAATCGAGTATTTTATTGCCTTACTGACGCCAACATAGCACCAGGAAAACTTTTACAATGCGAGTTATGTCTGTAGAAGCGGGAGCCACTGTTAGGAGTTAACGAACCATGTGTGATAACATTTTATATCCACTAACGGCCGTTTATAATTCGCGCACGTTCAATTGAGAAAGATATCTAAAGATAACATACAAGTTTGGAGAGAAAAAGCTAAACTGTTCTTGACTCATGTGTTAATACTTAAGACCCAGTAATTGATGTTTATGAATTATGATTCCAGAAAATAGCATATGTTTACATTAGTTGTGCACATTTAAAGTCCTAATATTTACTGCCTGGTACCACTTTATCTTCCAGACTCTCCAACGAGACAATTAGCATGTGTTGCAAGGGGCTCAGCATCGATCTGCTAATCAAACTCAGCGCAGCGTTGGACTTTGATTACGAACTCTTTGAAGTGTACGATGGGCTGTGGGGAGCTGAGGTAAGATACAGATCAGAGAAATATCCCATAAACAACAAATTGTGTTTCACGTAATGGAATACCAAGGACACTGGTGAAATGTATTGTGCTTGGTCTCGAAAATGCTACTGTATGTAAACGGGAACGTTACTCAGTTGGTGGTCCTCATTCACTCGCCACAGAGGCAGAACAAGTCATGAAATGTTGATAAAGCCTCTGTTATATTACGCCGAGTTTGTGGGATAGCATGGGAGATGCCTGATTGGAGGCAATCAAAGTTAGTTTGCAATCAGCGACGATGTCCTTAATTAATCCTTAATTTGGCTACTGAATGATGGCAAAGGCAGTGTGATGTGAACCACCCTTTCCATGCTAGAAGCATTGTCATTTGCTAATGAAATTCAAATAGAGATTTGTGCAATTTTTTCCGCCAGGGGAAACTGACGGAACCCAAAGATTTCTGCGTAATGTAACAGAGGTTGTATGAAAATTTCATGACTTGATCTGTCTCTGTGGGGAGAGAATGGTGGCCCCAAACCATTCGGAAAACTGGAGGTTTGATGCAAACCAAAAATATTACAAGATTGAAGTTGTTGCTTCCTTGCTTTAAATACGAATTATGAGGCCAGAACAATGCTTACCCGGCGCTGTACAAAAATGATGAGAACTAATTATCATAATTAATGCTAAAAAGGTCTCTGGAGAGGCTAACTTTCAAAGGCATGCAAATCATTGAGATTCATATTATGAACTGTAACAATCCTACAATAGTGAATTGTCTTTGGACACTTTTGGTTACAAACATGGTATATAGCATGCGATGAAGATGGCTCATAGTAAATAACAGTTTTTCTCATCCAAACCTATGATGTTTTAAAAGATAAAGTAAAATGTTTCACGTCTTTATTCATTTTTGTTTGAATGTGTTTATTTAGAGAATCGTGGTGCATGTTGGGAAAATATTGACAACGTTTTATCTCGTAATATATAAAATTGTTATTCATATATAGAGATTATTAACCGAGTGTGTTTCCGTATCATTAATATCATATAATAGGAATAAAATTTGTATTATGCGAGCCTTTGGCGAGCATAATACATATATTTTTATTCCTATTATATGATATTAATGATACGGAAACACACGAGGTTAATAATTTCTTTATCATATAATGTCATTTTGAAATAAAAGGATTTAAACGAAAATATGATACCTTCTAAAAATATGTTTGACCTAGATTTCGCGGAGTAATTGCTTTCACAATAAACCAAGGTGAAGGTCATATTGTCGGCGATGTACAGTTCTGAACAGTCTAGAAATATTCCTTCATGAAATGATTTTTTTCACAGTGATAGAAACGTCTCCTTCAATCTATGAACATTTTCAGTCTGATTTCCAATGCACGAGTAAACATTGTATTTTTTAATAACACAAAATGTGTAAGAACCAGTTGTCAACGTCGCTACAACAGGGGAAGTAACTCTAACTGCATTTTGAAAAAGCTGCATTGTCATTGATGTTACAGTCTAAGTAAACCTAGCCTCAATATTATCCGTTTCACTTCTATACTGAGTCTAAAAAGGTCTAATAGAGGGTCGCGTCAGCCGACCTTCCTGCGACCTATGACCTTCCAACGTTATCCGTGCGAAGGCAGACTATTGTGGCTTGGTAAGCTCAGTTCTGATTGGTCAACTTGGTCACGTGGGCTGACGCGACTCTCAAGGAAGCCTTTCTAGACTCAGTATAGAAGTGAAACGGATAATATTGATGCTACATGTAGGTTTACTTAGACTGATTGATGTTATATCAGTTCAGTTACGATATCCTTAGACTAAATGTCGACTATTTGCGAAGGTGAGGTTGTTGCGTTTGTAACTACGCTACTAGATAATCTGTATTATCACTAGAATATGATTTGTTTATGCTGATAAGTTGGTAACCGACACGACCAAAGCGATCTAGGCCTATGTTATGCAAGAAAATTGAAGCACCTATTTTTTCGATAGCCGATATTGTTAGCTGCATATCGTTTTATTTTGAAACGCACAATGAAACAACTTGAAATGCTTCGATAACCAAGCTATTTCTAAAATACGAATGCGTGATACGTTTTGACAGATTTTGTTTACGATATTTCATTCGATAAAAAACCCACAAAACCTGAAAACTCCCGACGACGTTATCAATGTTTAGAGACCGGTTTAGGACTCGCATGACATCCATGGAGTTTTGAGAAAATAGTTCGGGTTTTGACCTCATTTGCATTGTTATCAGGGATCTGATAACATGATTACAAGATGGGTTTATTGCACAGATAACACTGCCCATTATATGATAAAGTTGATTACCTTTCCTTCAAACACCATTACCTACCATTACACAACAACTGCAAAGTTCACTTAAATGTGATGACCTATCTTGCATGCAGACAGCACAGCCAGTCTGCTTCTTTGGCAAAGATAACGCAAAGTGTCAATATAACTTAATCCTGGATTCTTGATGTTAACGCTTAAGACAGATAACGGTATAAAAGAAAACATTACACCGTTTGCTTAATCAGTTTCTTCCGTGTAGAGTCTTGGGAATCCAATAAGAGAAACGACAATGTTGATTATTCTGTCTACAAACTATGGAAACGTTTAGTTATAATGACAAGATGGTGTGCGTTTAGCTGTGTGCTTGTATACCAAGATAAATAGATTAATCATTTTGGTAAATAATTCAAGTGTTAGGGATTCCAAGTTTTCTTGAATGGCATTATTAAAGTCGCACATTCACTACACTATTATATCAAACGGGAAAATGTGTCATCAAGTTGTACAATGTATATTTAGGAAAGCAACGCCATTTTGCTTCTCCAATCATGTGTTGGAATAATATAAAGAACGAAAATCATATCTATTTTTATATATATATTTGAAATTGCTTCATTATTTACCTATACATTATTCAACGCGACAAAACCTTAACTTTCTGAAGTAACCAATGAACCAGTTTAATCCTAAGGATCATGTAGATAAGATATGTAACGGACTTTGAAAAGCAAGAATTCATTGACTGAGTAATTTACCTCAATCTAAACCTTAATGTAAACGTAAGCAATCCGAGATCCTGATATAGGTGCTGTCGAGGTATAACACTCTTGGTTGATTTAGATCAACTTGCAAATGTTCGTATGACAAAGAAGTTACATTTGAGAGAGGGACAATCAATGAAGATTATTGTAAGTTTTGTGGAATAACAATGTGTACAGTTCTTTGTATGAAAGGTTCACTTCGTGAAATCGTTAAGTCATAAGATGTATTCACATGAGTCGACATGTACTAACCCCTTACCATTAACCACTGATGAAACCGAATTCACTTGTCCACCACTGTTTACAAAAGATCAATTGGGGAAGTACATGATTTTGATTTTGATCATTGATTTCTTCAGAAACGCATTTGAAGTTTGTATACGAATGTCAACCTATATCCAGCACATATCGTTTGATAGAGAAATGGAGCTTCACACTCGTGTCCATCAGGGACTGCTGTCATGGCGACGTTGCACTTCTTATGCCTTCTTCACACGTTGACTTCCACTGAAATATTTGGGATTGCCAAACCAATTTTATCTGTACTTTTGATTCTCCATCAATATTCAATGTTTTAAGATTGAAATAATTGAATCTCATTTGGAGTTATAAATTCATATTACCATGAAACTAGAAAGCAGATTTACCTTCGGTAAGCTTGCTTTTTCACAAGAGAAACACAATGCATTAAAAATGGCTGCAATATAACAATTGTAATGGTAAAATGCTGGTAAAATGAGGCTTAATTAAAAATCATATGCCAGAACGGACACTGTTC
This sequence comes from Steromphala cineraria, assembly GCA_916613615.1. NCBI lineage: Eukaryota > Metazoa > Mollusca > Gastropoda > Trochida > Trochidae > Steromphala > Steromphala cineraria. The sequence continues at coordinate 69,906,633 of OU744721.1, forward strand.
TTCGTGTCATGATGGGGTCGGATACTGATAACTTTGACCGAAATAGTGCAGTGCTTTCCCTGAACAGTCAGTACGAATTCATTATCTATATGTTTCCTACTTTCCAAGCTTCATTAAGGTGACAGTTTAGATAGTGAGTGAAGACTTACACTACATCACGGGGTGAAGATGCCAGGCTTCACCATTGCCATCTAGCATTAGTCATTATCGTACATGGTTTTAGGGTAGAAATGTAAGTGAGTGAACACATTGTGCTTAAGATAGTCAAGTATTTGAATCTATATTCGAAGCTTGTTTGCAGTTCAATTACCTTTTTGTGAAAAATTTCAAGCATGACTAATATAGACCAACTTTTACCTGTTAAGCTTTATAAAGAAGTATATCAAGGAATGTGATGACATTTGTATGAACGAAAAAGCAAACCAATGAATCCAACGTAGTTTTTCAACAGATACTGATATTATAAAGTTGTAACAAAGGGGACACAAACTGTTTTTTATAAAGATTGAAATAATTTTTAATCATTGGCAACAACAATATTAGTCGTAGGAAATATAAATGAAATAAAAGCTTTTAAAGGCAAAACTTACTTAAATACATTAAATTATGATATAATGTCAACGTTCTAGGGAGTATAGAGCGAAATATCACGGACATGCTTTACTGTCAATATATTCATTAGAGCATGTTCTGTACATGTATCCTAATATTAGGTCTACAACATACTATTCGTTATTTAAATGAATTGTAGTACAGTTGAGCGGTGGTCATATAAAACATTATATCCTTAAGAAACTTGTTACAAATACGTTTTTAGATCGAATAGCTTGTGTATAAAAAAAGACATCATGCATCTTGGTAACACGCTATCTGGGCCGATAATATACTCCCACAACATAATATGGTTCAGGACAACTTACTATTTAGTATCTTTGTTTGAAAACAATGAGTTTCATGACAAACTTCAATCGTGTTATTCAATTCATATCAGCATATATGTTAATGGTAATAGGATCATTGTGTCCTACGATGCTATAAGGCCTAGGAACAAAAGCTGTTTCTCGTTTCCGCCCACGTCGATTTTAAACCCTCGCATCAAGCTTTATTTAAAGATATTTACATGGGAGAAAAATGGAAATGCAGTCCCATGACCTAAAACATTAAATTTGTGAACTCTCAACGTGTAACTCGTTAAGTTCGTGTAGGCCTTCAATGACGCAGTGATAAGTGATCCACAGTTTACATGTATATTTTTTTTTCAAATTCTGTTGATTTCTTTCATATTCAATAATAAGAAAAATTGAAATAATACAAGGCCGCGTCATCGCATCTTAATTGCATGTATGCAAAGACAAGAAATATTTTATTTATTTTCTAGGCCTTATGAGACCTTCCAGTTTCGGTACAAAGAAATAAATGAAACGTGCATATCAGTCGCATCAATTATACCAGTTCTTTTCCAGGAGGAAAGTGTTGACTCGACAACAGCCATTTTCAAATATTTGTTAATCAAATTGCATTCGAATGTAATTTACCTTTTTTGTTTGATCAGCATAGCAATAGCTTGTCAACCTAGTAATTGATCTTAAATGAAAAGAAACCAAACAGATGCATATATGGTTTCGCCAATATAATTATTTTCCTACGTCTGACTTCTCTCACCAAATTTAGTCTTGTTCATGTACACGTGGAGTTTTTCTTGTAAAGTTTAAGTTCAAAGAGCAAATATCTCCTTACCGACAAACTTTGTGGAATTAGTTAAACTTTTATCGTGATTATAACATGGAATTGCACTCACGGTAGAAAATGGTTACTGGTTATTTGAACTCAGTGAAAGCATGATGATTTGAAACTCGTTATGGCCGTTAATGATACCACATTATCGCCAGTAATGTTGTAAACTGGTTACTGGTACATGAATCGAGATACTTTATCGTCTAGATTTGACTAAAGCAAGTCGTCCACGTGGTTATACGTTAGAACGGGAAATAAATGAGCCCCTTGACTATTCAAAAAGGGCTTTGAATTATTTTGAGCAATTCAAATTAGAAATGACCCTTTAAAAAGAAATGCATATTTCATCTATAGACTCAATACTCAAGGGTAAATGATCTGCTTTACGACATAGCAATAGTTTTTTTTCTGAACTCAAAACGAGGAAACACCCTTTGATCTTCAATATTATCTTGGTAATATACAAAACGTAGATTGTCGTAATGATCAAAGTTTTAGAGCTCCCAATGGAGAGCTTATGTTCTAATCTTGCTCCATTCCTACATTGTACCTAGCACATTTGCAGGACAGATTCAAGCTTTCGCACTTCAAAAGTTGATTCGACATTTTCTAAAGCTTTACTTCACTTATCTTGGTCATTCTGTAATGACTGCGGCGTAAGTGAGAATTAGCTGTGCTGGAAGCACTCGTAAAATCGCCAAATATGTAAGTCGTAAGAGGCTGTGGACTCTTAGTATTTAGCATTAAGCATGTCCTATCTTTTGAAAGTGGGCCTTTTTGACTAATTGTTACATGATTTAATGAATTTATAATGCAAAAGTGAATCAAAACATAAAACCTCATCCTATAAAGAATGAAAAAAATCAGATCTAATGCCACTTTATCTGAACTTAGAGAAATGACAGTAATGCTACATTACAAAAATTATCTTGAATATTCTATGTTAACTTAAATATACTGTCAATTATTGCAGAACCTATCTTATCATTAGAAAAATAATTAATATTTCTGGTTTCTGATACCTGGATACATTACTAACAAGTTTTACTTGAAAAAGTGTAAGGTGTGGTTGAATTGAGAGGTTATTTTCAACCATGACACGAACTACATGTATCAACAGGTTATTATTTAATGATCAAATTTTTACGAAAGATGATAATCATTTTGCTATCCCAAATTAGTAAACCATATATTAAATACAACAATCAATATTTAATATCAGCTTATGCTTTCAAAACTTGAAATTAACAACTATAACAAACAATTGAGCAACAACAAACAAACAACAAAGAAAATCTTTCGTAAGGAACTCAACATTTAAACATAATGAAAAAACACAACTTTCTGCTATTCTGAACGACATTCATAATTGATGGGGGTTGCACAGGTTATTTGATCAGATGATTATTCCTCCCATTTACTACCAAGATATCTTTATTCATAGGTTTACTGTGAACAAGTGGTTTCATTGTGTTAGTGTCGTCCCAATGTAAGACATATTATGTATACTAGATGTATATAAGATAACACCACATAGATCAAACTCAAACATCATTTGAATATAACTTTGACTACAAATGAATAGTTTCTAACCGTAACTGACATTGAAATTATCTGGGAGTGTGTCGCCCGTATCATTTGAGAATGGTAAAGCTCGCCTAAACTTGCACTCTATGACGAATTTGCAATTTGTTTGTATCATTAGGGTATCAATACTTTAAGGTCATCTGGTGTTTATAATGTTTAATAATGTTTTTCATTTAAAAGTTGCCTCCATAGTAGATCTCAAGCGATATCAACAAGTGGTAAAAATCATCTACCTTATAGGTATCGCTTTAATCATTTCCTCATAGTGTAATTTGGTCAGTTATTGACATCATAGGCTTGGACACCTAGAGCAGTACTTACAATACTATGACGTCAAAGAGTTGTTGACCAAACAATGTTTATACGTCATAATGCTGAAGGTGACATTTAGTGTTTTATGTAGGACTCGAATCCATGGCAGGCCTCAAATCCGTGGCGGATTTCCAAATCCATGGCGGATTTTCAAATGCATGGAAAATTGCCGTACCTATCAAAAGCTGTGGCGGATTTTGTATTGATTGTGATGAGACATTTTCACCTGGGTAGAATTGTGTTACCAACATTCAATTTATGTGTTTTCCTACATGTACTTAACTGTATTATAGGCCAAAATCTGCAATTGGTCAATAAGTAATGCCATCGGTACAACAATATGTTCGCCACTAAATTAATATCTTTAGGAAATTAGCCCTTGGATTCTCGTTAGACTGACTTTTTTGCAGTTAGATATTTGTTGACTATCTTTTGTTAACCCTTGGATCCGTATCGACAATGTTTTAGGGTTAGTTTGTCCAGTGCAAGGGTCGGTAACGTATATTGTAGATAAAGTGGCGAACATATTGTACAGTGAACCTATAACGCTAACCTTAACCCTAACCGTTAAGAAATCCCTTAACATGAATCCAAGGGCTAAAGTAGACATTTATTATGAACCCAAGGACTAAAAAAGATAGGTTCAACGAATTTATCACTAAAGAAGACAGTTGCAATGAATTCAAGGGCTACAAAGGAGAGATGATATTTTCCAAGGCTTAAATAGACAGTATGACGGAAATAAGTCACATAATGGAAGTGGTATTATGCTGTCTCGGACGGCAGTAGCGGCTGAATTCTTTTCTTTCTGTTGGAAAATATCTTGCCTTCCCATTGAACAGCGGTGCTTTTTTAAACGCATTTGACTCTCGTACATTAACATCACAAATCACTTAATTGTTGTGTTAGAGCTGAGCCATGTTTTGCATGAGTATTTCATTTCACTACATTTTAAAGAATCAATTCAATATTGTATCCTACGATACGAAATAGTATGGTTTCACCGTCATTTTCACATGATAAGATTCCACATTTAAGATATTTCTCTAACCCATTGTGTTCTTCTATAACCCTTTTAGTAGGTGTAACAAACAAATTATTGACATCTATAAAATCCAATGAATCAGATAACGTGACTTCTTCTCAGTGAATCTATGTACCATTGATATCAACGAATACCATTGTCCCTACCTATCGATGTTGATGGCAAAGTGATTAGGTAGATGGATAACCGAGGAACAGAAGCTAAGCAACCTTTTGCGTGTTTTGTCTTTTCTATTTATTGATCTTACTTCTTCTTCTTCATCAAGAGATACCTCCTTGGATACGTTTATTTGTAAATAATCTCTTGTTTATTGTCTATCGTAAATATATAATACTATCTGACAACTATTAGATTCAAATTCTGAATGCCTAGAGTCTTCTCTTCTCTACAATCTATCTTATTGTCACAATATATCTTGGTAGAAAAGTGATTTAATCTAAGACGTTTCCAGAAAAAAATAAGTTTAGTTACATATTGCGTGTTACGTCTTGGTGCATTGTTCTGTTGAAATTCAGTTAAGTGGCAACCTTCGTTCCCACCCACACTGGAATGTACTGGAAGCGTCATTTGTCATCGTGACCAGATCATGAGTCAATATAGTAAGGAATCTTGTTACCAGATATGAAATATTTGAGACTGATTACGTGAATAAATAACCATTTGAGCATTTAACAATTTTCTTTCAAAAGATCCTTTTGCTTTAACGGTGACTCATTTGTCGTATTCTTTGTCTGGTTACTTAACTTACATGTCTTATAGTTCTTGTATTATCTTACATGTAAGATTGTTTTACTAGGGTTTCTCAAGGGACAAATGTTTTCTGGAGTGCATAAATGGTTATGATAGAAAGCGACTGACGGGTAGCGGTATTTGTTTCAATTATTTATGTAAATCGAAATTCCATAACCTTTGGTCTTGTACATTCATTTTGCTGTTTTACATTTTGGTATGTATACTATCATCGGAATATCAAAAGGCAGTGTTTTGAGGTTATAGTCACTGTCACATGTCCATCTATATTAAACTGCTTTTTTGAAGAGCTTATAACGTGTAAGTGAGCCAGTCTAATCATTTCGAAGGATTGACAATTTGATCCCTACACTCAGTATGAAATCTCTAACGACGTTTGTGTGCCCATCTCGTGCCGTTGGAGCATTAATGATGCGCCGGGCTTATGAACATCTAAACTGTTTCAGCAACAACTTGAAAGGTAACCAGCAATGTTGTAGGTCTTATTTATTGCGTGACATAAACACGATTTTCTCTTCAGAGGTTAACCAAATGACCCTTAGACTTTGACGTGTTTCATACCTTGGACAGCAGACCCTTCTAGAAGATGGTATTATGGTCAGAAAACAGCTAATAGATTTTCACGGAATCGTGATAGTTGAACAAACTGTTCTTTTATTATTTCGATTGTTGTTGCAACACAGAATATTTACTCATCTTATACAGATGTTAATTGTTTAAGTTCTGGAGTCAGCTTATGTACAGATCTAGAATCGGGAAACTGTCACGAAAACAGCCCTTGATCCTTGGTATATAACATCAAGTGAAGCATTTCATGCCATTACACTTCTATATGATGTTCTTTAGCTATGGAATAACCAAGAATCGTTCACAGAAATTTAACATTGATGATGACTTTGATGACTTGGTTTCTATAACCATGTTTGGGGTAGGGAAGACTTAATAATGTTGAACTATCTTTGATGATCATTGTATTGTCCAAGATATGACATGTTTAAATGCTATCTCAGAACTACACCTTTATACACCATAACGAACACAAAGACTCCTCATATCAACAAAGTTGTGATTTGAATTTGAAGCTGACCCTTCAAATTGTGAAGTATTTACTGGTTTGATAGCCATTTACAATTATTAGCAAAATCGTGTGAAATATCTGTTCTATGCTGAAATATCTGTTCTATCTCTTTAATGATCATGTCTACTGTGTTATGTCGAGGAACATGTACTTATATCATCATAGGTTTTCAAAGAAACATTATTAAATGTGTATTCACCACGGCCGCGCAGTTAAGATCGTCTACTGTCAATAATGATGTGCTAGGGATTGTGCTATTATGTGCAGACATATTGTATTGAAAGAACGTCATTTTAAAAACACTAAATACGTCTTTGAAACTAAGTCAACTGTCATACAGCTTTACAAAGACAGCTGTCGCCTACGAGATGTTATCCAGTATAGGTCACTTCTTTTTAATGATTAACCTGTTTTTTGGAAACGAATGGAGAAATCGGTTTAGCCTTCCGGTCAATGGGAATAGATGAACAGTTTCTGTTAAGACCTACATTACACAAACTTGAACACTCTGATGATTCACTCTTGTCGTTTTACAAAGGCTTAATGTCGCACATTAAACATGAAATGCGTATATGCTATTAATTTAATACTTAATAATGATTTATCTAAAACGTTGTTGTATTTATCATGTTTCATTATCTTAAAATACCGTGCAATACAAGACTCAGCTTAAAAAACGGACTGCCAAGAATTACTTTTGGCTAAGATACTAAAATATTGAAACCGTGACATTACCCCGCGATATGTAATATCATTTCTTTAAACCAAGAACATGTATACTGACTATAAGTTATGATTTGTGTGATAATGATAATCTTTATATACCCTCTTCAGGATTTTGAGAAATATTCTGTTGCACGGGACTCAGTTTATTATTTACTTCCTATCGTAATTCATTTTGAACTAAACATTAGCATAAGATAGATGATCTATAATACCAGAAATGTTCAGGGACATAGCTGGAACATTTTAATGCATACTTTTGAGAATTCTAAAGAAGTCAATTAGTTATAAACTTGAACCAACCGTTTCATATCTAAATTCAGTAAATGAGTCATATTTGGTTTCATTGCCATGACGTTCATCGATTAACCAATCCATGGAATATTTCCTTAAACAATACAACGATGCAAATAATTGAACGAGGAGTCTATCTGCAATGGGGACCATATATGCATGTTGCAGTTAAGGTCTGTGTAATCAATACTACAGGGGTTATTACACTCGAGAGACTCAGACAGAGACCCAGTGTCTTCTTTACTTGTCGTATGGGTTTTATATAGACAGACAAGTCTTCCTACTTCCAATTTCTATGGGCACACGATAAGTACGAAACTAGGGTACCTCGGTTAAAACCAAAACATTGACATATAGCAAGTACTTTAGACGACAATCTATTGTTAGTTTTATCAGTTTACTTTTTTTCATTTACGGGAGATGTTTTTCTTCTACTTGCACAACAAGGTTTGATTATATGATGTGGCACTTTATCTGTTATAATAAACCTTTGTCCATTCATTGGTAAAACTGTACAGATACTGTTCGGTTAGGAGAGGAGCCTAAAATCAATAATGTTAAATCTATGTATATGGTAATCGTCAAGGTTAAGAAATCATGAACTACACTGTCAGCCTTAGACTATACGTTTTGTAACACCTCAAACAATTAGGACTACCATGAATAAACCTAGGCGTAAATTCCCCGACAAAGATATTTTTTCATATTTAACTTACTGATATTCACATCAAGCATCTCTGCAAATGTTTAACAAATGTTAAATGTCTTTGTTTGATAAGTTCTATGAATTTAGAATATAATCAATGCTATTTTTCGGATTTGGATTGTGTCCGTACGTGAAGAAGATTAATTTCAATGTCGACAATTTTAAGTTCAAGGGATAAAAAGACTGCATCAACGATCTAAGATGAAACTGCAACAACACCGATACAAAAATGCTTGGTTTGCACTATTCATTGTGGGCTCTATGGTGTAATCCGCTAAGCTTTCTTTATTGGAGAATATCATTCCAGCTAGAAGAGTTCGATATAGTATGCTTGCATTCCAACACGTAACACAGGAGCCTACTGTTACATTTATCACATCCTCAGATTGTGTAACAAGTTATATTTGTTTGGCCGTTTATCAAACGTGTCTATTCCTACAACAAGCCTTTTTATTTGGTTAGAATAACCTGTGTTATGTCGGAATGGAATGATATGTCATGTTGGCAGTTTTATCAGTCATATCAGTTACATCGTCTTTTGTCCTTATAAATGTGTAATGAACAACCTTGGATATAGCTCGAAAAAATCGATCACATTACTTAAATACGCTTTACTGAAACATGATTCCATCAGTGTTTCAATAATTCATGTTCATCAAATATGGATTTAAAAGAATAAAAATATCTCAATATGTCATTTCATTACAACGACGATTATGTTTGTAAATACAACGATGCTTATAATCATTAATTATAATAATAATTATAATCTTTTCAAGATCATTCAAAAAGCTGATTGATTAAAGCTGACAAATATAAATGTACTCATCATTTTGCCTGCAGGATATGTGTGCATTAAATACAGTACTGTGTTCGTGTTAATCTATGGACAAACCGATTATTCAGCGAGTCTGTACATAAATTTAGCAGTAAGTTTGTCTATGAAGTGATTGTAGTAAGTTATTCCGTTAGTGTCATTTGTGTATCAGATGACACTTGATGGAATTCATATATATGGTATATCCATTTAGATAAAAATTGTATGACATATTGACACCAGATCCAAAGTAAATTGTCAAATCGTTATGATATGACTAATGCTTGAGTGTGGTTTAATCTTGTTTCGTGTCATAATAGCCAGAATGATAATCCGTGATTTCATCTGTCTGTTCAATCGTGTTTACAACAATATTATTCAGGAATTAGGCCACTTTCACAATCTCTTGCATCGACTACTTAAATGTCAAAGTGTATGGAGATTACTGAAACGTATAAGTCATTGCTAATTATTTAGTGTCAATGCCTTATGCCAATTTTAATAATACAACTAATGTATAAACGTTCATGATTTCAACATGTTATAGTTCATGATTAAATTTAATAGAAGTCATATTTAAATTTAAAGATGCCGATTAAAAAATAATCTCGAAAACAACTAACTCGACTCTCTATCGGGTGTTTCAAAGCTACTGACATATTATTTATGTCATTATTAAACCAGAGGGCTCATCTGTGGTTGTATCTTTTGTCAAGCAATATTTTTGTCAACAAATGCTAAGCTTTATTCTTCAACATGTTTAAATACATCCTGTTCGAAACGTGCTGATGTATATATGGTCCACGGTGACACAGTGCAATTTGTAAAGTGTGTTCAGTTGACCAATATCAACATATTCTATTAAAGAGAATAATGACAACTTTGAGTTGTCCTTCAAAAGCTATAATATCACATGGTTAAAATACACATTAAATCATTATACACAATCTAATGAACATATTCTGTAAAACAAGTTTATCTAAGTCATTTAAATTTAGACATCAGTAGCCCCATGTCAGTTTTGATTTTTGGAATCAACAAAACTACAAGTTATTACTTGGTATTGAGCTCCAAACACGTGTCATAAGATATCCTGTAACCTATTCCCTGAAATTATGACGGAGCCAAAACATCATGGATGATTGTTGTTTTCGGTATTCACTGAATTGATCAGAACGACCCGTATGTGACAGTCATCCAAGGTTCAAAGTTTTATCGCGATTGATACTTTTAAGACTTTGTTTTCAAAAACTCAAATCTGTTGTTATGTTGCTTGACTCAATATACCATGATTTATTGCATATCTTTCAATCTCATCTGCAAGTTATACCCACAAAGGTGTCATTAAGTACTAAAATGATTGGAGTTTTTGTCGATTTATTAACTCTCAGTTCCCATATATTCATCATGTAATATCAAATCATAGTGGCATTGTTATAGATTCGGGACATCAGTGTATTTGAAATATTAAACAATCTTTAGGCTCTTTTGTTACTCTACATATAATGTTTTCATCAAGATTTATCATTATTATTAATACCGTCTTCTAGTTCCCTCATCCTGAACCGATTAAGCTTAAAACACTTCTTTCCCCCTCTTAAAAGAATAATCATTGTATGAAAGTTAAACGTTTACATCTTTATAATTTTCGATTTAACTTTAAAAAATGATTTAACACTACATTTCTCTTCTAAATCAAGTTTAAGTTTCATATGATTAAGCATGTTATTTTTTATTCCTCCTGTAAACTTTCCAGACGCCTATACACATTGATTTACAATGTATAACCCATGCTGTTTTGTTTAATGGTGGAATAGAATTATTGTAACATTAGATTCAGCAGATTATTTTAAAAAATATGATCTGATTTTGATAAAAATGTTTATACAAATAACAGTTAAATTGTCGAAGTGAAATGGCTAATGATATGTGTTCCCAATTGAATAGATTAGATAAGATAATCTACTTTCGATTTACCTAAAAGTCAAATAAACTTTTAAAAAAACTGTATAGAAAATTATTGTTTAGAAAAGTACAAAATATCGCTAATTTGCTGAAGGTCGTGTTAATAGTTTAGTGTTTAGCCGAAAAAGGCACAATAGCAGGAAATCACTATATGAAAATATATTAAAATTATTTTTTAGATTTACAAAATGTCACAACGAGATATAGTTTTTCTGTAAAATAAACAATTGCCAAGGCCTGAAATAATAACAATTCTGCAAAGGGAATAGACTACTCTGAATATTTTCTCTACGTGTCATCAATCGATGGGCAATTTAGTTTTCCAATCCTCATCTTATCTGTAATAATGCTGAAAGTGTTTCTTTAAAGCAGAAGAATTAAAGCTTGGCAAATAACTAAAACCAATTTTACTACAAAGTGTAACGATATGGGCAATTAAGAAGGTACAACTGCAAAAAATGTTGATGTAGAAATATCTCTGTATCTGTGTATTTTGGACCCAGTTACTGTTAATTGGACAGACATTTCTTCTTTGTGGTAGACACCATTTCCTCTGATTGTAGTTATAAATCTTGTTTATTGTTATTTCAGATCTGACAATGATTAAACTATTTATGCATTGGAAATTTAGACAAGCGCTCTGTTAATCGTGTATATTATTGTGTTTATGATAAAGAAGCTAAAGAGATGTAACGTCTGCTATGATTGTCATCCTGTCGCATGTTTCATATTCAACTAAGTGTATGACATGATCTAACACATCTTTATCCTACCTCATGTAAGAATCTCGATCTCTGCTTGGTCCACGTGACCCTGGATAAATACTGATATCCCCCTCTTATACCCCGGCACAAAAAAAGCGTGCAGATTGATCGTCTTGAAATGTAGCTTTTAACAAACTATAGTCAACGGGTTTACACTGTTAACGTTTTTCTTTATCTTCATATTTTTTTGTTTAAACATTTGGTAAGATAAATTTGTTATACCATTCAGAAGCGGGGTGTGTGGGGAGATATCAGCCTCTAGCTTGGTGTAATGCAACTCGGCTCGTCGCATAACACCAAGCTCGAGGCTGATATCTCCCCATACACCCCGCCTCTGAATGGTATAACTTATATTAATAATTATATCAATGCTCACACAGGTATGTTGATTTGATTATGAGTTTGAGGGTAAATGATCTTACTTTTTCAATATCTTGCATCAAATCTACTGCAAGTTTACCAATTGATTGTTTTTACACTGGCACTGCATCTCTCCAAGAGGATCAATGCAGTGATCTTCGGTTCTGTTTGATAGCTTCCTAAGTGTGTCAACCTTGATGGCAACTACTAAATCAATTATCCTAGATGTCGGGGCTTTCTTTTCTTTGAATCTATCTCCCACCCACTTGATTTCATAAAGTCAATACTTATCGTTGTGATGGAACGGTCTTTACCTCTTACATCCCTCAGAAATACAAACAAAGAAATTGTAATTCAGTTTAAGCGTTAAGTGTTTTTCATCATTTACAAGCTTAAAGACTCAGTAAATTAACGAATTATTTCTTACGGATACATTTTTTAAGATTGTGAATAAATGTAACAGTCAAACTATCTGCATTACTAAAATTACCTGACTTTCTCCCGTGACACGCGAGTGGGATAGCTGCAAATACTGTCAGTAATGGCGGTTGTGCCGGGCTCTGAGGATTGTTTGGTCAAACACGTACAGTAATTTGTACTCTTATATAAAGTGGTAAGAATATGGTATTTTGCTTAGACACCGGAAAAAAATGTCATAAATATGCCAGATTTTATTTCAAGTCTTTAATTCATATGGGACATATAGTAATCACGGGACTTTTGTATCCGAAGAAGGTTGTTCTGAATGAAATATATGACAAATAGAAATACTTTTGCATAACAGTTTTAGAGAACTATTGGAACATGTTTTATACATAAATGTCGGACCTAGTCTAAGTTTAAAATTTAAAATTGTTTCGATCAAAATTTGGACTCATATTTTCCATTAATAACAAGAAAGGAAAGTCTTCCTATTACAAAAAAACTTCCAAAATTTTATAATCGAACCTTTCTGATTCGCATAAGTAAAGCACTTATCGATGCTCAAGATGGAGACGGCAAATTTCTTTAATAGGGATCGCTAAAAGTAGGTTTTGAAAAAATGCGTCATTATAGAAATGTTAAATTCTGACAAAATCCCACGACAAAACTCAAAGATCGTGAAGTACAGAGTGCGGTTAATCGACAAGAATAGCAATGACATCTCTTGTGAATAACTTAACGGGTTTCCTGACATTGATGTATCATCCCTTTGCCTCCAACAAATAGAACGCCTTTCATCATCAATTTCTTTGTTCTTTTTGTTCTACTGTTATTATGGCCTGGCTATTCTTCCTATCACAAGCGATTAGCTGCCTGTCAAACATTTTAACGTTATGTAACACCTCTGTGCTCTTTTAATGGCTGGAGGTGAAACGATAAATATTGAACTGCTATGAACCTTAGTTTGTGTTTAAATCAGGAGCCTTTTGTGAAACAAGTCCTCAAATAGGTTTTGCTCTAGAATAAAAGAGAAAAATATCAATATGTCAGCATTCATGAAAATGAATTAAAAGAATACTATCATTCATAACGTTTGTCTGTACTTCTGATTGTTACCATTTTAGTATTTGATTTCTTTAGATATCAGTCTAGCTCATGGTGTTGAAGATTGATGAAGACAGGTTTATCGATAAATATATTTTCTGCACTTTCCGACATACATGTATATTCTAATGACAAGGGAGTAAAATATATCTCAAACCCCTTTTATATCACGTGTTGCAACAAACTTGCTACCTTAGAGACTCATGTGCAAAGGAAAGTAATCGCAATTTTAAAAGATTTATCAATATATAAATATTTTCTTAAATTATTTTTTAACTTTTGTAAGAGCACACCAGATTATTCTTTGTATTGAGAAACAGGTAGCCTCCCTATTGATATTTATGTTATGAAAAGGATGATTTCATATTGGCTGAAACCAATTTCATTAAAAAAATTTAATACTTGTCAAGTATTTGTGACAATATTTTTATTAAGGAAATTAAATAGAACTGTTTACCACTCTAATTGGCTAAATTATGATATATATAGGTATAGTTGACAACTGTGGACTTTTGTGCTGTTGATAAAAGTTGGCTCCTATACACGATTGAAAGAAATTTAAGAGATCAATTTATCCAAAAATGCCACTTTGAAAAATCACTATCACCCAAAAGACAATTCTATTCTTGTATTAAGCCACATTTTGTCACTGACAATAATATATTCTTACCACTTAGCATGTCAAGGCATTTATTAAGAATTAGGACAAGTAATCATTTACTTTCTGTAGAGAAGGTAAGATGGTCTCATCATACACTCATGTCCCTCATCTTGAAAGAATTTGCCGACTGTTGGGGTTGGTGATAAATAACACCTTTTATTTATTTGTCCATCATATTTGTATGAAAGTAATAAGTCTGTAAACCAATATTTTATAATAAAACCTAATTTGTATAAATTGCACCAGCTGTTATCGGAGCATATCTCCAAAACTATACATGCTAGCTTCACCAAACTTCATACACTTATCAACCATGATCCCTAGATGTGCCTTTTGAGGGTAAGACCAACATATTATTTTTATTGTTTGCAGTTTCAGTGGATATATGACTAAAAAGTGATTTTATGATAAATTACTTGTCCAGAACATATTTCCAGAAATATGCATCTCAGCTTCACCAAATGTGCTACATATGTCAATCGTGATTTCTGGATATTCCTTGTGATATATGGATTTTTTTTCCTGTTGTTTCTTTGGGGAAAATGACTTACAAAGTGACTCAACAAAAATAATTTTGTCCTCAGTACATCTCGTAGAATATTCATGATAAGAACCTCAAATTTGAAACAAAGATCAACCATTATCCTTAGATGTACCCTTTTAATTGTAAAACCTATTAATGAATTAAGAATTGGGGTTTCAGTGGAAAGAAGACTTACACAATGACTTACTAAATACTCAACTATCATACAATATTAATCAATTTTACTATTTGGAATTCTTTCAACAAAGTGGTGATTGGGGGGTAAGCGAGCTCTGCTCGCTTCTACACTTGTTTCACCTGCATTTCAGTCCCACCTGTCTTAGTGGTCTATCCTACATGCTCTATTAACAAACTTATTGCAATAAAAATTCAATTACCTAGCTTTAATGACTTTCTTTTCGGCGATGAGATAAACCCAGGATTCAGTCTTAACTCTAGAACGAAATTCCAACTTTAATTCTCTTGGTGGCACCAATGAGTTGGCTAACAGCAATTTATTGAAATTGATATGTCAATGATGCGTGTGTTAACCACTGCCTAGAAGCTGCTTTGCGGTGCAAATTTCCCTTTAGAATTGTGAATTTTTTTTCAAATGATGATCATGATGACGAATCGACGAGAACGACATGGACGACGATGATGATGGTGATGATAATGATGATACTCTAAAAATACTCTTAACACTAATACGTATATCTTCAAGGTGATAGGTGATATGAGTTTGGACCCATAAACGAAAGCCCATTGATTTCGTGAGCATATGTTATTATACATTCTGATATGAAACGTAATTTGTCATTGCTTAAAATTGCATATCATCGAAAAATAGGGAATCGCAACAATATCAAAAGTGAATATACATAGTTAGCGTAGTGGTATTAAAAGAACAGAAGCACGTTTTAAGGGATTATAGGGTGATGTCAGGAAAATAGAAAAAAGCTTCGATAATTGAAAGACAACGTATTTAAGCTAAATAAACAGTAAAAAATAAAATATAGAAGTTCAGCCATGCGATGCCTTTTCTTTTACACAAAATAAACCAAAGGTGTTCACAAAAAATATGGCCGCCAATGGAATTTATGGGAAACTTTGTTATTTGTTCTCCCACTATGAATGGTTGGTTTATGAATTTAGCATAATGTACAATTATCCGTGTAAACTTTGAAACATAAAATTTAAAAAAAATTTAATTATTTAAAAACGTTCTTCTGCCAATTTAAAGGTTGCAACGTGAAATATAAACGAATCGTGGTTTTCTATAGTGAAACTTGGTGTCTTGATTGTCTTCAAAGTTATTTGTTTTCACTTTGAACGCACATAGAATTATCAAACAAAACACAGGTTATTGAAGATTTCACGGGCAAGTTATGAAGTTGCATGTACATATATATTATAATTCCTGTTAAAATAACTGTCCATGTGAGGCATTTTGTATCAATATTGTATTTTTCCCCGAAAATCGTACAAATGCTATCATGCGTTGATATATATTCACTTTGTCACTGTTCAATATTGTGAATTTTCATTACCTCTAAAACGTTTATGTATTTAGTAAGTATTTCCATTTCATATAGGTCTATACATAACGTGTTCTATGAAGTTACATTTGAGTGTGGCTTCCTTTTGTAAGTTGTAGATTAAACGGTCTACTTGAAGAACTCGGAGTGTTTGGATGTCTGGTGCATAAGAATTTCATTAACAAGGTTATTACCAAACCTATTAGATCAAATATTTAAGCATTCCCAATTTCCTAAGGAACCACGGGGCCATTAGCAAGCTATCACATATAGTAGCCTTTCACGATCTGAACTTACATCCCGTTGGTTGTTAGCACAGCAGTTTAAAAAGACAAAAGCAATTTGAAATGAAATTTACAAAGCGCATCAACTCATTCTGAACGGCAGTCAAGGAACATGTTACGATGTATGTAAACAAATTATTACTAGCTTTAACTCATTCGATTAGCTATTATGTACATGTTTTCATGTGGAACAACTTTCTGAAATAACATGTTGTTTTTAGGATCGAAGTGAGTGCATTGATATTCTCATGAAGTGTTGTCAATCTATTTACTTATCAAGCGCATTAATAACCAATATTGAAATTAAGACACGAACAGTAAAATTTCCAAAAACGTTTTAAGCATATCTCTATTTTCTTCTACTTGTATTATGCAATTTGCTTTCAAAAGCATATTTTATGATTTTAAAAAGAACAAATATCATGTCTTTATATTTATTGGCACTTTCAATACTGAGCCCTTTTTCATAGCGTATACTTTTTATCTGAGGAATTTGAAAGAAGATCCGCCAAGTACAATTTGTGCAATTCATCTCTGGAAATAGATCGAGCGACATCCATAGCATTATTTGAGCAGATGTCTTTTCATGTTATTGCATCTTTTATCTTCACTAGTATATAACCTTCACTCTTTGACAAACCAGATTCTGAACGAAACGTAATGATATGTTACTACCTAATAGATCTCGATCAATGTATTTAAGAAAATCGGCATGGTGTCTCTCAAAGTATTTAAGCATTAAGTATTTGTTTCAGTGGAGTATGAGTTACACGACTAGGTAAATGAGGATGTCTTAGCATTTAATTAATTATCACCCTTATTATTTACCAATTTCAACATTGAGAGTTAAGTACGCTGGTCATTTATCAGTCTCCATGCGTTGAAAAAGTGTTATCTATGTTGACTTGACTAACACTTAGCTATGTGGACTTAATTAACATATATATGCATGAACATGGTTATGGTCACATAATGCATTAATGTTATCCTTGAAAACATATGTTTACAATTATTGCAATTCTTTTAAAGACGTACCAAATTCTAAACTTCGCTATCATTAGAGGCATTTTTCCCATTCAGGCCATACACTCTTACATTGGTCTCTGTTTGAATACGAATACTTCGAAGGCCAAACAAAAAAGCATGATTAGTTGCAACCAAGTGATCAAGTTACCTAATTGATCGAGTGCTTTGGGCAAAATAGGATGACACAGTCACGTGACATGGCCTATGGATTCGGTGCCAGCAAGCGTTCAATCCAAGACGTGTCTTATTGGTTGAAATTTTGCACACAACTTACATTGCATTTCTTCTACTGATGGTGTTATCGAACTCATACAAAGGATAGGATAGAATGTTATTTCTTGAGCTACATCTGTGGGGAGAGAATTGAAACAATAAAATGGATAATACAATATTGAACACATGGCATATTGACTTTGATATCCGAATGTATATACTTATTTAGGTATTCGTGACAAAATGCAAGATTTTATCAACACGTGTATATCACTTTAGATGTACTTATCTTTGAAAAAAACATCTCGTAGATATCTTCAATATCATCTATATCATAATGGCAATAAATAATTGATACTTCAGAATCAAACCATTACGATGTTTTACTTAGGTTGAATATTTCTAAATTCTCAATAAATATTCTTATCTATTCAAACATGACAATGAACTGCAGAGAACGGATAACAGACACAGAAAACAAAGACCTTTATACATCGAATAACTTAGCAGGATTTGTGACATTGATGTATCACCCCATAACCTCTAACGGATAAACTGCTTTTCATCCTCCGTTCTTGTCTTTCCCTCTACTGTTAATTTGTTCAAGGCTTATTCATGGTTGACAATTCTTCCCTTTACAAGCGATTAACTGCCTGTCAAACGTCAAAATGTTATTTAACACCAAGTGTCTCCACAAGGGTATGAAAGACGGATATAACTGTTGTACTGCACAGAACAAAGCAGGAATTTAGGTTGAAAGCATTTTATAAGTATTGCTTTCTTCATGTACCTCAAGCTCAAGAAAATGTTTGTTAAGTGATAATGAGACGAACTGTTCAAACATTGTAAATCAAGTATAGATCATTAGTTTATGATAACTGATTATTCTTTTGTGCACAAATAATTCATCACAAAAGCTATATATTTTACAAATTCTGTATATTAACTAAGTAAGTTGTTATACTAGAGATCGTATGTCAAGAAATCTTGATGTTTTATTATTTTGATGAAGACTAAAAATCATCTCGCTGATCCTCTTCAATAACTTGTAGCAAAACTTCTGCCATATCTCTGTGAAATAAACCTCAAACAATCACCAAGACACCAAGATACAGCGTCTACTATTAGGAAAACGAAACCCCCAGTTAATGGTTCACCATATTTCACTTTACAGTGCTATTACGAGATCAAAATTTGTCACGTTTAATACCACAGTAATGTTACTCTCAGGCACCAAAGGACACTGGTCATGACACTAGACACTCATAATGGAGGGACTCTAGTTTGTCTGCGTCCTTCTTCGACAGTAAGTTTATTTGTTAATGAAAGATATCATAGTGTTGTTATAAAATATACTTGACCTTAAAACAGTACATCGATGTAAACTAACGAGCAAAAGAAAGTATAACACTCACTTGTTTTCCATTAATTCAATATTTTAAAGAAATAAGATGCATTTGATTATGGAAGCAGACAATAACACCTTTCGGCTGTAGTTTGAATGGCTTTATTGGTGACTGTTTTATATTTTCACTTAAATGTCATCATTTAAAGTAGACTAGGGTAAGAAATGAAATTTACACCAACATGACCCCTACCATGTTCAAAATGTTGTAAATGTGTGCATGACGATGAACATTTATTGATTTTCACACAGAGTATGTGTTATATGTCGATGAAAAGTTGTGTATTGTCAAAATAAATTTAGGGAAATTTAAATATTGAATTTTTAAATATTTTTTTTAAATTTAAAAAACCGCGTAGAGGTATTCTTTTATTTATTTAATGTTTTGGACTAATTTTCCAAACAAGTCATTTTTGGAAAACGACGTCAAAAACTCGAGATATCTGACTTTGAAAATTTTACATATGATAAATACAACTGAGTGTTATACTTTCTTTTGCTCGTGAGTTTAGTTTTGGAAAAATAAGACATGTCCTTGATGATTATGAAGAGTTGATAGTTCAATCAAGGGTACAAAAACATTATGACATTAGATTACTCAACGCATGTCAAGTTAAAGGGTGCATTTGCTGTTTAATTTTAATTGTAAATGTTTCTTACATGATTACATATATTGATCTTTCCGCCACGATAATACAGCCGATACCCAACTGACTGACTGATACCTCATATGCATGTTATATTAAACGTAGTTGGCATATCAACCACTCGCCTGTTAAAAATTTCACTTCAAATGCGAAATACATAACAGTAAACATTAATCCTTCAATACATGCAAGTAGCCATAATCACGTGTCTTGTAGGTCTATCTTACAAGAATCACAAGTATGCTTATGTATAATTGCAGAAGAACAAAGAATGGAACGGACTGGTACGGGTGTTGATGGACAGAAAGGCTGACATGGTGATTACATCACTGAAGATAAACCCTGAGAGAAACCGAGCTGTTGATTTTTCTGTACCCTATCTGAAGACTGGGATCACCATCATTGTATCCATCAGAGAGGGCGCCATATCACCCACAGCTTTCTTAGGTAACCATCACATACATTTTGTATATGGTCTTATTGCCCGGGTCTTATAAACCTTCATTTTGGATACAATGATTGTCGATAGAGGGAAGTAAAAGACCATAGCAAATCGAACGGTGAACGGAAAGTGAAATTTCGAGCTATGCATATGAAGAGATAATCATAAAGTAATAAAACTAATCTTCCGGAAGTAATTTCATATTTTCTGACAATAAAGGCATCAATATTCCAAAATATCTTAATGGTTGATTCCGTCTATTCAGAGTAGACACTGAATCAAGTAATAGTAATGAAAGCTGGTAGCGAGTTATGCGACATTGATAGATCACTCCTTGGGATTCATCGAGTACAGTGACTTTCATTATCACAGGTTTTTTTCTATGTGGTCCAGTTATTTTGGTTCAATGCTTTCTTCTTCCACATGCCATTGACTTTTGTGACACTCGTTCATAACATATTGTTAGGACACATGAAATTTGAATTTAAGTGATTATATGAAATCAAAGGTTCAGCATGATGATTCAATGTGCCATGTCGTCTGTTAAATGTTGCTCTTACTATTAAACAACATAATGTTCATTTTAACTCTTCAGTCTTATGATTTCTGACTAGTGTTTTGTTTCTTAGCTGAATGTGTATAGAAAATAAGGAGGAAAAGCCTGGCGCACATTGGTTAACATGAAGAGTGAAGATTGTTTTATTTTTCAGAGCCTTACGACTACCCATCGTGGTGTTTCATTCTTGTGTTCAGTGTTCATGCGACCGGAGCTTCCATCTTCATCTTCGAGTGGCTCAGTCCCTATGGTCTCGACAAAGGAAACGCTCTTTCAAAGGGTATTAACGCTATTTCATTGATTTTAATGGCTGAAACCTAATTAAATCTAGCATTTTATGGGGAAATTATATGCAAATACCCAAAACATAGGCAACACAAAACGCTATGTTCAAACAAGTATAAAATGGATTCTATTAAGACCTCTCAAAGAAATTTAACAATAAAAAATATTTAATTACAAAAAGTGTTTTGGAGTTGATCAGAACGTTTTATGTACATTGCGTGCGTTATTTTGATGTTATAATGTAGTTTGACAGATGAATGATTTATCATGGTGTTGACGAGATCAATGAACAAATATATCAAACCTGTCACGGAAAGTGTTTTCAAACATAACTTAATTCAGTTTTTGTTGTCTTTGAAAATGAACGAGGTGAAATGAAGACAAGGTTGAATATTTCAAGATGAAAAGAATTTTGCAAATATGCAAGTTTGTTAGAAAGTGTTTTTGTTAAAAGAAATAATTGTGAAACTTTTATGAAAATCTTGAAGTTTTGTCAATCGAACAAAAACGATACTGTTTTAATAGCATTTCTTAGTCACAAATCACGCTTTCATTTGAAAAAGTGTTTGCGACACAAATCTATGAGAATAACATTACAATATTTTTTAACAAAAACTAATATTCAAACAGGAAACACCTTGTCAAACTAGTGATATGTTCTACAAATTGAAAAATACAAAGCTTTTAAAAAGGTCATGCTGTCATTATGTTATGCATTTAACAAATACTTCTGAACTAAATAATTTTTCCTGTATTTTGAAAAACGTCATATAAAGACAATTCCATTATTCACTCATGATGTAATTTCGTTAAAATCATTGTTTTTCAAGTCATCAAACTTTTAAAATAATGGGCAACATTTCTTAGCTATTAACAATTTTCTGGTTATTTAACGTTTACTATTTTCAATATCATTTGATTAAAAATATTACTACTTGAAATATATCTAGATTGTTTTCTTTTAATAGATATCAGGTTATCAATGAATCAGTAGACAGTGTTGATTCAGCTTTGTTTGTTCATGTGTTTGGTTTGACAAAAATCTCAAATATATCGGACTTGGGTTGTTTATTTCATTTCGAAAGTGCAAATAATAGCTTTCATCAGCTTGAAGTCCATCCTTTGAAATACAATTCCTCCTTCCCTGGTGCTTCCCGTTTAATTTCACGCCTATTGACGCTAATTTGAAATTAACAGCATGTTATATGTCCAATTACAATCAAATTTCCAGGAACCACTATAACGCCTATTCGTACTCTAAAATGGACACTGTTTACCGCAGGGAGAACCAGTTTCTGTTGGTTCTTCTCATTATTGTGGATGTATTGTTGGAAGTTCGGATCACCCTATACACATACATAAAACCTTATTTAAGGTTTCTATCTCAAAATCTATTTTAAATCAACATTCAACTGCATTTAACATTTTATGAAGTAAATGAAGGTATCAAAGTTACGCTGAACTTACTGAAGTTACCCAAACTGGTGTTTACCTCGGATTACAGTTAAGTTATGAATTCTCAACATACAGATAGAGACGTACATCATGTACAAAGGATATATTAATACAATTAATCATGTACTTAACTCCTAAGGTGCATCTGTGAAGTTGTAAAAATCGAACATCTTTCAGACGAGATAAGAGTCAGGCGCCTAACAAGTCTCCCATTGGACAGCTTGAAATCTCTAGAATTTATTCGTTCGGAATTTAATCATTATACAATACAAACTTGCTTTGGTCTCTCCCGAACAACTAAGTTTTGAGCACAGACTAGAAATCTTGTTTATCGGGCTTACCTCAATACTCCCATTAACTTTATGTTATCATTACTTATTCATTTCTATCCCTCACACAGAGCATCGGTTCTCTCTATTCCGATCCCTATGGCTAATCTGGGCCATGTTGTTCAGCGCTGCTGTCACTACGGACACCCCGAGGGGGATCTCAAGCCGCTTTATGGCCAACCTGTGGGCTCTGTTCGCTCTAGTCTTCCTGGCCAGCTACACAGCTAATCTGGCAGCCTTCATGATCACCAAGGAGGAATACTATGATCTCTCCGGTATACAGGACTGGAGGGTGGGTACCATACTGTAAATGTATAACATGGCTTTTGATACTTGTATTTATCCTGATTTCAGGACTCGAGTGTGGGTACCATACTGTGGATGTTGAATATGCTTTTTATACAAAGACTTCTATTTATCCAGAATTCAGGACTGGAAGGT
Organism: Steromphala cineraria; assembly: GCA_916613615.1. Taxonomy (NCBI): domain Eukaryota; kingdom Metazoa; phylum Mollusca; class Gastropoda; order Trochida; family Trochidae; genus Steromphala; species Steromphala cineraria. Next base: position 69,930,100 of record OU744721.1, read on the forward strand.
TGGTACCATACTGTAGATGGTGAATAGGCTTTTTATTTTTATCTATCCAGAATTAAGGACTGGAGGATGGGTACAACATAGTTGATACCATAGGCGTATGTACTTATATTTATCACCTAGAATAATTAATAGGGATTTGGTGGACGTTACTCCATCCAGAATATTGTAGTGAAGTGGTTGGTACTCCAAAGTAGATATTATTAGCTCTTTGATACTTTTCTTTCTACAATATTCTACTGTAGGGTGGATGCTAAACATAACGTTAAAGACTTTTAGATCCATCTAGTACAGAAGACTAAGGAACCCAAGTTTGGTGCAAGATTAGATATAAGCTTTTTAATGTCGTTACCTCCATAAGAAAACACAATTGAAAACCAATCCAGCGTGATGGCGACACAAGCTTAAATGTTTTGTTTTATTATTAACATAAAATTAAGTTTTAAGATAGCTGTAATGCCCGAGTGAAATCTAATAGGCATTGGCTCGACTTTAGCATGATACATATATCTTAAGTGCGCGTTACTCTGGCGCCATTTTTACATCTACGATTAAAACTTTCACGTCTGTAGAGATAATTATATTATTAACGTATTTTAAAGCCGGTATAAGTTTCACATACATTGTACGGTTAGGAGATCGGTCAACTGTACATTGGACCCAGGATCCACGAGGTAGACAGCTGATAGGAAGAATACAAAATAAGAGGATTAAATGCATCGAGGCGGCGATGTAGCACGCTATGTAGCCGGTTTCAATTACGATATCTTAACCCTAGAGAATTTGCGAATCAAATGACATTGTGCATCGAAATTTAAGGTGAGGAGAAAGTATGAATTCACACTTTTTGTGAACAATTTAACATATGGCAGCGTAATAGCTCAAAGGGAGCTAGACTTTTGGACATCTTGGGAAATCGAAACGGGAAAATCCTATGAATAAATTTGAGTTCTCATATTCAAAAGGCCCAAAAAATGGACATTTGTGTTAATTATGCACAACTAACAAAATGAATTTACTGTAGAACTACGAGTTCTCTAAAAAGAGTGTCGTGTTAACAATGGTTTATTGAAACTGGAAAAATAAAACATCGTTCTTTAAAACGATAATATTCCTAAAAAGGTCGAGATGTCTGTTCAGTAATAGCCTGAAGACAAATGTAATGTACAATGTAAGAAAACTGTCTGAATCATTTTACAGCTGCAAAACCCAAAGATAATGAAGCCTCCATTCAAGTTCGGAACAATACCAAACGGCAGCACAGAAACCAACATCAGGAGCAATGATATACACATGTACAAATACATGGTGCCCTACAATATGCCCAGTGTCGAGGAGGGCATTAAAGCAGTTAAACGACAGTAGGTATTGCAATGGATGATTCCAAGTAAAAACTTCTGCAGTTCCATTTTTTCAGTTTAGTTATTTGTTAAATATTACTCATTAACGCGATTAATTTGCGGACACTTTGTATATTATGACAAATTAAAACCATTTAAAATGTACTGCGTTTATTTAAGACTCTTAAACATCGTTATACGTTATCTGATAAACTGAAACTAAAATGAACAGCTGAGTTAATGAAACTAATTACAGTTAAAACAGGATTTGTCTTCATCTTTTTGTCACGTTAATGTCACGTTTGAATGTCACTGTCGCTTTGGTAATTACATTCTGTCATGTTGCTCTGATCTCTCATTAAAACTGTTAAAACCTGTTTCTACTTTTGCCACAACGTGCAATGTTTAACATAGTTGCATGAAAACGCTAAAAATAAATTTAAACAAAACGTTTTATTGTATCTGAAGACTTTAACAAATTAATATATCTATATTTTCCTTGAGTATTTTAAGTCGATCAAGAATTATTTTTTGAACAGTTATGTAAAGTTTTTACAAATATCATCAACTCTATGTTGTAACGAACCATGCATGATTGATTTCTAATTAAACATAATCTTTCTGTTCCTACTGGGCAGTTACAAATCAATACATGATGACATATTTTATCTATGTCTTAAAAACCTCTTAAACGTTTTGTATATTAATGGTCTCGTAAATGGTTGAATTTAGTTAAATTTATATATCTGCCTCAATGAAAACCAACTTCCAATTCCAATTGAGATTTTCTACGTGTTTGTTTTATTTTGGTTGATGAACGTAGACAGTATTCAGACACTTAGTTGGTAGCACATGTGACTATGTCTTTCCATTTTAAACAATAAATTTTCAATTCCATATTAATATTAAACAATAAATTTTCAATTCCATATTAATATTATTATTTAACTGTATTAAATGGTTTAACTTTAATTATTGAAAGCCGCCGTTTCTTCTACGCAAAGCTACGTTTAAAGAGTCATTGTTCAACGCGTTCTGCTTCGATGAAAACCAACTCTCAATTCCAATTGTGATTTTCTACGTGTTTGTTTTATTTTGGTTGATGAAAGTAAACAGTATTCAGACACTTAGTTGGTAATACATGTGACTCTGTCTTTCCATTTTCAACTTTCAGTATTATATATATATATACCGTGTAAAATGGTTTAACGTCTATTATTGAAAGCCCCAATTTCTTCTATGCCAAAATACCTTGAGACCAGCCTTGTCAAAAAAGCATTAAGACACAGTTGTACTATTGCCACATTAATGGAGGGTTAATGGTCTTGGCTTCTCCTACAGACAGCTCCACGCCTTCATCTACGATGCTACAGTTCTTGAGTATCAGGCTGGTAAGGACAAGGACTGCCGACTCATCACTGTAGGCAAGTGGGGAGCAATGACCGGATACGGTGTCGCCTTCCCTAGGGGCTCCCCCTGGATCGACAAAGTTAACAACATCATTTTAGAGCTCAAGCAAGAAGGTTTTTACTCGACATTTATTGATTTTGTAAAAGACAGGCGTTATAAATATTTAAACGAGTAGAAAACAAGCCCTTAAGAAATGACTGTGTGTTGTTAAAAAAAGATAAGAATTGAATAACAATGGTTTTAACAAATCAACTTTGTTCGCATAAGTAATCGAAAGAAGATAATATGTTTTATAAATTCAGCACGGGCGTACAATTTTAATCCAATGAATATTTCAACAGGTACTGAATTTCTTTGTCTAAGTTAGTTAACTTTCTTTCAAGGTGAAATGGAGCGACTTCAGAAGTTCTGGCTGTCAGGCGCATGTCACAACACCAAGAAAAAGGACCCTAATTCCAATAGGTTTGGGCAAGGCGTCAAGAGCTCCACACTCGGTATTAGAAACTTCACTAGCGCCTTCATCTTCCTCGCCAGTGGAATTGGTCTTGGCGCCCTCCTGCTGATTTTAGAACACCTTTACTTCCGGTTTGGAAGGAAGCGCTTGAAAAAGTGGGATAAACGAGGCTGCTGTGCTCTTGTCAGCTTGGTGAGTTTCATGGAATGTTCACTTCGACGCCAGTTGCAATTTAAACTAATAAAGTCTCCAAATATCATTTTATATTCGCCAAAACAGTTTCGTGGCGAGCAGCTTTCGCAAGGTATATAATAAGCATTAACCTCAATTTGTTGTTGAAAGTTTGAAACTTGAATTTAAAAAGCTTCGAGAGTGATTTTCGCCATGATTGCGCAGATATCCTTGTACATTCTAGGCACAATAGTTGTTGTAGTGTATGATGAATACACCCGAAACCGGTAAATTTCCTCGGAGAATTTGATTTAAAACATTTTGAACGTGCAGTGAACATTATTTGATAGCTTATTTCTCAAGATTTTTGTTTAATGTGACATATTTTAAGTCTTAAATGATAGGACTGTGATTGTGATTGTGATATGAAGAATAACCATATAGAAAATTCCCCTATTTATCAATTCATTGTCATCACAGGTCTTGAACGTGCGGGATAATTTAAGAAGATACATTATTACAAAATATGCTTGAATCAATGTTGTCCGAAGAAACGGACGCTATAAAGTCAGTTAACCTCAAGTTTAAAAATGTAATTCGACCACCCACCCCCTCCCCCAATGCACTTGTTACGAATATAACTTAACAATACAATGAGTGAATGCTGATACATTTATTCAAAAGATTACAAGCCTCATTAGAAAGTTATACCAATGTGCAAAGATTGTCATATGGATAACCATATAGTGCCAAAACAACGTGGCAAAAATGGAATTTGCAAACACATTCAGAATAAGCCGAAGGTACATTTGTAGATTTTGTACCTTGTAGTCAAGGTAGTGTTTACCGATTATGCTAAACATTTTATAAACCTGTTCTGGATTATTATCGATATCCCTTCGTGACAGATCATAGTCCATCTGTATATATGCTGGCAAAACATTCGTTGAAACGTTAGGGTTAAGCCCGACAATAAAGATTTAATGCCTTAAACCTGTTAACCGTTAACTTGCCATATTCATTTTTCCAACCAACTTTTTTTTCATAGAGTATGGGCAAGTCTCTGACTTTTCAACACTACGTGACTGAGGCTATGGACGCCCATCTACGTCACCGGTGTAAGGACAAGATCTGCCAGGAGCAGTACTGCAAGGTTCAACAGGAACTCGACCTCGCACTTGGCAAGGTTGAGCAGCTGCAGGGGCTTATATCGTAAGTTATTATGGTAATCATTATACCGAGTTAAATCCGAGTTTCAGATGCTTGAATTATCCGTAACAGATATACAGCGAAAATACAAATGTTATTTTAATGAAACACTGTTTATTAAATATCAAGAATATTCGTTTCTAATGAATATGATGAAGTTGTTCTTATGTTACTTCATATTTTAGTCATAGGGTTATATAGGGCGGTAAATATATTTGCATATTGGAAAAATGGCTAAATGGGTAACTGAGTTATTGTTTAGCGCCACTCAGGCAATGTTTCAGTCTTAAGCAGCGAACTTCGGACTTGATTAGATTCACATTTTATTTATTGCCATCATGATCTTTCTTAGCTTTTGATTGAAGTTATCCATAATTAAGATAAGACTTTCTTAGAACAATTTTGCGATGCAGTGATGAAATACTAGAGCAATTAGGGATTTATTAATGCTATTTATACAGTGTTCCTTCCTTTTAGTGACCTACGACAGTCTAAAGAAAACAACTGCGGGTGGAAGTTTAGATCTGAAAGGAAAAGGGAGATAACTGACTCTAATACGTCAACACCAAAGAAGGAGGCCATAGAAAAACATGTCGAAGTTGATGAAGATTTAACGCACAGGCGTCGTCAAGGCAACGGTGGGGATATGACCGGAAGTGAAGCTGCGCAGGTGGAGAAAGTCAGGGACGAGTTAATGAAGTTACTACAAAGTGAATATGAACGTGAAAGTGTGATATGAACATTAGTTGCTGAGAGGATCAAAAGCGCGTTTTCAGGTTATTAGAAACTGATGTTATGTTCTTCCATTGACAGATATATAACAGACCAAAAATGTATATACCGAAATTAATTTGTACAAGTGTCTATCTGTCTTAGCTACGTTGTCACCTGAACTGAATAATTCATTATATGTTTATCATTAATTGATTTATTCAATCCATGAAATTGTATTTATGATTCAAGTATATGTGATTGTAAATAATTAATGTGCCCGCCTGTTCGGTAAACCCGTACTAAAGCTAATATGGGACATGTTTCTATTGCATTTATCTCAGATTATTCATTGGGGTGCAATGATAACCGGCACAGTTTGAATTCTTAATTCTCAATTTCCTTTACAATTGAAATATGATTTGTTTTTATATCGGTGATTTATGCAATGGTTAATGCTTTCTGTAAAAGTGACAGATATTTTTTTGTATGAAGGGCCACAATATATATGGTTTACGGCTTAATGAAGGAATAGTTACTTTAAAGATATGTTACATTCATTTGATTTACACTTTCCCCATTGTTTTTTTCTCCTATTGTAAGTAATGTGTTTTGTCATGTTTGAATATGAAACATTGCCAAGAAATAATGCTCAAGATTGCATCATGCTGATTCGTTGTATATTTTTAATACAACTCATGCAATAATGTGAATATGCTGTAGATATATTTTCCCGCCATTTGGCTTTCAGTGAATAGTTATTTTAGTAGAATGAGGCAGACCATTAATTTAGAATCTTGTTTTTCGCAATACATCACCTTTTTTCAGATGTGATGGTCATTGTCTTCCGTTTATGTATGCATGACTTCTCACTAAATGGGTCCTTTTCTCAAGGACTGTATTGTAAATATCACATTCATTGTCATTTTTCAACAATGTGATGACCTTACAAAAATGTTTTTGAATACATTTACTCTTACTTTAACATTTGCGATATCGATTTCTCTTGTGTGCATCAAAACTCAGTGTGTGCATTTTGACAATCTTGTATCTATGTGAAGTAGTCTTTTTTCAGTGTAGGATAGAGTTAGGACGATGACGTTAATAATGAGGTACAAAGAGGTTTCCTTGAAAATGTTTCGTAGGTTGACGGTTCTAGACCAACATTTTGAGGAATAAAGAAATATATTTCAGTGGAGAAACACATTTGTCCGATAGCACACTTAAAAAATTACCGAAACTCATGTTCTGATTTCAATGTGATTTCCTTAAGAGCATTGATAGGTACTATAGTTTGTAATGTGTTGCGCAAATATTACATTGATAATGTTTTTTTCAGATAATATAGAAATCAATTCATATTTACAATAGCGAACATTTTTCTTTGAGGAATAATGACATTACATAAGAGTTTCAACCGTGTCTGCAGGACGAAAATCCAGTGGTTTCATTATCAACTTTATTGTATAATAACAAAACTAAATACAATGGTAAAAAGGAGTTGTATGTGTTGTTATTGTTGAAGCGCAGCTGTTGCAATGATGACTGGAGATATCTAAACAGGAGTTACTTCCCTTACATCACTTTCGCAGTCACACATTGTCAACCACATATCTCAAATTAAAATATCTTTGAAGTGTCATTGCCAAGTACAAATGCTGCACACAGTCAGATCCATTTTGAAACATCAGTTATGGACATGGTTTAAGCAATTTGTTTTGTCAATGATACTTGGACTTAATTGAGAATATAACTTACCATCACATCTCTTGGAAAAGAATCTTATCTGCAAATTATATATGTGTGATTATTTCTTTATTGTTTTATCCCTGAATACAGCTATGCGAAATTGGAAGCTAATCAGTAACAGCATTACATTACAACTTTGTTATTTCAAATGTTGGAGTCGCATGGAGCAAATGTTAGACAGATTTTTGACACTATCGAGATGATGTATTAACGTACAATCATCATCGAGCAATTGAAACTATAAAATTTTCAAAAGACTTTCTACTGCCAGTTTGTTCACTTTCTAGTGTATCTTGAATTTCGAAATTTGGCATTGTTCAATAGACAGATTGGGTTATCTTTTTGAAATTCGTAAATGTTAATATATTCCATAATAACTCTCTGAAAACAAAATCAGCACAATGACATTGACTTAATGCAAAATTTGACTTAAGTTCAAAACTGTTGCTCAATCATTTTGTAGAGAGAAATTTCTTTTGACCCGTGGTTACTTTAATGACCCACCAAAATTGTAACGGATAAGTGTTAGATATGGCATGCGGATATGTCAATGCAAAATGAATATTAATTTACGTAGTGAAATCATCCGTTTGATTTTCACAATGCCGGGATGTCTCAAAGACCTTCAAAATTACTTGGTATTTGCTCTAGAATACGCAGGAAAGTGAACAATCCGACTTCTTACGATAATGAAAGGTAAACCTACTATGGTTATCACCATTTCATTTCATTTCATCAAAATCCATTAAAACTGTTGATGGTCAACATGCTTGGTGTAATAGTAACTGTAACCTTCAACATAACACAATTACTACAAATATAATTAGATAAAACCATTCCAGGATTATCATCACCATAACCTATACTAATAGAAAAATGACCTTAGTCTATCAAGATCTCTTGGCCAGTGGCTGGAAATCTTTTTTGCTGTAAAGAGACTTACTACTGGAGGGAGCAAATAAGCGCAATGGTGTCAACCGTCTTTTGGTAACTACCGCTGGGGAACGGTCTCTACTTGTGATTGAATCAATACATCTAAATTGTCCTCATGGGACGTTCAATACAAATGAATGTTTTTTTGTGATAAGCTCACGATAATGGTACACTTTTTCAGAATGTCTTGAACAGACACTCTCGTAGATACTATTCGGTGTTGAGGACTTCTATATTGTTATTGATTTTACAACAGTTACTGTAACAGTGAAACAAACAAAAAGCTGAGATTATCTGATATGGGGGAACTGTAGAGAATTTGTTGGTAAATATAGTTGCATTTTTTAACATTTTCTTAGTTATATTACAGCATTCAAGATTTTTCTTTTGTTGATGATAGCAAGGGTTTTACTTAGGATGATCGCTAGTAATTTCAGACATCCCCGACTGTATTAAAGACTCCTATTTGATTCACAGTCATGAAACAGGACTAAGCTTCTTTATAAAAAGATGTTTATGAACTTAAGATATGTACCGTTTCTTTATTCGCAGCGTGCATGTAATATGTTCAATAACCAAGAAATCATGCAATTGCAGAGTACGTTGTATTTTGTACATATCTGCTTCTGAACATTATTTCTATATGCTGATTTATGATGACATTTAAGAACATTCGTGGCCTTCATAGAGGATATTATATGACTATGTTTTACGACACGAGTGCCTAAGTATTAGTATTTTCCGAGGGATATACTGATATTTAGGCACGAGTGTCGTGAACATAGTATGTCATGGGCACGAATTAAATATTCTGTTTATTACCGTAGTCCCTAAATTAAAGAAAATACTCAAAACCTGATTCTCAGTATAAGTTGACTAGCCGCCGCCGGCCCCTATAGATTGTGACGTCATAGGTCAACCGTGACGTCAAAGCACTGTTTTTAACGTGACGTCACAATGAAATGGTGATATTTTGCCCTAGGGCAACATATGAAAAATATGAACCTCGGTATGACTGCCCCCGTAGGTAATAAAGTGGTTTATTTCAACTGTGGTATACCAATTTAATTAGAAGTACTAATATTAGTAGTAAAACTTACTCTCCAAATATGACGAATGGAGTTTTAATGCGGTCAAGTAGATAAACTTGAATATATGATATATTAAAATGATATATTAAAAGTTAACACGTTGTAAATGAAGAAGAACTGAAAGAACTTCTCTGATATAAAGGGAAAGTCATCAGGGGATTATCGGTCTTTATATTCATTAAAAAGACTTCATTGAACAGTAATGTTATCTGCAGGCACCCCACTGGGGAGATAATAGTTCACAGGTGAATGCTTTTTTGTGATGAAGCTAACTTTTGTCGTTTGAGCTTTATACAGACTCTTCAAAATCACTTTTTCTTTACTCTAGGGAGGCCAACTTAAGTGTTATCGATTTTTATAACGACTACATTGCACAAAACGCCTCCTTATATAATGTCCTTTAGTTACAAGGCCTTGAATTGAGAAAAAACTCTACTCTGTATTTGATGTCAGCATTTTTTGATAACATTTTGTTTCAGAAATGTCGGACGCGTAAATTCTTCTATATGATAAGTATTTTCTGTCAAAATATAGAAATGTACCATTGTCATCTGTAGATGTTTTCTTTCTGCAAGTAATACCTGGCTTCATTTATTATTGCATAACAAACTAAAACTATACATATGGAAAAAAGTTAAGCACCCCCAAGATTTTTCAGCTGCAAAAGTTGCCTGATAAAAAAGAAGGCGATGTGGTTGTAGAAATGATCGAATGGTATGATAGAACAATAAGGGGAGAAAGTTTCACCCTGAAACGTTTCGCATCTTTTGGATTATTGCACTCATAAAATTGTTGTAGTTTTATGTAAAAAAACAAGTTACATTATTCTGAGAAAAGAAAGTTGTTCTTGGTAGTTGTGATGTGGGTAATTCAATTCTTTCAAGCCCTCCAGTCAAACTTAGTATCAACATTTTGGTCAAAAATCACTATTTAGACCTCTTACAACCTTCAAAGTAGCAAATTCTCAAATAAAACCCCCCAACATTCAAGGAAAATGGTTTAATAACAAAAGATGGTCATTGTCAACTTTAATGACCACTAGAAATCAATAAGAACTGGTTGATTAACAGATTGAACTCACAAGATTCCAAAGATTATTCCAAGTATTTTTCAAGTCATTTCTTCAATATTTTACAATAACTGTGGAAAAAAGGAATGCCATTTCAACGACCAGTTACTTCCTTATTTTGTAAGGTAAGCCAAATGATTTGATGTGTGGAAGTCAAATTGGTAACACAATTGTTAATTTTGATGTCTGAAACCCATTGTCTATTGACTAGTTTTGGCACTACAGCCATACTCATTTAGGGTGAAATTACGGTACCATTACAAATTCAATCGTATTTTCATAAAATGTCTACATGGACGATCTTTCTTTGGAGAAATTATTAACACATTCTACATTTTTATGTTAAGAGTCACAATTTATTTCACGGTACCGTAACTTTGCCACAGCATCATTTTTTAGTTTTCAAATTTAGGGGGTGCTTAACTTTTTTCCGTATGTATATATATATACACCAAGTCAAAAGCAAAGCAACCTCTATTTTCAAAACTAGAATGTGATGCTGTTGGAATGTTAAGATTAATTGACTAAATCAATCATTCTGAAAAAGTTTAAACTTATCGGACAATACATGACAATCTTGAAAGCTGAAGAATATATTTTTTTTAGGTTTTGTCACTTTTTCAAGTAGTTCTAAATAAATATTTTTTTCATCAATACTAATAAGTTCAAACCTATCCAACAGGGACACTCAAGACACAATGATGAATGAAACAATATATCTCATTGTAACAAAATGAATCCATCGTCCTTTCGAGATGTTTCTAGCTGTTTTCAAGGTATTGTTCAAGAGATGTTCCTATTTATCAACAGCTGCACCACTGTCTGCTACCAGCAAGGACCTATATGTTAGATAAGAGTCAAATGTCAAGGGAATGTAAGAATATACGTTTCAATATACACTATAATGAATCACGAAGTTGCAGAAATAAAACCCATTAACTTGAATGACATGTGATCTGTTCACGTTTGTAAATCTAAAAACAAATCTGAGTATAATTTTTGGTCAAAATATGTAGTTTTTAGATATTATTTAACAAACTATATTTCAAAATCAACCTCGGAAATACATATTTTGTTCAGTGAAACATTAATACAAAGTTAAGTGAATGTGTATTTGAGGTAACCTGAAGAATGTTTTCGTGAAAATAATTTTCAGTAATACAGGCAAAGTTCCACTGATCATGAATCTGAATTTTTTTGCAATTGTTATCGCTAAATATAGCACGACTGACAACTCAGACAACAGGATGCTATCAAATCCTTAATCATGCATTAAAACGAGAATATTTTGGATACAAGGTGCACCCGACAATGATGTACTGACAAGAAAATCATTAATGAGCATTCAGATAATCCTATGATTAGGTGTAATTTTCGGTTTCCGATGATGGATCTTATATTGAAAAGAATACGATTTATATGCAATACACCAAGAATATTGTACAAGCGTACGTCTTACATGAAAAATACTTTTTGTTTTTGGTTATTCATCTACACAAAGATAAAGTTATAAGAACACTTTATGTGCTTTTGAAATGACTTATGATGGGCTTTCTGGTTATGATTAAAAATGCAACTGTGCATAATAACACTGAGATCGCATATATATATATAATTCATTGAATTAATACCTCACTAAGGAAGCTAAATTCAGATTTAGAAATCAAAATAAAAAACTTTTTGTATGTATTCATGATATGATTTCTAGTACATTTTGTGACATATTACTTGCCCGCAAGCTTAGAATTAGCCTTGGAAGTTTTGTTTACTATATAAGTATGTCAAGAGTCAAATGTTTTTGCTAATGACATACACGGTGTTAAATCAGATGAGACCCCAAAGATTGGAGCAAATGTGTACATTGCGTGACAGTGCTGGAGCGTGTTCTACTGAACGATAATTGTATCAACTTCAGAAGAGTACAAACCAACAAGAACGTTGATTTTGGCTTCACATATTCACGTCACATAAATACTCAGACTATCATATAAAGGTAGTAAAGTACCTGATAACATCTCATCTGGGATTTCATCTCTTTCAACTTTTCAAATAATTTTAGTATAAAGACATTCAGTGTGCACCTGTTTAGTAATAAAAACGATTTTAATTTGATTTGGCAACTTGTAAAGTTCACCAAAAGAGTCGTCTCGACTTTCAGGTAAATTACATCTGGTTCTGATAGCAAAAAAAGATGTATCAGTGAGTATATAATCTAAGACCTTAAATGTTCAGTATATCATATACTGTGTTCATTTACCAGGTCTTCATCGCCATAAACACCACTTCAACATAATCTCATTTAGTAACGTAAAAACTAAATCGCAGACTTTTGTAGTTCGCGAAATATTGATGAAACTTCGTCACCCTATCCTATACCTTATTCAATCAAGTTGATGATATGAGGAATTTATCAAATAATAAAAATATTTGTCACACATTTAGTTCAAATGATAGTGATTTCATGATTGTATACCCGTCCATTGCATCTTAATTATATGTTTCATAAATAATGGATTTTCGTTATAAACGTAGATATAAACAATATATATGTAAATAAACAATTTCGAGGGTTTTTGATATATGACACTCTATGGTCTAATGACACCATATGACTATCATGAATTTTCTGTAAAGATAACCATCTTTCTCGACACATTATGGCGAAAGGACGACCAGAGGGAATAAGGCAGCTTTCAGATGCCAATATAAGTTAGATATTAGATAATACAGAAATAAATCTATACTTCATTAAATTAGCACATAAACCCCAAGGGAAGCTTTCTTTTATGAATGAACGATTTATGTATTACGGCTCACTCTTTGGGGAAAACGGTTTTACCTAGAACTTTCTATAGAGGTATTCATTTTGTTATTGAATACGGCTCAAGTTTGTTATCCTAAAAAATAACAATGAAAAGGATGTAAACATATAATGTTTACATATCTTACCCATTGTGTTTCTTAACAGGTCAAGGATAATGTTACAGATACATTGTAAAAAATTGTTACAAATAAATGAATAGTTTATCTCGGCATAAGAGTTTTGTCTCATTCATTTTGGTGAAACAAGTCTTTGAAAAAGCAATATTCCCTATGTATCATTCGATTTGATTAAACTGAAAAAAATAATCATATTTGACCCTCTGTTCTTACAGTCATTTGACTTATTAACAATTTGCCCATTGCACACATACACATAATAAACAGGCATAATTGTGCATAGCTGGCTTTGGACGGTTAAGGCCAATGATTGGGTCAAATTCAGTCATTATTGGTATAACTAACGGTCGTATAACTTCAAACCATTACATGGTCAACTTGTGAATTGTTCAAATGATGCAACACGATAAAATAATTGAATCACAAGAGTGACATTTGCACTCAGAACATCAACTATAATCAATAGTCTTATTGACCTCAGACGGGTTAGACATGAAGGTCTTTGACATGAACTCTTCCTTATAAAAAGGCCCGCTACTATAGGGAGTTTAAAAGCACAGATGTGTGATAAACAGTCTATTTTAATGCCAACACTGGGGATCGATCTCTAGGCCTTATGAAATCAAACCCTCTAAATAATTGTCTTGGGAGGTTACCGTGTACAAAGAAAAAGGTTTTATGTTATGCCAATGGTATTATTTTTCAGAATAGGTTGTGGAGCGCTCTTGAAGACATTGCCTTTACTACGTTGAGGTCTTCTATAAGGTTATCGATTAAAACAGCAGTTACTTTAACAATGTAGCACACATAGGTTGGAGGTTTGCCTTAAGAAAAGCTTACTCGACCTTCAGCTTGTAGGTGATCTGTAGAGATTTGTTTCGTTAAAGCTTGATAATAATGCGACTTAAATTTTATTGTTATATTCCAGTACTCTTAGGGGTTTCTGTTGTTGAAACTAGGCAAGTTTTGGTCAGACTGTGTTCTCATAAACCTCATACATTTTACTTTAATGTAGATTAATATTTAATATAAGATTGAGGTCCACATAGGTGTGTTCATGTTCTAAGGAAAATCATTTTCATCTTGTTATCCAAGTTTCAACTAATTGCACATGTATAACTGTACACACTCATCTCACGTTTAACAACCAAGAAATCATAACAATGACCTTGATCTTTAGAATGAATATGGCAGGTCGACATAATCATGTTTTGACAAGTTAGTTGAAGCAGCATATAGCATTAATAGAGAATATATTTTGGAGTTCATGCCTGCAACTGTAAAACGTCTTTTGAAAATTAGATCATAAATTGTTGAAATCATGATGAACCATTAAGGGACATTTGGGGTTAATATTAACAAAATTATTGTGAAACAAAGTAAACAGGAAACTTGTGTACGACTTGAAACAAATGTGTCTTGAGAATGCCAAAACATTTGTTTTTCTAAACAAACTAGCATTGCGGTTAGTTATCGATGTCTTGAATACTATTTTACTGCGGCGAGCTAGGATTACTTGTGGTATGAGAAGTAAACACTACTTTCCAAATGGCAAAAATGAGTTAAGTAGCTAAACAAAATATTATACGGTATAACAAAAGTGAACATGTTCTAAATGAAGAAGCACTGAAGAAGGGAAAGTCATCAGGGGATTCTCAGTCCTTAGATTCATCGAGAAAATAAGTTCATTGACAAATACTCTTATTTGCAGGCACCCCACTTGGGAGGCTATAGGCCTCAGTTGAATTTGTTTGTGTGATAAAGTCAATGTTTATCCTGAAGACTTGTACAGACATTTTCAAATTCACTTTTTCTTGACTAAAGGGAGAGTGACTTACGTGATGTTATTTTCATAAGGAGTACATTGTAGAGGAACGTCTTTTTACATGTATGTAACGCCCATAAGTTACAATGTTTTGAATTGAGAAGAAACTTCTCTACTCTGTAATAATTTGGGTTCACTTAATGTTTGAGATACGACATACACGTGAGTCTCTGTTGCGTGATAGATAAAGTATGCCACAATAAAGAAATGTATAATTGATACCTATATATATTTTAAAATATCTTTCTAAGTAAGAGTTTCTTTTGTACTGTCAAAATACAGTTTTTTTTAAAAACTATATAATCTTAAACCTATCCAACAGGGACAATCCATGACACAATGATGAATGAAACTAAATATATCATTGTTAAAAACTAAATCCAATTTCCTATTTATCAACAGCTGCACCACTGTCTACTACAAAGAGGACGGATATGTTGGGTTGTAGAGTCAAATGTTAGGGAATGTTAGAATACACGTTTAAATATATACTATTGTGCATCACAAATTCGCTTTAAAAATGTAACCTGAGAGATATATGTGGTGTGTCCACGCATATTTGTTCCCCGCCTCAACAATGGGGGACATTGTATCCAACGGCGTCATATTGCATTAACTATTGAATCAAAGACTTCATATTTGATCACAGCCTATATTTGGGCATTGCACAGTCAGTTCAAATGAACTGGACCTGAGTTGCAAGGTTACTAAGATACTTTGATGTCTTTTGAAGTCTCCTTACGCAATATTTCATGAACCGTTGCTCCATATATCAGCAGATTTGGTCATAGCCTTCATTTGGGGATTACACACATCGGTTGACCATGACATGACCATACATGTATATAGGCAAAAGAAACGTTTCCATAAAAATTTGACTCGAAATCAAGACCCAAGATTACATATCTTGTAGAAGCATTCTCACAAACGCAACACACATTTACAATAGGGTCCTGGCGAATTTTCACCCGAAATATTCAATGAACTACTTTTTTTCCTTTTTTCTGTGTAAAATGCCAAGGGAAAAATCCGTGCTGGAATTAAGTATATACTATGCAAGGAACCCCCCTCAGCACTGTATCCTTCACCAACAAGAATGCCACGTTTGACCTCTGAGAAAGAACGATTGGAATGCTTAAGGCTGATGTCAGTGATGAAACAGAGATGCAGAATTCTGAATCACCATGAAACAACATAGGGTGACTGCTCAAACGTCCAAGGGATACTAGCCAGACATCAGACAGACCACGCAATGCAAGACCATGGGTTATCACGGCCACCGAAGACCGCTATTTGCGAACACTGCACGTCATCAGCAAGAGATGCTTTTCTCCATCTATTGCATGGCAGATATGGAGAGTGTTCTCCGAAAGATAGCATCAAATCAAGAATAGTGCAAAGGAAGAAGCATTTCATATATATGCTGCATAAATAACCATCATGATAATCAAAATGATCTCAATCACCAAGATAACCAGAGTCTATGTCATGAAAGTAGCATGTTGACATCTCAGACGTTTGTGATACAATGATATTGATATTGATCTTAACCCTCATCAAAGCATATTATCCATTCAAATTTGCTGATAAGGGTAATGCATTAACAAACAAGTCTTTATTTTACACAGCTAAAGTACATGTACATATGAAATATGAAACATAAACTCATGTCCAAAAGAAACGACACAATACAAATCCCAAAATAACTCAATCCACTGCAGATTAATAAGACTAAAACATAGTAATATCATTTCTTCAAAGTCAACTTACGTCTATGCAAAATTTGGAAACATTATCTTTTCATGTTTGCGAGAAACATGCATTTGAAAAAATCATCGATCTGGAATCTCCTTAACTAGGCGAGATAGCAGAGAGAAATTGGACATTTTCGCTTGTTTTAAAACGTTCTAGTGCAGTGACGCGTCAACGAATTTATGTCAAATAAAGTGTATTATATCAACAACATTTTTTTCTGACATAAATTCAACACTTTATCAATTTTAAAGTGAAATGACAAAAGTTATGTTCATAAAACAATTTGAAATTTCGATATATGCACCCCATGTGCATTTGAAAAGACACAAAATCAAAAGTATCTTTTCCTGAAGAATGAAAATATGCATACTTCTTTACGAGACATATGCCTGTTAGACACACTTAAATACGACTCTGTCAGGTTATAGAATTTTGTTTCGGACGATTTTGAAAATTTGGTATCGTTTCTTTTGGACATGAGTTTACAAGCATTCTACCCATTTCAACCAATTGTTCATTATTTCATTCGAGTAGACTGCGTGTGAATTATACATTTAATGAATAATGGCTTTCTTTATGAAACGTAGAAGTTTACAATATAAATATATATTAATATTTATATTTATATATTTCGAGAGTTTTTGGTAACTGCCACTATGTGGTCGAAAGACACCAAATGACTATTATTAATCTTATGTAAAGAAAACTTACTTCCTGTTCAGATGATCTTTCTCGACAAACTATGCCGAAAGGACGACCAGAGAGAATGTATGGCAGCTTTCAGATGCAAAAAACATTTCGATATTAGATAATACAAAATCAATCGATATTTCGATAAATTTGCAGATTAACCCCAAGGGAAATTTTTATGTATTAAGGCTCACTCTTTAAGGAAAACGTTTTTTACTAAAACTTTCTGTAGCGGCATTTATTTTGCCATTCAATAGGGCGCAAGTCTCCTTTAGATAAATGCTGTTCAACTATTGTTATTGTGCAGAACAATACGTAAGGGAGTTCAGATATATAATATTTCCCTTCTATGTATACATTTGCTGATGCGCCAAAAACAATGGTACCTAATCTCTTCTTGATATGTAGATATTGTTCAGTGAAATGACCATCAACCAATGACGTCATAATGTTCATTTAATGTGTGACCTGTAATGTAGTGAGTCAGTTTTAAATCGAAAGCCAAATTCAAAATTTCTTCCTTTTATTCCTTCCAGTTAAATGTAAAGACTTTGTTAAAAATTGTCTTAGTTATTTGACATGATACCTATTACTGAATGAGGAATGATATCTGCAGTTATTACCAATTGAATGAGAGCTTGATCCACATCTAATGATAATTATTAGACTGGTGCTTAGAAAGGGGAGAGCTCTGAAACGATTCATCATTTACGCTTGTTACCATCACATGTCCACAATAAAGGTAGACAAGTAGATATTTGGCTGCTAGTTTCAACACTTCAGTGGTCGCATTTGATAGAGCTGGTGTTTCCTAACACTACATAAATAAACTTGTCCCTTTAATGTTAAGCCGTATGCCATGAATGATGAAAAGATCGAAAGCAAGCAAGTCATTATCTGAACATGTGGGGTGTACTATATCATTCAAATATCTCTTTGATGTAAATAATTATTAAAGCTTATTAAACCTCATGCATACTTTACATTCTCTTGGTATGTGTCCCTTACTAGTAGTAAAGCTTCAAATTCATACCCAAAAATAGTTAAAACTCATGAGTCAAGAATTCAGGCAAATATCACATATGTGCATAAATAAATCTGTTTTTCAGTGATGTTTTGATATTGAACTACACTTTATCAAGGAATTAGTACATCATTCTCTATTTCTGCTGCCTATTCAAGCCAGTTGGCTTGGAGTATTAGATTGAGTAGCATTAGATTCCGAGACTGTGTCTATTTATGCTTATTTGCGATGGCACACCTGATTTTCAAATTTAAAAAAAAAAAAAAAAATTGTTTAACTTTTTTTCATTTTGTTTATGTTGGTTTCTATTGATTCCCTTTTCTTATTCCAATTTGTTCCGAAATGAGGAAATTAACATTTACATTAAGATTGATAAAACACAGATTCTATTTTAAACATTTAATCTTGAATTCACATTCTGAATTTTGAAACGATTAATAAGACTGTCGCCAGAGAATATGAGCATATAGTTGAATAAGAACACATGATTAATGATACATACATTTTAAAAGAATAATCTTACTATTCTAATTTACTTGATTGATTACGTGTAAATTTCTGCCCTTGTGACCAAGACATGGAATTGGATATACATATTCAAGGTGAAGTTGTGTTGTCAACGGATATTTCTCTAGATCAAACCTTGGATATAGATATCAACTAAGTATTCAAACATGAGTACGGCAAAGCAACTATTTAATTGATTTATACCAGTTCCTGAATTGTTCATGAAGGTACGCATCGACAATTTTCACAGATGAAATCAACTATTTTTTCCTGTATATATAACTCCACACTCAAAAAGCTTGTGTTTATCTAAAAATGTCAATTAACAGCCTTCTAGCGATTTCAGTATTCCCGAGCATCGGATACAATGTGTATCTTCAAAACATATCTAAATCATTGAAGTAACTGACCGACAAATCAATCTTAATATACTTTACCTCTTCACATAGTTTTGTTCAATTGAGCTATTATGAAAATGGAAATGTCAATGTTTTTTAACAAAACGTTTTTCCGCTCAATGACATATATTTACTTAGTGCTTCTGTTAAATTCGTGAATTGTGCTGAATCTTAATTTGGCCTATATACCAACTGCTTGCATTATTCTTCCCTAATGGAATGGCCACGGTTTAATACAGTGTAAAACATTATATATACGAACAGTAGCCTAAAAAAGCAGTGATGAAGTCAATAGCATATATCAATGTGACAGAGGCTATATATCATCCTCTCCCGACCTTACGAAACATCTCTAGACGCATTACTCAAGGGGTGATTCAATTAGACAAAGTAAAAACATTTAGTGCAACCTATGATTATACATATTTTTTTTCATTGTTGTACAGTGAAATGTAGAACCAATTACATTAATGTTGCTTTAAAATAATGTTTTTGTGTTTATTGTTTTCTTAGCAGTTGGACACGATTAGGCCAGTATGTAGACCAATTGCACCAAATATGTATCAAGAATGTATGTCTGTTTAGACATAACGTGAATATGCACTAAACCCCAAAAGAAACTATCCATTTTTAGAATTCCAATATATTCTAAATTTACTTCAGCTAAATGTTAAGTTTTATGGAAACAGGTCCCCAAAACGAAACATTTCAGTTGTTCATCTCAGAAATTGATTAGGTACGTGATTTTCATGACTTTTGTTGAAAACTGAGAACACACGTTTTTCTTTGATCATTGTTTCGCAAATTCATTATTGAAAGTGAGTTATCAAGCGATCAATTCACATGTGAGCCAGGTCATATAAAACCAAATTTAAAATGCCTAGATTAACCCCAGAACAGCGCGACAGGGCCTTCGGTATGAAGGACATGGGTGCATCAAATGTTCTTATTGCAAGAACATTCGGCTGTCATCGAAAATCCATCGCAAATTTGATGAAACGTTATAGAGACACGGGATAGATCGCGTACAGGTAGACCACGTATGACGTCACGTCGGGAAGACCGATACTAAAGAACTCTCCATCTCCGAAATCGATTCCTGACAGTTGCAGAATCGGCGTCTACGGCTCTCGGGAGGGTGCTTAGTCAAATTAACCGTCAGAAGGAGGTTAAGAGCAGCAGGGATTCGGGCCCGTCGACCTTATTGTGGCCCAACGTTGACACGTCAACATCGACATAACCGATTAATCTGGACATGACGTGTACGAAGGTGGCAGCTTCGTTATTGGCGAAATGTTATGTTCACCGATAAAAGTAGGTTTTGTTTATATAAGCATGATGGCAGAGCCCGCGTTTATCGCCGTCAGGGTGAAAGAAACGAAAATTGTGTTGCAGAGGTCCAGGCACACGGTGGGGGAAATGTGATGGTTTGGGGCGGTATCCGAGGAGAAAACAAGTCGCCATTGGTGATCGTTATGGGTAACATGACTGCGCAAAGATACATTGATCAAGTTCTTCGTCCTGTTGTGTTGCCATTTCTTCAGAATCACCCGAGACTTTGTTTCAACATGAAAACGCGCCTGCACATTCAGCAAGAGCAGTGTCAACATTCCTGGACAACAATAACGTCAACGTCTTGCCGTGTCCGTCACGTTCTCCTGATCTCTCTCCAATTGAACACATGTGGGACTGCCTAGGGAGGCGAATCAGGAATAGAGCAAAAAATAATACTATAAAATCTATTGCTATCCTAAATATTTAAAGATCGGTCGAAAATAAAATTATTTTGTTTTGAGATCGAGTTAATTGCAGTAAGGTGATAATAATCAATTATAGCTACAGCATTGTTGTCAACATAAAACTTGATGAAAGCTTGTGAATTCCTGGTCTAAGACAACTTTAACAGCACATCAATTTTTTATCTAAGCGTTTGAAACGCACATACTCCTCAAGGTTTAGGGGAATATTGCTTTACTCAAATATTCTCTACTAAACCCGTTTCCATTCCCAAAAGAAGTAGCCTGAAAAAAGAGCTTCGTTATAGACATCATTCATTTGGAACCGATGTTTTCCCTCGGGGGGAAAGATCTTAACTAAAAGACTTGATTCATTTAGACTATCAAATACAACATTATGTTGACAGCACAGCCGACGAATGTCACTAAGGCAGATACATACAATCATGGTAAGCTGATCAAGTCATACATGTATACGTCAAATAAATTTAAAGATACATTTTTGATTGAATTGATTGGAACAAGATATTTAGCTCAACCGTTTTTTTACATAAGGTTATACTCTTGCAAAAGAATTACACAATGTATTCACATTTTGCGCTTATTTATCACATATATTTTAGATTAAATATTTTTAGATCAAATGAACTGTTATTAAAAAGCTTTTGAGCTAGATATATTATGTTTTGAATAGTCAAAGTTGAAGCAAGATTTGTTCAATCTTGTACTTACTATGTCAATATTGATATTTGTTAAACGTGTTGAAACATTGGCTGGAATAATGCTAATTGAATAAAATGGACATTGAGAGTCCCCCTGAGAGACAATTTTGTTTAGAGAAGTTCTTTTTGAAGGTGACGCCATGACTAATTCTTTGAGGTAATAGTGCAAAGCAAACTTCACTTACAACAGTTATCAATCTGCGTCGGAAATTCGGTGTTCAATTTGTTTCGTTTCCCTACTACTGCAAGAGTTCAAAGCACATTTAGTTACAGTGACAAATCAGCAGCTTTTTCACAAAGCATTTAGCTACCAATTTGAAATCAAAATCACCTAGAACATTAAGAATCAATATTTATTATTTGATTTTATGTCACCAACTGTTGAACTATAATGTATGCAAACAAAATATAACATGATCAAATCTGTAATTGATACGGGGGGTATATTAACTTTTGAGGAAAATATACAATAATGCAATTCTTATCCAATGTACTTTAAGACTTTTGTAATCATTTTCAACTGTTAAGAAGGCATTCGACATTTACTGAATTTTATTGTATTGTATAATAAGCATTACATATTAATTAACCACAGGTCTGAATAACGAACTTAATGTATCATTTTCTTTCCTACGACCTATGCATTAGCCGTCCACACTTCCATATTGACATTTGATAGAAGTGTTATTTCTGACATCACAATTGAATACATTGATTCCTTTTGTTTTTGACATATGAGAATTATAGATTCAAAACGTGATTCTGTAAAGTGTAATGTAAAAATACATAACAGAACATCTGTTGTATTCTTGGTCATATGGCCTTCAATTCTGAATAAAGTGAAATGAAGTGAAATAACAGAATATGTCAATTTAACCAAATATTGTTGTTTCAAAAAAGATTTACTTTTATGCAATATAAACAAATTCAGAGTGAACCGTCCTCAATGTAAAAGATCAAGAATAACAATAATGTTTTCAACACTCACTTCCTATTCAAGCTTTATTCATTAAATGATTTACCATAGGGATAAACTAGTAACCTTAACTGAGTTTCTATGATTAACAAACCGATTGCAGCCATTATCCGATGAAATTTATACATGTACTCTAGGTTCGTTTGTATCTGCCCTTGCGTGAAAAGTTACCAACAGACTCGTTCTTTGAAGGCATATTTCAAAGCAATCTTCAAAACGCATTTATCAATTATTCTCTTAAATGTTCAGTTTCTTTCACAAACACAAACACGTTATGTCGAGAGCACAAATGAGAAATCAATTGATTTAAATGATGACACTTGAAACTTTAGATGAAACGTTTTGATCCCAAACTATGATTGTAAAATGTACCCGATCTCCTGGTTTATGTTCGTGCCATCATGTAGCTTTACACACATTTGCTTTTCATTCAAACTGATTCAAGCCAGTTCATGAGATCATTTCATTTCGAAGATGAATGGCAACTAGAGGATGGGTAATTGATGAACTATAAACTCTTAGATTAAGAAATGATCATTTAATTGACACAACTTGCAAACAGACATTATTTTTTCTAGATTGTTGTTTTTTCGTCAAGAACAAGTGCCCATTTCTGTGAGTAAATAAAACAATAATCAATATCTCAACGAATAAAAATGATCTATTAAGATGTTTCAGTCAAAAGGGACACTTCGACCTTTTGATACCTTACCAACACTCATGGACTCGATTGGCGTTCATAATTGCAACGTTAAACAGGGGGGATCAATCAACCATCCTCAACGATTGCGATGTTATAATGTTTCTAAGTATCAACTTTTTATTACATTATTTTTGACATTTAAACGTGTTATTTTGACCTAATTCGATTACAGGTCTCATTCAATATAGATTAAAATCATACAAGGTAACTATATATAACTATATCATTCACAATGTTACAAAGTGTCTTTCCTTTATCATGACAAAGAGTATCGTCTTAAACTTTAACAAATTAAAATTTCAACAGAATAAACAATAAGCAAGCTCAAATGAACAGGTTCATCGTTTATATTACTCAGTTGAGGATGATTTCAAACAACAGAGATACATTTCAGTAACTTAATTAAGCATAATTCCTAAAACTACTCTATTTGGCCAAATATCTAATGCAACATTTCCCTTTTTGGTCTTTCCCATTTCGGTGAGTGGCTATTAGACCTTTGGTAATTTAGATTTTTAGGCAAATGACCAGAACTCTTCCGTATAAGACTCACAACTGTAGAGAGTTTAAAAGTGCCAATCGTTTCTGATAACTAACACTTGGGAACAGTCTCTACTTATGATGAAATGAATACCTTAAAATAGTTCTCCGAGGTTATCCTAAACAAATAAATAGTTGTTATGTTATTCTTACTTCTAATGTATTTTTTCTGTTCAAAATATGTTGTACAATGCTCTCAAAGAACATTGTCTCAATTGCTTGGAGTTCGTCAATTTTGTCTTTTTTTTACAGCAGTTACAGTAACAATTCAAGACTCACAAAATGGAAGTTCTCTTCGAGGTGATGTAGCTTACAGATTGTAAATGACCTGTTGAAACTTTTTTGGTAACCGTTGCAGTATCATATCTGTGTAAATATTTTGTTGTTGATACTAGCAAAGCCACGTAATGGATGTTTGTTGATAATGTTAATTGTTGGTAGATGTCATGAATGATATATCCATATGTATATGTGTGTGTAGAAAGTTTACTTTTTATGCAACTCTGATCACAATTGCTCCATTTGTTTTCAGAAACCAAAGAGCCATGTGGAATTGTATTCTTTAAGCGCAGCGAGAACTCTCAGAGCATGTCGTTCAGGCTGTGGGGAGCTCGGGTCAGGTAACAGTTTTCAAGGAAAACTACCACAAAAATCGACATTAAATGAACATTCAAAGTGTTTTTTAACCGACTGTATCCTAGTGATATTGAAACCATGCAAATAGATAACAGAATGTTGTAAAGAAGAAAACAATTGTGTTTAGAGTGAATTAAGTGACTTAACTACGTATATGTGGTGCAGAAGGCATGCTTCGAGTAATGTTTCCAGGGACATTAAATATTTTATAAATTTGAACCCCAAAAAAGATTTGGTTCATGACATTGTTTCATTACAAACGCACAATAATCATTGAAACAGTTATGACCATGAAACTTTACAATGACGCTTTTTAGTGTTCTCCAAGGTGTTAATATTTGTTTAACACAATTAAAAAACAGTAATACAGTTTACTTGAGGTAGATGATGTTAATATGCGTAAGTAGTCACTTGCCTGTGTGCTTTTGATTTTGTAGAGTTTTATTCATAATGTTTTATGTTATGATTAATCACATGCGTTGCCAAAGTGTTTATTATCATGTGTAATATTAATAGACCATTTTCCGCTACGCGAGATCCGTTCAAGGACGGCTGCCATAGCGTGGTAACCGTTGCTAGTCACGTGACATGGGACACGCTACCGCATCAAGACGCTATGTAGATCGGACTCGCGGAAGTAGCCTAAATATGACGTTTTTTTCGCGATATTTAGTATTATCGAACACATTTGATGTTTGAATGCTAAATATTTACGAACTAACGAAGTAACAAAAAGTGTTTCTGACAGTTTAATATTGGCAAATCTAGTATTTTTAGAAGAGCAAATCGGGACGGTCATTTTCATATCTTCGAATATGAAAATAATGGAAAACAATTAGGGCATATAAAAGGGCCTACACTTTACACAAAAATATCATTATCTCTTTGAAAGATACAGTCTACCATTATGAAGTCATATTAAATAAAATAAAATGATATAAAATAATTTTTGAAGTTTGAAATGATCGTATGTCAATCTAAACGCATGGTAGGCCTACACTTATTTTTTTATTTTTTGGGGCCCCGGGGTTTATTCCTTATTTATCTTGATTTCATAGCTGATAATAAATCATTCTTGAAAATGAAGATTTCCCCTCTGAAAGGTGATGAATTTATTTTTCTCATCCATCGGTTATTATGACACATTTCCATTTTCTCATAAGCCGGTTTTGTTCAGTAACTTTACCTGTAAAAAGCCTTTTTTAATTTTACATTGTGCTTAGGGAAAACTGAGAGCTATTTATCATGACCTGTAGGCGTTGGACTCGGAACGGTAAATGTTAAGGAGTAAAATACTTTTTTATTAGATAACATGTCGTGCATCGTGTATAACGTTATGTAATCACATATGAATATACCGAGGAGTAAAAGAATTACGCTTGTTCTCAAAAGGCCGTCCTCGAAGAGACACGATGTAAAATACAATGATAACTAGATGAAAGCGATATAACAAAAATTCACGTGAACGATCTTACAAATAAAATTATAAGATGCTTGAAGAAGGCGACTTACTTTTAAATATTTCCCGAAAACTGCTATTCCGGCGATCGTTTAATATGTTTATACGATCCGACTTTGTTTATTCATCATAAAGAATCATACAAAATATTTTTTGATAAAACATGGGACTCTTTAACAATGCATCCCATCGCAAACATTATTTTTTGTATCCAGTGTTCAAAATATCTACACTGCATTTTTTATACAAAACAAGATTCAGCATCATATTTTCTTTTCTTAAAAATTACACATCTTGTTATATTACTCAAATGTTAATCGATTTGTCATCGTATTGCAAAAAAAAATCTTTCTCCATTTAGATTTTGACATTTTTATGCGTGAATTGTTTAAAGTTATCAATATGAAAAATGTAAATGGAAAATATATTTATTTGTTTCACGTGTGTCCTGACCTAGAACTAAAAGTAATGATCAGAAGATGAAGATGATAAAGCTTTCTGACACAAATAAGAAGAGTGATTAATACGTTTACAATTGACGGAACATAGTTGAATAATACCAGAATCTACAGTCAGTGGCCAAAAGTCTGTTCGCACTGACGTATTTCTCATAGACTTGCATGTTAATTTGCAATTGCGCGAATAATTTTTATTAATTAAACGTTTGTTGATTCATTTTGAAATCTCTACCAGCATGTCGGAAATCATCAGGGCTACAATGGCATAATTTTCATTCAATTACCCATTGATTATTAAGAAATACACATGTTATTTAATAACACATATATGAAACATGCCGATTACGTTTAACGTGGCCGTCAATGGGACAATAAAATTTACAAATTGTACATGTGATGATTAACTTTTTGTCATTCAATAACTAATCAACGTAGAGATTTAGGTAATTTCGTGAACGTAGCCGAGATGATTTCCAAGGCATATGCAAAATATCACAACGAATGGACTTTTATTTAATTCATGAACATTATTCTTGTAATTGATTATTAACGTGTAAGTTTATGAGAAATTACGTTGGTGCAAATTTACAGACTTTTGGCCGCTGACTGTATGTTGTAAAAATAAATATTGAAATCGCTGCGGGGCCGATAGAAAGCGAATTGTTTGGGGTTGCATATGCAAATCTTTATCGACAGTGTCATTTGAACGAGAAATTACGACTATTGCATAAAAGTAAAATTTAAGGGCCAATAGACATTGATTAATGACATAGGAAAGTTTGAAATCGGGAACTATCATCGAAAACCAGACAATGACGCGAGTCAACAAGTCAAACGAAATGTTTAAAAACTTATGTAAAGCAGTCAGAATGGCAGGTTCGAGTTGATAATGTTTGATAGGTTATATAACAATTATTCATATAAATTTTAAGTTTTGAAATTGGCTTAAACGCATATTTTTTTACCGTTACAAGATTTATATTTTCTCTTTAATCTGAAGTAAAGCCTACAATGCTGTTTTTAATGTGTTTTGGGTCTGTTATTTTTTTAAAACTTTATGCTATATTTATAATCGTGTTGTTTACATCATATTATTCTATTAAATGCATGGACAATAATTTGTCCTTAGGCCTATATGCAATTTTCTGTATCTTCATATATATGTTTTTAGTTATGCATTTGAGTTTTTAAGAAATGTAAAAAGATTGCGAAAAAGAGCAAACAGTATAATTTTATGAAGTTTGGTTTAAATTTACATGCTATTGATGACCCTTTTACCAGGATCACGAAAAATTAGACTCAAAGTCACCAGTACTAGAAGGAGCGTGGTTTCTTTTTCTGATCGAGATTTTTATTTTGGGAATCGTAAAGAAATCACTTTAAACATAGATTACTTGTGAACAAGTCGAAAGTTGCATTTAAATCTATAGCAGGCACATCTTTCACGCCCTGTTTGAAAGCCCGATACCATTGCGGTAAACCGGCATTCGCCATTTTGTCCCAAAGCGTGTCCCATGTCACGTGATTTAATCATGTGACACGCCATCCCTATCCCGCAGCAAGGCGAGACGGAAAATCCAGTATTCATAGGCGTGGTTAGGTGGACTGCTCGTTTTCCTTTGTGCTTGTTTCAAATAACTTTTTCAGATAATAAATATCTGCTTTAAATTCTAGAAATCTGTCTTTTTGTGCCCAAGTCAATAGTACATAACAGGCTTATGGACACAAAAAGCTTTGTTTGAGATCGGGATAACTTCAGCGTTCTTCGAGTGACATTCAAGAAACAATATAAATCATTGTGAAATTAAACCATGTTCTCCCCCAGATGCTTCTAGCTGTTTTTAGTGTATTGTTAATTAGGATTTCCTGTTTATCAACAGCTGCAACACTAGCTGCTACCAAGAAGAAGCCATGTTGGATGGGAGGCACATGTCAAGAAAAGTAAGACAAATGTTTTCAATAGACTTTTTAGACAAAAACGTGAATGATAATAGTAAAAAAAGTGTTTCACCCCAGCGGTTTTGATAGGGTATGATAGTTTCGGTGGAAGATAACAGAAAAAGTCACACGAAACTCATTGATGGAGAGATTGCAAAGCATTCTATTGACTATCAAGACTGTAAATGTCCACTCTGACCCCATTGTATATGCTCCCAATTATGAGGTTCAAATCAGTGCAAAAAGACTATTTAGACATATAGTCATATGTCATTTTTTTATTACAAACATTTGATTCATTCAGATACTTCAATGAAAGCTTGAAATTTCCGTCACAGGATTATAGTCCATTAATACAAGCAACTCCTTGTGGTTGTTATTGAGTTTCTGTCCCTTGTTTATCTTCTGTACTTCAATCCAACGGCCTTGAGTTGATTTCTGACAGATCTGACTGAACTGACGCTGAGGAAGCAATTGGTGTTTTAGGGTTGTACTGAAAGTGAAAGGATACCTTCTTACGAGCCTTAGCAATGATCTATACCCTTTAACGGATGTGATACATGATCCGCTTGAGGGTGTGCAATTCTTCACGCCATCTGTCTGTGCATGTTTTCTGGCTAAACTATGTTTGGTAGAGTAATGACGTCGAGTTCTTCTGGCATTGTCCTTGAAAGGTTTAAGGTACAAGGGTACAAACAACATCTACGGGGTGGTATGTGGCGAAATCACTAAATAAAATTTGCGAAGTGCATCACTTTTTTAACAATAAATATATGATCTAGTCCAATATATGTTTGTGCGTACTGTAAGATTATTATCATTATCATTGTCTTTGCCGCAAGGTTCAGATAGAGATATTTGGTGCTTAAAATATGAAAATACTTGCCAACAAAAGTCTATTGATAACATCCAAAACATGCCTTACACATTTTTCGTTTGTTGGGTAGAGGTCCCCGTATGTTTCTATTGCATGACAGTGCTGGGCCGTCAAAATAGTTGTATCATCTACAGAAGAGTACTGACGAAAATGAAGACTGATTTTGGCTGTATCTATTCAAATATGGCATATCTATTCACACCAGTATGATGACTACTGTTACTGAACAGATAAGCGTACATTTTGGAAAATCGATCAAATGTTCATCAAAAGTGTTATACTCATTTCGAAAGCAAATAAATGTGTCCTCATATACATGTAGATGTATAAGTAAGATGTCCCCGATTATTTAGAAGACAAAATAGTTAAGTATGCAAATAGTTCACATGTGTCTATTGATATTTCTAATACCTTTGCATGGAATATCAAAAGACGGACAACTCTAGATACAGCAGGTCCATATATCATATCGGAAAAGAGCTTCTGATGGTATCCTAACGCAAGCAGAGAGACTGAAACACCGCATAACAACGTTTTGAAATTACATACATAAGTCTAAACTCCGATACATTAGCACATAAACTCCCTGGGAGGATATCTTCTATGAATGAACGATTCATATGTGTTTGAGGTTGCTCTTTAGGGGTACATTTTGGATTACACATTGTCAATAGCGACGACGATTTTGTTGATGAATACTGCACATCTTTCAATAAGTTCGCTATCATGAACAAAGCTATGGTAATGACAATGATGTAAAAAGGTAACATTGCGTTATAAACATGTTTCTCCATAAATCACCTTGTTACGTGAGCAGTAATATTTTTTCAATTCGAATTTGAGTTTTGACTCAACAATTCTTTTGACCAAAGGCTTTTACAAATATTGCCAAGGATATGTTAAGAACGAAGAAAAGCCATTTGATTAAGAAACATTGACGTACAGATCCCATTTGCCCTCGACTCTAGATTCTACATAACAGAACATTTAATCATGATAATGACAATGATGTAAAATGGATGCGTTATTAATGATTGTTATACCATTCGGTACATCCTTTTAAAGACCTAAAAAAATTATTGATAAACATAAGGAAAAATTAATTGTGGCCCATGTAGTTGTGACAAAAGTCTTTGTTTACTCTTATTTTGTTTGTTCGTTTTCTTGTAGATTCCATAATGAGTGTTTTAATGCATGATACATAGTAAACAGTGCATAGGATGAATCCGGATCTCCTATTGTATTGTACAGAAGCAAGATAGAACACTATTTTGTTCACTGGTGAAATAATTGGAAGGCATACTTATTTCATTATCTCAAATTATCATTCTTTATAATCATCTTATATTCCCAATTTAGTTTAATTATTGATAACCAGACATTGTGACTTAAACGAAAATTGACTTATCCAATTCAACTCTAGTAAAGGACTATTGTCCGCAACATAGCACGCATATGGAAATACTCAGGAATCGTAATTATGGACAGGATTAATATTGTGACAGCAGAAATTTAATTCTGTGAGGACAAATGTCTTCTGTATTATCTAGAGAAATTACAGATGGCCCTACTTGGAATGAACGTGAAACGTAGGTATATGTGGTTTAGTGGTAAATATAACAGTGTAGAACAAGTACATGTAACAACTTTGGCCAAATTGCTAATACAAAGAGTGTGTTTACCAGCCGAGCGTTACTGAGGACCATAGAACTTTGCAAAACGTTGATTATGTTTATCATTATTTGTCAAGATATCAGATTAAAAAGAAAAAAAATGTCCTATTTAATTAGTTTTACATACCTTTGCTGTTATTTTGATAATCAACATTTTTCTGGAGACATACAAACTCTCTTCAAATTTAATCAAATAGAATTAGCTAGATGTACAACAAAAGCTTTTTACTGACTGCTTTCTAAGTAGAAATATCGTTTCAGCATGTACATGCTGTCCGTTTTACTGGTACTAAGGAACATGTTTAAATTATCTTGGCTGTTAAAATCATGTGCATTAGGATATTCAAAGATATTTTTTATCCAAATCAATGTAGGAATAACCCTTTATCACTGAAACAGTCTTCGTTATCTTTTATATTTCATTCCTGGCAAATCATGATTCATTAAATTATTTTTTTATCGCAATCATATTATCATTATTATATTATTCCAATTTGAAACAACATGAGAGGATGTAAAACTGACAAAGTACCATATTTCTGTTATCATTGCGTATTACAATATCTGTGATCAGAAAGTCTAAAAGGGTTACTTTGTCATACAAGTTCAAAACTCAAATTTCTTTCTATCACTAACATAAAAGATGAAATTAAGATTGTTAATTTATTATTATAAATATATTTATCACTGAATGCCATTGAATATCCTTGTATTCTAAAGTTCGAATTCCCTGTGTTCCCAGGAAAATGTGCCAGTCAAAGATGAAGTGGAACATATTGAAACATGGACAAGTAGTAATATGGTATAATACAAAAAGGAAAATTAAGCTTACTATAGTTTGATATTATTTGCATAACTTTCCCTGTGTCTGGGTGACTTCTGTTTTAGGCTCCGTCTCTTAAAATGAAACTAGTGTCTGATTTGATGAAACAAAACATAACAGACAGTTGTGTACCTTTCATTGATTACATGATACAATAAAGTTGGTTGACATAAAAGTTTTGGTCACTGTATATGATGTATCAATTGCGAAAATACTGATTTGCGACATTTAAATGAACAGAAATGGCGACACATATAATTTGGTACCGTTACTAGTTGCAAATATTGTTAATCAAGATGATAAAGAATCCGTGGTGAGTGAAAAATATAACATGGTTTTAATTAGAGTAAAGTTCACTTACATTGAGAGATATGCTTAGAAATATTTGATACATATAGAGTGTCCCAAAAATTATCTTTGGATATCTTTTTTTCTACACACGAGTCAAAATGTTGCAAAAGACTTCATTTCCACAATACAATAATACATTTGATTTCCAATGTTGTGACGCAATAAACTTGTGATGTCACCATATTCTTGACGTTGTAATTATGAATGATGCCATTACTTGATTATGTAAAACATTGAGATTTCAAGTAGATACCCATGACAGTTCATTGTACAAAATCTTATGTCAAGCAACATCTCCTAGATCAAGCAATATGGAACACAGTTTTTGATTATCGATTATGTCCGAGAGAAACCAAACAAATGCTATTTTGTTTAAACAAAAGTCAAATTTATAGTGGAATAGTTATTTTTGGTAAACGTATGGATGATCTATGGGGATGCGTTTATAACATTTAGCTTTTTACATCATTATGATAATCCTGTTCAAGAACGAAAATGGATGTCGCTATTTAAAGTTTGAGCACAAAACGTTTTCCCTAAAGAGTGAGCTTAACAGATAAATCGTTCATTCATAGAAAAAAAGCTTCCCTTGGGATTTATGTGCTAAAATATCGAAGTATAGGTTTTTTCTGTAATGTCTAACACCTAAAGAATATTGGCATCTGAAAGCTGTCATATTCCCTCTGGTCGACCTTTCACCAAAGTGTGTCGAGAAAGATGAATACATGTATATTTACAAAAGGTTGGGTTCCTTTACAGAAGATTCATAACAGTCTTTGAGTGTCTTAAGACGACAGAGTGTCAGTTTCAAGAAACACTCGACATGTTTATGTACATATGTTGTAAACATCTATGTTTAATAAAGATAACCGAAATCTTTAATAAGTAGCATTAGTGTGCAAATGACAAAAATTGGTCTGAAAACAGACTGAACCATAAACTGAAAAAAGTTATCCTTTGGGGTATGTATTAAGCAACCCATACAAAGTTCAACCATATGTGATATCCGTCCTTCAGGTTGATGTGCTTGTTCAATGAAGTTGAGATTTATTATACCAGGCTACGAAGCATTCATATTTCACATGCTCATGTGCCAAATGATGATTTCATTATTCACAATACTCTTATCAAACCCTTAACAGAATTATTATTGACTGATTGTTGCACAAGAATGTATAGCACTACTGCACTTGTTCATTCTTCCGGCTTGAACACCATCAGAAGCTCTCCGACATGACATTTTGACATGCTTTATGTCGAATTGTCTTGAAATAGATATACATGAACTATTTGCATACCCTCATACTGATTCTTTCTTCTAAATCACAGTTCGATAATCTGGAAATCTGACTTGAAAATATATTCAAGGACACTTTTATTTGCTGTTGTAAAGAGTAAACACTTTTGATGAACAAATGTTGCCAAATAAATGCTTGTCTGTTCATGAACAGATGCAATCACAGCATACTGGTGTAAATAGAATGAAATCATTGAACAAATGTGATAAGGAAATCATATTTACAGTTCAGCGTGTCTCTTAAATATATGCAGCCAAAATCAACCTTCTTGTTCGTTTGTACTCTTGTGTAGTTGATACAATTATCTTTGAGAATATGGACCAGCACTGTCACGCAATTGCTACAAATGTGGACCTGTACTTAACCAACGATAAATGTTTTAGGGTGTGTTTTTGATTTTATCATATCTGAAGCACAAACCATTTTTGATATCCATCTGGATCTTCCGGCAAAGACAATGATAAAACAATTTGAAATCTTACACTAGACACAAACATATATTGGACTAGATCACATATATAACTCATGCTTATTCTTCTAAACTATTATGAATACGTTACAACATCTATTGACAACTTCATTCTTACGTTCACTTGACATTTGCTTCTTATCTAGTATATATATATCCGTCTTGGTAGCAGCCAAAGTTGCAGCTGTTGATAGATAGGAAAACTACAATAAACAGTTAGAAGCATCATGAGAGGACGATGGTTTCATTTCACAATTATCTATATTGTTTCGCTGAACGCTGAACTTATCCCTATCTTTAACAAAAATATTTGTGTCAATGAACCTTTTGTTAACTGTTACCAGGGCAGAAGGCCAGAGTTTTAAAAAATTAAGCAGATATTATTATCCGAGGAAGTTATTTGAAAATGAGCGCAGCGCACCTAACCACGCCTATGAATTAACCACTTTCACATAACAATAAGAACTTTGAAAACTCATTGATAAATCATAACATATATCATAATGAAGACAACCCTACAAAATCAGAATCAAAAGGTTTGTACTAACACAATAACATCATCTACTTCAAGTAAACTCTATTACTTTTTCACATTATAAGTCCATCTTTGATTGTAATTGTATTTAATTGTGTTCTTAAAACTGACAGCCTGGAGAAACACTTCAAAACTAAATTGTAAAGTTGAATGGTCTCAATGTGGCAACGAAACAAAGTCATAAACCTGTTCTTTTTGGGGTTCAAATATTAAAATAAATGTTTGGAGTCCTGAAAAATGTTACCCGTAGCATGCCGTCTGCACTACATAGGTAACATTAATTCGACGTTTCTGAGTGTTTTATTTTCAAGTAAGCCTCAGAAACAAAAAATGTCAAATTTATTGCAATTTTTGGCCAAAAACACAAAAGTTTGTTAAACCTTGAAACTGTTATAAAAGCACATGAGCACATCTTATGTACATGTACATGTAAAATCCATTCCAAATTTGAAGCCCGAGATCATTGTACACACTCTTATGTCAAGCATTATCTCCTGGATCTCAATCAAGCAATGTGGAACGAAGTTGTTGATGATAAATATATATCCATGGTTTGTCATGATTATAATTTTTTTCAAATTAAACAAGCGGCCTTTTCAAGAGTGAAGAATTCTAGATAAAGGCCATCTCATAATCAATCTTATTACAATTGTAGACTTACACCCACGAACAACACAGACTTACGTACTTTACTGGATTTGGATAATAAGAGCTACCCTTTCGCGGAACGCTCAGTCTAATTAATCAGTCATCTTCATACTGTTTCTTTTGAAAATCTATTCCAGAGAATCACGACATCAGAGTCAATTCGGTATTTACTAAAATACAATATACACAAATGAGATTGCAGTGAGTCAAGGCATTTATTCCCCGCATGATGCATTTAAGAATGTTGTGTAAATCTAGAATGGAGAACGAATTTCATTTCAAAATTCATTTGTCTTTGTTCGACACATATCCATGGCAATATTTGTAATAGACTTTTGTCCAAGGAATGGTTGAAATTAAACGCTACTTTACAATGAAACTAATATATCTGCCAATGATTGGATTGTTAATCAGAAAGTACATGGCATCACAAACGATTTGCATCATCAGCAATGACATCTCTATGCTAGGACGTCAAAGATACTACGTCACAAGTCTATGACGTCATGAATTTGCTGACTCCAGAATGCTATGACATTACCTCTCTAGGAGTTTAAGGGTAGTGCAGTGTTCAGAGATGATGCATCATTCATACAAACGTAATGAAAAATGATTTTGGATGATAAATAGAATCTCATCCTCGTGTTTGCTCATATCAAACAAATCAAGACTCGTTGATATAAGTAAAATATCCCCAGCAAGCCTAAGGAATTTGATATTTTTATCATATTTTTTGATATTTTTGATGTCAGAAGATACTTGGGTGAGATTCCCAATATCACAAGTACAAATACAATCATCAATCTTTAATGATACAATATATTTAGGTTCGAATATCATATTTCTAAACGATGAATTGAGTTGTTCAGATGTGTTTGATATTATATCTCTAACTAAGTGCTACCACAACAATACTTCAACTCTTCAACGCTCAAATGCACCAATTGCAATCTGTATAAATGCGCAAGGACAAACGGGAAATAAATTCTTATTTCTTGATGTACATGCATTGCGAATATTGTTCCTTTCAGATGTATATATGTTCAACCATTTGTTACATTCATTCTAATGTGCTAGGTGGATAGCATTACAAAAACAACATCGTAAACCTAATTAAATGATACTCATTTTATAATAACATTAGTAAATTGAAATAATATATCATCTGAAATCTATGTAGTTTTAACCAAAAGTGCTATATTAGCCACATGATCGATGTTTGAACAAACTAGGTCAGTGAATCGGCCAGAGGTCTGAACAAGCATTTATCATTAACACTTGTTACCCACATATATCCCAAACAACCACGGACACATAATAATTTGTCCGCTAGTTGTTCCGCTCCAGCAGTTACTCGTTACACCTTGTGGTGTTTCTTATCGTTAATACAACTCCGTTCCTGTCATGGTTAGGTATGTGTCTAAAACGAAATCACACAAACCATTTCAGAAATCTATGTTTCTTTAAACGAAAACAATCTGAATTGTGTCTTCATCCTAATTAATTTAATCTTTCTTCGTCTATCATCTTTCCTAATGGAACGGCAACATGTTGAAAAAGTGTATTACATCACATATACGGTTAGTGTTTTGAACAGAATTACGAGAGAAGCAATGATAAATGCAATAGAATAAATCATTGTGACAGAGACTATATGCCAACCTCTTTGGACCTTACGAAACGTCTCTAGACGCATTACTCAGGGACGTTTTCAATTAGACAAAATGAAACATCTATTGCTACAGTGTACTTTAATATATCATTTGTTTTGTTCATGAAAATAGGAATAGAAATTGTCAATTTCGCGAACCTAGTTACTAATCTTAATCTGTGAATAGAAGCACAAATTAGTTTAAGCTTTATTACACGAAATATTTTGTTTTAATATACGCTATCTCGTAAAAAAGCAACACACGATTTATCAAATATTTATTAAAAACCACACAAATCAAGAATCTGAACCAAACCAAATAGACACCTTAACCTTGGATTAAAGAATGCAAAAACATCTGGAAAAAGATTGTTACATCAATATCATTTAAAGGGGCAGTAGCACGTTTTTTGATAATTTTATATTTGAAATATATCACTGATAATTCAAAGTTAATGCTAAATGCATTATTTTTACAGTGTCAAAAGTCATATTACACAAGTCAATCATCCATAGTAAGAGGACAAAGTATGAAGATTCACATAAAATCCATTGGCGGCCATTTTTTTTTAACACCTTTAATTCATTTTGTGTAAGAAAAAAGAATCGCATGGCTAAACCTTACGTTATATATATCAACAATTACTGCTTCATTTAGTTTAAATACATTGTCTTTCATTTGGAACCAATAATTTTCATTTTCCTGACATCACCTTATATACCCCCTAAAAACGTGCTACTGCCCCTTTAAGACACATGGCTTTTAGCTCTGGGTTCCCTGCATATGCATATATTTCAAAATAGATTTTAAATATGCAAGAGCATTGAAATTATTAAAACAACATATCACAATTAAAGAACAAATTGTTACCTTTCCAAAATTTGCAATTTATATTGCTACAGGAGGTTTATTTTTAAAAAGGTTTCTCACTAAAACTTTTATAATTTAAGTTGACGTTTCGTACATGATTGAAATGATGCAAGTTTAAATCAGTTCATCAGAGGCGAATGAAATTTCTTTAAAAAAACTTCATTGCCAATTTACATTGCATGTTTATGAATAAGTGGTGATGTCAAGCAAACAAAAACAGTAACGGAGGGGCACCGTGGAGATATATGCTAATGAACTCTTCACAAAGGGACAGTGACAGGACTCCGTGTTACCAGATACAGCTTTGCGTTTTAAGACGAATGTTTCAGGATCAAAGACCTTCAGCGAAGGTGTTATTACTGAGTCAAACAGTGCGTGCTTTAAATCATGTTGCTGAATTATGTATAAAGGCTTGACGTGGGCTGCCTTGAGAGTAAAACGTTTATCTACTTAGGCACATCCTATTGAAGCTATATTTGGGCAAGCGTATTCCATCCAACCAGTGAATTTTCCTACAAAAATAAATGGCCGATCATGTATATCTTACTTTGTAATGATAGGCTCCGAAATTCACAATTCACTATGTCACATTGTAGAATAATGTACACCAATAATTTACCATACAATACAAATAGTCTGTAAAAGATAGAACTATATTTTGCCACCAATGTAGCACTGTCCCCTGCAGTTAGGAGATATTTCAAAATAGTTTTCAGATATGGAAACGCCATCAACATGCTTTGGTGACCTTAGGAATGTAGTGAAGGTCATCGAACAATTGCTTGTGTAATTTTCATATGAAGGCTATAAATTAACTTTACTCTGAGTGGAATAGTTCTAAGGGAAATTGTCAAAGTTGTGTGGTGACCTATATATACTGTGCGACGATAGCTTAGACTCATCATCAAATGATGCCATGAATTTGTAGTATTGGTGGGGATGGAAAAAATTATTTATGCTATCTCAAACCCTAACTTATTACCAAAGTATCTTGCATTTGTCATTAATGGATCTTGATTAACATGTCCATCAAGAAAGTTAACTGACAAATGCTCAGGAGAAGTCCATGGACTTTGTTGAAAAGACAATTTTTAAGTCATTAGGACTCCATTCTAAAGAGAATAGTTTTTCATTATTGGGGGTCGAATAAGAATTTTAAACTTTCTTTAAATCGTTGTTACGGCGTTTATTCCGAGACATGAAGAATAGAGACTTTAGTTCTTAAGAAATTAGCGATAGACAATATATAAATATCACAATAAGCAAATCTATAATTCCCCAATGTTTGCTGTGGCCAAATATGAAAACACTGAGTGAAACAATTCTTTAGATATCGGGTAAACAAAAGTTTCAAAAGTGGTCAAAGTGCCGTGGTGACCTTGAAAATAAAGTCAAGGTTATCCAAAGTGATTGGTGTCTGCGTAGTCCCCCAATGTGCCATAGTGTCATTGAAAATAAGTTCACGGTCACCGAAAGTGTCTTGTGACTGCGTAATCCCATTCTCTCCCCACAAAGGCAGATCAAGTCATGTTGATTTAGCCTCTGTTCTATTACGCCGAAATCCGTTGGTTCCGGCAGTTTCCCCTGGCGAAAAAACATTGCTCCACAATCCATTTGCATTTCTTTGTCAAATGACAACGCTTTTCGCATGAAAAGGGTAGTTCATATCACAATGCTTTTGTCTTGATTCAGTAGCCAAAACGATGATTAAAAAACAGCGTCGCTGATTGCACAACTAATTTTGATTGCCTCCAATCAGGCATCTCCCATTCTATCCCACAAAGTCGGCGTAATATAATCTGCCTCAGTGGGGAGAGAATGGCGTAATCCCACAATGTAGGTTGTGACCAAATTTGAAGATATTGGGTGCAACGGTTCATGTTATATCGCGTTAACAAGAATCCTTACGTATGTACGAGCAGACGCCGCTGAATACATAGTTCCTCGTTCTGCGTTTCGGCAGGGGGCAATAACCAAACTTGAAGTACGATTTATCGGGCTATTGATTAATGATAAGTATTTGCTAAAACGATTAAACCATTGTAAAGGAAAAATGCGGTTTAGGGTACTTCTCATCTTGTGTTCAGATAGAATACAATGAACACAGAGATTTCCCACGAGGGATAGATTGTTTAAAGTAGTCCTTGTTGAAAGAGTCATCAGTAGTTCTTTGGAGACATGTCACAAAGCAAACATCAATTACAACTTTTATCAATCTTCCTTGTAAATCGTGTGTACGTTTTGTTTGGTTCCCCTTTGTACTGCAAACAACGATGTGTTCACATCAAATGCGGACATTGAAACATCAGCTTTCAAATTGAAACCCAAGATGGAATTTTGAAATCAAACTAGAACATGCAAGCTATTAGCCGATTCAGTTTGCTGATGAAGAATCGATATTTGATATTTGCTCCTCTTACTCAAACCGTTGAACTCTAAGTTTGATTGTATCATTTGTTCCAGTTATTAAATTAGATGTTTCTTTTATGATGATTATAACTTTTCAAAAATGGCAAAGGATAATCGGTGATACAAAAGTCTACTTCCTTAACTTCAAGGACGACAAGGTATCGTTAATTAATATCACAAATTCACGATTCAAACTTGAATTTTTTTCTTTATCTAAGCTACTTATGTGTTTGTCGTAAGGATGTCTTGTCTAGAGCGCCAATCAATGGATTGGCATGTTTCTGTTCCATGATATGCCCTATGCTGACTTCCATTCTGTATAGAAACTCTCTAGACTGCAAGTGAAGAAAAACATTTGTGCTTAACAATAATTGTTAGCTAGTGAAAAAATACCCACAAAATTACGTTATTCTGCTGTTTTGATGTGACTTGAAAATGATAGTCAAAGAAAGCTGACACAAATTGTATTTGTGGTTATTGTCCTGCAACCGTTTACTATTTTGTCTTTGAATTTTCATTTCATGATAAACAGAGGGGAAACTTCATCATTAAAGCGCATACTTAATACACCATGTCTATCATTACCGTAAAATGTATATTCTTCCTCTTCATAAATTTTATTGTTGTTGATACAACGTTTCACATGAAAAGTTTAATGGACTTAAGATTGTAGCATCTTCATTCACATTTTGCATGTAAGATTAACAATAACTATAGAATCATAACCTTGTAAATGCATCTTGAAAACACGCTCGACTTGTTCATTCCCTAATAAAGAAAAGGTTTATTACTTGAGATGCAGCATATAGGATAATTAAACCAATGAACAAAAGTAACTGTTAGTTTGGGGTGTGGGGTCAATATTATTATCCCTTCGGTAGACAATAATATCGATTGGTCCGTTCTATGAATATTAATGGTCGATTTAAAAA
Organism: Steromphala cineraria; assembly: GCA_916613615.1. NCBI lineage: Eukaryota > Metazoa > Mollusca > Gastropoda > Trochida > Trochidae > Steromphala > Steromphala cineraria. The sequence continues at coordinate 69,971,078 of OU744721.1, forward strand.
ATGAAGTTACAAATGGATTTATATAGCGTTAAATACACGTAGATATCTGAAATGAGGTGAAGTGATTTTGGGTTTTACGCCGTTTTCAATATTATTTCACTTATGTCGCGGGTGCTAGTTTTATCGCAGGGAGAAATCCCGCAACACCACTGCATGGTGATGAAACCTGCGAGTAACGGCTGTAACTAGCGAACCATGGGTAGTATTTCACCCAAACCATACTGCGTGTAGAACAGTTCTCTTCTGCACACAAAGTTGCAGGTAAGTTATGGTATTCGAATCTCGGACCGCTTGACCCGAAGCCGAACCACTGCGCTATCCCGCCCCCGTAGATATCTGAAGAAGATAGGATATTGAAAATGACTATTAATATTCGTGAACATATTGTAACTGTTGCAGAATTGAAGGATTTGTTCCGTTGTAAAGGCACAGTCATAAGTGAATTCTCAATCTTTTGATAGTCTTTATGAGAAAATTATCTACAAGTCATGGTTGTTATTAATTTGCACCCCCAAATGGAATTCGAGCCATGGTCGAGGGATGAATGTTGTTTATGATTAAGGTTATGAGACGTAAGTATGAGATGATATGTGTACAGACACTTTCAATGTAACTCTGTCGTTACAATAGGAAGGCTAATAAGAATGATATCGATTTTATAATGTCTTCAATGTAGAAACGCATCCTTGTGTAAAGCCCTAATTTCCAAAGGCTTAAACTGGATACACAAATACTCTCTTGTATTCAGTAATTGATGTCAAGATTTGTGGAGTTAACGTTTTGTTTGTTTTTACACATTTCTTGACAGGAAAGTCTTAAAATATATTTATTATTTTTAATTTACCTTCTATGATCACAATTAACTGGTTATATTTTCAAAAACATAACAAGTTTATTAATAAGAAATGTCGCTTAGTATTTATATAATTCAATGGTCTTTGGCGTGTATGCTCTGTAACCACTTCGGTTGTATTGTCATTTTAGTTTTGTTTTTCCAAAATGCTTTAACTATCCTCATAGAACAGTTCAGTCTTCTTCAACAGGGGCAATTCAAAACACTATGATAAATATGTATCATTCTACACTCAGGATAATGATTTCATCGTTCAATGGAAATGCATCCAGCTGTTTTCAAAGTTTTTCTTATTCTTCAGCAGCTGCCCCACTGTCTGCTACCAAGATGGACCACATGTTAGATAGGAGTCACATGTCAAGAGAATGTAAGAGCACATTCTAATGTGCCTCATGTATAAGCTTTTGGAAACTAATATTGTTGCCAGTTTGATGTCACAAGGCAGTGACGGTGTTGGCCATTTCTTTGATAATTTCATGATACCAAAACAAAACTTCAATAGCCTAGATAAAGTCGTTTTGATGTACATTACATACGTAATTTGAGGATTGATTCCGGTTGATAAAGATACACTCAAACATGTACATTCTGATAATATGTCATACAGAAAGTTGATTGATTCTAAATTTTCTAAATGGCATATATTAGGCGAAAATAATAAACGTTTAAAAATGATTTTGGGTGTAACTAATGTAGATATGTACTTGAAACATCATTTGAAGAAGGTATGGTTCCTAATTTAATCTCGTATGCTGACAGATTATATGATTACAATAAAAAAAACTATCAAATTTTGAAATAAGCGTGTTTCAGATAATAAAGAACTTGTCAAATCTATATGTACCACACAGCATTTTAAACCGCGTAACAATATATATCGATATCTTCCGCGCCTATGATTACCGAATCCATGTGTTGTTTCTCTTGATAATACAGATGGGATCTGTCATAGAATTCCATTGCTACCTTCACAATAATAGTCCTCTTCGAAATTCTGATTTCTGAGATTGACCATATGTTTGCCCTGTATATAACATAAGATGAATATATCTAATGGAGGAATTCTAAGTCACAATGTCTGGTCATCCAGAGGTAAAGTTCATTAAAGTGTGTGAGTTGATAACCAATCATCAGGTAATCAAATATAATTTATTTCAATAGTGACAGATTATCGTTCTGTCTTATTTCAGCATTTGAAAATGAAACAGGAGATATCGATTCAGCTTTTACACTGTTAACTGAATCAAATTTAAAAAAACCACTTATTATGTCTAACGGCAAAAGAAAAAAAACCACAAGGACATGAATGTGTAAGATTATTTTGGCATTACAACATAGGAGATAATGTATTTCTACATTATTGTGTTCACCTATTCTAATTAAAATTATTTTGAAAAGACATTTTGTACAAAACGTACAAAATATGACTTTATCCTGGAAAATGTTCTATAATATCGATGTTGTTTTAGTTTATGTTTATGTTGCATTTTGTATTGCAATACATTTTAGCTTCATGGCGTTCTTGCTAATTCGCAATTTAAGAGTAGAATCAAACTAGATACTTTATATCAATGTCTCAAATTGTGTTTTTAAAACACGGATGTTATTTGCATCTGTACCTTTTAGATCTCTAAAACCAATTGTAAATAGTTTCGTATGCAAAAAATCATTAAGATGATGCGCCATCTCTGCAAAGCTGATATTTGCGAAAAACTTGTATTAAAAAAATGAATCAGAACAAATATGTTTTTCAATTCTATGCTCACAAGTTTAATGGATACTAGCATTAAAAGTTGTCTTACAAATGTGCAATTGTAGTTGTAATTGCAACATACTCATTCAGTTACCGTCATGACAACGCGGTATCCTATATTCATCAGATATATTCAAATCACAATATGTTTTCAAAGTTGCATTTACCCTTGTTTCGCATTAATGCGAGTATACCACGATGATGCCTTAAACTTCCTAAAGCTAACATGCATCGACCGATTCCGTAGCAATCTGTACAGCATAGTGAGGTTACAAGGACAAGGATGAACTTTTTCCAATCTTTGATATACTTGTAGTTTCAATTTTGCTTTGTCCAAAGGTACAGTACACCAAAACCATTAATGTCATTCCTGTCAATATGTTATGGGAGCTGCTATCAACAAAGACTTCGTTAAAAGTCGTGAACATAATCAATAGTACTGTTCTTCAATCAATCAATCAATCAATCAATCAATCAATCAATTATTCTGTGTGTGACAGTAAGTTTATATATTGAGACACTCGCATAGTAGTTTGAAACAATATATCACCCTGAATGCAGTTTCTACCAATAGAATGAGGTCTGAATGTACATTTTACCCTATTATGTTAGTTGGATGAAGTCTGAAACATTAATTATTTACACTTGTTACATGCATATGTCCCAAACAACGACAGACAAATAGTTATTATGCCGCTTGTTTTTACACTTCAATGGTAATCTGGTGATCATTATCACTTAGTATACAAATTGGTTACTTTAATGTTTTATGTATCATTGCCTATTCAAGCGCATTATTTGTAAGTAACCAGTTGTAGATAAATCAGCATTAGACTTGCAGACATCGTTAGATAATTTCAAAGATTGTGACATTTTATGATTAATGCAATATAGCTGATTTCTCAATTTTAGGATGAAATTCTTAAATATACATTTAACCATTTTATTAATATTGTTAATGATGTACCTGAATCAGTTATTATCAATATATAATTCTTCCGAATGAGGACATGTCGTTAAATATCATTTACAGTTTAGATTTGCTAAATACAGATACTATTTCAATCATTTAATCTTAAATGCTCACACTGAATACGTAATGCTTAATTTTGACAAACGCCTAGGAAATATGAGAACATAATTTATTTAGAAGACGTGATTAATGCTTCATGAACTTGATTTATAACAATCTAACTATTTCCAGATTCAGTTTAACATCCTTTCAAAGCGCTTAGCTTGAAATCCTACCAATGTGACCTCCGACTTTGGAATTGGAAAGTTACATTCAAGATGACGTTGTGTTATTATTTCAAGATTACTTGTCAAAATCGAACCTTGGAAAATTCCCCTTTGACTGTTTTGCAAAATAATTTCTTTTTGTTCATTATGTTTTATCTAGTTTGTAATCTTCGGAATGCTGTGATTAAACTAATATCTCATGAACCATAAATGCTTGAGTGTTTATCTATCCAAATACAGGTACTTAACATTTTAAATAGTATTAATATATTAAGTACTAAGTTCTTATCTTTTATGTTATTGAATATAGTGTTCTTAATATCACGACCCTTAACAACATTTAAGTTTTACATTTACTTGTGTACATATACATTTACAGCTGCTTAAAAAACTTTGCTTCATTGCTTTGAAACTAAGTTTGACTCATTTAATCGGATTTATAAACTCTGAGTAAATGATTTTTTTAGATGAAGAAAATACTTGTTCTTATCACATTCTAAACGATGCTCATAGAACTCCTTTTGGAAGACAAGGGTCAAAATAAAACATAATTCATTATTAGATAAAATTACAGTTTCAAAAGATATTTCTAAAAACGTAAGGATTTTATATAAAGGACCAACATTTATTACTTTGACGGAAAGTTTGCAAAAGAGGTCTTCAATTGAAAAATAATTTGCACACAAAAAATCTGTCTAAACTTTGAAGATTTATTATACAGGGATATCTTTAAAGGACGATTGATTTTCAGATTCAAGTTCCTGACGTCCCTCACTGTTGATAACCGTGTCCATTTTTGAAAGCAATGTGAGGAATAATATGCTTTCTGTTTATTTTAAATTCTTGATTTAATTAAGATACTGGTAAAAGTTTTATTTGGTAAGACGTTTTTAGCGCACTAATCACCAGCTCCCTTCTGATTGTTGTTATATTTCCATTAAGGCTCCAGTCCTACTGTAACATTATTGTCTATAGGTTTCCTGCAAGCCACTGGGGGCGACATTTTCGGAAGAAATAGCTCATCGTTATAGTGTTATCTATTCGAACAGCCGTTCATATTTTCTTTTGGTAAGCACTGGCATTGGCTATCAAAAACATTTGCATCAAACGTATTTATAAAGGTTCAACATCAAACAGTTTTTTATGAAACTGTGCAATCAACAAAACAAATGGTTTGCTATAAAAGAATTTGAGACTGGCTTTATCAAAACTAAAATCCATACTTCAATAACGTCACTAACGGAGGTCTACACATTGGCAACAGTCTATGTTCTCTTATCATATATTTACTGAATTGAATTTTGTTTTTCATTGATTTAACTCTCTGATTTGCATTTGCAATTTGTAAAAGGAATGTCAAATTAAGTTAATCTTGATTGCGTATCTTACGAATATATAGATATGTATATCTAAGCATACAAACCAGTACATATTCCATAGACTACTCATGTATGTGATCTTTTTTATTTTACACTGAATCTCTGTGATCGATTGACTCTGCACATTATGAATGTTAGATACAAGTAAATGAAAGGATGATTGTATCATGACAAATATTCGATCAGATTGTCGGTGGGATACTGGAGCCAATCACAGCCTGTAGAGGTGGTCTTTTCTGGGAATGGGAGATTCATATATTCAATTGTTTGATTTTTTGTTTTGATATAAAGACAATTAGCTAAGTTGACTGTAGGGGTTAATCCTCACAGTAGCCATGTAACAATATATTGTCGTAAAATGTTTCTATTCTATAGCTGTAGCACATCATATAGCTTTTAACGCATTAAATTTGTATGAGATATGTCACCCTTGTATTACAAAAAGTCTTTTCTCACTCAGTCATAGGTATTTTACTTATAGCCTCAACAAATAAATGAATTGGTCTGAATCTTTTTAAAAAGAAAATAATCTTGTTTTCCCCCACAATTCTCAGACACATTCAATTGATGCCATATTTGGCTCATCGATCAGCCATTGTACGAGCCTAGAAGTGCAACATAGTACTGATGTCAACAAAAATCCAGTGACAGTTCTGGTCAGCACGTAATTTGCAAAGATACCTCAAATCAAACGCAATGATTTCGTTGCATTTCTTACTTTTACATGGTCTGAGTTAATATCAAAAACGACATCTGAGTGAGGAATTACTTTTGGAGTTCATAAATAAATGAAAAAAGCACAGACAAAACTCAGATTGTAATGATTCAAAACACTGAAAATGCAGAAATGAAGTTTGAACGTTAGCCAATATAATGATTACGACAAGATACTCACAAGAAAGGTGAATATATATCTATTACAGAAGCTGTCGAGCAAGAATGTATTTTCTAGGATAAACACAACTTGTCTGTAAATATTCTAAATTTGTTTCGCTGTAGTCTTTACCAAATAGAAATATGCCATAACTAACCAAGGTTAAAGCAAGATATGTTAATTATTGTACCTTTCATGTCCATATTGATGTTAATAAAAAGTGCTTAAAATTGTAAAAAAGTGTGCGGGCGAAGTAAATTGAATTCCCGTTTCCTGATAGAAGAGAACAGAAGAGTTTCTATGAGAGAAGTGTTGTTTAAATGTCGCAATGGCTAATTCTTTAGAGAAATACTGCACTGCACAGCAAATTTCAAACACAACGTTTATCAATATGCCTCCTGAATTGGGTGCCCGTTTTGTTTGGTTTCCCTTTCTACTGCAAACATTGAAGACATCAAGGCATATTTAGGCAGGTTGACAAATCAGCAGCTTATTCAGAGAAAGTTCAGCTATCAAAGGGAAACCAAAGATGAAACATGGTTAAATGAAGCTAAAATTGTAATCTCAAGTAAAAAACAGAGTTTATAAATTGAGAATAAATATTTGATATCTAATTTTCTGTCTCACGCTGTTGAACTTTTATATCAATTGTGCATTTTCATTCTAGAGATTATTATAACAAGATCCATCTGTAATGGAAATCCTTAACAAAAACGAAATCGCTGAAATCTGTGATTGATTTCGGGATTATTATAACTTCAAATAGTTGTAGAGGTGCATCACTATTTAAATATGATAGTGCTTTCCTTTTTTAGTGTACTTGTGTAATAAAATGTAAGATGATTTCGCTCGTCCTTTAAGTTAAGTTTATTTGAAATATGTTTATTAAGATTATAAGATATTCTACGATATCCAAAAAGTCATATTTCAAATGAGAATACAATAAGGTAGTAATTTGGGACCCAAAATAGCCGCTGTTGTATATGTTCGCAACTTCGAAGCGCCCATCATGTGACGTCAAATGGAAATTCGTTACGTCAGACCATTGTTTCATGCCGTCAAACTCCTTAATTTAACGTCACTCGAGTGGTGATAAAATCTACCGCAACTCAATAGAGTGACACAAAATGTTATCACCGCCGTAGCCAGATAAAGGGTTTATTGCACTGATAGAATAGAGTATCTCACCCTCAAGTATATAATGAGATATTATATTCGCACTAACTTGATAATACAGTAATGAAACAAACATTTGCAATGCAGCTCTTTATCCCCTGGGATCATAACCTAACAATTAATTTCACAAAGTTATCCAATTATTTCCATTGCTTCATTTGACACAATTGATTTGAATATATCATGAAGCATTTGTCACTAAACAGAGAATAAACCAAATGTACTTGTCCACTTTTATTACAACTGAAGTAAAAGGTATTGTCGTCCAATACATGTAGCCTTGCGTCATTTACGATTTGACTCACCTGCAAACGTCGGTAAGACCCTTGCATCAGAACAGAAATATTTCCGCTCTGAAATTGAATAATTCGAGAAGCATTGATTAATAGAGGAGCATTTTGCTCATGTAGCTGAAACATTTATCCATTCTGGAGATAATCTATATCTGCATAGAACAGGAAGTATTTTCATAAATGTAGGTCAAAGACATTGCAATGTGTGCCGCCTCTAGAGGCTAATAGGTTCACAATGAATAATGTAATCATCCTTCAAATGTATGTAATAGGTTAGACACGTTCATACATGTAAATGATTAAAATATTTCGTAAATCATAAATGATTTAAACATTTCGTAATGAGAATATGAGTATAGGCAGAACATGATATTACAAAGATTTGGGGTTATACAAGTATATCAGATAGTGATTCCCAAATATTTTGATTTGCGTACCAATCGAATCAATCACTTTTCTGTTCGATCGTATTAATACTAGACTTTCCTTCACATGATAAATCAAGCGTGATGTCGTGATATTAAATTAATCTCCTTTTCAGCAATCACTGTCTATTCAAACTATATTTGTATGCCAGTAATCAGCTGGAGACCAATCGATAATATAGTCACATTCAATATGATAAACTGCAAAGAAGACTTATTCAGTGTCAGAATATGCCTTCGTTAGATTAAGAATTGATAAATGAACTTATTGTAATTTTTTTTTTTTTTTTCGATATTTTGAATCATCTTGTTTCTGTTAAATCCTCTTTCTAATTTCATGTTGTTTAATATTTGAAACCAATCTGTGAATAACTCCTATTTAAAACACTTAATCCCAAAGACGCTCTAAGAATACGCAAGAGGTAATTTGAGCGTCCCGTTTAAACACCTCCAGTCACCTCACACTATCAACAAATGTTAAGACGTGCTTCATCATACCTGACAGTGATTTGGAACAATCTCGCGGATTTTACTTTCCATTTAAGACTGTTTCAAGGCCATCCGCGGAAAATGTTCTGTAAATACGACATATTGTAAATGTTAATGTTAACATTCATCGCCGGGTATATTCACAACTTTCATAACTCTAGCAGCAAAGTTTCTTACTGGAATGAATAGATCAGCATTGCAATCAACTTTTTGATGACAATGATACATTACTTCTTAAATAATGTTTTTGTAGCAACCTTATTGTCACGCAATGACTCGTGTGCTTGTGTGTCCTTGATCTTGTTAGGTTGCGAGAATATCACCAAGAACGGCGTACTTTGATGAGTTTTGAGTGTCATTGAAAATACAAATGTATTGATCAAATATCTACAAGTGTACTTTGATTGACGATAAGACTAAAACAATACCTTTAAGTTAGTAATGCTACACACACTGGTAGCGACGACGAATTGCTTTACAACATCGTCGTTGTTTTCTGTGCGGGTTTGCTCTCTTCTTCATCAAGTTGTCAAACATTAATAAACAAGAATGATAGCCCCGGTATCGTGTTTTAACTGGGTTGTGTTTTAATCATGAACTATATCATCATAAGTATAAACCGGATTGCACCCTTGAATTGTGTTACCAAAGAAAATATACCACAATAGGACTGTCCCTTTACATGTGACGTATCAATTGCTTTGATATGAAATTCCTTGTGATTTAAGTGTGTAAGTGCTATAAGTTTTCCTTTCAAAAGGTTAAACTGGCTTTGACTGAACAAGCATGAGCAATGGTGTCTAACCAACGGAAGCGAACAAAGAAATGGTAACTCAGTTTCTATCATTTTCAAAGTGATGATCCGATCCTAACATTGCACTTTCGTGAATTGCCCTCGTAAATTCGCTCTTTGAAGTCATAATTCAAAGCCAACTTGAGAATAAACATTTAACATCAATTATTCCTTTACATGTAGGATATGTTTCTCCTCAATTAACATAGAATGTTCAGACCATGTAAAATCACAACCGAGAAAGCATTTACTTAATAATAATGACAATTTAGTCCTAAGATGAACATAAACAATGATAGTAACATTTCCCCCAAACACCGTATCAATAGTTGATTATCAACACAGGCTCTTTTTGACGAAATGATAACTTTCAGTAGATCATGACTAAGTTCCTAATTGGTAATTGGTTAAATATTTGAACATCAAGTGTAGTATTTTGTGACGATACCCCTAACACTGAAATAAAAGTTTTTGACAGTCATGATAAGGACGTAAGTATTAAAAACATTCATAGTTTCATTTTATCATGTGGATTTCTAATTGATGTATGCCATTAATATTGTTGGCTGACTATTTTAAGACTATCCGCTATGTCTGTCTATGTATATCTGTACAAATGAAGCTGTATTGGAGCGGCCTTAAAATAAGCACTCCGGAGCTTGTTGGCCAATCCTTTCATGTATCATTTCATGAATAAAATATGTTTAAATCATATGATATACATTCTCTCCCCACAGAGGCAACTCAGTCATTAGCTAATTCAGGTATGACTGAGTTGCCTCTGTGGGGAGAGAATGATGATATAAGGTGCCTTGTTCTTATTTGATTTAACGTTTTTATCAGCCCACAACTTCTCATCACATGCTTTCCCCTTTGATCTTTAATCCTATTATAAGATCTTTTTATACTGCAAAAACTATATTGCAATTTTACGCTATCCTTAGCTCATATCCAAAAAAGCTATCTTCGCAAGAATACGTCATGTTTATGAATACTCTTTAAGAAAATAGAAAGACATTAAATATTGTTTACAATAAAAAAAAATTTATATCATTTAAAACATTCGTTCATTACAGAAACATAAGATCACAAAGGATAATAACACTATGTGGCAAAAGTAGTAAATCATAACCTGACCACAATGGAAACCACGATTTGGTTCATTTTATCATATGTTAAACATCTATTAACAGACTTTAAGATGAGGAGGGTCTTTGAATTGGAATGATTGTAGCAGGATTATCAAATGCAACCTTTATTTGAAAAAAATCCACACACAAAAATGGTCACATAATTTTGATGAAGCTGAATCTTAAATAAAAAATTCACTATTTATCATCTATCATACTTAAATGTGATTGTGTTCATTACGCTAGGACCAATTTGATGATTATCCTGTATGAAAATGTTACCTACTTAAAATATTTCATAAATACTGTTACGTATAGAATTCAAGTATGCAACTCGGAGAGATGCTGTGCTTTGATGATTAACACTTTACATGTTAAAGGGTAACCATTTTATCAGAGTAGTTAACATAAACACATTTGATATGATTATAATGATGTCTTCAACAATTTGATATTCAAAACAATGATCCAGTTAAATTGAATGTCAAGCAAACACATTTGGCGCTTTTCCATCTCTTATCATTTTTGTGAGCATGTCATAACATTTCCATTGAACAAAACCCTGTTTGATGCACTGCATGACATCACATACCCTCAGTGGTGTGCTCCTAAATCTTGTTAGAAGACATATTGAATGAAAAACCTTCATCACTATGAAAGGTTATGTATGTCATACTATCTCGACCTAAGTTGCAAGTATAAGTCCAAGTACATGTATAAAACACCATTCACAGCCTTACCAATGTTTTTATTTTCTCTGAAATATACACAAAGAACTTAGTTGAGCACCCCCTATGTTTTTAGAAAAAAACTTTTGCTAATAAACCATACAAAGTTCCAGAAAAACAATTAGGGTTTTTCGATAAAATGATCATTTAGCAATGTAGAAACGAAACTTCACTCAATTTACGATTCACTGTCTCTTGATAACTTATTTCCCCCGACTTGGTATTTTTGAAAATCCAACTTTACTTATAACTGAAAATGAAAGTAAATATTTTTTGCTACAATATGGTAATGATAATTCTCTTGACTGAATTGATGATTTTAAGTAAGGACCTCTTAGGAAATGTTCGTCGTTAGAGCAGTATGAGCCTTCAAAATCACATAATTATCAAATATCAAATTTCAAAAAAACTTTCCTAAGAAAATACTGGCGACTCTTTAAGATAATGTCTTATCTAAAGGGAGAAGAAGTGTTTGACCCACAAGTCCAACTCAAAGAATCTCAAATTTACTCACAGATTTAAAAGATTTCGAAATTTTCTCTATTATGGTTGAAAAAAGTACGGAAAATTCAATGTCCTGCTAGGCTTTTATCGTGCATGATAAAAAAGGTTTCTCTACTTGAATGTCAACTAGGGATCAGAAACGTTATTTTTGATTGAAAAAATCCACGGTTTCATGGGTGGTTTTTCACCAAAGACAATAGTTATATTTTGCCAAATTTCAGTGGTCTCACATTTTTTCTCATATTTTCAATTATTTTGTATTATAAGGATTTTTACGTCAATTAAATAGTAAATAAAACGGCAATTGTTATATCTAGAGTTGTCAATACATCAAACATATCACAATATTTTAAAAACTCCCAATTTCATTTTACAAAATGGGCGGTGCTTAATTAAGTTCTTTGTGTATATATGAGCGGAGATAACAGTCGAATTTCTCAACAAAAACTAATCGCTCCATGGTGGTTTCCTTTCAGGTGCTCTGCTGTAGTTTTAGTTTTATATTTATAGTCTCGACGAACATTACTGATAATCAATATTTGCAAAACTAAAATAAAAAGATGTTTATGTTCGAAAGAAAAAGGGTCACACAGATGGAAAAGATCACAGATGAAGAAAAAGTACTTCATATTCAGTCATGAACGTTACCATGATTTATGATACTTATGTAAAAAAGTGAAGCAATAAAATCGTTCTTTCAAAACGACAGACAGCTGCATAATGTTTTGCGTAGTAATACGAGAAATGTTTGAATAAACTTTCCTCAAATATAATTTTAAATACATAACCTTTTGCAAAATTTCAAAGTAAAAAAGCTTTGTTGTAAAACTTGTTAACACACACAATTGTGTTTGATAAATTGTAAGTTACAGTTCATTTAGTTTGATAATGGAAGACACTGGTCATCAAAGACATAGATATGTCCCTGTGACAGACAGTTGAATGTAGGTTTCTTTGTTGTCACCATGTCGAATTCTTTGAAAACATGCTGCAAAGCAAACCTCAATTACAACATTTATCAATCTTCCTCGTGATTGTGTGTTCCTTGTGTTTGGTTTCTTTTCTACCGCAAACAGGAAAGAGTTCAAAGGACTGTAAGACAACATGAGAAATCAACTGCCTATTCAAAAGGGCACTCAGATTTAAATTTTCAACCCAAGATGAATCGTTGTTAAATGAAACTAGAAATGTAACCAATAGGCCAAATCAGCCAGACGATTAAGAATCAATATTTGATGTTTGCCTCTCGCTCACAGCGCTGAACTTCATGTTCGATTCTGTGCAGTTTTGTTAGAGACCTTCAGAATTAAATGGTGATTTAGTTTGCCGATGGTTATCTTAAGCAAATATTTTTCGAAATTCGTGTTTGATATTGGTCTATCTGGACTTCAAATTGAACAAATGATCAAGCTGTAAGTGTATATTCGAAATGTTTTGCGATAAATCAAGTGGCGCGTAATGAACCCAATATGTACAAGTTGGATATGAGAATTGTATGTTTCCTTTCTTATCTAAAACACAAACGATTGAAGATTTATATGACCATTTGAGGTTAAGATGACAAATTGTAACAATGTCAAGCACTGATGACAGATTGACGGGTTTCTGTTAGATTGGTGATGCCTTATGCAGCCCCTGGCGTAGAAGAGTAGCATTTACAGGTAACCATAGTGTCTGTGGTCTCTTGACGGACATTAATGAATAGATTAGGAGTGATCTGGCTGGAGATCATCGTGCACCAACGAACACAAGATCGAGTTTATATAAAAGATAGCGCAGTCAACCGCAACGCATCTACTAATTCATCAAAGTGCTGTCATATTTTTCTTCCAAACCTTCACAACTTTAAGTGTCTAAGCAATGTTTTTGTATTTGATCAAAATGTCAGTGGAAACATTTTTAGGTAAAGAAAGGAAAAATTGCAAAAAGAATGCTTTTGAATAAACGCTTCATCTCCCGTTAATCTAGGCGAATTCATATCCAAACCTTAAATAATTAAAACGGTGTTTACAGAAAAATGGCCGCCAGTAGATTTCCTATGATACTTGACATTTTATGCTAAAACTGCGGATGATGGTGTTTAACGATTAGACGTATTGCCCTTAGAAGATAAGGGACAAGGTACATACATATACAGAGCCTCATACGTGTGCATTTTGGTCGTTTGTATTGAACGAGTAGATGTCATGGACGTGGAAGAACAACGAGTTCGAAGAACGAGTTGTTTCTCCGCGTCCATGACATCTTCGAGTTCAATACAAACAACCCAAATGCAAATGTATGACGTTCTGTATTTATTATATACTCTCTTTTTAACTTTTTCAAAAGTAATTTTGAATTGCTTAAATAATCCGAGACGTCGCACTGCGCATTGATACATAATGCGAAACAAGGCGATTACCTATAACATAAAGTTATGCATTGGCGTAACCACCAAGTCTTCTTGCTATTGTTGACTTTTCCCTCCCCATCATGGCCATGCCAATGGCCCTCTCCCTCTCTTCGGCAGTCAAACGTGGCATTGCTTTAGTGCTTTTTCGTTTGATGTGATAGCAAGTTACCATTGTCATGGGTTTATATTGAGTTATGTGCATGAAAATTCCATGGAAATGAAAAAAACGTGGTTTTGACTTTTGGGACGCAGCACGAATATTAACAAATGCATCAGCTTGGTTCTTTGGAAATGTGTGTGTTGCGTTTGTGTGAACTGCTCCTGAAAGTTAAAAACCTGGGTTCGAATCCATTTTGGAAATATTCAAAATTTTATGGTGACAACTTTCTTTTGATCGTCAGTTTAGGTTCACAATGATTAATGTAATCATCCTTCAAATGTATGCAATAGGTGAGACACGATCATAAATGATTAAAACATTTCGTAAATCATAAATGATTTAAACATTTTGTAATGAGAATAGGAGTAAAGGTAGAGCATGATATTACAAAGAGTTGGGGTTATACAACTTTATACAAGTATATCAGATAGTGATTCCCAAATATTTGGATTTGCGTACCAATCGAATCAATCACTTTGCTGTTCGATCGTATTAAGACTAGACTTTCCTTCACATAATAAATCAAGCGTGATGTCGTGATATTAAATAAATCTCCTTTTCTGCAATCACTGTCTATTCAAACTATATTTGTTTGCCAGTAATCAGCTGGAGACCAATCGATAATAGATTCACATTCAATATAATAAACTGCAAAGATAAGACTTATTCAGTGCCAGACAATGCCTTCGTTCAGGCAAACACACGTTATTTATAGATCAAGATTAAGATTTGATAAATGGACTTATTGTGATTTGTTTTTTATCTTTCGATATTTTGAATCATCCTGTTTCTGTAAAATCCTCTTTCTTATTTCATGTTGCTTAATATTTGAAACCAATCTGTGCATAACTCCTATTTAAAACACTTAATCCCAAAGACGCCCTAAGACTACGCAAAAGGTAATTTAACCATCCCGTTTAAACACCTCCAGTCACCTCACACTATCAACAAATGTTAAGACGTGCTTCATCATACCTGACAGTGATTTGGAACAATCTCGCCGATTTTATTTTCCATTTAAGACTGTGGCAAAGCCCTCCGCGGAAAATGTTCTGTTAATACGCCATATGTTTAATTTGAATGTTTACATTCATCGCCGGGCATATTCACAACTTTCAAAACTCTAGCAGCAAAGTTTCTTACTGGAATGAATAGATCAGCAGTGCAATCAACTTTTAGATGACCATGATACATTACTTCTTAATATACTTTTTTGTAGCAACCTTATTGTCACGCAATGACTCTGTGCTTGTATGTCCATGATCTTGTTAGGTTGCGAGAATATCACCAAGAACGGCGTACTTTGATGAGTTTTGAGTGTCATTGAAAATACAAATGTATTGATTAAATATCTACACGTGTACTTTGATTGACGACAAGACTAAAACAATGCCTTTAAGTTAGTAATGATATACACACTGGTAGCGACGACGAATTACTTTACAACATCGTCGTTGCTTTCTGTGCGGATTTACTCTCTTCTTCATCAAGTTTTCAAACATTAATTTACAAGAATGGTAGCCCCGGTATCGTGTTTAACTGGTTTGTGTTTTAATCATGAACTATAGCATCATAAGTATAAACCGGATTGTACCCATGAATTGTGTTACCAAAGAAAATACACCACAATAGGACTGTCCCTTTAAATGTGACGTATCAATTGCTTTGATATGAAATTCCTTGTGATTTAAGTGTGTAAGTGCTATATGTTTTTCTTTCAAATGGTTAAACTGGCTTTGACTGAACAAGCATGAGCAATGGTGTCTAACCAACGGAAGCGAACAAAGAAACGCTAACTCAATTTCTATCATTTTCAAAGTGATGATCCGATCCTCACATTGCACTTTCGTGAATTGCCCTCGTAAATTCGCTCTTTGAAGTCATAATTCAAAGCCAACTTGAGAAAAAACATTCAACATCAATTATTCCTTTACATGTAGGATATGTTTCTCCTCAATTAACATAGAATGTTCAGACCATGTAAAATCACAACCGAGAAAGCATTTACTTAATAATAATGACAATTTAGTCCTAAGATGAACATAAACAATGATAGTAACATTTCCCCCAAACAGCGTATCAATAGTTGATTATCAACACAGACTCTTTTTGACGAAATGATATCTTTCAGTAGATCATGACTAAGTTCCTGATTGGTAATTGGTTAAATATTTGAACATCAAGTGTAGTATTTTGTGACGATACCCCTAACACTGAAATAAAAGTTTTTGACAGTCATGATAAGGACGTAAGTATTAAAAACATTCATAGTTTCATTTTATCATGTGGATTTCTAATTGATGTATGCCATTAATATTGTTGGCTGACTATTTTAAGACTATCCGCTATGTCTGTCTATGTATATCTGTACAAATGAAGCTGTATTGGAGCGGCCTTAAAATAAGCACTCCGGAGCTTGTTGGCCAATCCTTTCATGTATCATTTCATGAATAAAATATGTTTAAATCATATGATATACATTCTCTCCCCACAGAGGCAACTCAGTCATACCTGAATTAGCCTCTGTTCTATTACGCCTATATCCTGGGGTTCCGGCAGATTGCCCTAGCGGCAAAAAGTTGTAACTAAAAATATCTCCCTTACTTGCAGCCAATGATAAATCCTTTTAGATATCCATGACTTGGGGAGTTCTTAACGGTCGTATAGTGACATGGAAATTATTATGTCTTTATGTTTATTTTTCATTAACAGTGTGGGAGGGAAGATGTTTTGTTTTGTTTTGAACTGTTTTATAATTGTGTAAATTATTATTTGTTTTATGATAGATTTTATTTTACTGATCAACCAAATAATAACTAATGGGAAGGTAAAAAGCGATGGTTATAATATGAAGAATTACCTCCCCTCAACGAAAACTTTGACGAACAACACGGAGATGGCCGAGGTTTTGCGAATGACCACTTTTGAAACGGCATCGCTGATTGCACAACTAACTTCGATTGCCTCCAATCAGATTTCTACTTTTCTATCCCGTGTATTAGCCATAATAGAACAGAGGCTAATTCAGGTATGACTGAGTTTCCTCTGTGGGGAGAGAATGATGATATAAGGTGCCTTGTTCTTATTTGATTTAACGTTTTTATCAGTCCACAACTTCTCATCACATGCTTTTCCCTTTGATCTTTAATCCTATTATAAGATCTATTTATACTGCAAAGTCTTTATTGCAATTTTACGCTATCCTTAGCTCATATCCAAAAACGCTTTCTTCGCAAGAATACGTCGTGTTTATGAAAACTCTTTAAGAAAATAGAAAGACATTAAAATATTGTTTACAATAAAACAATGTTTATATCATTTAAAACATTCGTTCATTACAGAAACATAAGATCACAAAGGATGATAACACTATGTGGCAAAAGTAGCAATTCGTAACCTGACCACAATGTAAATCAAGATGTGGTTATTTTTCTTATAAGTAAAACATACTTAGTGACACATCTCGTAAAAAACTTTTGATAAGGAAGGTCACTGCATTGGAAGATTATCAAATGGAGTCTTTTTAAAAATAAATTATCACATAATTTTGAAGAAGCTGAATCATAAATACATATATTACGTATAGAGTTCAAGCATACAACTCGAAAAGATGCAGTGTATTGATGATTAACACTTTACAAGTGAAAGTCGGATGTTTCAGAGTAATCATAATTATCAGAGTAGTTCTGACATAAACACATTAGATATGATTATAATGATGTCTTCAACAATTTGATATTCAAAACAATGATCCAGTTAAATTGAATGTCAAACACCCACATTTGGCGCTTTTCCATCTCTTATCATTTTTGTGAGCATGTCATAACATTTCCATTGAACAAAACCCTGTTTGATGCACTGCATAACATCACATACCCTCAGTGGTGTGCTCCTAAATCTTGTTAGAAGACATATTGAATGAAAAACCTTCATCACTATGAAAGGTTATGTATGTCATACTATCTCGACCTAAGTTGCAAGTATAAGTCCAAGTACATGTATAAAACACCATTCACAGCCTTACCAAAGTATATATTTTCTCTGAAATATAAAGGCTGAGATGACAGTCGAATTTCTCAACAAACACTAATCGTTGCATGGTGGTTTCCTTTCAGGTGCTCTGCTGTAGTTTTAGTTTTATATTTATAGTCTCGACGAACATTACTGATACTCAATATTTGCAATAGTTAGACCTTCCAAAACTAAAATAAAAATATGTTTATGTGCGAAAGAAAAAGGGTCACACAGATGGAAAAGTTCCCAGATGAAGAAAAGGTACTTCATATTCAGTCATGAACGTTACCATGATTTATGATACCTATGTAATAAAGTGAAGCAATAAAATCGTTCTTTCAAAAAAACAGACAGCTGCATAATGTTTTACGTAGTAATACGAGAATAATTTTCATAAACCCTCCTCAAATATAATTCTAAATACATAGCCTTTTGCAAAAAGTCAAAAAGCTTTGTTGTAAAACTTGTTAATACACACAATTGTGTTTAATAAATTGGAAGTTACAGTTCATTTAGTTTTAACACGGAAGATAATGGAAGACACTGGTCATCAAAGACATAGATATGTCCCCGTGACAGACAGTTGAATGTAGGTTTCTTTGTTGTCACCATGTCGAGTTCTTTGAGGACATGCTGCAAAGCAAACTTCAATTACAACATTTATCAATCTTCCTCGTGATTGTGTGTTCCTTGTGTTTGGTTTCTTTTCTACCTCAAACACGGAAGAGTTCAAAGGACTGTAAGACAACATGAGAAATCAACTGCCTATTCAAAAGGGCACTCAGATTTAAATTTTCAACCCAAGATGAATCGTTGTTAAATGAAACTAGAAATGTAACCAATAGGCCAAATCAGCCAGACGATTAAGAATCAATATTTGATGTTTGCCTCTCGCTCACAGCGCTGAACTTCATGTTCGATTCTGTGCAGTTTTGTTAGAGACCTTCAGAATTAAATGGTGATTTAGTTTGCCGATGGTTATCTTAAGCAAATATTTTTCGAAATTCGTGTTTGATATTGGTTTATCTGGACTTCAAATTGAACAAACGATCAAGTTGTAAGTGTATATTCGAAATGTTTTGCGATAATTCAAGTGCCGCGTAATGAACACAATATGTATACGTTGGAATTGAGAAATGTATGTTTCCTTTCTATATCTAAAACATAAACGATTGAAGATTTATATGACCATTTGAGGTTAAGATGACGAATTGTAACAATGTCAAGCACTGATGACAGATTGACGGGTTTCTGTTAGATTGGTGATGCTTTATGCAGCCCCTGGCGTAGAAGAGTAGCATTTACAGGTAACCATAGTGTCTGTGGTCTCTTGACGGACACTAATGAAAAGATAAGGAGTGATCTGGCTGGAGATCGTCGTGCACCAACGAACACAAGATCGAGTTTATATAAAAGATAGCGCAGTCAACCGCAACGCATCTACTAATTCATCAAAGTGCTGTCATCTTTTTCTTCCAAACCTTCACAACTTTAAGTGTCTAAGCAATGTTTTTTGTATTTGATCAAAATGTCAGTGGAAACATTTTTAGGTAAAGACAGGAACAATTGCCAAAAAATGCTTTTGAATAAACGCTTCATCTCCCGTTAATTAGGCGAATTCATCTCCAAACCTTAAATAATCAAAACGGTATTTACAGAAAAATGGCCGCCAGTAGATTTCCCATGCTACTTGACATTTTATGCTAAAATTACGGATGATAGGGTTTAGAGATAAGACTATTGCCCTTTAAAGATATCCGACAAGGTACAAATATACTGTAGTGTGGCAAATTTGAAGAATAATCATTTTAAAAAAATGTACTACTTCGCTTTTGTAGTCATACCTCATTATTATATTTGCTAAGACATTGGACGGTATTTTCACAAAAGTATACGTTTACATTACGGTTTGTCAAAACATATCGATGATTATCAAACCTTTATTTGATGGGTAATTTTAGGTATAAATCTAAAAGATCTTACCATCTTCACAGTTTATATTAAAGCCCCTCTAAGCGTCTAAACTAAAGATGACCAATTTTAGATGATTTGTGTTTAAAAAAAGAACAAAACGTAGTCAGTCAAAATTAAGGCCCAATTAACCGAAAAAAACTCTGTTAGATTATAGATTGGAAAAGAAAGATGTCAGTTGGATGAATGAATGAATGAATGAATGAATGAATGTTTGTATGTTGATGAAAATACAATAAAAACCAACATGATCGTAATAGAAGAAATATTTCTTTTAAAAAAAGACAGGGTACAAAAATCTATGTCTGTGAGCTGATGTAACTGAAATCCAAGTTTGCGTAAAATATCACGTGCTTCTTGTGTCCTATGTTAACAATGTGAAGTATTTAGAAACATCATGAATTAGATAATGAAGCTTTTGCTTCATTCGTTTTGTTTTTTAAGTATACTTAACGGCAAAAGAAACGTCGTTGACAAATAATGTTGATAATAATAAGTTATAAATTTGAAAAATCCATGAAATATTTGTTTTCAAATTGATTCAGACTCAAATAAAATAAAATAATTAAATAATGTTAGCGATTTGCGCCCTTCTAAATTGATTTGACTAATATACACTTATATGAAGGTAATGACGCAAAATGCTCTCACATGTATAGCATGTTTCATTGATGTTTTATCTGTGAAAACTGTTAAAGCAGAATAAGTTTCCTGGTGGATGAAACCCCTTTCTAGTTTACAATGAAATTGCATCTGTTACATGTGACATTTTAAACATTCAGGGAACGACAATTGTTCGAAAGAAAGTTCCTGTAACCTTTGTTTTTCTTTTCGTTAGAGACATTACTACCAGGAAGACAAGTGTTTTTTTTAATGATAATTCTCCCACTTTACAATATATTGGCAAATGGAAATGATTAAAAATAGACATTTGTTGGTTCTCCCCTTAGTAGGGTCACAAAACCTACAATTAATAACCTCTCTAGTCAAGTGGTCTGTACACAAAGTTACAGCTTTCTAAGCCTATGCTGAAGATGGAAATAGGTTTTTAGGGTGTGGCCCCTGTTGCCCTTATTAGGGGACACATGGCCACTAAAGCTACGATTTATAACTCTCACTAGTCAATGATTCTGTACACAATGTTTCAGCTTTCTAGGCGCTATGCTTCTGAAGAAAAAATGAAAATAGGTTGTAAGGGCGTGGCAGCTGTGGTCCTAATTAGGATAATACAATTTATGATCCTCACTAGTCAAGGACTCTGTACACAAAGTTTCAGCTTTATAGGGCGTATGGTTCTGGAGAAAAAGAAGAAAATAGATTTTAAGGGTGTGGCCCCTGCGGCCCTTATTAGGGGCCACAGGGCCACCAAAGCTACAATTTATAACCCCCACTAGCCAAGGAGTCTTTACACACAGTTTCAGCTTTCTAGGCCTTATGCTTCTGTAGAAGACGATGAAAATAGGTTTTAAGGATGTGGCCCCTGTGGCCCTTATTAGAGGCCACAGGGCCACCAAAGCTACAATCTATAATCATCACTAGCCAAGGAGTCTGTACACAAAGTTTCTGCTTTCTAGGCCTTATTGTTCTTGAGAAGACGTCGAAATTCCAGTTTAAGTTTACGGATGGACGGACGGACGGACGCCGGACACCATGCCATGCCATAAGCCCATCGGGCCTTATAGGCCAGATGAGCTAAAATTTACATGAACTTAGATATGAATTTAAAAGTATTATCAACATGACAGGTTTGTCCATAAACATCAGTAATTTTCATATAAATTTGAAATACTGAACATGTTTCGTTATGGAAATGAAATGTTACAATATTAGCAGAAAAATGAAATCCTGTTCATGACATATTCATATTCCCTAATTCAGTTACGCCCGAGACTAAAACTAATAAATCGTTTTCTTGGTCTAACATAAATGTTGGGGTGCTTTCTTGTCCTGCCTGTAGTAATCTCACTGTTCTGAATCGATATCAATTGTGGCTTATGTTAGGCGCACGCTCCGCTACAGAAAATAACATACGTGTTGACAGTCTCTTGTCCGACCCTTAGGAACAAGATCACAGTGATTTGGCTAATTATCTTCACGGCCTAGCGGACACAGTCAGCTTGATCTATGGATTTCTTGATTCTCGTTACTTCCACTAGCAAACAGACATCACTATTACTAAAGGTTGAGCTCTTATCTCGTGTAGTTGCAGTTTGTTCAACACTTCACCAGAAGAAAGACAACATGTTTTTTCACACACGTGCAAATTTTACCGCATAAATGCATTTGCACATATACGAATTTTATTACCGTGAGCATTTTTGTACTACCCGAAGTACTAATCACTTGCTTGAGGACGACTTAGTATCTACATGTATGTCGAAACGTTGCAAACTTGAATAAAGACGTTGTATATCAATGATATTGTTAACGCTTCTATTCAAAATTGGTTACCTAAAATGCGAATTTAAAATTGAAAGATATTTTTAAAAGTTTTGAAAAATAAAATTTATTGAGGAACATATTAAGTTTAATCAAGGCACCATATTATTATGTATTTAAATGTGAGATCTAGACTTCGAACAGAAACGTTTTCCGCATTATTTCAAACGCATGAAATCAATTTCCTTTGCAAATGACACTTGCCACTGTATAAATATTTGACAATCAAATTGTAATGAATTTAATACAGGATCTGAGCACAAATCCCATTTTCAAAAGTGAAATCCGATCTTACACTGCCTCAATAATTCTAGTGCTCTTTAATCCAAAATTTAGAATTAAGAATCTAGAATATAGAAATTACTGCGAAGTGACTATTTCACTAAAAACATTTGTGAATTGACCAGAAAAAAATTGGTTAAAATTAAACGGGATGATTAAAACTGTTAAGAATTTATTTATGAGTTGTTAACAGTTACCATTCCTTCTTTTTCAGTACGTGCACTTTTATGTTCAACACATATTTAAGTTATTGGTTTAGCATAAAACAACGTTCATTGCAAAAATCAAAGAGATGTGATGCTTCGGTGTATCATTTCTAATTTTAATTTCGCTATCCGTTGCCTAATGCGTTCAATATGTTGGTTTCATTATGCATCTCTAACTCTCCATTGTATGAGAAATGAATTAATGAGACAACTAGTCCTTCAAACAAAAAAATATCCCAATTTTGAATTATGCAAGTTAAAAGAACTGGTTTTTTTCGCCATCCTGACGTTTGTCGATTTGTTTGTGTATTTTACGCAAAATCTATAACTTCAACTTAGATAAATCTGCGATCCCTGAATTGCGTCCCTTACTGTTGTGCGATTTTCATTTAATACTAGACAGCAACAATGTATTGTACACCATCTCAACGCCGTGGTACTTTATCACATTCGGCTTCTCCAATTTCTCAATGTCTTTCTGACAGTTTCTTAAGAAGAGTAATTTGAACTAATTCTCTCGTGGCATTGCACTTTACGCAATTCATCTATCATTTGCAATACTATCAAATTAAAACACTCGCTACACCTTACCTACTGTATGATACATTGATTATGTCCTTCCGCAATTTATATTGGAAGTTCTCATTTGTTATTGACATTTATTTGTTGTTATATCTTCATTGTTGTTTGGTTGTTTTTAATTTTATTTATTGATAGTTCTTCTTATTGATAATGGTAGTTTTTCTTACTTATTGATACTTCTTAAAAATTTCTGTCACTTTTTCTCCAAGTTGCTAATACTTTTTTTCCATAGTTAATGAGCATTGAACAGGATGGCGGTTTTTGTTTGCTATGACAATTCTGCAACCTTTAATAAAATAAACTACTCTGTATGGACCTCATTATTTTAGATAAAAGTGCTGGTGTTAAAGTTTTGATGCTATGTCGTTGATCTATAAGTAGATATGCTATAGCTTTTAACATAAGGAACATTACATTATTGTCATCAGAAGCAGTAACTCATATTTTAACAGGTGTTCTATGTCATCCATTGCATGACAACTGCTTATAAATATTTTCGATTTATCATCCAAAAACGTTGTTCCACAGGATATATTTGGGGAGATCAAGCAATATATCCTAGGACTAGGACGTTTTGACAGTATATTTTGAACAATGCCCTGTCATCAGCAGGTACATGACAAACGTTTTACATCATCAATAATGACGTCACAATGCTATGACATAATAAACATGGTGACGCCATGATGCTATGACATTACTGGTATAGGAGTTTTAGGGCTATGCAGTGTTCAAAGATTAATTTTTTTCTGCAAATGGTATGACAAAATAATGTTTGATTTTAAATAGAATATAACCCTCTTCTGATATCAAATATATCAACACTCGTTGAAAAAAGTAAAATATCCTCGGCAAGCTTCAGATATTTGTTACTTTAATCAACGTGTTGTTATATTTCATATGAGAAGACACTTGATGAAGTTCTCTATTTATCATTACGCATGACAGTAAACAACTATAAGCATTAGAGGTTTAAAGGGGCAGTAGCCCGTATATATATTATATTTTCAAATTTTCACTGATAATTGTAAGTTAATGCTAAATGTATTATTTTGACAGTGTCAATCATGCATAGTCAGAGGACAAAGTATGAAGATTCACATAAAATACGGCCATTTTTGTGAACACCTTTAATTCATTTTGTGTAAAAATAGTAATCGCATAGCTTAACTTGAGTTATATATTTGAATTATTACTGCTCCATTTAGTTTTAATATATTGTCTTTCAATTAGAACAATTAAGTTTCATTTCCTGACATTACCTTATATTCCCCCTAAAAACGTGCCACAGCTCCTTTAAGATACACTACAAAATTGTATAAAAGGACAGAGATTTAATAGATGTAATACATCTGGATGAATATATTAAATTTCAAATTATATACTACTCATACTACTTCCATTTTTACATTTGATATTATATATGTAATATATAACCTTTAAATAGACATCTAACAGTCCTGAAGGTATTGGAAATGTTTAATTAAATGAAACTGAATTGAAGTTAATGTCAATCAGATATGACATTACTAAGAGTTTACATCATCGCGATTTTGAAATAATGGCATACTGTAATACGGGAATAAGTTACTCGGTAGTCCGTGAGACCTGCAGTATCTTTTATAACCCTCAATGCATATATACGCATTCTTTATGTAAAGATGTATAATGTTTGAGTTAACAAATGTAAGCATTGGTAGTAAACATTGGTAGTAGACATCAACCTTCTAGGTCAAATCTGATATACGAGCCAAAATACTTCCTCAATTGACACTCACAAGATCAATGGGCTAATTCCCAGTCACATAAGTATCATCAGATCTCATTTATTACAAGACTGACCCGAAAAGATAAAATCACTTCAGATCGTTCGACTCAATTGCTTTACTTGAAGGCGCGTTTCTATATCTACAGTCTCTGAATTGGTCAGCTGAAAGTTATCAGATGTCTAATGCCAGGAGAAAGGGGCCCACTAACAAGATGGGAGAGATTTGGCCGACTATCTTCATGCTCGAATGAACATTGAGTGTAGTTTGGATGCCAATGAATGTTCTTAGCTCTCATCAATATATTCCTAAATAGGTATCAACTACTTCAGAAGGTCACTGATCTGTAATCTGATAAATTATACAGTTAACACAGAGAGTCACTGGTAAGACCTTTAACACGCAAATCCTCAATTTGTTTTCATTTATATCTAATAGCTGTAACGTCCCTTATAACGACGTTCCTGACAAACTAAGATTCAACCATAGATTAAATTTGTTTTGTGTCGATTTCGGTAAACACGTATTTTCCACAACAAGATAGATCACTGATTATCATCTATAATAACAATATGAAGACCTCTCCAGTTACAAGTAAATTTATTCATCTGAGAAACGTTGAAAGGTTCAATCTTCCCTTGATTGTCCTCTTCGTCGTTTGATGATAACAATAATGATGAGAATGGTAGAAATAAGAATGACCAGTCCAATGGAAAATGCAAGGATCTGTCCTAACCCAAGTGAAGATACCTCAGCAACTTCCTCAACCTCATCAACAACATCCATGTCGCCTGGAGGAGCCTCATCTGAAGCAGCACAAAATAAATAAAGCGACAAGGAGCCATATTCCAAAATCAGTGTCCATAACAAATCATCTCTTAACGAAATAAAGCTTTAACGAGATTAAAGAGACAAAACAATCACCGTTTCATTTATATTTGTTCGAAACTCCGTGGAGACCTGGAAGTTTTTTTGATGTTGTCATATTTTAAACATTTCAGTAAAACCAAAAAATGTAATGATTACTCTAACATATCTACTTAAACAACGTAATAAGAAGACTTATCTTTTGCTCCTTGTATTATGTTGACATTCACATAGTTTTGCAAACAGATATGGGCCGATGTTTTCTATTGATTCAAGTTTATTTTAGTTTATGTGTAATGATTCATTAAATTTTGTAGTGGTTCAGTCAATACAATTTGTCAATACTTACGTATAAAAATGCTCTCTGTCACAGCGCACCCGAGGATATTACACAGCTCCAAAATGTACGATCCTGAGGTCAACTCATTGACATCATTTATCACCAGAATTATATCGTACACCTCTCGTGTAATATTCTTTGAGTACATGATAACGTCAGCAGAGGATCTGTTGACAACATTAACATATCCACTGGAAGGCAAAACTAGCTGGTTGTCATTAAAAACCCACGTGACCTCGTCGAGATTTGAGTGGCTGATTATTCTCTGGCTCAATATGACAGATGTGTTCGTGTGTTCCAAAGATATGATGTCGGAGTCAACAAATTCCGGAGCTCCTGGAAAATACAATATGTTTGGAAATATGACATGCGGTCAGGAAGGTTCCCCAGTTGGTAGGGGTTACAAGGTTACTAAATAAACATTTGCAAACTCTATTAAGTAAGGAATCTCTAAAAAACATTTCTGCATTGTGCTTCTGGAGATGATATTGAAAAAAATGCGTAAGGGTCACCATTTCTCAAATTAGATATATAGGCGATGTGATTTCAAATTAAAGAAATGTAAACCAAATTGTGAGTGACGCCTTAATTTAGAAAGAAGGCTGCCAAATCTTATTCTACAATTGATGATTATTCCCACTAGTCACGGCGTCTGAATACAAAGTTTCAGCTTTCTAGGCCTTTTGCCTCAGGGGAAGAAGTCGAAAAAGCACAAAGTTTACAGGCCTTACAGGCCTGATGAGCTTAACATAGTTGCAATCAGTTAATTCGTAGAAACCTTGCACGGACATGGATACAAAACATACTAGTCAAGAAGAAGGAAATATTTCAAATATACATACGGAAAAAAGTTAAGCTCCCCCACGATTTTTTAACTACAAAAGTTGCCTGATAAGAATGAAGGCGATGTGGTTGTAAAAATAATCGCATGGTATGATAGAACCATAACTTAACACTTAAAGGGGCAGTAGCACGTTTGTTGATAATTTTATATCTTAAAATTTTCACTGATGATTGTAAGTTAATGCTAAATGTATAATTTTGACAGTGTCAAAAATCTCATTACACAAGTCAATCATCCATAGTCAGAGGACAAAGAATGAAGATTCACATAAAATCCATTGGCGGCCATTTTTTTGTGAACACCTTTAATTCATTTTTTGTAAGAAAATGAATCGCATGGCTAAACTTAACGTTATATATTGGAATTATTACTGCTCCATTTAGTTTAAATACATTGTCTTTCAATTGAAATCATTAATTTTCATTTTCCTTACATCACCCTATATTCCCCCTAAAAACGTGCTACTGCCCCTTTAAGGGAAGAACGTTTCATCCTGATAACGTTTCGCATATTTTGGATATTTGCATTCATAACATAACATTTTATGTCACAAAACAAGTTACATTATTCTGAGAAAAGAAAGTTGTTATTGGTTGTTGTGATGTGGGTAATTCTATTCTTTCAAGCCCTCCAGTCAAACTTTAGTATCAACATTTTAGTCAAAAGTCACTATTTAGACCTCTAATAACCTTGCAATAAAGTTGCAAATTCTCCAAATACCAAAATTCAAGGAAAATGATTTAATAACAAAAGACTGCAATGTCCCTTGAAATCAATGAGAATGGTTTGATTAACAGATTGAACTCAAAAGAATCCAAAGATTATTCCAAAATCGTATGATTCCAGCAATTTCGTCAATAATTGACAATAACTGTTGAAAAAAGGGATGTCATTTCGACGACCAGTTACTTCCTTTTTTTGAAAGATAAGAGATTATTTGATGTGTTGAAGTCAAGTTGGCAACACAAATGTTATTTTGATGTCTGAAACCCAATGTCTATTGCCTTGTTTTGTCACTACATCCATACTTATTTTGGGTGAAATTTCAGTACAATTACAAAATCAATCGTAATTTCATAGAATGTCCACATGGACGATCTTTCTGTGAAGAAATTATTTTAAAAATCTACATTTTTATGTTAAGAGCCATGAAAGTTGTTCACGGAACCGTAGCTTTGCCATAGCATCATTTTTTAGATTTCGAATTTAGGGGGTGTTTAACCTTTTTCGGTATGTATATAAACTTATGTCATGGTAGAACGGAGACAAACTGTGTTTATGAAACAGCATTTTAAAGCCTCTGGGACGTGTTCGGATATCATATTTCAGTTATTTTCCGTTCCTTTCAAACGAAGTGTTCTCCCATTATCATAACGTGTTCTTAATCACTGTACTATTATTACCTTCAGGCTGAAAGGTAATATCCTTCGGTATTGGTTCTCTTCCAGTTTGTTGAAGAACTGAGTTGGACACAATGCACACATATACACCCTCATCTCTGTACGAAGGCTCAGGAAGTTCCAGGCGATACTCCATCCTAGTTTGGTTGCCCTGTATCTCCCTTACCAGCACTCCATTGTACATATGCTTCCAGGGGTAAAAGGTCACATTCGGTGGGTTAGCGTCCACCCGACAAACAAGGACAGGACTGCTCTCCCCTGTAGAGGTCAGATCAAGAGACACCCGGGGTATTGGTGGATCTGTGTTGACAAAAATAGAACACTACACATTTTACAGCTGAATCTACAGTGAAACAAAACAATCTAAAATGTGCTCAAGCAAAAGAAACAATGACTTAAATATATTATTTTATGACGTAGAACATTGTAGTAATCCAGTAAGTAAGTTCACTCGATAGGTACCACGATGACACACAAATCACCTTAAGATAATACAAGATATGATGGTTCTAAACTATGCTTTACACAGATTTTTAGACATATTGATCTCTTATAATTGCTTATGTTTACACTCTATTAACTTGAATAACCTTGAATAACGTGAATTGAGTTGTTCGATTTAACATATTATAAACATCATATACATATAAAGTTATTATAATGTTGGGATCTAATATCGAGTTTTTATTATCCCTATTTCTTAAGCTTGAGGTATTCTATTGATCTTGATATATTACTGCGCCCACTAGTTATAGTTAATACAGCAGAAAAAAAGAGATGCACAATTATTTCTAATAGTTGTGTTTACCTTACTGTATACCAATTATACTTACATTCCACATCCAGTATGACCTTAGTCTTTCGAGTCTTCCCGGTGTCTGTGTTTGCGACTTGACAACGGACAGTGCGTCCATTGTATGTCCAGTCTGGTTGCAGGGTTAATGTTTGACTGCAACGGTGTTGTGTCGAATCAAACGTGGACCTTTCAATCACGCCAGACATGTTTCCAAAATGCCATTTGAAGACGAAATGGTGATCACAGAAACTAGTGCACGTTAGCGTCATGCCATTGTGGTCAACGGTCGAACCATAATTCCCTCTCAGATTTACCCACGAAGGCCAAACTGGAATGTCACATAATAATTCAACCATCAAAAGGAACCTTGTTAATAACTGATAATATGATACTGTCAGCATATTACTAGATAATGAATTGTTGTATACAAGTACACAAAACACACTGCTTACTATCGTTGAGTGATACATCTACCATAGAGCAACGCAATCTGACTGTTAATGGTACATTCACTATGTTAGGTTTTACAATTGAAGCTTTGTATAACAAATTAAAATATGCAATTAAGGTCCTGTCATGCTGACCTTTCGAACTTACGGAAATGTCATCTCAAATACAATTATCGTTGTATTGATTTCAGTGTAGGTATGGCAATGTTGAAATGGCGTGTGTCATCTAATGTGGAGATTAATGAGATAAATCTTATTGCACAGCATCCTACCTGATGGTAATGTGACAATCACTTCCGCCTCGGGACTAGCTAACTTCCGGTAAGGGTCTCTGCAACGCCATCTTGTTCTATTCTGGTTGGGCAAGGCAGTGAATCCAATGGAAAGAGTTCTTTTATCACATTCGTAATCAAAACGATCAGGCACGACCTCTTCGACAACGAAGGTACATCCGCCAATAAACTGCATTGTCGCATCGCCGAATGCAAGGTCGTTTACAGTCCACTTGACAAGCGGAGATTTGTAGGGGAGGACACAGGTCAACTCTATATGCGATCCCAGGTTAGCAACTTCCTGTGAGGTGACCAGTACTGGTCGATCTGAAATATATACAGCAAATAACTCTATAGAAGGGACATCGATACTTTCAAGTAATCGTGCACAGTTGTTCATGCTAGATATGACTAAATTGAATATCTGAAACCATATTTTACTAAACATAATATTGGTAATGTGGATAACCTATATCTCTGCAACCTTGAACAATGCATTCAATAAAATGTATTTTCCTGTAGAAATCATAAAGGAACATATTTGACTATTGTCATACTTTATAATAAAACAGCAGTGCTATGATGCTATCATCTAGTCATATTTATATTGTGCTTTCCTAAACACATATAGTGATATGTTAAAATATGAAATGAAACTTCTTCAAGAGCGCCTCACCTTAGAAAAAAACCTTGTCATTCTCCCTAACAATATGTTGTTTTTTTACGAAAGCTGTGCAGAGTAAAACAATTTAACTTTAAAAAACAATGAATTTCTGACAACTTGCCTGTTGGAGTAAGGACCTTGATGTGAACTCGGTTACTTTTAATATGGTGTGTTGAGTCGTAGCAATACCAATCACTTCCGTCCGAACTGATGACGTCACGGATGGTCAGTCTTGTGCTTATTCCCTCGCACTGAGTATGAAAGCGAGACTCCTTATGCCAGACCACCCGGCAGTTGTTATCAGATACCCGATGGATATCACCCACACTCACTCCATTGCGATACCAGATGATACGTTTGACCTTCATGTCAACCTTACACTCGAGCTCAAGGTCATTGCCTGGTATAAGAGTCTTTCGCTTAGCTGCCAACTTTGGACGTAATCCTCCTGCAGTATATTAATGTCACACTTATAAGAATTGTTTCTTAAAAATATATTTCTTATAAGCTTTGGTATGCATAAATAGCTGCCATGTGAGGCGAATATTTACAAAATATCAAAGTGATTGACGCCATATTTTGCTTTAACCAGATATTTGTTAGCACACATATATACAAATGACAAATTCCTGAAGATGTATGTTTTAATATTCGGTCAAATCCATTGTGTCACATTAAATTCTAAATTTTATCAACATCGAAATCTTACAAAAGTTTACAAATTTCTTTAATTCAGTTGAACAATCTCTTAACAAAGAAACAAAAATAATACTTAATTACCACTAGATAATCCTACAGATAAATTAGTGAATAATATGGGTTATGAAAACGTTAATAACTGGCATGATTTCTTTTGTGATAAGAAATATTTTTGCATTGGAATAATACGAGAAAAATGGCATATTTGGAGACTTACGTTTCTCATGTTTGAAAGCTACTTGCACCGGATCGCTTGATCTGTTGGTATTAGAGTCTGCGCATGTCCAAACACCAATTTCGGTGACATCCTGAATTGTAAGATTCACTGCTTTTCGATCACATTCGATCCAAACAAACTCCTCAAACCTCACAGATTCCCAATCACAACTTCCGGTGCTGTAGCGCATGGCGGAAGCCACAATGTCTCCATTTCTCAACCATATGACCTCAGTAGTGTTTTGATTTATTTGACAATGTAGTGACAGTTCATGACCTTTTATTATTTGGGACTCTTTCGCGCTGAGTACAGGTTTTATTAACTCTGAAAATGATCATGTAGTATTTTAAAACATTATATTTGAATATGTGAAAACATTAAGTTTAAAAACACCCAATACATCTGAAAGCCGAAGAACTTATAATAGATCAGTTGTGTTTCATAATGATAAGAGAATATAATGAATTCCAATAAAATATAATACAAAACAATCATTAATATATTCAATGTAATAATGCCTAGTCTTAATCACTTAAATTTCTATCATTTGAATGAAAATATCAGGAGGTAATTTTCTGACACAGCAATGTTTAGAAAATTAAAACCGAGAGTGGAGAGAGGTTGACCTTCGTGTGATATTGAACGCTTATAAAGATAATCGATATTGAATACATTGGTAAAATATGAAGGTTAAACTCTTACCTGTTCCTCCAGAAATTCCTGAAACACAGTGAGAAAAGAGTAAAATCACAATATTCCAGTATGATTGAACACTCATTCTTTTGAAAGCAAGAAGAGCTCTGGTTCCGTATTTATTCAGCGTTATCGGTTTTCTGCAGCAGTGGCTGAATGGTAATTGTAGTAATTATTTACTGACGAAACATACATGAGCCTTCAACGCAAAGGTCGAAGTGTTAATTATTATGATATACGAAACCTTAATTGTATAATTGTTGTTAATCTGGTTTAGTTTGTCGAAACGGAATACTTGAATGTCAACAAGCTATTTGCTACATCTGCTCTGTTCAGTTGAAACCTTTCCGTTCTTCTGCAAGACGTTAAACTTGATATAATTGTGAAAATGTCAGAAAATCCGGATATTATATCATGGGAATAAACCCCCACATTTCAGATGCTAATTGCGAAACTCAATATTCACCGAGCGTGGAAATTAAATGTAATTGCATGTAATGTTGTTAAACATACCATTACGCAGTGACACATTTAGGAGCAAGGCGACAGTGTTGACATGTTTCGGGAACAGAGTGAAGTGGCATTATCAAACATTAACAGGAATATGCAATTATTCTCTTTCATGAGGATGCATATGACTGTATAATTTAAAATGGTCATGTCCACATGACCATTTTATATTTATAAATTCCGGAAATTTACCTAAAATACTTTTTTTTAACGAATTTTATGTATTTTGTAATGGGTTTTGTTTAAAAAAGCGACGTTTACTATAATGGATATTTACAATTCAGAGACGTAGAAAAGTTATAAGTATGACGAGAAACGGTGAAAAACATAGAGGGTAAGGAAATGCCAGACATGTACCACCCAACAGGTAGTACTTCTTATCATTGTCGATAACATATTTGTTGAAACGAGTTTATTCAAGGAGACATTATATTTAATTAACATACGAGTGATTCCTATTGATTATTATCTGTTTTTGCTCTCGTATCTAAAATTTGATAAAGAAAAGCTCGCACTTATGAAAAGAAACCACTTGTAGCCAAATATCATCGTTACGAATGTTGAAAGCCTTGTTACCGCATAGAATATATTGATGATTATTATCATCATTAATTTTTTTTTTCAAAGTGGTTGACATGCATAAATTCATAAACCTAATCAAATTAAAACTTTGTAAAATTGATAAAAGACAGTCATTGTTTCACGAATAGTGAAAATAAAATTGGCAATCCGGAGGTTGACATAAGCTGACTTATAGATTAAGAACACGGCCTGTAGAGAACAATCAAAATACGCACTTAGCACACAAAAAAAGAAATGACTTAGTGCTACCTTTATGAATTCATGCAATGTGTTATGAAAGTGTTATTCGATATGTTAGCCCGCATGACAGTTATTATTTATGGAAAATATTGAATTATTTGCATTTAATTTCAACAGACGATTGTAGTGGCACAGTAAAACTTCTGAAACAAAACGATACATGCACTGGAATTTTCTTATAATTAAAGACAATTGAAGAAGATGTGTTTAGAAATTGATGAAACTCGCTTCATCTAAAATATGTTTTTTTAATTTTTCCAGAGTTGCCTCGATAAAACAATCAGTTATCATAGGTGGCCAACTCGGATCCTAGCTGTGATGTACAGACTCATAGGATGCACTCTATAAGGTTCGGTCGTGAGCAGAATTTAAATCTTTAGAGAGTTTTCAATATCGTTCCATGACCCTCAAGGGAGAGATGTAGAGCTGTTTCCATGGAAGGTTCATTTCAGATAAATCATCTTCAATATTGCCTGCAAGCACTATCAGTGTAACTGAGAGCTACATTATCCTGAGTAAAGTCCCAGACACCATTAAGCATCTCTCAATTATCTGTCATTCTAGCCTAACAGTATGTGACAGTTCAGCCAAGATAGCAAACACTCTGATGGAAGATGACTTTCTCTCCAAAATGACGTGAAGTCCCTAATGAAAGTATGAAGGTCAAAATGCTAAAGCATAATAATGAAAACAACTTTAAAATCATGAATTGGAATATCGTCTTAGTTTTTGACTAGTGTCTTGCTTTGATTGTAAAAGTTAATATCCAGCTTTATAGCTAAAATGGATGGAATAATCATTAAAAAATCGCCCTCTTGTTATCTGAAATAAGGGGGCCGCTGCACATGATAGTGGCCCTCTAAACCCTGACGACGGGCCAATATCACTTCGTATCCAGGTGACGTCACAGTAGAAGTTTGAAAGAGTTTTGAAATCCTAACAAATATGGCGACCGTATAAACGTATCGCCTCGAATATTTTGAATCAAGTTGATAACTATCTTTTACTGAAGGACACAAAGTTTCGGCATATATCATCCTAAATATTATGTGACAATAGAGCGGCATTGAGATATTGAGAATTTAAATTATCAATCATATCTTGAAAAGTTTCATTGAGAAATTTGCGTTACTATAATAAGCTTTTATCCCACCTTTGTCAAAGGTAAATGTTTCATAGAATTTTATAGTTCTTATGTTTAGTTAAATCATTACATATGTTTTCGCATCAATTAGAGAGTTTAAGGATACAGAATGCTTCCGTTATTTTCATTCAACGGTTACATTCCGTGTGGGTTTGAATCTGCCAGATGACGAAAGCGATTATGACGTCATCCGTCACTTGTTAACGTTATAGAGTGTGTCGGCCATTTGCTCGGTTTCATTCAAATACATATACCGCGAACGGTAAATGAGCAAAATCGGTACAAAAGAACAAATTCCGTCTATTTTAACTATAATAACGGTAACGCTGTCTTTCAGGTCATTATCATTTGCACAAGCCCGCGGTCTCATCTCCTTCGTCGGGCAGTTATTTGAAGACCTTGGGCTTCTGCAAATTATAATGCCCTGAAAAACAGCGTCACCCTTATATTATTACATGAACATTTGATTTCCTTCCTTTGAGATGTATTAATATACTGGTTTTATTTTCGTATCTTTATCTAAACTAAACGCCAAAAGGAATGTTACCTCACTCTTTTAAAAATAACATTAAAACTATAAAAGATATCTAGAAAAATAATGGATTATAGGAAAGCTTAACCATATATAATTTTGTGGAGAAAGCGTAAGGAAGTTGAAATTGAATCATATTTATGTTACATCTTTTTACTAGAAGTTCAGTTGTCCTTTTTCAGATAAGACATGTAATTACACAATAATTATCATTTTGGTGTCCGAGAGTAGTCAAAATCAGGATTCTTCTTTACGAAAGGATACACCATTGAAAAGCATTATATTTCAACCCCTATAACGAGGGAAATATGTGACAACGTAAGTTATGGCGACAACACTAACACAAAACATAATGATTGTCTCAGTATTTGCGTGAGTAAAATGACAATAATGTGTGTGTAATACTTAGTGAAAGTATGTAGGAACACATATATGAATATGCGTGAGTGTATTCGTGATAGAATGCGTCTTAAGATACTTGATTCGCATCGACGGTGGTGTGTTTTAAAGCATAATCCGTATTTCTATTGATATCTGATATGACCTTCAATTGCAATCGCCTTCAAATAATTTATCGACATTTATCAGCAAAGAAGCTTTAACTGAATACTCGGCATTTTTATGGACGGGGTCCAAAAAGCAATATTGTGGAAAAAGTGTTATATTTCCCATTGATCTTTTTTATTATTTGATTAATTTGACCATTCATGTCCAAAACAAGCTTTCATGACATTTGTCGAAAAACATCCTCACTTTAATACAGACACTCTTTATTAAAAAAGCGCGGAAAATGATTACGTATGGAAATCTTACAATTTCTCACGATTTGTGCATATTTCATTCCTTTCATGTCTGATAAATTGAAACTTCACATATTCGTCAAACAATCATGTAAAACATTATATGAGAATACTCATGGATTTGATTGATTCCATGCAATCAAATATTTCTTTGAAACTAACCTTTAAAAAGAAGATAAATATTGATATAATTCTATTTGATAACTTGCCATGTGATGATTGAAGACGGTAGAACGCAACTGCAGTGTACCACGTGTGCAATCACGGCTACAACTAGTACAAGTCGACAGTTCATCAGGACATGTAAAATGTACATCCTGCCTCTGTTCGCATTAGAACAAATCCGTGGGTTCAGGCAGTTTCCCCTGATGGAAACAACTGCACAACAATCCATTTGAATTGTGTTTAAGAAATAACAACTCTTCTCACATGGAAAGTGTTTTTCATATCACATTGCCTTAAGCATGATCCAGTAGCCAAAATGATCACTTTAGGGCCTACAATCAGGCGTCTCCAAATCTAGCCCACAAACTCGACTTATTAGAACAGAGGCTCAACATTTCATAACTTGATCTCTCTTTGTGGTGACAGAATGATAAGTTGATAGAATATTGAATTAAATAGCAGTTCTACATTCATAAAATCAAACTCATTCTTCCTTTTCTCTAACATAAAAACTTTTTACAACCTCATTCGTTCCATGCATGATTTCCCTTGGTGTTTCCATAGGCAGGTCATTCATTGAGCAGGGCATAGATCAATAACGCGAGGAGAGCTTTTCATATGAATACGATTCAACAAATCTCAATCTTTACAGAATAAATAACGCCTTTTGTCAAGCAACCTCGAAGCTGTTAACCCTATTTCCTCTTTACTGTTTACCAATGATTTAATCGGATGTGATTCTAATTCTGGAGAGGTGCTAGCATGAGCAAGTCTGAGGAAGAGAAGTGATATGTTTGTACAATAAGGACCTTCATGGATATAAGGCGATTCAGTCTTATAGCTTAAGTAATCGTTGAATTAATGTATCCAATAAATAATTCTTGGTCCTATTTACGCTCATGAGCATGGTGCCTTAAGGTATGCTATAATTAACAACCATCAACTATATTCAGGTAGGCATGAGTGATGTGATCAGATACAGCAAGACCACAATTCATCAAAGAGTGTAATCAATTTCCATATTCAACACTCAACGGTAAATTATGTCAGTCCAAATGACACCCTCATACTTCAGTTTCAAGACCGTTAAAGGGGCAGTAGCACGTTTTTAGGGGGAATATAAGGTGATGTCAGAAAATGAAAATTAAAGTTTCCAATTGAAAGACAATGTATTTAAACTAAATGGAGCAGTAATAATTTAAATATATAATGAAAAGTATGGCCTTGCGATTCCTTTTTCTTACACAAAATGAATTAAAGGTGTTCACATAAAATGGCCGCCAATGGATTTTATGAGAATCTTCATACTTTGTCCTCTGACTATGGATGATTGGCTTGTGTAATAGGATTTTTGATGCTGTCAAAATAATACATTTAGCATTAACTTACAATTATCAGTGAAAATTGTAAAATATAAAA
This sequence comes from Steromphala cineraria, assembly GCA_916613615.1. NCBI lineage: Eukaryota > Metazoa > Mollusca > Gastropoda > Trochida > Trochidae > Steromphala > Steromphala cineraria. Next base: position 70,009,159 of record OU744721.1, read on the forward strand.
TTATCAAAAAACGTGCTACTGCCCCTTTAAAGTGATGTAATTGAATAAACAAGTCAAGACTCAAAAAGCGATAGCATATATTTTGTCATTTATATATCTACCAGCAGTAATATTGTTTGTTCAAAGTAATCCCGAGGGTAATGTTTCAGACACCATTAACCATCCCTCAATTATCTGACTCTCTCCACTAACAGTATTTGACAGTCAAATAGAAGATAGTAAGCACTACGATAGCTGATGACTTTCTCTCCCAAGTGTATGGAAATGTGAATGTATGCTTGATACCTTGACCTCGATTTGCTTTAGAACATTTTTAAATTCAAAATTTATGTATTAATGAATGGTAGAACTTAAATTTAGTCTAATTGAATAAACAAATAAACACATGACAAGGTGTTGGTTGGGCAAAATTTCATACACAGACGAACAGGATACAAATTAACAAAATATAGATTTTTAAGGAAATATAGGGGGGAAATATGTCCCTCTTAATAAGTAAGAAGTGAGAAAAGGTAGTAGCAAACCGTATCACATCAGTAAGCCTACTGGGTGGGTTGGGAGGGGAAAAAGATTTGCTGACCTTAAAATGTATTTTATAATTACATAATATAATATCAACAAGAAAGACAGAAATTTTAATTATTTTTTTTCATTTAAAATCATTTATAATTTAAAAATGTTTTTTTTATCAGAAAATCATATATCTTGCTGTTTTCCTGTTTGATGTTTTGATTAGGCCACAGCAAAAATGATTGAGCGTTGTTATATTATGATATTCCCTTATCAACTTATTCATTTTTCAATACATGTACTACTTAGAATGTTTATGTCGCTAGTTGTTGAATGGCAATCACTGCATGAATCCGTTAACATATCTGTTAACATATATAAAGTATTAGTTTTAATGGAATATGCTATCTTTGACCGAAAAATGTAGATTTTGTCAGCCATGGTATTCATTCATAGTAATCAATCACCATATACACTGACAGATTGGTAAAGCTAAAAGTAATATCTAACTTTAATTTATATTCGGGAAGTTATCTATCTGAATTTCGAAAAAATATAATCAATGTTTGATCAATGAATAACTTTTAAACAAACACGCCCACTTCTTACTGCCCGCCTCCCTACCATATTGATGTTTTTAACTGACTGTCTGGTTATGTGTCATTTCGGAAATAAAATTAAATATTCTCATTCTTGAAAAAAATACTTTACATACGTTTTTGAGAAAAAAATTCGACCAAATTCGGGAATTTATCAAAACTATTTAACCATTCTAGTCTAGTTCCACTAATTATCAGAAATCATGTATTAGTTAAGTAATTCGCATCAATGCCGAAGACCTAAAACTCTGCTATGCTCCAGATTGACAATCGTCTCATGCGGTTTCATCTAAGAGCAGCTTTCATTTCTTATTTTTCAATTCATACATGGTTAGGGAAGACATAATTGAAATGTATTGTATTGAATGGACGACATGTGAGGTGTGTATGAGAATGCAATGACAGTATTGTGAAGGCCACTCGATCTTATGAACTTCAAATTGAGATTGACCATTCTTGTAACATCATTGGTAATGTAGAAGTCTAGACGGTATTATCAGTCCTATGCAGCAACACAGAAGGCGAGTTGTAGGTCGGATGGATGTGACCACTTTAATCTGGAGACGTCATGCAAACAAGCCTGGTCAGTGAGATGTACTTACACTCATCAATGGGAGGAATTTATGAAAAAGTTGATTGATTTCAGCCCTCTTTTAAAACTTCAACTGCAAATAACAAGTTCGATTAATTTACCCACATATTCAAAACGCGGAACTCGTATGTCTTTACAATAGTTTGGATTTACAGCAGAAAAGGTTTGTTATATTGTCATCACTTCATAAATGCAACTTCCCTAATACACTAAAACAGATGTTACTGTATCATTATTTTGTCAGCGGTAGTTTACATTACGAGTGTCGAACTACGGAAGAATTTAGAAAAGGAAAGACTGATGTTGAGCTTGAGCGTTCTCTCCAACGGAGGCAGAGTAAAATCATGAAATTTTGATACAGCCTCTTTTCTTATTAGACAAAATCCGTGGGATCCGGCAGTTTCCCATTGCGGAGATTATTTTACCACAATCTCCTTGAAATTTGTTAGCAAATGACAACGTTTTTTTGCATAGAAAGAGTTGTTCTTATCGAAATGCCTTTACCATTATTTCGTAGCAAATGTTATGATTTTAGAACAGCGTCGCTGATTACTCAACTAACTTTGATTTCCACCAATCAGGTATCTCCCATTGTATCCCACAACCTCGGCTAATAAGAACAGAGGCTCGTTTAACATTAAATTTTCTTTGGGGAGAGGATCGATCGATTATTCTTTTTTTTTCCGTCCCCACGAGGAACAGCTAGGTTTGAATTGGAACAACTGGCATGATTGAAATAAACATAGTGTGAAGGAATAGAAGTGATCTATCTTCTCATGGAATTACCATGCTGTTTTTCTAAAAACATTAATTTCACTGTCATTAATCGATTATGAATAGAGTAGCGTTTCTCTCTTTGGACGATGTTAAGATATTTACATAAAAGTTACGTCAATAATGTCAGTTTTAAGGTGAAAGTATCATTATATCAAGTGGACAGGCGGCCCTTTTAGTTACATATTAAAAAGTCAACTCAAATTGATACAGCAATATCGACCGCTAAATACATTACCAATAACATTAATCGTAAGTAATAAAGGCGATAATTGTCTTAAAAGTATTTTCTTATGTAGTTTTATTCTGAACACATTTGTCCAAGTTTATCCATTAATCGTTAGACCCAGAACAGACACAGATTAACACAGATGACTGAATCTTGATGATCTACAAACAAATCCTGATAGATGGCAAATAAAACACGATAAGTATTGTAATAATGTCTAAATCGACCTAAAACCATTTCCTTGTCAACCCGAAGACCACTGTAATCCACATATTCATCATGTTGAATCCTGTTGGCCTCTCAGGAATTCCGCAATGTTTGGTTGAATGTTCTAAATGGGCGAACATATTATCTTACTCCTGATCATTGCAAATGCTTTAGCTAAAACGTATGTTGATTGGAATATAGTTTGCTGAATCAAAGGTAATGTCTCTAACTTGATAGAAATATTGTCAAAGGATATATATATATATATATATATTTGCAAATAAAAAACTTGAAGTAAGATAATTACATGCTAAATAAGATTAAATTTGTATTAATTGATAAATGCCATGTGCAATCATTAAGACAATATCATTAAAAGCCAGATCTAACCTCAACACTTTCATTCAAACTTCGCTGTGATATGAAGACGGCTTCATTTATCCTATATCTGAGTTGCGTATATCTATTTCATAATTCTTTAAATAAAACGAGTCGCCTTTTCTTCCCTTGACATGTTTCAAACTATTTATCGACAAATTAGGTTTATAATCTTCACCGCTGTCGATGACTATGATTATATCACAGTTAAAGGTTCTCCAAAGGTTTCCCGAAAGCCACTCATTCAGACAGACAGTAAACCAGAGGTCGATATGATGAAAAGGACCTTTGCTATGAATATGTTTAAGAAAATCTCAATCAATACAGAATAAATAGCTCCTTTTGTCAGTCATCTCCGATGCTGTTAACCTTAGTTCCGCTTTATCGTTTACACATGATCAAATCGGATGCGATTCTAATTCAGGAGAGGCGTGGAGCAAGATTGGCATCAGGCTCAGAATATTGAGTTCAATAACATGAAGAGTTCTTGAGAGGAGAGGATAAATTATATCCAATTTCATAGCCCTATTTGAAAAATATATCGTTGATAAATAGATACATTCGGAAATTATTAAATTTTGCTTATTGTTTATGTTTGAATTAGTTTGAATTACTTTGAATAAGTGAATTTAATGAAAATATATTGTCATAAACTTGTTTTGTTAGGTTCAATCAATGATACATAACAAACCATATTTGTTTCTATTGCAATTAAACTAATGATTATATCCTCAGGACGTGATCATATTGGTTGTAAATATATAGATTGTGAATATATGATTAAAGTGGCAAGTCATTTGATATTTGCCCGGGAGTCATGAAAATGAGAACAGAGATTTAACACAATTGACATTCAGGTTTGAGGATGCAAGTAACTACAACACCAACAGATTAAAAATATGTACCTACCAAAACGTTTTGGGAGTGATTTTTAGCATTTTTCTGCGTAAATCAAACTTTAAGAAATCGGCCCTTTTAACGGCCTTTTTGACTTTTAACTTTGGCCCAATTGACCTTTTGACACGGCTTTTTTAATTATAGGACTTTTGTCTCTCATAAGGTAAAGCTCCCGGTTGTTCGTTGTATTTAAACGTATACCCTTTTATAACGTGTCACTTCTTTTTGTCACAGCTTATACGTTTAGAAAGAAACCTTAAAGAGAAATTAGTACATTGAGCATTTACAAAGAACAGATTAAACATATCAATCCTTTCAGGGAGATACTAGCTCAGCTGTGGGGTAATATTAATAATTATGATTAATGAATATTCAGAAGTATCAAGCAGGCCACAAGGAAGTAAAATGGAAAAGCAAGAAATCTTGTCCTTGACAAAAAGTTCAAAGTGTATAGAGGGCATCATGCCTTTAGTACGCTACCAATGATATCGAATATCGGAAGAATTTAATTCAATGTCCGTGACACGTTAGAAAATAACCAAATTATATACGATAAGCATATATATTTACACACTAGCTCCTTTGTTTTGTTCGAGTATTCATTTTTCATACTTACTCATATTGTCTGTGCAATGAACGTGCCGAGGTGTTCATCAGACAAAGCGGGTGTTCATGATGAATAGGTTTAATCAATGATACCTAACAAACCATATGTGACAGTGGATCTACTTCTTTATTACATCAAAAGTTCTTTAAATGGTTTTGTTATTTAAAAGGTGCAAGCAACTATTTGTTTCTATTGCAATTAAACTAATGATTATATCCCCAGGACGTGATCATATTGGTTGTAAATATATAGATTGTGAATATATGATTAAAGTGGCAAGTCATTTGATATTAGCCCGGGAGTCATGAAAATGAGAACAGAGATTTAACACAATTGACATTCAGGTTTGAGGATGCAAGTAACTACAACACCAACAGATTAAAAACTAGAAAGTGTTTTTACCCGTAAAAACAGATGTCTCCCCCTTCCTCAAATGCTCCAAACCTCTAAACAATACTATCATAAAGCACCATTAATGTTCTCTGTATAATTCAACTTGAATAACTAACCTATCAACTCCACAATTGTAGCAAACAAAATATTCAAAATTGCATCGAAATAAACAAAATAATTTGTTTTAAATCTCAAACCTCCAAAAGGCACATCTACATGATATGGAGAGACAATATACCAAGTTTGGTGATGATCGGTCACATAGTTTTAGATAACTGCTCCGGAAACGAACACTACCCTTGAACAAGACTTATTCAAAATTGTTGCCATGGAAATAAAAAAAAATTAAATTTTAAGAAATCTATAACCACCAAAAGGCACATCTACATGATATGGTGAGACAGTATAACAAGTTTGGTGATGATCGGTCACATAGTTTTAGAGATCTGCTCCGGAAACGAACACTACCCTTGAAAAAGACTAATTCAAAATTGTTGCCTTGGAATTTAAAAAAAATTTTTTTTAAGGAAATCTATAACCTCCAAAAGGCACATCTACATGATATGGTGAGACAGTATAACAAGTTTGGTGATGATCGGTTACATAGTTTTAGAGATCTGCTCCGAAAACGAAATGGGAACGCCGACGCCGACGCCGACGCCGACGCCAAAGCCGACGGGAACTCAGCTAAAACCAATATGTCTCCCGACCCTTCGGGGGGAGACATAATAAGTACCTACCAAAACGTTTTGGGAGTGATTTTTTAGCATTTTTCTGCGTAAATCAAACTTTAAGAAATCGGCCCTTTTAACTTTGGCCCAATTGACCTTTTGACACGGCTTTTTTAATTAAAGGACTTTTTTCTCTCATAAGGTAAAGCTCCCGGTTGTTCGTTGTATTAAAACGTATACCCTTTTATAACGTGTCACTTCTTTAATAATTTGATTTCCGAAATTTATTCAAATTCAAAGTTTGCTTTGCAAATCAAAGACACTCACTAAAATTGCAATTTACCAATACAAGACATTGACAAACTTTGCACTCCAAGCATAGGTTCGAACGGTTGACCTCTTGATTTCAAGCCCAGTGACTTATCCATTAGACCACGGAGGCCGGTTGAAAATACAGGACGTTTTTCATGACCTCATGATTAAATGTCAAAGTTTTCCTAAAAACTAAACATCACCGTGAACGATTGTTTATATATTTATAATTCATTTCATTGGTACCAAATATTTATATTCATATTAAATTAAGTTTTTTGTTATTTGTTTTTATATTAATCTATTGTGGTAGCTTGTACGGTCCCGCACGGATTGCACGTGCAGCACGAGAGGCTCATGCCAATGTCAGCTACTTGAAATAGACATTGTTTCTCCAATTAGAGTCAATGTTTCACCTTCTCATTATATATAATAAACTTATGCATTTCAGTATTATAAACACTGATGTTATGTTGAAAATGGATTAATATAGCGTTGAGCTAGTGTGTAAAATAGTTACCGGCCTCGGCGTTCATGATTCACGTGCGCAAGGGTTCATCTAACTTGAACACCTCGGTCTCAGTCGGTAACTATTACGTAAAGGCCACGGTGATATACCTGCAATAATTGTATGCCTTATATAGAATGGCCTTCTTTCCACAAAATATGTTCTTAGCGTCACCTTTGAAATTGTTAAAGGTGCAGTATTGCGCTAATTTTGACATTTTTCGCTTAGAATTGTTTTAAAAGATGAAATATATACTTAACAAAATGGTCCCAAGTCAAACAAAATCTAAAAATTAAATATTTTTTTATTTTGGAAAAAAGTTTTTTTTGTTTTTGTTTTGTGGTCCGCAACCTTTTACGACTTCCGCTTCTCGCGTGTTACTCTACACCATCATGTCAGATTCCACGATGCCGTCTCGTCCTGTCGGTTTACTCCAACTGGAAAGTTTGATGCGGTGAGTTGGCGATTTGTTTTGTGTGAATGAAGAGTAGATAGTTATCAAATGATAAATACCTATGTACTAACATTTTCGGATGTCATATAATTGTATAGATTATTCATCTTGGCAAAAATACTTTTGATCGTGTTGAGACATATCGGCCTAGCGTAGATCAGATTCAGACCGACACGTTCTGTCAAATTTAATCAAATAAGACCAGTATATCTTCCAACTAAACTGTAAGGGAGCTTTTCTGAATACATTGTTTTCATTCCGAAACAATCGTGTCCCAACTTCAGAGCATTATCAATAAAAACATTTTTCAACAATAGCTAGGCTAACCCAGACGAATTATATCAGCTGTGCTGCTAACGTGGAAATGAGATTGTATTTATTTATTTAATTATTTTAACTTTCAGACAATCATGATTTATTTTGTTGTCTTGTCAGAATATCATGTTTTTTCCCCCTTTTTTGCCAGTAATATTTGGATGATGACAATAGTATTCTTTCCATAGTCTTCCATGTTAATTTTATTAAACATTAATAATGTTCATGCATGTATTTTTGTTTTCACATTTATCATATGTATAACCACTAAGCTGTTAGCTAGACAAAATAGATAATTAAATGGAATACTGATATAAACAAATAATAAATGAAATATTAAAAAAATATGTGGTTAAAACCTTCCAAACCATATTTAGTTTGGAAGTTAGGACATTATCCTAATGTATTGACCAACCAACATGTTGCACCCATCATATATAACAATTATGAACTGAAAACTTGCTTGCTTTTATCAAATCAAAAGTTCATTAAAAAAAGGTTTATGGTATGTGTCTCCTCCAATAGACAATATTTCTAAATTGTCAATTCAAAAGTTCTGCAAAGTTTTCTTGCTAATCAAGATAATTTTTTGCAAATTCAATTACATAACTAGTTCTGTCACTTTATCAATATAAATTCTTTTAATATATGAATTCCAGAAAGAAGAAAGGATTTCAAGAGAAGAGAGAAGAAATTGTGGGTGGATACAGGCAGGAAATATGGGAGTGAGGACAGCAGAGGAAGATATCGAGCCACATGAAAAACCTAATCAGTATTTTGTATTTTGAGATGATTTATCATGAATAAAACAATATTGTCTAAAATTAGTTGAAAACAATTATTGCTCGACATATCAGGTTATGCTAAATTAGACCTTGCAAATACCAAGTTCTGCAGTGGATATTAGGGATGTCACGATACACCGATGCATTGATGCATCGTCGCGGTACAGTTCACGATACAGTTAACTGTATCGTGATACAAATTTTAGTGAATATCGTTCATATTTTTGTGAATATCGTCCAAATTTTTGTGAAAATCAAGTCAAGAAATCCAGAGTTGATTAGATTCCTTGTTAAGATAGCATTAAATGACTTTTTCATGAAGAATTTGTGTTTAAATGTTGGTTTCTCAGATAAGTCTCTTTAGGAATATTAGATTTATATCCCTGAATTTTTTATCTTACCGTAATAATGTCGCATTTAGTGTATCCCGATATGTGTCGTATCGTGACCTCAGTATCGTGATGTGTATCGTATTGAAATGGACCTGTATCGTGACATCCCTAGTGGATATACAATTTCAAGTTGCTTATGGCAATGTGCAAGGGGCACATTTTTAAGATTTCAAAGAAATGGAAAAAATATCAAATTCATTTGAAAGTGGCAAATCCTAAAATGCAATAATGCATGTTCTTAAGACAGCAAATTATGTTGACACTGAGTCTGTACATACTGTTGGAATGTTCAGGACAGACCACTTAATGCAGATATATTCATGTACATGTACACAACAAACTATAAAATTAAATCCACCAGCATTGAATTGGGATAAAAACACATTAAAACAAACCAAAGAAACAAGTAGAACTATATTTATTTCAAGTTTTGAACATATTAAGCATTTAGCTGATTAACTCTTTACTGTTTACAATATTGCCATGTCTCAGCCCTTTCCTGCTTACTTGACAACAACTGCACAACCCCATACTGCTTGTATATTACATGTATCATAAAACTTTCAATCCCTTGAATGATCCTTTTGTCACCTCTAAGGTGTTTTTTGGCAATTTTGTTATTCTAAATGCTCATTTCATTTTAGGTACAATATCTCGAAGAAATAAAACCTACATCAGCCAAAAAATAAAATTTAAACTGCAGATTATATATTGATGATAATTTTATTTCATTTTTGTAAAGGAATTTTATCAATACAAACTCTAAAAGCATGAATTCCTGATAACAAAATGACACTTATTAAACTATGATTAAGGGGAGATAATCAACAAGTTCAATCAGAAGGTGATCTTCAGTTCTATCAAAACCATAAAGTGAAAGATATCAAAGCTCTATCTCAAATTATAATATGTTCTGGGGCCCTTGGCAATAAAATCTGTAAACCTCTTTTTTTATATAAAAGTAATGAAAGTGAACTAGAATTTATTTGTTAATATTAGTAATACAAATAGGGGCTGGTCAAACCTATTTTAACATAAAACATCTAAACAATACTATTTCACCATTATAAAAAAATAATTCAAGTTTTTATCATTTTGCCACTGTTGATATTGTCCAATTTAGATTTAATCCTGTTCAAATTTGTTTTACTGTCTGACTATAAAATTGGGATAAATTAACTAAAATTGACTATATTTAAACTTATCAATTTTAAGCTTGTGTTACTTTCACCACCCATACCATCAGGTTTAATTCATACTTATTTGATGATGCTAGGGATAGTATACTGTAGCAATCACTAAATGTCAAAACAATGAATAAACTCCTCAAATTATCATAACTAGTTTTTGTCAAATTATTTTCTGAATACAGCATAACTTGCTGTTAAATTGTTCCAAAGAGTTTGAAGGCGCCATTGTATTGTTCACAATATCCCTGAATAAGAGATGTGATAGTTTCTTGATGGTTTGTTCCTTAGTTGAGTTCAACAATTCAGCACTGAACTGCATGTGGAATATCACAGACTGCCCCACACTCCAGCACTGATCACTAACTCACTATCCTGGATTTGCTTCCACTCTGATTACATCCTGCAATAGAAAGTTTAAAACATTACATTGACTGCTGTCCAAAAATATATGAAGATTATCAGATTTGATTGGTATGTGGAGATATTAGGCTAGCCACTTAATGATCCAATTAAATCCAATCTGTATCAAAATAAACATTGAATTTTACAATTGATTTAAAGTATTTTCACAGGTCATAAAATGAACACATCTCATAACTTTAACATAAATTTATTATCATAATTTGATTTAGTTTGATGCATTCATAACAAAATTTCTACAGTCATTAGCACCTACAGGAAATTTGTGCTTCCAATCATTATTATCAATGATACTGGTTGAAAAAGTTTCATGAAGTTTCTCTAATACATCTGTCAAGTTTCTGTTTTTCTCATCAAATCATTGCTTTCATTGCCCTCAATGCATCACACAGTATTCAAATAGTGAGTGCCTCTTGGAAATCATTTTGAAGATTTGAAAGGATTTTTATGTATTTATCATACTCTTATCCCTAGTTAGATTCAGCATATAAAATCACAATGACAGCAATATAAATACATTTATCTCTGTGTGAGTGTGAATGTTTACAGTCATATAAGAAACTTCAGATAGCAAAAGAGTTGAAAAAAGCATAAATGTCAAAAATATAAATGTTATGATAATCATACAAAGTGGTGGATCCAGGATTTTGATGGGTGGGGGAGGGTGGGGGACCTTATTTGTATTGACTTGAATAATCAAAGTTATCAAAAATATAACTTGCTCAGAATATAACCCCTTTGAAAGATATGCACAAATTCATGATTAAAAGAATATTTTATCAAAACACTCTTTCAGTTACAAAACATACAAATTTTGGCCTAAAACAATTCACAATTTCCCTTCATCTAGGATTTTTGGGTAATATTGATTCAGATTACTGTAGTTATTAGAAGAAATGAATACATTCATGATGTACAGGACCAGTTTTTAATTCTTAGAGTTACTATATCTGTGTTATGATTTTTCATATTCTGTTAATATCTTCAAATTGAACACATTTCTAAAATTATCTCCCTTGGCAAAGTATATATATATTGTCAGACAAAGTTATTAAACCTCCTCTGAACCAAATCTTAAAATGGTCATTGTTTAGTGAGATTTGTGGGGAACAATCACCATCACATTGTACACAGATTGGATAAATCCATTATGTTTTTTTGGGATGATACTTGTGTTTATTCAAGTTCAACAAAATGCAGATAGATCATCAAACACTGAACTGCCTGTGGGAAGCTGCTTGTCTCAAATTCAAATACTGGCTGCCAACAAAATATCCTTGTTTCAGATTTAACTCTGATGGGCCCCTAATGATAAACTATTGTTGAATCTGCTTAAAATTACCAACTAAGATTAAAGGAAAACCTCAGTGAGGGGGGAAATATCCTTAAAACATTTGATACTCACATTAATCAAATGTTTATCAATGTCAATAAATCAATCATATTTGCCAATAGACAATTGATAATGAAACTAGAACTGTTCACATTTTCTTAATTGCTGACCTGTCTCATCAGTACTGTACTTCAGATTTTCAGAAATTCTTGTGGATCACATTGGCCAGTCACTCAGATATTGGAGGGGCCAAAGGGAATTGACATAAATTTTCCTTGCACCTTAGATGAACTTATAATTACTAATACATTTGCATAATCTAACAATAACCTAAATTTTCCAAAAGATATTTACACTTATTTTTTTCTTTTAAAAAGGTTAGTAGCATATATCCTAAACTCCTGACATGGGGCCTGTAGGACCCCAGCAGAAATGATGGGCCATTTATGAAATCATAGTTTGGGGGGTGGGGGGAGATTAACCGGACCTACTGTCAATCCGAAGCTCAGTCTCATTCATTTATTCTTTGTGGGAGATTAACAATTATTAAGAATTTACATACCTGTGAATTGGGTCTTCCAATAAGTTCTTCTGTGAAGAGTAATCACTGTAAATGAAAAATGACATTTAACATTTCATCATAACACAAGTCACATTGCTGCTAAATGAGTAATGAGTAATGAATAATTACTTTTCAAATAATAATTGAGAATTCCTTTAAAAGTTATTAACTACTGATGATTCATAATTCAATTCCTGTAAATTGAACATTGATGAGAGTGATCATGAAAAGATGAGCAAACCAATATAATGATGATTTTTTGGTAAATGTCAAGTTAAATCGAATCTTTCAGAAATCACTTGCAACTGCTTTTGGAAATAAAATTCATCTATAGAAATTTCATACCTTGCACTTGAATCATCGCCCTTGATCAAAATTGGAGATAATGGTGTTGATGACAGATGAATTCTAAAATAAATATGGTTTATCAATCTTAATAATTAAATATAACAATGACATAGATTTCTGTTTTCTGTTTTGATAATCAGTAATCAATAGTCCATGTCGTATGTTTACAGAACTACGATTTACCCATAATAAGAAATCTGTGTACATTGCAAACCGGATATCTACTGTAGACATGCCGAAACTGAGTGTGCGGGATATTTCCTATCTTATTAAAAGACGCATGATGTTCTAGTCCAAACAATGAGTTGAAACATATTACAAACAATTACAAACCATTACAAAGCCTAAAATCTAACTGAAAACATTACAAACAAATTTCATATATATATCATTTCTATTGACAACCTTATCATATGAACATTCAATCGAGACAAGAAGAAATGTCCTCGGTCCTCGCTTTTTTTTATGAATAATAAATCGGAAACACGCAACAAATATCGTAAGTTGGCAAAGTTTGCTTATGCATAATAATAAAAAATTCATATTTGATGGACTTTAAATAAAAAGGCGTAAACAAACCATGTGACTTACTTCTGGTGACGGCTGCATCAAGTGTGTCATTTGTATGCATAAAGTAGACGGCCGGCCCAATCGCTGTGTGCGAGTAAGGGGCCGTGTTGTTCCTTCAAACTGGTCCAACGTTGATGGGTTTCCCCGAGAAAAATACTGTGATCTCGGCGATTCTTTGCACGTTGTACCTTCTTTGATCTGATCGTCGATGGGCTGAAAAGTCGTCCTCGTCCACGCTTTCCCATTGTTGCAAATCGTTTTTAACTAGCGGAAGTGAAGTGTATTAGACGCGAGTCATGCATTTCCGGTTATCCGCCATATTTATGGAAACGTTTCCATAATTAAGAAGATTATTTTTACCGGTGATTCATTCGAAAACTACTCGACAGATTTTTTTTTATTTTCGTAAATATAACTTAATTAAATAATGGAATAAATTCATAACATGCATTTTGTCGAAAACCGTCTCGTTAAAAAGCTCATAATATGTGCTACTGCTCCTTTAAGGTCTACTAAACGAAACACAAGTTACATAAAACACCAACAAATTACCCCTGCCAGGTCGTGATAACAGCTTAAACGTTACGAGTTGACGCAAAGGCGTTTTCGGCACTATAAAATAAGAGTTGGTTTCACTAAGTGTAGCCTAATTACACACTATCGTTTCTTGAATTTTAATTTATTTCCTACAGTAAAGCTTTTCTTTCACAAAATTGCAAATGACAAAATTTCATTTTACAACCGCTGTACACATTATTTCTCTTGTCACTCCAAATAATGTCAGGTACAAGGGTATGTTTTTATGAAACAAACATTAGAAAATCTTAAACAAGGAAATACCCTTAATTGGCGGCCTTAGTTACACATGGGCTTTAGAAACAAACTTTCTCAACTTCATTATGGTGCTTAACAACTTCGCCTGCACGCCAATACCTGCGCCAGACCGAAAGATACGCTAATATATACACAAATAATTTAATTAAGCACCCCCACTTTATCAAACAGAAAAACACTGCTGATAAAAAACAAAACAAATGTACAGGCAAACAACAACAAGGACTGTTTAATAGAACGATCATCTAGCATTGTGGAAACGAAAACTTCATTCGGTTTACGATTCACTGTCGCTGAATAACGGGTTTTACAAAAACTTGGTATTTTATAGTCAAAATCCAAGTTACCTTAAAATTGGAAATGAAAGTCAATATTATTTGCTGCAATCTGATTATTATCATTCTCTTAATTGTTATAGACAGCTTTGTGCATCTAAAAGATCCCTTGAGTTTCAAAGTTTTGTGGATAGGCTTTATATTGCCTTGTATGAAAACAATAATAATTTTTTTTGAAAAACTCTTAAAGATAGGTCGACGAATGTGGGATTTAGCCATATTAATCCTTCTGAATGGACTGATTATTTTGAGAATTTATATAAAGGTATTGTTTTAGCAGAGGAGGAAAGTGAGTTCAATGACTTTGTGAGATCTTACGTTGATTCCATCAATGAAGAGCTTGTCCTGTCGACGGTTGACGATGATGTACTTGATAGGGAAATATCTTTCCAGGAGGTTATGGATGCCATTTCGGCAATGCAGTCTGGCAAGGCCCCAGGTTTCAGTGGTATTAGTATTGAATTCTTTAAATATGCTCCAGAATGTTGTATACATATGCTACAGTTTTTTGTTTAATGCAATTTTATTTTCGGGCATCTATCCATCTGAATGGACTTTAGGGGTGATATTACCTGTACATAAGAAGGGTTCTACTAGTTTACCATCTAATTATCGACCAATTACATTGTTGGAAGTCTCTTGGAAAATTTTAGCCAAGCTTATTAGCAACAGGTTATCTATATGGGCTGAACAGCAACAGTTTTTTACTCCCGAACAGGCGGGCTTTAGACATGGATTTCGTACATCAGACAATATATTTATCCTTCATACAGTTATTAGTAAATATCTCTCGTTATTTAGAAACCTATCGGGGATTTCGTCTATTGTTTTGGAGGTCTCTTGTATTCCCGTAATAACCTCTAAGGAGGGTTTACATTGGGAAGTCAGGGCATTATATTCACATGTAACACCTACTCGGGGGGTTGGAAGGTTTTTAAATCCATATGTAACACCTACTCGGGGGTTGGAAGGTTTTTATATTTCAAAGTCAAAGGGTTTTATATTCCTATGTGTAACCTAAACCCTAAGTCCACATTATCTTGAAAAAAACTTACAATGCTTCCGATGTGCGGGATTCGAACCCTCAACCCTCTGAACCGTAAGCTAGCACTATAACCACTACTCTAACAGGCCAGTTAGAAGTGAAGGTTATGTTAAACAATCTATTGATTGAAGATCAGATTTCAGTACAAAAAATCGGCCCTAAAGCATTAGGAAATCCAATTGCACTTTAATTCCAATTTTAAATGCATACAAACATTCAAAATGGATATTAACAGTGTTACACCTTTTCATTTGTGATAAATTTAAAGGATCCAAATACGGTGTCAACCACGTGACTTGTCGATTGTCATTTGTAAAACCTTACACCTCGAAGAATGCTTTGCACGTGCATTATGTGCTATGTCAATATCAAAAAGTCGTCTGAACACAATGCTTTTTTTTAAGGAAATTCATTTTAATCTTTTATATTCAGAATTGAAGCGACAGTATAAAGTAATGTAATCCAATAATAAATGTTAAAATTAACCGACGAACATGAATCCTTGATATTTGTTGTTTTTTTCTCAATTTTTATGATCAGTCTGAAAATATGATTACAAATACTACAATATGGACAAATGATTACTGGTTGTTAATAACGGCATCTAAGTTAGTTAAAACACTCGAACTCGGTTATGCTTGGGTTTTCAAAACCTTCGGAAAGAAAGCCTCGCGGGAAGTAAGACCTCAAGCTTCGCTTTCGGTCTTACTTTCCGCTCAGCTTTCTTTCCTCAGGTTTTGAAATCCCAAGCATAACCTCGTTCTCGTGTTTTAACCCTAACATAAAGGTCGCCTTTACTGTGCATTCATAGATTTGAAGGCAACATTTGATTCTGTGGATAGGACAAGTGTTTTGTATAAACTCTGGTTTGGCAATGTTAAAGGTAGAATGTATAATTTATTTAAAAATATGTATGCAAATGTGAAATCATGTGTCTCGCTTGAAAGGGGTTACACTACTTTTTTTGATTGCGCATTTGGTGTGCGTCAAGGCTGTGCGCCCTTCTTATTCTCATTCTTCGTTAATGACTTGGTTGAATTCTTAGCCGCAGAAGGTCAAAGATGTATCAGTCTAGACTTCATAGAGTTGTTTATTTTGCTTTTTGCAGATGATATTGTTTTGTTTGATAGTACACCCCTTGGACTCCAAAAAAGAATTAACAGGCTCAATATAATACTGAGGAATATATGGATGACAACTTCTTTGTTCATTGTATGCGACGTTTCGACACAGATTCTTGTGTCGTTCTCAAGCAGAGGAAGAGTAATGAGGTAGGGGCATATATATAAGTAAATAGTATAAGTAAATAGTACAATGCACAGTGAATAACAATGTATAAAGTTTATATCACGCAGAAAATACTAGCAGAACAGGCTTGGAAGGTTTTGTCACTTGTTCGATCATCAGTTCATAATTTCTATAGTTTACCATTGACAGTATTGTTGCATATATTTGACGTTAAAGTTCTACCTATTTTGCTTTACGGTGCTGAAGTATGGGGATTCCGATCCATCCATCGCCGAATATTCTTCATGTTCAGGATAAGATTTGTAAACAAATACTCAGGCTTTCTGTTACTACACCTAACATAGTAGCTCGTGGTGAACTTGGTCGATACTCTTTAAATGTTAATAAATATATTAGAATAGTGAAATATTGGATAAGATGTATTAGTCAAACAGAGAATGAAATTTTTTCTAACGTGTATAGATATCAGTTTAGTTTAGCTGAAAAGGATATTGATTGCTGGACACTTAAAGTCAAAAAGTTATTATTTACCTATGGTTTTGGACAGGTGTGGATGGACCAGCATATTGTGAATGTCCCACAGTTTTTATTTGATTTTAAACAGCGGTGCATTGATATTGATATTCAAAATGGGTTTTCAGACCTTTCTAAATATTCAAAACTAAAGTTGTACAGACAAATAAAACTCTATTCCTATGAAGAAATTTATGTCAGCGTGGTAAAGGTTAAAGCTTATTGCACTGCTCTATGTAAATTCCGCTGTTCCAACCATGACCTAATGATTGAATATGGCAGGCGTTTAAAACTTGACCGTAAAGATCGTCTTTGCCCATTCTGTGTTAGACCCAATGTTGAATCAGAATTACATTTCTGTCTTGAATGCCCTTCCTATCATAACCTCCGAACATGTCTTTTGCAAGAGTACTATTATGTTTTCCCATCTGATACTAAACTTAAATTATTATTCATGTCCCAAGATAGCATTGTACTTAATAATCTGGCTAAATATATTTTCCAAGCACAAAAGAAACGTGCTACTTTTCTTACATCACCCTGATGCCTCATGTCCATAATATAATTGCATCATACACTATCTGTATATTTTATGGCGCTTCAGCCAACTTATTATGTAACCCATGTACATGTATAATGGGCCGGTGGCCCCTTTACTGCAATAAACTCACTCTCTTCACTCTCTTAAGTGAATTTATGACTTATCAATAAATAACCTCATAGTAAAAGTCCATCGTTAAAGCAGTATGAACCTACAAAATCACAAAATCACAATCACTAAATTCTATGTAGTAATGCAAAAAATTTCTCACACATTCACGTCTTTGTGGGTGTTTTTTACTCTTTTGTCGTTAGACATGTGATTAAACGTACATTGCAAACTCTGATTCTCCCAGTTCATTATAAGTTATCTGTGATAAGGCTGAACCGATATCTCCTTTTTCATTTTCAAATGCTGAAATAAATTATATTTGATCAACTCACACACGTTAATGAACTGTAACTCTGGATGACCAGACATTGTGACTTAGCATTCCTCCATTAGATGTTTTCATCTTATGATATATCTAGTAACGGAGCATTGTCTACGACAGGGCAAACATATGGTCAATCTCAGAAATTAGAATTTCAAAGAGGACTATTATTGTGAAGGCAGCAATGGAACTCTATGACAGATCCCATCTGTATTATCAAGAGAAACAACACAATGATTCGGTAATCATTCGCGCGGAAGATATCGATATATATTGTTACGTGGTTTAAAATGCAGTGTGGTACATATATACACAAAGAACTTAATTAAGCACCCCCCACTTTTTCAAACAAAAAACAGAAAGTCAATATTTTTTGCTGCAATGTGATTATTATCATTCTCTTGGGTGAATTGATGACTTTTTAGTAAATAACCTCATAGCAGAAATCAATTTTAACGCAGTATGAACCTTCAAATACAAAAAATTATCAAATATCGAATTTAAAGAAAACTGCACAAAGACATCAATTGGCCACTGTCAAAGATAATGGCTTATCTCAAGGAAGAAGAAATTTTTGATCAACAAGTTCAACTCAAGGAATCTGAAATTTACTCACAGATGTTAAGATTAAAGGCATTTTATCAATTTTTGATGAAACAAGATGTGTTTGTGAAACACGAATGCCCCCGGATGCATCCTGCTCGCTGTGTCAAGGTCAAGGTCACAAGGTCAAATGTCATGGTGTCATCTGAAAGGTCTCATCACAAGGGATCCATATGTCAAGTATCAAAGACCTAGCTCTGACCAATCAAAAGTTATGACCAAGGTTAAAGTTTTTGTGGACAAACGGACAGACGGACAGGTGAAAAACAAAATATCCCCGGAATCTCCGATTCGGGGGCATAAAAAGTACTGAAAATTCAATGTCTTTTCTAGCTCTTATCATGCAAGATAAAAAGGTTTTTAGTATATGAATGTCAACTAAGGATCAATATTGTTATTCTCAATTCATAACGTCCAAAGTTTGATGTGTAGTTTTCGCCCTATGACAATAGTATTATTTGGCTAAATTTCCGTGGTCTCGCAGTTTTTCTCAAATGTTCGTATGTTTTGCACATTTTTAGATTTTTTAGTTTAATTGAATAGCCAATAAAAAAGCAATTGTTATATCTGGAGTGGTCAATACATCAAATAAATCCAAATAGTCCAAGAGCACCCAAATTCATTTTAAAAAATAGGGGGGTGCTTAATTAAGTTCTTTGTGTATATATCTTGCAGCATTGCACAGAGGTTGAGCACTGTGCCTCTTTACCGGGCTACTGCTGTAGAGCTTGAGAAAACTTACCAAGAGTGTGTTGTTGAAAAATATCTGCACTCAAACCATGGTTGTTGGTGATTAGCATATGATGGATATTCCGAAAGTTACCCTTGTGGAAGGTGTGAAAAGTTGAAGAATGATAGTCTATTTGAAACTTGGAATCCATGTTTCTCATGCACAAAGCCGGACAAATGGATTCAATACTTTCGAAATACCCATTGACTTACATGTTATTTACCTGTATTTATAATAATAGTCATAACATACATTGAAATAAATACAGCATAAAGCAGCAAACTTATCAGATTCAACATGACGGTCAAAAGGGGCAGTTTCATAATATGTTGTATTATTTAACTCAATAAGTTTTTCAAAAACCAGTCAATGAAAATAACACAAGCGTAAATGGGATGATAAATCAATAAAAATGATATTTTTTTCACTTGGTTTCAAAGCTGTTATTCGAACCACTAGGAGCAGCATGGCGCATAGCTAGGTTTAATTCGATGAAGAGGGCAAACGTTTGATTTCCGCTATGAATTTATAGAAGAATTGATTATTTCGCATCAGCAACGCCTTTTCACCTTTCAATTTTGTGAATAAATGACTGCAATTTAAAGGCTTAATGTCCATAAAATAAAAATAGAGCATGATCTATTTTGGTACATGTACAAGTGAATACAATCCCAATTTCATCCGTTTTTAGCAATTATCTTAATCTTTAATAATTAGCTATTCAGCATCTCAATACCTTCTTGCCATGGCGTTTCTCTCTTTCAGAAGTATGTACAACGTATGTATGTACAGGCCCTGTCAGTTTCCCTTTGTAGTAATCTCCAGAGTAAAGTGCCCGACTTCATTAACCATCTCGAATTAGTGTTGTCTCCCTACTAAATGTCACTATATTCTAACTCTAGACAGTAAATACAACGAGAGCTGATGACTTTTTCCCGTGAGTCGATATATTTGTCAATGTATTCATAGCTTAACTGATTACAACTGATCTCGGTTTACCGTGGGACACAGATTCCACGTGTATTGGTTCCATAGCAGTAGAAGCACGGTAAGATACTCTGATGGTTTTTATTACTGACTGCAGATGGATTTTTCTTGTAAATATGTTTTAGATTACGTATAATCGGCGACAATTTCAACGTTTGTATACAAAATTGCTTTATTGATGAGAACATTATTCAAACAAAAATTTAACAGATATTGACTGGTTTATATGAATTTTGTCGAATTCTTATCAATGCGTGTGACGATTATGAAAATGTTTTGTCTACACGGCTAACAATGCACTATATTAGGTATAGTTAACTGTTCTCACACGCTTACGCTTGTCCATTATCATTTCAAACTCCAAACAACATTTGGTATAATGTTAACAGATTGATACTTAAATGAACAAAAGGTGCCATATTCATATAACTTGGGAGAGTGAGAAAATCACAGTTCAACTCTGCTTAGTCTACATTTCAGCCGTTAACTTGAATTTGAAGACGAAAACTTAAAGAAAATGACTCCATTAAGACAATGAGTAGTGAATACTTACTGAAAATATATAGAATCTGTAACCGTAAGACAAAAAAGAAAATATACATATCAACAGAAATAGTTGAATTAATGACACCAAGTCTGACCTTTGAAACTGAAATGTTTAAACAACTGTCAACAACTGATATCGTATGAATTCACCTTTCAGTCACAAATCATTATTCCAATGTGATGACGTCACTTTCTAGTGTTACGGTGGATTATTTTAAGAATCTACTGCTCGTTCACTCTCCTGGCAATTGGGGATGTCAGGTTTATAAATTTGTCTCTAATATTGTCAACTCAAATTCTTCTTGAAAATAAAGTTTTTGAGTATCTGGGTCTAGATTCGAAAATGTAACTCTCCTAATTGTAATTTAGCGATTTTATCGACTAGTCCATGGAGGGCACACAGATCTAGAAAGTTTGTTTGTCAGTATGAATCCCGTAGAGCACGTGCAACGCACATCGCATGAGTTGTCAATTGCATCGCCGTCGGGAAAGAATGGCAATACACGTGCACGGATGAAACCATTTGTAGCGTGACCTAAGGTTGTGTCCTATACCCGGTGAGTGAGCACCGAAAAATGCATTGTTGCGTTAGTCAAATGTTGGAAATATATCTGAAATATGACACAAACAAACAATTTTGAGTTTCGTGAAGTCAGACACGGAATAAGATAGAGAATGCATTCAGCGTCATGGATTAGTTAATATAAACAACTCGTCCCTTCGGAGCTCGCTGATATTTAGCTGTTATAACAAAACATAAATTGGCAATGTTAAGAAACACAAAGTTCATATTATAAAACTTAATTCTATAAAAGAATGATGCGGTCAATAATGAAATGATTAAATCATATTAAAATTACTGCTGTAAGGTGAAAACAAATATATAACACAAACCATTCACAGTTCATGGTGTCCATCCATTAAATCCACTTTATCAACAGGCTTGGGGAATATGTGTTTTATTCTGCCTGTCTGCTAAATAAAGTTTTGGACGCAAAAGTTTTCATTTGGGGTATATTGTATTCTTCACAAAATTATCACAACAGTCAATTACTAGTTTTAATTTTCAATAATGAAATTGACTTATGAATTTAACTGATTAATTCTCAGAGACATTTTTTCTGTTGGTTTTTTAATATATTTTTTATAAGGAGCTTTCAATACTTACAAAAAAAATGTTGTTTTATTGATTGAATGAAGTGTGATTTTATTTGTACATTATGTATTCTTATTTTCCGCTCAATAGTCCAAACGTCTACATCAATCACTTCAAGTCTGAAACTTGAAGCTATGATAGAAACTGCAGACTTGTTTGATAAGCGAGTTTAAATTAAGCGATCTCACTATTGGATTCTCAGAGAATATCAGGGGCGGTAACTCCTCTCAGACTATGTAAATAATGTCATCAGCCTAAGTCAGTTTATTGAGGCACGAACCATATTGTCGGTGCTGTGAAGCGATTTCTTGAAAACAGGCATAGCTATAGATAACCATGGCTAGATTTGATTCCTGCGAGTACAGTAAAAACTACAATTGGCTACCATTCAAACTGTATCATTATATGAATTATTCGATATTGTTGCGGTTGTCTCGATAAGATATAAATGAATTGAACCTTTATATCGGTCATTGTCACGATCTCTTTTCCGCTTTTAACGAATGAAAGGCTGCAGAATTAATAATGAAACGCTATAAATCTCCATTGTGTTGTCAATCTCAAAAGAATCAGCTCCTAATCTTACTCGCGATATTGACTATGGAACAGCCTTCAGATAAAATATATTTCATCAAAGTATTTTTCTATTGTGTCCAGTACTATTAAGATTCAGTCAACAAGACAGTTCACAGTTGACCATGACCACTTTCAAAAGTAAGGTTTATCATCTGTGTTTCGTGTGCTGTTGCAAAAGGTACTTGAGAAATTATATGCTTATGATCAATTAAAATGCCAAATATTCTCAATACTTCTTGTTTCATTCTAGCAAAATCATTTATTTCATTATATAGTGTTATGGAGAACCGAAGCTCAGACGAATTCAGTAAAGCGGTATTGATTTAAAGTTCTCATGGAAATGACAACCCATCCTTGACAGACGTGTCAATTCAAAATAATTACATCGCAAGTTGGGGTGAAGTTGCTCACCAACTTATTGCTCTTATACTTTGAAGTTTTTCGAAAAAGAAGTGGCATTGGCATCGTTATTTGCACGAGGAATTAGACGCTTTAGAATGATTGCTCATGTCCGAATATATAAAATTGAATACATGTACCCGTCATAATAAGCATGGAAACGCTAAGGTAAAGAAACCATGACAAAACTAAGTCGCCTTTTCAACTTATTTCTTATTTTCACTCGATTACAATAGTTCCACACACAATCCGTAACCACATTCATACATGAGGTATTTGTTAAATGAGTATTTCGATAAAAAATCAAGAATAGAACATTCACTGTGTTACATATAGATCTAATAGCTTAGTCTAAAGCTCGGTTGAAAACGTTGACTCTTCATCAAAAGTTAGACGGTCCCAGACAGGCGAATTGCGAGATCTTAGTTCAACACTGGTTTCATAATTTATTGAACCACTTAACGTTAGCAAATACCACAGTCACTTTATTGATCCACGTCAGTGCACCAGTCAGAACGGATACCTGTCAGCAAAGACAAATATTGGCCACCTATGCCTTGTTGTTCTGCAGGTTAAGAACTTCCTTGGTAGGCAAATACAAATTATGGATTGATTGAATCAGACTTTGCTTGATCAAAGATGATCTAGTTTGCCGTGAGTCAAAATTCTAGTTTTGTATTTACCGGCATTTAGTTCATAATTTCTAATTTGCTTATAACTAGCAATTAAGATGTCCTACTGATACAGACAATTATTGAAGTAACAGGAAACTTTAAGTAGATTATTGGTATGAAATTTATCTGTTCTATTGGGCCAAAATATTTGGGTTCCGGCAACTCTTCCTGGCGACAAAATTGCACCACAATCCGTTTGCGTTTCTTTATTAAATGACAACGCTCCTCGCATGGAATAGATAGTTCATGTCACAATGCTTTTGCCATGTTTCAGTAGCCAAAATGATGATTTTAGAACAGCGTCGCTGAATGCACAACTAAATTTGATTGTCTCCAATCAGTCACCTCCCGTTTTATCCCACAAAGTGGACGTAATAGAACAGAGGTTGTATCAGCATATCATGACTTGATCTGTCTCTGTGGGGAGACAGTAAAATGTACAAATCAATAAAACAACATCATCATCACTATGTATGTCATGTTACCAGGTTCAAGCTATCAACTTTAGTGCACATTTCAAAAAAACATTTCATTTTAAAGGATTTCTATTTTCGTCTATTTTGAACTCGACGTGTACCGAGTTAAATGGACTCTCAATTCTGCTTTGTCAGTGATGTAACAATGTGTCTTTTGAGGCGTGTATGTTCTGAGAAATGTGTCCGAATGATGGATACAGTGAGAACAATTGCTTGCATGCTTTATATTGTGAAACTTTTATCATTTCAATTCTTCTTCAGAAAATACTGAAGGGGCAGGGGTTTAGATGATGAAATATTTTAAATTGGCTAGGGAATAGAAATGCATTTGATAATGCAAAGATTAAAAATATACATTTGCATCAATTCTTTAAATCAAAATGTAAGCATTTCTTCAATGATTCACATGATACACTTTATTATCTAAACGACTCTCTGCCACATACAATAAACAAAGTAAAGGGCTAATCTGATACATACAGTTGATTATCTGAATCAGGTATTCCGCTCATGTTTATATTTACATAATCACATTTATCTTTCCAATGTAAAAGAATAATGATAGTGACAAACCACTTCCCCATGGAAACCGTTTTGTGTAATGATTATTCATGACCTATGCAAGGTTAATCCTGATTGATGGTAAGTACAAGTTATTTATGTGTTTGAGAAAAAATGCTATTATTCAAATCAAGAATGGTGCGTCGATGGTCTGATCCAAGGTCGGTTTTGAAACTAAGTCATGTGTTCGTTTTGTAATGTAGATTAAAAAAGAATGCAGTTTGCGGATTCAACTCTTTATAATGTAAGAGTGCTCGTGACACTTTGTCATTGCAATTTTGAAACATTTATCTCTTCATTTCCATGTCAGTTGATTCTTCTTTCTCACAAAATTCTTTACTCTTTAGCAATATTACGCAATTTCAATTTATCTTGTATGATTATGTCATTAGCAATTGCATAAGATCACAAATTTTTAAACTGACAATTTAGAGAATGATCTCTTTGGTAATCTGTTATATAAGAATTTCACTTATGGCCGACAGACTCATTAATGTGTTTAAAGAAAAATGCCATTATTCAATTCTAGAATGGTGCGTCCATCGTCTGATCCATGGTCTGATTCATAGTCGGTTATGAAACTAAGTCATGTGTTCGTTTTGTAATGAAGATTGAAAAAATAATGAGATTGCGGATTCAACTCTTCATATTGTAAGAGTGCTCTTGACACTTTGTCATTGCAATTTTGAAACATTTACCTCATTTCCATGTCAGTTGATTCTTCTTTCTCACAAGATTCATTAATATTTAGCAATATTACGCAATTTCAAGTTTTCTTGTATGATTATGTCATTAAGCAATTGCATAAGATCACACACATTTTTAAACTGACAATTTAGAGAATGATCTCTTTGGTAATCTGTTATATAAGAATGTCACTAATCGCAGACAGACTCCTTTTACGGAATCTTCCTCCAACGCAAATTCGTCACTATCATAATGTTAACGATACCATCATGTTATTCACTTGAAGTCTGTAAACAGTTTATCCTCATAGAGACAGAAAGAACACGGACCATTGTTGCTTGTACGTTAGGATGATACAAGGGTATTACTTTCATGAGGAGTGAGTGTTTGGGTGATCCAACTGGAAAACATTAACAGTGACAAACTCCGTTATTAGCAAATGCGATGTTTTCAAATCAGCCTCCGGTTACCTTCATAAAACCTCAACACATGGTTTTAGAAGAAAGGCCGACAAACAAAAACTGATGGCATAGATACACTTTTGGATCTTCAATTCTGTGGTAATAAGCGTTATGTCAAGTAAAATGTAAATTAAGTCCAATGTTTTGGTAATGCTACGTTTAGCTATACTACGCTTTAAAGTACTTCCATAAAGGAGTATCTTTATTTCCTTTACCTTAAGGTTACGTCGCCAAAAAGATCGTTGACTGATTGAACAAAATTATTATGAAACATCTCAACTCTTCGGCGCATATCTCAACATCCAAGACTGAAGGGATCGAGGTTTAGCACCGTTCAAACTAATACCTAGGGACTCGTCAGTTTTTTTGACAGATTATGTTGTCAGGTAAGTAACTGGTCTTTAGGTCCTAAGTTAATAGGTTGTGACACAATGACAGATGACAAAAAGGTTCTTGAAATTTTCTTTTCTAAATTTTAACCATTTGTTTAAAGAATAGCGTAACAACAGTTGCATTCAAGTAATCTTTAAGTCAGCTGAAAATGTCTTTGCCTTACAAACTAATAATGATAATATTTTTTTACTTAAAATATCTCCATAAAATTTTTTTTTTTTGTAATTGCTTTCGCTATAGTCATGTCTTATTTTCGAGTCAAACCTTTAGTAATTTCAAACATCAAGAAATATTTAATTTTCTCCAAATTGAATTTCCATGCAGATGGAATTGCCTTCAACAAATTTATAGATTGCTAATCTGTTCATCTGATATGCTGGATGTTCTTGAAAGGTTTAAAGAGAATTTAAGGAGTATACCAATTTCTTGATCATTTCTGAACATATGAAACAACCACATTTCATTTCATAAAATATTTGATACAAAGAGGGTATAATGCAATTGTTTTTGGGATCGTAAATATTCTGCATGCGGAATAAACAGAGTATTTTGCAAGTTTTGGCGAGATGGATACATAGTGTTTATTCCTAATGCATGATATTAAAAATCCCAAAACACACTCGCATATTAATTTCTTTATCATACAATGTAATCTTAGAATTTTTATTCAGATAATACTTTTTTAATAGTTGACTTTGTTGTAAAAGATGCGCGCATTGATATATGCAATTGAACAGTGTAATGACTGGCGGTGAATTGACAAAAAATAATTCGTCCTCATAAAAACATTTAATTATCGTTAAAATCATTATGTCACAACTCAAACAATTTCAAATTTTAACAATCAAAACCGATGATTTTCAAATAAAAACCATCCGCCGGTGTGTTTTGGGAATTCGTTTTCTTACCTTACGTCCAGTCTATCTCATTAAGGGGCAAGAGTTGCTTCCCTTCGAGTAGGTTTCAATGGCAGTTTTCTTTTGACACAACGAACGTGACGGAGAGCTAAATCAGAAGATAGCATGTGGTTTGTCTAACCAAAACTAAACAATCCCAAAGTAAAGAACACTGAAGATGAGTAAATGAAGTGTTTGAACTTGAGACTTGAACTGCCTTTGGTACACGTTGTTTTTGGGCTTCTTGGTCGTTCATATTGCTAAAGAACTATTCAGTATTGTTGTCATTTCTCAAGTTTATGGATATGCAATGCATCATGCATATTGTTATGTCTCTCTCCGTCACTAGATGTCAAAATGTTAACGCTTGTGACGTCATCGGCATTCTCCAAAAAATGTTCCGACCTCGCCATTTGAAACTTGTATCAGTATCTTTAAACGATCCTTAACCACGCCCAACGGATACCGCATATATTCGTTGGCTTTATTATGCCGAAAACACTATCCATTGTATGATAACACGAGATAGAACTGTGCCGTACAAGATTACATTTATAAATTCGAGACATTGATAAAGCTTAACCAATGAATGATTTACAAATAGAAATAATTCCATTTCATATATTCTTATTGAATGGCTGTGCACTTGAAAGATAAATGTTCAAGTGCCTTTTTAATTCTTTTTCGCCAGAACTTACTTTAAAAGTCAGGCTCTACCGGTATTAACAGAAGTATCAGTATATGTTCATTAAATCTAAATTAATCGTCAATAGTCGTATGTTGGGCTCTAAAATCTCGTCAATATCCAAGAAAAAAATCGTCAATATCTATAATGAAACATCAATATTTGGTTGTTACTCGTCAATAGTCAATCACCTAGCAGCCGTCAGAACCACGCACACCTTGAGTTGCACGTGAAGGTTATACCTCAACTGAAATACGTGCTGCACGTGCCACGAGTTGCCTGCAGTTGAATGGGTTCACCCTTAGGGAGAACGTGTATATTCAGAGGAAAGTAAAATAAAGATTTTCTGTTTAAATCTCATGGCTTTTCCAAAAACAGATTTCCTTTTAAATTATTCCTAAAGTAAATTTTCCCGTTAAACATGTGTTTAATATCAGATATGAACCATAGTCATCGTTGTACTCTCAGACTAGTAGTATCAGCAATGAGTTTGTTATTTTTTAGCGCCTGTTACAAAATGCTGTTTCTGACGAGTTCGTTTGTTGAATTTTATGTCAATTTCACAGTTGCTGGGACAACGCACGTGCATCCCGTGCAAATTGCTTTGAAGGTTTGTTTAATCTCTAATGGACTAAATCATGTCTCTAAATGTGTGGCAAATATGCTAATTTGTGGAGAATTATACATGTTATGCATCACTAGGCCTTTTTGTGAACAAAATTTGTTATTTCAACACATGTAGCCGTTCAACTGTTTCGTTGAGTAACATAAAAATGCACGCCCAAAACCATGTTTTTCTATATTCATGATTATATTTCATAAAGATTTAATGTATGACTTACAATTCCTATTTAAGTGGTGAACAGCTTTAGTAAAGAAAATTTTTGTTCTTTTAAAATTAAAAAATAGAGCCATTGGCTCTATTGCTAATCAGGCTTCATCATCAACTATGATGTAAAGTGTGGCCAATGTGATTCCCCCTTTGTAGAGGCCACAGGGTCACCAATCATAAAATTAAGTATATATAATATAGGCGATAAGTTTCAGTTTTCTAGGCCTTATACTTCAGGAGAAGATGAAAATAGATTTGAAGGACGTTCCTGTTGCCTTTATTATTATTATAAAGCTACAATTCATCATCCTCACTAGTCAAGGAGTCTGTACACAAAGTTTCAGCTTTCTAGGCCTTATGCTTCTGGAGAAGAAGATGAAAATAGGTTTTTAGGGTGTGGCCCCTGTGGCCTTTATTTTAGGAGTCACAGGGCCACCAAAGCTACAATTTATAATCTCAACCAGTCAAGGAGTCTGTACAAAAAATTTCAGCTTTCTGTGCCTCATGGTTCTGGAGAAGAAGATGAAATTAGGTTTTTAGGGCGTGGCATATGTGGCCCTTATTAGGGGTCACAGGGCCACCAAAGCTACACTTTATAATCCTCAATAGCCAAGGAGTCTGTACACAAAGTTTCAGCTTCCTAGGCCTTATGCTTCTGGAGAAGAAGTCGAAAGTCCACAAAGTTTACGGATGGAAGGACGGACGCCGGACACCATGCCATGCCATAAGCCCATCGGGCCTTACAGGCCAGATGAGCTAAAAATTGTCAATTGCACGTCTACTTTATAGAATTGCGTATAGAGTCTTCTAGTAGTGAATAGTAGTTAAACAACAACATTACATAAGTAAAATGAAACCAACATCAACTTACAAATGTCATATTTATTGTATAACATGATTTTTCGTGGGGGGCATTTTCAGTTACGATGTTGTTCCTTGGGCGTAGGCTGTTGAAAATGACATTAAGCTCACGTGATATCTTTTTTTAAAATCGTCATTAGGTAAAAACTCGTCAATAGTAAACAGGGACGTGTGTGGCGAGGTTCACGTGCAAGTTGTACGTTAACTCAAACCGGTTTCGAATTAAGGTTTAAGTAGAATAGACTCCTCAAACACACGAAAAAATTACGAGTTTGAGGAGTCTATTCTTTACATAAACTCAACTCAAGGCACTCTATATGAAACAATGGGTCGGGGCACAAATGGACAAATGTCTAAAAACACATTTCTTTCGCCTAATAGATATTTGAATGTTATCATCAAGGAAACGCTTTCATATCGATGACAATTCCCGAAATTAAACATACCTAGAACCTTAGAACCATACAGGTTTTTAAATTCATTTCTTTTCAAGAAACATAAACGTTGAATTATCATTTAAGTTATAAAACGCAGTCAAGTTAGAATTACTGAAACGTGTGTATGTTTTTTTAATCAGTGAATAACTTTGAGTTGAAGGAAATATCAAAGTGACCTTTAGTGTCCTCGATTTGGTCATTAAATCGCTTCATACATGACAATATTACAGACACTTCGATTACAGTAAAAATACATGTAGAAGGATACACAGATATAAAGGTTGTTAAAGATTCTATTGGCGATTCACTATCAGAAATGGAATAAGACCAAGTAACATCCATGTAATGTGTAATATATTAAGATCCATTTATAATGGAAGTCCAAACGTATACGGTCGAATGCATGATTCGAGTGTAAAGACCACTTTTGTGTATTAATGCATCAATTGTATGTTTATATGGATTATGCATATTTTGAATAATGCTGAAATATTATAGCCAAAGGAAATTAACACATTTGATTCTTGTTTTGAAAGTTCCAAACTTCCCTTTAAATCAATATCAAATGATCAGGATGAAATGAAAGCTAGACTAAACATCCCCTTCTGTCTTATTGTGAAACATTCCGATGGTTCGCAAGCCAATTTAACAAGTGCCGATCAGTCGACGTCAAATCGACAGATTGCAATCGGACCACATTCTCTCACCACAGAGGTAGATCAAGTCATTAAATTGTATACAGCCTCTGTTCTTAATCGCCGAGTTAGTGGGATAGAATGGGAGATGCCTGATTGGAGGCAGTCAAAGTTAGTTGTGTATCAGCTTATGAATCATGACAAAGGCATAGTGATATGAACCACCCTTTCCATGCTGGAAGCGTTGTCATTTGCTAAAGAAATTAAAATGGATTGTGGTACAATCTTTTTCGCAAGGGGAAACTGCCGGATACCACGAGGTTGGTCGTATTAGAAAAGAGGTAATATTAACATTTTGTGACTTGTTTTACCTTTGTGGGGAGAGAATGATAAGTTCATGTGTAACGCACTATTTTTTTCCGAAACACAACCAGTCGCGTCTGATTTGAAGGAAGTTGTCAATCAATTTCACTTCAATAGGGGACTGATGCTTTGAATTTGCAAAATATTGATATGAAAAACTGAAATATGTCCATACTGCAGTGTCGGTGATGTATGAAAGTGCCTTCTCAAGCCACCGTATTTCTGAAATGTATTATGAGCACAGTAAATCATTTTTGTAAATGTTTGCCAGTATGTTTGAAAGTTGACTATAAAATATATTTTCTACTTCATTTACATCCTCGATAATCCAGCGCTTTCATTCCGATAAATCTACACTACAAGCCCTGGAAAACTTTACGGGGTTTTATCTCAAATCCAATTACCTCCCTTTACATACATGTTATCCAATAAGAAACGAAACGCAGACACCAAGTGCGTAAATAACTCGACCGTTCGCGACATCAAGTGAGTGAGTGAGTTGGGTTTAACGTGTTATCAGCAATTTTTCAGCTTTTTGACACGTGGATATTGCCATCCTAAAAGAGTAGACAGATCAGGGAGAAAGGGATCGAAAGGACGAGAGAAAAGGCGGAATGAAAGTCATAGTGAGAGATAGAAAGCTGGTTTTAGAAGTGATCTTACTGGTTGTTAGAAAGCAAGCGTTTTGCTGAGTCATTGCAAAGGGAGGTAATTGGATTTGAGGTAAAACCCCGTAAAGTTTTCCAGGGCTTGTAGTGTAGATTTATCGGAATGAAAGCGCTGGAGTATCGAGGATGCTTCATTTATGTCCATTGTTGAAATTGAGTTGATGTAGAATGGTGAAGGCAATATTATGGATAAACAACATAGCCATAGCATCTAATTTCGTATTGATACTTTAAAGGGACAGTAGCACGATTTTAGGGAGAATATAAGTTGATGTCAGGAAAATGAAAATTAGTGGTTCCAATCGAAAGACAATGCATTTAAACTAAATGGAACAGTAATAATTCAAATATGTAACGTAAAGTTTAGCCATGCAGTTCCTTTTTCTTACACAAAATGAATTGAAGGTGTTCACACAACATGGCCGCCAATAGATTTTATATGAATCTTCATACTTTGTCTTCTGACTATGGATGATTGGCTTGTGTTATAAGTTTATTGACGTTGTCAAAATAATACATTTAGCATAAACTTTCAATTATCAATGAAAATTTTAAAATAAAAAATTATCAAAAAACGTGCTACTTTAAAGGGGCAGTAGCACGTTTTTTTTCAAATTTTATATTTTCAATTTTTCACTGATAAGTGAATGTTAATGCTAAATGTATGTCTTTGATAGTGTTAAAAATCTCATTACACAAGCCAATCATCCATAGGCAGAGAACAAATTATAAGGATTCACATAAAGGCCATCGCATGGCCGAACTTTACATTATATATTTAATTTATTACTGCTTCATTTAGTTTGAATACATTTTCTCTCAATTGGAACCATTTATTTCTCCTTATCTGCCATCACCTCATATTCCCCCTAAAACGTGCTACTGCTCCTTTAAATAACGACATTAGTTATCCGTCGCCAACACCAAAAAAAGTTGTATATTAATAACACCTAACACCATCTTTACCACAAATCCAATTATGATATTTGTATATTTTGTGATCACATTGACCCTTCCAATAAGAATGCATAATGATTACTCTTGACCTCTTCCCGGCGTGCACTGTTTTAGTTTTTAGGGTCTCTATAGTGTATTATGCAAGCTGATATCTGATTGATAGTATTATAAATATTATAATTGAGATTTTCTAATACATGTCATAAATCGAATATTGAAAGATAACTCAGAAATTGGCTATAAAACTAATTCGTGACACAACCCGTACTTTTTTATGTTCGTTTTCTACAACTAATTCGTCATGTACTTGTCATTCTGAAGTTTTAACATTTCCATGTCACCACGTTTTCCACAAAACCCAAAACTATGATTGAAAGTGTTTTCATAACAGATTCGTTATATTTCTGCTATTTTAAGTATTGTGTAATAATGTGACAGCCATATACAGCCATGTTCAATTTGAGCATTTACATTGTATTGTAGTATTTACTGCCTTACGGCTTATCTGAAATTCATTCTACATATATAATTATCAAAGTTATATTTTACCTCTCCTTCGTTAAGAATTCATTAGAAAAAATATAATTCTCTGATATTTAGTGTTTTATTGTTAGAGATGTATGCATATTCATTGCTAAATACAATTGATTGTAATATTTGTATTAAGAGAGACAACACATTTAAACGTATAATGTAGGGTATCTGAATGTATACTCCGAGGAAAAAAAAAGACATTTTGAGATTAGTTGTTAAACATTTGACATAAACTTATGAAATGTACATGTGGAACAGATTTAGATACTTAATATACGAATTGTTTGAAATAAGCCGAAACTAAATCAGTCTACTATTTCACGATTTACACTGTGAAATCTGCTTAAACATTTTAAATTTTAAATCCTCTGTTGGTTCTAAAACAATTTGTGCAAAGTTAAACTTGTTAAACATATTAACTGAAATGTGAACATAATGGTTCCAAATGCTCACTGTGCTTTAAAGGGGCAGTAGCACGTTTTTAGGGGGAATCTGGAGTGATATCAGGAAAATGAAAGTTAATGGTTCCAATTGAAAGACAATGTATTTAAATTAAATGGAGCAGTAATAATTCAAATATATAACGTAAAGTTATGCGATTCCCTTTTCTTACACAAAATTAATTAAAGGTGTTCACAAAAAATGGCCGCCAATGAATTTTATGTGAATCTACATACTTTGTCCTCTGACTATGGCTGATTGGCTTGTGTAATGAGATTTTTGACACTGTCAAAATAATTCATTTAGCATTAGCTTACAATTATCAGTAACAAATTTAAAATATAAAATTATCGAAAAAAGTGCTACTGCCCTTTAATTCCCTTCCCATTTGTATTTCGTTGCAGGAATAGGTAAAAGAGCAACATTACACTAAACTTAATCAATCCAGTCAAGAAAATAAACCGCATCTTTGAAATGAATTAAACTAATTCATGTTCAATTAAACTAATTAAACATTTAAAATTACATTGCAACATTTGAATATTTTTGATTATTGTAACAACATTTGACAATCAATTATAATCCCTTTCTCAAAACAAATTTTAAAACATTTGTTTCAAGACGGTAACAATATCAATTCATAATCAAAGAAATTAACCTTGTAATAATCAAAAACTATTGTGGTGTTTCAAACGATAATGAGCAGGGTCCATTCTGGCTAATCTAAATGTGTAAAAATTGGACACAGAATTTAACTTAGGGACGCTAAGTACAATTTAATCAACAGTCAAACTTGTCTTCTCGGGCTGTTTTCTAAGCTATTGACTTAGGTAATGGTTTTGCATTATATAAAGAAACCGGACACAGCATCTAAATTAGGTGTGCCTAATACGAAGGATAATCAATCAAGAGTCAAACTTGCCGTCTCTGACTGTCTCTGACTAAGCTATTGACTTACGTAAGAAGAGGATATTGATGTGGACATCAATACCAGAAGGTGCGGTTACTCGACGGTAGACAGTTATCAATGAAAGTCTGTATTAAGGAAGACTTGATAGCTTGCTAAACTGATTAAACTTTCCTTTTATAAACACAAAAGTAATTACTTTGTATGTAGTACCAAACAATTACTTCCTTATTGATGTATCGATTCGTGTGTCTGACATTTATTTTACATACGACTTACTGACACCCGTGAGAGACAATATACCAATTGACTGGAAAGGAATTAAGCAATGCAAGATCTGTTCAACTTTGCAAAAAGAAATTCGTGGAATATAAAAACGCACTTTAATTATGGTTATTGGTAATTAATACACATAAATTGAGTGTGTTTTTGAGAAAGTGAATTGGATTTCTTTAGAATAAAATGTTCTAATGACTTTTGCTTTCATCACCCTCTTCAGTAATGTAATTCAAACAACAAAGTAACTAAACAAAGACACTTAAATTTGTTATCGTCCTGATCCTTTTTAAACAACTAATAGATGCTCGCAGTACACAGTAAAGTCAACTTTTACTATATAAAAGTTGAAACAAGTAAAATCGGTCTCATGTCGAAAAAACAACGCGACTCCTCAACAGCTAAATATTTACTTTATTAAAGGTCATGCACTATGTATATATTTTTTTTTAATGATTTAATTATCATCTTATATTTAGGAAGATAGAAGAAAGTCAACAAAATTCGTTTACAAATTAGAATGGGCTTGAATAAAGAAGGCTTCATTTTAATATTTAAACAGAATATGGTAATTCAAAGAAACTTTTGATTTGCCTATATTCAGGTTATTGGGGTTCAACTGTACCAAGGTTGTCAAAACATATAGAAGTTATGAAACGTATTTTTACTTTTTTAAACAATTTTCACTGCCGCATATTGATATTCCACAACAGAATATTATCTTTTACTTTTGAGGAAGGCCATTTAAATGAATTGTTTTCCTTCTAATCAGCGGGAAGTAGAGATGAAATTAGATTTATAAATAATTGTGCCTTCAGTAATGAACGGTTATTGAAATGCATTCGTGATATGTATTTTCAGAAAACAACATAAACAGATGTCCCAAAAAACGTTATCATTTCAAAAAGGAAATATCGAAAACAATCTGTTATTGATATTGTCAATTAAGTTGACAATGAAATAGTTGAAACTCAACATTTTATTTTCAAAACTTTTGATTCAGAAATATTCATAATCATTTTGTACAAAATGGCTAAAGCTAATAATCACAAGACATTTCCGATGTCCATTGACGAAAATGTTTTTAGTAACTGTCAATAATGAATTCTGGTGACCCCGTTTGGGAAAAATCACTAAAAAATAGGACACGGCATAGCAAAAAGTTTACGAATCCCTTCTGAAAATTAAAACAAATAATATAAAAAAACACCCTATTGTTAACGTGATCCGGCTATACAGAGAGGTTGCAAGGACTATTGACAACCCTGAAACACACATAAAACACTTGTTTTCACTGTATGAGAGCTGATATCTTTAAAGTTAGCCAACTGCAAACGTTGTCTCAGTGACGTCGAGGAATATACACATCCATGATCGGCATAATGTTATGTTCTCGTGCATTATTTGAACTTAGGTGTAATCTGAGCTCATTGACTGCTTAATTATTAGTCATCGGTCACTAAATATGGCAATTTAATTCGAAGTAAGAACGTCAGAATTGATATGCAATGATACGATCTAACTGTTTTTGTTTAACTCTTAAAGGGGCAGTAGCACGTTTTTTGATAATCTTATATTTTAAAATTTTCGCTGATTATTGAATGTTAATGCTAAATGTATTATGTTGATAGTGTCATAAATCTCATTACACAAGCCAATCAGCCATAGTCAGAGGACAAAGTATGAAGATTAACATAAAATCCATTGGCGGCCATTTTTGTGTGAACACCTTTAATTCATTTTGTGTAAGAAAAAGGAATCGCATGGCTAAACTTTGCATTATATATTTGAATTATTACTGCTTCATTTAGTTTGAATACATTGTCTTTCAATTTGAACCATTTATTTTCATTTTCCTGACATCACCATTTATTCCCCATAAAAACGTGCTACTGCCCCTTTAAGGCTGGTTCCCGTTTAAACGAAAAAATCATTTCAACGAACGTCAAAATATAGACCTCTGTTCACTTTGTGAAGTGCAATAGTGTTGATAAGTAGGTTGTTTAGAGGTATGATTGAGTGATGATAAGTATATTAAACTTCTATGGTTTTTCATTATTTAATCAGAATGATTACAAAAGTTGGTAAAAGAGACATGATTGATTGCTGATAAGTATGTTTAACTTCTATCGTTTTTCATTATTTAAACAGAATGATTACAAAAGTTGGTTAATAGTTTGTTATGGACGGCAGTTTAGAAACAGGTCGGTCATTTTACCCAATGTTTAAGTACACGAGATTTTATTACGTACGTACGTCCGGATCCTTGTTAACGCGATATCTAAAGAACCGTTGCACCCAAAGTCTTCAAATTTTGTCACAGCCTCACTTGGGGGATTACGCAGACACCAGTCACTTTTGGTGACCTTGACCTTATTTTCAAGGTCACAACGGCACTTTGACCACTTTTGAAACTCGTGTTAACGCGATAGCTCATGAACCGTTGCACCCAAGGTCTTCAAATTTGGTCAAATCCTCACTTGGGGGATTACGCAGACACCAGTCACTTTTGGTGACCTCGACCTTATTTTCAAGGTCACAACGTCACTTTGACCACTCTTGAAACACTTGTTGACGCGATAGCTCATGAACCGTTGCACCCAAGGTCTTTACATTTGGTCACAGCCTCACTTGGGGGATTACGCAGACACCAGTCACTTTTGGTGACCTTGACCTTATTTTCAAGGTCACAACGGCACTTTGACCACTCTTGAAACACTTGTTAACGCGATAGCTCATGAACCCTTTCACCCAAGGTCTTCAAATTTGGTCACACCCTACCTTAGGAAATTACGCAGACACCAATCACTTTCGGTGACCTTGATCTTATTTTCAAGGTCACAACGGCACTTTGTTCACTCAAGAAACACTTGTTAACGCAATAGCTCATGAACTGCTGCACCTAATGTCTTCAAATTTAGTCACAGCCTACATTGGAGGATTACAAAGACACCAGTCATTTTAGGTGACCTTGACAATATTTTGTCCACTTTTGAAACTCTTGTTTACACAATATCTCCTGAACCTTTTTACAAAATGTCTTCAAATTTAGTCACAGCCTACATTGTGGGACTAGGCAGATACCAAATACTTTGGATGACCTTGACCTTAATTTTCAAGGTCAACACAGTTCCTTGAACACTTTTGAAACATCTTATGTCTTATGAACCAATTCATGAAATGTCCTCAAATTTGGTCACAGCCTACATTGAGGGACTACACAGACCCAAGTCACTTTGGGTGACATAGGCCTTAATTTCTAGGTCACCACTTTGGCCACTTTTGAAACTGTTTACTTGATATCTCATAAACCACTGCACCAAATGTCTTCAAGTTTGGTTTGAGACTTTATTGGGGATTTACGCAGACACCAGTCACTTTGGGTGACCTTGGCCTTATTTTCAAGGTCACAACATCACTTTGACCACTTTTGAAACGTGACAATTATATTGCCATATCCAAGCGGCGGGGGACATTGCCACATTAGTGGCAAACACTTGTTTGTAGTTTAAATGCCTCTTTCTCACAAACAATGTATACGACTGTGATACTTTTCTCAGTGTTCATCTCTAAATATTTTGAAACAAAATCTAAATCTAACATCCAGAGGTATTATATTCAATGATTTAAAATGAAAAAAACATAAATATTCATTTCTTTCTGTGGAATTTTTACCCTACTACCAATGTTAAGGAAATTTATTGTGAGTCAATACGTTTCAATAACATTGAAATCTCTAATTAGTTTCATGATTATCAAATAAACGTTTACTCAAATGAAACATTGAACATACTTATAGACTGAATATGTAAGTTTTATTGCCTAGGTATTATTTCTAGTTCACATACTTTGATACTTTACATAAAACATGCAAAAGACATTGTTTTCTGAGTGAATGTGTTGGGAGGTTTAAGTCGCCATTAGCGGGAAGTGTTTCTGATTGACACAGAGTGGAAAACATCATATACATTATAAAAATCTCAATACTAAAGGTAATTGCTAAAGGCCTTTCCAAGTGTTTGTGCCCAAAATGTCAGATTCTGCAGTTGAAAAGGTCAAATGCAAGATCGTTTCAATTTAACTTAAATTTGTTTTAACTCACGTAAAGGAATGATGTAGGTGCAAAATTCAATATTAAAAAGGTTAAAAAGATAACACACAGACTACTATTGATTAACCAATTGAATAATTGCTGACTTTGCAAGATAGTTTAACACATTTTCCAGGAAGCTGCTCAGATGAAATACATGTTTAAATAACAAACATTTATTTTTTAGAAGAAATGTACAACTGTAGCCGGATTTAGTTCCTTAACTTAAGACAATAGATTCAAAAGCGCTAATTCCAGGAAAGATGAATCATTTAAACAAATTTGCTTTTTTCATGACGTTTCGTGATAAGAAGTAAACTATTGCATTGTTTGAATGAACTGATGCATAATCAATCATAAAAAATTTCATATTACAAGCTCGACTTGTTATCCTACATACAATGTTGTATCCATATTGCATATTTGAAAATATGTCATTTTCAGTTTATATTTTTGGAAATACATGTATTTTATTATGTTAATGCTTGCCCTTTTCGGGTTTAATTTCGGTTTGTCTTATATTCGCCTTGATTGGAGAATTGGTTGGTTTCCTTTAACGATCTCATATAGCTGTTCGTACTTTAAGACTTAAGTGAAACAAATGAATACTGCATTGTCAGAAAGTGATGCAGTAAGGTGTTCTTTGAGACCTTTAATTTTCTACAATTGTCCCAGAAAGGTTTACATCAGTCACGTTTAACCACAGAAATCTTTTTCATTTCCACGCAAGAGTAGTTGCAGGAGGTACTATTATGTTGGTTATTCGTCCATCGGCACACGTTAAATACTAATCAAATATTTAGAACAAAAGTTTACATGGAAATGCAGACATATATTTTAGAGAATATTTTCAAAAACTGCATTTCTGGGAAAGTATTGATGAATTAATAAGAAAACTGTTTACTAGTCCTATCCGGCTGATTAGCATTAATTGTATATTAAGATTACTTAAAAAACATAATGTACATGTACGTTAAGATACTCATACTTGTTTTGGTAAACATAAGGATTTTCTTTGCTTGAAAGGACAGTAGCACATTTTTTTAGATTATTTTATTTTCAATTTTTCACTAGTTATTGTATGGTAATGATAAATGTATGGCGTAAAACAATAACTCACTCACTCACAAAGATTCGTATAAAGTCCATTGGCAGCCATTTTTGAGTGAGCACCTTTAATAATCTTGTGTAACACAAAGGAATAGCATGGCTGAACATTACAATATATATTTGATTTATTACTGCTTAATTTAGTTTAAATACTTGTCATTCAATTTGAACCATGTGTTTTCATTTTCCTGACATCACTTTATATCCCCCCTAAAACGTGCTACTGCCCCTTTAAAAGTGTTCACTGTTACAAAACTGTACATGTCCATGTCCTATACCATAATCGTCGTATTGTGATCAAATTTGGCACTTTGATGATACTTCACTTTTGCGATTTTTACGATCAGATTCATCATGGAGATCCAAGAATGTATGAAAGTCAACTTTAGAAACTCCCATTAATGATAATGGGATTTTTTGGGTCCAAAATCATAACTTTGTATATAACTGTATAACAAGACTTCCCTGGCTTTTTTTATTCTCTCCCTATAGAGGCAGATCAAGTCATGAAATGTTGATACAGCCTCTGTCCTAATACGCCGACTTTGTGGGATAGATTGGGAGACGCCTGATTGGGGGCAATCAAAGTTAGGTGTGCAATCGGCGACGATGTTCTTTAATCAATTTGACTACTAAATGATGGCAAAGGCATAGTGACATGAACCATCATTGTCATTTGATACAGAAATAGATTGCGGTGCAAGGGGAAACTGCCTGAACCCACGGATTTCGGCGTTTTATAACAGAGGCTCTATCAACATTTCATGACTTGATCTGCCTCTGTGGGGAGAGAATGAGGTACTAGTTTGTACCAAATTTTAGTGTAATGAAGTCAGATTATGTTTTTTAAATTGCAAGGTAATATTGACCCTTTCTCCTTTACTTTAATTAAGCTCATTTTATACTTCTAGTTAAACAATGTTTAATATTAATCACCTCGCAGCTTCATTAATTACTCGAATAATGACATGCTTAATAGACTTTGGTCACTGGCGTTTATTATTTTCAAAGCAAACAACAGTCTGTATGGCAGATCAAGTAATGTTGACTTAGCCTCTGTTATATTACGCCGACTTTGTGGGATATAATGGGAGATGCCTGATTGAAAGCAATCAAAGTAAGTTGTGCAATCAGCGACGCTGTTCTTAAATCATAGTTTAGGCTGCTGAATCAAGGTAAAAGCATATGTAAAAGCATATGTACCACCCTTTCCATGCGAGAAGCGTGTCATTTGATAAAGAAATTCAAATGGATTGTGATGCGTTTTGTTTCCGCCAGGGGAAACTGTCGGAACACACGGATTTCGGCGTACTAGAACAGAGGCTAAATCAACATGACTCGATCTGCCTCTGTGGGGAGAGAATGACATTTAAGTTACCATTTGAAAAAAATATATTCCCCCAAATTGATTAAACAATAGCCTATCACCGTATCAA
The DNA here is from genome assembly GCA_916613615.1 of Steromphala cineraria. Lineage (NCBI taxonomy): Eukaryota > Metazoa > Mollusca > Gastropoda > Trochida > Trochidae > Steromphala > Steromphala cineraria. The sequence continues at coordinate 70,050,531 of OU744721.1, forward strand.
TCAATGTCAACTATCATTAAATATTCTAGATAGGGTCATCTACACTTTATTAAGTTAACTGTCACTAGGCAATCAGCAGTACCGGATTCGGAAGACAGTGTCATACATCAGTGTCTTGCAAAATAGATAGTTCACTCTGAACCCTCTTAATTCTATACTGATTCCTTTTTGGGTATTGAATTCTTGCTAGAAAAAAACAAAAAATAAAAACCGACTTTTCTCTGCAAATTTTAAACAAACTGCTAGCTAACAACCAACACAGATCGTTTATCTCGACAAAGATATGTTTATCGTTAAGATATGTAATAATATCATTAAAAAAGTACATATTTTGAAAATTATCAAAATATCCGTTTTCATTGTGTCAGAATGTTATGCATGTTTTGAACATTCGCCAAATAGATGCATTGCATATGTGCAACATTTATACACGAACGCGGGCAATCATTTTCATTTAATGCATGTGTTTTTACAGCACTGTGCAATTCTTGAATAACAGTTGCACTTTAAGCTATATTTATTAGGGCCGTTAATCTTTAGTAGTGGCAAACATTGAAAACCCATTTCAGTATTATTGGGCAATGCTCATTTACATCTGCATTTTAAAGTTCTCATTTATATACAGTGGTTTAAATAGGTAACGTTTTTATTTTTCAATTAGTTTTCAGCAACAGTAAGTTCATTGATAAAGATGAGCCTTTTCGTGTTTCCTTAAGTAAGGTAATCGTTCATGCAAAAGAACCAAATATCTATATATGAAAACTAGTTTTTATTCAAACATTTAAATGAGAAGTGTATGCGAATAATAGTGCTTTTAATGTTGAATACTGCAACACAATGCTAGACCAAACTTGCACGCAACTGATCGGCTTATAAAATGTCAAAACCACTAACAGCCGAATTGAAAAGATTTCTCTTGCTCAACTGATTTATCCTGAAGCTTTGACATTTTCAGGAGCAGATGTTGTAGTTCAAGGTTATGTATAGTCAATTTAATGGTACTCAGATACGAGTTTTTCACTTCTAAAATGTGGCCGAGTGTTACTCTTTTTTTCGTCATTGATTATTTGACATAAATGTTTGGAATTATTCATCATTTTATGGCTATTAACATACATGTATATCTTGTGCATAGCAAATGTAGCATAGTAACATTAACGAAACTCTTAACCTGATTAAATACCTGTGTCTCTAAGCGAAATTAAACTACATGTACGACTTGCAATAAGCAAATCAATGATCATCGTGTAGCTTCTCTATCACCACCGCCATGCATCTGAAAAAATTTACACAAAAAGTAAAATTTAAAATTCGTTGTAAGTACATAACACTAAGAATATGAATACCATAGGATATTCATATTTCCCGAATTGCAATGAAAATTTCGGAATGCATACATTATGGCGTGGTGCAATAAGCAACACAGACACAGTCATATTAAATCTTTTGTACTTTATATTGTCCATGTGTTGTTTAAAGAGGTACCAAATTAAATGTTTAATACTTCTTGGTATGAATAAAGCAAATGAAAACATTAACTATAACAATCTGAAGAACCTACACTTATTTGCTGACGTAACTCTATGCGAGCCTTCTACACAATTACATGTGTATTATAGACAGCCCCTATAAGCCTCATTTTACTTCTGAAATGCTTCTGATTTGTTTTCTTAAATTTCAACAAAGGCTCCTATGATTCAGTTGGAGTTCAGTCATCCATTTGTGATACTTAAGGCTGCCGTTACATTTATTCATATAATTGAAACATTGTTTATAGAGGACAATCTGACCGAGGATCGGACTGTGTTCCAATCCAAATACTGTCAGCGATTTTATTGCAAATCCTTATCAATAGAAAATCATTAAAAGCAAACTGTTTTATTTACAATACCAGTTTGTCTGAATGTTCAATACAGAAGGCAAAAGCAATAACTAATGATCATTAAATCATCTTTAGTCTTTGATGTAAAGTCAATATTTTCCGACGAGCATTAAACATCAGCTGTTAACTTGAAAAACAAACCGTATTTGCATATGATAGTATAATTGTCTTGCTACAACTTAGATCAGTGAAATTGACCTATGCAGAAATATATATGTATGAGTATTATTCTGAAAAGTAAAGTGAACAAAATTACTTTATGAGCCTTACATGCATTTGGTATGAAAACTGCATAAATTATACCAAAAAAGCTTCAAATTATTAATCATGACATTAAGATAGTTATAAACTATATATTATTGAGTTCCTCTTAAATCGAAAATAAATGGGTGATTACGTCATGGTATTCGTTTATACATGGTATTAACATTTCAATAACATTTCCCTACGTAGGACCCTTTGGCAAACCAGAAACAGAGAAGGTTAGTGGAATCATTGGAATGTTTCCTACTCTACTGACCTGATTTGATTCCAGAAAGGATATGGAGATTGAGCTTATTAGGTCTGCCATCGAAGAATGAGTGATTGACAAGTCTTTTGAAAATACATGAACGGAACTGGGACAATAACTTACTTACTTAAACACTGCTGGTATATGCATGCTCAGCCACAGGAGTTCCATTATGTATTTGAAAAAGAAACCAGATATATATAGGCTTTCAACAGTATACCGTTTTCCAGCAGTTGTCAATCCCTTCCATTTGACATGTTGTCAATTACGATGTCAAGATCCAAAGTAGATCAATACACTAGTTATTGTTGCTGATGATGGAAGGTCCGTATTGATATAGACGAAGACACTTCTACCTAAACAGTTACTCCAGTGCGGCAAATGCATGTGGTTAAGGTCAGTATAAAACCAGTCTTTGTGATAATATTCCAAATGATTTCATTGTTATGTCATTACATAACTCTATTATAAAATTAATTTAACACTTATCAATTATACAGTTTTGAGAATTCATCGGAATTTACGGCGCTGCATTTAGCTGCTTCCATCATTCAGAAAGCATGAAGGAGTGTAGAAAGAGGATAACTGAAATAAGTCAAGCAATGTCTAACTTGATTTGATTCTAGAAATTGAATTGATAAGGTAATTAATGAAAGATGGACAGATTGACATTTCTTTAACGAATACGTCAAAGGAAGGAGGCAATGTGGTAAAGATTGCACTTATTGCTTGAACTGTTGAAATTACTTTCTTGTGATGCAGGTTGTGACTTAATAGCTTCCGTTCATCAGGAAATAGAAAATATCTTCTTAAATACACGACGATGTTGTGATGTTGTCGTGTAACTGTTGATAAAGTTTAAGTTAATTGAAAGAAGATAGAAGGTAAAAAAGCTGTTGTAAAAACGTGATGTTTTGCTAAAATACTGGATGGTATGAAGTACTAAAAAACGATGAAAAATAGGTATAATGTTATGAACTGGTACTTTTAGGAAACTATCTACGAGGTTCATAACAATATATTTAGCATTAGTCGATAGCAAATAAAAAGTATTATTATAAAAGATAATCCCCTGAATTTAAAGGTTCATATCACAATGCCTTTGCCATGATTCAGTAGTCGAAATGATGATTTTAGAACACCGTCGCTGATTGCTCAACTAACTTTTATTGTCTCCAATCCGGCATCTCCCATTCCAGACCACAAACTCGGCGATGAGAACAGAGGCTGTATCAACATTCATGACTTGATCTGCCTCTGTCGGGAGAGAATTGAAGTTTCATGGAACTCAGTTACTATCAAAAGTTTATACGATGCAACATGAAAAGGTGGTACAAACGGTAAAAATGTAATGTAGAGATGCCTGAAGGAAATTTACCTTTTGACAATGGTAAAATAATTTTATAACTATGTCAAAATATTATAGTCATGTAATAGAAATACCCTGCCTTGTGTGTAAAGTTTAATAGATAGATTAGGTAATGCTTTTAGTTTTAAGAAAGTGAAATCATAGCACTATCTTTTGACAAAGCAAGAACAAAGTGAAAATGATTAATCAATGCTCACGTTAAAAAGCTAGGTCTAAAAACAGGTTATTGAATTGACCTTGGGAGAAAAATGAATTTTCACACTACTAAGTTCTAATCCGTACGGCAGAAGTTCAACACTTGAAAATATCAAGAGTGATAAAAATAGCCCTAAACTGAATTTCAGTGTTGACCGTGTTACATTTTACAAATTGAACGAATTAGCATCTGCTCTGTACTCCAGAGATCTGTTCATGTTTTCTTTAAATGGTGTAAGTTTGCTGCCTTCTTTATCGTAATATTTGTTTCAGAAAGAAAACGGGTGCCGCTCAATCAATTGAAAGAGGTTATTTTGAAAAGAAGATATTGCTATACGTACAAATACAAGAGCTATAAAGACAATGTTCATATCCATTCCTAGGCAAGACCTTCAATGATATATAAATATAAATTGTGAAAGCCCTCAAGATGGTTGTGGTACGGTAGCCTGTGTTGTGGTATTGGTTCCACAATCGGAGGTGGAACCTGGCACCATCGTCGACCCAGGTGACTGTGACGTAGTCATTGATGGCAGTGATTCGGTCACCGTCTGGGCCATCTTCCGTCACCTCCATCCAGGCATCTTAGACTTGGTCAGGTGGCAGTAGAGGGAGGGCTGCAGCACGACGGATGTGGTTTTGGACTGCTGGGTCATTCTTGTAGGCAACTACTAGGCCTTTCTCACCAATCTAATCAGGATGTTTCACGAATATTTCAATTTTTTAAATGAACTAATCCTTCTACTCAGTCCACTTGTTTGGTTTATAGTAACTCTGCGTCTGACTCAGGGGTCACTTGGGTCTTATTAGGGGTGTTAACTTATGTCCTAATCTGCCTACATTTGTTTTGTAGGCAAATTTGGCTGTAGGCAGAATTGGATGTAGGCAGACCGGGACTCAACCGTCTGAAGTAGGCTTGGAATATAGATTATAGAGTTTCATAGATACATGCCCCTGTAGAAAAATACAAAAATGGAATGCTCATTCCACATGAATTATTGAGCTGATATTCCCGCCAACTCCAGGAATGCAGGTTTGTTTGTGATTATCATCTTTTTGTCAAAGTCAAGGAAATACATACCACTGAATAACTTTTAGACGGCCACGTAAAACTGACCAGGATTAAATATCCCCAATCTCGTTCAAACCAGATCGAAACTTTCACTCTTACGTCTGTACGTTTTTTGATCTGACTCCATAAGGGCCGTGTGGCTACGAAGTAAGCGGGCGTATATAGCGGTCATTCCGTTCGTCCTTCCGTCCGGTCAATTATCTCAAAAACTATTAGGTCTAGATCAATAAAACTTTTCACATATGTTACTCATAACCTTGTCAACAACGCTGACAACTTTTTAATTTTCTGGAATTGTTTTTTGGGCGTTTCCATGGTAACGTGACTTTTTGGACTCAGTTATATGGTGTACAATGGGGACAGATTTTCTCACAAACTATAACACCTAGATGAGTGAAATTTTGGATATTGGTGCTCCTGAAGATACTCTTGATCAAGTTCGAAAGCAATTTCCGAAATTTCTTTTTGGACAGAGTTATGGCCCTTGATTGCGCAATTTGATTTGAAGCGATTAACAGGTCTGATGCTGCAATGGGGACAGATTTTCGCAGAAACTATTACACCGACATGTAGATAAATGAAATTTTGGTTATGGGTATACCTGTTGATACACTTCATCGAGTTTAAAAGATATTCCCGAAATATTATTTTTCACAGAGTAATTGCCCTTGATTCTGCAAATTGACTGAACATGGATCCACTTGATGATACTTTTCATTGAGTTTGAAAGCTGTTACCAAATTCGCCCTTGGGTTTGGGTTTGAACTTGGTGCAAATGACTAGTCTGATGCTCCAATTTGGACATGTTTTATCTGAACTTTTACAGTTAGGTAGATGAAATTGTGGTTTTTGTTTCACCTGATGATACTCTTGACTCTTGCAAAGGACCACAGATATGCCCAAATGGGTTTGGAAAGAGATAGAAGAAAAATCAGACGGGATGCGGGGGTATGTGAGCTATGCTTACCTTTTTCTTGTTAAGGTTTGTAATAATTATATGGTGTATCAATTCTTTGTTTGACTCGAATGCGATTACATAAAGGCTAAACATTTGTCAGTATCGAAGATTAAATGCCAAGAACGGTTGCTATATTGCTCAACAAAGCACTTATTTCAAATCCAAATGCAACACATTATGTCAAATTTATTTAAGTAACTCGGTTAATATGGAATATTTTGATATTTGTATTTATAACATGGCTATGATGAGTTGCTATAAATGCTCTTTCTGAAATATATAAATGTGTAACTGTATGTCATTTCTACTTTCCAATTGCACCCCATTTAGGGACATTCAAATAAAATCAAATAAAACATAAAAAATAGATGTATAAATACGCATTTCCTACACTTCTTTTGAAAGACTTATACTTTATATTTAATTTTGTGCTTCATATTTGGAACAATTATTATTTTGAACCGGATCAACCAGCGAGGAAGACGACAATATCCTGAATGGATTAATAGATACCATTTACACTTCCCCAGAGAGCCTAGTTGGTGATGCACAATTGCGAAATTCATTCATAGATACATTGGATGTCATTGGCTAAAATAAAATGTCATCAAAGTACTTAAATAAAATGATATACGTCATCTAACTGATGATTATATATTTACTTGCAAAGTTTCACAAAGATATGTACAGAATTCATCTTATAAAAAGTATGATTGCTTCACCGAAATAACGTACGTCAATGGGACAAACGCCAAATATGACATACTTATGGCACACCATTGTATGTTAAATGTGTCTACTTTATATTTCAGAACATAAACCCCAATGTTGCTCACATGTAGAGGTGTGACGATACAGATTGTTCACGATAGGAAACGTATAATCTCGATATCTCATAGTGATACGATTCGATACAAGTTTTTGATAAAATATAAATTAACCTTGATAAATACACTGATTTTTAAGCAAAATAAGCCAACGATATGTATCACGATACAGAGAATGTATCACAAAACGTTTATTGTCAGATCACAACGATCTTAAGTCTTAAGATCCATATTTCCAAAAGCTTGTGTTCTTGCACTCAGTGCAATATGTACCTCCAAAATTCGGAAAAGAGTTGCAAAGGGTCTGTCTTTGCAGAACTCAACAATAGCAATTAATTTGTCACCACACAAAAGTAATATAAATATTGTTGTTTCAAAGATAAGCAAAGAAATCGAGACTGCAATGGTCTGGGTTTTCGACGGATTCAGAGAACTAAAACAAGACATCCCCAAAACACTGATTTTGCAAACATACAAAATTTAAACAATTTTATATTTACATGTTGTAACAATGTGATAATAGGCGTTAACAATGTAATATTGCGACTCAATGTTACTACCCTTTTCTTATTTTCATAGCTTGGTATCTAAACATTGCAAGGTTTTGTATCACATCACAGTTATTACAATTTAATAGAAATGGGAATTTATCTATAGGGGGATGGACATAGTCAATATCCTTAAGGTATATTTGACGTAAATTATCAGATAATGGGCAAACGAGCAAGAATGGTATTATATTCTAAGACATCATTATTGCATTATTTAAATAATCTCTATTCTCTACTTATATTAAGGTATCTGCCCTTTTTAAATCATGTGACTAGCATCGGAACCGTAATAAACTTACTCTAAACTTTCTTTTGGTAACACATGATAGATACAATTCAGTATAAATGAACAGTTTAAAATCTGAATAGTAGTCACAGTTGGTGGAAAGTGAAAGTTTATTTAGCCAATTTTGTTTGTAGGTGTCCTTTAGTCTTTGCGAAAATTAATTAAGAAACTGTTTTGGAAAGTCACCATTCTGTTCTGTTACTCTAAACTTTCTTTTGGTAACACATGATAGATACAATTCAGTATAAATGAACAGTTTAAAATCTGAATAGTAGTCACAGTTGGTGGAAAGTGAAAGTTTATTTAGCCAATTTTGTTTGTAGGTGTCCTTTAGTCTTTGCGAAAATTAATTAAGAAACTGTTTTGGAAAGTCACCATTCTGTTCATACCATACATGGTTAAATCCGGTTAAAAGAAGCTTTGTTAAGTCTGTGATCCAATTTTTGTGTCCATTGTGGTCATATAAGATTATCATTTCATACGATTTTTTTGGTAGACGGTAAAAGGCATAATTAAAAGTCTATGCCAGTATTTTATATTTCAACTTGTGAGTATACAACACTGATTTATTGTCACACCATAAGAGATGTGTCAAACTTTATTCCTTTCACATTGATGACCTCCCCCAATTCTCAAACCAAATACATGTTTCACTCTGTCACCCCAGATGACAAAAATATTAACATAATGGATGAACTGAAGCAGGTGAATAGTCAAATGAAAATAGTAATATGTACTACAGCACTTGGAATGGGTGGGGATGTGGTTGGTGTACAGAGCCTAATTGTGTATGGAATACCAGGTAATGCTGTAGATCTTGCTCAAGAAATTGGTAGAGCTGGGCGGAACGGCGAGCCATTAGTTGCACTCATGCTCTACAACCCCTATCACCTTGGAACACAGATCAAGACCTCAAGGATATTAACAGAGAAAGTGAATGCTACAGACTTGCTCTGATTTAGCTATTTCTAAAAGCAGAGAAAGTGGAAAATCTGAAAAAGGAAACTTGAAATCACCAATGCTGTGAACTGTGCCAAAAAAAGTTCCTTTAGCAATTGCAGTTTCCTCATTCTTGAAAGACTATACAAGGAAATGGACACAGCAATATCCGTAGCAAATGTTGAATCAGAAGCCTCTGATGAGAGCGTCGCATCAAGTGATGTGTACTATGAGTCCAATGAGGAGGACTTAATCGCCCAATAGATTTTAAAGATCTATTAAGTACCTGAAAATTGGCTATAAATACTATTCAAAAGAATCTAATGAACATTTGTATATTGTGCCTTATATATACATAATACACCAGCGCATGATTAAATAAATGTATTCTATTGAATAAACACTATATATTCCTACGGACATATTGGAATCAAATACTGTCAAAAATGAAAGTCACATGATATCAGATTCCAAACATTGCAGTCTCGTCTTCCCTAACTTTTGCATTTTGAAATCCCCAATAGTGAAAATCTTGAAGACATTTTCCTGAACAATTTGATAATACTACTTGGGTGTTCCTTAACTTCTTTTGAGTAGTGTATGTTTCTTCCTACTGTAAGAATCATTGAACATTATCTACAGACATTCAAAAAGTGTCAATGTTTTTGTTATGTTGGGAAATGAGACGTGTCACATGTAAATGGCATGAATATGTAAGCTGCAACCGCTTGTACTGCTTTGTTTTAAATGTTCACATCAGTGTTAAAGAGAATGAAGGTAACTTGTATTGCTAACAAACTTTTGTCATAACGTTAAATCAAGGTAAACATTTATAATATAAGTAAAATTGTACAGTGAAAATGCTTCATTTAATGTCATAATTATGTCAGACACCTCAAATGTTTTATCAAGGTATGTTCAATGTCTTGTCTGTAATTTGTAATAATAAATCAGACATTTTAACAATTTGATTCATGCAGTGTTCAAATAAGTTTTTAAAAACAACATTACTGATTGTTGAATTTAATAAAGACTTGTTTGGAAAAAATCAAATTAGTTTAGACATATTTTTAATGTTTCTTTCTTGATGCAGGAGTATGTACACAATGTTTCAGGTGCTTGAGAAGATGAAGAATATAGGTTTTGAGGGCGTGGCCCCTGTGACCCTTATTTGGTGTTACCAAAGCTATACATTATTATCCTCACTAGTCAAGGAGTGTGATTAGAGGTTAGGTACGGTTAGAGAACAAAAAGCATGCTATCAATATTATTAACTTTTGTATTTTCTACCTTCACTTCTCCCGATGCATATGCTAGTTCTTGGTCAAGACTTGTGCTGCCTGACTTCTCTCACTGAACAAAGACCGTCTCGTCTTGCCACCAACTTGAATGGGTCCGCTTCATGAAATGCACAGAAAAGTGAATAATAGAAAATATTCTTCTGGCTATGCTATGAAAATAGAATTAAAAAGATATAATTATCGATTTTTTAAAGTTCCTAGACTTTATTAGAAATTCTATTAAGAAAAATCACTGAAATTTATTCCTTGATTCTTTTTATACAAGTATTAATATATTTATATTATAATGAAAATTATTGTAATAATTAGTGAGTTAGCATTTAAAGTGTATTCAACAATATTTCATTAAACACGTGGATGAAAATAATTATGATAATAAACTGAGCTAGTAACATATATGTAGGCCATACTAGTATATGATTATGATCGCTGATTGGCCGGGAGTAAATGCCGTCTGAAAAAGCCCTTATGGAGCAGTTGTCTGATCAAGAAACGTAGTGACGTACATGTAGGTATCGATCTGATTTGAATGAGATTGAAAATAATTGAAATGTTATCTACGTAATTACATGCCAGGGATATGAAGGTCAATACATAGGTCAGACCGAATGTCTGAGAGACTGAGTTGGGGTGCACAAGTAGCAGACCAAAGACCCTATACAAGATGTATTCCATTAAGTGAACATCTGGACACATGCGCTGCCAATAGGGAGATTAAATTTACAATTTATCCTTTTTACAAATGGAAGATTCAAACACAACAAGTATTTGTCACAAAGATCACAAGATCCCCCGCCGCAAATTGATGTTAACAACAAGCATAATGTATACATAGAAACACTTGTCTACTCTTGTCATGCTAATAGATGTCATTTAGACCATAACAAATCAACTGGTCCCTGGGTCTTCCAAATAAGCCCTGTGCAAAAAGGAAGAGAATATAGAGAACAGTTCTCAACATATCAGCCTTATAATAAGCTTTAAATGCATGTTGGCTTCACTGTGACTTGAAAATAATGTGAAAGTCACAAAAACCAAAGTGGCCCGGTGTCTATCTAAAATAGATTTATAAAAAGAATCCAGTGAATGACTTCAGATATCACACTAACAAGCTTAACATGCAGGTAAATTGATGATAAATCAAATGTTCTGCTGTGACCCTGAAAACAATGTGACGTCCCTCAAAATTGACTTTGTCCTGCGTCTTCCCTGTAAGATGCTTTGCATAAGTTATGAAGATAATCTAGTGAACAATTCTAGAGATATCCCGCTGACAAGCATAAAATGCAAATTTCAATGCTTAAATTTACAAAGCCTCGCTGGGACCTTGAAATTAATGTGAAGGTTACCAAAATCGACATGGCCCGATGCCTTCCCAATAAGATGCTTTATGTAAATTATGAAGAGAATCCAGTCATTGGTTCTTGAAATATCCCGCTGACAAGCCAGTGAGTAGTCCTTGAGAAATCCTGCTTACAAGCCTTTAATGCAGATTTAAATGTTTATATTTTCAAAGCCTCGCTGTGAATAATGTGAAGGTCACTAAAATCGACTGGGCCCGTTGACGTCCCAATAAGATTATTAATGTGAATTATGTCGAGAATCCAGTGAATGGTTCTTGAGTTATCCCGCTGACAAGGGTAAGATTTCAAGTCTAGTTGTAACCTTGAAATGAAGGTCAAGGTCATTAATCTCTATGGGGACCTTACTCTCATGGTGATAAAGCTGCATACAAAAAATGAAAGGAATCCGGTCAATAGTTTTTGAGTTATTCAATTTCATTCGTACGTACGGACGGACGCTGCCCAATACTGTATCTCCCGCTTAGCGGGGCATAATAATGTGTAAGATAAAGGAGGAACACTTTATTAAAACAATGTGTCCACCACCCCTAAATAGCTAAGCCAGTAACAGCAAAAAGCGTCAACACTACGTCACAATCACAGAAACGAGACGACATAATCACTGTAATGTTAACCTTCCTGAGGATAAAGTTGAACATGTAGGAGGAAATCATCGATGTTATTTGTGGTGTTTTCACCACGAACAAACATAAAACACAACTTGAAGTTATGGTGGGCGGAAGTGAACAATTTAATTCCACGACTTACAACTCGTTTATGCATAAAGGTAAGATCGAGGGTAATTGAACATTACGTCACGTGGTTGTCATGTGACTATACATATAATCTAAATATACCACAGTTCCTCCCTACTAAAATTAGAACTTCTCAAGGGAATAAAATCTGTTAAAACAAAGTCAAGGACTCCATCTGCTTGGTACTTGGTTCATCCAGTCAACTTAAATGTCAATGTTCTTCAACATTATATAAACACTTTAACAGTTCTTAAACAGTTCAATACAAATTAAAGTGTAACACTTCTTGAAACAAATAATGAACTACTGTGAGTGGTCACTCGAGTTGTAACCAAACACGTGGTGAATTGGGGATTATTGTGCCCCATGAACACTATCACCACTTTAACATTAAACTATTAAATGTTAACTTGAACTTTAATATTAATAGTTTCACAGGTCAAGCCTCTTAGGAGCTCGACGGATTCGACTGGAACGTCGAACCTCTGGTTGTGGTTGTGGAGGTAGCTTGACCTCCTCTGTGAATCGCTTAGCTGGAGTGTTCTCACTTGGGGTTGTCATGACAACTTCTGAGGTATTTTCATTAGATTGAACCTCCGACTTTTGTGACATGTTTGAATTCCTGAGTTGGTCAACATGTCTTCTCCAGTGCGTTGTAGGACCAACTTCAACCTCATACGACAGCGGACCCTTCCTGGCTGTTACAACACCAGGTACCCACTTGTGGTCGTTCCTATACTCTCTAGCTGCGACAGCTTGTCCAACCTCAAACTCTCGAAGTACTCCAGTCCCCGAGTCTTGTTTCGCCTGTCTGCTTTCAACAGTGCGTCTCACACTTGGCTTCACCAGGTCAAGACGTGTTCGCAAGTTCCTGTTCATCATCAGCATAGCTTGAGATTCATTTGTAGTGCAGTGGGGTGTATTCCTATATGTCAACAGGAATCTTGACAGTTTTGTCTGAACGTCCCCTTTCTCCTCCTTCATTGCACGAAGAGCTTGCTTGAATGTATGAACAAATCGTTCGGCCAGTCCATTTGTTGCTGGGTGGTACGGTGCACTTGTTGTGTGACGAATCCCGTTCACTTTCAGAAATTCTCTGAACTCAGCACTGACAAATTGTGGGCCATTGTCAGAGATTAGCTGTTCAGGTAGACCAGTTCTTGCAAATATTGTTCTCAACATGAGAATGGTTCTCTCGGAAGAGGTAGACTTTGTCATGATTACTTCGGGCCACTTGGAATGTGCATCTACCACTACGAGGAACATATGTCCGAAGAAGGGACCTGCGTAGTCAACGTGTATACGTTGCCATGGTGTGGATGGCCACTCCCAGGGGTGTAGGGGTGCCTGCTTGGGCATATTCTTGCACATTTCACATCCATTACAGTGTTTGGCTAATTGTTCAATATCAGAGTCTATGCCTGGCCACCAAAAGTAACTTCGGCTCATAGCCTTCATTTTCACAACTCCCAGGTGCCCTGTGTGGAGTTCCTGTAACATCTGGTGCTGCAATTTCTGTGGAATCACAACCCTAACTCCCCACATAACACATCCTTGATGCACAGAGAGTTCATGTCTTCTGTTGTGGAAAGAAGTCAATCTCTCTGGAGATTTGTCAGGCCAGCCTTGCATAGTAGTCTCATAAACCCGACTCAAAATAGGGTCTGTTCTTGTTGCAGTTTTCACCATCTCACTGGTCACTGGTAAGGGTTCAAATTGTTCCATATGGAATATCTCAACTGAATCCACAAGAGCTTCATTCCCTTGTTCCAGAGGAAGACGTGAGAGTCCATCTGCGTTACAGTGTTTCTTTGTGTTCTTGTACACAATTGTGTAGTCGTGAGCTGCCAGGTAAAGAGCGTAACGTTGCATTCTTGCTGCCGCCATTGCTGGAATACCCTTGTCTGGACTGAGAATTGACGTGAGAGGTTGATGATCCGTAAGGATCGTGAATTTCCGTCCATATACATATTGGTGAAACTTCTTCACACCCCACACAAGTCCAAGAGCTTCTTTATCAATTTGGGAGTAGTTTCTTTCAGCCTTCGTCAAGCTGCGGGAAGCAAATGCAATTGGTTTCTCCGATCCATCAGGCATGATGTGAGAAAGGACAGATCCTAATCCATACGGCGATGCATCACAAGCTACTTTAAGCTCCATATTTGGGTCATAATGCGTAAGCACAAGATCAGATGTGACAAGTTCTTTAGCTTTCTTGAAAGCATCTTCACATGATTTTGACCATTTCCATTTCTTGTATTTCTCAAGAAGTTCATTGAGTGGTCTCAGTACTGTAGCCAGGTCCGGTAGAAACCGATGGTAATAGTTGACAAGACCTAAGAATGCACGTAGTTCTGACACATTTTCAGGTGCTGGAGCATTAGCCATAGCTTTTGTCTTCTCTGGCATTTTGTGCAGTCCGTGTTTGTCAATCACATGGCCACAGTATTCTATCTAATCTTGAAAGAATGCACACTTTCCAACATTTACACGGAGATTCTTCTCCTGTAATCTTTTCAAGACCATCTCAAGATTGGACAGGTGATCATTCGCACTGTTTCCGGATATGATGATGTCATCAAGAATCACTTCAGTGTGTGGAATGCCTTGCAAAATCTGGTCAATAGTGCGCTGCCAAATGGAAGGTGCTGTTTTGATGCCGAAGGGTAGTCTGTTGTACTGATAAAGTCCTTTAGACGTATTAACAGTCACATATTTCTTCGAGTCTTCCTCTACTTCCATCTGTAGGTATGCAGATGTTAAGTCAATCTTGGTGAATTGTTGACCACCAGCTAGCTTAGCAAAAATGTCCTCTATCCTGGGCAAGGGATATGTGACATCCTGAATCACTGGATTTACGGTAACTTTAAAGTCACCACAGATTCGCACTGAACCATTTCCCTTGAGTATCGGCACAATTGGTGCTGCCCATTCACTGTACTCAACCTTGGAAATTACACCAGTTTGTTCAAGTCTATCCAACTCTGCATCCACCTTTGATCCAAGAGCATAAGGTACATTCCTAGCCTTGAAGAACTTTGGTGCTGTATCTGCAGGAATCACCAACTTTGCCTTGATATCCTTAAGGGTTCCTAGCCCTTCTTCAAACACACTTGGGTATTTGTTCAATAATGTTCTAAGTTCAGTATTGGAACTCACAGGCCTGTCAATTTTGTTAACAGCCTCACCAAGGCTATGCAATTCAGCCCAGTCTAGTTGAATGTTGCGGAACCATTCTCTCCCAAAAAGAATCTGCTGTCCCTCTGGCACAACATAAAGATCAAGTTTCTTGTTCTGTGACTTGTATTTCACATCTACCTTCATAACACCTTTTGGTATTAACTTCTCACCAGTGTATGTCTTCATACGAACTGGGGTGTCTCCCAATTTCACATGGGCAAATACATCCTTGTAAACATCATAAGGAATAACTGAATATGCTGAACCTGTGTCTAGTTCCATTATGAGCACTTTCCCTTCCACTTCCGGATTGACCCAAATGATTCAGTGTTTGTGTCCCCCAAAGCATGTAAAGAACCAATCAAAAAGTCATCATCATGATTTTCAAGATCTTCAGAAATATTGTGAATTTTCTTTGTTTTCCAGTTTTTCTCTGCTTGTTTAGGTTTTGTAGAATGACTTGCAGAGGGCTTAGCATGACATGCAGGGCTGATATGACCTACTTTCTTGCATTTATGACAGACAGCACGTTTATACTTGCAATCGTCCGGGGAATGTGGACCTTTCTCACACCTGTAGCAGTTACTTGTGTGACTTGCTGTTGGTCGTTTGTGGAAATGTCTCTTTCCCTGAAGTCGGTTTACACTAGCTGCATATGAATCTGTATTCTTGCCTTGTAATTCAGACATATCCCTAGATGCTGTTTCATCTAACTTTGCGGTCGTTACAGCTACTTCAAATGTCAACTTGCTATCTTTCAACATTCTCTGTTGTACTCTCTCATTCCTCAACCCAAATACAAATTGATCTCTCAGGGCAGTTGTCAAATTATTACCAAATCCACAATGTATTGACAATTTTCTCAGATGAGCAACATAATCAGCAATAGACTCGCCTTCATGTTGATGACGTTTAGAAAAACGAAAACGCTCTCCTATTTCTGTAGGTCTAGGGTCTAAATGTTCATTCAAAATTGCTACAATTCTGTCAAAACTGAGATCAGATGGCTTATCAGGTGAACACAAATTCTTCAATAATCCGTACGTTTCAATACCCATAGAACTGAGAAAAGACGGTACTTTGGTTTCTGTTGAAACATTATTTGCAATGAAAAACAGTTCAGCACGTTCAACATACGTTGACCACGGTTCCTTAGACGGGTCAAATACATCGAGTGAACCAATAAGACCTGCCATTGTCGAGTGAGAATCAGTCCTAAAGTCAGTAACAACACCGGGCGCCCAACACGCTGCAGTGGTCTGAATCCGGTCAGAATTCGCGAACATCGACTCGCAACCTCAAAAGTTCATAGGTACATATTTTCAAACATACCGGAACACTTTTTCCGTTTCTTAAGGCGAAGAATTCGCCATCCTCGTCGCCAATTGTGGTGTTTTCACCACGAACAAACATAAAACACAACTTGAAGTTATGGTGGGCGGAAGTGAACAATTTAATTCCACGGGGTACAACTCGTTTATGCATAAAGGTAAGATCGAGGGTAATTGAACATTATGTCACGTGGTTGTCATGTGACTATACATATAATCTAAATATACCACATTATTCTTTTATAATTATAAAATGGTTTTGTTAACACTATTTTCCGCGATTATGATTGGAGAAGAGCGCTCAAATACTTGCTGCCATTTCTCGATGAATGCAGAAAAGTTTGCAACCATTCCATGTGCATTCATTTCTTGTGACGTCACAATCATCAGACGCAATAGTCCGGTTTTGACAGTTGCGAGTTACATGTACCTTCTGTTGCAAAGACAGATATAACATATCTTATCACTACGCTACGCCGCGCGATTTTATACAATTTGTTGCTGTTATTCATCGATAGAGGCACAGAACACGTAAAACAATCCTTAAAACTTTATTCACTAGTGCTTTCAACCTTTCGGTATTTTCAGGTGAATTCTCTTATTCATTAGTACTTTCAACCTTTCGGTATCTTCAGGTGAATTCTCATTCACCTGAATATACTTTATATCTGTCATTTTCATTTTCTGATTAAAGTTGGTACGGGGGACATCACAGTGCATCACATGCACTTATTTCTAGTTGTACAAGTGTTCAATGGGTAACGAGTAACAGATCCACCTGTGTCATTGTTCAATCGTTCCCTCTGCAAAAGAAGTTGTATTGTATAAAAATATTTATATAAACATTTACCTAGTACTACCGACTTCTTCATATTATATAACTATGAAGGGTTGTCTCAAAACCTTTTTCTTTTGCAGCGGGAACGATTGAACTTGCAATGTCACGGGGGCCTGTGGAATGAGTATGTACACATTGCATCTAACTGGCCATGGTAATATCGTGATGCTTTGCTCAATATTTTTGTCTGGCCTGGCTCAGTGGGTTCATATGTTAGAATCAAGAATCATATCAAAGTCAGACATCAAAAACACGGACAAGCAGTTAATCATTTGCATTTTATTTCTACTTTTTTTTAATTTGTTTTCATTTCTAACTGACAATATCAAAAACTAAGAAGATTCCAAAAGTATATACGACATAAACTATCCGAGAGCAGTTGTCATGAATGGTCATGAAGTAATTACAGGTTGAATCACATGCATGTTAACAATGCAGTAATAAAGTCTCGACCCTCATGTATTTTGCATGTTTTAAGAATATTGACATAACTTACAATTTCTGTTTCGATTGGAAACACCAATGAAATTACGATTTCTGTTACGAGTGGAAAACTCGAAGAAATTTCGATTTCTGTTCCGATTTGAATACAACTGTTTTTCAAGATATGACACAATTCTAAATTGACAACAGTATCTTGCAATGTCTATCGGTGTTCGTCCTAAATGTGTTCTCCTTCTCTCCAACCCTCTCACTTCCCTCAAAGTGAACAGATACTTGATCATATCTAATTGACCAAAATAACAGGCATAATGTAATACGTTGTAACCTTGATTGTCCACTTTTCTCATGTCAGCTTTGTGTTTGACAAGAATTTTGACAACTTGTATGTGACCGTCCCCTACAGCAAACATAACAGGCGTTATTGCTTTTTTATTTCTACATTCTGTGTCGCTATGTTTTATTTCCAACAATTTCCTAACAATGTACAGAGCACCTATAGAAGACGCAGCATGTAAAACACTAGATCCCTGGTAATTCCTCGCGTACAGGTCACACCCTTGTTGAACCAGGAAGTCAAAAAGTTTTGTTCTATTATACTTTGATGCGATCAGGACGGGTGTATAGTCTCCGTCAAAACGATAGTCGATGTCCACTAGTCCACTGCCAACTAATTTCCTCACTTCAAGCAGATTCCCATATTTACAGGCTTTATAGAAACGTTTCCCATCCGCAGCATTAGGAACCCTACCTGTGAAGCATAAAATAATTTAAAAATAATTAACAGAGTTTCCTTTAATGATAGTATATCTTTAGAAAACTAAATAGGATCTCCAGTCTAAGTAATAATACTTGCTACACTCCAATATTGAGTTTAGTTAGATGCAGTAAAAAACAGCTGTGATTTTGGTGAGGGCAAGGGTAGACATGATTACGTTTACGTAAATTACGATACGTATTTAATTTGAAAAGTAGCAGATTACTTAAACAAAATGTGATATTTACCATGTTTAATTGACTTTTTTGGGCGTCTTTTTCCTTTTCGTTAATGTTTTAGTATTCAAAAGTGGTACCCTTAACAGAGTAGCATTTTAATCAAACAACATGTTTGGATTACCTGGTTTGCTGGAATGTTTTGTGTTCTTCCCTTTTTGCGTTAGTTTTATCGGAGAAGTAACACCTGTGTCCACTTTCCTCTTATATGCGTCGAAGTCTGTGGTATATGTTTTAGTATAAATATGACAAACTAATTGTGCCTCTTCAAACTGTTTTGCTGTGCAAGCACTATTCTTACAAAGAATGTCACACATTTTTGGGCCATACGGCTGAACAATGATTTTGCCAAATACCTTGCAGAAAATTCCTAGAAGAAGAACGGAGAGAAGTATCTTTGCCATTGTGTTGGACCTACTGATATATCAAGGAATGCGCTTTGAAATATAGACTTAGAGTCTGAAATAAGCACTCTTAAGTCTTTTAAGTCATTAACCTTTTTTGAATAGCAACACTTTATCCAGATGCAGTTTTTATCATCTGGGAAATTAGTTGGTTTTTTTATCTTTTCGAAAGTTCATGAACACTTTGTCTAACACAAATTACTTTGATAGTGTGATACTATTTCTAACGTATTTTTTAGTTATCGGCATTAATAATAATATACAGATATTGCGAAGTGTAATAATAATTGGAAATTTCCATAGATAACCTTACAATATTAAACACATTTCATATTTCTACATAATGGCCAAACTTCAATCTAATTAAATATAGCTTAAGAGTTTTTTTTAAACAATTTCCGAAATAAAAGATATATCTTGTTGATGTTTAATGTGGCTTATAAATATCATAGCTGTATAATTAATTTCATTATTTATCAGTAAGAATTACGTTCCTATATTTTTAAATTCCAAACAGAATTAAACTGAAACAAGACTCCAAGATAAACATCTAACGGGAATTTCTTAAGTGGACATATTTTCTTCACTTATGATAGAATAATGTTACATAAATATGTTTGAATATTTCGTATCCTCTATCGGTGGTTGCTTTTAGAAAAGCAATTAATAACAAGAAAAATAAGTTTCTTAAAGGGGCAGTAGCAAGTTTTTTTGATAATTTTATATTTTAAAATTTATACTGATAATTGTACGTTAATGCTAAATGTATTATTTCGATAATGTCATAAATCTCATTACACAAGCCAATCAGCCATAGTCAGAGGACAAAGTATGAATATTCACATACAATCCATTGGCGGCCATTTTTTGTGAACACCTTTAATTCATTTTGTGTAAGAAAAAGGAATCACGTGGGTAAACTTTACATTATATTTTTGATGTATTACTGCTCCATTTAGTTTAAAGAAATTGTTTTTCAATTGGAACCATTAATTTTCGTTTTCCTGACATCCCCTTATATCCCCCCTAAAAACGTGCTACTGTCCCTTTAAATTATGGTTCTATCCTTTTTGCAAATAAAGGCTCTTTATGAGCCACGCCTTTTAAAATTGACAGCTATGCAACAAACCAAATATATTTTAACTACAAGTACATTTAAACTTTAATCTCTTTGGCAGGAGCTATTTTTTCTTGTCATACCCGTGGACTTTCCTTTGTTTTTTCTTTGACAATATTTCAAATTGTGTGCTGATATGGTTTCAAAGAAAAGCAACTACTGATAAAACACTTTCCCCAGGCTTGACAACAATGTCATTCTGCAATAATTTCCCCTTTATCAGTTACCTACGTATCAAGGATATCCTTGTCAAACAGTCAATTATATTTATGTAATAGTTAATAATAATAATTAATGTACCTGTATTAACATGTTAAGTGCAATATCAATATTTGGAAGGTTACGTCACTCATCTAGCATACCTGACAACGAGGAAATGTTTTGGCTTATACTTTATGTTTTCCCCTATGAATATGAAAATGATTTCCGAAAACATATCCCAATTGATTTAACATAGACGAATGTTGGTTTAATTTAATATCAGAAGACACAAGGGTGAGATTCTATTTATCAGCCAAAGTCATTTTGATTGCATTAGCATGAAACAAATACATTTTTGAAACTGCATAACCCTCATAATCCACACCAGTGATGTCATGTTATTGACGTCATAGCATTGCGACACCGTTACTGATGATGCAAAACGCTTGTGATGTCATGTACCTGTTGATGACAAGGCATTGTTAAATAGCTACTGTCAAAACGATGTCTCCAATGAGATATTGCTTGATTTCCAATAATCATATCTCCTGCGAAACACTGTTTTTAGTCATAAATGGATAAATCTGTAACTGCATTTGTTTTCTCTTAGTTTTAAAGAATATATTTGTATTTGTTCAATTCGCATTCGTATATCCCTCAGCTTATCCACATATGAATTGCAAAATTCAAGAACATTATAAACATGAACTTATTTATACACTTGTTCAGTTTTTGCGGGCTGCTTATGATAGTATGTGTATGTGTTGTCTTGATGCCATTGTCAGGCATGCCTGCATAAAGATATGGTAACATGAAAATAGGAATAAGCATATCAATGAAATTTCTGGGAAAACATAATAAACGAAAGCTGTTGTTGAGGAAACAGGCCGTTAGTTATGTTCTTTGACAAAGTCATGACAAATCATTGGCATAAGTCCATGACAGTACTTGGTAAGTGCTTAATGATTATGACCCGAAATTTCTCGTATAATGAAGAGAATGTTTCTTTCAATGCATCTTGTTGAAATTTCTGAATTACATTATATTTAACTACTGAGCCACTGAACTACAGTTGTGTAAACTAGATCCTGAAATATGAGCACACTCTCATTTAAAGATATTATGAATAATGGATGGAAATATAACCCATGAAATTAAATTTTGTCGAAAACATTTGAAATAAGACACATTTTTTATATGAAATAAAGTAATAATTTGTTTTAGGTATTTACAGACTTAAGTCTTGAAAAGTAGCACTACAAAAAGCTTAAGGTCAATGCTTTTATCAACTTACTTTTATACATGTCTATCCACATGTACATTCCACCTTACATTCAAGTGTCCTATCTATGTGCTACTTTTACTCAAAGACAAACAATTGTACAAGGAAAGATAATTTGTTTCAATTGGATAATGTCTTAATCATTTGAATAATAATCAATTTGATGCACATATAGTAGTCGTTATAAATATGTCTTTGAAACTGATTTTTGATTTGTGTGAGGGAAAATAACGGATATGTTATTGAATTTAAACAGGAACCAGACAACAAATTGGTTGCGACTAAATCCTCAAACATAGACATATTGGCTCTCTAGCTCATCAGGCTACATATCTAATTTTTACCTCAGGGTACACAAGTTTTCAGCTTTCTAGAATTTGTGCGCCTATAGAAAAAAAAATTAAAATAGGTTTTAAGGATGTGGCACTTATCAGGGCCACAAAAGCTATGAATAATAATACTCACTAGTCAACGTGTATATACACAAAGTTTCAGCTTTTTGGGCCTTTTGCTCCTGGAGAAAATATAAAAGGTTTTAAGGGAGTAGCCCTTGTGCCTCTTGACTTATACTCAGATGCCACAGAATATATAAATTATATTTTAGTTGGTTTGATTTATTTCTTGCATAAATTATTTTTTCCAACACATATCGCAAAGTTTGATGTTCAAATATATTTAAAAGTGATGTTCAAATATAGCTTTTCTACGTATTCATGTATGGGAAGAACAGCTAAGTGAATAGATTTCTTTTACATTTTTTGATGATTTGACTGGACTGTTACTTTCTTCATGGACAAAATATCAACATGAAAGTAAATGCGTCAGTAAAAGCATTAACCGGTTTTCCATCTTATCAAAGATTTACTTTTATAAGAAGCTTGATATAATATGTTGTATGGAAACCCCAATCATGCAACACAATTTATTTCTTGTACATAACATAATTTTGAACAACATGATGTGAAAAAATCAAACGCTGAAGCAGTGGTTATTGATCAATGAATCCGATTAGGGACATGTAGATTGGCTGCTTGTATGCCTTTCTATTTAATCTGATGTATTATAAACACGATATTTACTAGTGGTACAATTACTAACAAATACGTTTAAAAAATAAACTCCACTTTGAAATAACGGATTTTGAAAAATGTGTATGCTTATAACAAGGGAGAAAAATATTATATTTTAAGGTATCTGTATTTATTTTGTTTTGGATTCATGATGCTCAGTCCAGAAAATCAATATGAAGTTCAATATAAAATTGCATCCGGATAGTATATGTTAGATTGTTTACTACTTTTTTTATTTATGCCGAATGTAAACAGCGATTTCATTGGCATTTATGGATGGAGCCATTGGATGCAACATCTGATCAAGATAGGTGTTTCATAGTTTGTTATGCCTTGATGGCAATGTAGAAAACGAAGAGTGTAGCTCGTAACGTATTCACCTTGCCTTGGGAATATGCGCATCTCATTGGGATTGCTCAAGTCATTAATCAAGTCATAATCGATATCTTACCTATGTTGTAATAAAAGCAGTTTTGATTGTTCAGTACATCTCCCCAAGTGACAAACTGCACTTCGAAAGTATGCTGATTGCATACTCACTGAAAACAGTTGTCAAAAGAAGTTTGAGAGGGCTTGACGCACCTACTATTTTTAGTCTTGTCTGTTTTAAGCTTCAGTTTGTTGCATGTCATCCATTTCAGTTTGTCTTTGAGCTGTTTATGTCTCCTTGCAGAGTGAAATAAGCTAGCGGGTGCCCCTTTCGATAGTTCAGTGTCATCCACATTGTTCAATCTGGTAGAAATTACATCAGCAAGTGGCTTGGAGTAGAGTGTGAACAACATCGGGCCCAGAACAGAGCCCATATACAAGAGGATGAGAAGACACTAACACCCAACTACGACTGACTGACTCTAATTTAGGGACTGAACCAGGGAAGCATTGTCCCGCGAATTTCAAACGTGTCTTCAGCCGCTATATGGATTGGTCGATAGTGTCAAAGGCGGCCCTAAGGTCTAAACGTGCCATCAAGGAAACCATTCTGTCATCGGCTACAGACAGAAGATTTCCACGACTCAAAGAACAGCTGTCTCTGCGCTACGACCCTTCCTATATGCGGATTGATTTCTCAAAGAGGTTCGCTGAAGAAAGATGTTTCTTATTATCCGGAAACAGTCCAAACATAACGTTGACTAGCTGGATCCAATTAGAATAAGTAAACGAACAGTAAGTGAATGAAATCAATGTCAATAAGTCCTCAAAATATGGAATTGAATAGCTTTTACTTTCTTACCAACAGTTACATAGCTAACAGGAATAGGCTATTCCTACGACAAAGTTAAAAGTATTTGCAACGTTGAAATATATTCACAATTATTAACGTGTCAATGGTAAAAATTTATTTGTTGAATGAATTCATTAAATGTATGTCTTAATTATGTCAGTTTAATTGTATAAACATTATGATAAATTTTTACAGCAACATTCTGATAAAATATTCCAAATTGTAATTGCACATCTGACACCCAAACAATACAGTTTGACAATGCAAATTTTATTTAAACAAAGCTAATTATCATTCACGATTTTAACACTATTGCAACCCAAATAGCTGTAGATAGATCAGTTTTAACCAAAGTTTTATAAAGATGTATTTCAAAATATACATGTAGTTCCGTTAATGTTGCATAGTGCAACACATAAATGCTAGACCGAACCTCCCAACGACTGGTCGGCTTATTAGATGTCAAAACCACACTATTTCGAATTCTGAAAGCTTTCACTAGCTATAATCTGTTTTCACCTCTGACATTTCGAAGAGTAGATGTTTTTAGATACACTTTCAGTCCACGTATACATTCAAACTATCTTCGCCGTTTCTAAAAAAATTCTCAAATTAATATCCATGTTGCCGAGTATTACAGATGTGAACATTATGCTTGTTCACATACTTAAAATGTATGCATTTGATATTTATTTGTTAAATGAGGGCATTTTAATAACATTTATATCTAATTGTAATGAAAAAATGTATTATATTTTTAAGTTTAAATTAATTTAACTTATCCACCATTAGCCATTTATTTAAATCTAGTAGGTACTAATACACCCGAATTACTTGATATTTGCTCTAGGATACGCAGTTGTACTGTTTTTACAAACCGAGAAAATAGATATACATATTTTATAACATATATCAAATATTGACTTTATGCTTTAAAATGTTCATCGCATTTGAATTCTAGTAATAAATTCTGCGTATGATTCTGCTTGATGCAAAGTCAGTTAATTACAAAAAGCATTAAACATCGGATGTTATATCAAATGTTATTATTTAAACAACGCTACCTGCCTGTATAATTGTTCATTAATGCGATGGTCGTCTTCAAGCCTTATGCTTTCAATTATTGTGCTTTTGACCTTCAATACTGCATAAACCTCTTCAAACTTTTATTGGTAAACAAAAGCATACTTAAAGTTAAACTGATAGTAATATGTCTTGCCGTGACATGGATAGGGTAAATTGCATTATGCAGATAATGAAGCACATTTTATGTGTCAGCAATAGTATTTTGAAAAGTAGACAGTCGAAGTAAATTGCTTCATAAGTTAAACAGTCACTGTTTGACAATATGGTATGAAAAATGTAATGTATAAAATATCTATTCAATCTATTAATCATAACGTTTAGGGTCATACATTGTGTCATGACATAATTGCAACATTTCAAAAACATTTTCGCACGAAGTTGACATAAGTGCACCCTTTAATGAAACCAGAGCAGAGAGACATAGTGGAATAAATAGAATGATTTCCATTTTACTGACCTGATTTGATTCCAGACACGATATGGAGATCGAGCTAATCGGGCTGACCATGGAAGATTGATTGATTGACAAGTCTTTTGAAAATACATGAACGGAATTAGACAATACTTTACTTGCTTAAAGAATCCTGGTAAATGCAGGCACAATTAAAGTAGCCGCATTCTGTATGGAAATAAGAAACCAGATATATTTCGGCTTTCAACAGTTAAATCAGTAGCCTTGGTCTTCCAGCAGTTGTCAATCTATTATATTTGACATGTTGTTAATTACGCTGTCAGGATTCAAAGTAGGTCAGTATACATGAGTGACTGAACTGTGTATATTCCGTAGTTGCTTCTGAGGCGATTAAGAATCTGATGCTTAGTGTTATCAAAGGTTGGTATTGAACTGTATAAAACTACCTCAACACAATTTGTAATGTTTAAGGAATTGTTAAGAATCGATCTTTGATAAAATGACATACTTATGATGACGCCCGATTTGGTTTTCCTAGAAAAAATGGTTTTCACCAGATTGTCCTCCTGTAAATCATAAGAAAACACAACGATTTATTTAAACGTTGAAATAATAAAGTAGACATTGGAAATTAATTATTAAACGGTTATCCATTCTATCTAGACACTGTATATAATCCCTAGGAATTCACGGCGAAGGTTTCAGTTACAAGAGTCCTTCGACAATGTCTGCAGTATGTGTTGTTAGTTTTCACAAGAAATTTGCATTTCATGAAAACACAAAGTATATTGAGTCAACATATCAATGTATATGTGCGTTTTTTTTACAAATATATTTTTTCGATGTAGATATGGAATCATAATTATTTTTTCATCACTTTGAATTGAATCAATTTCACATATGAAATATAATTACAAACATCCTCGAACAGTTTCGATGCCCACAACGTTTAGAAACCAAAACAGGACATAGAAATGTGACTGATATGGTATTTCATTGAAGATAGAGAGGTTTATATTTGTTTTTGAAACATGACAAGGGGAGGAGGGCACTTTTAAAGGGTCACACTTCGTACTGATACTGGTAATTATATATTATCTTGTGATGCCGGTTACGAATGACCAGTTTCTTTTCATAAATAGAATACATCCTGTTAAATACAGGTCAGGTGATGTCAGGTAATTGTGTTTTAAATATGTCATTTAATTTAAAGATTGATATTATGGAAAGTATTGGAAAAAATTTAAGATGTTAAAATTAGAAATAACCCCCAATATCATAAAATTGGGAAATCATTCCAATATTTCTTACTTTTTCTCAATATTGTGAGAAAAAAATCAAAATAAATATGAGTAAATTGGTTTTAACACAAATCAACGTTGTAGTTTATAGCAAGAAAGGTGAAAATCTGTATTTGAAGAGTGATAACTTGTTAGAATACAGGGTCTAGATTTCCAAAGCTCTCATAGTCCTTTGATTATCGTAAGCCAATGTTAATATATAACACTTACGACAATCTTAGTACTTAGAGAGCTTTGACAATCTCAGTCCAGGATTGTATGAAAGAAAATATGTATAATACATTTCCATTATTTCGTAAATAATTTTAGAACCATTCTGGATTCATTTTTTGGTCTTGCCAAATGACATTAAACATTTTGTTCCACTCCCCAAAGCTGCGATCTTTTAAACTGTATATCATATCTAGGTTGTAAACTAGCACCTAGGTTTAGCCAAACTATATACAAAAAGTGCACTTGACAATTAAATGTGTGTCTGCCTCATAGTATCCATAGGATTGCAAAGAAAAAACATAACCATCAAACGGTTCCTAATACATCAGATTTACATTAATGTAAGTTCCCCATGCATGCTACAATCTGTTCAGTGATTCGTACTTTTCAGGGACGTGTCCAATGAAAAGGACATATGATATATCATTGTGGTTTTCGTTTTATGAAAACACGTTTTAAGGAACATATCAAAGAGTTACAAATTATGATAAATAAGATAGAGACTATTTCATTGTTTTTGCCGAAATGATTTCTATCTCATCGACTGGAGTGATAGTTGGAATAAACATCAATACGTGTAAGTATTTAGGTATTTAAGTGACATGAAATGTGTTCAATAAATCATTGCATTATAGATAAACATGGCAAGATTTGTAATGTACATTAATTTTTACAGTTCTTAAATCTATAAAATTTACTTATATTTGGATTGACATAATAATGCCGTTAAAATATATATGCATCGTAATGAATTATATAATGGAAATATAAAGAAAAAATTGAACTTCTCTTCAACTACATGTAAATTTTGAAATGTACAAATCCGGACTGAGCAATTGATGAGCATAGAAATCTTGCTAGTGATCGTTTTGAACTTGTATATCTGTACATGATAAGTAAGCTTCTTTCAAACTGTGAAAAAAAAGAACATTTACTTGAGACAATACTTTTGTCGCACAATGTTTGCATAAATATGTGTTTCACTGCAACAGTAAGTAAGAAACGTGGTGTTGAGATACAAACTGACATGATTGTATGTCATGTTTAAAAATTCTGAAATTATGATTGTAAAATTGAATTTATATTGGCAAACAAGAAGAACTGTCATGAGAAACTGCAAAGAAATCTAAAGTTTGTCTCAAAGGTTGATACAACTATGTATTGAGATACATATTGACATGAGTACATGTTTTTATTTATAAAAGTTTCATTCTGTTGGTAAAACGCGGTAAAATCTGGTAGAAAACGATTTCAAATATAAACTTGTCTGTCTAAAAATTCAACACTATCATTTTTGTGTTTAAGTTCTTTTTGTATTGTTACATTATTAGATTGAAGATATTACTGTAAAAGTAAACCCTAATGAGTACAAAGTGTTGACTTTGAAAGTATATATTACTGGGTCGTTTTCATCATATTTTCTCCTTCGGTTTACATATGATCAAATTTATCATGGAGGTCATAAACAGATAAATAGAAATTTCCTTATGTATCTTAACATTGATTATTTGACTAAAATGATAACATTGTACAGAAACTCATATTGACTTTTATTTTGTCAGTTCACACGAATTATGTCCGACAGAGAACAGAATGTTGGTATCATTTAGTATTATAGAATGGAATCCTCTACATAATAAGCGATAGAAAATGAGGTTAGTAAAGTAAACTCTATACATATTGTGCAATTTGCAAAATTGCGGGAGATATAGCTCCGCCATGTCAGCTGCTTGATATTATATACTTTTCAGTATCATTAAACGGATTTGTCAGACATCGAAAGGCAAAGTGTTGCTGCCGTGATGAATGGCAGTCAAGCGAAACCCGTTATCCTTTCACAGTCAACAGTAATTTGATTGGAATTAATCGATATCAAATAGGAAAAGTTTTTGAAAAATATATAAGCTATGAATGGTTTTTGATATCAGATTCAAAATATATATTGGGTAATAACTCAAAGACTCCTTATGCATTTCGGAAAGTGTTAGCTTGGTGCGAACTGATACAGTGAGTAAAGCTACTGTCTGTGTGTCACTCGCTTCGTCAAATTATTTTGCCATAAAATGAAGACTTATTGAACTCCAGATGGCTGTTTAATATCAAAGAATACATTGGCACTACAAAATTTAAAACGTTACATACCGAAAACATCTAAAAGACTGACTATTCAATTCAAGTTGAAAAGGTGGTAAGGAAAAAAGTGTAAATAAATAACTTAGAAATGACAAGAAGGAAATTTCGTATTTCAAAATGTTAAATGGTGCACTATGACGCTTCTGACATAATTGTAAACAAAGTCATGTCACAAAAGTTTCTGCTTTACGTGTTAAGTGTTGTAAAGATCGTGATTTGTCATTTGTAGACAATTGATTATATTCACAAACTTTTGAAAATGGAAGAACAAAGTAAGAACGATGGCTCAATCTGGTGTAAAGAAGTACAAAAAAGTGATTGCGTCCATCACTCTTGGAAGATGAAGTTGGATGCTAACTTGTATTGAATTGATGTGAGATCAATGAATCTTCACACTACTGAGTTCTCTAATCTTGCCGCAGAACGTAACACTTAGACACAGGACATTAAGAGTGATTTCAATACCTTTAAATTGAATTTCAATGTTAAGCGTGATTTGCTATTCACTCAAACGATCTGTGCATCCTCCCCATAAGGAATCCTTAGACGGTTATTTCATTTAAACAAGCCTCTGCAATAATATAATATTAAAGTTTTCAACTTTAATGATTTGGTATCAAACTATCTCTTAACGTTGTCTTTATTAACACAATATCTGCTTCATAGAAGCAAATGGAAGTTATTGAATCAGGAAAGTTTGCTGAACAAATAGTAAATACATTGTTACACATCAATGTCTCAGCAAATAACATATCCTTCCATGGCATCATTTTCAATCTGCATGTTTGAATATAGATTCCTTGGTTATCAGTACAACTCAAAATCGGATTCTTTTGCAAAGGAGAAAGGTACGTCTATAGAAATCAATATTACCATCCATCAGGGATATCTAGGCACTAACCAAAAGCATAGTTACCAGTGTTCACACTATGGAAATGCATACATCTTGGTACTTCTAGTTGTTATTTAGGTGACTCATCCCTTTTAAAGATTACAGGAACATTTAAGATCGGATCGTGTGAATGCTAATGTCACGTGACCTTCTGCATGTTCAATGTTTTGTTGAAGTCATAGCAAGTCTTTTTATGCCATCTCAGTTGGGTTTGCCGAAGATATGTTCTCCATTTTGATTTAAACTAATTGAGAACGACATATTACGTGAAAGAAGTGCAGTTTTGTTGGAAAGTAAAAGAGATATCCTTAGGATATAACGTTCTATTCACATCAGCATTTCAGCACGATAACAGTTACATTTAAAGACAAGAAATGTTTTCACTGTTCATTAAATCTGATTTATTTGCTACATTTCAGTAAATCCTGGAAGGTGTATTACACTTATTCATTCACTGTGATTCTCCAAGACTTATTAAGTTGTTCATTTAATTCAGATAGAATTGATATAAAATTTTCAAAGATATATAAACATATCATTTTCAAATTGTGAAAAGGATTTGAAGTAGATCTTATTCAGATAAACATTTTTTTCATTATTGAAGGGTTGTACTACCTCCTATTGTTAATTACTGTTGTCTGTTCATGTTTCTTTAACAAACTTTCTGAGACATTAACAAGATGTATTCGACTGAATCTCAATCCTCAATCCTCAAGCAGAACCAAGGATGTTTTAAATTATTATATAGTAGAAATTAGAAATGATAAGTTAATTCAGAACAAAGTGTGCATTAATTTTATTAGACTGCAATCCATGGTTTTAATATTTCAACCATACGTAGCCATTATATGTATTTAATGTTCCAAAAATACTTTATATTATTATTTAAATAAATATTTTGCAACTGTCAGTATCCTTCAACGAATAAATAACGGATTGATTTGTTGCAATCATAAATAGTATGTGTATTAGTAAAATGACAATAGACATATTTCTATTCCCAAATTTAAAAAAGAAAATTTGATTAAATAAGAATATTTGAAAAGAAAGATATTTTATTGTTTATCGAGAATATCTGCTCAAACCTGATCGGCTTATAAAATGTCAAAATCAAAAACATCCGAATTCTAAAAAATCTTCTTAGCCTATCTGATGTACCTCTGACTTTTTCAAGAGGAGATGTTTCTAAGTCTGTTCACTATTCAACTTATCTAAAACCATTGCCATTCCGAGAAGCTTATCTTTACTCATTCTCATGTCCCGGTATTAATCCTTATTGATTTTAAATATAATGACCATCAACAAATAAATGCATCCATAAACTAATTTAATGAAACTTCTAACTATTTTGACATATTCGTCAGCTACAAGTACTATTGTAAAATGGCATTTTTAGTTTTCTTCTAGCTTCTTCTATTGTATAATATATATGCTAGATATGTCCCTCTCAAGAACATTTCATTTTCCTAAATAAGGAACAAAACTGCAATGAAAATATCAAAATAAAGTATCGTCTCCAAAGAACATGTACAGCTGCGTACCTTAAGTTTGTTTATTTACCATCGTATGTTAGTGCAAATATCATGTAATTTGGAAACTCTTTTTTATGAATCTTACATGTAGCATTGCGGAAATGAAACCGATTATGTTAAAATTTGACTACGCAAGTTAAGATTCAGTTCGCGTTAACATATTCGCATGTCATAACTTACAGAAAACCGTAACAAATTTGGCAGGTCATTGAAGTGACAAGGGGTCAACATTTCGAAAACACTGTTTTTCATTTTTCTCTACATACGCCTTCATAAGTGAACAGATTAAGATCTTATTCATATTTATTCCTCCACACTTATGCAATGTAATTGTGCTGATTGTTTTCCTGCAAATTTTATATGGATTATTTAATCGAAATTCACGAAAATCTGAATTTCACAAATATTATTTGAACTGTCTATCTGACAATGCGATATCGACATTCTACACCAGTGACATGACGGTACCGAAATATGTTTTAGGAATGGTAATTTCACACATGGACAATTGATGATCCTTTGAAAGTGGTCCTAGATTTATTTTAGGGACGTCAAAACGAAACCCAAATTACATGATATTTGCACTGAGATTACAAATGCGAGTGAACAAACTTAAGGTAGGTAGTTGTTGATGTCATTTCTTATCTCAGATATGAATAGCTTAAGACGGCGTCTTAAAACGTTAATAAAACGAACCAAATAGCATTTCACTCCTTTTCCTTTTTCAAGACTGTGCTTTGTTTATTCATCTGTTTAGGTTGCTACATTCACATGTTTACACGAAGGAGATAAAATGTGTTTTGTTGTTATCCAGAATCGAAGTTGTTTAATTACGTTAGATAATTATTTTTCCTAACAAGTAGAAGTTAAACGATCAAAATGAAATAGGACAAACCGATTGAGGTTTTTGAATTTTGCCAAAACAAGAATCCCAACAGAAAAAGAAAAGGAATCTCACATTGCATACCAAATTTAAGAAGATCACGTTTCAAAAATATGATAACATACATGGTGAACATATGATATTGCCAAGATGCATTTTTATTCTTTATAGGTGAAGAAAATGAGATATGCTCCTACTCCCTGATCAAGACGAGGTATACGGATAAGAATTTTCGATTTTCCTGCTGATATGTTTCGAGATTTACCTACCTTTTAAAGGTGAGGTGATATCAGGTTCTTCGCCGTCTCAAGGGTATTTCACTGCTATTATTCGTCTGGAACTAATGAACCATATGTGGTACTAAGTTCAGTATAGCATTGCATCCAAATCAGACTGCATGTTGAACAGTTCTCTCCTGCAAACAATGTTGTTGAGTCTATGGTTGGATTCGAACCCCGGTCATCTTGATACGACCAGGGCTCTTAGAAGTAAAGAAGCCTGTTATAAATAAAATCATCAATCTGTGCAAACAATAAATTTCCTTTCACGACTTTCTATTCATTGTATCATTATAGGCTGTTCAAATATACATTATAAACAACTTGAATAAGACATAGGTTGTAGGCATTTGCATTTTTAAAATTAAAAAAAAAATATGTTCACTTAATTGCAGCACATTATAAAGATATGATCATATTATTTGTAGAAATATATTCACCTATTTCCTTTGTGTAAGGTAACCTTTAAGAAAAATTGTATGCAAAACCGTTTGACAGTGCTTAAACAACTTGATTATCGTTGAAAGCTGTTGAAACAGCGTGTCAAATAGTTTGTATAAAAAGTGATCAAATTCATCACTCATGAAAGATGAAACGACTATTGACTTCCAAATGAGAATCAATGAATCAAATTCACACAACCGAGCAGAAGATAAACACCTGAAGACACCGAGAATGATTTAAATACCTATGAATTAAATTTCATGGGTGATTGGGTTACATTTTATAAATTACTCCATATAACACGTTTAATTTATGTCATCATAACATAAATTATTTTTATTCAGTTTGATTTGTTCAATACACCTACTGAACGTGTAAATTTCTGTATAGTATTTACTACAGTTAGTTATGGTATGATCTGTCTGAATGTAATTATTCCTTCAAATCTGGTTTTAAGCTAGTTTATGAATGTTTTTGAATCGAATCGTAAATTCAAATATATTTTTTAAAGAATAACAAGTTCAAAGAGAAGTCCTATTTCGGCGATTCAGTTGCAACTGGTTTTGAATTTAAATTGACATCATATTGTAATGAAACTACAATAAACGAGAAGAATAAGATATTGACTAGGGCTAGCAATAGTATCCATAGCACGTCTAACAATCGGTTCTATCGACACGTAAGTCAATTCAGTTGTTAAGTTCAATATTAAAAGTAATATTCTCACACAAACAAGTCATTTTTATATTTTTGAAATAATGGAAAACAACAAAGAGTTCGCTTAGATCTAAAAATAACAACGGGAAGATACATCGAATAGAGATTATTATCTATTAATTTCAGAAAAGTTTTCCTTTTTTCCTTTATTGATTTACTATTGCAATAATTTCCCGCAATAGACTATCGATAGTTACTCATAGTAGACTATCGTTATCGCCCTAGTCCTAATAGTCAGCCCTATTATTGACCCATTTCTATTAATTCAAAAATGACAATAACGAACAAAACGAACTTTTTTATATTAGTTTCTCAAAATGTTCTTTCAAAAGAGAGGTAATGAGACCGCTTCTATCAATACCAACGCGTCATCAGTCACTTTGGTAAGAACACTTATTTCTTTTTAAAATTAAAGTCACACCAATGGCTTCAGAGAAAATGTCAGTTGAAAAATGAAACGTCCTGGAAAAAAATAAAGAAAAAAGTGATCTTGATTAAGAATAACACTGACAAAGCTACGAGATTCGGTCAGGACAGTTTTATGTACAAAGTGGTGGTAAAACGGAAACCAATTTTGAGAACGTGTCTGCCCATGCTCTTTATCCACTGTTATGCCAATTCAGTTCTTTATGGTAATAGTAAAATAACCATGTCACACTTTAAAACCCGTATTTATAAAATGTATTGAAACAAAAAATGCAAAATGCAATTTCCAACGTCTGTGTGTTGGTGTTAGCAAGCCATTATATTGCAATAATAATTTTTTAACTGACCTGAAAGGGGCGGTAGCACGTTTTTGGATAATTTTATATTTTCAATTGTTCACTTATAGTTGTACGTTAATGCTAAATGTTTTAGTTTGCTAGTGTCAAAAATATCATTACAAAAACAAATCATCAATAGAGAACTAATCATAAAGATTCAAATAATCCATAGGCGGCCAATATTTGTTGTTTAAAAATATTTAATTCATTTTGGGTGAGAAAAAAGAATCGCAAGACTGAACTTTTTATTTTATATTTATTATTGCTTCATTTAGTTTAAATACATTGTCTTCCAATTGAAACCATGTATTTCCATTTTATCTTCTTATTCAAGTGAATAAGCCTGTCTTCTTTCAGTGGACACACGCCGTTGAAAGATAAATTTTATTCGATTGACAAGTCATTCACATTAACACTTTGAGTTTGAATTCAGCTTGAATTAGTTCCCCTTATTCTGTCTTTCTCTTCCACTTAAGTGATTTACCGCCTTTCATTGAAAATAAACTTTAAAATTACAATAAATGTTAAAGTAAAATATATGTAATATATTGCGATGATAAAATATACATCGTCATAGTAAAAAAATATATCTAGGACTATACTCTTATAGCTAAACAAACATTCAATGGTTCATTCATTATAATCATTTAAATCTATATTAATTCCAATGCAAAATACATGTAAATGAATCTGTTTAGTAAGTGTAAATGTAATAATACTCATTATATTAACGTTATGAAGGACAAACAACAGTTGCAATATCAAAAGCATTTGTTAATATATATAATGATAAATGTTTTAAATAAAGAAAACATAATTATATGTTTTAATATTGATAAGTACTGTGGATTGTTTCGATCATCTGGTAATGTTAAGTGTAATTGAATGAAAAGCAAATCGAACTGTTTGAATAATCTGATAAATCAACAATGGTACCGGTACATCAATTTAGCAGACATGTCTAAAACTTATGTGACGTTATATTTGTCTGTATAACGATAAGTACCTTCTCCCAATCTACCCATTGCGTATATTTTAATTGCGGTTAATCAAGAACTTCATATGTTTACCTATGAAACATAGTTTTACTCATTGAAAACCCCAACACAAGGACAAATTTCACCTATCAACAAAATATGTAATATGTCAGTATTGTTGGAAAAAATGGACTGATTATAGATTTTAAATATTTCAATTACAACAGATTTAAACCGTACATATTTATTAATTTGCTAAAAAATTAGATTAGTCATCAGAGAATAGTGATCATGCAGTACACGGTGGTGTACTTAGTTTTCATATTTATAGCAAATGAATCAAAACTAGCGGCATAACATCATATGTAAATAGGAAATGTAGACGTTGAACTGATATAATCAATAAGTAGTTGTACATATACAGAATGTCATACAATGTACATGTATGTGTGAATTTGGGTCAATTGTATGTAACGAGAAGATGTCATGTATGCTGAGAAACAACGAGTTTGAAGAAGTTCCGTGCAAATTACCCAAGTGCAAACGTATGGCGTTCTGTATATACTTTCTTTTTACCCTTTTTAGAAATATTGTTAAATTGCTTAAAATATCCGAGACGACGTACTGCGCATTGATATATAATGCGAACAAGGAAATGGCATAAAACGTTCTCGGCTGATGATTTGATACCTCAATTATCTTTTTTTCCCTTAATTCTCTGCGTAGGTAAACGTAAGAGGGAATTTTCTCAAATGTGAAAACAAAAGTAGTGTTCCATAGTGATTTTTATATAGTTTTGAATATGAAAAATAAGTTCAAGGTTGCAAGTGACGGGCCTCTTTCAAACGACGTCATTATCGAAATGACGTCATAATCATTATCGGTTATGACGTCATAATATGTTATTTCAATAATTTCATATAGCCTAAGGTTGAAAGTATTGCGAAGCATCTTTTGAAATTAAGAGAGTAAAGCAAAATTATGTTGGGCATTTTAAAATATATTTATGTTCCGTTTTGATCAGAATTATAAAAGTAAGTTTTTATCATACTTTTCGTTAAAGTCGAGTTTGAGGGCAGCATTGCTTTTCAAACTGAAAAGAGACTTCATCAGAAAGAACTAAATGGTTTCTGTCTGTTCGGTATTGATAACAAATTCTTTTCCAAGGGAAAACACCACACAAATATTTTTTGAATAAAATAATAATTTGTTTTCATGACTTGGCCAAATTGTGTCAACTGTGAATGACCAATTTAGTCTTTGCTGTCGACATATTTACATTATATATCTTCTTAACCAGGTCACTTCAAAGAGAGAGTCATTTCTTCTGAAAAGAGAGGCCATTTGTTTGTCTGTTGTAAATGCTTGCAACATATATGTGACAAGGCAATTTGTTTCTGTAGACCAAAACTGTTACTAATCTAATACATATAGATGATGTGCTATTTCCGCTCCGTGTTCTCTTCAAACTGGTTTGAAAGCATCATCCAGAAGTCATTTGAAGACAATTGCAAGAACTGAAAATCTATCGCAATCAATAATATTTTATTTTTAACATTCACATTATACCCATCAATACAAAATGACATAAAAAACACTTGTGTCATCGAAAGCCGACTTTCAATGTATGACTTCAGTATTGTACATGTCCATTAGGTCTTTTATATATTGGTCTGCCTATCCCTGTGTTATGTTTTCGTTTTTTGATAAGATTGAATGAATCATAAATCACATTTTCTACTTCCAATTTAACTAAATTCATACAGAGTGATATCTTTTGATATTTCCAGATTTAAGATTTTTCTTTTTTTATGCGATATTTATTTTGTAAAAAGAGAGGTTCCCTCGGCTATTTTCACACTATTAAGATAAACATTTTGAGATTAATAGGCTTAAAATTTTGACTTTAAGGATCTTAACTTTACTCATTATCTAATCAGAGGCAGGTTTGATATTATAAGAATAATAAATGAGTTACGAGGAATTACGG
This sequence comes from Steromphala cineraria, assembly GCA_916613615.1. Lineage (NCBI taxonomy): Eukaryota > Metazoa > Mollusca > Gastropoda > Trochida > Trochidae > Steromphala > Steromphala cineraria. Next base: position 70,088,221 of record OU744721.1, read on the forward strand.
ATTATCTGTCCTGAGTTAATTATTGTGATAAACTCCGAGCTTCAGCGAGGAGTTTGACACAATAATTCACGAGGGACAGATAATCCGTAATTCCGAGCATCGAGTTGGTTATTCTTTTTCTTACTCAAGATAATTTTGATGCGTTAAAACGGTAGAAAAAGAGAAACATTAAAAAACTACGCTCGGCCGGTAAAGTACAAATTGTATTCACACGCCATTCACAAATTTGCTCACTACTTCAGGATGGGCGTCTCTAAGTAGTTCGCAACTCAAGATCTTATTTGAAATAGTTTATTATATTGATGTCACATTATATCAAAAAAATATTGTTTAATACTATAAAAAAGTGCTTTATTTACCGCGCACAACCGAAAAGAAAAAGTAAGACGTCGTTAGCTTTCGTTACGTTTGACAAGCCTAGTGAGGAATGTATGACGTCACTGTTTGACGTCATGTTTAACCCCCTTAGCGCCAGCCTGAACATAAATGTACATACACGAAACGCCATTCAGGTGCCGGGGTGTACATAAATGTACATTCCCTGACATTCCCAACTTAGAACTAAATATACATTTAATGAATTGATAATTAGATATAAATAAATATCTTCTGACTTAAAAAATCTCTCAGCATTAATTTGGTACCAATATAATAGGTATTCATACATTTTTAATGGAGTTACACCTATTTTTCCAAAATCAACTATAAAACAATTTGAACTTGGCACCATGTTTGACTTTTTGTTGACGTCACAAAGTGTACATTGAACGAAAAAAAGATAATACGTTATTTTCGTTGCAGGTATTGAAACATAATTGACTGACATTGTTCCTAGATATCTAAACTACATCTCCATAAGCTTTGATCATAGTTTTACTCATCGGATAGATCGCGCGTAACTAAAAGTCATCATGTAAACAACTTTCATTTCTGATAAAAAATGACCGGGCACAGTTTTCGTGATACTACGTAAATATCGCGTTCAATACAGTCGACATTGAACCGAGCATCTTTCTGTCGCATGTAAAAAATGGCGGATGCAGTGTCAGTGACGTACTACTAGATTCGCATTCCCTAAAGACTGTCAAAGAGTTCATGTTCGGTACAGAGCGTCTACTGGTCGACTTGACATAATCATCTTTCATTTTGAAAGCTTGCAGTGAATAATTATTGTATTTTTGTGTGGATAAAATACATTTATTAAACACATTTGGATTGGTATCTGTAATTCACATAACGGGGGTAGATTAATTTTACCAGTACTTATATTCACTGTAGTACAATAGGTATAAAAGAAAAGAAAACTGTAAGACTATCGGGGACATGGTCAAATTCATTATTGGGCAATACTCTATAATTTCGGTTTAAAAAATTGTAGGATTGTCTCACTGTTTGAGTAAGGAAAATATGTACATTCGCTGTCAAACTGTGGAATGTGATGAAATATAATGGATTTATTCAGACATGTATCGAGTCAAATTTTGTCAATAATTCGGAATAATTAAACTTGAAAGAATCGTATTAATTTCAATATTTACGAATACTTTTATTTCGCATGGCAGGTGAAGGGAAAATGGGGATATTTGATATGTGGATTGATCCGATAGACGGTTTCACTTGCGCCAATTTGTCGTCTGGAAATTAAGCTCGCGACAAGAAGAACTTCCAAACCAGTTCGTTCCGCCCAGATGCGCTCATATCCAATGCCAATGCAAGTTTAGAGTTTGGGTTAATTCAGCATGTTATCACAAAACCAAAGTTCAAAAGAAAAAATCTATCAGTATTTAAAATAGGAATGTGTGTTCTTTGTCAATAAATATGAGGCTAAATGAATTATTTACAGAATTTCTCAAATGAATTTGACTTATTTGGGTAGGGCTTGAAATAACCAAATGCTGATTTGATTTGAAACTGCATGTCATTTGCCCTGTAAATATACTTCAAGATTTGCAGTGGGAGAAGACAACATTTCACATATAAGACTAACAATAATAATATTTGAAATATAATCTTTTGGTTAGATTGTTACAAGTACACAATGTTCCCGCCATATTTTTTGCGCGAAATAAATCGTGACATCTCCTAAAGGGGGCGGAGCTTACACGATGAAGGGCCGTCAGTCAAGTTTGACGGCCGGTTCGGATACATGTATTACTGAGGACACTGGAAGCTTATTTTGGACTTAAATCCAAATAAAATACAATATGATTTTAAAATTTCTGTTTAAAACTTGTACGATAGAAGTGTTATGTAAATATGATTTATTTTAGTAAAGTGAGGTGATGACTGTTATTTTTTAGATTTCATTTTTTTCACATTTGTGTGAAATATACTTTGGATTTTATACATTTTCACTTGACATATACTTCAATTAATGAGGTTTTTTATGCTTTAGATGTCTATAATACTAAAAACTTTGTTTATAATTGTTTTGTACGCTATTTCAGCGAAGCTATGATAATCAAAGTTCACAACAAATGCGACCAAACAGTAATGCCGAAATTTGCCGTAACACCGATCCGATTGAATTACCGGATTTTGTATGAAGTGGGCGTCATATATTTTACTTAAAACATCAAAAGAAAACTATATCAAATGAATGCCTGTGAATTCAATTTTTGCCAATCTTTGATTATGGATTTATTTTGTCCATTATTTAATGATCAGTTGATACTTGTGTACGTAGTTGCAAATAGTCACTTGTTTTCAGTTTCCATCTCGCCGAAAACAGTTGTAGTTTGAAGTCTGATGAATGCAATAGTAATTTCCGTGCTTATGTATCTAAAATTTACATCATATTTAAGATGAGAGAAATATCTATCAGTGGCTGGAATTTCACCCAGTATCCATTTGTCATGAAAACAAACGATCGACTGCTATGCATAGTTCATTTTTCGCGCATTGTTTGTCAATGACGTCACAAGAAACAATGTTCAACAAATTGGTTACAAAAAGATAACTTGTAGAAGTTCCGGATCTAGTAGGTGCATGTAGGAAGTAAACACACCACTGTGATCACTGATATTTCTCTCTAGAAAAGTGTAAAATAATTTACATTTTATACAAATGGAAACTTTTTCCAAGCATTGGAGGGTCGGGATACCAACATGTAGTTTACTGTATTTACCGTAAAAACACGGTCTTTCTGTTTGACAGCATCGACAGTCGTCATTCACCTAAATAGTTACAGATTTTTTATATCTGTCATTAGCAAATTAAACTGTGAACAAATGTGTGTAATTTGGCGATTTAATGTCGCCGGACAAAAAAGATACAGCTGAATTACGAAAATGTATCAATTTTCGTTGACGTCACAGAAATTTATCTTGCACGGGTTAAGCGTCAACGTTATTTTTATGAAGCACTAAGGGGGTTAATGACGTCATAGAGCTATGACGTAACGACAGTTCGGCCAGCAACTCTCCCATCTAGCGCCACCTTGAAGATTTAAACTTGTATTTCCGGCAAAGAAAACATCAAAAGGTCTTGATTTCCCATTAAAAATGTTTCAGTAATGTGTGACTTTCGCAATTTAAGTATAAGATTTGCCCAACGAGCGCTTGACCGGGGAAGATTCTCTGGTGGAATGAGTGTATGTGTTAGCAGGGATGTAAGTGATAACTTCAAGAGAGTTTACCATGAGTGGAAAAATATGATGTGCTTTCTTGTGAAGGATAGTAGCCCACCATTATTTATTGGATTTGTTTATATCCATCCTGAGTATTCCCCTGAATATAAGAATGCAGAAGAAGACGGAATAGCAAGATTTGAATCTAGACTACATCAAATAATGTGTGATTATGGAACTGAAGCTCAGTTTATCATAATGGGCGACTACAACGCGAGAACTGGAAACGAAGCAGACTGTATCATCGATGACAATAGCAAATACTTACCACTTGGAGAAGACTATAAAGAAGACAACTACTTGCCTCCCCGACACTCATGTGATACTGTTGTGAACAACTACGGATGGCGTCTACTGGAACTCTGCAAGATATTCAGTCTACGAATCGTCAATGGGCGAACGTCGGGAGACACACCGAGTAATTTTACCTTTGTATCAAGGTCTGGTACCAGTGTTGTAGACTATATTCTTGTTTCGGATAATCTATTTAACAAAATATCTGATATGACAGTCATGCCACGATCGGAATCTGATCATATGCCCCTGTCGTGTAGTCTGAATAACGTCATTAAGTTTGCCCAAGATATCAATCGGATTTATGATATTCCTCTCCAGAAAGTGCTGAAGTTCAAATGTACAACAGAAGAGGTAGCACAACTGTACAACATCTACAATACAGCAAAGGTCAAGGATATGATAAATGAATTTGAGGAGCTGCTTGAAAGTGATATTAACAAAGCAATACGAAAAATGACAGATATTGTATCAGCTTTCGGAAAACCAGTCTATTCTGGCTTCAAAACAGCACAAAATCGAATGCAACCTGCATGGTTTGATGGGGAGTGTCAGAAGTTAAAGTCGGCAACATACAGAATGTTACACAAAATGAGACGATTTAAGTGCTACTCCAACACTGGCCAATACCTGGAAGCAAAGCAAAAATTTAAACAGTGCTGTGAACATAAGAAAAGACTTCATGAAAGAAAAGTAGCAGACGAAATAGAAAACGCCGCTCGTAACGGTAACTGTAAGCAGTTTTGGAGGATTTTGAAACGGCAGTTTGATGCAAACACATCTACAAACTCCACACTAAATGCTACTAAATGGCAAACCTATTTCAAAGATCTACTGAACCCAGATATCACAAGAAACAGTCCTAACAGTGTTATAACTCACTTCATTGATCAACATTCTTGTTATGATTGTGATGGTCTAGCAAATAATGATGCTTTTTTGGAAGACAAAATTACGGAAGAAGAAATAAAGGAGTCTATACATGGCCTTGTGAATGGGAAATCTCCTGGCCAAGACGGTATTCCCCCAGAACTTTTTAAATTAACAAGTGTTTTCTTCATCAAACACCTCATAATGCTTTTCAATAAAGTACTTGACAGTGGAACTTTCCCAGCGGAATGGAATAATGGAATGGTCATCCCAATCTTCAAATCAGGAGACCCTAACGACCCAAATAATTATAGGGGTATTTCGCTGTTAAACGTAATGGGGAAGATATTCATGGATATTGTCGAGAAACGGTTGCGAAAATGGGTAGATACAAACGAACTTATATCAGAAAGTCAAGCGGGATTTCGTCCTGGATATTCTACAGCAGACCATTTATTCACGCTTCAAGCACTTTGCTCAAAATATCTTTGTAAATCAAAAGGCAGATTTTACTGCTGTTTCATAGATTTCCGAAAAGCATTTGACTTGGTGGACAGGAAAAGAATGTTGACTTTACTGCTCCAAAAAGGGTGTCATGGAAAACTGTTAACACTTCTCAAAAACATGTATTCATCAATCAAAGCTTGTGTGAAAGTACAGGGTCAAACAACTCAGTTATTTTCAACATCTGTAGGTGTCCGACAGGGCTGCGTACTCAGCCCGCTGCTATTTATTCTTTTTATAAATGAACTTGTAGCTGCCATGTACAAATCTTCTGCTAGTGGAATATTTGTTACCCAAGATATTGAAGACTTGATGCTCCTTCTTTTTGCAGACGACGTTGTGTTATTTGCGTCGACAATCATCAATCTACAGAAACAGCTTAACGCACTGGAGGCATATTGGGCGGATTCAGGGCTGCAACTGAACTTAATAAAACCAAGGTTATAGTTTTTAGAAACGGTGGAAAATTAGCAAATAAGGAAAAATGGACTTATAAAGGACTCCCTATAGAAACAGTTACCTACTATAAATACCTCGGAATCATCTTCTCATCACGCCTAGTTTGGACCAAAGCTTGTGACACTCTCGCCTATCAGGCCAGCAGAGCATGCCTTGCAGTAAACAGGATTCTGCAGACAAATTCTGAAATTTCATTTTCAACCGCCTGTACCATATTCGATAGAAAAGTTTTACCAATCCTCATTTATGGAGCAGAAGTGTGGGGATGTACGTTTTCAGCCTCTATCGAAAAAGTCCAGACAAACTTCTTTAAACATCTCTTCAAAGTTGGAAAGTTCGCTTCAAACAAAGCAATTTTAGGCGACACCGGTAGACATCTAATTTTTGTGTCTACTCAAGTAAAAGCCATCAAGTATTGGATAAAAGCAGTACGAATGCCATCTGATCGCTTACCACACCAGTGTTACCGAATGCTTAAATCCCTTGATGATACAGGAAAAAGAAATTGGACATCCGGAATACGAGAAACTTTGTTTAGAATAGGATTTTCACATGTATGGATTGCGCAGGATGTTGGGGATTTAAATATGTTTCTATCATGTCTATTAAACCGCCTGAAAGACATTGCACTTCAAAACTGGCATCAAGAAATAAGCAGTTCAAACTACCTAACGCATTACGCTTCATTAAAGTTCTCATTGGAAAAGGAATCATACATCGATAACATCAGGAACAAACAGCTATTAAGAGTCTATTTCAAGTTCAGAGCATCTTTAACTAACTTTAAAATAAATGCAACTAGAAGGAAGACAAGTGCACCCTCAATTAACCCTACCTGTGATAACTGTAACTTGAAACTGCCTGAAGATGAACACCACGTATTTTTCGTTTGTGATAAATATAATGGAGCCAGGTCCTTATACATACAGAGTCTACAATCATTCTACAAAGGCCCACTCAACATCCAAACAATCTTCACGTCGCACAGCAGCAATGTACAGAATTTAACAGCAATTTTCCTACGCCAACTTTTTACATTAAGATCTAAATGCAATGAATCAAAATGATCACGTTTAAATCAATACTGTATCTGTCAACTGTATTATAGGTCTTATGGCCAAAATATTACTGAATAAACAATTTGAAAAAAAAAAAATATAAGATTTTTCATCTATATCTCTGAACTGAAATAGAAGATCCATGCGAATCATGAATGGATGCAAAAAAGTTCCGTCAACCAATGAAAAGGCGTGTTATTTTTAGAAAAACTGTAATTCCCATGACCATTATGCAAACTTTAATACCCGGCATATCCTTGCCCGCTTGGGTAAGAAATGATCTTCTGATGACTCTGAATTAACAAAATACATGTAAGTGATTTAGAGGTTTGAGGTTACCTCATCGTTATGCAGAGAGGGTAACCTACAGGTAATTACTTAGGTTCTATATTACAATTTAGGAACAAATTCCAGATATATTGATATCTAAATCATTCCATTACAACAAACTTTTCATCCCTTTGGGGTAATAAAATGAGGAAATGATACAATCTGAAATTGAACCAATGAGTCCTTTATTCATTTCAATTTCAATCATATCCATGGGAATTGTAATGATTTATTATATATTATTATCATTACTCATCATTCGAATAACATACATGTTGCTATATTGTTCATAGATGCGGCAAGGTATACGTTTCTATTAGTTTAGACGCATAAGTTACAAGACGTGTGTGAGTCCATTGTACATATATTACATGAAGTTAATATGTTCATTTTATATTTTAAATAGTTCACTGATAATTGTAAGTTAATGCTAAATGTATTAATTTGACAGTGTCAATAATCACATTACACAAGTCAATCATCCACAATCAGAGGACAAAGTTCACATAAAATACCTTGGCAGCTATTTTGTGTGAACACCTTTAATTCAATTTGTGTAAGAAAAAGGAATTGCTTGGCTAATTTAGTTTATAAACATTGTCTTTCAATTGGAACCATCATTTTTCGTTTTCCTGACATCACCTTATATTCCCCATAAAACGTGCTACTGTCTCTCTAATGTCTTCTTGTGTGAGTAAAAAAAACTTTACATCAGCTAAAAGCTTATTATATTCATTTTCTGAAATTTCTATAGAATGAGTGAATATTCATCTTAATTTAGTTACCAATCACTTTTAGTTGTTACAGATCTTATATATAATTAAAGCAGGCTTTTAATATTTTGAATGATTGCAAGTTGCAGACAATTTGAATTGTTCAATTACTTTGATAATAGTGTGTGAAAATATTATGGTGTACAAAATTTGATGGAAAGTGAGAACGGATTCAACGATTGATTGAATTAGAAGATCAATTTATGTTCACGCCTCAGAGCTCTGCTCTGCCTAGAAATGTACATTACTTGAAAACATCACGATTTAGATACATTTAAATTGAATAAAGGTGTTATACTTCTCATTAGTAATGTATGGGCTTCTCAAATCACTTCACTTAATGGAACTGTTCCTGCAGCCAAAAAGATTCAAATAATTTTAAAATGGTTTTAAGGAATTTATTATTTACAAAAGGCATCTTCGATAAATTGTTGAATTGAAATGAAGTAACAATTAATTTTTAGTATTTGTTTTTTTACAAATAAATTGGCCCAATATGGTTAGGACTCTATAATAATTTTTAAAAACTTTTCCGGATAAATTGTAGGCTTTAAATCAATAGCTTGATAAAGTGTGTACATGACAAATTAGAATTGAGATTTCGTCATCGTTGGCAGACTCAAGTCTGGTTACCAATCTAATTTAGCTTTTTAACTTTAGTTGCAGGGATCGGACATCGACTGAATAACATACTTAAAAGCAGACAGTATTCAAATAGAGAAACTATTGAAAGAATTTAAGAAGAACTGACTGACAACACCCCTTTCAACCAGAGGCCTTATTTCAAACAAGAAGTTGTTACTATCAGTCAAACGTTAATTTCTGAGGTCATAAGTCTAGGTCGTCTATACAGTTGATGAGTAGACATCATGCTCAGACATGTCATGTAGAGGACAGAGAATGATTTATATTAAAACATGGGTATAGCCTGACGGGTATTCCAATAATTTACTTAAAAAATCATTGCATTTAGATAGCAGTATCTGACGTTTTGAGGTACTGACCTTTTGTCATAAGTGAAAGAGATTTTGGTTACCCCTGAAGATTTTTACAAAAGGTCTTGATCGCCTCGTGACTTATTTCACATAGACTTGTAATTGAAGTCTATTTGGAAAACTAACAAAAACAATTTAGGCAGGTTTCCATACACTAACTGCTTTTCATATTTGCCAAAATAATCACGTCCAGAATAATTTGTCGTTTTGAATCAGTCGTGTAACCGCAAATAAAAGACCTAGTTATTGTTTTCTCAAACAACAGTTATAATAACTAGAATGTAATTTGCGGATGTTCTACGTTGCCAGTCTCACTATACCCACGTTTTTATTCAAAAAGTTGTTTAAACAAGTCAGATTGACCTTCAATACAATCGCAAATAAAAAGAGAGTTACGCTCTGAATAAAGACAGTTTAATGCAAGAAACGTCAGTAAAATAGAAACCTATTTTGAAATGTCTTATCTCAGGCTATTCTATCGCTGTTACTTCAATTTAATTCTTCATGGAAATAGAGAGAGGTGATTTTAAAGATAAAACTCTACATTAATTTAACTAAAGTTAGACTTGAAATTGAATTTGCGATTCCTTGTGCTAGTGTTAAAACATTTCAAAAAAAATTCTAGAACCGTTAGAATAAAAATAATATTTAGAATAAAAACAAGAATGACCGCATGTATTATTCTATGACTATTATGTCACACTATTTGCAGTAGAACAATTCTTACATGTAACAACTATTTAATAACTTGCGTACCCGCAAAACTTAGCAAACGGTTTCATCAACGTTCAGCACAAAGCTAAAGACTGAAAGCATTTCCTTTGGTACTGATCTTGTCGAGTACCTTGCGGGATTCAAATCAACATCATCAATCGTATATGTAACCAGACACGTAATGGTTAAGCTTTTGAATTAACAAAAAAATGTCATTCATTGTCACTTTTCAATTTTTTTTTTTATTATTTATATGGAGAGGTTTTTTGTGTTTAAGTATTTTTCCCCGTTTTGTGTTACATATGGTTACATGTGATTTTCACTAACATACAACATAGTAGTAGTAACAGGATACAGTATACAGTTTGATATGAACAACTTGATAAAATTGGTAACATACGAAAAGGTATGAACTTCCAAACTTGGATTTTCAGTCAAGGTTCTTTTTCAAAATTAAGTGAAAACAAGGACTATGCGAAGGGTGTTTTGCTAGTCATTAAACAGCAAGTGGCAGGTTGACCAACATTTGGTTATGGTTAAGTGTTTAAATTATAAATTTTTTTTTATTCATTGTCACTTTTAAATTAAAAAAGATGTTATTATAAGGTATAAGAAAGTATTATTGCAGAGTAGAGTAGCTTATTTTTACTCTACTAAGTTGCTGTCAATTTTTCTAATTAACTCTAAAATTTGTCAAATTTTCGGTTAATTCAATTTGAATTGAATAGAAAACATTTTTGCCTATTAATCGCATTATTTGATAATCACCTATAAACCATTTATTTGATATCCAAAATTGATTTATGCATGAAATTTTAAGAAAATGATAGGCGGTCATTCTGATGTGTATTGTGATTTAATACACTTAATACCTAAAACCTAATACATCGAAATCATGTATTTTAAAACAATTGTCCTCGTTTAGTCATTGATAATGTATCGCTGCAAGATTACCCGACAGCTTAAGTTCATTTAACAAGCTGTCTTCTGATTGGACCATTCTACTTCAGTTCAGCGGGTTGAAATGCTAGCACAGAAAATTACAACCAATGATGTCAAGGGCGGTACGGGAAAGGTTTAGGAAGTTTTTCGTTTCAGCCGTGACGTTGTGAAGATGTCTATGGTCATCTCAAAACAAGGACAAGTTGAAGTATGACACAAATATGCATTAAGAGATTTTAGTAGAAACAGGACTGCCCAGGAGGAGCACTATAGCCTATGAACGAACTTTGTGTGCTTCCTTTGAACGAATTCAACTCCTAATAATTCCATGTTGATCTACCAATAAGGCCAAACTTCAGATGATTACACTTTCAATTAATAATGAAGTAATGAACAGTAATAATGAATAACTTAATAATGAATAACGTTTGAAAATTTAAGAAGTGCTATGGTTGATGAATTTGTATAGGTTTTTTGTAATACCATGCAATCATAATATAAGTTGTATGTAATACGGTCTGCTGTAACATCTTTGTAGAAATGTTGCCCAGAGCCGCAAAGATGGTATTATGTTTTGAATCATGTCTTCCAATACAATGCAATCATACGTATATGTATTCATTAGTTGAAGATTTTGTATTGAAACAGAATTATATAATGAATTTCATAATCAGCAATGGAGGTTGCTAAGCATCATTATCAAAAACTCGTAAATCATTGATACTTTTGAAACTGAAAAAGAAATCTCATATATTAAAACCTAATTGGTTTCTATATGCTTGACATTGGTAGAATATATAGTATTTAACCTAAGCAAACACCACAAATACAAGAGTTTCATACAAATAAAACAATAATTTGTTTTCATGACTTACTAAAAATTGTTTCAAATATGAATATCTAATTTACTCTTGGATTCTTAAAGATTTATATTTTAAAGTCTTTCCGTCAGAATACTTCAAAGAAAGGCAGTCATTACTTCTGAAACAACGGGTAATTTCGGCACATGTTCGCAACATTTATGTGACAAGTCAATTTGTTTCTGTAGACCCAAACTGTATCTAATCTCATACATATAAATAGTGTGCTACTTCCTGTCAGTGATGTTCTATCAACTTGGCTAGGGACATTGTCAAGAAGTCATCGGGAGACTTCTTTTGAGACTGAAACGAAACTCAATCTACATTTTACTCATGTAGTTTTCTCAAGATATTTACATTAAGCAATAGGACTGTGGCTTTTATAGGTATTCAGCATGTATATGTCGTGCCCAATTCCCGGAATTGCTCATTCCCTGGGTTTGGGCAACAACGTTGCCCAATCCCCGTCAATGGTCGGGGGCTTGCCCAATCCCAGTGATTGGTCAGCTAATCCCTGAGAATGAGCAGTGTTAACGACTGCTCATTCCCTGGGATTGGATGATTACGCTTACACATGCTTATTGATTGTATTGCTGGGCTGTGAACTTTACTTTGCCTCTTCATATGCTATGTATTTGTCATTTTGCTTCACATAACATCTGGATCATGGAGCAAAGTTCGAATATAGACTACTGCAGAAATTTGATGTGTTTGATATTGGCGGACTGAAGAAATTGATTAAGAAAGGAACTGAAAAGGATCCCAAATACTTCGTACCATTTGAGGAATTATATTACGTTATTAAAGAGGCTCACCATAACTGTGGACACGACACTATCGCAACAACACATGGTCAATTAAGCGGGTCATTTTGTCGTAATCAGTTTGAACGATGTGACCAAAACATTTTGAAAATGGATGACGTGTCAAATGAGCAAATATCAGTGAGGACAGCAGCAAGATTGGACAGTGTTGGAAGTGGTTAGGGCTACAACAAATGTAACTGCAATAGGCAATGTTGCAGCAAACGTTGCATGTGCTTTAAGGCTGGAAATAAGGATAATTTTAATTGCTGTTAATGTCAGAATAAGTTTGGTTTTAAATGTTATTAATAATGTATTTTTAGTACAGTTGTTTTGGTTTTGGATATTTTAGATTGTTTACCTAATACAAATTTCAGTCTTAATAATGATTTGCTGTTAATGATCTTACTTTTAAGTTCATTTCTTAAATTTGGATTTTTTAAATTATTAATGTTAAAATAAGTTTAATATTGATAATAATGAGTATTTACAATTTTTTTGAAGTTTAATGATATAGTGTTACATTTTAACTGCCTGATTACCATGTGTTACATTGTTTCAAGAACTGTTTGTACAGAATAAACATTAATCAAGTGTAATTACTGTTGGCTCTCATTTGGTTTATATCTTAATCCTTGCTCATTCCCTGGGATTGGGCAAATTGAAATCTGATTTGCCCATTCCCGGGAATTTGGCAGGGGTGGTTGCCCAAACCCAGGGAATGGGCAATTCCGGGAATTGGGCACGACATATACAAGACCAGAAGTTCTGCCATTGTTTTTCTTTAGAATTAACCTGTTCATATCGTCATGCACGCCTGGAATTGGAGATGAAAATGCGTTGAATGTAGAAAAGGCCAACTCTATTTCAGTTCATCCGATTGAAGTCTTATTTCAAACAAATAATTGCTTATTAATGATAAACAGTTCGGGTTTAAATAAGTATTTTTGACTGATCATGGCCCTTTTAAACTGATAGTTCAATCCGTAATTCAGCCAGAAATTTGTTTTTATTCTGTGTGACATTTTGATAATATCCCATGTTTCAACAATATCATAAAGCTACGATTTTAGTGGATTGGAGCTATATTAACTATTGTGCCAGAAACATTCATAATATTGATAGACAAGGTTTTGACTTCAATCCATTAGATACAGTAGAATCAAATCAACCTTAAAATAGCTATATATTCCCTGAACACAGGTTAGACAGTGTTCGAAAACAAGGTTCTTACAACAATATTCTTCTCTGCAACCGTACCATGGAATGTCCACATTGAAATGAAGACAAAAATGCGCATTCTTATGCAAAATTACAATGAAACCAAACGCTTCACAATTCTTGAATTTTGAAATTAAAACTACAGTTAAGGACCAAATAAACAAGCAATTAGTTCATCCATGTTTCCTTCTAATATGAACTTCTGACGTCATTATAAAGAGACAATATGATCTCAACGATAATCAGGATTAAGATATTCTGCTCTTATACAAGTCCTGATTGAACTATGATATGTTTGTCATCTTTCTGGAATGTAGATGCACACATTTGATTGACTTGGATGTAAGCGCCCTCCGTAGAAATATCACTAATACAGTTGCATTTGAAACCAATTATTATCCGTGTTGAGCCTATATTTCTGTTCCTTGTAAGGATAAAGAATTATTTCTGAAATTGAAACGAAGAATTCCCATGAGAGTGTATTCGTTATTTCATTATAAAAGACAGCATTAACAGCTTGTTGCACTTCAGAGCATATAATTTCCTCCATCATTATATCTTAATGACAAATCGGGTCATCCTGGTGTGAATAATTACAGTTTCATAATGTTCAAACAATTTCTCACATGCTATGACGAAGTGTCATATTCAAACCAATGAATGTGTCATTTAATATAAAGAAATAAAAGTTATCATAATGATAGATTAATAGGTTAAAAGAAAAAAAAGGCACAAAGTTGTCCGAAGTATCATCCTCGCAAAATGTTCAATCTATGGTTCTTAATGATGGTAAGTCAAATATATACAACATAGATCCAAAAGTGTTAACTTGATCAATCGTGACACTTATTCTAATAGGACTGGTATAAAAAAGCAATGTATTGACGGCAAATGTCAAAACATTCTATTTCACAAGTAGTCAGTTGAAATGTACAATGTAGAGAAATGAACTATCAGAATGATTTAAATGTGTTATTGAACTTTGATCAGCGCATGGTGTACATATATGATCATCTGTAATTATTCAGTGGAAATCACAAAATGACCATCATCAATTCAACACATTCAACAGGTATAACTCAAATGTGCAGACATTTTTACCAAATCCCGCAAAGGAAAATGATGCTTTCATATTGGCCTGAGGTATTAAATTGGGTATGTATTTTTGGAAACCCTGATCAGTTAACAAGTCATCAAATCTCAAATCAATGATAATAATAGAATGAAATAAATAATGCTAATTGTGATTTGAAAGTGTAAATTTGTGCTTGATATTTTGATATCCAAATTCAGTATGTTTTTAAGTATTTTTGATAGCGCGTAACAGTCTTATGTGATTGATAATTTACATCAATGATTGTATATGCCCATCTTTATTATACTATTGGTAATTACAGAATTCCATTAATGGTGTCAAATTTTGATAACTTAAACAATAACGTGCAATAATTTCATACAGTAGCCGACGTTTATGTTTCTGTGTATATTTCTATACAAAAATTCTGATTTATATTGTGATTAACCCCGACTTAATGGCTACTGAAGAGATATGAATTTTTCATTTGGAAAAAAAAACTTTCTGTAAAGAAACATTATCATAAAGTTCGTGAGAAAAGTTGTGCCAGATAAATATCTGTATATCTATCGTCCGTTTAACAATGATAAAAGTGTTGCCTAAGTTCTATTTGTATTGAATTTCTTAATTGAATCTTGGCTGTACCTTTTTAAAATTGTTGATTGAAAGTTTCATCACATTACTTGACAAGAGTATGAACCGTAGTTGAGATGAAGTGGAAATCAGTCAACCTTGAAATCAAAATGACTCCTTAAATAACAGATGTGACAATAGATGAAAAGGTCGTTTTTCTTAATCAATTTCATCTTCATGAACACACTAAGCTAATACAAATGGTGCCGAACATTACTTTGAAAAATGTAATTGTTTTTATGATATACTACATACATTTTCTATTATTCGAATAAGGATTTGTCCCTACTGATAACAGGCTAAACCGATATGATTCAACGCTTGGATGAAGAAACAATGATTAAATTGGAATGTGGATCTTAAATTAACCAAAAATTCAGTTAGCTACCAGTGACTATATTCACCAGCGGGGAAAGTGCTTTGAAGGGAAAAGAATACTTAACTATTTTTAGGAATATTTTTTTGTTATTTTCAGCAGTACATTTTAGTTGATGACAAATAAATCATTTTCCACAAACATCGCATTTCTAAAACAGCTAATGTCTACAGCAACCGCAATATGCTTATTTCTTTTCGAGTTTTAGCAAATATATGCAAGAAAAGGGAAACTTAATTTGTTCTTTAAATGTTTCAACAAATGAACGGTTTATCACTCAAATGAAAGTGAAATGAAATTTTAACTACACTAAACATTATTAGTAGAAGTATTTTACACTCAAATATTTTTTTCATTTCATTCAATCAATGAAGCTTAACGATATTTTAACATTTTACACACTAGCGCATTCAATGTCCTGTAGATAATGACAGTTCATCACCCTGACCTCAGTCTTATCGATTTATCATTTTATGGTCTCATCATTTCCTATAAATATGGACTATTTGTAATAAAGTCATACTTCCGTTAAGAGGATGTCATAACCTTTCAATCTCTTCCTGCATAAGCCTTTGTCATATTGACAAGAGAGTCCTGAGCCCTAATATCATGATTGAAACTGATCTAATTAAAAAGTTTCACCTTCTTTTCAATTATGTTTATTATGGCTGTGTGGGCAATATAAGCCATTTAATTCTGTAATGTACTAAATCCTGAGTGCCAATGTATTTAAGAAACATTGAAATATATCGTATTTGAGATCAATTCAATTACACGTTTGTCATGTATTGCTTTACTTGATTTAGCTATTTATCAATTGTAATGTCAGGTTACTATTTATTAAATAACTTCACATGCATTATATTGAAATTTGAATATACTCTAGCATATGCATAGTACTGAAGTAGCAACTAAGTTTTGCAGAGTTTATAACCATTTCAATGCACTGTGCCTCTGTCAACATATTTTCTATTTTCTTTCCTCCATTTGTCATAAATGTCTTCAACATTGCTTTGTTGTTTTACACTGAAACGCTAATGCAAAAAAAGATTATTTATATTAAGTAGATTTCCAGTCAGTATACTATCCATTTTTCAATATAAATATTTATGAATAAGGCGATTTTTACTATAGTGATTTGAGTACATTTGTTTATGACTATTATATTTTGATATATTTTATCTTTGATGCTGATTAACTGTCATAATAGTATACTTTTAAAACTATTGATCTGAACAATTGATTTGCTTGTACAGGCGCATAAGAAATGTTTTGCAGAAACAGGGGTCTTTCAAAAGCTTTTTTGTTTTGTGACGACTCTTTGGTTAATGTGAAATGCTCTATTACAGTTGTTTAATGACTGCGAACTGTTGAATAAGCTACAGATATCCATAGTAAAAACTATATAATTACAGAGTCATTGCTTCCCTAAAGAGATAAGCGCAAATTACTTTTGAATGTATGTACACTATTACTGTATGTATCCTTATTGTTGTGCATGGTTTATTATTCCTATTTGTAATATAGTGACAAAGTCGGCTTACTAATAAATTAGGTAAAGTCTTGTTGTGTAAGTGAAACACGACTGATGAATGCATTTAGTGAACTATGTCCCCT
This sequence comes from Steromphala cineraria, assembly GCA_916613615.1. Lineage (NCBI taxonomy): Eukaryota > Metazoa > Mollusca > Gastropoda > Trochida > Trochidae > Steromphala > Steromphala cineraria. The sequence goes on from OU744721.1 coordinate 70,105,373, forward strand.
AGATAGTTATAACATTGTTTTACCAAAGCATAATGTCAAGCTCAGGTTATTAACTAGATAATTATTTCCATAGATTTCTCTGTACGATAACCCTTATCGAAATGACAGAAAATCAAAGCCAGACAACCACCGTCTAAGTGTATGAGGGTAGTTTAAGATGAGGTTACAACAAAACAAATTGGCTTGTCACATAACTGCTGCACATATGTGCATGAGACGATGAAGTGTCAGCCTGGTCATATTGGAAGCAATCTGGTAACAGGTAATAAAGGTATTGTTGTACCCGCGATAAACAATATACAATTAGTAAGTGCAATTAACTTTATTACGACAATTACAAGAGAGTGTCGAAGCCAGCTAGATACACACGTGTGTACCCGATGGCTGCTTTGCTTAGACTGACATAATAGGCGGACAAGATCCGGAGCCCCGGATCTAAACACCCGGATAGACCTGGTTACTCGGATCTACATCCAGGCGGCACCACACTCTCCCTCATTCCATAGAAGTTGGCTGTAGTCCTTGCTGTTACTTGCAGGATGATGGACTCCGGGAGGTTCTTCAGTTGGGCGACCTCAGATGACACCCTCGGGATGTGGAAAGGTGAAGGTGCCAGGTAGGGCGCGTCTGTCTCCAACACAAGACAACTAAGGGGTGTCGACCGGACCATTGCTGACAACTCATCTTTAGATCAGCGGTGAGATACCGAATACCAGATTCGGAAAGGCGTCTCTCCACTGGTGAGCTTGGTCTTTATTCCCAGAGAAACAATGAAAATGTACCTTGTGTGCCTTGTCCAGATTTCTTCTCATAGTGGAAAGGCATCGATCGGTCAAGTGCGGCAGTTGATATTTTTTAGCCAGGTTCAGTTGTTGTTTGAAAACGAGATGTTGGTGTTCAAGATAATCATCGTTGTCCTGTTGGGTAGAATCCAGGCCACATTCTCCAATGGCTGAGAGCTTACCAGAACTGGCATATTTGTGTAATTTCTGGAACCAGCTATCATCCTTCACCAGATTAGCTGCCTTGGGATGGATTCCAACTGAGAATCGAATCACATCATCCTTCATCTTAGAGATTGGTGGCCAATGTTTTGGCCAACAGTAGTTGGCAACAGCAACAGTGAGTCTGGTGGCGTTGTCATATGGCTCGGGTGCTAATTCAGCAAGACCAGCGCAGCCGGTCCGCTGAAGCAACACATCCAAGTGAAAATGACTATCTGCCATTACCTTGTCAAAACAAGTGATCGACACTGTGCTGACATCTTGGCTCACTTCGACAACTTCCTTTCCTTGTTGCGTTGTCCAGTAGAATTGTATATCTTTAAGTGGAAGATAACAAAGGCTTTATGGCTTAGGCAATATCTTTTCTGGGTTAGAAACGATGGTCTGAAAATATTGGATTCATTCTTAATGTGAGTTGATCCTTTCACAGGCGGGAAAACTAGAATCAAGTGATTGCTCTTTCTCTCAGCCTTTGTTCTAACTCGCCGAACTCGTGGGTTCCGGCAGTTCCCTTTGGCTCAACAATCCATTTGAATTCCTTTCTCAAATGACAACGCAAATATGCCAAAGGGTGGTCCATATCACAATGCTAGCGCTTTTTGCCATGATTAAGGAGCCAAAATGATAATCAGATTTAGATCAGCTGGCTGATTGCACAACCAACTTTGATTGCCTCCAATCAGGCATCGCGGCGAATTAGAACAAAGGCTGTATCAACATTTAATGAATTGATCTGCCTCTATGGTTCTTGTGGCACCCTGATGTAGTGATTCGATTTTAATGATTCATAACTACAATATGGTCTATAATAAAATTCGTTTTTATAAATCGGGGGTAACATTATCATTTGCACATATATCGGGTATAAGGTTTGTTAATTTTAGTTTCATTAGTTAGTTTTCAATTTGGGTTAATGAACGAGGAAATGAATCATTCTGAAGTGGACCAAATGGTTCTGAATTCATTTAAAGGATATTTCCGAAGTGCCACGATTAACTTCCACAAGTCATTACTCATCAGCTGAATTGAATCCACGTAAAACACCTCTCCTTTGGTTTCTGTATTTACAGCAGAACATTGATCGATCAGGCAATCTGACTCTAATGGTTACAACAGAAAAAGAAACTAAGGTGATACATTTGAAAGACGTGCTCGAGCGTATTTGTTTTTTGTAACTTTGAAGAGTTATGTAATAATTTCAATGTAACACAAAGGTTACCCATTTTTTAAATATTTTTTCAAACATTTGATAAAATGATTTACTTCAGTCAATATCATATATAATGAAGTGGCTATTACATTTGTAAACTGTCTTAGATCCGACATGAACTGTCAATACCTTAAATAGATTTCATTGCCATTTATTTGATCTTTTCTAAAGAAATGTAATGTGTTTGTATATGGTAGAAAATTATAGTATGAAAATACAAATCATTTCATACCCGGTCATATTACTTTTAGTTTTTTAAACATACAAAGTAAATATGAGTTTAGAAGGTCAATGGTGTCCTTGAGGTCTATGTTGATGCATAATAACCTGTGCATACTGCACAGTGACTTTCATATAAAACTAATGAGTGTAAGTCCCTACTTAAATATTTCAATCATATTAATGTTCCATGTCTGTAAAAATTGAAGTTCATTTTACCTATATGTAATTAATCTAGTAGGTAGAAATCTGTCATGAGTTATTTAGATTGGCTTTTGGATGAGAAGACTTACAAAGGGCAGGAATTTTCGAAGCACTGAAACAATAGTTAGACATGTCCATTAAAGGTAAAACGTATATTGTCCGCTAATGTACTTAACTCATTTATTATTCCTTAGTCCAGACGTCTCCCATGGTGAAACGAATTGAGACAGAAATAAATTAAGATGTGGATAATGAAATTTATACATTACTCTTTCAATTAACTAGGTCAATGAAATTGGCTAATTAACAATCCGTTATTCTTTCAAACAAATAATCTACTAAATCTCCTAAATCTTCAACCCCCTACTATCAGGAAATGAGATGTTGGAATGCGTGGACATTATGTCTTTGTCAGTCCGTCTTCCTATATAAGTTTTTGTACATATCCTCTTGCAGAGTGAGTGCCAATAGAATGCTTGAGACATTAATGAGAACCTGTTCAGCAAATCTTTTAAGGAACAAGGACTTTGAATGTTGTTTATCTGTCAGGAGAAAGACTAAAACCTGGACGAAGCGTCTTACATGTACGTTAAAATTTTCAAACTTATCACAAAAATGTTCAAGACAAGAGTGCAAAATCGGTATTTCAACTACTTGATGCGTCAACGTTAAATTGACAACACCAACATACGTGCATAAGATACCCAAAGAAACACAGCAGACTCCTGGGCTTAATTGTATACTGATCTGTTCAACCAATGTGTGTGGGTTTGAATAATATTTGCAAAGTGATATGTTGTAATTGTTTTTTATGTTTAAGGGAAGCATGGTTTATATTACAAGTTGTCGAATGTATTTATTCATAATAAGGATTTTCAGTTGCATTTGACCTTGGTACATACAATGTATTGCACAACTTTTATATTTGGGTCATATTGCCATGCAGGCATAAGAAATATCATATCATCTAATTTAGGTGACACATCTAACTATATCGGCATATCAATATGAAATATATAACCAGTGGCAAATCAAACATAAAGTTGCAGCCTCCTTTTATAGGGAGCATCACTTTATTGCTAATAGTTCATATCGTCAGGAAATTGTGAAACAATAAAATGATAAATCTATCATATTGAGACCAGGGTCATGAACTTTCATTATCTGGAGGTCGTAAAATGCGCTAGTTTGCAGATTTGATCGCAATGATTAAGTCATATATAATATAATATTATAAAAAGTTGATAGTAAAATGGTTATGGTCATGAAATCTATCTGAATATACTACAAAATCATTGTCTTATTTTCTTGGGTTTTTTGTTATGAGAATATTTAAGACAAATTTGTTTTCTCGTTTGTCTTCTTTTCAAATTTGATTTGAGGCAAATTGAAATCAGGATTTTTCATTTTAGAATGTTCAAATAAATCAAAAACAAACTTTTTATCTATACCCCATGTGGATTCAACGGATATCAACTGTCTCTAGACGAGCATCAAATCTTGTTTCATCAGATGTAACGAGGTATGGTATTGATATGCTGATTAATGGTCTTTATGACTAAATATAACCCACCAACTGCACGACTAAAACAGACATTAACCATTGAAAAAGACATAATTTGAAGAGGGGGAGTTTTGTAGAGACATAAAAAATACACATTGTTTGTTTTCTATACATGATGGTATATATTTTGAAATTGGGATCGCAGAGAGAAAAGTGCTGATGAAAAAGACTTTTTAATTGAATGCTTAAACTGAGGATTCATTTTTATTTCAAGGTTGGTTAGATTTTACTTCATCTTGATAAGGTTAATGCCATTGTCACCTCATTTTGGAATTTTACCATAGCGAATCGGATGATATAGAAGGGATATTTCAACTGAGACAAAAGTAATAACCTTGATAAAGATAACCGAAATTAAACAGCATCTTTTATATATATATATCATTATTAGTAGATAAAATATAGGGTTATACAGTGAAATGAAGTAGAAAGTAAGATTTTCACTGCAGTGAAAATATCATCCTTATTTTCACTGTAGTGAGAAAAGTAGGACTGAACCTATTACGTCCCTTTGAAACACAATTATCCCCCTTTGGAGGCATCGAATACAGGCCTTGTGTCCTTTGCAATGGTTTGGATTGATGAGAAACGGCTATATTGCAAGGATTTCGGTATCAAACTGTATTCATCGAAAGCCATCTAAAAATTATATCTTATTACCTACGAGGGCAGTCTTATCGAGGTTCATATTTTTCATATGTTGCCCTAAGGCAAAATATCACTTTTTCATTGTGACGTCACGTTATTAACAATGCTTTGACGTCACGGCTCACCTATGACGTCACAATCTATACGGGCCGCCGGCGGCTAGTCCGCATATGCTAAGAAGTAGATTTCGAGTAGTTTCTTTAATTTTGAACTACGGTAATAAACAGAATATTAAATTCGTGTTCATGACATTGTATGTTACGACACTCGTGCCTAAATATCGGTATATCCCTCGCTCTCGCTCGGGAAATACTAATATTTAGCCAATCGTGTCGTAAACATGGTATGTCATGAACACTCGTATAATATCCTCTATTTATCACACAGACATTCACTCATTCACAGTATCTAAACTAGATATCCTCGAGAAAGTTATTTTGCAAGAAATTATTTGTGCAAAATGATACAAAAGAGTTGTGTTTTTTTCTGACAAATTGGATCATTTTATGATTTGTTAATGGTTTCAATTGATTTACTGAATACTCTAATTGCGTGCAAAAACAATTTAGTCATGTTATTTTAGGATCTTTTGAATTTATTTTTTATGAGATAAGGTTCATGTAAGGCAAATTATGTGTCCTGAAAATAACGCTTTCTACTTAGAGAGGTCATGTTGTGTACACCTATTTTCCATTTCTTTCGTAAACCTTACAAATCTGTAAAAACGTCTTAGCTACTGTTGACATAGAATTTCATAATTTTATAATAATATTCCATAATTCATTGTATATTTAAAAGGGACGAAATAATGACATAATCCTCTCTTTCGACGTGGGCAAGTGAAGATTAAGGGTTTTTTTAAATGATGTTTTAACAAGCATAAGCAATTTCAATAACATCTGGAAGGATTACTTTAGTTCGGGATAATTGAAAAACATAATAATGTTTTTTTATCTGCAACACAACATACTGTATCCACAATTTGGATATTGATTGAAGTAGAGAAGGTACAAAGACGTTTCTTTTAAGTTACGGATAAGAACATGAACTGCATGTTTAGTAGGACGAGCATTAAAAGAAATTCATATTTGACGGGACACATATTGCTCATAACTTTTGCTATTTCTAGTCCAGACATATCCCGTGGTGTATAGCATTGAGTTAGGAATTAACAAAGACAAAAATATAAAAGTTAATACACTTTATTTCCAATCAATAAGGTAAAGGCTAATTAATAAACTTTTATTTCTTAAGCACACATGTCCACTAAAGCTTCTGAAGATCAACCACCACATGGAAATAAGAAGTGAGATTTAACAGACCTTTACACTGTATAATTAAGGCTCCATGCAGATAAATGAATAACCTCTATTTTACATAGTATATCCCACAGAGAACATGAGGCGTTTAGCAAGTCTCGAGGAGTGAAGGATGCTCATATGAATATAATTTCTGTAAATAAGCTTGAGAAATCACTTCTCACCTTTTTCATTTGTTTAGATCCTGTTTTAGATCTTTTTATTGTACTATTAAGGCCCCATGCTGATAAATCAAGAACTTTTCATTTTCATATTATATCCCGCAGAGAACATGAGGCGTTTAGCAAGTCTTGAGAATTGAAGGATACTCATATGAATGTATATTGTATAACTTGGCTTTAGAAATCAATGTGAGCTTTTTTTCCGTTTGTTTAGATCCAGGAAAATCTATAAAAAAAACTTCTGTCAGCAGTTAGATGTAAACCGGTACAAAACTAAATCTTCACATTTTATAGGCATTCATCATTTTTCTATCTTCATAAGTAGGAAAGAAAAACTTAACAAAATATTTTTTCACCTACTACTAGGTAAACGTTTTTATGGATCACAACATCAGAGACAAAACTTGTAAACAAGATTGTAATTGGAACAAAGCTCAAATTCTAAGACACAAGAAACTGTTTTCTTGTTGCTTCTGAATGTAAATATTTATAACTAACATAAAGCTTAAATTGCAACAACACAATCATTGGACATGGTAAATGAAAAAAAATAATTGTGTTAACATCTAAAACCATTTTCGACACTTTCTTTTGTAAAATTGATTGGTAACTGTAAGTTATAGTAAGATACAATAATTTGATATGTTATTGATGTCAATCGTAGAATGTGATATTTTGTAGTGTAGCTTACATATTCTAAAAAAAGATTGTAAATTTCATACAACTTAAATAGAAATCCATAAAGAGGATAAGCTTAAACTTGTTTGTAGCTGACTCTGGGCTATTTGTTGACTCAATTGTTTAACTTCACATTCAATGCAGGATAACTTTATTGATTCCACTGTCAATTGAACGATCCACGTGTCACTAGATCCAAACAAAGATTATGTTTCATCAAATTCAAAACAATATTTATAATAACATACCATTTAAGATGTTAGGATCAAGTTCCTATTTGAAAATAGTTTGTTTCATTGATAATTAGATAATAATTATTTAGGATCTAAAACAATAAAGGCAGCCAAAGAAAATTTGTGTATGGCTTCCAAATTAATTTTTTTCAAATTTGTGCAACATTTTGATTTGAAATTGGTAATTAATGTGGGCGATCACTGCTTTTATGAAATCTTAATCTAAATGTAGAGGATTCTGATCTAATATGGTAGTAAAAAAACATGGAAAACAATGTCTGCCTGCAGCAAGAACTACTATACACAGTGTTTCCTTTGAACTATTTACTTACTAACAAGGGATTATAACAATAACTGGGATCTGTCAGCAAAGTGATACATTTTCCGCACATTCCTGAAGATATTCGAAACTGTGGGTTCAGTTATGATGATGGTATATAACTCAATAATGCAATCAAACATTAAGTGTTAAATTTTCTCATCACTTTTCCGAACAAGTCATCAGAGAATAGTGATCATGTAGTATACTATGGTTAAACTAATATTATCAACAGGTACATGTAGTTACACATATAATGAATGTCATACAATGTATGTGTGCTATTGGGTCGATTGAATGTAACGAGAAGATGTCATGGACACGGAGGAACAACGAGTTTTGAAACATGATTATTACTTCTAGTAGACTTCTAATTCACTTCTTAATCATGATCTGTACATCAGCATCTTTTGTTGTATCAACATCAATTATCCATTGTAAAAACATTATCTTTCTATGTACATCATCTCATCACAACTATATCATGCCCTGTACATCAACCTCGTTTATTGCATAAACAACTCACTACATATTTACTTTTACAACATCTTGTATACATAAATATCCTCTTTACTTCATCACCTGCATCACTTGCTTGAGAACGACATTAGTATCTATGTCGAATGTCGCAAACTTAAACAAGAAGTTGTATATCCATAATATTGCCTTTTTCTTCATGATTATGCCATCTTTGAGTTCCATGCAAACGATGCTAATGCACACGTATGACGTTCTTGACTTTCTTTTTACACTTTTAACAAATAATTTTGAATTGCTTAAATTATCCGAGACGATATACATTTGTACAAGGCGATGGCATATAACACGCTCGGCTGATAATTTGATACCTTAATTATTATTTCATTTTCTCAATTCCCTGTGTAGGTATAAGTGAGAGGGGATTTTATCAAGTGTGTAAACAAAATAAATTGATAAAAGTAATTCCATAGTTATTTTTTATATAGTTTTGAATATGAAAAAAAAGTTCAGGGTTTCAAGTGACGGACCTCTTTCAAATGACATCATAATCATAATCGGCTATGTTGTCATAATATGTTACTTCAATAATTTCACATAGCCTGACGTTGTAAGTATTACTAAGCATCTTTTAAAAATAGGAATTAAAGCATAATTATGTTGGGCATTTTTGTTTTATATTTATGTTCTGTGTTAATCAGAATTATTAAAGTGAGTCTTTATCTTAGTTGTCGTTAAAATTGAGTTAGAAGGCAGTGCTGCTTTTCAAATAGAAAAACGAGACTTTATAATGACTCAATGGTGTCTTTCTGTTCGATATTGATAACAAATTCATATCCAAGGGAAAACACCACAAGATGATATTCTGAATAAAATAGTAATTTGTTTTCATGACTTGGCAAAATATATGTCAATTGTAACTGACCAATTTAGTTTTTGCTGCCGATATATTTACATCATATAATTTTTTAACCAGAGAGAGTCATTCCTTTCGAAACGATTTGTTTGTCTGTTGTAAATGTTTGCAACATTTATGTGACAAGGCAATTTGTTTCTGTAGACACAAACAGTAACAAATCTAAAACATATAGATTATGTGCTATTTCCTCTCCATATTTAATCTTTTCTTTTGAACATTCACAATTTACTCATTCAGTACAAAATGACATAGTGATTTGACATTGAAAAACAAGTGTGTCATCAAAAACTTTTGATGTAAGTTCTGTAGTTCTGTATTTATGACCATTTAACCATATATATTGGTATTGTATTAATATATATTTTTATATTTTATATTTATTTTTTATATTGTTATATAACTTTCATTATTCATCGTCTGAATTAAATAAGTGTTGCTGTTTTGATAGATCTACTTTAATTGTCAGAATTGAAAATCAAGTTTCTATTAGTTGACATTTATCTAAAAGACGTGTGTGACTCTATTGCACATATATTAAAGGAAGTTGATATGTAGATTGTAAAACGTCCATTGATATTCTTTTTCATTTAGCATGTATCTTTTAGGAAAATGTTAAACATGAGTTACTAATTCCCCAAGAAAGTTTTACTTCAAACTTTTCATTGGATAATCGCATTATATGCATCTATGCAGTTTAGTTTGTAAAGCCTTCTCTGAATGTAGAAATACATTTTTGAATTGTGCTAATGCCAATCCACAAACGATGTACAATCTGCTTAATTCAACTAATCCTGAAGTTATTTATAATGTTGCAAGTTATGTGAAACAATTAATGAACAATATGAAATCTTATGTCAAATCTTTAAAGTCACGTGACCAACAACGATAACTGTAAATTCAACTGAACTTTGGGCCACTGAGCCTTTTATACTGAATAAACATGTCTGTCTGTCTGTCTGTCAATGCAGAAGCTTTGTTTAGACGTAGACAATAATACATGTACATGAGTTTTACGTATCATTTATACAACTATAACAGATACGTTGAAAATGTTGAAAAACTATGCAGAGTCTTATTAAAAACCAATGTTAAAGAATATTTATTTATTTTAGATAAACTATCTTCAACACTATAGTGTTCAGTAAAATTTGGAAGTATGTAAAACCAGACAGGAAAACATGATCTAGAAACAGGATATAAACTATACGATGCGATGTATATTTTCCATTTGAAGGCCAGCCTATAACTTCAAAACATCAACAAAGTTATTTAACATTGAAAACAACACTATAGAGACCAACAGATAAAATCTAAGCATACAGACCCTTGCAGAATTAGTTACCTGAAAACCGCGGTCTGACTGCAATCTGATCGCGATCAACCGTGATCAGATTGCAGTCAAACTGTGGTCGATCCGATCAAGGGATGAGAGTGATTATAGACATTGTCTGCATGTCGGCAGTACAGCATAAGTTTAATCATAATAGATTGAGAAACTCAAATCTGCCGTATTCGGTCCAAATTGATTTTACTACATGATTTGTTATTTGTTATTCAAACTTTAACAACGCATACTATTCCTTTGTTCAGATACTTCATGTCTACCTTCTACACTGTCGTAAAACGTATAGCGATTTTTTGCACTGGTTAAAAAATGAAATTATATCCTGTTGCATAAAGTGTAATTTGAATGTACCTTGCTACGACTTTTTGTAGCGTATGTGTGAAGTTATGAACATCGTTAACTCATCATTACTTATATTCCTCATTCATACAAGAGAGATATATCACTTTATGGTGTTATGAAAGCCATTTGACTTCTCTGTAGTTTGTGGGTGTTTAAATTTTAAGACGGCCGAATGAAATCGTGAAAATCTCCATGCCAATACACGTCATAACGTTATACACAAGTTTTAATGACAGATGTAAATTGTTAAATAATTCGTGATATCATATTTGATTTTGTTGAATTTTGGAGACAATAGGAAGAAGGAATAATTACTGATCATGATATTCTCGGTTTTTGGACAACACTGGGTAATTTAGACAGGACACAATGGGAGAAAGTTGTATTATTGGTATATGACTGTCACTGTCATTTTCAAATATTTTTTCAAAACTGTATATTTTAATTCTTTGTGTGCACGACCTTTTTTTTAATACATTTGGAGGAAATAAAGATGGCTTATCAATCATCGTGACAATCTCACATGCCAGTATGGTAAGGCATAACTGAAACGGTACAACCAGTAGCAGTAGTAATATAAAATGTTTCCATCAAATCAAGTCTAATGGTCTATTTTCAAGGTATAACTGAAATAGAACAAGAACACATATGTAATATTGATTATCTGTGATCAGTTTTGCTGATATATGTGCATTAATTTATATGCGAATTGAGAATTTTGAGAATTTCACCTTCCGGGCCGCATACCTTTAATGAGAAGAGACAACCTCTATGTAGATTTTGTAATTCTGTCATGAATGTAAATATTACAGTGTTTATGTTTTCACGGGTAAGTTTATAATTATGATAACACCCGATAGAAACAGCCAGAGAAAAGTTTATGAATTAATTTGTATGTACAACAGCGACTTCTGACCGATGGTGTCATATACCGCATTGATTTTTCAAAAACGTTCATCTTTTACAGGTTTAACAAGTAGTTTATTGGTCGAGTCATTCAGTGTTGCTGCCAAATTACCAGTTATCAGTATGTCCAAAGTCTTGTACTTTAAAATGGCTCAGGTTCATACACGTGGGATCAACAATTTAAGTTGGATCAACCATTTAAGTACGCGGATTAAAAATCGGCAAAAATCTTGTCGATCCCGCGTGAATGTCACCTCCACTTATCGAGAATAATGCAGAGGAATATATGGATGACAACTTCTTTGGTCATTGAATGCAAAGTTTACAAGAATCTGTGTTGAAAAGCCGCATGCAATGAACAAAGAAGTTGTCATCGATATATTCCTCTGCATTACTGTCATTCCAACTTATATCATGCCTCTCAAAGAAGTTAATCGAGAACAGTCGATTGGCTTAGAAGGATTAACGCATGGATAATCCCGATCCTCATGAATACAATTGTCGACAGTAACTTGAGTTACGAGTTAAAACGAGACGTTTTACTAATTTACCATTAGCTGAAATAGTATATGTCTTATATTTGTTTTTACGCTGTTAAAGTTGAGTACCATGTTCTATTGTCCACAGTATACATACCATAGACAAGAGATTTTATTTATTAATGTGGACATTTGTCAAGATTTTGTGCCTTTTAATCTAGCCTTATTATGTTCAGTCCAGAGTTTTTATGTATTGTTGCCAAAAGCTGCAGATTTATGTCAGAAAAAGGAAAATCTTTTTTATGTTAGGTTAAATATATTTCATAGTCAATTTTGTTGTATTTATATTTCATATGTCGTAGTCTCTCATAACCCTCATATCAACGGTTGGCTCTTATGTTTTTGTTTTTAGCAAAATATATATGTATGTTATTCATAAGATGCTAATACTGTTTTAATTTGTTTTATCTATTTGTAAATGTTCTATGTAACCCAGCACGTGACTTATTTTCTCTCTCTCTCTCTCTCTGTTGATCGGCCCTGTTCGTTTCATTCAAGGACATTTGAACTTGATTTGGAGAACTCAGCAGCTTCATCTCGTTTACTCTAGGGTGGGAGATTGCCCCTATTTTCCTCTTTATTGTGTATTGCTTTGCCTACATACCTGATACAAAGGCCGCCGCCATTACTTCGTTAATTAACCCTTGACCCGATTTACTACCCAACATCTCGCTATCTTACCGTCTCGCTCTAGGAGACAAATTACCACAAGAAAGGACTTCCGGTTATGTAAAAGCCATAAAGTCCCGATTGTTTCACGAAGATTAAAAAGGAATCGAAGAATAGTATGTTTTAACGTGTGATGTGTCATTTTGCTGCACTGATTTAATTGGGGGAGGGAGAGGAGAACACTGTTTAACATCCATTATTCAGCGTCGCCTACAGCTCGGCTGTACAATCTGAACGCACATACATCTGTAGATTCAAAGTCGGAAACATCAAAGTCCTATTCAGCGATCAAAGCGGTATATCACATACCCATTTCATATCAACGCCGGTGACCGGATTGGTGGTATTTATTGTCTGATATTGCTAAAGAGGTTATGTAATGTATTTTTCCCAGGAATGATAGATCGTTATTGCCAGTACCGTTATCTATGGGAATGAGCGGTTTTAGAGCGCAGCCGAAATTACCAGGCGAACACTTTGAAAACTCATTAGAGCGTGACCAGGCCTGTCGCCACTTGCGTATCTACCATAATGTCCGGAGATAAACCCCCTTAAAACCTAAACCATTTATGTGTTAAATTCTGATTTATAAAAATGGCAGAAGCAGTTACATTAACATCTAAGAAATACGCTAAACTCGAACTTATATAAAACGGTGAGTCAATTTTGTTTGCGGATTCGCTTTGATGGATGTGACTGTACCATTATGCGGAATGTGATGATCCCAAATATAACATTGGTGCATTTTCAATACGAATCGAAACCTTATATATCATAAATATATCAATCACTGCCGTAACAATAATTTATGTTTAATTATTCTATTTTTGACATGTGTTGTAAAAATACGGATATTGATCATAACTTACTATAGATTATTCACTGTGGCGTCTATATTTTTCATAAAAATAAAGATATCATGATAAATAACATTTAACCGTCCACACTTTTCCTTTCCATTCATATCACCATGGTACAATTATCCACCGTCTAATGGCTCTTTAGAATAAATCTTTATTTTGCAGTAAACTCACAAAAATGTAACATTATTTAGGTATTCTTTTTTAGAAAATATTCGGTTTGGTCACTGAAAATATAAACAATTTGTTATTTGTCACCGTAAAAAAAAACAGTCAGTGTATGTTATGTAAGATTCAGCAAACAACAGACCATCAGATTATCACTTTAAACAGACAAGTCTAGCCACAACGGTGCCAATATAACAATGAAATTTTATCAAGATGAAGCCTTGTTGCGTCATTTATAGGGTTTTGAAATATACAATGCGACATGTTTATACAATTAAAAATTAGCTTGAATAAACTATTATTGAGCCGTCGGATATCTATGCTTTCGGAATAAATAAAACTTGAATGTATTTTGTAACTATTTGTATGTAAAATGAACGATGAAAAGGGTGTCATTACACGTTGAAACTACTCCCCTTCTCCTACGTCATAGACGGTAGATACGCTCGTGACACGCTTCAGTGACCACAAATTCTGTTCGCGGCGGCTAATTAGGCAGTGTATTTGAAAACCTTTATTTAGGCAGGTTACCGTCGTTCTTTCGAAAATTCAAAGTTGAATATAATTCAAATTGCAAGCCCCTTTTCATGAATCCCCAAAAGTGGCTATAGACCATTTTAGTCCTCCTTAACGATAAGAACTGATGAGGGATACACATTCCTAATCACTGATGAAAGTGGTATATCACATGATCACTCTATGTTACCGCCGGTGACCAGTTTGTCGGTATGTATTGAGTGACAATGACGTCATCACTGTGTCTTGTATGTTGTGTCATATATTAAGACTGCTTCCATAAAAAATAATGTCTTTTGAACTTAGGCGATCATTCATTGATATACTTTTTAAAAAGGATGAGTTAGTGTCAGGATTAATTGTGCAAACACTAAACGACGACAGTTTCTGGTATTGGGCAAAAAGGATTTACTGAACACTTCTCATATTTGATAAAACCTAAATCAAGAATGTCATCTATGATGTTGAAAGAGATTATCATAATACGTTAGACATATATGATAGTAAGAAAATGACATTAACGACTTATCTTATAATTATTCTATTTTTTTGCATTAAATTACAAACTATCCACTGAAAAAAAAGATATAAATAATGTAATAATGATTTTTGATATAAAAAAGCAAGAGTCTGATATCTAATAATTCCTAAATTTGATGATAATGATGTTTCTGAATAACATGAACCCGTAATGTAGCATAGCGACACAAACAGTGGTATATTAAAATTCAGTTATTGAAACAGTGTCAATTGTTCAATAGCAGCATTTACAGGAAATTAATACAGCCAAATGTTAATTCATGACATATTTACATTCAATCATTTCTTATGTTTTCCCGAAATGTTCACTAGAATTACAACCAATCCCGATGTTATGTAACTACGAGACGAGTGACACATGAATAAACTCGTCGGTCTGTCTCTTCTAAGTAAATCCTGATTCACCGAGGGAGCTAGCTAATCACCGAGACATACACATGTACACCTGTTGTATGTACACGATGTCAGACAAACAGACACACAGAATATTTGTGTCTCACTTGGTTACACAACCAATCTATCAGCACGAATAATTACCACCTGCAGTCGTTTGTTAGATTGTTATATTATTGTGCCAACACCCCAATCTCCCGGAAACACTAAGTCTTCATCTCGAAAATGAAAGGAAACTCTTTTGAAAGTTCTAATAACCACAAACATATTTTTTTATATTTCTTTGGAATATATGAAAGTCTGATTACAATATTGTATAGTGCGTCAAAGGTCGCTACTCAAATATGTTCAGTTAGTCGCACACCGTTTCGTCGAATTTATAGTTTTAGGATAGAAAAATCCATTCGACGGATCGGTACTGTAGCCTACTTCATTTATTAACTTAGATTCTCCCAGTGTCTCTTGCTCGTCAAACTTCGAATGATCGTCACAAAATCACCCAAGCGTTATTCGACGGATAGGTACAGAATCAGTTTTGAAAATTCAGAGGATCAGGCTGTAATTGTTCAGTTTGGTAATGGAAGCCACTTTTGATGGGTCGCTTAGACTTGTCTGGCCACAAACCAGTGAATGCATGACTACACACGCCCCCTTTTTGTGACCGGGCGTCATTAACAGAATCAGCCTCGTTATCTATACATCTATCGTAACAATACCACAGAAAAAAACCCAATAAATAACGATTTTCAGAAAATGATTCCACTCAGTTAGATAAATCATTTGACGATGTAACACTACTAAGCATTTGGTGTAAAAGGGATATCAATGGTAATTAAACAATTATTTAGGCGGTATATCAGTTGAATTAATGATGCATTACTTTCTATGTTTATTGTGTCACAACCGCGCAAGTTTTATGGCCCCTAACCCAGGTGGGTTTTTCACAGCCGATAATAACGCTGTCTTAATGAAAGGCCAATTAAAGGTGTTTATTTGACAATTAAAAAAAAAATCAAGTTCCTCTTTCATTTTTTGAAAAATCGAAAAGTGGTAAAGTTGAGGTTAATGGATGTTTAACTTAACGATTGACATGTAAAGTTCATTTACGGTAATTAATATGCTCACATGGCAATTTAAAGCACGATTTTCTTACTGAAATAAAGGGATCTTACGAAAAGATAAATACGTGTTAACAATGGCTAAATAAATAGAGATTATTACCCGAGGAAGTGTGTCATATGACTTTTACGAAACGAGCGTGAATTTTTGTAATACCCGAGCGAGAGCGAGGGTTATACACAAATTTGCACGAGTTTCGTAAAAGTCATATGACACACCTCCGAGGGTAATAATATCTTTATTTCCGATTCTATTCCATTTTATCATCTTAAAAATATCCAAGACACGGGCCGCTTCCGTTGCGACGGCCGACTACGATGACGTCACAAACAATGGTGTTATGACGTCCCAGGCGAAAAAATACGGGAACTCGCGCTACAACAATCGTTGCTAGGAAAAATTGATATGTGCACTAGTGCTCATATTGAAAATACGTCACCACTTATTTCCAACCGTGTGGGTAATAATACTTTGTATCAATAAAAATAGTTCTAAAACGAATGCACAATGTTCGGTTACGTCATGTGAGCCGATTTCCCTTCGAGCGGCCACATTGTATTCCATAATGTTCGCACATTAAAATGGCCGCTCGAATGTTCAAGTTCAAGGGATCTGACTGATATGGCGAAACACAGTGTGTTATAAACATCCAACAAGCAGGTTAATTTCGAATATGGTATAACTACTTGGCCACTAATTCATCAAACCGTTTAGACACCTTTGTGGCACCATTTTGACACAGAATGAGGCACCATTTTGACAATAAAAATGATCGACACACACATATATTCCAGTGCACATATTGTATTACTAGTATGTATATGTATTATGTGTTATGATAGTGTGAGACAAGAAGGATTGCTAGCGTATCTCATTCCTACAGTTTAGTATCTATTTCAACGCCGCTTCAATTCATATTTCTCAAATCTGGATGAAAAACAAATATCAAACTCAATGAATATACTGTATAATTTACTGCCATATATTTTATGTAGCGTATGAAACTTTATGTTGTTCTGTTAGTGAACGTCACCCATTATTATTTTTGCAAATATATCTTCGAATCGCCTTAGCATAACTTGTTGGCCAAACCGATTCATTTATCTTTAATGAAATGAATATGTTTAAACCAAATCAATGAAATCAAAAATGAAAAGAACAATATAATGTGTTTAAAACATCAAATCAGTGAATACCTTATGAAAAGTGTCATGTTGTTGGGTATGCCAAATGAGGAAGAGGGCTGCAGCTCTAAATTAAATTTTTGTCGAAGATACGTTTTGGCAGTGGTTCAAACCAAGTATCGATTGTAATATTGTAATGATTAGTACCAGGATCAGCACCTACATATAATCGACCGAAATATTTGTAATAACTTGAGGGAATTGGATACCAACTCAAAGGTGTATACACGTGAACTGAATGTAATTGAAAAATTAGTTCATTGTCCATTGTTATCTGAAAACCAGTATAGTATGACTAAATATTGGTGTAAGCTTTTCGTGTGTGATTATGATATTTTACGTATTTGTTATGAGTATCTGTAAAAGGAGTTGAAAATTTAACCTGTTTAGATTCCCACGTTTCAGGTTAAACGTATACCGTTATTGTCATTAATTTCATTTACCGGTAAGTATGATTATAGATTGAATAGATTATTCATCAGTGTTAAAACAATAGGCTTTCTTATAAACAGTTAAATATGGGGTCTCTGAAAAACCAAATGATTATTACCATATCACCCAGTTAAATATCTTGCTCATTGCGTAATAATACTTTTGTTTAATGTTCACTGTAATATTATTCACGCAGATCTATTACATATCATTACATGAAATATGTATAGAAAAACCTACACTTTGTCTACTCAACAGTTCTTATTATCAGTAGAAACTGAAAATATAATGAAATAAATATTGCTCATCTCAAATAACCAATGTGATCAGATGAAATTGTAGACGAATTATTCTTTATATTAAAGTGGCAGTAGCACGTTCTTTCTTGAAGAAAAACAATATAAATTTGTCACTGATAATTGAATGTTAATGATTAATGTATTATGTTGATAATGTCAAAAATCGTATTACACAATCATCCATTGTAAGAAAATAAATTATAAAGTTTCACATAAAGACCATTGGCGGTAATTTTTGTATGAACAACTTTAACTCATTTTGTGTAAGAAAACAAGAATCCAATGGCTGAACTTTACAAAATATATTTAATTCATTACTGCTTCATTCGGTAAAATATTTGTCTTTCAATTGGAACCATTTATTTTCATTTTCCTGACATCAGCTTATATTCCTCCAAAAAACGTACTACTGTCCCTTAAAAATATCCTTTGTATGTTAATTCCAGAATACGATTTGTCAAACCTTACGCAAGTTTTTAAATACTATAATGATTATTAAAATCACGCCTCACAACATAACCTAGTCTTATTCAATTCGAATTGAGTAAAAGAAAATTATTTGTATTGATTACTGATAATCACTTCTGGCCGTAACAAGTGAAACGGTGATACCGATGTTGCATATAACTACTACATATTTAGTGTTTACAATTAACATGTTTTATTTGGTCATAAAACATATGCCTTTTCCATACATATGTAAATCAACCATAACATTGTTTATGCGTTTTCAAATTATAACTGACGACAAACATATCTGTACAAATTGACTGTCCTCTTTATATCAACTGATGGGCTTTATAGATCAAATTTTCCTTCTTTCAATGATTCTGAATTGACCACGGTCAAACGCGATCAGAATGCAATCCGATCGCGGTGAACCGCGGTCCGACTGCATTCTGATCGCGGTCAACTGCAATCAGATTGCAGTTTGATCGCGGTCAACCGCGGTCCGACTGCAATCTGATCGCGGTGAACCGCGGTCCGACTGCAGTTTGATCGCGGTCAACTGCAATCAGATTGCAGTCCTATGCTTTGTACATGTACCTATCTTGGCATCTTTTAGAAGGTAAGATCCTCTGATCTTCACAATTTGACATGTCTTTGAATGTTTGAACATGGGCAAGACAACACAAAATAATAACTTTGTCCAACAACTATATGCTAGTATGTTGCATCCTTTGGCATAAAGAGAGTGGGTTTTTGTTGAAGCCAATGATATTGTTTATAGAGGTCAAATTCAGTATCGTGACGCTAACAAACACTATACGATTGAAAATCTATTAGGACTCCCTTATCGTACATTATTTCTTTCCTGTAAGGATGTTTAACCATGATAAATCATGAAAATGTGAGGGTGTGCAAGTTCCATTTAACCAGAGTACAGGACTGTTGCGGTTGTACCCTTATTACAATTTACCAAGTTGCTTGATACATATTAGATCATTGCCACAGCATCAAATGGTCAGTTAATTGTTTCCTACACATGTGATCAAAACTCATGTAATGAGCTTATTTGCAGCCTCATATTTTAGTTATCTAATAAAACGCTTCTCTTTGATTGTCTGCCTATTCAGTGTGACTTACATAACTATCCCAGACGTTCCCCATTGGTAAATGTAATCAACGACAAAGAAGGAAAGATGTGAATAGTTAACTTAATATATTTCAGTTCCGGTTAACCGAGTTAAAGAAATAGGTATGTTAACAAAGCCTCGTTACTTAAACACAAATATCTACTAAATCTCCAAACCCCTACTTGGAGTAAATGAGATGTCAGAATCCATTGAACCGGACAATGTGGCTCGAGTGGCGCACGCAAATTCGCCAACGTCATTTTGAAACCTTTTCATAAGCTGACAGGGCGATATACTGATGGAAATAAATAAAGGAACGCATGTATTGATGGTGAAATTTCTTTTATTGTCATGGGTTTTTGATCAAGTATATTTCATTAAGTATGTACACCACAGGTGAAATTTCAGTATCTGGTGTGTTCTCCCTGTTTCCTGATCACTTCTTCACACCGTCGTGGAACACTTTGGATCAACTTCCGAATGACAGCCTGAGGAACTGCGCGCCATTCTTCTTGGAGAGCCTGGAACATGGCATCGAGTGTCTGGGGTAGAACATTACGATTCCTCATCCGACGTCCAAGAACGCCCCAGAGGTGTTCAATGGGATTAATGTCTGGGCTCTTGGATGGCCATGGCAACACTCTGACGTTGTTATGCGTGAGAAAATCCCTGCAGACGTGAGCCGTGTGGGGTCGTGCATAGTCATGTTCAAACTCAAAATTTACACCCACTCTACGGCGGAAAGGAAGAACAACAGGTTGCAACACTTCGTCTTGGTAATAGACACCAGTCACCCTTCCAGTGTTGTCTTACGTTTTGGACAACGACCTGGTCTAATCTTTACATTCCCTGTCTGACGGTACCGGTTCCACAGTCGCGAAATCACACTTTTAGACTTGTTCAATTGTCTTGCTGTCTGGCATATTGATTGACCACTGGTTATACACCCGATAGCCTGCCATTTGTCATTATCAGAAAGGTATGCTCTTGGCATGATTCTGAAGGTAAAGGTACACTGAAATTCGTTGACTCCTTGAAGGTTAAATGGACGTTGCCCAATCTAAATAAATTTAGATCAACAGGTTATTTATTTGGTCATACATGTTGATCTAAGATTGGCCTGTAAGGCGGGTCATCCCGGTGACCTCTGAAATCAGCCGCTCGGCCAATCAGAAAAGATGCCCTAGCTCGCCGGAAGTTAAAACAACTCAGCAGCACATCTTTTGAAATGGATGATGTTCGGAGCTCTGTCATTTGGAGCGGAGTAGAGCGATAAATTATGCGATTGCTTGGATGTATTAATAGATTATATTTTTTCTTTTTAAATGATTTAGCGTATTTGCTAGTTGTCAATGACAAATGATGATTGCACATCGCACAGATACTAACGTGGCAAATAATAATCATAAAGTTAGAGCATGATAAATGTCAATATTTACGAAACTCCTCATGCAAGGGGAGGTAACTCCTTTTGATCAAACTCGTTTGTACTAATTTCTTTCATTTCCATCCAAATAATTAAAAAATATTGGTTTTTTTGTCAATCATAAAACTAAATATATTTCATACAACTAAAATAAAATCAACCTACCGATATTTTTCTTATCAGTATCAAAAACAAGATTTATTTTTCTCAAGGCACACTATTATTGAGAACAGCCATAAGCTATTATATGTTTCTGAACTGTTTGTGACGTCGAATTTGATTGATCAAATCGCAAATTCCTTATTTGCACACGAAAGGTCACCGGGACGACCTCTCACACTGGTCAATCTTAGATCAACAGTATGACAAAATAAAAAATCTGTTGATCTAAATTTATTTAGATTGGACGTTGTCATGCATGAAATTCATGGAAATCAATTTTCACGTGCACTGTACCTTTTTCAGTGAAAGTAAACTTCAACATTTAACAGTTTATAATGGCCCCACGCAGCCTCGAACAAACGGAACATGCCAGACATAAGTTAATAGTAATTAAGCGTTCCCTTATTCGTTTCCATCTGTATATATTCGATTTGATAGTGTTTATTAGGTATTGTAACTAATAGGTAGATTAATTGGATGCATAATTTCGAATATTAAACGTATTTGAGATGTTTTCTTGATTTTTCCATAAAATCAAGCATTTAAGAAATCTTATGCATAAATGGATATATTTGCAAATCCAGTGATGAGATATGAACTTCAATCAGCATATTAGATATCACATGTCATTGTCACTTTTAAATAAAAAGTTTAAAATGTAGTTTAATATTAAAGGAAGTATACCAACCTCATCATTGTAAAACAAATTTGCAAGAATGTATCTTGAAAGACTGATGTTAACATATTTAACCAGTTTGTATTCAGTGTTCCTGCATCTCTTACAGTTTATAAAAGTCCAAGTTAGACAGAAGGTATTATTGCAGACTGTTAACGTCGATGGTCAGCTCGCTAAAAACATATCTGGCAATAATAGCTATATTTACTTACACCTACATCTTGACTATGAAACATTGTGTTCACCTTATGACAATCTCAAAACAAGGGCAAGTTACCATTTAACACAAAGGTGCAATATGATATTTTAGTTGAGAGCACCATAGCTGATGAACGGACTTTGTGTGCTTCCTTCGAACAATTCAACTCAAAACATTTCCATGTCAATATGTCAATAAGACCCAACTTCAGTTGATTACATTTTCTATTAATAATGAAGTAATGAACAGTTATAATGAACAACTCAATATTAAATAACGTTTGGAAATTTAAGAAGTGCTATGATTGATGAATTGTGTAATGGTGGGTAGATATTTTTGTAATACCATGCGATCATAGGTATTTTTATTCATTAGTTGAAGATTTTGAATTGAAAGAGAATTACATAATGAATTTCATAATCACAATGGAGAATGCTGAGCATTAGTTTAAAAAAAACAGAAATCATTGATACTTTTAAAACTGACATTGGTAAAATATGAAGTGTTTCATCCAAGGCAAACACCACAAAAAGATCATACAAATGAACAGATAATTTGTTTTCATGACTTACTAAAAATGGTTTCAAATGTGAATACTTCATTAGCTCTTGGATTCTTAAAGAATTACATTATAATGTCTTTCCATCAGAATACTTGAAAGAGAGGCAGTCATTCCTTCTGAAACAACGGGTAATTTCGGCACGTGTTCGCAACATTTATGTGACAAGTCAATTTGTTTCTGTAGACTCAAACTGTAACTAATCTCATACATATAAATAGTGTGCTACTTCCTGTCAGTGATGTTCTATCAACTTGGCTAGGGGCATCGTCTCGAAGTCATCGGAATACTTCTTTTGAGACTGCAACTCTACTTTTGAAACGAAACACAATCTACATTTTGCTTATGTAGTTTTTTCAAGGTATTTCCATTAAACAATAGGACTGTGACTTTTATAGTTATTAAGCATGTATACAAGGCTAGATGTTCTGCCATATTTCTCTTTAGAACCTGTTCACAAGGTCATGCACGCCTAGAACTGGAGATGAAATGCATTGAATATAGAAAAGCCTATTGTTGCTATCCTGTTCACGAAGGGCTCAAATCCATTAACTGTCGGAAGCTAATTGCAAGAATCTAACCTTACCTAGAGGACGTGCAGAACATATTTTCTTTCTTAACTATTACCAGGGTAGTCACGATAGCAATATATAGCGATGCAGATTGGACAACTTATTACGTAAAAAGTCAATTTATGTAAATTTGGCAAAAGCGGATTTGCGTTTTTCTTTCTTGTCAATGTGATAAATGAATGTAGCCGATTGTATATTATGTTTGACTCTATAGCCAAACAGCTTTTCAAACGAATACTCAAGTACACCAAAGCGCTTGAATAAGTAAAGTGCAACTTGACTAAAATTGGGTTGATAATATTTATCAAAAGGAAGACAATGTTGTTTCAATGACTGGCCTTGTTATACAGAGTGTACATGTTCATTAGTTAATTGTTGACAATATTGGTATCGTGATATAAGTCAACAATAAAGATAAATATATAAAATATTTGAGACAGATTTGCGATGCATGCATGGAAAAAAAATGAAAAACGGGTTAACAAATAAAGTGGTTTCAAAAACTTGTTTTTTAGTAACACCAAACATTAAATTGTTTTTCATTCAAACGAAAAATATAAATGCACGAATGTAATACGTTGTCTCAAGACATTTTGTTTAAGCTTTCGGATAATATATATACTATAAAATCCCATAATCATCGATTAATCAATGACCTGTGTATTAGGTTTGGTTGAAGATACTGTTTATGAAGTTGAAATATTTTGGATATTTTTTGTAATAGATTGATTTATTGGAACAATTGTAGATAGGGGAATTGAAGTAAAATATTTTGAGTAATAGCTGTTTTCAGAGACATTGAGCAATTTCGCTTTAACAATCTCCTTAATAATGTTGTCTTCATATCTGGCAAATACAACAATGCGACAATCATCTGCCTCTGTTGACATTCACTTGACAGTGATGAGCTTTGAAAAGGCCAATTTTTAATGACAATCTGCATTATGTCTCAGCAGATAAATATCATAAATCAAGGTCCTTTCCTTTTTCATTGACATGAATTTTCTCAGCATCCTTCCATGCATAATTACAATATGTGTGACGCGAGTTAGTAATATATCATTAAGTTAAAATCCAAAATTTGTAAAAATCACATCAAAACCAGAGTAATACATTCAATAAAATCAGATCTATAGATGATAGTCAAAAGACATACTGGCATTGTATGACAGAAATAGGAAAACTATATTTGTATTTTTGTTTAGCAATATTGACAGAAATAGGAAAACTATATTTGTATTTTTGTGTATATCTCAGTCTGATGAAATTCCTATTTTGGTTATATGTGGTATGATTATGAAGAGGTATCATATACTTCTTTCACAGTGATTGTGAATTCGATAGCTTCCTTCACGTGTTTGTAGCAATGTCCTAATATCATAGATATGTTCACGTTCTTATCATATTCTAAATATTACTAATAGTTTGAACAAATTTGGTTTTTCCTTTGTCATCAATTATCATAAAGCTTAATATTTCAAAATTGTATTTGATTTTAGTAGCAAAAAAAATAGGACAAAAGCTGACCGCGCTGGGATGCCTACAATAACCCCGTTACAAGCAGGAGCTGACATGTTGACCTTACAGGTACTCTTCAACAAACTCATAATAAACTAGGTGTGAAAGCGCAGCTGCTATCTAATGGTCTATCTTTTCTTTTGTGAGTCTGTAAATGTAAGACGCACATGTGTTAATTATACAGGCCTACTGAAAATTGACCTTTCCAGATAAATATGCAAAGCTCTTTCTGTGGCTACCAAAAGAGTTGACATATGAAGGTAGAACAATGGAACTGTAAAATGCGATTTTCAGATTAGATCTGATTTTTGTTAAGTGCACATTTCGTTTATTTTTTTAAAAGTACAAAATGAACTAAACATTTACATTTATTTATATCTTCAATCGTGGTTTTGTTCTATGAAGCTCTTTTTGCTTCATAGCATCTATAGAACAGTACAAAATTTCAAAAGCTTTCCACTACGGTCAATCAAAGGTAAACAGTCTTAATCATTACATATTAGTCACTGCAAGATCAAACCGTAAATATGATGTGGACACAATGCCGTATATGTATTTCTACTGTCGACACATTTAATTATTACATGAATGTTTTGAACAACGGAAAGTGGCAATTGTTTATGTGACATTGAATGTCAAACGATAAGGCCCAAAGTTCTAAAATACCTAAAAATTCTTTTCAACTCAGTGACGTAAAGTTAAGTATACAAAATCTATGGAGCAGTGCCAAATTTAAAAGACGTTTCTGCTGCATAGGTCAATGTCTCATCTTAAGCATATTACTGCGAAAATTTATTTAACTAAATAACACTTTTAGAATTACAAAATTACACATTTGTTATTCCCAATATAGGTTATCATTGATTGTTGACCTGCAATGTCACAAGGTTTTCCAAGATATTTTTAAATGTGTTATGTTTGATTATGGGTTTAATACATTAATATAAAATTTATAATCTCACACTGTATTTCAGTTCATTCTATTGTAGTCTTATTTCAAAAATATAATTGTTTATTTATGATAAAATGTTAGAGTTGAAATAAGTCTGATTGACTGATCATGGTCCTTTAAAACTAATATTTAAATCCGTAATTCAGGCAGAAATTTTGATAATATCCCATGTTTCCATAATATCATAAAGCTGCGATTTTTTTGGATTGGATCTAAATTGAATGATTGTGCAAGAAACATTCATAATATTGATAGACAAGGTTTTGACTTCAATCCATTAGATACAGTAGAATCAAGTCAACCTAAACATCGCAATATATTACCTGAACATAAACAGTGTTAGACAGTGTTCCAAAAACTAAGTTCTTACAACAAAGTTCTTCTCTGCAACCATTTTATGGATTGTCCACCTTGAAATACAGATAAAAATGCAATTGCAATCTTATGCAAAATTACAATGTAACTATAGTTTAGGACCAAGCAAACAAGCAATTATTTCATTCATGTTTCCCTCTAATACAAAATTTTGAAGTTAATATAAGCAGACAATATGACTATTTCGTTGAGGACTCCTAATATCTAAACAACATACGAGATACTGTGAAGTGTGAATATTTCAATGATAGCAACTTGCTCATTCGTTGAGTTTTAAATGCAGCTTCTAGTATTACATGTATTAATACATGTAGGCTATGTCCCTCTGCTGTCCATGCTTTCATTCTATACAATAATCATCATTAAGATGTTTTGCTCTTATACACGTCCTGATTTTACTTATGAACTCAAAATTATCAATCAAAGCTTTCCGTAGAAATATCCCTAATTCAGTAACATTTTACAAATTCATATCCGTGCTGACACTCTCTTCTGTTTCTCTTTATGATAAAGAATTATTTGAAATTGAAAAGAAGAATTCCCATGAGAATGTATTCGTTATTTCATTAAAAAGACAGCATTAACAGCTTGTTCCACTTCAGATCATATAATTTCCTCCATCTTAATGAAAAATCGGGTCATCCTGGTGTGAATAATTACAGTTTCATAATGTTCAAACAATTTCTCACATGCTATGACGAAGTGTCATATTCAAACCAATGAATGTGTCATTTAATATTAAGAATGAACATTCATCACAATGATGGATTAATAGGTTAAAAGAAAACAATCTCCACAAAGTTGTACAAAGTATCATCCTCACTGACGTTCACTCTATTGTTCTTAATGATGGTAAGTAAAATATATACAACATAGAGCCCAAATGGTTAACTTGATCAATCGTTACACTTATTCTGATAAGACTGGTATAATAAAGCAATGTATTGACGGCAAATGTCAAAACATTATATTTAACATTTAGTCAGTTGAAATATACAATGTAGAGAAATGAACTATCAGAATGATTTACATATGTCTTTGAATTTTGATCAGCGCATAGTGTACATATATGATCACCTGTAATGATTCAGTGGAAATCACAAAATGACAATCATCAATTCAACACTTAAAGGTACAACTCAAAAGTTCAGACATTTTAGCCTAATCCCGCAAAGGAAAATGATACTTTCATATTGGCCTGAGGTATTAAATTGGGCATGTATTTTTGGAGACCCTGATCGGTAAACAAGTCAACAAATCTCAAATCAATGATAATAATAAAATGAAAATAAATGCTAATTGTGATTTGAAAGTGTAATTTTGTGCTTGATGTTTTGATAACCAAATTCAGTATTTTTGATAGTGCATAACAGGTTCTCATGTAATTGATAGTTTACATAAATGATTGTGTATGCCAATCTTTATTATAATATTGGAAATTACAGAATTCCATTAATGGTGTCAATTTTTTGTAACATAAAGTTTGTTTTAACGTACATTTTACTAATGGACAACAGTAACATACAGTAGCTGACGTTTTTATATTGTGATTAACCCCGACTAAATGGCTACTGAAAAAATTTTAAATTTTGATTTGGAAAAAACCCTTTCTGTAAAAAATATTATCTGTCCCTACTGATAACAGTCGATACCCTTATGATTCAATGCTTGGGTCAAGAAACAATGATTAAAGTGGAATGTGGATCTTAAACTAACCAAAAATGCAGTTAGCTACAAGTGACTATATCCTCCAACAGGGAAAGCGCTTTAAAGGGAAAGTATCCTTAACTATTTTTAGGAATATTTTTTGTTATTTTCAGCAGTACATTTTAGTTGATGACAAATCAATTATTTTCCACAAACATCGCATTTCCAAAACAGCTAATGGCTACAGCAACCACAATATACGTATTTCTTTTCGAGTTTTAGCAAATATATGCAAGAAAAGGGGAAAATAATTTGTTCTTAAAACGTTTCAACAAATGAACGGTTTATCACTCACATGAAAGTGAAATGAAATTTTAACTACACTAAACATTATAAGTAGAAGTATTTTACACTCAAATATTTTGTTCATTTCATTCAATCAAAGAAGCTTCACGATATTTTAACATTTCACACACTAGCGCATTCAACGTCCTGTAGATAATGACAGTTCATCACCCTGACCTCAGTCTTATCGATTTATCATTTTATGGTCTCATCATTTCCTATAAATATGGACTATTTGTAATAAAGTCATGCTTCCGTTAAGAGGATGTCATAACCTTTCAATCTCTTCCTGCATAAGCCTTTTTCATATTGACAAGAGAGTCCTAAGTCCTAATATCATGATTGAAACTGATATAATTAAAAAATGCCACCTTCTTTTCAATTATGTTTATTATGGCTGTGTGGGCAATATAAGCCATTTAATTCTGTAATGTATTAAATCCTGAGTGCAAATGTATTTAAGAAACATGGAAATATATCATATTTGAGATCAATTCAATTACACGTTTGTCATGTATTGCTTCACTTGATTTAACTATTTATCAATTGTAATGTCCGGTTACTATTTATTAAATAACTTCACATGCATTATATTGAAATTTGAATATACCCTAGCATATGCATAGTACTGAAGTAGCAACTTAGTTCTCAAAGTTTTGCAGAGTTTATGTTTATAACCATTTCAATGCACTGTGCCTCTGTCAACATATTTTTTATTTTCTTTCCTCCATTTGTCATAAATGTCTTCGACATTATTTTGTTGTTTTACACTGAAACGTAAATGCAAAAAGGATTATTTATATAAAGTAGATTTCCAGTCAGTATACTATCCATTTTCGAAAATACATATTTATGAATAAGGCGGTTTTTTGCTACAGTGATTTGAGTGCATTTGTTTATGACTATTATATTTTGATATCTTTTATCTTTGATGCTGATTAACTGTCATAATAGTATACTTTTAAAAACAAAGAGCTATTGATCTGAACAATTGATTTGCTTGTATAGGCTCTTTATAGCGCATAAGTAATGTTATCAAGAGACAGGAGTCCTACAAAAGCTTTTATTTTTTGTGAGGACTCTTTGGTTAATGTGAAATGCTTTATTACATTTGTTTAATGACTGCGAACTTTTGAATATGCAATATATATCCATAGTAAAGTATCATAATACCAATATAATTACGGAGTCATTACTTCCCTAAAGAGATAAGCGCAAATTACTTTTAAATGTATGTACACTATTACTGTATGTATCCTTATTGTTGTGCATGGTTTATTATTCATATCTGTAATATAGAGACAAAGTCGGCATGCTAATATATTAGGTAATGTCTTGATGTGTAAGTGAAACACGACTGATGAATGCATTTAGTGAACTATATCCCCTAGAAAATTATAACATTGTTTTACCAAAGCATAATGTCAAGCTCAGGTTATTAACTACATAATTATTTTCATAGATTTCTCTGTAAGATAACCCTTATCGAAATGACAGAAAATCAAAGCCAGACAAACATTGTCTAAGTATATGAGGTTAGTTAAAGATAGGGTTACAAAAAACAAATTGGCTTGTCACATAAATGTTGCATATATGTGCATGAGACGATGGACGGTCGGTTTCTGTAACAATGACTGGTCATGTTGGAAGGAATATGATAAAAGGTAATAAAGGTATATTGTTGCGTTGTTCAGTAGAATGGTATGTCTTCAAGTGGAAGATAACAAACACTTTATGACTTAAGCAATAACTTGTCTGGGTTATAACCGATGCTCTGAAAATATTGGAATCTTTTTTAATGTGAGTGGATTAATTCACAGGCGGGATAACTATAATCATGTTATTTATCGTTCTCTTGTAACTCTGTCCGACTTTGCCTTTAAATCTTAAAGAAGCTTCTTCGAAAATTGAATATCTTAGGTTTTTCTCGATAATTTTAGCTATGGAAAAAATGCATATCTTTGACCGTCTTTGAGAGAGAGAATAAAAATATAGCTTTTAAAAACATAAAGCTTGTGTTCTTTTCAATTATGTAAAAAAAAAACTTCACGTCCTTTTTTAGTCTATTTTGCAATTTTTATCATATATCATATATTTTAATCATATTTCAATATTCCCGACTAATGTACAGGAAACGTCGAGAAACCATTCTCTCCCCACAGAGGCAGTGAGTCATGAAAGGTTGATACAGCCAATGTTCTAACTCGCCGAATTCGTGGGTTCCGGCAGTTTCCTTTGGCGGAATTCCTTTCTCAAATGACAACGCCAATATGCCAACGTGGTCCATATCACAATGCCAGCGTTTTTTGCCATGATTTAGGAGCCAAAATGATGATTTTAGATCAGACATCTCTCATTCCAGCCCACAAATCGGCGAATTAGAACAGAGGCTGTATCAACATTTAATGAATTGATCTGCCTCTATGGTTCTTGTGGCACCCTGATGTAGTGATTCGATTTTCATAATTATTTCTACAATATCGTCTATTATAAAATTCGTTTTTGCAAAATGTGGTAACATTATCTTTTGCACATATATCGAGTATTATGTCTGTTTATTTTAGTTTTATTAGCTAGTTTTCAATTTGGGTAAATGAATGAGGAAATGAAACATTTTTGAAGTCGACCAAATGGTTCTGAATTGATTTAAATGAAAATACCGAGGTGACTGCATCGATTAACTTCCACAACTCATTACTCATCAGCTATATTGAATCCACGTAATACACCTCTCCTTTGGTTTCTGTATTTACAGCAGAACATTGATCGATCAGGCAATCTGACTCTAATGGTTACAACAGAAAAAGAAACTTCTATCTGAAGTGATACCTTTGAAAGACGTGCGCGTGTTTTTGCGTGGGTTTGTATGCATAATTACGTCCAAAACACATTCATTACAGTGATTGGAAGTATATTTGAGGGGTTATAGAATTTTCATTGATTTTTGTAACTTTGAGGAGTTATGTAATAGGATCAATGTAACACAAATGTTACCCATTTTTTAAATAATGTTTCAAAAGTTTGATAACATTAGTTACTTCAGTCAATATCATGGCTATTATATTTGTAAACTGCCGTAGATCCGACAATATTGATATCAAACTCTATATGGTATCATTGAAAATCTGTCTTAAATTGAAGGGTGGTTAAGTTTTCTGCTTAGTGGGGATTTTCGTTCTGGATAAGAAAATACAAATGAGAGTGAATAAGTATTAGATTTAAACAGGAGACCAAACACCACACGAGTCACACAAATCATGATATACCAAGTCACATTACTTTTAAACACACAAAGTAAATATTAGTATAGAAGGTCATTAAATGTTGTCAATGGTGTCAATAATAACCTGTGCATACTGTACAATGACTTTCATATAAAAAGATAGTGAGTGTCAGTCCCTACTTAAAAAATTCCATTATTTTAATTTTCCATGTCTGTAAAAAATTAAGTTCATTTCAACAATGTAGTTAATCTAATAAGTAGAAATCTGTCATGAGTTATTTAGATTGGCTTTTGGATGAGAAGACTTCCAAAGGGCAGGAATTTTTGAAGCACTGAAACAATATTTAGACATTTTCATTAAAGGTAAAACTTATATTGTCCGCTAATGTACTTAACTCATTTGTTATTTCTTAGTCCAGACGTCTCCCATGGTGAAACGCATTGAGACAGAACTAAATTAAGATATGGATAATGAAGTTTATACATTACTCTTTCAATTAACTAGGTCAATGAAATTGGCTAATTAACAATCCTTTATTCTTTCAAACAAATAATCTACTAAATCGCCTAAATCTTCAACCCCCTACTATCAGGAAATGAGATGTTGGAATGCGTGGACATTATGTCTTTCTCAGTCCGTTGCAAATTAGTCTTCCAATATAAGTTTGTGTACATACCCTCTTGCAAACGCAACCTAGAATGTCCCGCAAGGTACATGTATATATGTGATGAATAGTAGAGTGAATGGCAACAGAATGCTTGAGACATCAATGAGAACCTTTTCAGGAACAAGGACTTTGAATTTTGTTTTTCTGTCAGGAGTAAGAGTAAAACCTGGATAAAGCGTCTTACATGTACGTTAAAATTTTCAAACTTATCACAAAAATGTTCAAGACAAGAGTGCAAAATTGGTATTTCAACTACTTCATGCGTCAACGTTAAATTAACAACACCAACATACGTGCATAAGATACCCAAAGAAACACAGCAGACTCCTGGGCTAAATTGTATACTGATCTGTTCAACCAATGTGTGTGGGTTTTAATATCATTTGCAAAGTGATACTTGCATTGCATTGCGTTGTAATTGTTTTTTATGATTAAGAGAAGCATGGTTTATATTTCAAGATGACGAATGTATTTATTCATAATAAGGATTTTCAGTTGCATATGACCGTGGTACATATTGCACAACTTTTATATTTGGGTCAAACTGCCATGCAGGCATAAGAAATATCATATCGTCTAATTTAGGTGACACATCTAACTATATCTATATAACTCGTAAGTTATTTTCTAAACAAGATATCCAAAGAGACACAGTACCGCAGACTCCTGAGATAAAATTTACTCTGTTTCACCAATTTTAATATCATATTTGCAAAGTGATACACATTATGTTTTTTTATGTTTAAGAGAAGCATGATTTCAGAATGATGAATGAATTTTTATTACTCTCCCGTTGAAGATATCGCTGTTTAATAAATCTACAATGTTATTACACATTGTGTAATAACATCGCGCGCTGACCGAATGACGTGACGTAATGATGACGTCACAATTGTTAAGTATGACGTCATAATGTCAGCGGGCCGGCCGCGACAGTCATGTTGGCGACTTTCTTTGTATTTTTACGATGTTATTAAGCAAGTAATAATTAAAATACTAAACTCGGTCCCGTTTCATAAAAATTTTATGAAACTCGTGAATGGTATAGGTATTTAACTCGCTTTCGCTCGTTAAATACCAACCCATTCACTCGTTTCATAAATATGTTATGAAACGGGACGTCGTTTAGTATTCTCTATGTTCATGATGATGAATTTCTATTGCATATGATCGTGGTACATATTGCATAACTCTTATGCTTCGCTTATACTACCATGCAGGCATACAAAATTATATATAATGTAACACAATGACACAGTTTACTATATCTGCTTGAAAAAATGTAGAAAGACATTGTTCATGTTGGCATGATATCAATATGAAATATATAACCAGTGGCAAATCAAACATAATGTTGCAGCCTCCTTTTATAGGGAGCATCACTTTATTGCTAATGGTTCATATCTTCAGAAAATTGTGAAACAATAAAATGAAAAATCTATCATATTGAGACCAGGGTCATGAACTTTCATTATCTGGAGGTCGTAAAATGCGCTAGTTTGCAGATTTGATCGCAATGCTTAAGTCATATATAACATAATATTAAAAAGTTGATAGTAAAATGGTTATGGTCATGCAGTCTATCTGAATATGCTACAAAATCATTGTCTTATTTTCTTGGGTTTTTTTGTTATGAGAATATTTAAGACAAATTTGTTTTCTCGTTTGTCTTCTTTCCAAATTTGATTTGACGCAAATTAAAATGAGGATTTTTCATTTTAGAATGTTCAAATAAATCAAATACAAACTTTGTATCTATACCCCATGTGGATTCAACGGATATCAACTGTCTCTAGACGAGAATCAAATCTTGTTTCATCATATGTAACGAGGTATGGTATTGATATGCTGATTAATTGTCTTTATGACTAAATAAAAGCCACCAACTGCATGACTAAAACAGACATTAACCATTGAAAAAGACATAATTTGAAGAGGGGGATTTTTGTAGAGACATAAAAAATACACATTGTTTGTTTTCTATACATGATGGTATATATTTTGAAATTGGGATCGCAGAGAGAAAAGTGCTGATGAAAAAGACTTTTTAATTGAATGCTTAAACTGAGGATTCAATTTTATTTCAAGGTTGGTTAGATTTTACTTCATCTTGCTACAGCTTAATGCCATTGTCACCTCATTTTGAAATTTTACCATAGCAAATCGGATGATATAGAAGGGATATTTCAACTAAGACAAAAGTAATAACCTTGATAGGATAACAGAAATTAAACAGCATCTTTTATATATATATATCATTATTAGTAGATAAAATATAGGGTTATACAGTGAAATGAAGTAGAAAGTAATATTTTCACTGCAGTGAAAATATCATCCTTATTTTCACTGTAGTGAGAAAAGTAGGACTGAACCTATTACGTCCCTTTGAAACACAATTATCCCCCTTTGGAGGCATCGAATACAGGCCTTGTGTCCTTTGCAATGGTTTGGATTGATGAGAAACGGCTATATTGCAAGGATTTCGGTATCAAACTGTTCAAATTTTGTAGAACCAATGTATTCTTCGAAAGCCATCTAAAAATTATATCTTATTGCTGGAATAATAATTCTTCATTTTAGAGCAAACAAAATTTACGAAGCGAAAGATCTGTCACACAGACATTCACTCATTCACAGCATCTAAACTAGATATCCTCGAGAAAGTTATTTTGCAAGAAATTATTTGTGCAAAATGATACAAAAGACTTTTTTTCTGACAAATTGGATCATTTTATGAGTTGTTAATGGTTTTAATTGATTTACTGAATACTCTCATTGCGTTGGCAAAAACAATTTAGTCATGTTATTTTAGGATCTTTTGAATTTATTTTTTATGAGATAAGGTTCATGTAAGGCAAATTATGTGTCCTGAAAATAACGCTTTCTACTTAGAGAGGTCATGTTGTGTACACCTATTTTCCATTTCTTCCGTAAACCTTACAAATCTGTAAAAACGTCTTAGCTACTGTTGACATAGAATTTCATAATTTTATAATAATATTCCATAATTCATTGTCTATTTAAAAGGGACGAAATAATGACATAATCCTCTCTTTCGACGTGGGCAAGTGAAGATTAAGTTTTTAAAAAAATGATGTTTCAACAAGCATAAGCAAGTTCAATAACATCTGGAAGGATAACTTTAGTATGGGATAATTGAAAAACAAAATAAATGTTTTTTTATCTGCAACACAACATACTGTATCCACAATTTGGATATTGATTGGAGTAGAGAAGGTACAAAGACGTTTCTTATTAGTTACGGATAAGAACATGAACTGCATGTACAGTAGGAAGAGCCTTAAAAGAAATTCATATTTGACGTGACACATATTGTTTGCTATTTCGAGTCCAGACATATCCTGTGGTGTATAGCATTGAGTTAGGAATTAACAAAGACAAAATTATAAAAGTAAATACACTATATTTCCAATCAATAAGGTAAAGGAAAGTGGCTAATTAATAAACTTTTATTTCTTAAGCACACATATCATCTAAATCTTCTGAAGATCAGCCACTACATGGAAATGAGAAGTGAGATTTAACAGACCTTTACACTGTATAATTAAGGCCCCATGCGGATACATGAATAACCTCTATTTTACATATTATATCCCACAGAGATCATAGGCATTTAACAAGTCTTGAGGAGTGATTGATGCTCATATGGATGTTATTTCTGTAAATAAGCTTGGGAAATCACTTCTCACCTTTTTCATTTGTTTAGATCCTTATTTAGATCTTTTTATTGTACTATTATAGGGGCAGTAGCACGTTTTTAGGGGGAATATAAGGTGATGTCAGGAAAATGAAAATTAATGGTTCCAATTGAAAGACAATGTATTTAAACTAAATGGAGCAGTAATAATTCAAATATTTAACGTAAAGTTTAGCCATGCGATTCCTTTTTCTTACAGAAAATGAATTAAAGGTGTTCACACAAAAATGGTGGCCTATGTATTTTATGTGAATCTTCATACTTTGTCCTCCGACTATGGATGATTGACTTGTGTAATGACATTTTTGACACTGTCAAAATAATACATTTAACATTAACTTACAATTATCACTGAAAATTTTAAAATATAAAACTATCAAAAAACGTGCTACTGCCCCTTTAAGGACCCATGCTGATAAATCAAGAACTTTTCATTTTCATATTATATCCCGCAGAGAACATGAGGCGTTTAGCAAGTCTTGAGAATTGAAGGATGCTCATATGAATGTATATTGTATAAGTCGGCTTTAGAAATCAATGTGAGCTTTTTTTTCGTTTGTTTAGATCCAGGAATATTTATAAAAAAACTTCTGTCAGCAGTTAGATGTAAACCGGTACAAAACTAAATCTTCACATTTTATAGGCATTCATCATTTTCTATCTTCATGAGTAGGAAAGAAAAAACTTAACAAAATATGTTTTCACCTACTACTAGGTAAACGTTTTTATGGATCACAACATCAGAGACAATTTTTTTTATCAAGATTGTAATTGGAACAAAGCTCAAATTCTAAGACACAAGAAACTGTTTTCTTGTTGCTTCTGAATGTAAATAGTTATAACTAACATAAAGCTTATATTGCAACAACACAATCATTGGACATGGTAAATGTAAAGATCCACTGTGTTGACATCTAAAACCATTTTCGACACTTTCTTTTGTAAAATTGATTGGTAACTGTAAGTTATAGTAAGATACAATAATCTGATGTGTTATTGATGTCAATCGTAGAATGTGATATTTATATATATTCTAAAAAAGGATTGTTAATTTCATACAACTTAAATAGAAATCCACAAAGAGGATAAGCTTAAAATTGTTTGTAGCTGACTCTGGGCTATTTGTTGACTCAATTGTTTAACTTCACATTCAATGCATGATAACTTTATTGATTCCACTGTCAATTGAACGATCCACGTGTCACTAGATCCAAACAAAGATTATGTTTCATCAAATTCAATACAATAATTATAATAACATACCATTTAAAGGTGCAGTATTGCGCTAATTTTGACATTTTTCGCTTAGAATCGTTTTAAAAGATGAAATATATACTTAACAAAATGGTCCCAAGTCAAACAAAATCTAAAAATTAAATATTTTTTATTTTGGAAAAAAGTTTTTTTTGTTTTTGTTTTGTGGTCCGCAAACTTTTACGACTTCCGCTTCTCGCGTGTTACTCTACACCATCATGTCAGATTCCATGATGCCGTCTCGTCATGTCGGTTACTCCAACTGGAAAGTTTGATGCGGTGAGTTGACGATTTGTTTTGTGTGAATGAAGAGTAGATAGTTATCAAATGATAAATACCTATGTACTAACATTTTCGGATGTCATATAATTGTATAGATTATTCATCTTGGCAAAAAATACTCTTGATCGTGTAGAGATATACAGATATATAGGCCTAGCATAGATCAGATTCAGACCGACACGTTCTGTCAAATTTAATCAAATAAAACCAGTATATCTTCCAACTAAACTGTCTCAATGAATAAGGGAGCTTTTCTGAATACATTGTTTTCATTCCGAAACAATCGTGTCCCAACTGGCAACTTCAGAGCATTATCAATAACAACATTTTTCAACAATAGCTAGGCTAACCCAGACGAATTAAATCAGCTGTGCTGCTAACGTGGAAATGAGATTTAAAAAAAAATCTATATTAAGTACAATTTAAGTACTAATAAATGCCTTTTCTGTACATTTAGATTCGAATTATGGACCTCACCTCCTGAATTGTATTTATTTATTTTATTATTTTAACTTTCAGACAATCATGATTTATTTTGTTGTCTTGTCAGAATGTCATGTTTTTTCTCCTTTTTTTGCCAGTAATATTTGGATGATGACAATAGTATTCTTTCCATAGTCTTCCATGTTAATTTTATTAAACATTAATAATGTTCATGCATGGTTTTTTTTCCCACATTTATCATATGTATAACCACTAAGCTGTTAGCTAGACAAAATAGATAATTAAATGGAATACTGATATAAACAAATAATAAATGAAATATTAAAAAAATATGTGGTTAAAACCTTCCAAACCATATTTAGTTTGGAGGTTAGGACATTATCCTAATGTATTGACCAACCAACATGTTGCACCCATCATATATAACAATTATGAACTGAAAACTTGCTTGCTTTTATCTGATCAAAAGTTCATTAAAAAAAAGTTTATGGTATGTGTCTCCTCCAATAGACAATATTTCTAAATTGTCAATTCAAAAGTTCTGCAAAGTTTTCTTGCTCATCAAGATAATTTTTTGCAAATTCAATTACATAACTAGTTCTGTCACTTTATCAATATAAATTCTTTATATGAATTCCAGAAAGAAGAAAGGATTTCAAGAGAAGAGAGAAGAAATTGTGGGTGGATACAGGCAGGAAATATGGGAGTGAGGACAGCAGGGGAAGATATTAAGCCACATGAAAAACCTAATCAGTATTTTGTATTTTGAGATGCATTTTCCTTTTGATTTATCATGAATAAAACAATATTGTCTAAAATTAGTTTGTTAATATGGTGTTGAAGATTGTGTTAAAGGTTAATACAGATTTAGATTTGTTAAATATCTACAAGCTGAGTTTAAAACATTAAAAGATATATTTTCAAACATTTGAAAACAATTATTGCTCGACATATCAGGTTATGCTAAATTAGACCTTGCAAATACCAAGTTCTGCAGTGGATATTAGGGATGTCACGATACACCGATGCATTGATGCCTCGTCGCGGTACAGTTCACGATACAGTCAACTGTATCGTGATACAAATTTTAGTGAAAATCGTTCATATTTTTGTGAAAATCAAGTCAAGAAATCCAGAGTTGATTAGATTCCTTGTTAAGATAGCATTAAATGACTTTTTCATGAAGAAGTTGTGTTTAAATGTTGGTTACTCAGATAAGTCTCTTTAGGAATATTAGATTTATATCCCTGAATTTTTTATCTTACCGTAATAATGTCGCATTTAGTGTATCGGGATATGTATCATATCGTGACCTCAGTATCGTGATGTGTATCGTATTGAAATGGACCTGTATCGTGACATCCCTAGTGGATATACAATTTCAAGTTGCTTTCCTTAGAAACCAAAGACAGTAAACACCGTACAATTAGAAAATACAAAAGGCACATCAGCAAATTGATGAATATCTTGACTTGTGCCTATTGCTTATGGCAATGTGCAAGGGGCACATTTTTAAGATTTCAAAGAAATGGAAAACAAATCAAATTCATTTG
The DNA here is from genome assembly GCA_916613615.1 of Steromphala cineraria. Classification (NCBI taxonomy): domain Eukaryota; kingdom Metazoa; phylum Mollusca; class Gastropoda; order Trochida; family Trochidae; genus Steromphala; species Steromphala cineraria. The sequence continues at coordinate 70,144,790 of OU744721.1, forward strand.
AAAGTGGCAAATCCTAAAATGCATGTTCTTAAGACAGCAAATTATGTTGACACTGAGTCTGTACATACTGTTGGAATGTTCAGGACAGACCACTGAATGCAGATATATTCATGTACATGTAAACAACAAACTATAAAATTAAATCCACCAGCATTGAATTGGGATAAAAACACATTAAAACAAACCAAAGAAACAAGTAGAACTATATTTATTTCAAGTTTTGAACATATAAAGCATTTAGCTGATTAACTCTTTACTGTTAACAATATTGCCATGTCTCAGCCCTTTCCTGCTTACTTGACAACAACTGCACAACCCCATACTGCTTGTATATTACATGTATCATAAAACTTTCAATCCGTTGAATGATCCTTTTGTCATCTCTAAGGTGTTTTTTGGCAATTTTGTTATTCTAAATGCTCATTTTAGATAGTTTATTAACAAAGGTACAATATCTCGAAGAAATAAAACCCACATCAGCCAAAAAATAAAATATAAACTGCAGATTATATATTGATGATAATTTTATTTCATTTTTGTAAAGGAATTTTATCAATACAAACTCTAAAAACATGAATTCCTGATAACAAAATGACACTTATTAAACTATGATTAAGGGGAGATATTCAACAATTTCAATCAGAAAGTGATCTTCAGTTCTCTCAAAACCAAAAAGTGAAAGATATCAAAGCTCTATCTCAAATTATAATATGTTCTGGGGCCCTTGGCAATAAAATCTGTAGACCTCTTTATTTATATAAAAGTAATGAAAGTGAACTAGAATTTATTTGTTAATATTAGTAATACAAATGGGGGCTGGTCAAACCTATTTTAACATAAAACATCTAAACAATACTATTTCACCATTATAAAACAAGTAATTCAAGTTTTTATCTCTTTGCCGCTGTTGATATTGTCCAATTTAGATTTAATCCTGTTCAAATTTGTTTTACTGTCTGACTATAAAATTGGGATAAATTAACTTAAATGGACTACATTTAAACTTATCAATTTTAAGCTTGTGTTACTTTCACCACCCATACCATCAGGTTTAACTCATACCTAGTTGATGATGCTAGGGATAGTATACTGTAGCAATCACTAAATGTCAAAACAATGAATAAACTCCTCAAATTATCATAACTAGTTTTTGCCAAATTATTTTCTGAATACAGCATAACTTGCTGTTAAATTGTTTCAAAGAGTTTGAAGGCGCCATTGTATTGTTCACAATATCCCTGAATAAGAGATGTGATAGTTTCTTGAGGGTTTGTTCCTTAGTTGAGTTTAACAATTCAGCACTGAACTGCATGTGGAATATCACAGACTGCCCCACACTCCAGCACTGATCACTAACTCACTATCCTGGATTAGCTTCCACTCTGATTACATCCTGCAATAGAAAGTTTAAAACATTATATTGACTGCTGTCCACAAATATATGAAGATTATCAGATTTGATTGGTATGTGGAGATATTAGGCTAGCCACTTAATGATCCAATTAAATCCAATCTGTATCAGAACAGAACAGAACAGAACAGAACAGAACAGAACAGAAATTTTATTCTCGAGAATCACACAAAGTGACATAGAGAACATACAGCATTTACATACATACTAAAACAGTGTACAAAGTCCAGTTTTGATAAATTGAGCAATTTTCGTGTTAAGTGGCGGATAATCACATTTCATTAAATATACAAATTTGTCAATATGAGGATGTTTACAGAAATATTGGGGAAGGAATTGATATCTGAAGGAATGTAGTGCTGGGCAGTATAATAAAAAGTGAAGTTCATCGCATACAATAGTTGTACAAAATTGGCAGGTTCTATTACATTTTTGAATGCCGGACCAGCGTCCTGTTTCAATGGGAAGCCTATGGTTTGAAGTTCTAAACTTAGTTAACCAGCGTCTGTAATGGTAAGGTAATTGTTACAAATATGGTTTGTATCAAAATAAACATTGAATTTTAATGTCCACAAATATATGAAGATTATCAGATTTGATTGGTATGTGGAGATATTAGGCTAGCCACTTAATGATCCAATTAAATCCAATCTGTATCAAAATAAACATTGAATTTTAATGTCCACAAATATATGAAGATTATCAGATTTGATTGGTATGTGGAGATATTAGGCTAGCCACTTAATGATCCAATTAAATCCAATCTGTATCAAAATAAACAGTGAATTTTAAAATTGATTTAAAGTATTTTCACAGGTCATAAAATGAACACATCTCATAACTTTAACATAAATTTATTATCATAACTTGATTTTGTTTGATGCACTCATAACAAAATTTCTACAGTCATTAACACCTACAGGAAATTTGTGCTTCCAATCATTATTATCAATGATACTGGTTGAACAAGTTTCATGAAGTTTCTCTAATACATCTGTCAAGTTCATCAAATCATTGCTTTCATTGCCCTCAATGCATCAAACAGTATTCAAATAATAGAGTGAGTGCCTCTTGGAAATCATTTTGAAGATTTGAAAGGATTTTTATGTATTTATCATACTCTTATCCCTAGTTAGATTCAGCATATAAAATCACAATGACAGCAATATAAATACATTTATCTCTGTGTGAGTGTGAATGTTTACAGTCATATAAGAAACTTCAGATAGCAAAAGAGTTGAAAAAAGCATAAATTTCAAAAATATAAATGTTATGATTATCATACAAAGTGGTGGATCCAGGATTTTGATGGGTGGGGGAGGGTGGGGGGACCTTATTTGTATTGACTTGAATAATCAAAGTTATCAAAAATATAACTTGCTCAGAATATAACCCCTTTGAAAGATATGCACAAATTTCAATGACAAAGAGTTTCATGATTAAAAGAATATTTTATCAAAACACTCTTTCAGTTACAAAACATACAAATTTTGGCCTAAAACAATTCACAATTTCCCTTCATCTAGGATTTTTGGGTAATATTGATTCAGATTACTGTAGTTATTAGAAGAAATGAATACATTCATAATGTACAGGACCAGTTTTTAATTCTTAGAGTAACTATATCTGTGTGTGTTATGATTTTTCATATTCTGTTAATATCTTCAAATTGAACACATTTCTAAAATTATCTCCCTTGGCAGAATATATATTGGAGATAATGGTGTTGATGACAGATGAATTCTAAAATAAATATGGTTTATCAATCTTAATAATTAAATATAACAATGACATAGATTTCTGTTTTCTGTTTTGATAATCAGTAATCAATAGTCCATGTCGTATGTTTACAGAACTACGATTTACCCATAATATAAAATCTGTGTACATTGCAAACCGGATATCTACTGTAGACATGCCGGAACTGAGTGTGCGGGATATTTCCTATCTTATTAAAAGACGCATGATGTTCTAGTCCAAACAATGAGTTGAAACATATTACAAACAATTACAAACCATTACAAAGCCTAAAATCTAACTGAAAACATTACAAACAAATTTCATATATATATCATTTCTATTGACAACCTTATCATATGAACATTCAATCGAGACAAGAAGAAATGTCCTCGGTCCTCGCTTTTTTTATGAATAATAAATCGGAAACACGCAACAAATATCGTAAGTTGGCAAAGTTTGCTTATGCATAACAATAACAAATTCATATTTGATGGACTTTAAATAAAAAAGCGTAAAAAAACCATGTGACTTACTTCTGGTGACGGCTGCATCAAGTGTCATTTGTATGCATAATAGACGGCCGGCCCAATCGCTGTGTGCGAGTAAGGGGCCGTGTTGTTCCTTCAAACTGGTCCAACGTTGATGGGTTTCCCCGAGAAAAATACTGTGATCTCGGCGATTCTTTGCACGTTGTGCCTTCTTTGATCTGATCGTCGATGGGCTGAAAAGTCGTCCTCGTCCACGCTTTCCCATTGTTACAAATCGTTTTTAACTAGCGGAAGTGAAGTGTATTAGACGCGAGTCATGCATTTCCGGTTGTCCGCCATATTTATGGAAACGTTTCCATAATTAAGAAGATTATTTTTACCGGTGATTCATTCGAAAACTACTCGACAGATTTATTTTTATTTTCGTAAATATAACTTAATTAAATAATATAATAAATTCATAACATGCATTTTGTCGAAAACCGTCTCGTTAAAAAGCTCATAATATGTGCTACTGCTCCTTTAAGATGTAAGGATCAAGTTCCTATTTGAAAATAGTTTGTTTCATTGATAATTAGATAATATTTTTTTAGGATCTAAAACAATATAGGCAGCCAAAGAAAATTCGTGTATGGCATCCAAATTTTTTTTTTTCAAATTTGTCCAACATTTTGATTTGAAATTGGTAATTAATGTGGGCGATCACTGCTTTTATGAAATCTAAATCTAAATGTAGAGGATTCTGATCTAATATGGTAGTAGAAAAACATGGAAAACAATGTCTGCCTGCAGCAAGAACTACTATACACAGTGTTTCCTTTGAACTATTTACTTACTAACAAGGGATTATAACAATAACTGGGATCAGTCAGCAAAGTGATACATTTTCCGCACATTCCTGAAGATATTCGAAACTGTGGGTTCAGTTATGATGATGGTATATAACTCAATAATGCAATCAAACATTAAGTGTTAAATTTTCTCATCACTTTTCCGAACAAGTCATCAGAGAATAGTGATCATGTAGTATACTATGGTTAAACTAATATTATCAACAGGTACATGTAGTTACACATATAATGAATGTCATACAATGTATGTGTGCTATTGGGTCGATTGAATGTAACGAGAAGATGTCATGGACACGGAGGAACAACGAGTTTTGAAACATGATTATTACTTCTAGTAGACTTCTAATTCACTTCTTAATCATGATCTGTACATCAGCATCTTTTGTTGTATCAACATCAATTATCCATTGTAAAAACATTATCTTTCTATGTACATCATCTCATCACAACTATATCATGCCTTGTACATCAACCTCGTTTATTGCATAAACAACTCACTACATATTTACTTTTACAACATCTTGTATACATAAATATCCTCTTTACTTCATCACCTGCATCACTTGCTTGAGAACGACATTAGTATCTATGTCGAATGTCGCAAACTTAAACAAGAAGTTGTATATCCATAATATTGCCTTTTTCTTCATGATTATGCCATCTTTGAGTTCCATGCAAACGATGCTAATGCACACGTATGACGTTCTTGACTTTCTTTTTACACTTTTAACAAATAATTTTGAATTGCTTAAATTATCCGAGACGATATACATTTGTACAAGGCGATGGCATATAACACGCTCGGCTGATAATTTGATACCTTAATTATTATTTCATTTTCTCAATTCCCTGTGTAGGTATAAGTGAGAGGGGATTTTATCAAGTGTGTAAACAAAATAAATTGATAAAAGTAATTCCATAGTTATTTTTTATATAGTTTTGAATATGAAAAAAAAGTTCAGGGTTTCAAGTGACGGACCTCTTTCAAATGACATCATAATCATAATCGGCTATGATGTCATAATATGTTACTTCAATAATTTCACATAGCCTGACGTTGTAAGTATTACTAAACATCTTTTAAAAATAGGAATTAAAGCCTAATTATGTTGGGCATTTTTGTTTTATATTTATGTTCTGTGTTAATCAGAATTATTAAAGTGAGTCTTTATCTTAGTTGTCGTTAAAATTGAGTTAGAAGGCAGTGCTGCTTTTCAAATAGAAAAACGAGACTTTATAATGACTCAATGGTGTCTTTCTGTTCGATATTGATAACAAATTCATATCCAAGGGAAAACACCACAAGATGATATTCTGAATAAAATAGTAATTTGTTTTCATGACTTGGCAAAATATATGTCAATTGTAACTGACCAATTTAGTTTTTGCTGCCGATATATTTACATCATATAATTTTTTAACCAGAGAGAGTCATTCCTTTCGAAACGATTTGTTTGTCTGTTGTAAATGTTTGCAACATTTATGTGACAAGGCAATTTGTTTCTGTAGACACAAACAGTAACAAATCTAAAACATATAGATTATGTGCTATTTCCTCTCCATATTTAATCTTTTCTTTTGAACATTCACAATTTACTCATTCAGTACAAAATGACATAGTGATTTGACATTGAAAAACAAGTGTGTCATCAAAAACTTTTGATGTAAGTTCTGTAGTTCTGAATTTATGACCATTTAACCATATATATTGGTATTGTATTAATATATATTTTTATATTTTATATTTATTTTTTATATTGTTATATAACTTTCATTATTCATCGTCTGAATTAAATAAGTGTTGCTGTTTTGATAGATCTACTTTAATTGTCAGAATTGAAAATCAAGTTTCTATTAGTTGACATTTATCTAAAAGACGTGTGTGACTCTATTGCACATATATTAAAGGAAGTTGATATGTAGATTGTAAAACGTCCATTGATATTCTTTTTCATTTAGCATGTATCTTTTAGGAAAATGTTAAACATGAGTTACTAATTCCCCAAGAAAATTTTACTTCAAACTTTTCATTGGATAATCGCATTATATGCATCTATGCAGTTTAGTTTGTAAAGCCTTCTCTGAATGTAGAAATACATTTTTGAATTGTGCTAATGCCAATCCACAAACGATGTACAATCTGCTTAATTCAACTAATCCTGAAGTTATTTATAATGTTGCAAGTTATGTGAAACAATTAATGAACAATATGAAATCTTATGTCAAATCTTTAAAGTCACGTGACCAACAACGATAACTGTAAATTCAACTGAACTTTGGGCCACTGAGCCTTTTATACTGAATAAACATGTCTGTCTGTCTGTCTGTCAATGCAGAAGCTTTGTTTAGACGTAGACAATAATACATGTACATGAGTTTTACGTATCATTTATACAACTATAACAGATACGTTGAAAATGTTGAAAAACTATGCAGAGTCTTATTAAAAACCAATGTTAAAGAATATTTATTTATTTTAGATAAACTATCTTCAACACTACAGTGTTCAGTAAAATTTGGAAGTATGTAAAACCAGACAGGAAAACATGATCTAGAAACAGGATATAAACTATACGATGACAGTGTATATTTTCCATTTGAAGGCCAGCCTATAACTTCAAAACATCAACAAAGTTATTTAACATTGAAAACAACACTATAGAGACCAACAGATAAAATCTAAGCATAGTTTCAGTCCTATGCTTTGTACATGTACCTATCTTGGCATCTTTTAGAAGGTAAGATCCTCTGATCTTCACAATTTGACATGTCTTTGAATGTTTGAACATGGGCAAGACAACACAAAATAATAACTTTGTCCAACAACTATATGCTAGTATGTTGCATCCTTTGGCATAAAGAGAGTGGGTTTTTGTTGAAGCCAATGATATTGTTTATAGAGGTCAAATTCAGTATCGTGACGCTAACAAACACTATACGATTGAAAGTCTATTAGGACTCCCTTATCGTACATTATTTCTTTCCTGTAAGGATGTTTAACCATGATAAATCATGAAAATGTGAGGGTGTGCAAGTTCCATTTAACCAGAGTACAGGACTGTTGCGGTTGTACCCTTATTACAATTTACCAAGTTGCTTGATACATATTAGATCATTGCCACAGCATCAAATGGTCAGTTAATTGTTTCCTACACATGTGATCAAAACTCATGTAATGAGCTTATTTGCAGCCTCATATTTTAGTTATCTAATAAAACGCTTCTCTTTGATTGTCTGCCTATTCAGTGTGACTTACATAACTATCCCAGACGTTCCCCATTGGTAAATGTAATCAACGACAAAGAAGGAAAGATGTGAATAGTTAACTTAATATATTTCAGTTCCGGTTAACCGAGTTAAAGAAATAGGTATGTTAACAAAGCCTCGTTACTTAAACACAAATATCTACTAAATCTCCAAACCCCTACTTGGAGTAAATGAGATGTCAGAATCCATTGAACCGGACAATGTGGCTCGAGTGGCGCACGCAAATTCGCCAACGTCATTTTGAAACCTTTTCATAAGCTGACAGGGCGATATACTGATGGAAATAAATAAAGGAACGCATGTATTGATGGTGAAATTTCTTTTATTGTCATGGGTTTTTGATCAAGTATATTTCATTAAGTATGTACACCACAGGTGAAATTTCAGTATCTGGTGTGTTCTCCCTGTTTCCTGATCACTTCTTCACACCGTCGTGGAACACTTTGGATCAACTTCCGAATGACAGCCTGAGGAACTGCGCGCCATTCTTCTTGGAGAGCCTGGAACATGGCATCGAGTGTCTGGGGTAGAACATTACGATTCCTCATCCGACGTCCAAGAACGCCCCAGAGGTGTTCAATGGGATTAATGTCTGGGCTCTTGGATGGCCATGGCAACACTCTGACGTTGTTATGCGTGAGAAAATCCCTGCAGACGTGAGCCGTGTGGGGTCGTGCATAGTCATGTTCAAACTCAAAGTTTACACCCACTCTACGGCGGAAAGGAAGAACAACAGGTTGCAACACTTCGTCTTGGTAATAGACACCAGTCACCCTTCCAGTGTTGTCTTACGTTTTGGACAACGACCTGGTCTAATCTTTACATTCCCTGTCTGACGGTACCGGTTCCACAGTCGCGAAATCACACTTTTAGACTTGTTCAATTGTCTTGCTGTCTGGCATATTGATTGACCACTGGTTATACACCCGATAGCCTGCCATTTGTCATTATCAGAAAGGTATGCTCTTGGCATGATTCTGAAGGTAAAGGTACACTGAAATTCGTTGACTCCTTGAAGGTTAAATGGACGTTGCCCAATCTAAATAAATTTAGATCAACAGGTTATTTATTTGGTCATACATGTTGATCTAAGATTGGCCTGTAAGGCGGGTCATCCCGGTGACCTCTGAAATCAGCCGCTCGGCCAATCAGAAAAGATGCCCTAGCTCGCCGGAAGTTAAAACAACTCAGCAGCACATCTTTTGAAATGGATGATGTTCGGAGCTCTGTCATTTGGAGCGGAGTAGAGCGATGAATTATGCGATTGCTTGGATGTATTAATAGATTATATTTTTTCTTTTTAAAATGATTTAGCGTATTTGCTAGTTGTCAATGACAAATGATGATTGCACATCGCACAGATACTAACGTGGCAAATAATAATCATAAAGTTAGAGCATGATAAATGTCAATATTTACGAAACTCCTCATGCAAGGGGAGGTAACTCCTTTTGATCAAACTCGTTTGTACTAATTTCTTTCATTTCCATCCAAATAATTAAAAAATATTGGTTTTTTTGTCAATCATAAAACTAAATATATTTCATACAACTAAAATAAAATCAACCTACCGATATTTTTCTTATCAGTATCAAAAACAAGATTTATTTTTCTCAAGGCACACTATTATTGAGAACAGCCATAAGCTATTATATGTTTCTGAACTGTTTGTGACGTCGAATTTGATTGATCAAATCGCAAATTCCTTATTTGCACACGAAAGGTCACCGGGACGACCTCTCACACTGGTCAATCTTAGATCAACAGTATGACAAAATAAAAAATCTGTTGATCTAAATTTATTTAGATTGGACGTTGTCATGCATGAAATTCATGGAAATCAATTTTCACGTGCACTGTACCTTTTTCAGTGAAAGTAAACTTCAACATTTAACAGTTTATAATGGCCCCACACAGCCTCGAACAAACGGAACATGCCAGACATAAGTTAATAGTAATTAATCCCTTATTCGTTTCCATCTGTATATATTCGATTTGATAGTGTTTATTAGGTATTGTAACTAATAGGTAGATTAATTGGATGCATAATTTCGAATATTAAACGTATTTGAGATGTTTTCTTGATTTTTCCATAAAATCAAGCATTTAAGAAATCTTATGCATAAATGGATATATTTGCAAATCCAGTGATGAGATATGAACTTCAATCAGCATATTAGATATCACATGTCATTGTCACTTTTAAATAAAAAGTTTAAAATGTAGTTTAATATTAAAGGAAGTATACCAACCTCATCATTGTAAAACAAATTTGCAAGAATGTATCTTGAAAGACTGATGTTAACATATTCAACCAGTTTGTATTCAGTGTTCCTGCATCTCTTACAGTTTATAAACGTCCAAGTTAGACAGAAGGTATTATTGCAGACTGTTAACGTCGATGGTCAGCTCGCTAAAAACATATCTGGCAATAATAGCTATATTTACTTACACCTACAGCTTGACTATGAAACATTGTGTTCACCTTATGACAATCTCAAAACAAGGGCAAGTTACCATTTAACACAAAGGTGCAATATGATATTTTAGTTGAGAGCACCATAGCTGATGAACGGACTTTGTGTGCTTCCTTCGAACAATTCAACTCAAAACATTTCCATGTCAATATGTCAATAAGACCCAACTTCAGTTGATTACATTTTCTATTAATAATGAAGTAATGAACAGTTATAATGAACAACTCAATATTAAATAACGTTTGAAAATTTAAGAAGTGCTATGATTGATGAATTGTGTAATGGTGGGTAGATATTTTTGTAATACCATGCGATCATAGGTATTTTTATTCATTAGTTGAAGATTTTGAATTGAAAGAGAATTACATAATGAATTTCATAATCACAATGGAGAATGCTGAGCATTAGTTTTAAAAAAACAGAAATCATTAATACTTTTAAAACTGACATTGGTAAAATATGAAGTGTTTCATCCAAGGCAAACACCACAAAAAGATCATACAAATGAACAGATAATTTGTTTTCGTGACTTACTAAAAATGGTTTCAAATGTGAATACTTCATTAGCTCTTGGATTCTTAAAGAATTACATTATAATGTCTTTCCATCAGAATACTTGAAAGAGAGGCAGTCATTCCTTCTGAAACAACGGGTAATTTCGGCACGTGTTCGCAACATTTATGTGACAAGTCAATTTGTTTCTGTAGACTCAAACTGTAACTAATCTCATACATATAAATAGTGTGCTACTTCCTGTCAGTGATGTTCTATCAACTTGGCTAGGGGCATCGTCTCGAAGTCATCGGAATACTTCTTTTGAGACTGCAACTCTACTTTTGAAACGAAACACAATCTACATTTTGCTTATGTAGTTTTTTCAAGGTATTTCCATTAAACAATAGGACTGTGACTTTTATAGTTATTAAGCATGTATACAAGGCTAGATGTTCTGCCATATTTCTCTTTAGAACCTGTTCACAAGGTCATGCACGCCTAGAACTGGAGATGAAATGCATTGAATATAGAAAAGCCCATTGTTGCTATCCTGTTCACGAAGGGCTCAAATCCATTAACTGTCGGAAGCTAATTGCAAGAATCTAACCTTACCTAGAGGACGTGCAGAACATATTTTCTTTCTTAACTATTACCAAGGTAGTCACGATAGCAATATATAGCGATGCAGATTGGACAACTTATTACGTAAAAAGTCAATTTATGTAAATTTGGCAAAAGCGGATTTGCGTTTTTCTTTCTTGTCAAGGTGATAAATGAATGTAGCCGATTGTATATTATGTTTGACTCTATAGCCAAACAGCTTTTCAAACGAATACTCAAGTACACCAAAGCGCTTGAATAAGTAAAGTGCAACTTGACTAAAATTGGGTTGATAATATTTATCAAAAGGAAGACAATGTTGTTTCAATGACTGGCCTTGTTATACAGAGTGTACATGTTCATTAGTTAATTGTTGACAATATTGGTATCGTGATATAAGTCAACAATAAAGATAAATATATAAAATATTTGAGACAGATTTGCGATGCATGCATGGAAAAAAAATGAAAAACGGGTTAACAAATAAAGTGGTTTCAAAAACTTGTTTTTTAGTAACACCAAACATTAAATTGTTTTTCATTCAAACGAAAAATATAAATGCACGAATGTAATACGTTGTCTCAAGACATTTTGTTTAAGCTTTCGGATAATATATATACTATAAAATCCCATAATCATCGATTAATCAATGACCTGTGTATTAGGTTTGGTTGAAGATACTGTTTATGAAGTTGAAATATTTTGGATATTTTTTGTAATAGATTGATTTATTGGAACAATTGTAGATAGGGGAATTGAAGTAAAATATTTTGAGTAATAGCTGTTTTCAGAGACATTGAGCAATTTCGCTTTAACAATCTCCTTAATAATGTTGTCTTCAGCGACAATCATCTGCCTCTGTTGACATTCACTTGACAGTGATGAGCTTTGAAAAGGCCAATTTTTAATGACAATCTGCATTATGTCTCAGCAGATAGATATCATAAATCAAGGTCCTTTCCTTTTTCATTAACATGAATTTTCTCAGCATCCTTCCATGCATAATTACAATATGTGTGACGCGAGTTAGTAATATATCATTAAGTTAAAATCCAAAATTTGTAAAAATCACATCAAAACCAGAGTAATACATTCAATAAAATCAGATCTATAGATGATAGTCAAAAGACATACTGGCATTGTATGACAGAAATAGGAAAACTATATTTGTATTTTTGTTTAGCAATATTGACAGAAATAGGAAAACTATATTTGTATTTTTGTGTATATCTCAGTCTGATGAAATTCCTATTTTGGTTATATGTGGTATGATTATGAAGAGGTATCATATACTTCTTTCACAGTGATTGTGAATTCGATAGCTTCCTTCACGTGTTTGTAGCAATGTCCTAATATCATAGATATGTTCACGTTCTTATCATATTCTAAATATTACTAATAGTTTGAACAAATTTGGTTTTTCCTTTGTCATCAATTATCATAAAGCTTAATATTTCAAAATTGTATTTGATTTTAGTAGCAAAAAAAATAGGACAAAAGCTGACCGCGCTGGGATGCCTACAATAACCCCGTTACAAGCAGGAGCTGACATGTTGACCTTACAGGTACTCTTCAACAAACTCATAATAAACTAGGTGTGAAAGCGCAGCTGCTATCTAATGGTCTATCTTTTCTTTTGTGAGTCTGTAAATGTAAGACGCACATGTGTTAATTATACAGGCCTACTGAAAATTGACCTTTCCAGATAAATATGCAAAGCTCTTTCTGTGGCTACCAAAAGAGTTGACATATGAAGGTAGAACAATGGAACTGTAAAATGCGATTTTCAGATTAGATCTGATTTTTGTTAAGTGCACATTTCGTTTATTTTTTTAAAAGTACAAAATGAACTAAACATTTACATTTATTTATATCTTCAATCGTGGTTTTGTTCTATGAAGCTCTTTTTGCTTCATAGCATCTATAGAACAGTACAAAATTTCAAAAGCTTTCCACTACGGTCAATCAAAGGTAAACAGTCTTAATCATTACATATTAGTCACTGCAAGATCAAACCGTAAATATGATGTGGACACAATGCCGTATATGTATTTCTACTGTCGACACATTTAATTATTACATGAATGTTTTGAACAACGGAAAGTGGCAATTGTTTATGTGACATTGAATGTCAAACGATAAGGCCCAAAGTTCTAAAATACCTAAAAATTCTTTTCAACTCAGTGACGTAAAGTTAAGTATACAAAATCTATGGAGCAGTGCCAAATTTAAAAGACGTTTCTGCTGCATAGGTCAATGTCTCATCTTAAGCATATTACTGCGAAAATTTATTTAACTAAATAACACTTTTAGAATTACAAAATTACACATTTGTTATTCCCAATATAGGTTATCATTGATTGTTGACCTGCAATGTCACAAGGATTTCCAAGATATTTTTAAATGTGTTATGTTTGATTATGGGTTTAATACATTAATATAAAATTATTAATCTCACACTGTATTTCAGTTCATTCTATTGTAGTCTTATTTCAAAAATATAATTGTTTATTTATGATAAAATGTTAGAGTTGAAATAAGTCTGATTGACTGATCATGGTCCTTTAAAACTAATATTTAAATCCGTAATTCAGGCAGAAATTTTGATAATATCCCATGTTTCCATAATATCATAAAGCTGCGATTTTTTTGGATTGGATCTAAATTGAATGATTGTGCAAGAAACATTCATAATATTGATAGACAAGGTTTTGACTTCAATCCATTAGATACAGTAGAATCAAGTCAACCTAAACATCGCAATATATTCCCTGAACATAAACAATGTTAGACAGTGTTCCAAAAACTAAGTTCTTACAACAAAGTTCTTCTCTGCAACCATTTTATGGATTGTCCACCTTGAAATACAGATAAAAATGCAATTGCAATCTTATGCAAAATTACAATGTAACTATAGTTTAGGACCAAGCAAACAAGCAATTATTTCATTCATGTTTCCCTCTAATACAAAATTTTGAAGTTAATATAAGCAGACAATGTGACTATTTCGTTGAGGACTCCTAATATCTAAACAACATACGACATACTGTGAAGTGTGAATATTTCAATGATAGCAACTTGCTCATTCGTTGAGTTTTAAATGCAGCTTCTAGTATTACATGTATTAATACATGTAGGCTATGTCCCTCTGCTGTCCATGCTTTCATTCTATACAATAATCATCATTAAGATGTTTTGCTCTTATACACGTCCTGATTTTACTTATGAACTCAAAATTATCAATCAAAGCTTTCCGTAGAAATATCCCTAATTCAGTAGCATTTTACCGCGCTGACCCTCTCCTCTGTTTCTCTTTAGGATAAAGAATTACTCGAAATTGAAATGAAGACTTCCCATGAGAGTGAATTCGTTTTTACATTAAAAAGACAGCATTAACAGCTTGTTCCACTTCAGATCATATAATTTCCTCCATCTTAATGAAAAATCGGGTCATCCTGGTGTGAATAATTACAGTTTCATAATGTTCAAACAATTTCTCACATGCTATGACGAAGTGTCATATTCAAACCAATGAATGTGTCATTTAATAATAAGAATGAAAATTCATCACAATGATGGACTAATAGGTTAAAGGGGCAGTAGCACGTTTTTAGGGGGTATATTAGGTGATGTCAGGAAAATGAAAATTAATGGTTTTAATTGAAAGACAATGTATCTCAACTAAATTGAGCAGTAATAATTCAAATATATAATGTTAAGTTTAGCCATGCGATTCCCCTTTCTTACAAAAAATGAATTAAAGGTGTTCACACAAAATGGCCGCCAATGGAATTTATGTGAATCTTCATACTTTGTCCTCTGACTATATATGGATGATTGGCTTGTGTAATGAGATTTTTGACACTGTCAACATAATACATATAGCATCAACTTACAAGTTTCAGTGAAAAACTTGAAATTTAAAATTATCAAAAAACGTGCTACTGACCCTTTAAAAGGAAACAATCGCCACAAAGTTGTACGAAGTATCATCCTTGCTGACGTTCAATCTATTGTTCTTAATGATGGTAAGTAAAATTTATACAACATAGAGCCAAAATATTTAACTTGATCAATCGTAACACTTATTCTGATAAGACTGGTATAAAAAAAGCAATGTATTGACAGCAAATGTCAAAACATTCTATTTAACATTTAGTCAGTTGAAATATACAATGTAGAGAAATGAACTATCAGAATGATTTACATATGTCTTTAAACTTTGATCAGCGCATAGTGTACATATATGATCACCTGTAATGATTAAGTGGAAATAACAAAATGACAATCATCAATTCAACACTTAAAGGTATAACTCAAAAGTTCAGACATTTTAGCCTAATCCCGCAAAGGAAAATGATGCTTTCATATTGGCCTGAGGTATTAAATTGGGCATGTATTTTTGGAGAACCTGATCGGTAAACAAGTCAACAAATCTCAAATCGATGATAATAATAAAATGAAAATAAATGCTAATTGTGATTTGAAAGTGTAATTTTGTGCTTGATGTTTTGATAACCAAATTCAGTATGTTTTTAAGTATTTTTGAAAGTGCATAACACGTTCTCATGTAATTGATAGTTTACAAAAATGTATGCCAATCTTTATTAAAATATTGGTAATTACAGAATTCCATTAATGATGTCAATTTTTTATAACATAAAGTTTGTTTTACCGTACATTTTACTAATGGACAACAGTAACATACAGTAGCAGACGTTTTTATATTGTGATTTACCCCGACTAAATGGCTACTGAAAAATTATGAAATTTTGATTCGGAAAAAAACTCTTTCTGTAAAAAAAAACATTATCATAAAGTTCATGAGAAAAGTTGTGCCAGATGAATATATGTATATCTATCGTTCGTTTAACAATGATTAAAAGTGTTGCCTATGTTAACTTTTTATTGAATTTCTAAATTAAATCTTAGCTGTATCTTTTAAAAATTGTTGATTGAAAGTTTCATCACATTACATGTACTTGACAAGAGTATGAACCGCAGTTGAGATGAAGTAGAAATCAGTCAACCTTGAAATCCAAATGACTCCTTAAAAAACAGATGTGACAGTAGATGAAAAGGTCGTTTTTCTTAATCAATTTCATCTTCCTGAACACACTAAGCTAATACAAATGGTGCCTAACATTACTTTGAAAATTTTATGCTTTTATGATACACTACAGAAATTTTCTATTATTCGAATACGGTCTGATGCAGTGCATCACTTACACTGTACATGGCAGTATATAATTTGTATATTTTGGTGAATCTGATAAAACAGGATTTGTCCCTACTGATAACAGGTGATAACCATATGATTCAACGCTTGGATGAAGAAACAATGATTAAAGTGGAATGTGGATCTTAACCAGAAATTCAGTTAGTTACCAGTGACTATATCCACCAACGGGGAAAGCGCTTTAAAGGGAAAGTATACTTAACTATTTTTAGGAATGTTTTTTGTTTTTTTCAGCAGTTCATTTTAGTTGATGACAAATAAATCATTTTCCAGAAACATCGCATTTCTAAAACAGCTAATTGCTACAGCAACCGCAATATGTTTATTTCTTTTCGAGCAAATATATGCAAGAAAAGGGAAAAATAATTTGTTCATAAAACGTTTCAACAAATGAACGGTTTATCACTCATATGAAAGTGAAATGAAATTTTAACTACACTAAACATTATAAGTAGAAGTATTTTACACTAAAATATGTTTTCATTTCATTCAATCAATGAAGCTTAACGATATTTTAACATTTCACACACTAGCGCATTCAACGTCCTGCAGATAATGACAGTTCATCACCCTGACCTCAGTCTTATCGATTTATCATTTTATGGTCTCATCATTTCCTATAAATATGGACTATTTGTAATAAAGTCATACTTCCGTTAAGAGGATGTCATAACCTTTCAATCTCTTCCTCCATAAGCCTTTGTCATATTGCCAAGAGAGACCTGAGTCCTAATATCATGATTGAAACTGATCTAATTAAAACGTGTCACCTTCTTTTCAATTATGTTTATTATGACTGTGTGGGCAATATAAGCCATTTAATTACGTAATGTACTAAATCCTGAGTGCCAATGTATTAAAGAAACATGGAAATATATCATATTTGAGATCAATTCAATTACATGTCTGCCATGTATTGCTTCACTTGATTTAACTATTTATCAATTGTAATGTCAGGTTACTATTTTTTAATAACCTCACATGCATTATATTGAAATGTGAATATACCCTAGCATATGCATAGTTCTGAAGTAGCAACTAAGTTCGCAATGTTCATTTGCAAAGTTTTGCAGAGTTTATAACCATTTCAATGCACTGTGCCTCTGTCAACATATTTTCTATTTTCCTTCCTCCATTTGTCATAAATGTCTTCAAAAATAGAATATTTATATTAAGTAGATTTCCAGTCAGTATACTTTCCATTTTTCAATATACATATTTATGAATAAGGCGATATTTTGCTATAGTGATTTGAGTGCATTTGTTTATGACTATTATATTTTGATACATGTTATCTTTGATGCTGATTAACTGTCATAATAGTATACTTTTAAAATTATTGATCTGAACAATTGATTTGCTTGTACAGGCGCATAAGAAATGTTTTCCATAAACAGGAGTCCTTGAAACGCTTTTTTGTTTTGTGACGACTCTTTGGTTATTGTGAAATGCTCTATTACAGTTGTTTAATGACTGCGAACTGTTGAATAAGCTACAGATATCCATAGTAAATACTATATAATTACAGAGTCATTGCTTCCCTAAAGAGATAAGCGCAAATTACTTTTGAATGTATGTACACTATTACTGTATGTATCCTTATTGTTGTGCATGGTTTATTATTCCTATTTGAAATATAGAGACAAAGTCGGCTTACTAATAAATTAGGAAATGTCTTGTTGTGTAAGTGAAACACGACTGATGAATGCATTTAGTGAACTATATCCCCTAGAAAATTATAACATTGTTTTACCAAAGCATTATGTCAAGCTTAGGTTATTAACTAGATAATTATTTTCATAGAATTCTCTGTAAGATAACCCTTATCGAATTGACAGAAAATCAAAGCCAGACAAACATTGTCTAAGTGTATGAGGTTAGTTAAAGATAGGGTTACAAAAAACAAATTGGCTTGTCGCATAAATGTTGCATATATGTGCATGAGACGATGAACTGTCGGTTCTGTAATAATGACTGGTCATGTTGGAAGCAATCTGGTAAAAGGTAATAAAGGTATATTGTTGCGTTGTCCAGTAGAATTGTATATCTTCAAGTGGAAGATAACAAAAGCTTTATGGCTTAAGCAATATCTTTTCTGGGTAAGAAAGATGGTCTGAAAATATTGGATTCTTTCTTAATGTGGCGGGAAAACTAGAATCAAGTGATTGCTCTTTCTCTGGTAGCCAAGTCCGACTATGCCTTTAAATCTTAATAAGCTTCTTAGAAATTGAGTATATAAGGTTCCTTGGTAGATTTAAGCTTGTTTTCTGGATAATTTTAGCTATAGAAAAATGCATATCTTTGACCATCTTTGAGAGAGAGAATAAAAATATAGCTTTTTTATAGCTTTACGCCCTTTGAGGTTTTTTGGCGAATTTTTTCTTGCAGCATGTATTAATCGAAATGGATAAATGAGACCTGAGTCATATTTCAATATTCCCGACTAATGTACAGGAAACGTCGAGAAACCATTCTCTCCCCACAGAGGCAGATAAAGTCACGAAATGTTGATGCAGCCTTATCCTAACTCGTCGAACTCGTGGGTTCCGGCAGTTTTCTTTGGCACCACAATCCATTTGAATTCCGTTATTAAATGACAACGCTAATATGCCAAAGGGTGGTCCATATCACAATGCTAGCGCTTTTTGCCATGATTTAGGAGCAAAAATGATGATCAGATTTAGATCAGCGTGGCCGATTGCACAACCAACTTTGATTGCCTCCAATCAGGCATCACCAATTCTAGCCCACAAACTCGGCGAATTAGAACAGAGGCTGTATCAACATTTAATGAATTGATCTGCCTCTATGGTTCTTGTGGCAGCCTGATGTAGTGATTCGATTTTCATCATTTATTTCTACGATATGGTCTATTATAAAATTCGTTTTTGCAAAATGTGGTAACATTATCATTTCATTAGTTAGTTTTCAATTTGGGTTAATGAAAGAGGAAATGAAACATTCTGAAGTGGACCAAATGGTTCTGAATTGATTTAAATGAAATTTCCGAAGTGACTGCATTGATTAACTTCCACAAGTCATTACTCATCAGCTGAATTGAATCCACGTAAAACACCTCTCCTTTGGTTTCTGTATTTACAGCAGAACATTGATCGATTAGGCAATCTGACTCTAATGGTTACAACAGAAAAAGAAACTTCTATCTGAGGTGATACATTTGAAAGACGTGCGCGTGCGTATTTGCGTGGATTTGTGTACATATATACGTCCAAAGCACATTCATGACAGTACATGGAAGTATATTGGAGAGGTTATAACATTGTCATTGATTTTCGTAACTTTGAAGCCTTATGTAACAGGATAAATCTAACACTAATGTAACCTATTTTCAAAATACCTTTTCAATTATCTAACATTATTCACTTCAGTCAATATGTACCCAAAGAAGTGGCTACTTCTAGACCTATCATCGATCCGACAATAATGATATCAAACTGTGTATGGTATCATTGAAAATCCTTTTTAGATTATAGGATGGTTTAGTCTTTTGTTTATTGGGGATTTTCGTTCTGGACAAGTTAATACAAATGCGAGTGAATAAGTATTTAATGTAAACAGGAAACAAAACATCAAGCTAGTGTAGTTTTCAAAACCAAATAAACGTAACATGTTTTATCATCATGGCAGGTGTAATTAACTGTCAACACCTAAACTTAATTTAATTGCATTTTATTTGATCTTTTCTGTCTGTATATGCTAGAAACTTATAGTGTAAAATCACGCCATACCAGGTCATATTACTTGTGGGGTGTAAACATACAAAGTAGATATGAGTATAGAAGGTCATTAGATTTTACCACTCAATGTGTCATTGAGAGGTCTTTGTTGATGCATAATAACTTGCACATACTCACTGTGTATAACCGTACACCAGAACTAGCGAGGTGTACGGCGGAGAAATGTTGCTAGCGAGGAGCGTGATCGCAAACGGGATCACTTAAAAAGCAATCATCGCCGTTTCATCAACTCTTTTTATATTATTATCATGTCAACAGCTTTCCGAGACATAACTATTTAATGTCATATCCTGTTCATAGTCAGAGATAGCAAATATGTTACTAACAACAGCATTACTCGCAACTGTCATTGTAACTGTCCCTTGGATACAGAATGACAAGCACATACATTTTACTACGTATGTGTGCTAAAATTACCACATGATGTTGATTATTTAAAAGTTATGAATTAAAATATTATCTAACTTTCGATTTCGGCTCCTCACTAGCAACATTTCTCCGCCGTACACCTCGCTAGTTCCGTTGTACGGTTATACACAGTGATACTGCACATTGACTTTCCTATAGCAAAATACTGAGTACCAGTCCCTACGTAGACAATTGCATTGTTTTACTGTTCCATCCCTTTAACAATTGACGTTCTTTTCACCGATGTAATTTATCTAATAAGTAGAAATATGTCGTGAGTTAATTAGATTGACTTTTGGATGAGAAGTCAGACAAAGGTCTGGATTTTTCGAAGCACTGAAAGAATAATAAGACGCTTTCATTAAAGGTTAGACTTAAATTGTCCGCTAATGTACTTAAGTCATTTATTATTCCTTAGTCCAGACGACTCCCATGGTGAAACGTATTGAGACAAAACTAAATTAAGATATGGATAATGAAGTTTATACATTACACTTCCAATTAATTAGGTCAACGATATTGGTTAATTAACAAACCTTTATTCTTTCAAACCAATAATCTACTAAATCTTCAACCCCCTACTTGCAGGAAATGAAATGTTGGAATGCATGGACATTATCCTTTTGTCAGTCCGTTGCAAATTAGTCTTCAAATATAAGTTTTTGTACATATCCTCGTGCAAACGCATAATGTCCCGCCAGGAACAGATGTGATTAATAGTATAGTGAGTGTCAATAGAATACTTGAGACATCAACGAGAATCTTTTAAGCCATTCTTCAAGGAATTAGGACTTTGATTTTTGTATATCTGTCAGGAGAAAGACTATAACCTGGACGAAACGTCGCAGCTTTAAATGTGCAAATTATCACAAAGATGTACGAGACAAGAGTGCATATTCACTATGTAAACAACATCATGTGTGAAAATTTAAGTTGAAAACACCCATATACGTATATACATACGGAAAAAAGTTAAGCACCCCATGAATTTGAAAACTAAAAATGATGCTATGGCAAAGTTACGGTACCGTGAAAAATTTATGACTCATAACGTACATGTAAACATGTAGATTTTGTTAATAATTTCTTCAAAGAAAGATCGTCCATGTAGACATTTTATGAAATTACGATTGAATTTGTAATGGTACCGTAATTTCACCCAAAATAAGTATGGCTGTAGTGCCAACACTAGGCAATAGACAATGGGTTTCAGACATCAAAAATAACATTTGTGTTACCAACTTGACTTCCACACATCAAATCTTCTCTTATCTTACACAAGGGAGTATCTGGCCGTTGAAAGGGCATTCCTTTTTTCAACAGTTATTGTCAAATATTGAAGAAATGGCATGAATACGATTTTGGAATAATATTAGGAATCTTGTGAGTTCAATCTGTAAATCAACCACTTCTCATTTATATCAAGTGGTCATTAAAGTTGACACTGACAATCTTTTGTTACGTAACCATTTTCGTTCAATTTTGTTTTTTTGAGAATTTGCGACTTTGCGAAGGTTATTAGAGGTCTAAATAGTGACTTTTGACAAAAATGTTGATACTATGTTTGACTGGAGGGCTTGAAAGAATGGAATTACCCACATCACAACTTCCAATATCAACTTTCTTTTCTCAGAGTAATGTAAATTGTTTTTTTACATGAAACTACAACAAGTTTATAAATGCAAATATCCAAAAAATGTGAAACGTTATCAGGGTGAAACATTCTTCTCTTAAATGCTAAATTATATGAATGGTTCTATCATACCATACGATCATTTCTACAACCACATCGCCTTCTTTCTTATCAGGCAACTTTTGCAGCTGAAAGATCTTGGGGGTGCTTAACTATTTTCCATATGTATATATTACCAATATGGGAGGATGGTACCTGGGTAGTTACACCTTTTCCTGTCTTTTGATTGGTCGTTTTGAAGCAAACAAATTAAACGTTGTTCCGGGACTATTTCATTCATCTTTCAAACTTGTTTTCAACTAATGTTTTCCCTGATGTTGTTGCTAACTGCCAATTTTCACATGTGCCGATGCCAATAATGTTTGTTTGGCAATCAAATTGTCCGAACGTACAGAAATTATCAATCATCAAATAATTTTGTCGATGCATAAAGCTTGGAAGTAGAATCCGACGGGTTTTGTTCGATTGTAATGACGCCATAGACACGAGCGGCTATGACGTCACTGTGTCAACGGTGACCTCTTGAGAATTTTAGTTTGCGTCAATTTGTATTTTGATAGAAAAGAAAAACAAAACTTAAAACACCAATTACATTTAAGCTTAATTTTGTATAACACTTCGCAAAGGCTCGAGAAATTGATATTACTATGGAAAGATAATCTGTCATTTTCCATCACTCGTAAGTTATTTTCTAAACGAAAGACACAGTACCGCACACTCCTGGGCTTAAATTTACTCTGTTCAACCAACTTGGAGATTTTAATATCATATTTGCAAAGTGATACAAGTTATTTTTTTTTATGTTTAAGAGAAGCATGATTTCAGAATGATGAATTAATTTGTTCATGATAACGAGTTTCTATTGCATATTGTCGTGGTACATATTGCATAACTATTATGCTTCGCTTATACTGCCATGCAGGCTTACAAAAATTATATATAATGTAACACAATGACACAGTTAACTATATCTGCTTAAAAAATGTAGAAAGTCGTTATTCATGTTGGCATGATGTCAATATGAAATATATAACCAGTTGCAAAGCAAACATAAAGTTGCTGCTTCCTTTTATAGGGAGCATCACTTTATTGTTAATAGTATCATCAGGAAATTGTGAAACAATAAAATGACAAATCTATCATAATTAGACCAGGGTGATGAACCGTCATTATCTGGAGGTAGTTAAATGCGCTAGAGTGCGGATTTGATCGCAATGATTGAGTCATATATGAAACATTATAAAAGTCAATATTAAAATAGTAAAGGTTTGTATTCTATCTGATTATAGTTCCCAAATATCGTGTGTTTTTTTGTATTGAGAAAAGAAAAAAATTAAGACAAATTGTTATCTGGTTTCACTGACATATATTGTCTTCTTTTGAAATTTAATTCGACGCGAAAGAAAAACAATTTTCATATTAGAATGTTCAAATAAATCAAATGTTCAAATAAAAACCTTTTTGTATATAACCCATGTGAATTCAATGGATATCGACTGTCTCTAGACGAGCATCAAATCTTGTTTATCAGCTGTAACGAGGTATGGTATAGATATGCTGATTAATGTCCATTTTGACTTAATAAAACAACCAATTGTACGAGTAAAACAGCTGCGTGACATTAACCATTGAAAAATATATAATTTGAAGAGGGTGATTTTGTGAAGAGGGTCATCAATAATATACATATATTGTTCCCTTTATATGATGATACATTTTTTCAAATAGGGATCGCAGAGATCAAACTGATGATGAAAAAGACCTTTTCAATGACCGTTTAAACTAATATCTCAGGATGTCATTAATCACAACAACAAAACTTTGCCTTTATATGTGTGACAACTTCGTTTTATGATGCTACAAAGTATATACTAAATAAACAATTACATTGTTTTTGCCGAATATCATATCTATCTCATCTCGTGAAGTGAGAAAGTGTTATTTTCATTCGTCGCACAATCACTTTCTCACTCCACTCGATGAGATAAAACCGATATTCGGCAGAGCTCACGTCAGCAACATGTGACACACACTAATTCATGAAGAAACGATATAACATACACAGAAACACCTTTGTCATACAAAATATATATGAACAGTTTTGAATCATAAGATTCAGATAAACGATTCATACTCTACATAAGTGTCAAATACAGATTTTAAAGGAACAGTAGCACGTTTTTTGACAATTTTATATTTTGAATATTTCCCTTATAATTGTAAGTTATTGCTAAATGTATTATTTTGATAGTGTCAAAAATTTCACAACACAAACCAATCATCCACATAGTCAAAGGAGAAAGTATGAAGATTCGCCTAAAATCCATTGGCGGCCTATTTGTGTGAACACCGTTAATTCATTTTGTCTAAGAAACATGAATTGCATGGCTAAACTTTACATCATATATTATATGTATATGCTCCATTTAGGTTAAATGCATTGTCTTTCAATTGGAACCATTAATTTTCATTTTCCTGACATCACCTTATATTCCCCCTAAAAACGTGCTACTGCCCCTTTAATAGATGCATTGATTTGTAACCAGAATGAGTTCCATGTGTTTCTTATGAACAATGGTAAACAGGATGCAAAATTACAAATAGTAAGCCCTGTTGTATATTTTATCAAGGAATGATTTTACTTTTAAGGTTGATTGCATTCTATGTTATTTCAAGATTTACTTCATGCTATGAACGAAAGGACGATCAGATATAGGTTGCTCGCGACGAAATGAGTATTAAAAAACTATGAAATTGATGCAACCCTGAGAATCTATGTGATGAGGGATAAAAAGATAAGGCGATGGGTATAGACCAAAGTAGTATTATTAAATGAACATTATCAAACATATTTGGGACTATTTTACTAAACACTTCCCTACCAATATCAATGTCTTATTCATAATATCTCTGTGTTAGGTATTGTTTGTTATACCAGTATTTAAGTATATATTTTCACAACAGTAACACTATTGAATGACACCCATGACAACACATTATTTTAATAATGCCACTTTTGGCAATGTTGAAAAAAGAAATCGTTACATATTAATAATCAAATCAACGTTGATGCATAATTGAGTCACAATGGAACTAATACAAACATTCAGCAAACCCGATTTGATTTGATGACACCCATGTGCGTTAAAACGTGTTTTCCAAAACTTTATTCAGTTTGAAAAATATTATTTACATGCACCTCTAAATGATTTTCATGAGACTGAGGCTACTACTCAATTGTCATAGAAAAAAATTGATTCAAAATCAATTTCATTAAACTTACAAAACGCGTCTCAAAGATTGCATGTTTGAACAAATTAAACTAGCGTAAACAATTTTAATCCATTGTGAAGAAGCATTTGTCAAATAATTGCAAACGGTGATGATATTGAGATTCTGTGAATTGATATCCTCATGTAAGGATTTTGCAACAAAAATGATAAAAAGACTTGTGCTATTTTTCTGAAAATTTGGATCAGTTTAAGATTTGTGAAAGTTTTCAATTGATTTGCTGAATACTCTCATTTTAATTACAATTTTGTCATGTTATTTTACGATGTTTTGAATTTACCTTTTAAGAGTAAGGTAAATAATGTGTGCTTTGTAAACCTATTTTCCATTCTTCATAAAACCTTGAAATCTATAAAGACTTCTTAGCTACTGTGGGCATAGAATTCCATTGACCATAATTCATTGTCTATTTAAAAGGGACGAAAAAATGACATAATCCCCTTCTAGACTAGGGCAAGTGAAGATTTAGTTGCTTTTAACAAGCATATGCCCGACATTTAATAACATCTAGGAGGATTATTTAAGTCGGGGTAATTGAAAAACATTTCCATGTTTCATATGAAACACGACTTATTTCATCCACCATTTGGATACTGATTGAAGTAGAGAAGGTACAAAAACATTTCTTTTTAGTTTGGGATAAGAACATGAACTGCATGTACAGTAGGAAGAGCCTTAAAAGAAATTCATATTTGACGTGACACATATTGTTCATAACGTTTTCTATTTCTAGTCCAGACATATCCCGTGGTGTATAGCATTGAGTTAGGAATTAACAAGACAAAATTATAAAAGTTAATACACTGTATTTCCTATCAATTGGGTAAAGGGAAGTGGCTAATTAATAAACTTGTATTTCTGTAACAAACATATCCACTAAATCTTTTGAAGATCAACCATTAGTTGCAGGAAATGAGAAGTGAGATTTAACAGATCTTTACATTGTATTATTAAGGCCCCATGTTGATAAATGAATAACCTCTCATTTTCATCTTATATCCCACAGAGAACATGAGGCATTTAGCAAGTCTTGAGGAGTGAAGGATATGAATGTATGAATGTAAATTCTGTAAGTCGACTTGAGAAATCACTGTGAGCCTTTATATACTACGCGACAATAGTTTAGACTCACCATCAAATGATGCTATGAAATTGTTGTATTGGTGAGAATAGTAAAATTGATTTATGCTTTCACAAACCTCAACTTATGACCAAAGTATCAGGCATTTGTCATTAATAGATCTTCATTAACACGTCCATTAGGAAAGTTCAACTTTGTTGAAAATTCAATATTTTTACGTCATTCGCACCCTATTGTAACGAGGACAATTTTTCATTATTGGGGGTCGAATAATATGTTTAGGCTTGCTTTTAATCATTGATGCGGCGTCAAGTCCGAGACATGAAGAATAGAGTCACTAGTTGTTAAGTAACAGAAAATAGGATATTGCACTTTTCACTGAGTCTAAACTTGTGTCCTGTAGTCTTTTTAAACTTCCATCAACAGTTAGACGTAAACCGTGACAAAATGTCATCTTCACATTGCATAGGTACATGTATTCATCATTTTTCTATCGTCATGAGTAGAAAGAAAAGACTATATTTGTTTTCACCGAATATCAGCGAAACGTTTTTGTGGATCACAACATCAGAGACAAAGCTTGTAAACAGATTGTAATTGAAACAAAGCTTAAATTCTAAGACACATGAAACTTTTTGCTTGTTGCTTCTGAATGTAAGTAGTTATACCTAACATAAAGCTTATATTGCCACAACAGCCATTGGATATGGTAAATGGAAAGATCCATCTGGTAACATCTAAAACCAACTCTGTTTCGACCTTTTTTGTAAAAATCGATTTGTACCTGTTAGTAATTGTAAGATACAATAATCCGAAGATTTATTGGCGTCAATGTGATTTTTGTACTGAGCCTACATATTTAAAAAAAAGATTGCCAGTAATTAAATTTCCTACTACCTAAATAGAAATCCACAAAGAGGACAAGCTTAAAGTCGTTTGTAGCTGACTATGGGTTCTGTGTTGGCTCAACTGTTTAACTTCACATTATACGTAGGATATGTTTTTATTGATTCCACTGTGAAATTGAACGACTCACATATCGCTAAAAGCAAACAAAAATCTGCTCTCATCAAATTCAATATAGTAATAATAATAACCTACCATATTGGATGTAACGATCAAGTTCCTATGTTAAAATAGTTTGTTTTATTGATAATTAGATAATTAACTTTTAGGATCTAAAACGATATAGTCATACAAAGAAAATTCGTGTATGGCATTCCAACCTTTTTCTTTTAAATTGTTTCTAAAATTTGTATGTGGAATTAATAATTAACTTGGGCGATCACTGCCTTTATTAAGTAGTGATTTTAGTGAGTTATGTATTTCGAGATCATGAAAATGAAATGGATTAAGAAAAAAGACCCTTTCATTAACTGACACATCCGTTATGTAACTTGTCATTTGAATTTCAAGCTTGCGTGCAGTCTACTTCATCTTAACTCTGGTTCATACCCTTGTCAACTCATGTGATGAAACGTTCAATCCACAATGTTCCAAAAGCTAAATAAATTCACTTTTAAAAATCAATGCAAACGGGATATTTCATGTCATGCCAGACGGACCTTCAAGGATTTTAAATTTTAGTATATTATATATATGGATTGAAGTGTTGATTTATCAGAGCCATATGAGAGATGATAACAATGAAATAGATGCAAAAGTAATAAACATCACATAGGAGGGGAAGTCATTAAGTTCATAATAAGTCAATATAAAACACTCAAATGCAATGATTGTTTTGCTTTCATTATTTGGATATAGTTATCCTTACTCTCGACGAGCTTGGCCCAATCGTAAAGTCTGTAGATGTACTTGAAATTGAAGTCATCGACGTCCCTCAGCCACGCCTTAGATACCATCTTGAGCTCAATGCCATCGCCGAGTTTTGAACCATGCAAGTGTGATTAAAAATTACGAAATAAAAGATAATCATTTAGAAACAGATCTGAACTGTGCTGCTGAATTGCAGCCTGAACAAGTGGACACTAATGCGTTGTCATGACGAGGCTTGAGTCCAGCAGTCATCATTTCCTGCCTTTTGTCGTGATGCGACTTGCAACTGTTTTCATAAGTGGGCTTCTGTGATTGTAGTTCTAGATGGTTTTAGTCAATTAGTATCACTCATCAGAAAACTAATGCCATGATTTTGCTAGCCGATTGATAAGTTGCTGAACTCATTCAGCGCTGGAGATTCATGATTTGTTGTCTGGATTCAATGTTTGTGAATTAATGGTGAAAAAATTCTAGGAGAAATGTTATTTTCTAAAGGTATCGTCAATTGTTATTCCTTGAACTTCTATATCAGCTGTAATGGCTTCAAACGGCCTTTCTGACCATTGGTCGTCGTGTTAGGAGCTGCGAACTGACCTAACTCTGATGACCATTCTGCCACAGTCAAATACTGATGTTCGTTTTAACCATACATGTACATATTCATTAAGCATTTATGAATTTTGGTCGCATTCACTGAGAAACTTGAAAATTGTATCTTGTACATTTAACATGCACTTTCTATAATTTCTATAGGTAGGCTATGTTCATCAGGCTAGACTTCCTCTGTATATGATGAATGATGCGAGTTTTGCTTCCGAAAGTACCTATAGATAAAGAATATCAATTGCGACCACAATGCCGTTTGATGTATTTCCGTACCACACCTAATATTTTCATTACAAGCCAGTTTGAATTTCACCGAGGATATTACCGACATTTTAACATTGCCTTAAAGGGAAATTCCGAGAACTATTTAGACAATAACTTACGAGTGACGGGGAATGACAGATTATCTTTCCCGAGTTATATTTATTACATAATTCTCGAGCCTTGGCGAGAGAATTACACAATTAATATAACGAGGAAAAGATAATCTGTCATTCCCCGTCACGAGTTGGTTATTTTTTATATTACCCATATAATTTTATACGGTAAAAACCAAGATTCTTGAAACAAAGTTTTGATTATAAAGGATTTCACAGGAAGTCAATCTCCAAATTCATACGCGTTTGCCGTTGCTTTACTCCCGGTATGCCTACGCACGGCCAATTATCCCTTCAGAAGTGTTATACAAAGTAAAACTTTAATCTAGTTGGTTAGTTTCGTTTTTCTTTTTTAACTAGCCGTCGTTTCCAGTTGTATATCGATTTGTAGTGGCTGACGACGTCCTACGGTAACAACATACAAATCGGCGCAAACTGAAATTCCTATGACGTCGCCGTAAGCACTGTGACGTCATAGCCGCTCGTGACTATGACGTCATTACAATCGAACGAAACCCGTCGCATTCTACACGACCGAAACCTTTACGCGACGACAAAGTTATTTGTTGATCGATAATTTCTATACTTTCGGACAATTTGACTGACTCATCAAACATCATTTGCATCGCCACATGTGAAAGTTTGCAGATAGCAACAACATGGAATAATTTGAACATGTTTAGATTTAGAAACAGGGAAAACAACTTGTCAGTCGAATATAAGTTTAAAAGATGAATGAAATAGTCCCGGCACAACGTTTAATTTGATTGGTTCACAACATCCAATCAAAAGACAGGAAAAGGTCTAACTCCCTAGGGACTTACAGAAAAAAATACTACCCTGTGTCCGTCCTCCCATATGGGTAATATATATCTGTAATTCATAGTTCAGCGTGTTGTAAATTGTCCTCTTCAATAATGTGTAAATGACACTTGAACACAACAGAGGATTTACCTTTTCCAACCATAATTATTCAAACCAGAATGACCTGAACTGTCATTAAGGTAAATTGAAAAAGGAAATTATATTCTGCGAAGTGGAAAACGCTGTTAAGAAGTATTTTAATATGATATTGAATGCACTCCCATGGGGACTCATCATTTCAATTTCAGATTTTGTTTTCATAAAACGTGATGGCTTCAGGATGACTCAGCATGGTGAACTACATGATACTGTGTAGGTGATATCTTCGGGTACCGATAAAATCCATTTTTCAGTTATACAGATCATCAAATCGTATTCTCACGTAAATTTGGCTCGTGATTGTTGTTTGTCTAGTGCTAAAAGGATAACATTTCATTAAAACTCGAGCCTTTGGTTCTGTAGCTCGTCAGGTTGCATCTTTAATTTTCCTCAAGGGTGTTACAAATGTGGTCCCAACCTTTCTAGGGGCCATAGGGTCACCAAATGTACCATTTCTTTAGAAGCCCCATTATCCAAGCATTCTGTACCCCAACGTTCCTTATTCTATGTCTTGTGCGTCTTAAGAAGAAGATGTAAAAAGTTTTAGTGGGGATCATTTGCTTTCAAACGTCACCAAAGCTATACATTTCAATATTCACTGGAGTCCATACACAGGATGTCAGCTTTCTACCCCTTTATTTGTACTGGAGAAAAATAGGGAAATAGGTTTAAGGGCATGGCCCTTTTGGCCCTTATTAGCGGTCACAAGGTCACCAAATCCATAAATCATAATCTATCTTTCTATTTGGTTCTGGAGAAGAAGACGAAAATAGGTTTAAGGGCATGACCTCGGTGGCTTTTATGAGGATCAAACCTATAGATTATAATCCTCACTGGTCAAGTAGGCTGTAAACATAATTTCAATTTTCTAAGCATAATTGTTCAGGAAAGAAGTCGAAAAAAGATTTTTAGGGCTCAGCCCTGTAGCCCTTAAGAGGGAGAACGCTTAACAGGAACTGATTCTGAGTTTTAAGAATAAGCAGCAACGAGGTATGTATATTAAATGTGTAAATGTATCAATATACATGTAGTTTTAAAATGACATTGTAAATAACATCCTGTCTCCGGGTACGAACGTTACGCTAACTCCACTAATCTGTACCCTGGGTTCAGAAGTATGATTCGCCAATCAAATCATTTTCTCGTTGAAATGTTATCGAGAAGGTGGCGAGAAAATGATTTGATTGGCTATATCCTAAGTTGCAATTGTAGTATGTGTGTGGATTTGACAGTTATCTGATAGTCATAACAATTACAATTTTATTTTGAAATACAAATAAGATATAATTTTGAAACGGGTAAATATCAATGTAATCATAAATAAAACATATACATACAAATATATATATAAAATGAGAAATTTGAAACATGATCAGTTTTCGACCTCCTCAAAATCCTCATGGTCATTGTATTACAAACAACATGTTCTTATATGTAACTTTTCAAGGAGAATGATTTATGGGAAATCTGCCTCGGGCGAGTCTAAGGTCCACTTTAATACCTTAATAGTTTAATACCTCGATACTGAATTGGTATTGCCACCAGGTCACCAGCTAGACATGTTATTACTTAACGAGTACAACGAGGTTAGACTTGAGCAATTTACTACCTGGTCTGATCTCACATTGATGCTGGTAAAGTGTACGTTACGCTATTCAGTGACATTTTCAGTCAACCAGTTGATATTCTACAACATATAAACCATAGGAGTATTGTATCAGCACATCTGTACTTATTTTCACTGTCATTGTGAAACTGCATATGTAACTTTGTAGGCTGATGTACACATTTGTATATGTATCACAAACCTATTAATAAAGAGGTTTATCTTCAAAATTATTCTTTTTCATTAGTATGATTATTTTTAACATTACATGAAACAGGTAATTTACATTTTGGTGACGGGTTTAAGTGCACAAATATGTTCCGTACCTTGTCATTTAAGTAAATTGATAATATCGTTTGCCTGGTCATGGAGACCGCCATGATTCTATCAAATGCCTTCTGATATATAACCGACTGCTCGTCTGCGCAATCCCGTTTGAAGTCCCAACTCTTTTTTATCTGACAAATAATTCACATCTCTTTTCAGCAGATCAGAATTTCGAATTATATATTCTTTAGTGAAATACAAACTTTTAAGCATTTAAAGCACTGTCAATTTCGATTCATTCATTGCAATGATAATTTATCTTTTAACAAAATACTTTTGTATAGAAAGACTAACCACCCTTTTAATGCAAAAATGGACATGTAAGTAATTCAACCTGCGGTTGATTTTATGTGAATTGTTAGAACTCTTATTTTAAATTATCAAAATTGATTTTGTCCGTTGACGTCCCGCGTTGGAAATAAGAATCTTGCTACAGATATTTAAATGAATAGGGTATGTATTTGACAGCAGCTCAGAATGTCTAGATTAGTCAAGTCTATGACCAGTCAGGTCGTTTTGTCAGTTGGCTTAAATGAGGGCGTGGCATACATCCTATGGTGTCTGTCTCTTACAGACTACTCATAGCCCAGCATAGCTGATATACTGATACTTTAAACCCTTTCTCGTATTATAAACACTGCAAGCAATCGATTGTTCATTGGTAGTAGGAGGAATGCACAGTGAAATACAAACAAATGTCCCAAATACAAAATCCACAGTGTTAGGCCACTGTTTGTTAAAACAATGAAATATTCTTTTAATTGAGTGATGTTGTAATTCAAGTTTTGAAATAACAATATGTCCCTATTGGATGCTAATTTAAGTTTTAAGGATGCTAATTTAAGTTGTATTGTATCTCTAAATAGTTCTAAATCAAATGCTCTTGCAATCATCCAGCATAAGAATGACATTTAAATACGGTTAAAAATGAAAGACAAGACACGTAAGGAAAAAACTTTTATTAGAAAGCTTTCGGTTAATAAACACCACATAATGAGCAGCAGTGAAACCGTTGAACATTTTCAAATGAAAAATGTTCATATTTAATGATGCCATCGTATAAACCAATTATCGGGAAAATACGAGTCTAAGTAGATTGCATGTCTTTAATCTGATGCAGTATGCATGTTTTCATTACCTTCAACTGATCAAACAACAATGCTAATATAGTCAAATATAACTTTTAAACCACCTTTTCTTGAATCAGTGACACGTTTACTTGTTCACATTCATGTATATAGACCGAAGGTAATAAACACATTACTTCTTTATTTTTATGTTATTTCACAGTACATTCGTTTCGAGAATCTTGCACTTGAGTAACATGCGACTGATTTTAGTGTTATAATAGTAGGCACATTTCACCAATCGTGTGTGTGCACTTCTGTGCATATCTTTCTTTGTTTTCGATGTGTAGCTTCTCATACAAATCTTATTTAGCTTATCTACATGTATAATCATGTGTAAGAAAACCTATACAGATAGTGTGAAAACAATCGTTTATGTATCTTCATATTGAACCAACATTCATTTATGTAGCGTAATTGCCATATCAATCGCTTTAACGGTTCATTACACTGACCTGACTTCCAAAGTGTTAAAAGCACACGTAATATAAGTATATTAGTAATATAATAGAGAACTGTTCTACATGTAGTTATGTTTGGGTGTAAAGCTACACTTAATTTTAGCGCAGTACCACCCATGGTTCGATAGTACCAGCCGATGCTCGCAGGTTTCAGGGCAATGCATGACCAAAATAGGGCTTTCTCCCTGCAATCATAATAGTAGCCGTGACATAGAGGAATACTCTTAACAGCGGTGCTAAACCCAAAATCACCACACCTCATAGGATATTTCAACAAAATAAATTACTTCAATGCATGTGTTGTGTGTATTTGGAAAAATTACATTGGAAGCACGCCAATGTTCTTAAAAATTTACACATTTAACATTAGACACTCATCTATGTCAGTGTAATCCTTAGGCTGATGGATGCACATGTTATCACTGACTGGCTTTATGAAAAGGTCGAATAGTTATGATAAGTACACGTTGTGACAGTGTCTTAAATATTCTGATCAGGCGTCCCTGAAGGGTTGTATAAATCTGATCTTAGTGATGGTAGACTGATGACTGAGACGAGTGCCACTTTTGTGATCTGTCAGTTTCAATAGGTTCTATGTTTAGAACGCAAAATGTCTAGGAGATCTGTCTTTCTATACTGTTCAAAATAAAAATTTGTTATGATACATATGACTTTTTATCATATAATGGAGGGTGTTATCGATGCAATAAAGCTATCTGATAAACTTGGTATCCGATTGCCTCAAAATCCGATAAAGTTGCAAATTAGGTCAAAACACGAACTATTTTCTCAAAACTCCATGCATGTCATGCGAGTCCTAAAACGGTCACTAACCATTGATAACGTCGTCGGGAGTTTTCAGGTTTTGTTTTTGTATCGAATAAAATATCGTACAAAATCCGTCAGGGTAAACTTATCACGCATTCGTATTTTAGAAATCATAGCTTGGTTTTCCAAGCATTTCAAGTTGTTTTCATCGTTGGTTTAAAAAATATAACGATATGCAGCTAACAATATCGAAAAAAACATGTGCTTCTATTTTCGTGAATAACATAGGCATAGATCGCTTTGACGGTAGTTTGACCGTGTCGGTTACCAACTTATCAGCAAAAACAAATCATATTCTAGTGGTAGTACAGATTATCTAGTAGCGGAGTAACAAACGCAACAACCTCACCTTCGCAAATAGTCGGCGTTTGGTCTAATGATACCGTAACTGAACTGGCGTAACAACAATGACAATGCAGCTTTTCAAAATGCAGTTAGAGTTACTTCCCCTGTTGCAGCGACGTTGACAAGTGGTTCTTACACATTTTGTGTTATAAAAAGATACAATGTTTACTCGTGCACTCGGAATCAGACTAAAAATGTCGATAGATTGTAGAAGACGTTTCAAACTGACTGTGAAAATTTTTTTCATGAAGGAATATTTCTAGACTGTTCACAACTATACATCGCCGACAATATGACCTTCACCTTGGTTTATTGTGAAAGCAATTACTCCGCGAAATCTAGGTCAAACATATTTTTAGAAGGAATCATATTTTCGTTTAAATCCGTTTATTTCAAAATGACATTATATGATAAAGAAATTATTAACCTCGTGTGTCTCCGTATCATTAATATCATATAATAGGAATAAAAATATATGTATTATGCTCGCCAAAGGCTCGCATAATACAAATTTTATTCCTATTATATGATATTAATGATACGGAAACACACTCAGTTAATAATCTCTATATCCCACGGTATTCCATAGCAGTGAGATTAAAAAAGGGCAAATATCGGTTTCGAGGACTTAGTGAGCTGACTAATTTGGTGTAACGAGCATTAAACAAAAGTTAACAAAATCTCTTTTTGACATCAAGATCTAAGTATCTGAAATATTGCTAAATATGTTAAATTCTGACTTTCTCACTCAATGCAATATTGATTTTATTCTTAAGCTGTTTGTTGTCAACGTTTAATGCATACGTAACACGATTACAAACAAAATTATTTGAATTATTTTTACCAGATAATCTTTTAAAACATGATTGAACAAAATCTTTTCAAATAGTAAAACAGGTAAAATGCATTAAATACCGTATTTATGTTAACATATAAGCAAGACACATAAGAATACCAACATATTTGTCCTAGTAGTTGTGTTTGAAATCGTCCATGTTTATACCCTTTTCTTTGAAATGATGTTACCGATAAATGATTTTTAAAAAATAACCAATTTGTAAATGATTCGTATTGACATGTCTAAACATTCTAGAAACCATCTCCCCGGGGCTATTACATGACCTGTAATTACTTAACATGTTATCAGACGAAGTCTGGCAATCGCTACGATCAGCTGTTGTCATACCATTTTCAATCACTTACACATCTATGAGGATGCCCTGAGGGGAACCTTGAAATATATTAACAGTTTGATACATACCTGATTACTTGGAGAGTTTCCCATTTCTTGTATTATCTGAAAATCATAATTTGAAACGATGTTCCACAAGAAATCGACAATTTATTTTATCGAAATCAGATAGGTCCAAAATGAATGTTATTTTTGTGTTACAAGTGTTGCAAATAATTGCAGTTGTACATGCTACTTTATATATCAGGTTTCTATATTGGATAAAATTTATTAGTGACAACAGATCCGATAATCACAAATAATGCTCTTTTATGCAATTGTATTTTGTTTACTTTGGGAATAGAATTGTCAGTCTTTCAAAACAACAAAGCTAGATACAAGTCTTGATTTAGTGACTCGTTAGTGTCCGAGATAAAATTCGATTGAAAGGCAATCATTTCAGGATATGGTTTCAGGCATATATCTTACTTCGTCTGATCCACCAAGCTTTAGCAATTAAAATGCATATAGAATCAAAACTTGAGTCAATTTGTTTTACTGAAATTAATTCCCTTGAAAAAGTAAAAAGATGAAATATCAGTGACCATATGGTCCTAATGATGTTAGTAATAGCTGACATGTGCTGAGGAATCTTTATTGGGTATACTGGGGAAGAATATTACACATTGGCTTACCCCTCTTTTCTTAATCCTGCGTCGTTCATGTCTTGTGAGGCGAGATCATACTGTTAACTGCTACTAGTTCTATTTCTATATCACCATGTGGCAGGGAATATAAGATTGGAATTAATGCCGTTAATAAATGATTAATTTAAAAAAAAAAATAATGTACACATCCAACAGTATAAAAACATATGCAAAGCATGATCTGAAAAAAAAAAACATTGTACGGACCTTTTGGAAAATCTTTTGATAATTATTTATTAAAAAAAGTTGACTTCTTGAAGGCTCATCTTAAACATACAGATTCGAATATTTCGTCCTAGAAACATAGCCGTCAGTACCGAGGTTTAACCCTTGTAAAATGCTGTTTTCACTTGCCTTGGTAAATATTACTCTAGATGTGAGAAGGTTAGAGAATACATCTTCAGTGGAACATACTCCCAAACTATGCACTTTAGTTTCGGCAACATGATAATAGACAAGACAAAGAAGTTTATTAAAGAAGTGTAATTCAGGACTCCGGCCCATATATTAATGATACTAGTTTACAAGGTACACATATACAGAAACTTCACAGCAGGTGTTGCAACTTAGATATTAGATTGTCTCTTCGGACAACAGCATGCTTTACAAAGAGCGCTATTTTTCGAGGATGAAATTGAAACAAAGGCAGTTTTAGGATACTTTAAAAGGTAATGATTTGAAATGTATCGGTTTTCGTAAATCAGCATAATGTAGACATACAAAATCAAAATGGATTTCATCTTCTACAGCAGATTTACATAATGGGCATATTCTTAAACGTTTTTTCTTTGGAAAATCCTCTGCCTTTATTTATTGATTCATCTAACAAGCCCAATCGAAAGTTCACAAAGGTGCGTCTTATATTTCTAGATGTCAGTGCAGAAAGATAAAACTCTGGTTGAATTAAGCTTTTAAATGATCAATACAATTAGTATGTTGTGCTATGGTATAGATTTGAGTGCAGATATACTTATCAATCATGTTCCTCATTAGAGAATAAATGTAAATATATATGAAAGGCAATCACAGAAACGTGAGAAGACTAAATGACAACACCACATGAGAGCTGAATAATAGTTCTAAAACAGCACACTCACTGCACACAATATTGTGTTCATATCTCAAGCAACATTAATGCAAGTTCGGTTTTGCAAATTTGACATATCTCTGTCCTACAAGACAAAAATGCACCCTGACAGGCTATGCAAAAATCTACCCTTACAGTTGACCCATCTTGTTCTAATTCAGATGTATCATTTATAGAGATATCAAATTGTCAGACACCCATTTCGTGTCTTCATTTGACTTGACTGATCCCGCCACCTTTTGTAATTAAAATGTATAGAAAGTGTCGACCCTCCTTCGTGATGAGCAGGAATCCTTCTACGACGAATCCCCTGTGTATTCATCACTGTGATCAACTATCACTTGTTATGTAAATTGCTTTCTCAGGAATATTCCTTCTGAACTATGCGACATGACATCTCTGGTACAATACCCACCAGTTCTTATGAGTAATACATGAGATGTTGATTAAGACGATAGAAAGTAGTATTTGTTGTTCAATGATAATCAGTTGAAGATCAATACAGATAAATTCCAGAATGCAGGAGCTCAAATTGTTGACACAAACAGACAAAATCGTAATCGTTTGCTAGGAATCATAGTGCTAATTTCTCCAGTTGCACTTACCTTTGTTTTGGGATTAACTGGAGTGGTTATTTCAAGTATACGAATGTATTTCGTCGATATGTGAAGTTATGAATGAGTCCTTAATGCCCTGAGTTGACAATTTTATAGAAAGTTTTCAAAACCAAGCGAAGTTGCAAAATATAATATCAAAGTATTACCCTGTCATTTTAACTATTTTTATTGTCAAACATAGGTGTGATTTCTAAATTTTAATGTTCAACAAGGTCATATCATCACCGTGTTAATATTGAATATGGATACGAGTGTCACAAATAAATCCAAACGTTAATAAACAAACTTTTTCGAAAGGTCTGCGCAATTTTATTGTTGTTCATACTTGAATTATGTTTCAATTTCTTAGCAGCGGAAGATTTGACAGAGCAATGGACTTGAGAAGGTCTCAATGTATGTGATACCCTCTTTACCCTGTCCTATTTGTACCATATGTCAGCACTGAAGTCTTACTGCAGGATTATTCTAGAAACTTTCATCGACAGAAAAAAGGTTGTTATTGAAATAAAAATCTTTCGTCAAGGAAGTTAATGCAAAGAGACAGGCACGCTGACAATTACGAATTCCAAATCACCTATTTCATTGAGCCTGTGATAGACCTTTCATGCTGTGTGACACATCGCGATTTTTAACAAATGATATTTCATACATTACGTGCATTAAAGGGGCAGTAGGACGTTTTTGGGGGGGATATAAGGTGATGTCAGGAAAATGAAATTAATGGTTCCAATTGAAATACAATGTATTTAATGTATTTAAAGCAGTAATAATTCAAATATATATAACGTAAAATTTAGCCATACGATTCCTTTTTCTAACACAAACTGAATTAAAGGTGTTCACAAAAAATGGATTCTTTATGAATCTTTATACTTTTACCTCTGGCTATGGATGATTGATTTCTGTTATGAGATTTTTGACACTATCAAAATAATACATCTAGCACTAACTAGCAATTATCAGTGAAAAATTGGAAATATAATATTTTCAAAAAACGTGCTATTGCCCCTTTCATCAATCAATCATTTGTATTTCTAACCAGATGTCATGCTTAGTAAGTCCTAAATACAACAAAATAAGGAATCGAATCTTTGTACGTTTAGTTATTGGAAGAGTTCTAGTTTGTTCACATATAGACAACCTACCATTATTCATACTATGAAACAAAGAGACGCAAACGTGATCGACCTGTATTTCACATCGCTTATATCAAAGGTTAGTTTAATCCAGGGACTCAATCCTGAGACTGTCAGACCATTGAATGGCAGTTATAGACTTAAAACCAAAATATAATTAACCGAAGCAAAGGTAAATCTATATGAATAAAAATTCCATAAAAAACGAGTATGCTCCCAGCGAATGAAAAATGGACCAAATCTGATAAATGGACTAATCACAATCATGAAAACTTTGAATCCAACAGGTCAACAAATTAAAAATCTCCTTGGATGGACTTAAAACTCCTACAGAAAAAGAAACCTAGAAAGTAAAATCATAGACTAAATAAAATTCAAATACAGACGGCATTTTGACGAATTTAACCAATTGGTACTCAACCATTGAAGTGTGATTCCATATTAGAAGACTTTTGGTGCAGTGGTACATTATATATTAGATATTATGCTAACATTTTAAGAACTGATAAAGGTATCGTAATGACCTTGAAAATGATGTCAAGGTCGATACAATGGATTGGAATCATTGCACGAAACATCCGATAGGGACGGAGACCATAGTGCTAGTGTCGTAATCGTTTTTTACTGTACTTCGACTGACAACATTATCCAATGATGTTGCTTCTAAATTCACATTGACGAAATGACTAAGAAAGTGGATCAAATGTACCGGTCCTTGTTTTTGGTCGTTATTCATGATTCGACGCTCCTTGGCCTGTCGACAGTATGACCATTCTCTCCCGACAGAGGCAGATCAAGTCATGTTGATTTAGCCTCTGTTATATTACGCCGAAATCACCGGCAGTTTCCGCTAGCGGGAAAAATTTCATCACATTACATTTGAATTTCTGTATCACATGACCAGGTTGCTCGCATGGAAAGGATGGTTCATATCACAATGCCTTTGCCTTGATTAAGTAGCCAAACTGATGATTTAGAACAGCGTCGCTGATTGCACAACTAACTTTGATTGCCTCCAATCAGGCATCTCCCATTCTATCCCACAAACTCGGCGTAATATAACAGAGGCTTAATCAACATGACTTGATCTTCCTCTGTGAGGAAAGAATGCAGTATGTCCCTATCCTGTCTAGAGCATTGCAACTTTTAAACAAGTGCAATCTAAGATCCTGAAAAATGATGACGAGCGGCTCCAAGTTGGATAATGCCACCATGTTATTCGTAGCATTCGTGTTCCTTATGTTTTAAGAGATATTGACTGCATGTTTTCAAATCCCTCAGCATTAAACTTCTCCCTGCTGTCGGCAGGGATTCATGACATTTAGTGCACCTCCAGCTCAACTGAAGGCAGGAATCCCTGCCTTCTCACGCGCTATGAGCCGTGACCCTTGACCTCATTTCAAAACAGATAATTACGGACGTCTAACAACTCAACTGTCCATGTAAATGTAACAGAATGATTCTTCACTCAAGTACAAATTCAGTGATATACAATACTTGTTTTTAAATAAGATATTTATGTTACATTGTTTCCTAAAAAAAAAAGTCAGTCGATGCGAAGGAAAACTTCCGGTGAAAATTGTCACATTGAAGCAACGATGAAGAAACGGTGGTACCAACAAAATATTCAATAAATTAAATCTGAAGAAGTGACAATAAAAATGTGTTTTTGTTTTATATACCCAAATGTTATGTTCAGTCAAATTAAGTATTAATATAATCTTTGTCACATTTTGTCAAAGACAAAGTAATTGTCAAAATGATTAATGTCATCTCGATCCGTTAGAAACCGTTTTGCCACATTACTGAAGAGTTTTCA
The DNA here is from genome assembly GCA_916613615.1 of Steromphala cineraria. Lineage (NCBI taxonomy): Eukaryota > Metazoa > Mollusca > Gastropoda > Trochida > Trochidae > Steromphala > Steromphala cineraria. Next base: position 70,186,542 of record OU744721.1, read on the forward strand.
TCACATCGATAAAAATGAATATTTTACATAAATTCGGCAACGACCACCTTTTCAAAATGAAACACAATTCTGATTTTGATATTTATTTTAATATTAAGACATGGCAGTTACATTACGTAGAGCTAGATCTACTTACAAGCATTATCGACGAACGATGTCAACAACAGTGCTGAGCACAGAAGGGGATTTTCATGGCCGGTTCCGATCAAAGACGATGTCACGTTCAAATGTTATATCCATTTCATGACATAATATCAGAATATCCTGATACACAGTTCTTGTAATGCGATGATTTGTGCTAGTCATAACACTTTATAGTGTTCAAAAATGATTTTTGTTTTGTTTACATCAGGCCCTAAATGACACCTCCGATAAAAGTCGTTAGTTCCCCGCGCGAATGCAACTAGCGAGATTTCCTGTCAAAGCTATTCCGGGACAACTACCTATTTATGATAACAGCACTCTGACAGTCACTTTAAGTTAATGAGTTTTAAAAAGAAAATAATACTTTGTTTACAGATATTAATTATAACCAAGATCGTTCGTGAAATACATCTGTATTGTTTCATTGCGATTCCATGTAAAATGTGACTTCTAACGACATGCAAGTTGCAGCTGTAAAGAAAACTGAATCATACTACGATCGCAAACTATTTCTGAACACGGGCCTATTTCATGAAACCTGATGAATTGTATATTTGAACTAAGTTACCTTCATAAAAGACGTAACAATAATAAACATATCAGAAAATAGTTTGCACAATATAAATAATGTGATCCAACTGACAATGTTATATAATTTCATGTCTTACTTGTCGCCAGGTCGCTATTATCTCACTTGGAACTTCGGGTTGGCAAATGCAATATAATTTCTGTTCTGTTCAAGCAATTTTGAAAAAAAAATCAATATGCCAAAATATATCAAATGTTTTCAATCGTTTCTAAAATAACATCTTTGAAACAAAACGTATCTTCATCGTTTCACCTCCGAAACACGTGAGTTTGAGTGACATATCGATGTGGGCGTGGACATGTGAGTGACAAGGTGGGCGTGGTTCTGATGTCGTCATGAAGATCAAGATTTAGAATCCGTCTTTGGTCGATTATAAAATAAATAGACAACGGTTCAGAATAAATTATTTTCATTTAGCTGTGTACTGATTGAATAGAAATACCAAAGTCATAATATAAATAATATAATACATGTTAAAATCGTGTGATTGAAATACTGCTGTGACGCAAACGATGTATTAGCTTATCGATAAATATTAATTATTTGGGAAAATGTTTACAGTAAATTATTTGAGAATGAATTAAACCAACACAAATAATTTTAGACCATAAGGTTTGATTTGTTTTTGCTGCAGCATTGGAAGTTATTTTTCGTCTTGACGTAAATTCGTTTCCATGTACCACACGATGTGTGATGAAACATAAAGCATTTACTATTGTTTTTCCCTTTTGAGTATTATAATGTTTGCATAAAATAGATTGATCTTCATGAAATCTTGGTTGTTTGCCAGAATATTAAAAACTTCCCCTCCAATCAATCTTCGAGTGGTTCAAACTGAAGGCATGCATCTGACTTTCAGTGGATCTTTTACTAAACACTTTTTACGAGTTTTCCGTCTTTGACAATTTCACCACAGCTATTTAAGATTCTAATTACAATTTCCTCTTAATAATTAACTTAATATTTCTTCAACGAACAGATTATCATTTGTTGACAATAGGAATCTCTGTTGTTTCGTAGAAATTAATCAAGATATATTTAAATTTCAAACGTATTTTATTCAGTGAATGGGATCGGTAAACAAGCCATATGGCTTATATAATTACATTTCCCTAAATCAAGATATCAATATAGGGTCTCATAAAATGTCGTTTGAAAACCACTAATTTAATATTTTCTCTTACCATTAATGTTTACACAATAGATTAACTGAATCTGCTTTTCAAAGTTCCAAAGAGCGGTAGTTTTTTTTGCTTTCATAAGACATTTATTTTATTGAAGAAAAACTAAAATCAATTTTTTATTCCCGTTGATATATATTTTTTGTCAAGGAATTATTCTAGGAATGAATGTTTCGGTCAATACAAGTATGTCTGAAATGAAACCAAAACGTAACCATTACAATTATTAGAAATTCCGTTTTTTCTAATTTGTTAAAATTGTTGGATGACATCGCAGCTTACATTATTCAAATTCAATTGAAATAATCTGTGTTAATTTCATCCGGCGTACACAAACGTTTACAAAAAATACCATTTTATACTTATACATGTACCATCTCATACATGTTCATTTAATCATTGTCTCGTTGGTATGATAAAAAACATTAAACATAGATGTAGCAAAGAATATTCCTTACAAGTATGTCAATCGTATCTGACGAAAAAATGTCCATAATAGTTGCATAATGTAGGCTACGTATAGGTCTACGTTTTCGTTTATAGGGCAAATAATGAATTAAAAAAAGGTTTCCTGCTAAATAGTTTAATCCATTTGAGTACGCATTGGAATTTCTTAAATATCAACAAATAAAATCCTGTTGTGAAAAGTAATCGACATTCCGTCGATAACTTGATGTAATTTTCGCGCACCTGCTGATCATGCTCCATTTCAGAAATGTCGTCTGCCGCTCGTGTTTACTATTTTGAAGTTCGTTGCATTTTATTTTTGCGAATTAATTAAATTTCATCTTTATGATCTAAATAAATAATAAATATTTTTTAGACTTGTATTGGATATTTTATTACGATAAATTAAATTCGTTGAGGCTTGCCAAGGGAAGTAAGAATGAGATTACTTCCGTTGTACGTCACATCCGGGATGATGGCTTTCGTCTGCTATCAAATGCAATAAATTTCAACAGTAAACTAGGTAGGAATTTATCATATATTGTCACTAAATAACTTCTTTGGCATGAAGAACAAATTATTTTCTTGTGAACAGAACATATTCAAAGACGAGTCCTATATTCTTTGGCTCGTTTACACTTTGGTCACTGTGAAGTTTTATCAACTTGCTAAGCTCAAGATTTTTTTTGCATCGAATTTCGATTCGCTTTAGACATACTGTCGTTTGTGAAATTTGAACATCGAAGACATTAAAAAGTGAATGGTATATTATACAAATTCTGTTGTTTCCTCCATCAAAATATTATTGAAATTGAAGCAGTGATTGTGAAGATAATATATCTTTCATTCAAGTTAGCGTTGTCCGCCATTTTGTCTTGAAATTCATCGATTTCGTGAGATAAGCAGAGAAAAGGTCTTGGTATGCAAAAAATATAACTGTTAGCTTTAGAAAATTGTCAGCATCATCTTAAGATATTTTTCATATTTATAGTGTTAAGTAATGGATTTTGTGTTACAGTCGTTTTGGAGAAAATCGCACTCGTAGCTTTGCGACTGAAGTAATTAAATTTCATAAATAAAATAAACGTTTTATCCTTGCCGGACTTCAAACGATGAAACATAATTTAGCGTTGTGACTAATATAACTATCAGATACGACTAAAACTCTTGGTGAATATTTCTGCACATTACTGCATTCGTAAAATATGTTTTTATGTGTTTTTTATAATTACATTATTCCGTTTCATAGTTTTTTATGTACATGTTCCGATTTCAAATATTTTTTATGAAAACTGATATTTTACAGTTACAATGATCGTTTCTTTATTGCTATTGGGAGTCGTGGAATAAAAAATATATGACTAGGAAGCCTAGAAATTTCTAAATAAGTGTGTGAATTTCTGTCAAGAAATCTGTTGTAGTTTTTGAGAACTTCCAATTTTCGTGACGTTGTTGATTTTACGGCACTTCTGCTGAAATTAATCCAGATGACAGCGGGTGTTAGCCTCAAACAATCCAGCAAGCTAAAGGCTAACGCCTGAGATTGTACGTGTATTACACTTTTTAATAATAAAACCGTTTTAAGCATTTGACATTGCAGATTTATCGGATCATAGATCCTTAAACTATTTTCTGTGTTAGGGCGATACATTCATGTAACATTTGAAACATAATTTGATTCGAAAAATCCACAAAATCGCATTCCGAATGTTGGTATCGTTTCTTTTGCCCGTTTATTGTTTCCAGATAGAAAAAATTAATGTAAACATTAATATTCCAACTGAGAACTTTATGCTTACTACTGTAGTCATGTTGTTTTAATAATATCGTGTATGTGCTGATGAAGCTCCCATTTATGTTATTTCTGCATGCAACATCTGCCCACTTTTTAAAATTCCTAGCATAATACCGTCGAATAGGTGACTAGATACCACTTTGTATAGGTGTATATGTTAATGAAATGTACAACATCAAGAATTCCTGTCAACAACAGAGTAGAATGTTCAAATTCAAAACAATACAAATAAATATAAGAAACAGAACAATAAAATTAAATGAAAGCCCTCCATTTCCATGTCGAAACTATAAACATGCAAAAATTATAACAAACATCATGGTAATGTCATTAGAAACAACTACATAAGTTGTTATGAGTACGATATTTCTTGTACATGTTTCGTTCCAGTTTAGCATTACGCATTCCGCCGAAATGTCAACACTTCAGCACCTGGATAAACAAGCGTGTGAATGAAGGATATAGTCAGGTTAATTTACATAATTGTAACTAAGTATAATGTCATAGATAATGATAGGAGCACAGACAAACTTAGGCCAACAGTTTACTTACATAGAAGAATAAGAATCAGGTAGATGTTGGTTGTATAAGTTTTTTCTTTTCATTCATAATTACTTTGTTGATCAGAACTATCCACCTGCAGCAAGTCACAACACATGTGTGAGTTATTATACATTTGACAACACTCCCTTCCTTCATATTCTTGAAAAGTATTTTTCGGTCTGTTAATTAATCCTGAATTCAATATAATGGAATCTTCAACATATAGAATGATAATGAAATCTTAGATTGATAATATGTAAATACACATACGCGTATGTTGTTATTAGCAGGGGACATAGCTCGACCATGTCAATTGCTCGTTTTTCACAACTCTGAAGTGTAAAATCCTGGCTTTCTCCCTTAAAATACATGTGCTAATCTAAACATTGTGCAACTTGTACATAAATGTATATGATTATGTCTACCTACAATTGTATCTTCGACTTCGGAGGAAATAAAGAATATCTATCTATCTATCTATGTAAATTCTAGGAAAATCCCAAACCTTAATGGCTGATTTAATTATGGTGTGAACAGGTTTTAAGGTTACTGATTTCATAAAAAAACTATAATATCTATAGATCGATATATATATACCTAATCATTTCCTTAACAATTTTAAAGGAAAATATATTATGAAATAAAATTTTGATAATCAATAGAAATTAAACCATTGAATAGCTAATGTTGTGTTCGAAGTACAGTAGAACTCGGATATAACGAACTGCAAGGGACCAAAGAATTTAGTTTTCTATATCTGGTGTTCGCTACTCACGTTTGGCCGCCATGCATAGAGCATTTGACGGGACTTAAACATTTGTTCGCTATATCCCGAGTATATCCGTGTTCTACTGTGTTGTACTTACTATTTTGCACCTGACTAGGACAGGAGACAAGAATACAATCATTTCTAGAATAATCAAACAAAACCATAATCTTCTTATCCGCCTATGGACATACGTCAATCTCAATTAATCATAACTGATACTGAGTCAGAGCAGACCGTTGACTATAAGTCATTAGCATTTATATCGAAAGTATATCATATTAAGCGTTATAAATGTCAGAATGTCCTGACGTAAATTCTTACATAGTAACATAGCGGCAGAACCTTACCGTCACCTTTGATCCAAGATTCGATAATGTAGAATTTCTAACATAATTACTGATACTAAAGATTAATATCATCATTCAATAACAATTTTTGCTTGAATATAATTATATGTGGTGCGTCGCAAACGCAATGTTTGTAGATTATTAAAAACTATTATTTAAAAAAGGGTCGATTTGAAAACAAATCAAGGTCAAATTGCCTGACTGTTGTTCATCGTACATATGAAGTTTTCGACTTAAAACCTATTCCCTGACCTTTTCAAAAGAAAATGAAGATTCTTTGTGTTATTGCGCCGAACCTTTAATTTCTTCAGGAGACAGGGTATCGGAAGTAAAGAGTGGCGTTCTAACAAAATGTGCATACAAAGTCATAGTTGGGGCATACGGTCAACTTATTTAATTAGGGCCAGCCAAATAAAAGTAAAACTTGCCATAAATTCAAAAACAGTGATGGATGTAGGGACCTATTCTTACTGTTATCGTTAGAACACTCGAACATAAATATCTAAACAAAACATTCTCATGGTTTAAAATTACAATAGATATTACAATCTCTATGTATACATATCCAATCATCATCTTCTTAATAACTACGACAGTAGTTTTGGTTCTAATCAAATATTAACATTCAAGATGTCCGACCAGGTCAGTAATTACCTTACCTTGGTTTTTCGATTAACAGCCTAGTAAGCATTTGGTTAACACATGTTACATCTACTGTGTCATGATCAAGAAAGTTTACGGGTAGACCTCTCAATCTTAAGTTCATGTAAACGCGAGGTGCAGGAAACTACTGTAGTAGGCATGACTCCCAAGAGTTCCCTAGTTCTTTCATTTCATTTTACAAATTCTTCTCGATATTACTTCCACAAAAGCATCGCATCTTCATGTGCAGGTTTTAGACAGTGTTGGGGAACAGAAAGGTTTTAATACAAGTTTATTAAAATTCTTTTCAAATGTGTTAATATCTGAATATTATACATGTTCATTGTTCTATCTGGAAACGAAGGATCGGTGGACAAATCAATCTGTTTTCAAGTTTATATTACTTAATTTGCATAACACATAATGTTCAACTGTTGTGTTGTTCACTTGCTTTGATGATGAATTTTTGACAAGGAACACCTATTTGTACAGGGTATTCAGTTATGATCATATATTTGAGTATGTGTTCAGCGGGGTACTTGTTGAGGGCATTATGCCATTTGCATTTATATTTGAATTACATTATGTACGGTCTAAAAAATATATTCCTACATGTAAATAAAAGGAAATGTTCGTTGTTGACATGGAATGGAATGCAATAAGCAACTATCAAAACTCATAGAAACGTTCGTATTAATCCAAAGCATTCAAAGGTGTTAATAATAATAATCAAAGTTCAGTTCTTGAAACAGCTTTTTCAAAATGTTCTTGAAAAGGAATGATTGGAATCAAATTATGTTAAACTGATATTCATAAAAATGCTATCAATAAAGATAATCTGCTTAAGCGTCCATTGGACAACGGGCCATTTTTAGGACAGAAAACGAACAAAAGCGTCTTGGTACTACATGTAAATAGATTCCAATGTTCATAAGAACCTTGAACAAATATTGTTTTAAGATACATAACTTAGTTTAGTTAAGAAGATACGATGTAACCCTGTTTCTGTCGTATTATCACTCGTTTATTGAAATATCTCGTATTTCATATAGTGACATGTCTTGGTCATGCAAATAGCAATCACATGTTACATTCATCCCCTAATCATAGAATTCGAAAATTAGTCAGATCTTATAAACCATGTAAACCAAGTAACAGTAGGAACAATTTCGTTTTCCCAGATAGGAAAATACTTGCAGATTTGTGGGTTGGTTCTACCAAACTGTTAACACGAAATTCAGATTAATGATAACTAGGTGACAATTTGTAAGCTTTGCAATTTGTGGAAATAATTAGCATGTCTTTTGTGTGTTGTTGTGGTTTTTTTTCAAATTCACACTCATTACTTCTTTTACTTTCCAAATGTTGTACATGAGTGAAAAAGGTTATAAAATTATATTTGAATTTCATCACAGTAGATGCATGATAAAGATAGTAATACTACTGCCAAATAATTTCGGTAAGTGTTTATTTTAGAGTTGATAACTAAAGAGATGATCTACTCAACCGATGAGCATCCAACTGTAACATGTCGTCAATTACATATTTAAATATCATTAAGAAATTGTTGTCGAAAAAGTTTTAAAGCTTAAAGGGGCAGTAGCACGTTTTTAGGGGGAATAAAAGGTGATGTCAGGAAAATGAAAATTTATAGTTCCAATTGAAAACAATGCATTTAAACTAAATTGAGCAGTAATAATTCAAATATATAAAGTAAAGTTTAGCCATGCGACTCCTTTGTCTTATCCAAACTGAATTTAAGGTGTTCGCATGGATTTTAGGTGAATCTTCATACTTTGTCCTCTGACTATGGATAATTGGTTTGTGTTATGAGATTTTTGACATTATCAAATTAATACATATAGCATTAACGTACAATTATCAGTGAAAATTTTAAAATACAAAATTATCAAACAACGTACACGTGCTACTGCCCCTTTAAGATTAACAGCCATTTTATCACAAACAGTCACGCCTGCTTTTACATTAAAACCTCCACTAAACACGCCCACTGGTTGTATAAAATCATTTACAGTAGTTTACTCGGAATTTTGTCAATGAATTTATTTATTTTCTGACTACCATAAAAGTTTTATGGTAACAAAAATTATGTACTATCCTCAAATGACATCTGGACTCAAGTACGGAGCAATGGACCGACAATGCTTATTCCTAGATATCATTCTACCACTTCGTGAAGCGGAACAATTTATTTAATAAAAGTCGTTATATCACTCGCAATCGATATGAACCATAATTATAGAAGATGAAATTACTAAATCTAAGTGCTCTTGTTGTATATTTACCTATCAATATGTTCAATTTCAAACTCAAAGCTTTCGACTTTTGTGGAAAGTTTTAACTGATTAACGTACATACTTGATGGAATGATATGTAATAATACTCTATCAAATAATTGAATTTTACTGAGTGCTTTTTGAAACAACACACTACATCATTCTTAAATATCAAATATCAAATCACATTTCAGTTCCATTTGCTAAATTGGATGTAGATGAACAGCATACAATCATACTTGTTTCACAAGTAAGTATTTTGAACAGGAAATTATAAGGGGAACATAATTTTGGTGATAATTCTTTCAAAGGTTGGTTTTCCTAGACAGAAAAGTGCTGAAGGGGACAAAGTTAACGTCTCGGTGACATCGCAGCGGAACTTGGGTAATTAGCAATCACTACGCGGGCGCCATGATATTTCATTCCACTTCCTGAAAAAACACACAGAAAGATTGAATCATCATCATCATCATTCATCTTTATGATCTAAATAAATAATAAATATTTTTTAGACTTGTATTGGATATTTTATTACGATAAATTAAATTCGTTGAGGCTTGCCAAGGGAAGTAAGAATGAGATTACTTCCGTTGTACGTCACATCCGGGATGATGGCTTTCGTCTGCTATCAAATGCAATAAATTTCAACAGTAAACTAGGTACGAATTTATCATATATTGTCACTAAATAACTTCTTTGGCATGAAGAACAAATTATTTTCTTGTGAACAGAACATATTCAAAGACGAGTCCTATATTCTTTGGCTCGTTTACACTTTGGTCACTGTGAAGTTTTATCAACTTGCTAAGCTCAAGATTTTTTTTGCATAGAATTTCGATTCGCTTTAGACATACTGTCGTTTGTGAAATTTGAACATCGAAGACATTAAAAAGTGAATGGTATATTATACAAATTCTGTTGTTTCCTCCATCAAAATATTATTGAAATTGAAGCAGTGATTGTGAAGATAGTATATCTTTCATTCAAGTAAGCGTTGTCCGCCATTTTGTCTTGAAATTCATCGATTTCGTGAGATAAGCAGAGAAAAGGTCTTGGTATGCAAAAAATATAACTGTTAGCTTTAGAAAATTGTCAGCATCATCTTAAGATAGTGTTAAGTAATGGATTTTGTGTTACAGTCGTTTTGGAGAAAATCGCACTCGTAGCTTTGCGACTGAAGTAATTAAATTTCATAAATAAAATAAACGTTTTATCCTTGCCGGACTTCAAACGATGAAACATAATTTAGCGTTGTGACTAATATAACTATCAGATACGACTAAAACTCTTGGTGAATATTTCTGCACATTACTGCATTCGTAAAATATGTTTTTATGTGTTTTTTATAATTACATTATTCCGTTTCATAGTTTTTTATGTACATGTTCCGATTTCAAATATTTTTTATGAAAACTGATATTTTACAGTTACAATGATCGTTTCTTTATTGCTATTGGGAGTCGTGGAATAAAAAATATATGACTAGGAAGCCTAGAAATTTCTAAATAAGTGTGTGAATTTCTGTCAAGAAATCTGTTGTAGTTTTTGAGAACTTCCAATTTTCGTGACGTTGTTGATTTTACGGCGCTTCTGCTGAAATTAATCCAGATGACAGCGGGTGTTAGCCTCAAACAATCCAGCAAGCTAAGGGTTAACCCCCTGAGATTGTACGTGTATTACACTTTTTAATAATAAAACCGTTTTAAGCATTTGACATTGCAGATTTATCGGATCATAAATCCTTAAACTATTTTCTGTGTTAGGGTGATACATTCATGTAACATTTGAAACATAATTTGATTCGAAAAATCCACAAAATCGCATTCCGAATGTTGGTATCGTTTCTTTTGCCCGTTTGTTGTTTCCAGATAGAAAAAATTAATGTAAACATTAATATTCCTACTGAGAATTTTATGCTTACTACTGTAGTCATGTTGTTTTAATAATATCGTGTATGTGCTGATGAAGCTCCCATCTATGTTATTTCTGCATGCAACATCTGCCCACTTTTAAAAATTCCTAGCATAATACCGTCGAATAGGTGACTAGATACCACTTTGTATAGGTGTATATGTTAATGAAATGTACAACATCAAGAATTCCTGTCAACAACAGTAGAATGTTCAAATTCAAAACAATACAAATAAATATAAGAAACAGAACAATAAAATTAAATGAAAGCCCTCCATGTCCATGTCGAAACTATAAACATGCAAAAATTATAACAAACATCATGGTAATGTCATTAGAAACAGCTACATAAGTTGTTATGAGTACGATATTTCTTGTACATGTTTCGTTCCAGTTTAGCATTATGCATTCCGCCGAAATGTCAACACTTCAGCACGTGGATAAACAAGCGTGTGAATGAAGGATATAGTCATGTTAGTTTACATAATTGTAACTAAGTATAATGTCATAGATAATGTTAGGAGCACAGACAAACTTAGGCCAACAGTTTAGTTATATAGAAGAAAAAGAATCAGGTAGATGTTGGTGATAAAAGTTATTTTCTTTTCATTCATAATTACCGTCTTTCTGCAGCAAGTCACAACACATGTGTGAGTTATTATACATTTGACAACACTCCCTTCCTTCATATTCTTGAAAAGTATTTGTCGGTCTGTTAATTAATCCTGAGTTCAATATAATGGAATCTTCAACATATAGAATGATAATGAAATCTTAGATTGATAATATGTAAATACACATACGCGTATGTTGTTATTTGCAGGGGACATAGCTCGACCATGTCAACTGCTTGTTTTTCACAACTCTGAATTTATATATGTCAGCGGAACACCTGTGAATAAAAGCCTCAAGGAGACAAGGTACAATATTCTAGGAAAATCCCAAACCTTAATGGCTGATTTAATTATGGTGTGAACAGGTTTTAAGGTTACTGATTTCATAAAAAAAACTATAATATCTATAGATCGATATATATATACCTAATCATTTCCTTAACAGTTTTAAAGGAAAATATATTATGAAATAAATTTTTGATAATCAATAGAAATTAAACCATTGAATAGCTAATGTTGTGTTCGAAGTACAGTAGAACTCGGATATAACGAACTCCAAGGGTCCAAAGAATTTAGTTCTCTATAGCTGGTGTTCGCTACTCACGTTTGGCCGCCATGCATAGAGCATTTGACGGGACTTAAACATTTGTTCGCTATATCCCGAGTATATCCGTGTTCTACTGTGTTGTACTTACTATTTTGCACCTGACTAGGACAGGAGACAAGAATACAATCATTTCTAGAATAATCAAACAAAACCATAATCTTCTTATCCGCCTATGTACATACGTCAATCTCAATTAATCATAACTGATACTGAGTCAGAGCAGACCGTTGACTATAAGTCATTAGCATTTATATCGAATGTATATCATATTAAGCGTTATAAATGTCAGAATGTCTTGACGTAAATACTTACATAGTAACCTAGCGGCAGAACCTTACTGTCACCTTTGATCCAAGATTCGATAATGTAGAATTTCTAACATAATTACTGATACTAAAGATTAATATCATCATTCAATAACCATTTTTGCTTGAATATAATTATATGTGGTGCGTCGCAAACGCAATGTTTGAGATTATTAAAAACTATTATTTAAAAAAGGGTTGATTTGAAAACAAATCAAGGTCAAATTGCCTGACTGTTGTTCATCGTACATATGAAGTTTTCGACTTAAAACCTATTCCCTGACCTTTTCAAAAGAAAATGAAGATTCTTTGTGTTATTGCGCCGAACCTTTAATTTCTTCAGGAGACAGGGTATCGGAAGTAAAGAGTGGCGTTCTAACAAAATGTGCATACAAAGTCATAGTTGGGGCATACGGTCAACTTATTTAATTAGGGCCAGCCAAATAAAAGTAAAACTTGCCATAAATTCAAAAACAGTGATGGATGTAGGGACCTATTCTTACTGTTATCGTTAGAACACTCGAACATAAATATCTAAACAAAACATTCTCATGGTTTAAAATTACAATAGATATTACAATCTCTATGTATACATATCCAATCATCATCTTCTTAATAACTACGACAGTAGTTTTGGTTCTAATCAAATATTAACATTCAAGATGTCCGACCAGGTCAGTAATTACCTTACCTTGGTTTTTCGATTAACAGCCTAGTAAGCATTTGGTTAACACATGTTACATCTACTGTGTCATGATCAAGAAAGTTTACGGGTAGACCTCTCAATCTTAAGTTCATGTAAACGCGAGGTGCAGGAAACTACTGTAGTAGGCATGACTCCCAAGAGTTCCCTAGTTCTTTCATTTCATTTTACAAATTCTTCTCGATATTACTTCCACAAAAGCATCGCATCTTCATGTGCAGGTTTTAGACAGTGTTGGGGAACAGAAAGGTTTTAATACAAGTTTATTAAAATTCTTTTCAAATGTGTTAATATCTGAATATTATACATGTTCATTGTACTATCTGGAAACGAAGGATCGGTGGACAAATCAATCTGTTTTCAAGTTTATATTACTTAATTTGCATAACACATAATGTTCAACTGTTGTGTTGTTCACTTGCTTTGATGATGAATTTTTGACAAGGAACACCTATTTGTACAGGGTATTCAGTTATGATCATATATTTGAGTATGTGTTCAGCGGGGTACTTGTTGAGGGCATTATGCCATTTGCATTTATATTTGAATAACATTATGTACGGTCTAAAAAATATATTCCTACATGTAAATAAAAGGAAATGTTCGTTGTTGACATGGAATGGAATGCAATAAGCAACTATCAAAACTCATAGAAACGTTCGTATTAATCCAAAGCATTCAAAGGTGTTAATAATAATAATCAAAGTTCAGTTCTTGAAACAGCTTTTTCAAAATGTTCTTGAAAAGGAATGATTGGAATCAAATTATGTTAAACTGATATTCATAAAAATGCTATCAATAAAGATAATCTGCTTAAGCGTCCATTGGACAACGGGCCATTTTTAGGACAGAAAACGAGCAAAAGCGTCTTGGTACTACATGTAAATAGATTCCAATGTTCATAAGAACCTTGAACAAATATTGTTTTAAGATACATAACTTAGTTTAGTTAAGAAGATACGATGTAACCCTGTTTCTGTCGTATTATCACTCGTTTATTGAAATATCTCGTATTTCATATAGTGACATGTCTTGGTCATGCAAATAGCAATCACATGTTACATTCATCCCCTAATCATAGAATTCGAAAATTAGTCAGATCTTATAAACCATGTAAACCAAGTAACAGTAGGAACAATTTCGTTTTCCCAGATAGGAAAATACTTGCAGATTTGTGGGTTGGTTCTACCAAACTGTTAACACGAAATTCAGATTAATGATAACTAGGTGACAATGTGTAAGCTTTGCAATTTGTGGAAATAATTAGCATGTCTTTTGTGTGTTGTTGTGGTTTTTTTTCAAATTCACACTCATTACTTCTTTTACTTTCCAAATGTTGTACATGAGTGAAAAAGGTTATAAAATTATATTTGAATTTCATCACAGTAGATGCATGATAAAGATAGTAATACTACTGCCAAATAATTTCGGTAAGTGTTTATTTTAGAGTTGATAACTAAAGAGATGATCTACTCAACCGATGAGCATCCAACTGTAACATGTCGTCAATTACATATTTAAATATCATTAAGAAATTGTTGTCGAAAGAGTTTTAAAGCTTAAAGGGGCAGTAGCACGTTTTTAGGGGGAATAAAAGGTGATGTCAGGAAAATGAAAATTTATAGTTCCAATTGAAAACAATGCATTTAAACTAAATTGAGCAGTAATAATTCAAATATATAAAGTAAAGTTTAGCTATGCGACTCCTTTGTCTTATCCAAACTGAATTTAAGGTGTTCGCATGGATTTTAGGTGAATCTTCATACTTTGTCCTCTGACTATGGATAATTGGTTTGTGTTATGAGATTTTTGACATTATCAAATTAATACATATAGCATTAACGTACAATTATCAGTGAAAATTTTAAAATACAAAATTATCAAACAACGTACACGTGCTACTGCCCCTTTAAGATTAACAGCCATTTTATCACAAACAGTCACGCCTGCTTTTACATTAAAACCTCCACTAAACACGCCCACTGGTTGTATAAAATCATTTACAGTAGTTTACTCGGAATTTTGTCAATGAATTTATTTATTTTCTGACTACCATAAAAGTTTTATGGTAACAAAAATTATGTACTATCCTCAAATGACATCTGGACTCAAGTACGGAGCAATGGACCGACAATGCTTATTCCTAGATATCATTCTACCACTTCGTGAAGCGGAACAATTTATTTAATAAAAGTCGTTATATCACTCGCAATCGATATGAACCATAATTATAGAAGATGAAATTACTAAATCTAAGTGCTCTTGTTGTATATTTACCTATCAATATGTTCAATTTCAAACTCAAAGCTTTCGACTTTTGTGGAAAGTTTTAACTGATTAACGTACATACTTGATGGAATGATATGTAATAATACTCTATCAAATAATTGAATTTTACTGAGTGCTTTTTGAAACAACACACTACATCATTCTTAAATATCAAATATCAAATCACATTTCAGTTCCATTTGCTAAATTGGATGTAGATGAACAGCATACAATCATACTTGTTTCACAAGTAAGTATTTTGAACAGGAAATTATAAGGGGAACATAATTTTGGTGATAATTCTTTCAAAGGTTGGTTTTCCTAGACAGAAAAGTGCTGAAGGGGACAAAGTTAACGTCTCGGTGACATCGCAGCGGAACTTGGGTAATTAGCAATCACTACGCGGGCGCCATGATATTTCATTCCACTTCCTGAAAAAACACACAGAAAGATTGAATAAAATATGGATTGTAATAAATCATTTCGCTCCATACAATTTAAAAAAAATATAGCTCTAGATAAAAGAACTCACGTTTTTATTTATAAGAAACAAGATACATATATAATACACGTAACAAGTTTACTAAATAATATACAAATATATACAAATATAAACATAACACTGTTAAGAGTTTTAGCCTTGGTATTTTATTCCAAATTATTGATGAAAGGGTGAAAACGATGAACAAATGACATTCAATAAAAAAAGGGTTTTTATTACCAAATACCTCGTTTCGTTAGGAGAATAGTAATAATGACCATGGGTGATGGTTGGCTTGTTTAACCAAATGAATTGTCGTTGATCCAAAACCACGAGGAAGCCCTGCATTCGTTCATCCGGAAATAGTCGTCACATTTCATTGGCTAGTTATAATGGATGCAGAGCTATACTAGGGTTTTGACTCGTTCGATATCAGGGTATAATACACTAATTTAACAGGACGGGTTCGAGAGTGCAACGTGATCGTATGTAACTTGGGTATGTATGTTATTGTATGATCTTGTTATAATGTGCGCTAGAATTGTAATGTTCTATGCGGGTTTGTATTTTATTGAACGGGACTTAACCTTTTTTGGTGTATATATAATGATATACTCAACATTATATACAAAACAGTTCTCTCCCCCCAGAGGCAGATCAAGTCAAGAAATGTTGTTACAGCTTCTGTTCTATTACGCCGAAATCCCTGGGTTCCGGCAGTTTCCCCTGGCGGAAAACAAGTGCACCACAATCCATTTGAGTATTTTTATCAAATGACAACGCTGCTCACATGGAATGCGTGGTTCATATCACACATAATTTGCGATCATTTAGTAGCCAAAATGATAATATTAGAACAGCGTCGCTGATTGCACAACAAACTTTGTTTGCCTCCAATCAGGCGTCTCCCATTCCATCCCACAAACTCGGTGTAATATAACAGAGGCTGTATCAACATTTCATACCTTACTCCATCAAATAAAAGATACAATAAATGTTTGTCAAGCTTCGCAATCTACTAACAAAATGTGATATCCAATCTAGTTAAAACTAGCTGTAATGTATCCCCCCTAAGTCCACACGTTAGATCTAGCTACTAACCCAACCGGTCCATATCAAGCATGCGCGGAAATCATCCAATGGAAAAGAACTGGCTGATCTATTTGAATTGGGCGTCGTTAGGATTTGTATTACATTTTACACATTATGAGCATTAATATCAATAATTTAATGTGACTTATTGGACATTACCATTACAGCTAGTTTTAACTAGATTTTCATTGGCTGATTTCCGTGCATGCTTGACACCATTCTCTCCCCACAGAGGCAGATCAAGTCATGTTGATTTAGCCTCTGTTCTATTACGCCGAAATCCTTGGGTTCCGGCAGTTTCCCCTGGCGGAAAAAAACTCTCATCTCAATACATTTGATTTTCTTTATCAAATGACAAGGCTTCTCGCATGGAAAGGGTGGTTCATATCACAATGCCTTTGCCTTGTTTCAGTAGCCAATATGATGATTTAAGAACAGCGTCGCCGATTGCACAACTAATTTTGATTGCCTCCAATCAGGCATCTCCCATTGTATCCCACAAACTCGTCGTAATAGAACAGAGGCTAAATCAACACAATCTAAATAAATTTAGATCAACAGGTTTATATTTGGTCATACTGTTGATCTAAGATTGACCAGTGTGCGAGGTCGTCCCGGTGACCTTTCCTATGCAAATAAGGAATTCGCGATTTGATCAATCAAATTCGATGTCACAAACAGTTCACAGTCGCTCCCTGAGGTTGTGGACGGAAGAAATATATACTAACTTAAGGTCTGTTCTCAATAACAGTGTGCATTGTGAAAAATAAACCTTGCTTTTGATCCTTATAAGAAAAATATCAGTATGTTGATTTTATTTTGGTTGTATGAAATAGTTTTAGTTTTATGATTGACAAAAAAGCACTATTTTTTAATTATTTGGATGGTAATGAAGGAATTAGTGCAAATGAGTTTCATTAAAAAGAGTTACCTCCCCTTGCAAGATGATTTTCGTAAATATTGACATTTATGGTGTTCAAACTTTGTGATTATTATTCGCCACGTTAGTATCTGTGCGATGTGCAATCATCATTTGTCATTGACAACTAGCAAATACGCTAAATCATTTTAAAAGAAAAAAACATAATCTATTAATACATCCAAGCAATCGGAATATTAATCGAAATGGTCGCTCTGCTCTGCTCCGAATGACATAGCTCCGAACACCGTCCATTTCAAAAGATGTGCTGCTGAGTTTTTCGAACTTCCAGCGAGCTAGGGCAACTTTTCTGATTGGCCGAGCGGCTGATTTCAGAGGTCAGCGGGATGACCCGCCTTACGGGCCAATCTTAGATCAACAGTATGACCAAACATAAAACCTGTTGATCTAAATTTATTTAGATTGAAATCAACATGACTTGATTTGCCTCTGTTGGGAGAGAATGGCTTGACACGGACCAGGTGGGATAGTAGCTAGATGTAACGTCAGGACTTAAAGGTATTATACATTACAGCTGGTTTTAACTAGATTGTGTGTTATCAAAATGTTTAATCACCGAACTTTACACTTTCCCTGTGTATGATATATAACTAATTATCCATGTACACAATTGTTTGTCATAAGACGCATGCCTGTAGTGTATCATGAAAATGTATTGAAGCTCTTGCACTCACCTTAAAAGGTACTTTTTTTAGTAATAAAATCGTTGAATCATTGACATGAACCCCTTTTTCATGCGAGAAGTGTTGTCATTTGATTAAAATTTAAATGTATTGTGGTGCATCTCTTTGCCTTCAAAAGAAACTGCCGGAGAGCACATATTTAGTCTAATTCGAACAGAGGCTAGTTTGCTGGGAGGTAATAAAGACGAAAAGGAATAGAGTGGGTGAGTTGGTGCTTAACGTGTTGTCACCAATATTCAAGCTATTTTACACGTGGATTTTGCCATCCAGTAGAGAGAAGACGGATCCTAGAGGCAGGTTATAGAACGACTTAAGTTTATCGGGCTTCATCCCGTTGACCTGTCCACTCGGGGTCGCGGAAGCACATAAACCACCACCATATGATAAGGCAATGAGTGAAGTGAGTGAGTTATTGTTTTACGCCGTCTGGGCAATATTTCAGCCATTAGCGGCGTTAAAGTGATGGAAAAGACAAGACAACAGGACGACAATGTTCATAGACACAGTCCATCAATTGTAGGTGCTCGAAAGTTTAACCATCTTCTTATCCAACCTACAAGGATGGCATCATCAATGTATGTTACTTTGTATTTCTGTCTTCATCAAGTATGAGATACTGTATTTAATTTCATAGTGTTAAATGTTTCACCTGTGATATAGACAAGTGTTTAAATACATTATTCGTTTCTATCATTAATCTGTTTTGTCATTGTAAATGTGATTGTACACAAATACTTATAATCTTTTAGGAACAGGCCAGCCGACAAAGACCAGGTACGTTTGTCATTTACCACATAACCAACAGTTAAAGAAACAAGTGCAAAAAAAACACATGAAGTTGAGGCTCGAGTCGGAGAAATTGTAAAAGAAACATTGCCATGTAAACCCAATTCTTCAAAAAGACAGTTCTTTCCCAAAATCAAAGATCTTATCAACCATAACTTATACTATTTTCGTTCTCTTATAAACCTCAAACCTTATCAAACCTACATAGCTTTAAATAATCCTTTATATGATCCTACTTATTAATCCCATAGAAGTTCAGAACTTGTAGTGTAAAATTTGTTCTTGATTACGTGTCATTGACAGTTTAACAACGATATTAAGACACAGGCATAAAATCAAAGCGAGCATTTGTTATTACAAATATGATATAAAAATAGAGCCATTAGCTCTGTATCTCAGGCTTTTTCTTTACTTTTGCTTTATGGTGTGGAGAAAAGACCACCAAAGCTATACATTTCAATCCTAACCAGTCAAGCTTTCTAGGTCTTATGCTTCTGGAGAAGTCGAAATTGCACTAATGTTTACTCCGGGCCGGACACCAAGCCATGCCAATAAGCCCGAGAATTAAAAGTAAATGATTCGTAATTCGTTTATTTGTGTGGATTCATCATGTATTTCAGTATGCGTTCTAAGAATACGTTAGCGATATTAAGGTTTTGAATGACGTCAGTAATAGCAGGTAGTCATTACGTGTTGTTATTTCAGCAATAAGATCTCTTGTTATGTTCGCACTTAAAATCATAAATTGTTTTTTTAAGTCGACAAGTCTGTTTGTATATCATACAACCGGTAAAAGGATGGTACCAAAAGGATGCTAGAATTAGATATCATTAAACTTAACCAATTTCTTCCATGCCTGTGATATATATGTAAACTTCTGACGAATAAAATCACCTTTGATGACCTTACACATTTACAAAACTGGACACCCAATTATGTGAGTGAAACCCCTTAGGCCGAAAGTTGAACATGTTATTACTGAGAGGCTTTCTGAAGAGGTCGAATCGTCATGATAAGTACATGTTGTGACAGTGTCTGTAATATTCTGATCAGCCATTAGGATGCCCCGAGGGAACATCTAAATCTTATTCAGTGATGGTAGACTGATGATTGAGACAATTTCGAGTGTCGTGGTTTGTCAAGTTCAAACTGGAGATGACCGTAAGAGCTGGGCTTCAAATATGTTTACAATTTTTTAAATTGTGTTTTACCGCTAAGTAACTACAGCAACATCGAATTTCATCATTTTCAACAACTAATGCTTAAATATATTTGCGCAAGTCTTTCACACATTGGCAATTGTGATAGTAAAGTTTACAGAAAATTTAAATAGCTTATCCAAACACGGGCCAACAGTCATTTCATTACCGTTTTAGATGCGACGATATTTATATTTTAGTGAGTGAGTTATTGTTTAGCGCCGCTTCATTTTATATTTATATTTTAAGAACATTAATACAAAGTCATTGAGCAAACCTTTACACAAATATGCGAACCTACTTAAATCAAACAGACAATAATTCACGCAAATTTGGAGGAGGCAGTATAATGATGTAGGCAGCGACTTTTTACCAACAAATAACTGATCTACTTGATGTTCAAGGCTACCACTGGACTCGTTGTCTTATCGTGGTGTGGTGGTTATTGTGCTTCGGTGGCCCCGATAGCTTTGTTAACTGGAGCTTACACGCTCCTGGTAGGGTCACCGAAGCTGGACAGGTCGACGGGTAAAGCCAGACTAATTTCGAGTCGTTCTAAAACCTGTTTTTTAACGAAGTATCTCTCATTTTGCCCCTCTTTCCCTCATCGTTTTATTGAACCAAATTAAGGAATGTAGATTTCTTTATTTATACAATATTTCAAAATCTGTACAGGAGGCTTAAGTTTTGATAAGATAATTATAAGAATCAACTAGGTCTGCCGCGGCAGTACTTAGGTCTTCAAGATTCCTGTTTGACCTTCACATACTGTTTGACCTTCACATGCATGTTTGTTAAAGAGGGTTCAAAGAAACCCAGCAAAACACCACTTTTCCATATGCAAAGTTTGACCCTTCCTTCTGACCGGAAATGACTGTTCGCGAGCGATTTTATTCTCTTATCTTGAAGACCTTGCTAATGTGTAACACTCATACAAAAATCATGAAATTCTATGGTCTGGTTTTTGAGTTATCTGCCCTTGAACTTGGCGAACTTTGAAAGATCATAACACAAAAAGTATTAAAGTTAGCACCATTAAACTTAAAAACTTTTATGTACAATACTTCAGCTACGTTCAGTATGAATTTCAGAAAAAAGCAAGATGGCGGCCAAACCACGTGACCTACGAATTTGTCCTGATTTCCTTGTTTTCAATTTTTTCCATTGCGCATGTTTTAAAAAAAAGTGAAGTCTCTTAGTGCATTTTGAAAAAAAATCCAATGTTAAATTTTCGATTTTGGATTCGACCTTGACCCTAAATGAATGAACCGATTTTGTCGATTCCAGGGTAAGGGGTATGTGCATGCAAAGTTTGGGCGAATTTGGAGCAGCCGTTTGGGCTGTAGCTCTGTCACAAAAAAAGTACAAATAATAGAAAAGAACTTGAAGAAATCGGATAAAAACAATAGGTCTTCCAGACTTTGTCTTGAAGACCTAATAATATCTATTTCGGAAAATTGTGTAGTTTGGACTCGAGTCTTACTTGAGTTCTATGTGTATTTGGCCGCAACATGTGTAAGGAAAAAATTATTTTTCGTTTATTAAAACACTATGAAAGAACCTTGCCCCTCCATTTAAACCATCAGAATCTAGATTTATACATTTGGTTACAGGTAATTTTTAAATGAAACACAAACCATTTTTGGAAGGTCACCAAGCTATCAGCCATCTTCTTTTCAGCACCTGTAAATACAAATAGCTATGAGATAAAGCGGAAAATGTTGTGACGCTGTAAATTGTTGTATCTTTGTTCAATCTCTTAAGGTACGTGTATTCTATCTTTTCAAAAGTAATGGTCAGCATAATTTTTCAACAACAACGAACGGCATATCTCTAGCACCGAATTATATGAAAGACGTTGTATCGGCGACCCGTTCGTATCGTGGCTTAAATTGGATTGTAAACCAATCATTCTGGGAAATGATGTTTTGCCTGACATTGTCTGATCCCGCAACCTTCTACATTATAATGTATAGAAAAGGTTGACACGCACTTTAATAACGAGGCGTTTATTGTACAATAATTCCCCTGTGCATCCATCACTGTCGCTCATCATCCCTTGTAAGGTCAATTGCCTTCACAGCAGTAACCGTCTTTTCAACTTTAAGCGATCGAATGCTCATAATGATAACAAAAACCCGATAAATTGTCCATTTTATAATTTGAAACACATTCCTGAAATCAAAAGAAAGTCCATTGCGACATTTGGAACATATTACTCCCCTTCCGTAGTACCCTCACATCGGTAAAATACATGAAGAGTAATTTTGTCCATTTCGAAGACGTAAATCAACACTCAATACCTTATCGTGGTGTGGTCGTTTGTGTGCCTCAGGGACCCCGAAAGCTATGATAGGGACACCCGAGATGGACACGTCGACGAGTTAAAGCCAGAGCAATGTAGGCCCAGAAAGCTGAAACCATGTCAATATACTCTTTGACTAGTGAGGATTATGATTTATAGCTTTTGTGGCCTTGAAAGCTGAAACTTTGTGTGCAAACTCAGTTAGATAAGGAGGAAATCAAATTATACATTTGGTGACCCTGTACATGTGGTCCAAAGTAAGGGAGGAACCACATTTGCCACACCCTAAAACAAAATTGATATGAAGCCTGATGAGCTACAGAGCCATTGGCTCTATTTTTAACTCTGTCAATCACCGTAAACACGTTTAAAAGACTATTTGTGTAGCGCCAGATTCAAGCAGATGAAATATCTCTTTTGTTGTTGTCCATTTAATTAAAAGCAAATATTAGGTGAAGAAATTTATATTCTTCTATATTCCATATAATGTCTTTTGTGTTAAAGCAAAGACAGATCAAATGACAAGCAGGGACGCATCTGTCCGGCCGCTATGTTGAGGTACACAACTTTGCACGTGCTGCACACTTTTCGCTTTCTTCCACTCTGCCGCGTTTAAGGAGAGTTGGTAGCTCGTAGAGTAGTGCTACATTCGATGTCAAATGGTTTTCTTAACAAACCAATGAAATTACCGCTAAGTTTTATAACGCATGTGCAACATATCGTCATTTATGTCATGACTGTTTTCATCACATATGGATAATTAGGTGTATAAGGCTTGCCTTAGAGAGGAATGGAGCATAATATTCATCAATATTTTAATTAAATTAATGACCAATAACAGTTTACATTAACTTAAGGTTCTGGGGGCGGGATAGCGATATGGTTTGCGCGTTCTGTTTCGGATCAAGAGGTCCGTGATTTTGGTCTGCAGTAGAGAACTGTTCTACACGCAGTAACGTTTGCGTGCGATGCTACACTGACTTTTAGCGTAGTACCATCCATGGTCCGCTAGTTCAAGCCGATGCTCGCAGGTTTCACCGCAATGCATAGTCACAATGGTGTTCTCCCTGCAATAATACTAGCAGCCGCGATGTACCGTATTTCCTCTTGTAAGCGCCGGGGTCAAGTTGAGAAAATAAGCGCCGGGCCTTTTTCCTCCCAGTGTTCCCATATGGGAACATACTAATAAATATAGCCGCAAAGCGGCGACAACAGGATTCAGCGCATCAACAGCATGCTTAGTACAAAGATAAACATGTCAGGAGTCATTCCTGAAAGTTTCATGATTTTCTGCCAATGGATAAAGTTCCTAGACCGTTTTTAGAAAGTCATCAATCAAATAAATCTCTAACTGAATGGGCCTTTTACAGTGATTCACGAACAGCTGTTCAGACGTATTTACAGAGTGTTCAGCACAAAAATAAACATGTCAGGTGTCCGTCCTGAAAGTATCATGAATTTTTGTTAATGCATAAAGTTCCTAGAGCGTTTTTAGAAAATCATCAATCAAGCAAATCTCTAACTGAATGGGCCTTAAGAAGAGATTTTACAGCGCTTCTTTGTATTTCATTGTATTTTTGTCAGCAATTGACTGTTATAAAATGCACCTTGAATTGTCACTATTGGAGACATTTAACCTATATTACCTGTCTGTAGTGCCAGTGAATGACTGCTGTGAGTATATGAGGCAAGTAACCTACATTTCCTGTCTGCAAGGCCAGTGAATGACTGCTTGCATAGTGTCTATTTATAGCCTCATTGCATTCTCGCCTGCCCCCTGAAGCTAACACTCTGCACAGAGAATACTCTGCAGACAATGCAAAACTTAAAAACAATCATTTCCCCAAAACGTTCTGTATTTACAGGTTTGCTGTGATTGACTTTTTTGTAAAGAATTTCATTGCGCTTCTTTTGGTACAAGTTTTATTTCTCTAAGTGCATTTTTGCAGTTTGACCCCATGTTAGGGAAATGCTTCCTACCGACCGGAAATGACTGTTCGCGAGCGATTTTATCCTTATATTTGAAAGACCTTGATAGTGTCTAACTCTCATGCAAAAATCATAAACTTCTATGGTCTGGGTTTTGAGTTATCTGCCCTTGAAGTGTGCGATTTTTTTGATTTTGGTCATCTTTGAAAGGTCACAGCCAAAAAAGTATTAACGTTAGGACTTTTTCGAATGCAAATTCAGAACTACAATGCTTCAGCTACATTGAGTGTAAATTTCAGCTCTCTGGTGCAAGTAAACTGGGCAAAAAAAGAAACGCATCACTAAAATCAACTTTTCAAATTGCAATAATTTAGCAATTTATGTTTTAAATCGATTAAATTTGATTCATTATCATATTCAAAAATCTGTAAGCATGTTGCAGGTAAAATTTCGGATATTACACCCTGGTAATAGTGGGTATAAAAGCACATCTGTCCCATTGCGATTCAAACTCAGCTTTTTCCTTAATGCGACCTGCAAAATGCCACGACTTAACGAGGAAATCCGAAACCGAGCAATTGGTCGTTTGGAACGCA
This sequence comes from Steromphala cineraria, assembly GCA_916613615.1. Taxonomy (NCBI): domain Eukaryota; kingdom Metazoa; phylum Mollusca; class Gastropoda; order Trochida; family Trochidae; genus Steromphala; species Steromphala cineraria. Next base: position 70,211,715 of record OU744721.1, read on the forward strand.
GAGAAAGCCATCGTTCAGTTTCAAGACACTTCAACGTGAGTCATAGCACGATTTCAAGTCTATGGCAGCGCTACAGACTGTACAACTCCGCCCGAGACCGACCAAGATCAGGACGACTAAGCGTGACCACTCCTGCGCAGGACCACTACATCAGGATCTTCCATCTGCGTTATAGAACTGTAAGTGCTACTCACACCGCCGACAACGTTCTTGGACTTTGCAGAGTCTCGGCGGAGAAGATTAGAAATCGCCTACGAGAACAGAGATGAAATCCTCATTCGCCACCGACGTTAAAAGGGAAATATTTCAGCAAGGCAGCGCGAGACCACACGCAGCACGTCTTAATATGGACTATTGCGCAAACACCAATGTGACTGTTCTCCCATGGCCATCAAAATGCCCAGATCTCAATACAATTGAGCATATGTGGGATCTGTTGGACCGACGTCTACGACGGCGTCAGCAGCAACCACGTACACGACAGCAGATGATGTATGCATTGTAGTATGAGTGGCGACGGATTCCTCTACATCAGATTCGCTGCCTCATTCAGTCTATGCCACGGAGATGCAGAGCAGTGCTCCATGCTCGAGGGGGTAACACTAGGTACTGACTTTGACTACTACTATCACGGACGACGGCGTTCTATGAGGCAGTCGATTACACCAGTGTCTTCAGAATTCACATGTTAAACACTGTGCCAAATTTTGTCCATTTACAGGCATTCGTTATTCGGTAATTTTATGTTAAAGAATGTATAAATAAAACTGATAATTTCTGTGATGCGTTTCTTTTTTTGCCCAGTGTATCTTCAGAGAAGAAGATTCTCAAAGGTGCCAGGGGTCCGGAAATTATGAAAAGTTAAAAAATCCAATATGGCGGCCAAACCACGTGACCTATGACTTCGTCCTGATTGCCTTTTTTGCGTAGAATTGTATTGTACATCTTTTAAAAAAAATTCAAGTCTCTAGCTGCATTTTGAAAAAAAAGCCCATGTTAATTTTTCGATTTTGTAATTGAACTGTACCTTTAATGCGACGTCCGATTTTAAAAAATGAAACGTCATGATCTAAGTCTTAGTAAGGGCTATCAACATGCAAAGTTTCGCTGTAATAGCTTCAGCCGTCTTTTGCTGTAGAGATGGGACAAAATCGGTGGAATAAAATAATAAAACACGCCAATAACAATAAGGATTCAGCCTGAAAGGCTGAATCCTTAATAATAATAATAATTGATTGTTATGTCAGTATCAACATGACTAAAGCAAAACATAATTTTATTGAAAGGAAAAAAAGTTACAGGAGTTTGAAGGACAAGCAAATTAGAAGTCCATAAACAGATATTCAGACAATGTCGTAATGATGTTACCTCAATGCTCAAACAAGCCAGACTGTCCCACATTCAGCAGAAAGTAATGGATAGCAAGGGTAACCCAAAACAACTCTTCTCAATTGTGAAATCACTCACTGAACTTCCCCCCAATCAACATCAGACTAAATCCAAAGATGAGTCAACAGAGCAAGCTGAATCCCTAGCGGACTTCTTTTTCCAGAAGATTGACAGGATTGTAGAACATATAGAATCCAAACATCCAGGACATGATCCTTTGAATTGTGACACGAAGTTTGATGGAAAACACCTGTCTGCATTCAAACCAGTATCGCAAAATGATGTGAACACATTGATTCAAGAGGCTGCAAATAAAACATGCTCTTTGGATGCAATCCCAACGTGGCTTCTAAAGAATTGCTCTCAAGTCATCATATCTGCAGTGTGTTCCTTGTCAACCTGTCCCTGAAGTGTGGTTATGTTCCGGAGTGCTTCAAACACGCTGTGATTACTCCCGTGCTGAAGAAACAATCATTGGATTCCTCGGTGTTCAGTAACTTTCGGCCGGTGTCAAACCTACCCTTCCTGTCCAAAGTGTTGGAGAAAGTCATTTTGTCACAGCTGCAGTCCCACGTCACTGAGCATGGTCTGAATGAGATCTATCAGTCCGCTTACAAGAAGGGCCACTCAACCGAGACTGCACTTGTACGTGTACAGAATGACATCCTGCGAGCCTTGGATAGAAGGGAGGTGGTGCTCCTGGTTATGTTAGATTTGTCAGCTGCCTTTGATTCTATTAGCTATGACATTCTGCTGTCAAGACTTAAAAACACATTTGGCATCAGCGATACAGCACTCTCATGGATCGAATCCTACTTAAGGAATAGGTCAATGTGTGTTCAGGTTGACAAAGTCTCATCATCAACCAGATCAGTCAAACATGGTGTTCCACAGGGCTCTGTGTTGGGCCCGGTGTTGTTCTCACTCTATATCCAACCACTGGGCACTATCATCAGGAATCATTCGAAGATGTTCCATGGATACGCGGACGACCAGCAGTTGTACATCTCTGTCAAGCCAACTGATGTTTCATCTGAAGTACCATCACTGGAAGCCTGTATCACTGATGTCCACCAGTGGATGACCTCCAATTTTCTCAAGGGGAACCATGATAAGACGGACTTCATAGTGTTCGGAACGAATCATCAACTGTCAAAGATTCCTGATATCAACATTTCTGTTGACTTTGCACGTGTGAAGCCATCACTTCAAGTCAAGAATCTTGGTGTCCTCATGGACAGATCCATGTCTTGCAAGAGTCACGCACTGAAAACTGCCAAGTCCGTAAATTTCCATCCCTCCAAAATCGGCAAAATAAGAAAATACATTGATTCTGAGACCTGCAAAACCATTATTAACTCCTTTGTAACTTCCAGACTGGATTACTGTAACTCCCTCATGAGCGGTACCACAGTAATTCAACACCTCCAGCGCACACAGAATAAAGCAGCCCGCATGATCACCCGCACGAAGCCTTCAGAACACATCACCCCAATCCTCCACCAACTCCACTGGCTCCCCGTGAAAGATCGTATTAAATTCAAGAAACTCCTCCTGACCTACTCCACTCTGAACAACCAGTCCTTCCCGCAATACCTCAAAGACCTACTGTCATACTACCAGCCTCCTAGATCCCTCAGATCGTCCTCAAAGTTCCAGCTCTCTGCGCCAACTACAAACTCAAAACTTGCTGATCATGCCTTCTCAGTTGCCGCTCCAAAACTCTGGAATTCCCTTCCACTGCAAATCAGATCTGCTGACTCTGTCTCATCCTTCAAAAGACTTTTAAAAACACACCTTTTCTCTCTCAGCTCTACCTATTAATGTAAACATTTCAAAATAAAAGGCGTATACTTAATTGAAATCAATGAAGTATGGCTGAACACAAAATTAACGCCATAGTCCTTTTTTCAGAACAATGATATGACTTCAACTGCCACACGAATCGATTTGCTACTATAAATAGCTTTTCAAGTTATTCTTTCACAATTATCCAACTATTTATGTTGCCGGAGAAGAAATGTAATCGACTCTCTCCAAATGCAGGCCGGTGTTTCTTCTACGGGTCGTCGCAAATAGAATACATATGACGAGATATATATCTGACAAGCACTGCAAGCAACGATTCATTGAACTATTACAGCTTCAAATGCAGAGCATGTGATAATGTAATCGTTTCAAATGTTCAAGATGCTCTTCTCTGATCAATTACATTTTGATGCACAAAACATACACGGTAAGTCAAAAATGTCAGGAACAGTCAAGGTTGTCATATCTTGAGTTAAGAGAATGATAACTTCCTGATCATACCCTTTTATTTATACAATATTATCCTCTATAAACCATATTACTAGGCATCAAAACATTCCTACATTGTGCCGACCACCATTGTATGTTGGCTGGAAAAAAAGTTACTACTATACTGTTTGGTATCTTTCACTGTAAGTGGATCATTGATGAGGCAGTGGTACAACCTTTAGAAACATTATTTGTGTTGGTGTGTGTGATGGGGGAGTTATTTACAGATAAAGTAAATTATCACGCTACTATTAGTTAGCTCATTGTTATTAGTTCAGCAATTGGATTCCCATATTTATTAACGATAGTCAGGGTCGGATACAAAAATCCCTCGAACATGTAACAAAGTAAATAAGACATGGTTGAATTCATTATAAATATTATTACCCATATGGTTAAAAATAAGTGGTGACATATTTTTAATCACTTTTGCCTAGCAACGATTGTTGTTGCGCGAGTTTCTGTATTTTTTCGTCTATGACGTCATAACACCATTGTTCATGACATCACTATAGGGAAGCAGCCCGCTTCTTAGATATTTCAAAGATGCTAAAATGGAATCGAATCGATAATAAAGAAAGTATTACCCTCGGAAGTGTGTCATATGACCTGAACGAACCTGGTGCAAAATTGTGTATAACACTCGCTCTCGCTCAAGGAATACAAACATTCACACTCGTTTCGTAAAATTCATATGACACACTTCCGAGGGTAATAATCTCTATATCTTACCCAACTAAATATTACAACTTCCCAACCCCTAGACTACACATAGACAATGTTTTCAATATTTTGCTTGACAAAATGTAACAAACGGTCTATTTCCTGTCTTTCTCGTATGTAACACAATGTGTACATAAATGTGGATACTACCTATCATTGTACATCCCCAATGCGACTTGTGTATGTATTTTGAACCCTAAAATATTATGTTTGCATACATTTTGACCAAAATAAATTCATACTAGAAACATGGAAACTTAATTTAATCTATTGACGTTTTACGATAACTGTCCCAAATTCCTATATGGGAACATATCAATATCTCAAAGACTACTGGTCGTAACGTTATAAAATTTTGGATTTGCCCTTTCCCTATTTTTATGAGCCTACATTATGAAAATGAAACATTTCTGACAATTGGATCTAGTAGTGGGATAATTAAGGTTAAAAGACGGCTGAACACAAACTTCAATTATCTATTTATGAAATAAGCGCCGGGCCTCTTATAGCGCCGGGGGTCCAGGGGTGCTGCGAAAATAAGAGCCCGGGTCCTTATTAGAGGTAATATGGTAAGTGAAAAACGATTGGAAGGGGCCCAAGATCACTTCACATCAGGGATTTGAAAGGTGGATGAAAACACGAATGTTCAAATGCGATAGCGTTGAAAAATCACTTAGCTTTCACATTCGCTATTGGATGCAACATTCTGATTGGGTTAGTCTTCCAATGTTAGATAAGAGGACGAGTAGCAGTACATTATAGGAAGATAAATGTACGGTTTTGGGAAGGTAGGATCAGTTTCAGTTTTTCGTCGTATTACTGGCTATTACTATTTTCTACTAAGCTATCCAGAACTCTTATTCATAACTTTCTGCTAATACTTTGGGAACTGTTTTGACATGTTCGCTAATACCTCGGGAACTGTTTTGATATGTTCACTTTCAAGGTTAAAGGTCAATGTCACGAATTATAGTTTTTACAAGGAATTTTATAGTGAATTTATAACTTGAAAAGTGTTTGTGCTTTGAAGGTCAAACTGGGTATACATATATCATCCTTGGAAATGTTTTTTGAAAAGGTTTCGCCTATAATCCAACAAAGGTCATAGTCACAGCATAGTCACGACTTAAGCATGGTTAGCACCTGCACGAACAAGCGTTACGATTTGTTTTAATAAGCATTACTTAACTAAGTGGTTTGTTGTGTATAATGTCTGGTGTAAAGCGAAAGTGGAGTAAACAGTTTACATGCATGGAGGATTTATGTAAATCTGAAGCAGTTCTACAGCTGTTTAATGTGTTGGAAATGTCCACGAATCAGTTATACTTATTTATGGTGTTGATCGGTAAGATCATTATACTGTCTCGGATAACTATTTCAAATACACAAAACGTAAGTAACAGTTATCTCCAAATCTAGGCTATTTCATTTAAATAACATGTCACTAATTTCGGAAATAATGCAAGAAACAATGATTCTCTTGAATTATGGTGATTGCAAGTAGTTTTCAATTTTTTGTCAAGAATCAAACTTGCAAAAGAGAACCATACTAATTAGAGATATGCTGATTGTCATTGGACAAAGCCAATCAGTATTTACGATGTATAGCAATTTTACAAACAACAGTTCCCCAGTCAATTTTATGAACATCAATCAATTACCACAAGAGAAATTCATATTCTTGGCGCTGGATACGGAAGCATCTGAATACATAATTGCCAATCAAACACAAACTAATTTCTGTTGGAATATGGAAATGCCTTTCCATCAATATTTTAGATTAAGCGACCTGAAATTTCAAAGTAATGAAAGATTCATTACATTACACAGGATACACTATGTAATCAGTTATCACATATACATATGGAAAAAAGTTCAGCACCCCCACGTTTTTTCAGCTCCAAAAGTGGCCTGATAAGAAAGAAGGCGATGTGGTTGTAGAAATAATCGTATGGAATGATTGAACCATAATTTATCATTTAAGGGAAGAATATGTTTCATCCTCATGACGTTTCGCATCTTTTGGATATTTGCATTCATATAATTGTTGTAGTTTTATGTCAAAAAACAAGTTACATTATTCTGAGAAAAGAAAGTTGTTATTGGTAGTTGTGAGGTGGGTAATTCGATTCTTTGAAGCCCTCCAGTCAAACTTTAGTATCAACATTGTAGTCAAAGTCACTATTTAGACCTCTAATAACCTTCAAAGCCGCAAATTCTCCAAAAACCAAAATTCAAGGAAAATGGTTTAATATCAAAAGATGGTCAGTGCCAACTGTAATAACCCTTAGAAATCAATGAGAAGTGTTTGAATAACAGATTGAACTCAAAAGAAGCCAAAGATTATTCCAAAATCGTATGATTCCAGCCATTTCGTCAATAATTGACATTAACTGTTGATAAAAGGGATGCCATTTCAACGACCAGTTACATCCTTATTTTGTAAGATAAGAGATGAGTTGATGTGTGGAAGTGAGTGAGTGAGTGAGTTGGTGTTTAACGTGTTTTGAACAATATTTCAAAGTTGGTAACACAAATGTTATTTTTGATGTCTGAAACCCAATGTATATTGCCTAGTTTTGGCACTACAGCCATACTTATTTTGGGTGAAACTTCAGTACCATTACAAATTCAATCGTAATTTCATAAAATGTCAACATGGACGATCTTTCTTTGAATAAATTATTAACAAAATCTACATTGTATGTAGTCATAAATTTATTCACGGTACCGTAACTTTGCCATAGCATAAATTTTTAGTTTTCCAATTTAGGGGGTGCTTGACTTTTTTCCGTACGTATAGATGAATATCGTAAATATAGACTTAATTGAAATAATATCGAACAAGAGCATTTAACATGTTAACTATGAACAAAGTAAAAATGAGACACGAGTTTGTTGTTTTAGCAAGACAGATATGTTACCATTGATATTCGAATTCAGTTGTGTTATTATTGGGATTGGGATCCAATTTTCGTCTGAGGGGGCCAAATCTTAATCGTATCTGCAATAACTGCATGATGTAATATCATGTATCATACATCCAACTTATATAGTTTTCCACATTTCAAGGCTTTAAGGATCAGTACTGAAACCTATTAATAATTACAATACTTTATAAATTATCATAACAAGGGTTTTATTTTCGATATGCAACAAAAACGAACGCTACCACTACCAAGGATCAAACTATTCAAACTTTTCTCCCGACACTCACATAGCGACTCAATAAAAAAAAACATGTATGTCATTTATCATTCCCTCGGAGGTTTCCTGATGGTTACGGTTTTTACGGAAATCGGAACGTATCCGCTCCTAGACAGTTAGACTCCTTTCCACAGAAACTATTTATCATCTGTCATAAATGTTATGTTTGAAAATGTGTGGCGCTCAATCAGGATATGAAAAAATAATCACATATACTGATTTACAAACCTTTTGGAGTTACCTACGCTAGACTAATTGAAAAGACATGTAAAATAGGGAAACCTCGAGAGAATTATAAGTAATAAACGTATTGAATGAGATTAACAATATAATATGAGATTTCTGTTCAGATGAGGTACAGTATCAAATATAAACTCTGGAGGTTATGACTACTAACGTTCTCGATCATTGGTTTAATTCGCGCATAACTTAACTAATTGTTTGAGTGTCACCATGATGTGTTCTTATGCTTAGAAATACTTAAACTGTTATTGCCGTTTGAAAATAATTCAAAATTATTATACCACCACTGGACTCAATACCATATAAATGATATCATGGTGTGGTGGTTTGTGTGCTTCAGAGACCTCGAGAGCTGGAAAATTGCTGACAACACGTTGAACCCCAACTCGCTCACTCAAAATTATAATAAACGTTTTAATCATGGATACGTATCTGTCAAATAAAATGTCTACATCCAAGTACGAAAGGTTAATTGTGTTACATGTCAGTGCTGTTTAGCAATAAGTCAACATTGACACATAATATATAAGAAGGCGTTTCTTGACAACATGACATCTTTGAATTAATTATCATTAATATAAGGCACAGCATGCTTATCCGAATTACTACTTTACCGGGAAATCATTGCATTTCGAAGCATATGCTTACTTCTTCACTAGGGTAGGATATGGGGGATAACAAGTTTGATACATACCTGAAGAAGACAGGAGACATATGACTACAATCGTTTATAGATGATGTTCAAATTAAACCGTAGATTGTTTACTCTCCCATGTATACATACGTCAATCTCGATACATGATAACTCAAACTGAGTCGGAGCAGACCTATGATTCTGTGGTATTTGCATTTGTATTGAATATATATAATATATATAGCGTGATAAATGTCAGAGCGTCTTCACGTATATTCTTACATAGAAATCAAGCGGCAGAACTTTTGTGTCACCTTTGATTGAACAGGCAAAAAATAGGCATTTTTGATTGAACGATCATCTAGCAGTGTGGAAACGAAGACTTTGTTCGGTGTACGATTCACTGTCGCTGAATAACTGGTTTTACAAAAATTTGGTATTTTTAGTCAAAATCCAAGTTACCTTCAAATTGAAAATGAAAGTCAATATTTGTTGCTGCAATGTGATTATTATATTTATCTTAAGTGAATTAATGACTTTTTAGTAAATAACCTCATAGCAAAAGTCAATTGTTAAAGCAGTGTGAACCTAATCACAAAATTATAAAATATCGAATTTAAAGAAAACTGCACAAAGACATTATTTGGCCATTGTCAAAGATAATGGCTTATCTAAAGGAAGGAGAAGTGTTTTATAAACAACTTCAACTCAAGAAATCTCAAATTTACTCACAGATGTTAAGATTATAGGCATTTTATCAATTTTTGATGAAAAAGTACTGAAATGTCAATGTCTTGCTAGCCTCTTATCATGCATGATAAAAAGGGTTTTTGTGTATGAATGTAAACTAGGGATCAAAATTGTTAATTTTATATCATAACATACAAAGTTTAAAATGTTACAAATGTGTAGTTTCCCCCTATGACAATAGTTATATTTGGCCAAATTTCAGCAGTCTCACATGCACAGTTTTTCGCAAATTTTCGTTATTTTTGCACATTAGCGATTTTTAGTTCAATTACATAGTCAATAAAAAGCAATTGTTATATCTGGAGTGGTCAATACATCAAATTAATCCAAATAGTCCAGCAGCACCCAAATCCATTTTACAAAATATGAGGGTGCTTAATCTTATAAGTTCTTTGTGTATAGTTTGTATATTGAAATAGTGTGCAATTAGGGTCTTAAGGAATATAATATAATGACGTTACGTTATTTCATAAAAACACATAACTTGTGCTGTATATACACACACATATCTTGTTTAAGAACCCCCTATTTTGTAAAACGAAATTGGATGCTCTAGGGAATATTTTGCTTCAGTTGATGTATTGACCACTCCAGATAACAATTGCTCTTATCTTGACTATCTAATTGAACTAAAAATATTTTATTTGTAAAATAAAATAAAGATATGGGGTAATATGAGAGACAAAATATAACTGTGTCATTGCGGAGAAACTACAAATTAAACTTTGGATTGTTAGCTCATTTGGCCTGTAAGACGTTGGGCTTGTGACTTGGCATGTTGTCTGGCGTCCGCCCATAAAGTTTGTGCATTGCCTTCTCCAGAAGCAAAGAGCCTAGAAAGTTGAAACTTTGGATAAAGACTCCTTAGTAATGAGGATTCTAAATTTAACATTTGATGACCCTGCGGGCCCCTTCTAAGGTGGGTAACCACAATCGCCACAAACTACACCAAAAGTGATAGGAAACCTGATGAACTACAGAACCAATCGCTATCTCTTTCATTTCGAGTATGTTAATGACAACACCTACACATTTTGTTATTGGCGAAAGTGTATCATATGTTATTCATATTATTGACGGAGACGATGAACAGACCTTTGATCGGTTATAGTATTTGCATTTATATTTAATTATATCATGTACTCATGTCATTGATAATAGTTACGGATTGAAACATGACATAATCTTTCGTTTTCGGACAAATGTTCACCGTGAATTAATGCATTTAATAATCATAGATATGTTTTGAGAAACTACCACAAACAATTTCAATTGACATTACTTTCAAATTTTGTCCGCATCCTGAATATAAAGAAGATACATTCTTAAATTAGAAATTCAACTTTTACCTATCAGTTCAAGTTAAATGCTATAAATATTTGATAACAAGAAAAGGGCAATTTTTTCTCGTACTGAAAAACAAAACGATACACGAAATTTTATTAGTTGCTGTATTGCAATATTACAACAAGTGCAATACAAATAAAACGAATGAATCATTTAAAAGCCGACTGACATGATGAGAACAATTTTTAGAATATCAGGATCTTCATTGCTTCAGAAAGGCCCAATTTAAGAGCGTATACTTCATTTGGTGTGTGTGACACGTTTGCACTATCTAACTCCCACATGCAATCGCCCGCTTTCATTGGCTGTCACAATAAAAGCGTGAGCTAAGATTGTGTTTGTAATCATCGTTTTTACGAATAAATATAATGTAAGGAACACCTTTCTCGAATCTAATGTGGTGTTTCTTGAGTAGATTGACGGATCAAAACTTAAATTATAGCTTTAATAGTTTTAACTCATAATTTCCAACAACTCAGATATAATAAGGGATGAGTAAAGATTTATGTAACCAACATATGACACAATAACAAACTGTTTTTGAATTAATTTTTAACTTCCAGTGTTTTATTAGCGAGGCGAAGACATTGAACACTCAAATGAATTTTTAGGATGAGTAGAAATATTTTTATAAGACCCTAACCAAAAAAATGAAAATGAAAAATAAATTTCTTCGAGGGTGGGTGTCTTTGAAATCAAATATCTTTTTAAAGAAATTTTTTATTTTGAAAATTGAAATTGCATGATATTATTCAAACTTTGTTCTACCCACAAGTTTGGTTTGGTTAAAAATGACTAATTATGCCTAAATACATATTTGAATTATTACTGCTCCATTTAGTTTAAATTTATTGTCTTTCAATTGGAACCATTAATTTTCATTTTCCTGACATCACCCTATATACCCCCTAAAAACGTGCTACTGCCCCTTTAAGTGTTATCTGTTGAATTTGACTACAGCAACGTTTAAAATCTTGTTTATCGAACGTATTTTCTTTTCCTTTCCTACGTTCTACATATATCAATCGGCAGCCTTTCAAATGTGAATGTATTTTACAAAGGACCGACAACCTTATAGTTAAAGGTCGACCTTGCCTACGTTGTCATCATGTTATTTCAACGTCAAGTGTACCATTACGAAACAATGTTGTTGAAAAGCTAGCATTGAAAAACTCATTAATGGATGTTATGTGTTTTGGAAAATCTTCTAAAACCGTTTGCATGTAGCTTGAAACAGTACACACAGAGGCATCCATCGTATAACATAAAGTGATCGAAGGCATGAGTCTGGTCTCGTGCTTTGCATTTACATAACATTACTCTAACACAAATGGGCGGGGTTGGTATGTAGGGAAGTAGGCATACAGACATATCACTACCTTTGTGTATTGAATATAAGATATTCTTTGACGAAAATATAGAGATATCATCTAAAATATGTCCACTCTCGTAATCCGCTATTCGCCCAGACAAATTTAAATAATCAGGTGTAGAATGCTCCTAGATTTCATCGTTTACGGGGAACTTGGAAGATACCAACTTAGAATTTCCATCAAATTGAGAATGTTATCATACTGGTGTAAGCTATTGATATCCCAAGATAAATTATCTAGTATCGTGTACAAATTAATGCTTAACTTACAAAATTCTCGGTTTAATGTAAATGTTAAATTCCCGTTAGTAACGGAAATAAAGTCTATACTAGGGAGCACAGGTTATAGTTACATTTGGCAAATGCAAGAGTTTAAAAATACCCAGTGGCTTGTAAATAATGTCAAAACTGTACTTATCGATCAATTTTTGCAAAGATGGAGAGAAAGTAAACTACAGTCATCAAAAGGCTTTTATTATAATAAGTTTAAAGATACTTTGTACATTGAAAACTATTTACTGCAACTTCCTTTGAACTTACCTATATATATCACAAAACTTAGAACATGTAATCACAGACTTCCAATTGAAACCGACAGATGGTATAAAATTGATAAAGAACATAGATTATGCCCTTCATGTAAGTGTAAGATCGGTGACGAGCTTCATTTTATGTTAGAATGTAATATGTCAACCATGTTCATGAAGTATTTGTGTTGTGACGAATAGGCGTGTTAAGTAATATGACACCGTGGAATCACCTAGCTAGTTCATTATCTATATCCATCACCATATTAATAGTCCTAATTGAAAGTTTTAAATATACTACCGATCGAAGTCTTGAGTACAGTTTAAATCTTCTAAGAGTGTTTATTGCACCGAAGTGAGAATTTAGTATCTTACATGAACCATTCTTATTGTTTAAGAGTTTTAAATAAAGGGAAAACGAAACAACTAGCCGTTTAATGAATTATGAAACGAGTAAATGGTTTAGTATTTAACAAGCGAAAGTCATAGTAAATGATATAGAGTAGTTTGTAATAGTTCATACTAAACCTTTGACATCGGTGAAGAAAACAACTGAGAGTCCTAGTAACATATAAACTGTTTAAGAACTTTAAAACAGGTATTTTCAGAGGGTATTTACAATACATTCTCAACAAGCATTCCTGTGTCAATATTTTTAATAAAACCATTTTAATAAAAATAACGCAAAATGATAGTCAAAACTATAACTACACGGCAATAACAATAGCCCAGAGTCTTTATTAACCTGTGTTCACTTAAACGTTTTTCTATTTCAAATTGCCTGATAATAAATGAGATGTTCTCACTTGTTTACATAAGCATTTCTTAACTAAGTGGTTTGATGTAGATAATGTCTGATACACGGACACTTTGAGTAAACTGTTTACTTGCGAAGTGATTTATTTTAGAGGAAAGCATTTCGGGCAGCTTTGTGTGGTGTAAATGAGGAATTGTTTACTTTTCAGAAGTCTTTGGACATGATTTATTCTGTGTACAACTGATAGGATCTTTTCACTGTTTTGTTCCGAAGTTGCTAACTGTTTCACAACCTGCAGTTACATTTACTATGACATTAATTAAAATATCTAGTTTGTGGATTCTATTGGAAATTATATATGCTGTCATCAGTCGCTTGCAACATTAAGCGTTTAAAGAATGTAAAGTAAATGTAATGCCATAGCATTACTATGAGTGTTCTTTACCTTGATTGGACACTAAGCGTACGGGGTCATCGCTCTGTTCTAATTGTTATTTATAGTTTTTAACATAAACATGTTATCAGATAACTGCCTACGCCAATCTTGTCGCTCCTCTTTGCAACATTATTTTTACTCTAGACAATTCTTCCGTGGTCACTTTGTCGCCCCCGACGTGGTGGGTTTACTACAATCTAGTTAAAACTAGCTGTAATGTTATCGTCCCCTAAGTCCCTACGTTACATTTAGCAACTAACCCACCTGGTCCGTGTCACGCATGCGCGGAAATCAGCCAATGAAAAAAGGCTGGACCCTTTGAATTAAGACACCATTTAATGATGATTGTGTGTTCGTCTCATATGTGTTATATACTATTTTATTTAACTTCTTTTAGAGGCATTTTAGAAGTTGGAATGACAATAATGCTGAGGAATATATGGACGACAACTTCTATGTTCATTGTATATATAATGGACAAAGAAGTTGTCATCCATATAATCCTCAGCATTATAAATATTTCATTTGTACATCTAAATATGGTTTTGCTAAAATTAAATGTGCATGTTCCTTGGCAGAAGTTTAATAGGATATTGGATGTTTAATTGATAAATGTTAATTGTTTACAGACCAACAACAGAACACAAAATTTATATTTGCTGAAAAGGGAGTGGCGATGTAATCAATGTGCAAAGTGATATCTTGCTTTATTGAAGGAGTTGATTAGCACTAGCAGTAAGACCTCTGAAATGCACCAAAGTCTTAAAATGTTTGTTTATAAGTACCTAGTTGGTTGTTATTAAGATTTTTGTAAAAATGAACAGCCAAAAGCAATACTCTTGGGATCCAATGAACGCAATCGAACGTTAAGTGATTTTTCATAGTTGCGTTTTCTTCATTACATTATTTTAGTCGGAAGTGTTGGTGATATTATCGGATATGTCGTTGAACATGGATTTAAAACGTTTCTATTTTTTTACGCAAATGCGACTTTTTTCTTACTAGAAAATATATAAAATGTGACAAAGTGAGCAAATTACACTGAACTCTTTGAGTTGGCAGAAGTTCGCAGTATAAGGAAGACAACGCCAAATTTTATTGACGAACAACTTCATGACGTTAGTGTGAATAAAGATGTTGTTTATCCATTCGATTTCATTTGTCTTCAAAACGACATTTGTCGTATTTGTGACTATTTGGCACAATATCGTTGAGATTATCAGTTAAACAGTCCCGATACGACGACAATACATGTTTCGACGCTTTTGCATGTCTCGTAAGTTGCAAAATGAGTATTGAAGTCTGTTTATTCAACGAACCAGCTCATTACTACGAGAGCATTAGTATTCTTGGCGCCGTATCAAAGACATCTAAACACATAATTGCCGAAAAAAGGAAAATAGAATTTATTTATTTTAAAAGAAGACGTCCTTTCCATCTGAACTTGTGACGAATGGAAGTATCGTTTTCATTCGAAATGTCTTGTGTATTACCCTCTTGGTACTTGGTAAAGGGGTTTCATTAAAATTTGTTATAACACTTATAAGTGATTGACTGGCTAGCGGTGAACTTTAATATCGTTCGGACTCATTTGTTTATTCATACAGCGAACGTGTTTTATTGAATTGTGTATTGTGTATTGTGAATGGCACGGATGCACTCATTAAAATATAGTAGATCTTATGAATCTTACCAACCAAATTGAAAGGGAATCTATCGGAGCATCTATCGACGGCCCGAAATACTGAATACACTGAATCTGATCATGAATATTAATCTATCGGAGCACAAAAGAAGTGCAATGTGAAATCTAACTGATATATGTACCATGTACAGGCTTATTACAACAGGATTTTTCAAATTCAGCGCAAAAACAAATCTTCCCCCCCCCCCCAAAATGACACGGAAAGGCATTGCTTGTCACCTGTATATGGTTCAACGACAATTGAATACTTAAAGACAACATTTAACCAACGCGCTTAATCTTACTCTTAAGGCGGTTGTGTATCTATTTTGAAGAAAAGAAATAGACAAAAGGCTGCCACCAAGACATGCAGTTGATCAAATTACAATCTATCTTCTTCGTTTCTTAAATGTTCTCTTAAATGATGTTTAAAGTTTATATAGGGAAATTCAATCAAAATTGAAAAGCAAAACCGATCAGAATTTGCAAATATTAAGTACAGTCGAGCAAAACAGGGATAACAACTTAAGCTGTCCCTGTATATTCTATACAAAATTAAAAATGTCCATAGGACTCTAATTGAATTGTTTCTTCGCAGTTATTTGTTAAAGTTCGTTACTGACATTCGGAAGGTATCTTAGCTTAGACAGTTCGGCTCTTCCAAACATGAGATTTTCATCATCTGTCATTTCGTATCATAAGTTTGAAAATATACGGCGCTTATGCAGGATATGAAATGTACACCGCAAATAATTATGACAATATGATAAAGCATTAGATTTACCATTGCAAATAACATAACTTTCAAGCAGCGACGACGCGAGACATTATCTTATGAAATGTAATGAACGACCTAGAATCTACTGGCTCCCTCCTGGGATAATCTATGATATGATTATATCAACTATGAATCATCAGCACTCTCAAGTGCAAGCCTACCTAATTCCTACCCTGAGATGGTTTTGGTATAAATCTTGTTGATTTATTGTTATTGTTTGTAGTATTTTATGTCGTACATGTTATCAATTGCAATATTTTAATCTGATGTATTTAATCATAATATGCAATATTTTCAAGAAGCACGAGGATGTTAATATTAGATGAATACCAGTCTCGATATAGGATCAAGTTATTAAAAATAATGTTTTATGGCCCTTTAATTTTTTTATCATTTTAAAATTCTTGTTTAAATACATCGTTATCACTTATTTGATTACGTTTTAAATGTAAATATATTGTCAACTAAATGAAACTATAATAGGCGTACTTCTTTCTCAATACTGACCGGGGACGTACATGTAGCTCAGTGTTCACTTGTCAACCGTAAGACCGGGGTTCGATTCCCAGGCGCGTCATAAATGTCCAAAAGACGTTTAAAGATGAGAGTTACTGCTGTCTTGCTTGACACTCAGCATTGTAAAGGTAAAACAACGCATCAACTGGCGCTGCACCGTGGCTGCCGGTGTAATATAGTAGCCTTTCCCCCTAGCCAAATCCTTTCCCCCCGGAAAAATCACTATACAGCGTTTTTTCCCCAGGGGGGAACATGGCTCCATAGTACTTTTTCCGCTTTGTAGCCGTCTTTCCCCCCTAACACACCACAGGGGGGGGGGGGGGACGGCTATATACCAGAATTTCCCCTATATTGTTTTAAACAAGTTCCAAAGCTGAAAGAGCATAGTATAGCATAGAACATAGAAGAGCATAGTATAACATAGAAGAGCATAGTATAACATAGAAGAGTATAGTATAACATAGAAGAGCATAGTATAACATAGAAGAGCATAGTATAACATAGAAGAGCATAGAACATAGAAGAGCATAGTATAACATAGAAGAGCATAGAACATAGAAGAGCATAGTATAACATAGAAGAGCATAGTATAACATAGAAGAGCATAGAACATAGAAGAGCATAGTATAACATAGAAGAGCATAGTATAACAAAGAAGAGCATATTATAACATAGAAGAGCATAGAACATAGAAGAGCATAGTATAACATAGAAGAGCATAGTATAACATAGAAGAGCATAGAACATAGAAGAGCATAGTATAACATAGAAGAGCATAGTATAACATAGAAGAGCATAGAACATAGAAGAGCATAGTATAACATAGAAGAGCATAGCATAACATAGAAGAGCATAGTATAACATAGAAGAGCATAGAACATAGAAGAGCATAGTATAACAAAGAAGAGCATAGTATAACATAGAAGAGCATAGAACATAGAAGAGCATAGTATAACAAAGAAGAGCATAGTATAACATAGAAGAGCATAGAACATAGAAGAGCATAGTATAACATAGAAGAGCATAGTATAACATAGAAGAACATAGAAGAGCATAGAACATAGAAGAGCATAGCATAACATAGAAGAGCATAGTATAACATAGAAGAGCATAGAACATAGAAGAGCATAGTATAAAATAGAAGAGCATAGTATAACATAGAAGAGCATAGAACATAGAAGAGCATAGTATAACATAGAAGAGCATAGTATAACATAGAAGAGCATAGAACATAGAAGAGCATAGTATAACATAGAAGAGCATAGCATAACATAGAAGAGCATAGTATAACATAGAAGAGCATAGAACATAGTATAACAAAGAAGAGCATAGTATAACATAGAAGAGCATAGAACATAGAAGAGCATAGTATAACAAAGAAGAGCATAGTATAACATAGAAGAGCATAGAACATAGAAGAGCATAGTATAACATAGAAGAGCATAGTATAACAAAGAAGAGCATAGTATAACATAGAAGAGCATAGTATAACATAGAAGAGCATAGTATAACATAGAAGAGCATAGAACATAGAAGAGCATAGTATAACATAGAAGAGCATAGTATAACATAGAAGAGCATAGAACATAGAAGAGCATAGTATAACATAGAAGAGCATAGCATAACATAGAAGAGCATAGTATAACATAGAAGAGCATAGAACATAGAAGAGCAAAGTATAACAAAGAAGAGCATAGTATAACATAGAAGAGCATAGAACATAGAAGAGCATAGTATAACATAGAAGAGCATAGTATAACATAGAAGAACATAGAAGAGCATAGAACATAGAAGAGCATAGCATAACATAGAAGAGCATAGTATAACATAGAAGAGCATAGTATAACATAGAAGAGCATAGTATAACATAGAAGAGCATAGCATAACATAGAAGAGCATAGTATAACATAGAACAGCATAGAACAACATAGAAGAGCATCGTATCAAGATCAAAACTTCCCCCTGTATTGTTTTAACCCTAACACTAACCCTAACCCTCGCCTTTCCAACAATTCAATGCGCTTTTGGCATGCACCTTATGCATGGATATAGCACTTTATAAATGCCCAAAATAATTATTAAGTCTAATCCTAACTAACCCTATCCTTAGTCTTACCCCAACCTTAGCCTAACGCTAACGCTAACGCTAACTCTAACCCTTACCCAAACTAACCATAGTCTAACCTCATCCTTGGGTTAGAGTAAGTTCAATTATGGTTCGGGTTAGGGTAAGTTAGGGTTGGGGTTTGACTAGGGTTAGAGTTTAGGTTAAAGTTGGGTTAGGGTTAGAGTTAGTGAGGGTTAGGGTTTGACTAGTGTTAGAGTTTGGGTTTCAGTTGTGTTTGGGTTGGAGTTAGGGTTAGAGTTTGGTTAGGGTTAGTGAGGGTTTGAGTGAGACCAGGTTTAGTGTTAGGAACACCTGGTTCGTGATGGCGAAATGCTTTCTTTACAGATGATTTAAGCACACGTTATTAAAGTGTTTATAAGGTTTGAAGGTTTCATTCATATGAAATTAGCTCTGCGTGCCAGACCAATTATATTTATAATATCTATCTGTAATACATATATAATTGTAAATGTAATATATATTTTAATATAATAATTTAATATCTTTTTAATATATAATTTTATTTCAAATTATAAACTGTACATTGATCATGATAGACCCAATACCTTATGTTAGTTTTGTTCACTACATCAATTCCACCGCAATTTAACACGTAAAGTATGTTTTACATCTATTACAAAAGACATATTGGTGGGGGAAAATTGGCTATAAAGCGGAAAATCTGCTATGTAGCCGTTTTTCCCCGGGAAAAAAACGCTATATAGTGCTTTTTCCGGGGGGGGGGGGGGGGGGGGCTAGGGGAGGGGGGGGGGGGGGGGAGGATGCTATATAGCCCTTTTTCCGGGGGGAAATTTAGCTGTGGGGGAACAGCTACTATATAACACCGGCACTGGTGCTTAGGTACAACCAGAATTTCAGATGTATGTATTTAGGTCAATAAGCAATTCTTGCCCATGCATTCTAAGATCATAATACAAATAAAAGATTGAATGACAAATCGATCTGAAATCTTTTTTTATACAACAATGAAAACTATTTTTATTTAATCATTGCTTATGATAATTAACACCTACATACTTTCCTATTATTTGCGAATCTGTGTCAAATGAAATTCATGTAATTGTCGGAGAGGATTTGCAGACCTTCAGTCCTTTATGATATTTGCATTTATATTGAATTGTATCATGAACTAACGACGACATGTCTAGGAACTAAAATAGGTTGTCATTTACATAGACTATATGGTAACTGACACGGATTCTCTAGAACTTCTGTTATAGATTATTTATAAAGAAAAATATAATTATTATCTTAAGTAATCATGCATGTAAATCCAGGCTTAAATGTACCAAATAACCAAATATATTTCTAGTATTATGTCTAGTTAAAAATCGAACATTGCCGTACATTCTGATATTCAGAATCATATCTTACAACCAGACATCCATAAGCTCGCATCTATAGTGTCAATTATTTATACTCCTTACTGGCTCACATTTTCACTGCATGTGAATAAATTCAAATCCAAATGTACATTTTTAATGGAATTTGAATTATTTTTTTTATCAAATTGTCAAGTTTTGATTTTCTCTTTTTTGTGACCTCTTTTTATTCATTATATCGTTTATTTAGACTACAAATAGTTTAAATACCGTTTACAAATTGTTGTTAATCATATAATCAAATATTAAGTGAGTATCTGGGTAATTTGACTTTATTCACAATGCAACGCGGAATTTACTTAGTTATTATTGCTAAAACATCCAGAATTAACACAATGAGTATGTTTAAATATACGAACAATTAATGATCCAGTAATTTAATTAGTGTGGTGATTTTGTTGACAGAAACGACACTGGCAGATTTGTGTGTTTGTTCAAGCAAACTGTATACAAGCAAAATAAGATCTACAATGATTAGGTGAAAATTTGTTTAGATTTCAATTTGTGGAAAGGAAATTGGAAAATAGCTTGCATTTTTGTTTGATGTCAAGATCAAGAGCAATTTCGTTCAAATTGTTTTGCATTCTAAAATCATGCAAATATGAAGTTAACGGTGTTATTACTACTGCAATAAAATTATTTCGTTAATAGATATACATGTACATTTTAGATTTGACTACATATCAAACTAATGATCCCCTTTAGTGCTATGAATATAACTGCATTCGTTTATCAAATTCACATTGAATGGTTCAAACGTCTCTGTACTAAATGTTCCTTACACTGTATTAAACCTCAATATCATTTGTTTATAATGGATATATGAAATATTAAAAATAAGAGAAAACGCTATGCATTAGATGCAACTTATTTAAACTCTGCGGATAGTATTTTGAGCAAGACAGCTTCTGATGTACATAGATCTGACGGTCCTCTCAAATACTATTATACTATATGTAGTCATTAGTACAAGAAACAGTATAAACTATCTTTGAAAATATTGGTAAAAGGTGACATGGTGAACATAACTTCTTATACCCAAAAGTTTTTTCTTTCTAGACACATAATTGCTGAAGGCGACGAATTTTACGCCTGTGTGACAATCTGACATCACAGCGGAACTTGTGTAATTAGCCATCACTCTACAGGCGCCATGATATCTCATTCCACTTCCTGAAATTCTGAGAGAGACTAAAAAATAGTGATTAAAAAACACTACTTTTTCATAGAAAATTCTTTGTTCAATAAAGGCAGCAGGAATATGACAAACAAGGTCGATAACTGTTAACTTCTATTTGACAATATCCAGTCTGAATGTATGTTATCTCTTGTAATTTGATGTAGACGATATAGGGTTGGCAAATGCTTTTGAAGTCAAAATACAAACGCTTGTTGAGTCAAAATACAAACGCTTGTTTAGTCAAAATTTAGGCATGGATCTTTTTAAAAACGATCACATACAATATATATATATATATTTTAAACTCTGTGCTGAAAGGCAGAATGGGGAGGTAGCAAGGGTGACGCCCGGCGTCAGTCCGTCTTAAACAAGGAGCTATATCAGATTTTCTCAATAAATCTGCTACCTCGTGAGCAAACTCCACGGCATATGTTTTTTTTAATTCATCGATTTAGTGACTCAGTTGCCGCTTTAAATAGGCTCAATGGCTAATCATATGCTTATTTTGTTTTCCAGAAGTAAAAGGCTTAGAAAGCTGGAACTCAGTGTTCGGACTCCTAAGCTGATGGGTATCGTGGTTTATTGATCCATTGACACCTAGTTAGGATCTCCCTGGTACATACTCCTGTGCCCATGTGGATAATATAGTGTAATGTGGATAAATAGCGTTATTGGCTGCAGTGTAAATGACCTGTACTATCAAATCATGAGAGTGTCTGTCGGATTGTAAGTCGAGGCTATATGGAATTTGTATCTATTGTTAGGGGTAAACATAATGTTGAACACTCTTATTAACGCAGATTGATGGAAGTGCCTTGATAGTTGTGAGCAGAGATCATCGGACGATTATCAAATAAATCATCCTTGATAATTTAAGATCAAGTGAAAAACTGTATGAACAATGCCCGTTTAAAGATCTTATTTTTGTACAGGCATTCACTGATAGCTTTAAGGAGAGGTCCTAAGTGTATGAAGTTACCATACTGTTAGGAATTCTGTGGATAGGGTTGGAGTACATCGTGACGAATACTGCTACTGATAGTGTTTGTTTTGATTCTCATAACTCATTTGTTGTGGCTCAATTTAGTAAAGACCTACATGTACAAGTGTGGTTAATGTAATTGTTAAATGAAGTTAGAAGATATTATGTTTGTTTTTCTGTCAGTGTGGTATATTTTCGTTAACATTCCATGTTATCCAAATTGACGAAGCTATCCCACACTACAATCAAAGCCGATAGTTAAGAAACGGTTCAGGGTTGCGTTAAGATGCCGTTTCATTTATAATATCCGCTTTACAAAATCAAGCAAAATACTGATTTATCAGCATTTGTCTAGAAACGTTTAGCAAGGACGGTTGAGTCATTCAAAATCAACGAAACTGTCATTGGTGATATCTCTACTGTATGGTACCGACAAGAGCGTCGTGTTTCATTGTTACAATATTTGATAATGTCCTTTGGTTTGGATAACTCTGTCGATAAACTGTTCCCAAATGATTGTTTAAAAGTAGGATTTAATTGAGAGGTGAAGATGATGATGTTAATGGAAAACCGGAGTATGTGTTTACTATTACGAAGTTCCTTTTTGTATGTGATGAATAAATCACAAAACTCGCGAGCGTTGAATATTGAAAATATTTCAACTCAACATTTTGAAAGTTTTAATTTATTCACTCGCTTTCACTCGTGATTGAATTAAACCATTTTAAAATATCTCGTTGAAATATTTTCGATGTTCAACACTCAATCGTTTTGTAATCTGTATATAAACCAAGTTTTAACAGAGATAGCCCTAAATGTCGCAAGTACATTGCACGAATAAAGTAATTGCTTACCATTACTGTGTAAGTCCTAATAAAGACACTAATAAGTCTACCTTCACTTACTATTCCTTAGCTACAATGCTTAAATTCAAAATTAGTTATCCGTTGCTTAAATTCAAAATAAGTTATCGTGAGTATAAGATAGAAACAAATAAAATCGTAGATGCTCAAGTAGGTTTCCAATCAGCAAAATATTTGGAATTGGTTTAAAGTTTGTTCAAACAAATAATACAGAAAAGCGGAAGCAGATTGTCTCTTAGTTTAATTGTTAATCCACTGATCGATTTCGAAGATAAATCAAGTTAACAGCTGCGTCACATTAGATGGTTATTGATCCATAGTTAGATCAATTGGTTCAGAGAGTGCAACAGTATTTTAATAAGACAAGAACCTTGCTTGCCATAACAAATAGAAAATTAATCACACAATAGCCATTGAATGCTGAGCATCCGTCAGGACCGAATTCAGGAAGCACGTGGCTGCTGTTAAAAGTTATATGCTAAGGGGCTTTTGTTTAGGGTGATAAATGTTCGACCTGCATGCAAATGAAGATCCCTTATATCTGGATATGGTAAATCGATAAGAACTATTTGTCAATCAAATGCAAAATCTACGCATCTTTATACAAACCAAGGAGAGGTAAAGATAAGACTAGTAATGATTGGAACTGTATGTTTCAAGTACATAAAGAAGTGTGAAATATTCAAAACGTATGGTCATTGTTCTTCAGATAGAAGCTACATATTTTGTATACGACGGAGACAATTCTATTTGTTTCTCATGCCTATTAACTATATTTTACCCGTTGGTATATTAAATATGCACATTTAATATGGATGGTTACATAAGAGAAAAGACTTAAATAGTTTTTCTTTAATATATTAGATTTTTTCCGTGATCACTCTTACATTATAGTCTATTTTTAGAATGACTTAATCCTCTTTCTCTTGATTACTCTCATATGATTCAAATTGCATTTTATTACATACGTGTTCTGAATATCTTCATGAGATAATTTTGATTATTTGAAACAAGTGTTGTGTAACCAGTTGAAAGTTTTTCAACGAGTGTTGTGTAACCAAAGCAAGTTATTCAACGATAGTGACGTCATAATGCCGTACTACTTTGCAATCAGCTGATCGGGTGCAAC
The DNA here is from genome assembly GCA_916613615.1 of Steromphala cineraria. Taxonomy (NCBI): domain Eukaryota; kingdom Metazoa; phylum Mollusca; class Gastropoda; order Trochida; family Trochidae; genus Steromphala; species Steromphala cineraria. The sequence continues at coordinate 70,236,040 of OU744721.1, forward strand.
CGTACCCCTGTCGCTTCAAATTTTTAATTCATCATATTTTTTTCCCATTTTCGTATTTTCCCTCAAAATAAAACTGCATCACATCAAAGATATATGTGCAAACTTATCAGACTCATATTCACGATACGATCTCGGCTATTTCATCATTAAATTGAAAATTAGTGCCTAAATTTATTTTGGAAAGAGTTATCTCCCTTTTGTAGTCAACTGACGTGTTTTGTCAACACGGAGATTTGTCGCCTTTGAAAGTTTGAGTGAAAGCCGATAGTTTAGAGATGGTTGTGTTTAGATGCAACTTTATTTATAATATCAACAATTGCTTTACATAATCAAGCAACATACTGAATGTCGGTATTCGTCTGGAATCGTTTAGCAAGGACGGTTGAACCGTTCAAATCCACGTCACTGACATCAAGCTTGACGATCTCGCTACTCGAGTATCGACAACAGCGTCGTTTTTTATTGTTAAAGTATTTACTAATGTCTTGGTTTTGGATAATCCTGTCGATAAATGGTCCATAAATGATTGTTAAAAGTAGGATTTTATTTAGAGGTTAAGATGATATCTGATAATATCTCGTTGAAATATTTTCGATATTCAACACACACTCGTTTTGTAATCTCTATTTATATTAAGAAATCTTATATTGGACATGCGATAAAAAAAGTTGAACCCACACATGAAGGATTGTTTTGGAAATTATGCGCTATCATAATAAACTCATCCGCAAAATAAAGTAACCCCTCAATTATAATTACTCTCATTAAATAATGAAAAACGCTAGAAGATTGAAAAAGTATACCAACAAATCTCCAAACATGAAACCACAAAAATGATATTTGACATAACCCCCATTGCGCTCAAACATTTCAAATGAGAATTGGTTCAAAACGAAAAATTACAGCCTCTCATTTTGATAATTCTTTCAATCTAAAATCATGAATGTTTGGAAAGAAAAAGCATTAGATTTGTTTTGTTTTGCATTTGTTTCTCATGCCTATTAACTATATTTTACCCGTTGGTATATTAAATATGCACATTTAATATGGATGGTTACATAAGAGAAAAGACTTAAATAGTTTTTCTTTAATATATTAGATTTTTTCCGTGATCACTCTTACATTATAGTCTATTTTTAGAATGACTTAATCCTCTTTCTCTTGATTACTCTCATATGATTCAAATTGCATTTTATTACATACGTGTTCTGAATATCTTCATGAGATAATTTTGATTATTTGAAACAAGTGTTGTGTAACCAGTTGAAAGTTTTTCAACGAGTGTTGTGTAACCAAAGCAAGTTATTCAACGATAGTGACGTCATAATGCCGTACTACTTTGCAATCAGCTGATCGGGTGCAACCGTACCCCTGTCGCTTCAAATTTTTAATTCATCATATTTTTTTCCCATTTTCGTATTTTCCCTCAAAATAAAACTGCATCACATCAAAGATATATGTGCAAACTTATCAGACTCATATTCACGATACGATCTCGGCTATTTCATCATTAAATTGAAAATTAGTGCCTAAATTTATTTTGGAAAGAGTTATCTCCCTTTTGTAGTCAACTGACGTGTTTTGTCAACACGGAGATTTGTCGCCTTTGAAAGTTTGAGTGAAAGCCGATAGTTTAGAGATGGTTGTGTTTAGATGCAACTTTATTTATAATATCAACAATTGCTTTACATAATCAAGCAACATACTGAATGTCGGTATTCGTCTGGAATCGTTTAGCAAGGACGGTTGAACCGTTCAAATCCACGTCACTGACATCAAGCTTGACGATCTCGCTACTCGAGTATCGACAACAGCGTCGTTTTTTATTGTTAAAGTATTTACTAATGTCTTGGTTTTGGATAATCCTGTCGATAAATGGTCCATAAATGATTGTTAAAAGTAGGATTTTATTTAGAGGTTAAGATGATATCTGATAATATCTCGTTGAAATATTTTCGATATTCAACACTCACTCGTTTTGTAATCTCTATTTATATTAAGAAATCTTATATTGGACATGCGATAAAAAAAGTTGAACCCACACATGAAGGATTGTTTTGGAAATTATGCGCTATCATAATAAACTCATCCGCAAAATAAAGTAACCCCTCAATTATAATTACTCTCATTAAATAATGAAAAACGCTAGAAGATTGAAAAAGTATACCAACAAATCTCCAAACATGAAACCACAAAAATGATATTTGACATAACCCCCATTGCGCTCAAACATTTCAAATGAGAATTGGTTCAAAACGAAAAATTACAGCCTCTCATTTTGATAATTCTTTCAATCTAAAATCATGAATGTTTGGAAAGAAAAAGCATTAGATTATACATATATATGCTAAAACGTAACAAACTGCATGAGAAAAAAATAGAAGAATTGTTTGACGTCATCTCATGGCTCTTTCAGTATTCCCGGTTAACCTGAATCGTGGCTTGTTCATAAATTAGAGAATCAGGTTTGACTCAAGCATGAATCTTTTAAACACTTTTGGTTCTTCAATCATTGACAATGCATGTTACTTTTTCATCCGCTGTACATCTTAGACATTTAAAGGGGCATTAGCACGTTTTGAAAGGTTATATAAGGTGATGTCATGAAAATTAATGGTTCCAATAGAAAATCAATGTATTCAAACAAAATGGAGGAGTAATAATTCAAATAAATACAGTTCAGCCATCCGATTCCTTTTTCTTACACAAAATGAATTAAAGGTGTTAACACTAAATGGCCGCCAATGGATTTTATATGAATCTTCATACTGTGTCCTCTGACTATGGATGATTTGCTTGTGTAACGAGCTTTTTGACACTCTCAAAATAATACATTAAGCATTAACTTACAATTATCAGTGAAATTTTAAAATATAAAATTATAAAAAAATGTGCTTTAAGTCTTTACCTGACATTAACCGTTTAAATAGTATCGAAGTTTAGTGGTTTATGTAGGACCTATAAGGTACCGAATAGCTCTTATTTCTCACTGTATATGCCTTCATAACGCAAGACACAATTGTAGCATTCGACGTTCATGACGTCACTTAAAGGAAGGATGGTCTAATGCAAGCGCATATTAGTTATCATACGGTAAAAATACAATTGTTGTGCTCCTATGGGCTTGTTTAAAATCTTCTCATCTTGTCATTGTGGAAGTCAAATAAAATTTTGAAACTGGCGATTCTTCAGAGTTGATATCAGTATTTGTACTTGTCAGTCAGTATTTGTCAACTTCCATTGGTTGACTTCGATGAAGTGTATGTGTTTTTAGAATGGTGATAAAAATTTTACAAGGTAACGTAATTTTCAACTTTTTGCATTTGTTTTCAATAATAAGTCAACATTTGTTCTTTTCAAATCAAAATACATAATGTGCTTTTAATGCGATGTTAACTGTCAATATCTATATAAATAAATTGTTGTAACATCCGTTCAAAAGTATTAACTTTCTTTTGCCAAAATAAGTATATGCATTTTCATAAATCATTATCTTAAAAATATTTGTAAAAATAGAATTGCTACAAAGTGTTACCGTTCTTAATCAGATAGACGTTCTCAAAAATAGAAATGTCAAAGACGATCTTGATAAACTAAGTGAGCATCAAACGATATCAAGGTCGCAAGTTCATCGTGTATTATATAAGGCGCAAGCCTGTAGACATGTCCTTAAACATACCTGATAATAAATAGAAGTTAATCAGTAAAAGAGATGAATATCAAACTGGATGTTAAGATCTATTATTCTTCATGTCAACAGAATATGCCATACATAAATTCTAAGTTCAAGTGTTGGTGCATGGGTCACTTGACCAAACACATAGTATGTTTAATTGTAACCTGATTTCGAAATTACGACGGGGATATTGTTTAACTTAAAGATTTTAAAAGTTGTTATCACACTGAGTTATTGACCTTTCAGAAAAAAAAGATAGCTTAAGAGAAGAACTTAAAATTATATACATACATTTTAACAAAAGCTGGAAACAATTTGAGTCAACAATGTTTCTGAAACTGCTGTGATATTTATGAAACGACTTTTTAGCGAATGTAATGGATATTCACAGTTTTCACAGACATTTTGTTTTAGTTATTTTAGAATTTAGTTCGTCATGTTTGTACCACTCAATACAGTGTTGTATGCCTTTCTTCACCTTTGTTCGTTTTTTAATTAAACATTTATTTTTGGATAATTAACCTTGCATTTTGTGACACAGGGCACCTCATCAGCCAAAAACATGTATCTATCTATCAATTAAATAAAATGCAATGCTCTTAATGTTCAAGCTGTAGGAGATTATTCGTTAATATTCCCTCGAAGTTTGATAATGTTTGTCTTTGTTTAGAGGAGTAATTCAAGACATGAGTCAGTGTTATTGGTATTGTCGCTTGATGCGCCAACTGTTATTCGTTTGCACCTCCTGAACGTGGATATTAGACTTCTGTCAATATTGCCTTTCGATTGATTGTTTCCCTAATTTCCCCCAAGTTCTCGGTCAAGGGACCGAGGCGTTCATTTATACTCTGGATATGTCGATAAGTTCACAACTCAGTGTCAGTAATTCGAGGTGCCCAGGAATTCGGAGTGTTTTCTGTATACCATTCAGTCCAAAAATCCTCCAATCATTCAGATAAAAATGATGTAAATCGAACAAAACTGTTTAATGAAACCACTTATGATATTGTGCATTTAATGAAAATGTTTAGGTACGTTAATATATGCCACAATGATAATTCATTTCAGTATATCATATTAAAGGAATCGTATGTGAATGAATGAAGAGATTTCCTTTAAACATTTTATTCGTCGAATCTTCACTTCTCACGGCGGTCGTTTGTGCTAATTCCAATAGCTGATATTAATAAAGTTGTATTACATATATGTACATGGATCATCCGTTATTTGAATGACTTTGGTCACTTGTTTATTTGACAAGAGTTACAATCGCGTCACGAAAAATAATCATTTGAACCATGTACGTTAACAGGTGTGAAAAAGCCAACATTTTGAAATTGGATGGAAGGAAATGTGTACTTGCTATGAACAGAAGTTGCGAGAATTGTTACTGTAGATTGAAATTTTATTTTTTCTTAATGTCAATCGATTTGTTTTGGAAGTCAAGTTCTGTTTTATTATTACAAAATGTACATGTAATTAATGTAAGACAACAGTTAATCACCTCGGATATGCCTAAGTATAAATGTCATTAAAACAATCAGTTAACTTTTCACTTAAGGTTATGAAAGCTTTAGATTTGACATTAACTGCAATAAGAAAAAGGGAGAATACAAATACAGGAACTTGATTTGACAAGTTGATTCGCTGAGACTAATTCCGTTACGAAAATTATGTGGAGTAGTTAATTGGCATGGAAAGAGGTGGCCAACTTATGATAGACTTCATATATTGAATGTCTGACAAACCAAAAATGATTAATGAGCCTTCATATATATTACAAATCTTAAGCCTGCATATTAGAAGTTAAGTAAACCAATATGAGTGGGGCATACTCATATTGTATTAACTAAAATGAAAAGATTCGTAAATCCTTAACCTTGAGATTTGGATATTATAATAAATAACTTGAACGCATTAAAGTATATTTAAAAAAAAAAATTTGTTTTACATTCGAATACTGTAAACTAACAAGTTTGATAAACCATTTTGATGATATCAGACAATTGGTTTCAAATGTTGTATAGGCTCTAAACAGTAACACGAATTTTACAAATCATTACTTATCTTTTATAAGTTGACAGTCTGAACACTAGAACTGGCAAAATGTTTAAAGAAACCCATTACATAAGGCTTCTATTAGCCTAAAATTGGTACAAACAATTCTAAAATGCATTGACGTTACAATGATCACTGATGAGAAATCCTGTTAAACCATTAAACACTTCCACTCTCGTGTTGATCTGGAATATGTTGGAGCATCTGTTAGCCACAAGCCAGGTCCATAAAGTCACCATCAAAGGATTGAGAATATTGCCTCTTGTCCTGTACAGTTTACTTATTCTTCACAGCTGTAAGCAATATAGATGTAGCATTGCTCCTGTTAAGATACTTAGAGGTAGCTGTGAGTGCAGATGAGGTTATATTGGTATATTTTCAAACAAAAAATAGTTTACTCAGTCAAAATGTATTTGCGTAAGTGGTTAAATGCATAATCTTATTACAAAGTGTTTATGTTTAACGATTCGGTATCTAGTGACAGGTAAAATAATTATCTATGTACACGATATTTTCTAAATCTATCATGCAGCCGCAATACCCTACATTTTGTAACCTTACAAAAGCTTCCAAATCTCAAACTCCATGAATAAGGTAAGTTTTCATACCCATTCACAATCTTATTATTGATCGAATGAAAACATCTGATGTGTTGCAATCAATGGTCTGTTCCCTTAGAATATTAAACCGTTGGTGATGTAATTTATCAATGCGTTATTGAGTGGGATGCAGGGGTATTAGGAAGCTTTTATTTTTATTGACAGGGATCAACTATGTAGGGTAAGACTAAATAAGATAAACTCATATCACAATGGCTAAAGACAAAGACAAGTATTCATTTAAACAATATTAAAATCATCATTAAATATCAGATACAATCTACAAAACATTTAAAAATAATAGATTTAAAAAAAAATTTATCATTTGACTCATCTTGATTATTATAAGGATTCATACCATATGTTTTCATCCCTTGTTGCATCAAGTATTCTGAATTTTCGACTTTTCGACTACGACTACTATGAACTTTTCCCCTAATAGGCTGCACAGTCCTTTTTAACGAACACGATACTCCTTTACCATTCTAAGCTAACCTTTTCCTGTAGCTACTTTTACAGCAGCGCATGTCACGAAAACAAAAAAATAAGTAGGTATACTAATTCATCATCGATTCACTACAAACTTCCAAACGGCCGGATTAAAAGATCTGTCAAACGGGACCATGAATCTTTCTTCGGCAAATGTAGACACCAGGAAATAGGTGTTGATATTGATGGACTTGTAAGGTGATATCTGGTGAAATTACCAATGCAACAGTTTCGATTTTGTCATAGGTCAAACAATATCAGCAATCTATCAAGCAAAATGCTTAAACGATATAAATGCTCTTTAAATGTTAAACAAAGTTTAAGTACCTAAAATGTTACTGAATAGAATTTCAAATAGTTTATACAACAATTGTCAAAATATCATTAGTCTGCATCATTTGATTGTGTGTAAATTTGTCAAAACTTGCCTGATGTCTTATTCTTGTAAAGAGTACATTTTAAAAGTAATTAATTACGAGGTCATTATTTATGTAAATGATTTGACATTTTATATTTTTCGAACAACAAATAAAGAAATATTTATATTATCAATAAGTAGAAACATGTTAATGAGGACAACAATAATTCTACCATAAATGTAAAAAATCAACTATGGGCATAGCCTAAGACTAAATAGGATAAACTCATATCACAATGGCTATCGACAAAGACTAGCATTCTAAGCTGACCTTTTTCCTGTAGCTACTTTTACAGCAGCGCATGTCACGAAAACAAAAAAAACAAGTAGCTTAACTAATTCATCATCGATTCACTACAAACTTCCAAACGACCGGATTAAAAGATTAAAAGGGACCGTTAATCTTTCTTCGGCAAATGTAGACACCAGGAAATAGGTGTTGATGTGTGACGTCACCAAGATGGCGGGTGTGTTTTGAAATCTGTCAGATCCCTTACACTGAATTTGCAAATACTTGATCGTAAACACTGTGATTGATCCTAAAATGGGTGACAAGAAGAAAGGCAAGTCTGAAGACCAGTCTGCAAAGAGAAAGAAGCTACCTGAGACTCCTGAGAGTTCTTTGAGTTCAGTCACCTCACAAGTTACTGACATCGGAGCTGCCGTGAGAGAGGCCATGTTGTCCGTGTATGGTCCACCACAACATTTCAGTTCGCCTCTGCCCCAGCACAACACAGGTCAGTACGCCTTTGCTCAACAACAACAAGTGACTGATCCGAACACTTTGAACGTTCTCAGTGAGATTAACCACAAACTATCTAAGTTAGACTCGATCGAAAAGTCTGTGTCGGATATTCAGAATAAGGTGGCTAATCTTGAAATCAAAGTGCATGAGCTTGACTCACTTAGAGGGAAGGTTAACTCCATCGAAGCTAGCCTAGACTTTACAAATAAAGCTGTTGATGATTGGGTAAAGGAGAAAGACGTGATTAGATCAGACATTGAAAGTACGAAAAGGCAGTTGTGTGATCTCCCAGGAGAATTAGCTTACCTACGAGAGGAAAACATGCAGATTAAAGAGTACGTTCTAGATCAAAGGTGTCGTTCCATGAGGGACAACCTCATTTTCACAGATATCCCTGAATCAGAATCAGACACTGTGAACACTGAGCATATATTGAGAAAGTTTATCAAGGAGGATCTAAAAGTTATTAATGATGCTATTGACTTTAAGAGAATCCACAGGATTGGGCAGAGAAGACAGGGGAGCACAAGACCGAGGTCCATCATAGCCAAGTTTAACATCACCTCGGAGAGGGATACAGTGAAGAGAGCTGGGAGAGAACTAAAGGGGAGAAAGGAGAGAATATTGGAGCAGTTCCCTGACGAAATCAGTGACTACAGAAGAGATGTGCTGTTTCCTCTACAGAGAGAGGCCAGGAGTGATGGACACAGGGCTCACATTGTTGTGGACAGGTTGTATGTAGATAACATTCTCTCATCTGTGCCCCCACCCCCTCCCTACAGAGTCCCCCGGACAGGAGTCTACACCAGACCCAGGCTGTCAGCACCACACCATCAGAGATAGGGGTGTCCAGGTGGTTATGAGTTTGCTACTCATGCAGTATGTAACCATGACTCTCACTTTGACTCTGACCATTTAAGATGTCAACTTGATAGTAAACAAAGTAACCCAAAATCAAAATTTAACAAATCTAACTCTTTTAACTTCCTACCCAACTGTATCGATGACCATGGTCATGTAAATCAGGTAAAATCCAGGGAGAAACCAGATCTATCTCTGTCTAACACAAATGTAAACAATGCATGTCCTTTAATCAGTTCAGTTGATAAAGCCATTGAAGGCCAAGGATGTACATCCATGCCCAATACCATTGAATACGCTAATTGTATCTCAGAATTAACGACTAAAAACTCTCTCACTTCAGATGTTCCTAATGGTATTTTGTATTCCAATGAAATATGTGAAAACCTTAGTATTGACAATTTTGACAGTAATGTGCTTTGTGAAGATGTCATTGACACTGTGGTAAATGCTACTGGTGATGATGTTGATTATGTTGATGTTGATGATGATGATGATGATGATGATGATGATGGTAATGATAATGATGATGTTAATGATGATGATAAAATTACTTTTTTAAGTTTGAACGTATGTGGACTACGAAAAAAAACACATTATCCGGATTTTGTTGAACTATTGGAACATTATGATATCATAGGTCTTCAGGAAACAAAAACTGATAACTTAGATGACATTGAAATAGATGGTTTTAAGGTATACTTAAAACATAGGACCCTTTGCTCAAGAAAGTCGGGAGGTATTGGGATTGCTTTTAAGACACGGTTAGAGAAATATATTACTATTTTGGACGACGAAAATAGTAATGACTACATTTTATGGATACGGATCTCAGAAGCTTTACTAAATATTGATCAAGATATGTATATGGGCATTGTGTATATACCACCTGAGGGATCCAAATACGTTAACGACGATGCTTTTGTGGATTTAGAACATTCAATTTTGCATTATTTTTCCATTAGTAACTATGTAAAACTTGTTGGAGACTTTAATGCGAGAACAAAGAACTTAAGTGATTATGTAGTCATAGATGAACATATTGTTGAGCAGTTTGACCTAGACGTCGACAATATGACTCACGAAGTTAATCCTGAGATCATTCTAGATTCCCTTGATGTACCCCATATCAGAACATCACAAGATAAAAACAGTACAAATAATTTTGGTAATAAACTTTTAGAACTATGTAAGAGTCTGAATATGTTTATATGTAATGGAAGATTCGGACGGGATAAACACGTCGGTAAAACAACATGTAAAAATAAATCAGTAGTCGACTATTTGATATCGTCATCGATGTCTTTACCGCTTTTAAGACAATTTGAAATACTTGAATTCTCACCTTTATATTCCGATGTTCACTGTCCTGTCACGTTTACGCTGTCGGCCGTAACTACTAATCCAATGACGAATGAACAAAGTCAGTATACTTCGGAACACGCACATAACGACACACTCTCCACTAGACCAAAGCGTTATGATACTAGCAAATCCATTGAGTTCTGTAATAACTTAGACTTTGTTAAACTTACTCATCTTAACCAACAGGTATACTCTGACAATGTAACCTGTGATGAAATCAACAACCTTGCTTCAGGTATTGCACACGTGCTCGTGCAGGCTGCTCGTGATACATTCGGAGTTCGAAGTCGGCGTGGTTACAAACAAACGCAGAAGAAGCAGAATAAACCATGGTTTAATTATGAATGCAAAATAATGAGAAAAAAATTCCATAAAGCTAAGAAAAAGTACAATAGATTCAAAACGCATTCAAACCGAATTAACTTGCAATTAACATCAAAATCATATAAGCTATGTTTGAATAGACATATGAAATTATATGAAAGGAATATGAGGACAAAATTTAGGGATAACATGAAATATTCGCCTAAAGAGTACTGGAAGCTGTTGAATGATGGTAAAAAGACATCCGGTGTACATCCCGACCTTGATACATTTTACACTTTTTATAAGTCTATTAATGAAAATTACTGTACCGAACAAATTGACGAAGATCAACAACTTAATGATGATTCGTTTGATTATGAAATGCTGAATGATAATATAACAGAGAATGAAATTATAGCTGCAGTCAATAATTTAAAACGCAATAAATCATCCGGTGTAGATCTTGTTGAAAACGACTTTATGATTGATGCCTTACAATATCTTCTTCCCTTGTTACTTAAACTTTTTAATCTGATTTTAAATTCTGGCTCTGTCCCAGAAAGTTGGCTTAAAGGAATGATAAAACCCATTTATAAAGGCAAAGGAGACCTCAAGGATCCGAACTCTTACCGCCCTATTACAATACTGTCCTGTTTTGGAAAGTTGTTCACCTCTATTCTCAATAACAGATTAACCGTTTTTCTAAATAAAAACGACATTTTAAGTCCTGCCCAGGCAGGTTTTAGGAAAGGCTTTTCGGTATCTGATAACCTCTTTGTATTACATGTACTTACAGAAATGTTGAAAATAAGTAAGAAGAAGTTATACTGCGTCTTTATTGACTTTACAAAAGCTTTCGATTCAGTTTGGCGAATTGGACTGTGGCACAAGATGGTTAGAAACGGGATTCACGGAAAATTTCTACAGTTAGTTAAGAATATGTATAAAGACATCAAGTCTGCAGTCATGCTTGATAATAAAATATCCGAGACATTCCAATGTCATTCTGGTGTTAGACAAGGAGAAAATTTGTCCCCACTCTTGTTTTCTATATTCATAAATGACATCGAACGAGTATTGCAAGAAAACAACTGTATGGGTGTTAGCATCGAAGGCAGTGAGGATATAGATACATTGACCATGTTGAAATTGATAATCTTATTATATGCTGATGATGCTGTTCTCTTCAGTGATAGTCCGGTTGAATTACAAAAATCACTAGATACATTTCAACAATATTGTTCCACGTGGAAACTGCAAGTAAACCTAAAAAAAACGAAAGTGGTGATCTTTGGTAGCGGTCCTGCGAGTAAATCCAAAAACACATTCACTTATAAAAATCAAATTATTGAAATTGTTGACATGTACAATTACCTAGGTATTAAACTTCATAGAAATGGTAGATATGTTAATACAATCAAATCCCTTGTCGAGAATGCAACAAAAGCTATGTATTCTCTACTTAAAAAAGCTCGAAATATAAATTTACCACTGGATTGTGTCCTTTCAGCTTTTGACACTATGATCGTACCAATCATGACTTATGGATCTGAAATTTGGGGATTTGAAAACCTAATACTAGTTGAAAGATTACACCTAAAATTCTTGAAACTTATTTCATCCCTACGGAACACCACGCCAAACTTTGCTCTCTACGGTGAATTCGGTAGAGAACCTATATATATCAAAATATATAAACGAGTCATAAGCTTTTGGCATAAGATTGCTACCTACACCAGTATTGGGAAAGTGTCTTGCATACTGTTTAATCATATTCATGTTAATGCACCAAAAATGCTAGGTAAACTGAAGTGGTTTTCCTTTGTCAAAAAAATATTATCAGATTGTGGCTTAAGTGAAATATACGATAATCCTGCTCTCTGTTCAACCATGTGGCTCGCCTCAACAGTAGAACGGATACTAAAGGACCAAAATTTACAAAACTGGAGGAGTTCTATTGATCAAAGTTCAAAGGGATTTTACTATAAATATTACAAAGAAGATTTATCTTTTGAGCCCTATCTTTTAATGTCTAGAGCAATATATCAACCTATCCTCAAATTTAGAACTATAAATCATTACCTACCTGTTGAGACTGGCCGGTGGACAAATACACCTAGAATTGAACGTTTATGTAAATTATGTAACTCACCCGCTGTTGGTGATGAGTTTCACTACCTCTTCAGGTGCCAAGCTCTTCACCAGGAGCGGCAGCTGTATACACCTCAATATGTCAATACTTGGCCTAATTTGTATACACTTAAAAAACTATTATGTCCAAAAAGTGCCAAAAATATTAAGAACTTGTCAAAATTTATTTCCTATATTAACAAATATACTGACGCTTGTTTACATAAATAATATTGTATAACTTTGAAATGTCATCTATGTGTGTATATTTATACATATTGGTATATATTACTGTAACATATGTGTACACGATACAATGTTTATACCTTATATTGTATATTGAATACTGTTACATATTTGTACTTTTGAATGCCATCTTGGTGTATGTATTTATGTATATAATTATGATCTTTATGCTCATGTACCACCGTTGGTGGATATTGAGAAATAAAAACCTTGAACCTTGAACCTTGATATTGATGGATTTGTAAGGTGATATCAGGTGAAATTACCAATGCAACACTTTCGATTTTGTCATAGGTCAAACAATATTAGCAATTTATCATATACTTGCTTATAAATACAGAAATTTTGAATGCACGATACACCCTTCGTCAAGCACCCTGTAACAGCCCGCAGGGCAGATAACCTGTATCAGCCCGTCGTCAAGGGCAAAAACCTGTATCAGCCCGTCGTCAAGGGACTTGAACGTGGAACCCTAGGCAACGAATGCAAAAAATAGATCTAAGTCGCGAGGAATTTAGAGTTGTCTCCCTTTGTACAGCTGACGTTAGACAGTGTCCGACATCGCGAAAACGCTGCAGTCACTTGCGGATAGGATTTGCCAGTTTGATTATTACTTTGATACAACCTTTCTTTCCAGTTTGAAAATTCAACCACAGATTAAATTAACTCAAAAGTCACAAGAGGCGTAGGCTCGGGGGCTGAATGTTTATTGGTATTGTGTTAGTTATCCAAACGGATAAAATCAGCCACATGATAATGTTTTGAAATAAGTTTTAAAAAGTTACAATTGTTTTTGTAGTTTGTTTGGTAAGTATATATGATAAAAATTGTATGATATAGGTATTTTCATATCACATTCGGTATCAGCCCTCGACCAATATCAGCCCTCGAGCTAAAGCTCTCGGGTTGATATTGGGGTCTCGGGCTGATACCGAATGTGATATGAAAATACCCATATAATACTATCTAATTATCAAGAAAAGTGCTTAAACGATATAAATGCTCTTAAAATGTTAAACACTTAATCTTTTCCTACCCGACTTAGCAACTCAAATATTGAAAGGTTTAGTTGTTGCTGGTCTTTAAGGCTCATGATTGTTTCAAATGAATTCTATTTTCAAACGTTCATTTTCCCCCTCTACAAAATTGTCAAAATATCTTAGGCATGCATTATTTGATTTTTTTAAATCTGCAAACACGTGTTTGATGATTGGTTTCATTGTCGAATCACAATTTGCCAGCTCATCAATTTATATAATAGACTTGACATTTGATAACTTGCTAATTACAATTAAAGAAAAATATATGAAAATTATAAACAACTTTGAAAACATCAGTGATGAACTTAATACAAGAAAAAAATACTACAATGTTCTATCAAAAGTGAGCATTTATTTCTGCTTACTCCAGGAAAGTAAAATTGTATTAATATTAGTTCATTAAAATGCGAAACCTTGATTTATTTATAATCCAATCCCTCTGCGAATGTCAATGCCTTAAAGAGAAGCAATTCTTTGTTTATTGATTTTAAGCAAAACAAAGTGATATGTTTTGAACGGAAAGACGTTTTACAGATTCAGAAATAAAGTCATATCAAAGATGAGCAATATTGAGTTCAGAATTACTTTTAAATACTGTATTGATGGCTGATTGAAAAACAGATATTTTAAACTAAAGACCGAACCAATTAAAAAGTACCACACAATATAATCTGCTAAGCCCTTTTTGCTCATTTTGTTTTTGTTTATGGGTTATCTTTATAAATAACTAATCAAAGGGAGACAGATAATATTATGGTAACAACAACGGTTTATTTCTTTGTGGTGTTTGCCTTCAATTACTTTGCAATATGTCAAAAATATATATACAGTTTGTCAGTTAAAAAACACTTAAGCTGTCCGAATAAAACCTATTTAAATTACAAATATGCCTAAGACCTATCTTATAACTACTTATAATCGTCATGGGTATTGCAATCTATTCAATCTTACATGCACTACACAGCATTGTTGTATTTAAAACGGTATATTTAGGAATATTCATTTTCACCGAGTTTCCATCAGTCTTTTAATAAGGATAAATGGGTCAGCTAAAGCATATAAACATTTACAAGAATAGTTTATTTTGCAATCGAAACACTTTTTTACAGTACAGAACAATCTTCACTATCCTAGAGATTATCTTGCCAACATTGCAATTAGTTACTCTATTAACTTAAATTTAGAAGCTTTCGTATCGAATAAAGCACAATTATGCACCAAGATAATTGAGGTCTAAACGCTCTTAACTAAGGCTGAATATAGCTGGCCACAAAAAACATCATTGCGTTATAATGATGTTCACACTTGGTTCTTTCAATTCTCTACGGACCAATTTAAAATAAGTACATTTACTTAAGGAGCTAAGCTTTTCTATCTGTTGGTTATAGCCCTTTGCAATAAAACCCACAAATTGACTGTAAAAGATCTATTTTATTCTCCGTTTAATTTTCAGATGGCAAATACAAATAGTTGATTATATCTTGAAAATTATCAGTGTTCACAAATCAATCAAAAATTCACCATTTTCTCAATGATGGACTTATTCTTGCAAAATTAAACCACGTTTTGACATGTGGGAAAATTATCAAACATTTTCAATAGAAGACAATATAGAAGTAATAGATGTTCAATTTTACGACTTCTTAACAGATTTACATATCTAACAAATTGTGCTTGATATGGATATTGTCTATGTCGAAAAACGTTCATTGACAACAGTTGTCCAGTTAGTCTATACATATAGTTATTCGAAAATGTCCAAACTCTTGATTCTATATTAGGCTGTTGATTATTTCAGGAACTAGAGTGTTAAACGAAAGTACTTATCACTACCAGTATTTAAGTTTTATTGATACTGGTTTATATGTGAAGCGATGAATGAGTTGCTGACAGTAGGTTATGGTTATTCCAAAACTTGCAAATAATTTCTTGTGGAAATGAAAATATTATCTTAAAGCTACTGAAGCACCTACATTTACTATAATTAAAAATTTGCTAACAGCTTATTCAAATAAAACTAAAAATGATGATTAAACATCTAATGAGTCAATCCACTGAATTATACGCTTGATGAGCTGCACACATACTGAACTGTTGTATGGGCTAACATGATTCTCTTTTCCCTCTCAACTCATGTCGGCGGATGAAACTAAAGCTATAAATCAAATATATATATCACTATTGAAAAGAGCACGCAATATCCATTTACCATTGGACTGTCTATTAAAAGCTTTTGATGTAATGATTGTACCAATACTACTTTACGGGTGCGAAGTTTGGGGGTGTGACAACTTAACTTCTATTGAAAAGATTCATATTAAGTTTCTTAAACTAGCAACTGGACTTAGAAATTCCAATCCAAGTTATATGTTACATGGAGAACTTGGTCGTGTGCCACTAAATATTGTTGTATGTAAGAGAATTATTAGCTATTGGCACAAACTAGAATTAACAACGTTGGTTGTGAAAATGTCTAAACTTATTTACTTACTTTGTAAAACTGATACTGTTTGCTCAAACTGGTTGGATTATGTACAAAAGACACTCAATAACTGTGGGCTAGGTTACGTTTTCAATAATCCTTTATGTATTAGCACAGTTCACCTTGTCACACTGATTGAACGAATAATGAAAGATCAATTTATTCAAAGTTGGCAAGTTTGTGTGCGTAACAGCCCTAAGCTTTTTATTACAAATAGCTGAAAGAATACCCGTCATTTGAAAAATATCTTTTGTTTCCTAAATCTGTTGCTTATCAAATATTACGATTCATAATCATAATTTACCTATTGAATCCGGGAGATGGATTCATATCCCAAGAAAAAACCGAACCTGCCAACTTTGTAAAAGCCCAGCGATTGCTGATGAATTTCATTACATTTTTAGACGTGAAGCCTTCGCTGTGGAACGAAGCAAATATATCCCTGATAAACTTAATAAGTACCCAAATCTATACACCTACAAGTCATTATTTTCATCACAAAAATTATCCATACTGAAGAATCTCTCAAGATTTATAACTGTCATTGATAAAAAACTTAAGAATTTGTAACAAAATTGACCTTCACCTTTGCTTATATTTATGTTTTTGCATGTAAATATGTATATCATTTCTCTTCTACCACCGATGGTGGCTGAATGAGAATAAAGAAATTGAATTGAATTGGAAATTCATTATGGGGTCGTGGTGTGTTTATACGAAGGCTCTAATGTCGCTAACAGTCAAGCGGACTCTCGATTGTCACAAGATGCCGGAACAGAGAAAATTGAACTACTCAAACAGATTATTCATTTGATATAAAATCCAAGTTGTCATATCATCGTAGCAAAACCATTCAAGTTTTATTGCTTAAGTTATATTATAATGACTAACAAACATATGTATGTCTAAGTTTAAATACCCGAAACATCAACATTATTTTGTTCATCGTATTTGCTAAATGAATCTATTCAAAACATCAGAATTTTAAACAACGAAAGGAAACCTTGTCCTCTGATATACTAGATATTCTACGCAATGGAAGGATAAATTTATGTCCGTGTTATAGTTTAATGTTCATAAACTGGAACACTGGTGTGTAGAGAGGAAAAAATGATTCATGTTATTCATATTCGGGGTTTGCTAGTTTTTTTTCTACAAAAACCCAAATTGCTAATGTGCTTTCTCGTTTATCCTTTTGCCTACAGATCAAAGGTTTGAATAGCGAAAAGGTTTAGAAAACTAAACTAAAAAACAGTAAATTGTCTAGATAATGCTTTAGTATAACAAGTTAATTATCATTGTAGATAATCATTATATCATTGTTAAACAATAACGAGAAGCATCAACTGAATTAATGTTCTGAATTTATCAAGTAGCTGATGATGTTTCTTTTCCTAGGGAATATTCTTTGTTTTATGAAGCTAATAGTTTCTGCTGTTTATCGATCAATTAGAAACTTTGGCTTTCTCGAGGGTTGTTATTCGTAAATTATCCATGTGCAGATCATAAGGAAGATTTGTTAACGATGTGTGTGATCTTTTTTAATTTGAAGAAAATAAATTACGATATAAAAGTATGAATCATACCAAATATGTCAACTTGAATTTAATAACTAGATTTTTTAATGTAATCACTGTCAAGATTGATTGTTATTTGAAATTCCCCAATTTGTTTTTGAATTATTAGGATCATACCCGCTAGGGCAAAAGCTTATATATATGAGGCCCTAAAATTGTTTCAATAAATAGTCCGTTTGGTTTTTACTTTAATTTGTGATAATTTGTAATTAAAAAAAGTGTAAGATCTAATGTTTTTATATTTATTTCCTTTTGTACGATTCGTTATCCGAAAATTAAAACATTTCCAGCTTTTTACGTATCTGTCACATAATTAAATTAGTTTTCCAAATATCATATTCAATATGAATAAAAATTATTCAAATACTAAGTAATGTGGTTTGCGGTGATTATTTTTGCAATTTAAATAATGGGAGGCTTCAAATATATAAGCTTCCCATAGACAAGAACATTTCCTGCCACGTCTAAAGATGTAAGCAGATAAAAGTTCAGTTTTAAGATTCTTAGGAATACAATTCTAATGAATTATATTCCAACGATTATCTATAGTGCAGTAATTTTGATGATATTATGTCATTTCATGTGTTTAAATCGGTGTCATTTTATGGAATTTCAACGGAAAATGAAAGTTCGTGTTTTTATTGCTAATGAAAAATTTGATGGCGGCATTACAGTGTATTATGCGTCAACCCGACTCGTGTGTTGTTCACGCAAACGCAACTTTTGGAAAACCCAGCTGCTAAATATAGGATTTTGCGTAGCGCGCGCTCCGGGACAATAACATTGTCTTTTTGCACTAAATAGAGATACTTCCCATGTTCCCAAAACAGTTTTAATAGTATCAGCGTATAGGGGAAAGATGTTCCCCCATTTTTGTCAACTTTTGAAATGCAAATTGGCAATAGCAGAAATGCTTCATATACAAGGCTACATTCTTATTGAAACCTAGGTGGATATATCAAGACTCGCTGACGTCAGTGCACTACAATGACCCAACAACTTCTAGCGCATTTATCTTCCGTTACGTCTTGCATCATTAACACCAGACAATAGAAGCTCTCGTGATTAATATGCTTCAGATCTGTTAAAAAATTAAATGATATTTTTTGTAAACAAAAGAAAAGTTTAATTATTATTTTGTTAAAGTTAACGATTGTGTTTTTAATTAAAAAGAAAAGCTTCCTGTAAGTAAGTTCATAATTCGTATTCAAAAAGTAATATTCATTAAACTTAATCAAATAGAAAATGTGATGAATAATGCCAACAAGTCAAATGATCTTCAAGCAAAGATACATAAGCAACACATATGTACGGTTATATATGTATTCTATTCCTTCACTCCCGTGGTAGAGTTTCTACTATACCATCTAAAAAGGCATGAAATGTATGCAGAATGAGGATACCATATATCATGTTATGACAGGAATGCCATAACTCAGTAAACAGTATCTTTATTTAGTAACTGTTCCAACGGGTAAACTGGCTTTTACAGTTCCAAAGGATTATTAAGTAAGGCATGGTCATTAATGTTTTAACAGGGATGTTCAACTTGTACTGAAGTTAGCCGAATGTTAACATTTAGAAAGCGGTCCAATATGTCAATGTCAATCTCTGAACTTCGACCTGGAGATATTGGAATTATGAAATATAATTAATATGAAACATACTATCAATTCAAATACATCAATTCTGATTTTGAACATAAATCTTCATTTCAGTTACGTTTGATAACCAATATAGGGGCCAGACCAATAAATGTGCCCCAGAATGCTTAGTAACTTTGTTTTGAATATCATGTTTTGATATGTGGAAAAATGATTATCAAGACAGATTCAACAATATCAAATAATTTCCTTATGTCCAACAATGCAAGGCGCATTGAAAAGAAAAGCTATGGAAGTCAATAGGAAGTTACACTGAAATTGTGAAATCATGATTTTGCAAACAGCTAATGTAACCAATGCATTCCAAAGTGATGTAATATTATTTACTGCCAGTTTGAAATAACACGTTATTACTGTTTATTACTCGTACATTTATAGTTTAGTTAGGTGTAGTGGAATGATATAACTGGAAGAAACAACCGTGGATAAATAAATATTCAACTTCCTCGTCACACAGAGTGCAACATGTAACATTATGTTATGGAAGCCCTGACAACTTCCTTTACACGTCTAAATTGCTTGTATAAATTGTAATTTGGAAATTTCCCTCAAAAGTAGAGGAAGTGCCTTTGGCTACTGGAAAGATTCGTTGTTAGTTTACTTAGAAGTACATGTAAAGGAATGATACCACCTAATGGTGTTGTTACAACTGTGGATACATAAACATACACCATTCACTGTACATGTAAGAAACGTTATGTAGAGTACGGATTGAAAGATGTTCATATACATAAATAATGTTGCTTTAACGAGTGTTTGTATGAAATATACACATTGGCTCGCTGTGGAAATAAATGTGGAGGTGCATGGGATAACAAAATCAACTGGTCCCTGGATCTTCCATATATAAGCCTCACTGTGACCTTGAAAATAATGTGAAGGTCACCAAAATCGACTGGCCCGGCGCCTTCCCAATAAGATGCATTGTGTAAGTTATGAAGAGAATTCAGTGAATGGTTCTTGAGATATCCCGCTGACAAGCCTAAAATGCAGGTTTGAATGCTGAAATTTTCAAAGTCTCACTGTGACCTTGAAAATAATGTGAAGGTCACCAAAATCGACTGGGCCCGTCGCCTTCCCAATAAGATGTATTGTGTAAGTTATGAAGAGAATTCAGTGAATGGTTCTTGAGATATCCCGCTGACAAGCCTAAAATGCAGGTTTCAATGCTGAAATTTTCAAAGCCTCATTGTGACCTTGAAAATAAGGTGAAGGTCACAAAAATCGATTGGGCCCGGCGCCTTCCCAATAAGATGTATTGTGTAAATTGTGAAGATAATCCAGTTAATGGTTCTTGAGATATCCCGCTGACAAGCCTAAAATGCATGTTTCAATGCAAAAATGTCAAAGTCTCGTAATGACCTTGAAATGGAGGTCAAGGTCATAAACCTCTAGAGTGACCTTGCTCTCATGGTGATGAAGCTATATACACAAAATGAAAAGAATCAGGTCAATAGTTTTTGAGTTATTCAATTTCATCCGTCAGGACGTACGTATGTACGTAGGTACGGACGGACGCTGCTCAATACTATATCCCAAGCTTTGGGATAAAAAAACTTACTGTTGAAGATTCTATTTATAATAATCTTTCTAACAGGAATCAAACAAAAACAGGCAAACGTGTAATTTTCTCCATTCGTCTGTTTTTATTTCACAGTAAGATAACCATGAAAATAAAACAGACATTAAACTGCTGTAATTGAAAACCTTATCGAAAAGAGAAAATTATCTGCAAGTCATTGCACCTTATTCTTTAGCTATTATTTACTAATTACCGTTGTTAAGGATGTATGATTAAAATGATTAAAGAAATATGATTGATGAAGAGGAACTAACCTATTAACTTTGTAATAAACTAACATTGATTAACTGAAGAATGATTGCCGTTACATTAGTTTAATGTTGCATTATTTGAGAAATTTTGCAAAGATAAAAAAGGAGATATTTAAGAGAGATTTTGTGAGATATTTTGTCTTGAAACTGAAGTAAAGTATAGTATAGTATAGTATAATAAAGTATAGTAAAGTATAGAATATAAAGGACGGTATAGTATAGTATATCAAGGACGGTATGGTTTAGTATATATTTACAATCTTACCCGTGTAGCAAAGCAAAAGATGTCAATAAGATTTAGGCTTGTAACTTCTCCCTTGAACTACATACTTTAAATTGTTCTTATTGCATCATGTTAAAAGATACTTCAATGATTTCCGTATTTTTTCTATCAGAACAAAACATACCATTCAGCCATTCAATATGTTCATAAGAATTGAGATTTAAGTTAGTCAAAATGATGAATATTATAGAGAATTTGAAATTAAGTTAGACATTGAATCATGATACCACATATTTGAAAATTACTTTTAGTTGACGTCTTTTATACTTTAATGATTGCATGACTCAATTTTGAAATTTGACTTCATGGAATAGCATTCGTTTTTTAGGGTGGTTTTACAATTCGAATAGATTTATTCTTTGCTTCAGTGATGTAATTGTCAAAGACAGTTTAACGAACGAAAACACAAACTTTCTCCCAGTTGACTTCTTTCCTTTCCTTAGACGTTGACATGCTCATTAAGTGTGACATGAGATGTTAATCCAGGTTGATTTTCATTGCTCTTCATCTCTCTTTGCTACAAAACATAGCAAAGGGGTCGGTATGTCAATTTTCATCAGTCACTTTACCTCTTTCATGAATATGTCAGAACCGTTGTATTCATATCTGTATCATGTCATCAGCAATTCTACAAGTAATGCAAAAAAATAGACGCTTGAGAATAATGTACGACATTCAATAATGTTATTGTCAACGGTGATATTATGGAATCTCAAATAGTAAGGATTCTTTTCTGAATATAAGAAATCTTTGACTTCGGACGAATTATTAAGAACTCAATCCTTCCAATATCAAGTTTAAGACGACATCCATTCTTTTATTTCAGTGTGGAGGAGTTATAAATTTGGTGTATTGGTGTTGCCTATCGACATGTTCGTCAGAAATTCCACGAAAAATATTGTTTTCTGAATATAAGAAATCTTGGATTTCGGATGAATTAGTAAGAACTCAATCCTTCCAATATCAAGTTTCAGACGACATCCATTCTTGTATTTTAGTGTATAGGAGTTATAAGTTTGGTTATTGGTGTATTGGTGTTGCTTCTCGACATGTTCGTCAGAAATCCGAATAAAAGCCTTCGTAAAACAACGTTATCAACATAGTTCCAAGATCACTGTAAACACAATGATGTAACAGTTTGTTGTATGATGTTTTCCCTTGTTTGATAACTCGCTGGGATTTCTCTGGCAGATATGATGAGTACCATACCAAAGCAGTACCCCTGATACCATAAATTGTCTGCATTCTTTTCAGTAATATATCATGGTAAAAAGTGTCAAATGCAGCTAAATGATCTAAAAGCACAAATGAAAAAAATCTGTCCCTTATCGGCTTCTGAGAT
Source organism: Steromphala cineraria (assembly GCA_916613615.1). Classification (NCBI taxonomy): domain Eukaryota; kingdom Metazoa; phylum Mollusca; class Gastropoda; order Trochida; family Trochidae; genus Steromphala; species Steromphala cineraria. Next base: position 70,259,154 of record OU744721.1, read on the forward strand.
GAAGTAGCAATGACATAAATCAACGCATATGTGTTATCGCGCATGGACTACTGTAATGGACTCTGTATGGTCTACCATCCAACTGCATCCTATCCCTGCAGAGAGTCTAGAACTGTGCCGCTCACTTAGTGTCTGGAACCAAGCGACATGACCACATCTCACCTATACTGCAGAAATTATATTGGCTTCCTGTAAAATATAGAATTCAGTTCAAACTCTTGCTCCTAGTGTTTAAATGTCTAAAAATGAACAAGCTCCAGAATATTTACAAGCCCTGATTCAAATCTATCAACCTGCACAATGCCTGAGATCTTCCGACAGTAACCTCCTTAAAGTTCCTTCATCCAGAACTCAAACATTTGGTGATTGTGCATTTCAAGTCGCCGGCCCTTCTCTATGGAATCCCCTTCCTTAAAACCTTAGAGACATAGAGGAACTTCCGAGATTTAAATCCGGACTTAAAAACAACTTATGTCAGTATTGCATTTGATTGACTACCTGACATTTTCATGTTTTCATCACAGTGCTTCAGGTCAGTTTTCTGGTTTTAGCGCAATTTAAGTATTTTTATGTATGTATGTATGTATGTATGTTATTGGTTATTTTCACATGAGCTGTTTCAGTGAGCGGTAAGCAGCCTGACGTTATTCTCTAAGGTTGTTTCTCACCAGTTGATCTCAAAAGCCCTTATGCAATCGATTGAAACTTTCTGTCAAGGTATACTTCTTGGATGATATACGCTCACATAACCTACTTATACTTTTTATTTCTGCCAGTCAATTAAAAGCCGATTTTCACGCTCAAAGTACCCATCTCAGCACAAATGGCTGCCAGAAGGTGGGGATTTGACAGAACTTCTATATCTTAACTCATTTAAGGTATCAACAGGAAAACCTCAATTCAATTTTTAAACTGGTATGATACAATTACATGTACATGTATGTACCAATGACTGATTCTTTCAATTCAATGATTTGTTGAACTCTAAGTCAACAGTTCCCGCTTAAAAAGAAGACATGATTGAGACGTTAAGGTCTATTGATGATCAGATGAAAATAATTTGATTATCCTTCTAACCCACTATCAGAACAAACAGAAGCAAGATATGTAGACCATGGACAGTTTGTTTTGCTAGATCAGCACAAAACACACTCTCGACTGATGTTATTCCTTGAGATGAAGAGATAAGCAATGATGAGAGATGCACCTGCCGAGCCAAGGGAAATGTTGATTTTGACGAAGGACTCCATGATGCAACACACACTACTGGACTCATGACAGTATCATGGTTTGGTATTTTTTGTGCTACGGAGACCCACGACAAAGGCCATGTTCCTGGAAGGGTCACCAAAGCTAGACATGTTGATCTGATACTGTCTACTCAATTTTGGATGGCAACATCCACGTTTTGAATAGCTGAACAATTAATGAATGAATGAGTTTATTCCGTAAAGAGGCCACAGGCCCGTTATACAGTGCATTTACAACAGTTTAAAGGGGCAGTAGCACGTTTTTAGGGGGAATAGAAGGTGATGTCAGGAAAATGAAAATTAATGGTTCCAATTGAAAGACAATGTATTTAAACTAAATGGAGCAGTAATAATTCAAATATTTAACGTAAAGTTTAGCCATGCGATTCCTTTTTCTTACAGAAAATGAATTAAAGGTGTTCACACAAAAATGGCGGCCTATGTATTTTATGTGAATCTTCATACTTTGTCCTCCGACTATGGATGATTGACTTGTTTAATGTCATTTTTTACACTGTCAAAATAATACATTTAACATTAACTTACAATTATCACTGAAAATTTTAAAATATAAAATTATCAAAAAACGTGCTACTGCCCCTTTAAAGGCAACAACAAAGCGCCCATTTGGACATATTAATTGAAATATAATACAAGTTTGTCTTGGCTTGATATTTCTAGAGTGGAATACCTTTCAGAAATAATTCACGTTTCTTAAAGGCTAAAAAGATATATTTAGCTAATTTGTTGATAATAGTATTATTTTGACACGACATGAGGCTACAAAATTTGTCGAAAGAAGGTTGTACACAGTAGTAAGTAGGTAAAATAGACCTTCTTAGATCATAGTAAAATGGACATATCAGGCAAAAGTGATATTCAGTTTCGATAACACGTACTACACAAAATGGACATAGTCTTAAATTTCTTTTTAAACCAATCTTTCTTCCCTCTTCGATCAACAAACTATGACTAGAACATCGAAAGGCACTGAGGGCACATTGGTATGCTCTAACAGAGATAGTAGATAAATATTTTTCAAAAACAATACATGGTTTTATTTGCGAATACACTTCAAGTTTGGAATACTTTTTTATGTTACAAAGCCACTCTTGTTGATCAACATCTAAACATCTTTGTCTAAAGCAAGCAATAAATTTACTTACATTTGATACATCTTGGTTGCACCACACATGTCCAAAACCATACGATGTTAAAAGCTTTTTTACACTGAATGCCCAACATTTAACTCCCTTGTTAGCTAATGATACCTGGTATGTATAAACATGTTGTAAAATCGGGTTTTCAGTCTGGACCCCATTCCACCCATTAGAATGGTTAATATCAGTTGTCTTACATGTAAACTTTTTTTAATGTAAGTCATGCTCATCATTCTTGACATGTTTATGATTATATGAAGTGTGTGTGTTGTTAGAAAGGAAAAGTACTTATTTAATAAGCAACACTGAAACCATTATTATCAATCTGGAACCTTCCTACAAATGCAAGTAAATCTGCTAATCTGTACCTTGTATACGATTTTTAAACATGTTTCTAAAGATGTTGCAAATTAGTTAGTTTTTTTCCATTTATTTTACCAAAATGGTTTAATCATAATGCATTTGTAGATAAATCTCTGTTGTCAAATTTGTAATATTTTACATATATACATCAAAAATAATCTCACAGAAAACTTTATTTCTATTTCCACAAGTAATATTAGTCTGCTCCGATATCATGTAAAGATTATAGTCCATTTTTTAAAGATGATTATACACAAAAATACATATGCATGTCACACTCACAATTGAGAAGTAGTCTTCCCAAAGTCAAAATTCATTATCACATTGGAACAAGCCTTATGAACTAAAATATAAAGTGTTGTAAATTTTCTGAATTATTAAGACATGAGCAGATATTGACAACATCAAACTTAAAAACAAAACCTTAGGCTTGCTGACTTACCCAACTATCAAAATGTATGTCAATTGCTAAAGGTTATGTGATGATACCACACGTTCACAAATATTTATAAAGTTTTATCAGATTACTGCAAACACACTAGGAATTAAGCAGAGAAACGAGACTTTATCTGAACCGCATTCAACAACAAGGAATTAACAACTTGAAGGCCTATTGCTGTTGAATGCAAACTTTGGTAAACACTCATTTCTGATTGACCAAGAAAACGCACTATGAGGGAGGTATAGAAACCTTCATGTTGTTGACTGTTTTGATTCTTTTCAGAATGGAACATGCCTCTGAAGCACCTTCTCATTGTCAATTCCACAACATTTCATGAATTCTTTATGGGCTTCAGCTAACCTAAAGATTTAATTATCATGAGTTACACTGACGTTTGAAAATTAAAAACAGCTTAAGGAATGAAGTTTGAAGTTTAAAATGTTATGTACATTTTAACAAAGGTAGGAAACACTTCGAGTTGAATTGCATAACAATCTTTCTGAAACTGTTGTTATATTTTGTAAACGATTATATAGCGAAAAAAAATTACATTTACCATTTTCAGTTTCACTAAGGACATTTATTGTTTTGTAATACCTAAATGCAATTTAATAAGCCACATGAACGCTTATCCAACAATTTTCAACTTCATGTCGGTTCATTTACAAAATTTTTGTTTTGATTATATAAGAATTACATTTGTCATGTTTGAATATTCGAATGGCTTATGGCAAGGTATTAGTGTCTGCCTTTATTCATTAGCTCTTGTTTTTGCCTTTTTGTTTATCCAAGAGTTCTGCATTTCATGAATTTAAATCGTAAAACGTGAATTACGTTTGGCCGCTTTTTTCGGCCACCCAGACCATTCTCATTAACTATTTTATTTTCGAGATTAAACCGTGGATTTTGTGACAAAATGGCACCTCATCAGGTACAAAACATTGATTATCTATCAATTCAATAAAATGCAATAATCTTATTATTCAAAGTGTTGGAAAATATTCTTTAATATTCCCTTAAAGTTTGTTAAGGAATGAGTCAGTGTTATTGGTGTTGTCGCTTGATGTGCCAAATGTTATTCGTTTACACCTCGTGAACTGGGATATTAGACTTCTGTCAATATCACCTTCAATTGATTGTTTCCCTAATTTCACCCCAAGTTCTCGATCAAGGGACCGTGTTGTTCATTTGTACTCCGGATATGTCAATACTTTCTCAACTCAGTGTTAGTAATTTGAGGTGCCAAGCAATTCGGTGTGTTTTCTTTATAACTTTCAATCCAAAAAGACCTTCAACCATACTTTTTATAAAGATGTACATCGACCAAAACTATGCCATAAAACGACTTATAATATTGGGCAGTTAATAAAGATGTTTTGGATACTTTAATATGTGGCATAATGATAATTCATTGTAGTATATCAAATTGAAGCATAATGAAATATCCAACATTTTAAAATTGGATTGAAGGAAATATGTACTGGCAATCGACAGAAGTTCCTAGAATAGCTACAGGAGATGGAAATTCTCTTTTATTTTATTGTCCATTGATTAATTTTAGAAGTCAAGTTATCCAGTAATATATTACAAAAAGTACATGTAATAAAAGTAAGGAAATAGTTGATAACTTCGGATATGCCTAAATATGAAAATGTGTCAATGTGTCATGAAAACACTCGAGTTACGGTTATGAAAGCTTAATATTTGATATTTACCGTTTAATACGAAAAAGTAAAACTACTAATTCAAAAACGTTATTCGGTGGGAACAATTCTGTCAGGAAAATGATCTGCCGTAGTTCATTGACATAGTAAGAGGCGGCCAACTTATTACAGACTTCAATTATTGTATGTCGGACAAAGTAAAAATGATTAATGACCCTTCATTTATATTACAAATCTTTAGCCAGCATATTAGAAGTTACGTAAACCAACATGCGGGAAATTACTTACTGAAAGTGAAATGAAAAGATTCGTAAATCCTTAACCATTAGACTGCTTTAAAATTATTAACTAAAACTTTAAACGAATTAAACTACATATAAAAGAACTCCTATTAGTTTTACATTTGAATACTGTATACTGTTTGTTGATATCAGACAATTGGTTTCAAATGTTGTAGGCTCTAAACAGTAACAAGAATTAGATAAATCATAACTTATCTTTTATAAATTCAGGGTTGACAGTCTGAACACAAGAACTGGCCAAATGTGTAAAGAAACCCATTACACAAGGCTTCCTAAATTTGGTACAAAAAATTCTAAAATGCATTGAGGTTACAATGATCACTGATGAGAAATCCTGTTAAACCATTAAACAGTTCCACTCTCGTGTTGATCTGGAATATGTTGGAGCATCTGTTAGCCACAAGCCAGGTCCATAAAGTCACCATCAAAGGATTGAGAATATTGCTACTTGTCGTGTACAATTTACTTATTCTTCACAGGTGTAAGCAATATAGATGTATCATTGCTCCTGTTAAGATACTTAGAGGTAGCTTGGAAGGTTTTCTGAATTCTGTGAGTGCATTTGAGGTCATATTGGTGTATCTCAAACACACAAAAATAATTCTGTTTACTCAGTCATAATGCATTTGAAGAAGTGATTAAAATGCATAATCTTATTACAATAAGTTAATGTTTAACGATTCGGTATCAAGTGACAGATTAAATAATTATCTATGTACGCAGCGATATTTTCTCAATCTATCATACAGCCGCAATACCATACATTTTGTAACCTTGACAAAAGGCTGCAAATATCAAACTCCAGGACTAAGGTAAGTTTTCATACCCATTCACAATCTTATTATTTATCGATTGAAAACATCTGATGTGTTGCTTTTTGCAATCAATGGTCTGTTCCCCTGGAATATTAAAACGTCGGCGATGTCATATATCAATGCGTTATTGATTAGGATGCAAGGGTATTAGGAAGTTTTTATTTTTATTGACAGGGATCAACTATGTAGGGTAAGACTAAATAAGATAAACTCATATCACAATGGCTAAAGACAAAGACAAGTATTCATTTAAACAATATTAAAATCCTCATTAAAGGGGCAGTAGCACGTTTTTAGGGGGAATATAAGGTGATGTCATGAAAATGAAAATTAATGGTTCCAATCGAAAGACAATGTATTTAAACTAAATGGAGCAGTAATAATTCAAATATATAACGTAAAGTTTAGTCATGCGATTCCTTTTTCGTACACAAAATGAATTAAAGGTGTTCACACAAAAATGGCCGCCAATGGATTTTATGTGAATCGTCATACTTTGTCCTCTGACTATGAATGATTGGATTGTTTAATGAAATTTTTGACACTGTCAAAATAATACATTTAGCATTTACTTACTAATATCAGTGAACATTTTAAAATATAAAATTATCAAAAAACGTGCTACTGCCCCTTTAAATATCAGATACAATCTACAAAACATTTAAAAATAATAGATTTTAAAAAAATATTTATCATTTGACTCATCTTGATTATTATAAGGATTCATACCATATTTTTTCATCCCTTGTTGCATCAAGTATTCTGAATTTTCGACTCTCGACTGAGACTTATTATCTTTTCCCCTAATAGGCTTCACAGTACTTTCTAACGAACAGGATACTCGTTTAACGTTGGAAGCTACTAATTCATCATCAATTCACTACAAACTTCCAAACGACCGGATTAAAAGATCTGTCAAACGGGACCATTAATCTTTCTTCAGCAAATGTAGACAGCAGGAAATAGGTGTTGATATTGATGGATTTGAAAGGTGATATCTGGTGAAATTACCAATGCAACAGTTTCGATTTTGTCATAGGTCAAACAATATCAGCAGTCTATCAAGCAAAATGTTTAAACGATATAAATGCTATAAAATGTTAAAAAAGAGTTTGAGTACCGCATATGTTACTGAATAGAATTTTAAAATGGTATATACAAAAATTGTCAAAATATCATTAGTCTGCATCATTTGATTGTGTGTAAATCTGTCAAAACGTGTCTGATGTTTTATTCTTGTAACGAGTACATTTTAAATGTAAGTAATTACGAGGTCATCATTTATGTAAATGATTTGACATTTTATATTTTTCGAACAACAAATAAAGAAATATTTATATTTTCAATATGTAGAAACACGTTAATGAGGACAACAATAATCTACCATAAATGTACAAAATACTCGTTTTTGATTGGCTCCTGTGAAAAATCAGAGGGCGTCTAATGTGGTTATACGGTGCTCTGCTTACTTTGCCTAATGCGCAAGAATTCATGTGTTGCCTAGCACCAGGTAGATCCTAAATATTGCTGTTGCATCGTAATTTTTCACAAAATATGCCATTATTGCGTTGTATGTACATTATTTATACAATATATTCAAACGTTCAAATAGCTAAACGCTTGCAGTCACTAAAAATGCACAAAAAATACACGACACTGAGTCAACAGTTCAGATTTCTTGGAATGGTCCGCCATTCTGTAGCATTAGACCAAAACGGGCCTGACACAGATTAACCTACCAGAATATCATAGAAATATGAATTAAAATGCGGCATACACTTAGCTTCAATTTATTCACAACACTAATGCAATTATACCGACATCAAATTTTGAAAATATGCAGTAACTTAACATATTCAAAATAATAACACGTCTACTGAATATAATGAGCTCCCTTTGCAGCATTCGGATAATGTCACTAATCTTTGAGGCGTACTACATGAAAAGACATTCGAGATAACCAAATCCGTCAACACTGTGTGAAAGTCGCTCCGTGGAAATCGTGCACGGGCATCATGACACAACAAACCTGAGTTAATGCGAAAGAATATAGTTCCATTTTAAATCGTTATTTTGGTAGAATGGAGATGGAGAAAAATACCATGTTCGGAAATCATTGGCATATAACAGAATTATTATAGCTCTAAATTATGTAATTAGAATATTGAAAGGTTGAATTGTTGCTGGTCTAAAAGGGTCATGATTGTTTCAAATGAATTCTATGTTCAAGCCTTCATTTCACCTCTGGACGCTCCAACCCCACGTATTTAAAGGAATTATCCTTTTCAATTTGTTGAATATATTTCGCCTACCGTATGTAGAAACTGGATCTCTGATTTGGTTCCGGTGACCCTTGATAACATTTGATATTACCCTGTAAATATGTCTCTTTTGCATTCATTGCAATTGTATTAATATTAATTCATAAAATGCGAAACCTTGATTTGTTTATGATCCATTCCCTCTGCGAATGCCAATGCCTTAAAAAGAAGCGATTCTTTGTTATTGATTTTAAGCAAAACAAAGTGATATGTTTTGAACGAAAGCGTTTTACAGAAACAGAAATACAGTCATATCAATGATAAGAAACATTGAGTTCAGAATTACTTTTTAATACTGTATTGATGACTGATTTAAAACAGATATTTTAAACTAAAGAACGAACCAATTAAAAAGTACCAGACAATACAATCTGCTAAACCCTTTTGCTCATTTTGTTTTTGTTTATGAGTTATCTTCATAAACCAATAATCAAAGGGAGACAGATAGTATTATGGTAACAACAAAGGATTATTTCTTTGTGATGTTTACCTTCAATTATTTTGCAACATGTCAAAAATATATATACAGTTTGTCAGATAACAAACCCTTAAGCTGTCTGAATAAAAGCTATTTATATTACAATTATGCCTAAGACCTATCTTATCACTAAATATAATGCGTCGCATAAAATCGTCATGGTAATTGCACTCTATTCAATCGTTCATGCACTACACAGCATTGTTGTATTTAAAACGTTATATTTAGGAATATTCATTTTCATCGAGTTTCCATCAGTCTTTTAATATGGATAAATGGGTCAGCTAAAGCATATAAACATTTACAAGAATAGTTTATTTTGCCATCGAAACACTTTTTTACAGTACATAACAATCTTCACTATCCGTGAGATTATACTGCCAACATTGCAATTAGTTACTCTATTACATTAAATTTAGAACCTTTCGTATCGAATAAAGCACAATTATGCACCGTGATAATTGCATTTCTAAATGCTCTTAACTGAATATAGCTGGCCACAAAAAAACATCAGTGCGTTATAATGGTGTTCACACCTGTCTCTATCTTTGAATTCTTTACGCACCAATTTAAAAAAAAATACATTGACTTAAGGAGATAAGCTTTTTTATGTGTTGGTTATAGCCCTTTGCAATAAAACAAAAAAGGGACTGTTTAATATTTTCAGCTGATTCTCCATATAACTTTCAGATGGCAAATACAAAAGGTTGAATTTATCATTAAAATTATCAGTTTTCACAAAATTAAACAACACTTCATCCTTTGCACAATAATGGCCTTATTCTTATTAATACAACCAATTTTTGACATGTGGAAAATGTATCAAACAATGATACATATCTGAACCAATTTACATTATGTGCGTAATAGTGCTTGATGTGGATAATGTGTATGTCGAAAAACGTCTATTGACAACAGTTGTCCAGTAATTCTAAACTCGTACTATATTATTTCAGATCTGTGAATCATATCTGACACTAGAGTGTTAAATGGTAATTAATTACCATTACAAGTATTCAAGTTAAATTGTGCAGGTTTATATGTGAAGTGATGAATGAGGTGCTTTCAACTGAAAGTAACAAATGGAAATACCCTAAAATTGTAAATAAGTTGTCAAAATAATAAAACTTTTTGAAGCGATATAGGTACCTAGAGTGGTTACTATCATGCCTATTTTACTAAGAACTTCTACAAATAAAATTATAAATAATGATAATAATCATAACGAGCCAAATTCAATTAAATTACTTGCTGGAAGCGCTGCACAGATTACTACATTGTTGTAAGGGCTAACGTGATTCCTTTTTTCCCTTTTAAGTCGGCGAATTTTACCAAATTTTACAAACTAAAATTCATAGATCACATTACCTTAACTTCAAGACTTCACACTCACTTCACTCAGTTACTTCTGAGGCGCATAAAACATAATAAATCAAACATAATTTCTTCAATCTAGATATAATCTATTACTTGTTCCTTATTGCATTTTTTTCTGAGTACTGTTTAATGGGGTAAGGTCAGATGTATTTGGCACTCAAGCCAATCAAAGACGATATTTTAGAAGGCTTGATATTGTTGTAAGGTGAAGAGGACACAGACCAGACCAGACTCTTTGACATGACCGTTACAGAGAAGAACTCATACCCATAGCTGGGTAGGAGAGAAAGCTTCTGTATCTGATGAGTCAGCCTTTGTTATGGATATAGTGAAAATACCTTCAGCAGCTTCTTTAAGTCCAGATGCAAAAAATAAATAAATAAATAAATGCTTAAAAGCTCATACTTTGCCAGATATATAGACCATTTATGATAAGAAGGAAAGTGTCATTATTTAAGCTTACAAGCATACTTTTAGCTCAAGTTTCAATGTATTACACGGATTTTATCGTGCCATGCCAAATGTAAACAAAGGTAGTGTAGTGCATGTACACAGATTATGATATATGTACTCAGTAAACTTTACTACAGATAACTTTTCCCACTAAACTGCACTAGAATGCTTTCGCACTTAAGCTTGTTTATTTCTAAATGATTGGACCATGATAAACTTAATATGTCTTGGAACAACATTATAATGATGATGATTATCATTACTTTTGAAATTACAATGCAATTAGATGTTTGTTTCAACTCAAGTTTAACTCATTTAATCGGAATTTTACCAAAAGTTATGATTTTGTACTTAATGAAACCAAATTGCAATTACATTATGATGATAAATCCTAAAGGAAAAGATAATATTATACTAGGCGATATTAATAGGCTAACATAATTGGCAGAGGTTTAAGCATTCACATAATTGTGTATACGTAAAACCTCATATTTCCTGAACTAACTGAAAATTATAATAATCATATAATTATATTATTATATTATTACTTATAAAGTAACATTACTTACATTAAAATAAACCACTCTGATGATAAGGATTTATCTTTTTCTTCATAAGACTATGTAATTGACTAAATGATATCATGTTGATGATTGCAAAAAATAATTATGATCTCTAATAAGGAAAAACAGCAAAAAACTCGCGGCCTTTTAATATTCAAGTACTTAGCCAAACCCGACATTAAATATCCTCTCGCATGGTAACTGTACTTTGAAATAGTACTGTCAAAATACCCAGATGCAAATGGTGGAAATAATGCTAGGTGTGTAAGGGTCAGGTCTTGATAAAACGCTATTATGTACCAGGTGTAGTTCTTCAGAAGCTATTTTCCTGCTTTGAAGCTGCACCCTTTCACTCAATGAATTAATCGATCAACGTTACGATATTAATCACATTTGACAATTGTTAGTGAAGAAATTTCAGTTTACTATGTGATTACTTTGATTCCTAATAGCTGTGCGTAGTTCTCCAACATACAATCAAAAGCATATCAAACAATGATATATTCTGGCCTCTTATATACAAACATCCATATAACCGTTCATTATACACTTCATATCATATAATTAATGATAGTATCAGGAAAATATCATCCTTTAAGCCTCTGGAAACCAGCGTCATCATAAGTCCAAAACTGTAGCTATCATTATTGATGTTTATACTTCTTAAAATCACCTAAATATCATTTTATGATGACAAGCTATATTCGATTTAAATAGATTCTGCAATTGGCATATCAAAGATAACAGGTTTTTTTTATCAAAAACTAAATGTGGAACATTTATATTTAAAATCTGTTTAAGTATAAAGTATATTCGTTTTAATCAATGCATTCATTTATAAAGCAAATCAAGTCACAATAATGTTCAAGTGCGGATTTCCTTTTTTGCCATTGTGTTCACAATCAGACAGCACACAGTAGCCCTCATTTTCTCCCCCACAGAAGCAGGTCAAGTCAAGGCTCGATCAACATTCCATGACTGGTGGGGATCGTAGTCTTATGTGATGTTTTGCTTATAACAATTCACAATGTATGTTTTCAATTAATTTCATAGATTGTAACATTCCTAATCAGTAGCTTAACAGTGCTTCAGAATTATGAGGCATAACATTACCGATATGTGGCACAATAAGACGAAAATAGTGATAACAATTTGTAAAGTAATTTGATAATAGTATCACACTTTGTCATATATGTCCTTCCTTGTGCATGCAGTATTGATCAAATAATAAACAAATCTGATAAGACTATGTTGACAGCTGATGAGGAACAGTACAAATACAACGAGAAATAGCTATTTAGCGTTTTTGTTCTCGAACCCCATCGCGAAATTCATAAGAGATGTTATCCGTTTTCTAAGTTCCGAAGTGGAAAGCTAGAAACAGGCTGAAAACAAAAACATTGTCCATAAAGGAATTTAATAATTGTCTATGAATGATTTGCGAGTAGGTTTCAATTATAACATATATGTAACGAATTGGAGTCAAATTTAACACATTAATTAGTTTTTTTTCTTAGACTTTTAAATTGTTACACTTGTGAAGACGACTAAATTATAGAACATATTATTGTTTCATCAAAGCTCACATTGAAATAATAAGGTCTACTTATTACCTGAGGTCAAAGACATCAGTCGTTTTTTCATCACTATTTAACTTTACACTCCAGGATTAGCATCAATCGAATGTTAGTTTTACCTTGCAAGTTGTCAAAACAAGCAACGTAGGGTCAACTTTCCTTAATCGTTGCAATTGGGCTAATAATGCTTGGATTATTTTCCAGATTTAACAGACTTATCATGATGAAAGAAGGTAGGACAAACCAGGTGATTTCTTTCTGGGGTTAATTATAACCCAGTTGAGGAATATGAGTCCGCAACAAATTAAATCTTGTTCTAATGGTATAACGTTATCAAATTCCATTGGAGTATTTGAGCTATGATTTAACACCATCATATTTATAAAAATATTAAACTGTTTGTAATTCATATTTGTTTAAGAATGTGTTGTATTTGCAGCGCTAGACCATGTTCACTTTAAAGTATAATTGGCCCAAAAAGACACAAAACCTAAAAACGTTAAACTGTAAAATCCGTTTGACATTTCGTATTTTACACAAAACGTAAGGCTGTAATAAATCATTAAGGGAGAAACAATTCATAAAGTATTGATATATTGGATTTATACGGAGTTATAAGTTGTGTCCCATTCAAGGTTGATAAGTAACCGCACTGCAAATAGCCGCTTTGTATATCATTACTAATACTCCTATCTAATCTAATTTGCAACCAAAAGGCTATTTATAACACTTTTCATATAAAAAAACGATATTTATATATTCTGTGTACACAGAAACTTATAAAGGGTTAATATTAAAATCTTGTATTGCAATCTTATAAAAATTGCTTTTTCCTGATAAAAACATACTTCACTTGCTCGATTTCTTATCTAAAGTAAAATGTCTTTTGCTATGCCCCCATTTTTGTCAAATTGTGAAATGCATCTTGACAATAGCATAATTGCTTGATATACATAACTAAATTTCTACTTAGGCCTCGTTGAATATATAACGACTCTCTGACGTCACTGCACCACAATGCCCTATCAAATGAGTTCTAGCGCATTTATCTTCCGTTAAGTCTCGCATCATTAACACTAGACAATTGAAGCTCTCATGATTAATATGCTTGAGCTCTGGTATGAGAAACAATGGTACTTTTTGTAAACATACTTCATTCAAAAGAAAAGTTTATTTATTATTTTGTTAATGTTAAAGATTGTGTTTTTAATTCAAGTGAAACTAAAATTTCCCGCAAGAAAGTTCATAATTCGGTATTCATTAAGTATAGTCCATAGAACTTAATCAAATTGAAAATGTGATGAATAATTGCCAACAACTCAAATGATTTTCAAGCAAGCACCAACACATATGTACGAATATATATGTCAATTTTGTATTGGAGAGGGCCCAGTAAGTGTTTTCACTTTTGCCCGATCCATTTGACTTTTTGTCAATAAAATATGTTTAAACCAATACAGTAGAACACGGATATAGCGAACACGGATATAGCGAACACTCGGATATAGCGAAGAATTTTTCAAGTCCCGTCCCTATTTAATATCATTAGAATAATATGCGTATAACGAACACCGGATATAGCGAACTAAATTCTTTGGTCTCTTGGAGTTTGTTATATCCGAGTTATACTGTATATATGTTCTCTATTCCTTACCTCCCGTTGTAGAGTTTCTTCTATACCATCTAGAAGGCCTAGGCATGTAGCATATGCAGAATGAGGATACCATATATCATGTTATGACAGGAATTCCATAACTCAGTAAACAGTATCTTTATTTAGTGACTGTTCCCACAAGTAAACCGACTTTTACAGCTACCAATAGATTATTAAGTAAGACATGGTCATGATTGTTTTAGCAGAGATCTTGTACTCAAGTTGGCCCCAAGTCACATTTAGAAGCGATACAATCTGTCACTATCCTTCAGTAGGCATATTCTCTGAACTTTGACGTGGATATTTTAGATATATCAATTAAATTGATATGAAACAAACTTTCAATTCAAAATATATCGGTTCTGATTTTGAACATAAATCTTCATTCATTTAGTTATAGAACTTGTGATAACCAATATAGGGCCTGGCCCTTGAGTCTGTCCCAGAATGCTTATTAATCCTGTTTTGAATACATTTCTTTTAAATATCATGTTTCAACATGTGGAATAAAAGTACAATCGGATTAAAAATATTAGATATTTTCCTTAAATCACTTATGTCTAACAATGCAAGGCACATCAATAGAAAGATAATGGAAGTCAAAATAAAAAGAACTTTCACTGAAATTGTGAAATAGTGATTTTTGGAAAGAGCTGATGTTTATATTCAAGTAACTACAATATGCATTCCTCAATTATCTGATCTTACTTTCTGCCAGTAATTTGGAAATATACATTTTCTTACTGTTTATTACTCCTATAAAATTGGTTAGTCTAGAACCAACAATAATTTTGTATTTGAGCTATTTGATCTTTGCAGAGGCTAAATCTGGGGAATATCCCCCGAGTATAAGGCTAATACGAGCAGTGTTGGTATAGTATTTAGAAAACGTATAGGTGTTAGCCTGAGCCTGTTTGGGAAATCACTCCTGAAAGTGGAACTGGCTTAGGCTCCTTAGGTGTAATGGAATGGTATCACTGGAAGAAACAACTGTGAAAAAATAAACATTCAACATCTTCGTGACACAGAATGCAACATGTAACATATGATGAGCAGGCCCTGACAAATTCCCTTACACGTCTTCATTGCCGTAAGAAATAGTTATTTAGAAACTTCCCCCGAAAGTAGAGGAACTTCATCCAGCTAATAGCTACTGGAGAGATTTCTTGTCAGTTTACTTAGATGTAAGGAGTGATACCACTTAATGGTGTTGTTACAACTGTAGATATATAAACATACACCATTTACAATAGGCAAAGTTATGTAAATACCCCTTTAAAGATGCATCTATACATAAACAATGTTGCTTATATGATTGTTTGTATAAATTATATACATCCATCGATTTGCTGCGGCAATATAAAGGTATATTTACATTTGTATAATGTTGAGGTGTATGGGATGATTTGCATTATTGCAGACAATGATGTCTTATACATTAGGCATCTTTACTATCAAAGTAATACTTTAAAATTTAACATCTCACATCATATCATCTATTTGTACTATATATAAACGTTTACAACATTTCACGAGCCAACCTTAATCTAAGAATTGATACTGAGTAACTGAACTGTTAGGCATGTAAAAATACTTTGATAACCTATTCTTGCAGAACAATACCTACACTGAAAATCTTTTAAAAGGCAAGGGAATTTGCTCTCCCAATATTGAAATCTATTCCCTTTTGCTGTGGATCGCTCTGTGTGGAAAGGGTTTGAATAAGTTCTGTCACTGGTACAACGAGCAGGCATGCAACATTACTCAGAGAATACATACTGTTATACAAAAACAGCTAACCATGTCACTTTCTCCATTTGTCTGGGGTTTCTTTCGCAGTTATATATCCATGGAAATAAAGCAGATATGAAACAGCTGTAATTGAAAACCTTATAGAGAAGAAAAGAAATACATTTAAGTGCACTTTCTTCTCTAGCTACGTATTACCTTTGTAAAAGATATATGATCAATATGTTTAAAGAACAATGATTTTGTAATAAACTGACATTGTTTATCTGAAGAATGATATCCGTTACATTAGAGTTTAATCATTATCTCATGGGTGAGAATTGTGCAACGATATAAAATCAAACTTTAAATTCATTTTGTGAGATATTTTGTCACGACACCTAGGGTAGTATAGTATAGTACAGTACAGTCCAGTACAGTACAGGATAGTATAGTATATCAAGTACGGTATAGTTTAGAAAAGTTTAGTATATATTTCAATCTTACTCATGTAGAAAAGCAAATGATGCCAATATAATTTAGGCTTGTAACTTCTTCTGTGAACTACAACGATTAAATTGACTTTGTTTTATCATGTTAGAAAGATTTAACTTCACAATGTCTTTTTTATCAGAACAAAACATATGATTTAACATATCAATAGGTTCACAAGATTTAAGATTAAGTTATTCAAAATGATGAATATCATAGAGAATCTGAAATTTAGTAATAGTTATACCACATATTTGAAAATTACTTTTAGTTGACGTTTTGTGTTCTTTATTGATTGCATGACACAATTTCGAAATTTGAGTTCATGGAATAGCATTGCGATGTGAGGATTGTATTACATTTCGAATAGATGTATTCTTTGCTTCAGTGATGTAATTGTCAAAGACAGTTTAACGAAGGAAAACACAAACTTTCTCCCAGTTGACTTCTTTTCTTACACAATGACGTGGACAGGCACATTAAGTGTGACATGAGATGTTAATCCAGGTTGATTTTCATTGCTCTTCATCTCTCTTTGCTACAAAACATAGCAAAGGGGTCGGTATGTCAATTTTCATCAGTCACTTTACCTCTTTCATGAATATGTCAGAACCGTTGTATTCATATCTGTATCGTGTCATTAGAAATTCTACAAGTAATCCCGAGTTTCAGACGACATCCATTCTTGTATTTCAGTGTGGAGCCGTTATAAATTTGGTTATTGGTGTATTGGTGTTGCATATAGAAATGTTTGTCAGAAATTCCACTTATAGCCTGTGTATGCAACGTTATCAACACAGACCCAAGAACAGATCGCTGGGGAACTCAACAAAGTAACATTTTTAGGCATGATGTTTTCCCATGTTTGGTAACTCAGTGGGATCTCTCTGTCAGATATGATGAGCACCATGCCAAAGCAGTTCCTTAACTTGTCTGCATTCTATTCAGTAATACATCGTGGTAAAAGTGTCAAATGCAGTTGATCTATGCAGAATGAACTAAAAGCACAAATGAAAAAACCTGTCCCCTTTCGGCTTCTGGGATAGTATCACTGGTTATCTTACCTTACAGTAAAATACTCTTTTTTGATTGGCTGATCATTGAATCGTTTTATCTTATGTACCCCTCGAGTCTCACTTCTCACGGTGTACAAATTCAATGTACCCCGCTGCCATAGCAACAGCTCCTCTCCGAGAAGAGGTGTCGCATAACGTTAAGATGACGTTACCAAATGACGCACGCAGAGTTCAGAGTTCATTCGATTAGCTGTTTTCGTGATTATTAACTATAAATTTGTTTTCTCGTCATGCTATGTTTTATTTCGAAACAAATTCCGCATAACATTACTAACACATGCTATAGAATTAAAAGCAAAAGGTTTTTAAGCATGTTTAGCCGAGTTGTTTTACGTAACACGATTCATAACATTTCAGTCGGGTTGGCTGACGCCATTTTGTTTACATTAAGGGTCAAGGCCGTCAATACGGTGATGGCTCATCCGTTAGCTTACGGCAGTCAAACTAAAATTGATGTATTTTTTTCTGTCATGACGGTAAGATAAATACGTTGTATGCTTGTCTCTCGGGTAATACGGTCTGATGTACCATCTTTGCAGAAATGTCAGCAACATTTCTACAAAGATGGTACATCAGACCGTATTACCCTCGTGAGAAGCATACAACTTATATTATTTTCACATGAGCTGTTTCAGTGGAGTGTCATGAGCGGCAAGCAGCCGTTGTTTCTCATCAGGTGATCTCACAAGACCTTATGCAATATGATTGAAACTTTCTGTCAACGTATACTTGTTGGATGATATACAGTATATACCTCTTAATCAGCACTCACAAAACCTACTTATACTTTGTTGTTATTTCTGCAAATCGAACGAAAGCCAATTTCAAAGTATCCATCTCAGCACAAATGGCTGCCAGAAGGTGGGGATTTGACAGAACTTCTATATCTTAACTCATTTAATGTATCAACAGGAAAACCTCAATTTGATTTTTAAACAGATATGAAACAATGACATGTATGTACCAAGGTCTTATTCGTTCAATTCAATGATTTGTTGAACTCTTAAGTCTGCAGTCCCCGCTTCACGATTCAAACAGCGGTATTTTAGTAATGCAACACTTGAAGTACAAGAACAATGAAAATGTCTTAATAGGCAGAACATTCTTGTTCAAGAAAGTAACGCTTATTAAAGTTGGAATATTTATGTGGAAGTACCAATTTACTAACAGGGCGACAGGGACTGTAGCTGGTTTTGGAATATGGTTTTCACTACAGGTTATCTGCTATGTCAGTTCGGAATCTTCTAATTGTAAACTTGAGCATTGTTGAGCTTTCATACTCAGTTGAATACGAACATCAAAAGAATACCGGCGCATACAATTTAAAACAATCCTAGCTTCATTTTGTTCATTGAAAGAATATGAAACAAGTCTTCGTATGTGTTTATATCGTTAAGTTAGACAAAATATTATATATGTCTTAAATCATATGACAGATTCCATTTGTCATCAATAGACTGGGGATAAACTCAAAAAGAAAGATTGTGATCAAATGAAGTATTGAACCCTTTCAAGAAAAACAACAACTCATTAATGATAAAACTATTCATCCTAATGTTATCATCATATAATGAGAAAGATATAAAATTTCAAAGCATCGATAAGGAACAGTACCATGAATGCGTAAGATTATATAATACGGTTTTAAAAACGAACTCTTTAATTGAGCCAAGGAAATTCCTTCTTACAGCATGCTCTGAAATGGGCCATTGTTTTCTGAAATTAATTGCTGAATACATCCTGTTTAACGAGGTCGAGTTACGTCAATAGATTCTCCACACCTGACTCTCGTTATTTAATTCAGACATTTAACCTGTTGGTTGCACCAATTTAGAAACACGTAAGTGTTGCAGATGAACACATTACTCAGATTACTATCATCAATGGAAACTTGCATATTTACTCAATGCCAGCTTTGTAATGCATGAAGAAAAGGCGTGTTCCTAGTGGTATGTTAATATGCAATTTTTGTTTTGTGTTGTCATATCACAAATAAGATGTTCCACAGTTTAACTGAAGTGGTAACAATACTTCTCTTGGGTGTTTACTGAAATACTCATAGCTAAACATTAAAGATAGAGTTACATGTATTTGATGATATTTATACATTACAAGATTGGATAGTTGAGATCAAAATTGAATTATTTATCATGCAATATATTTCGAAATACAGCTTGGTTCATGATGTCTGCTGGTGTCATATGGTTCTTCCAATCTGTAGTGCATTTTGAAACCTGAGGTAGTTAATGTTTATTCATAGAAAAGATAGTATTTGACACGCCTTTTCTTTATATTTAAAAAGAAACCATTCCTCTGTTTGACTTCAATAAAATTAATTTTGAAAATGATTCTATGTCCAACAATCCGATGATAACCACTTTTATGTATGTATGTTTACGTTCAGATGAAAATAAATCTTCTTATGCTTCTAGTCCACTTGCAGAACAAACAGTAGCAAGATATGGTGATCATGGACATTTTGTTTTGCTAGATCACACGCTACTGATGTTATTCCTTGAGATGAAGAGATAAGTAATGATGAGAAATGCACCTGCCGAGCCAGGGGAAATGTTGATTTTGACAAGTGGAAAGGCGTATGTTCACTAGAAGGGTTAATATCAGTTTGTTGACATGTTTATGAGTTTTTGTATGTGATTATGTGAAGTGTGTCAATAAGCAAAACTGAAACCATTAATATCAATCTGGAACCTACATACAAATACAAATAAATCTACCAATCTGTACCTTGTATACAAATTCATAACATGTTTCTTAAGATGTTCCAAATTAGTTTATTTTTAGCAGTTTTGCCTCATTTATTTTAGCAATGTGGTCCAATCACAATGTAGGTAAATATCAGTTGTTCAAATTTGTGAAATTTTATTTCTATTTCCTAAAAATATTTTAGTCTGCTGCGATATATCATGTTAAGATTGTATTCCATGCGTAAAGTAATCGTGTTGTCTGAGTAGGATAGCAGTATGGCTGTAAAACAGAGGGAGAAGCCCGATCAACACAATCTCAACATGAACCCTTTACACTAAAAATTGTTGCACGATCAATACACGATCGACAAATCATTTACACGATTTTCTGATATTTAAAGGGGCAGTAGCACGTTTTAGGGGGAATATAAGGTGATGTCAGGAAAATAAAAATTAATGGTTCCAATTGAAAGACAATGCATTAAAACTAAATGAAACAGTAATAATTCAAATATAGAACGTAAAGTTTAGCCATGCGATTTCTTTTTCTTACACAAAATGAATTAAAGGTTTTCACACAAAAATGGCCGCCAATGGATTTTATGTGAATCTTCATGCTTTGTCCTCTGACTATGGATTATTGGCTTGTGTAATTAGATTTTTGAGACTGTCAAAATAATACATTAAGCATTAACTTACAATTATCAGTGAAATATTAATTTTTTTTTAAAAACGTGCTACTGCCCCTTTAAGATCATGTTTGATATTTGAGCGAATCGTGTTGGGCATAGAACAACATCAGTTCAACCATTGTACGATGCCCACAGAAAAACTCTGCAATAACAACACTTTAAAAACACCATGACTACACGATATATAGATATCATTGTCGATCGGCTTTACACAATTTGTATTATTCGAATAAAAGCGTTGTAATATAATTATATTGAAGAAAATGTATTTGATGACAATTAAAGTTTCACTAGTATCATTGACATGTACATTGTGGAAATTGCCAATATACATATACAGATATCACCTTACATGTACTTAACAATAGAAGAATTTGAACAGCTGTTTAAACTCCGTTACAAACAGGTGACTAAACATTGATACAGCTTTCAATGATCTCAAGCAGGTGTTCTGTTATAATTTTTTCCCCTATATGTACTAAATCAAAATGTTCACTTATGAATACGATATCGATATGTTAATATTAGTTAAGTATTTAAACACAGTTTCCTGACATCACCTTATACTCCCCCTAAAACCTGCTACTGCCCCTTTAAGGCACATGAAAACATGTATGGTAAAAATATGGATCCATTCATAGAATTGATATGTTATGACTATCTTCCAGAGTAAGGCACAAACAATGAGACAGAGGACTTTGCATGACCATGGCAGGCAGTTTTCTTTTTCTTGATCTGAATGGCAAATATCATTTGTCATTATCTGTGTACGCCAAATATCTACATGAATAAATGCCAATTGTTAAACATCACATGCATTTGTGATTATTGTGAACTGACGTCCTGACTTTGACGAGCAGCAGGTTTGTCTGATTCGGATAAAGATGTTTTAGTGTGCATATTCCAAGACCTATTTTGTATGAAGATATCATGCTTATATAATGCATTTACGTATTACGAGAAGCAAGTTTCTGTAAATTTTGACATTTGTGACTGTTTTTATGGAAATGATGTATTTAGAATTAGCAATGCTCAACGGCAATAGAAACGCAATTTGAAATCTAATCTAATCTACAAGCTGAATTTAATTTACTACTTAGGCTAAAAACACATTTTTGAGTTATTATATTGCGTGTCCACATATGTTTTGTAGTGACTGTAACATTCGTTATAGAAACCTATCATGTTTTATTAGTGTTGACAGGACCTAATTAACCATGGCAGGCTATCACGAGTTAAATTAGATAGCACGTGTATACCGTGTAAATGTAAACACATGCCAGTAGCACATACTGTGTGCCTATGTGTAGAGAGTTACCCCCATCCAGCTTAACATAAGACATACACGACAGTTTATTTTAATTTACATGTTTCTATGTATTTTATTAACATTTGCTTTAAAATGGTATTCTTCTATATTTTATTCATTTTGAACAGAATGATTTATTGATCAGATATATGACAAGATAATAATATCTGTATACAATCGTATATATTTAATTCTATACTTTGTAACAGTCCCAAACAGTAGCAATGCAGTCAACATTTAATCTGATTAAGAGTATTGTAGACTGGTATAAAGAAGAGGGTGCTCTATGTTTGTTAGTTTTGTATTTGACCATCTTAAAATGCCATTATATATATATATATATATATATATATATATATATATATATATATATTTGAAAATAAAATATTTCAGACGACACTTGCTGTAGATATAATTTTAATGATGACTGGATGCGTCGCATTTCGACTTGTTTACAAGTCTTTTCAACAGACTGGATGCGTCGCATTTCGACTTGTTAACAAGTCTTAGTGTTGAAAAGACTTGTTAACAAGTCGAAATGCGACGCATCCAGTGTTGAAAAGATTTGTTAACAAGTCGAAATGCGACGCATCCAGTGTTGAAAAGACTTGTTAACAAGTCGAAATGCGACGCATCCAGTCATCATTAATATGATATCTACAGCCAGTGTCGTCTGAAGTATTTTATTTTTCAAATCTACATTTACTTCACGTGAGACCCCTTCATCTTTATACCTATATATATATATATATATATATGATTGTTTTGTAATTGATGACATTGAGAGCTGCAGACTGAAACTAGATAAATGTTATTTACAATTGATGATAGCCTAACTGAAGTGTTTACCTTATATATTTAATAAATCAAATTCAAAGTTATAGATGATAAACTTTTCGAGAAAACATAATTGTAGCACAAATATTAGTTAACCGTAGCCTACTAGACACAGCTTACAAGTCTCCTCCTGACAATGCCCATCATCATATTCTGTGAAATATATAAATGATCAAATCAATCCATAAAGCTGTACAGCAGCTCCGTCTTTCGTCAATACTAACTACTAATTATTAGAATGGAAGTTTAGTTTGTGATCTGGCAAAATAAACATTCTAGGATCTATGCATCTAGCTACCTTTTGGCTAATAGTGTATCCTAGTACGAAACAAAACGAAAATCAAGTAAATGTTCCTTTTTTGTGAGGTATTTATTATGTTTTGCTAGCATTATGTCTTTCCTAGTTTGACTATTCAAATGATACATTTATAATTGTTTGCAGCTTACCATAATTTAAATTTTGAGAGTCGTGTTATTAAGCATTTGGCATTATAGTGTTTATGTTAATGCAGATGTTAATCTATTATTGCTAACATTGAACAAGTAAAATGCACCAGTTTTGTTGAAAAGACAGACGTGAGAAATCAATTGATGTTACTCAATTAGTATAAGAATTGCTTTATGTCATACGATGAAATGAACTTTATTCTTACTACCCTAAAATAACTAACACAGTTTTTGACTAATGCCAACACCTCACTTGCTTGAATACAAAATAGATATTGTGAACCAAAGTGAACTTTACATTCAATGTCAAAAAAGTTTAAATCAATAGAACGTTTAAGATTTTGTTATGTATTTGTGTTAATTTCACACGTTTGAGAGGTGTACATGTCGTATTACTCTCCGCACCAAGGCGATTCCTAATGGTTATACCCTCCTGTGGGCAATCCAGTTATCCCTCAGTACTGGAACTCTGCTCATGGCTGAAATATTGCCCAAGCAGCGTAAAACAAAAGCTCAGTCATTCACCCCTCAGTACTGGAGCACTAGTGAAGAGGAGGTGTCTTACGTTCCGAATCAGTGCTTTGTCTTCACGTACAGATGTTACAGTCGGGCTTCTATATCTCACAAGGTCTTTCACTTCATTGCTTGGGACGTGTTTTTGTACCAAACGTCAATAACACCGTGGTGATACCCGGGCTGTCTAGCAATAGCTTTGCAGGAGCCCACATACCAATTTTTGCCGTCTCTCCCTTATTGGTAATCTATGCCTTGCCATAATGGAATTTCAAACACATATGGAAACATATGTTTGAGATAACAGATGATATCGTTGGCTCCTAAAAAAGTTGGTGTCATTAGAATGTAAAGATTAATTCAGATGAAAGTGTTGATACCTAAATGATGTAACTCATGTATTATATATTCAGTAACAGAATGTTTACAACAAAATTAAAAAGAAATTAAAATCAAACTTATTTCTAAAACTGAATTTTGTGATATTCCATCCAATCAATGTTTAACTGCTGCATGAACTTAGAAGTTTTGAAGAAATGGCGCTATTTACTTGGCAAATTTGATATGTATACGGACTTGCACTTCCCTACTATGACATGTTTTTATAGTTATCTTTTATATGCACTGTTTTATTGATATTCTAAAAGCGTGAATGAATATATAAAATGCTGTGTTCTCCTTTTAACTATCCCCGACGTTAATAATGTAAGTTAAAATGCCAAAGAATACATTCCTGATGTTGTTAATGCTGCCAGTCACAAAAGATAGAAAGTACGTTTGATATCTTTTTTACACAAAAACATCAATAACAGGTTGCGTATGGATGTTTTTGTGACAGATAGCACTCTTTATGTATAAGTATAATTCGTAGCCACCTGAAATGGTAACGCTACAATGCGCCTGTAACCTGTAAAATATTATAGGAAGTACTTCATGAAATGTTTGCTTTAATTGTTTTTCATAGAGATGGTAATTTATCAATTATTAGTGATTATTAAATATTTAATTCTTGAAGATAAATATTCGAGTAAACCGTATATGATATGATTTCCTATCGTTTCTTCTGATTTGAGATCGAATGAGATACAGTTGAAAACATAGACCTCTTATGTTCATATAAATAGTTCGATGTAACAAATGAAATGTAGATCATATATGTCTTACTTATGCTATATAGATGCAAGCTGTCAGTTGAAAATGCTAAAAAAAACCTTTATCTTAAAATATCATTGAATGATGTTTTGCAGTTTGACAGATGAACTTTTTCCATGTACTATTCACAGACATTTTTTGGCTAACAATTTATTTCAAAATCATTTACTTTATTAAACTCGGTTTTTCTATCTCATTTGTCATAGAAGTCTTACTTGACATGGCAATTTTATATTTGGAACTACCATTTTTTCTCATTTTGTTGAAATATACTCCTTGGAGGTAGTGTACCAATCACAGTGTCCCATTTATTTACTTTGTGGATCTAGATGGTATTTTAATGTCTTTTCTTGTACGCATTTTGCAAGAATGTAAGAAACTTTAAGATGGACTCATATGATTTTCTAATAAGCTAATAAGCTTTCATGTCATTTGTATAGTTAAAAGAAAATAAATGTTTAACTTACGGATGCAATTATTAACAAATGATATTGGTTGCACAATAAAGTGAGAGATATTGTTATTTTATCCATTTAAATGTCTGTTATCCTTCTCAAATTCGATCACTTAGCAACAAAAATGTTTTTTTAATTAGTTCTGCTTGATAGCATGTATCGTACTCTATCAGTAGTTGAAAAAAGGATTTTCTTATGTTCTCTTTGATGTACACACAAAGTAATTATTCATATTTTTGTTAGTGACAGTAACTTTCTTTATAGAATTCTATCATTTTTTATTAATGTTGACACGACTAAATTAACCATGGCAGGCTATCACGAGTTTAATTAGACAGCACGTGTATACCTTGTAAATGTAAACACATGTCAGTATTCCATACTGTGTGCCTATGTGTAGAGAAGGAACCCCTATCCAACATAACACAAGGCAAGACTTACACACAAGTGTCAAAAGTTTAGTTTAACTCACATGTTCCTATATATTCTATTAAAATAAATTTGATTTTATATGATATTCTTCTATTCTTTATTCATTTTGAACAGAAAGATTTATTAATATGATATTAAGGACTTAATTGTTGATTAAGATTTAGCAACATGTCTTTCCGGGTTTGACGTTACAAATGATACATTTCTGCTTTTATGTAGCTCACCATAATCACATTGTTAAAAGTCGTGTTATTAAGCCTCCACATTCTCCTGTTTCTCAAACAATGCATATGTTTGGAAGCTTATCATAATTTATTTGTTTGGAATCGGTTTGATAATCTTAGAAGTAGCATTTGTCATTCAGCAGCGGCTAAACAGTATATATTGCTTGTGTGGAATCAGTGATAGAAACAAGCAAAGCAGATATTTCTACAGTCACATAGTCATAATAATAGTGTATCATCAGTAATACAATCACAAGGCTTTGACACCACCACTCAGAACAGACCCTAAAATATGTTAAATTGTAACTAATCAACATACTTACCATTTTCCCAAAATATATATTATTAATTATTGCTAACAATGAACTGTTTTATGCTAAATGTTATATATATATGACGTTTTTAGATGTTAAATGTATATCTTTAATGACAGAATCTTGTTCAAAAAGAATTTGAATCAAGTAAAATGACACATGTTTGTAGAAAAGACAGGTGTGAGGAATTAAGTGATTCTTACTCCCTAAAACACTTACACCTATTTTGACAAATGCCAACACTTCACTTTCTTGAATATATCATGGATATCATGAATCAAAGCTAACTTTACATTCAATGCCAAAAACAGTTGAATATCAATGGAAGGTATATGACTTGGTAAAATCATTTCAACTATCAAATACCCATAATAGATAGTATAACCGATAACCATATTTCCATACAAGTTATATTTCTCACACGATCCTGGTGAAAACATCAAGACTCCTGACGTCATTTCACTACAATGACCCCAATGAGTTTCAAGTCTCCTATATCTTCCGTTTCGTCATGGATCATTCACAGAAGACTGTTGAACTTAGGATGTTGAACTGTTGTAAGTGAATTGATGTATTTATGCCAAACTATACTTTATTCCAAACTAATAGACCATTTAAAGTTTAAAATTTTGTATCAAGTAACAGAATCCATTCTAAAAATACAATTTATAAGTTTAGCAAATATTCGAACAATCAAGATTTGTTAAAATTTTAGGTCAAATGATATCGTCCAAAGTCTTAAGGGGGGATTTTTGAAAATGTAATCTTAAAAAAAATATGTTGTTTTTATCAGCAGAACAATTTTAATACACAGAGAAGGAAATGTTGTTCAGAAACATTGCTTTATGCCTTAGTTCAGCTATAACTCAAATGAATTTCCAGTAGAAACCTCCATAAGAAACAAACCTGTATGAGCACATCTGTTTTCTATTCCGTCACTCCAGTTGTACAGTTTGTAGTACAGACTGCAGTATGGGCAGAATGGGGATACCATGAATCATGTTATGACAGGAATTCCATAACTCAGTAAACAGTATCTTTATTTAGTAACTGTTCCCACAAGTAAACCGGCTTTTACAGCTCCAATGGATTATTAAGTAAGACATGGTCATGATTGTTTTAGCAGAGATGTTGCTTAAGTTTTTTCGAATTTGGCAGCATGTCAACATTTTGGGAGCCGTCTGGTCTACAATTTCCCCCCTAGACACTTCTTAAATGTTTTATACATTTCATTAACGTGTTTCAGCTAGTCGTGTTAGTTGGACAAATAAGGAAAAAATGGAGCGCAAGCTTAAAGTGAAGTTCACAGCTGCAAGTACAGGTATCGATATAACATGTATATCTAGGGAACTCCACCATAATCACCACTTATCATCACAAAATGCAATACAAGCAATAATCCTTAATTGTTTCCACCAGACACAGTCAATACACAGTCAATTCTAGAAATACCTTCCCCTTGGACGTGGTCAACTCTAGCTCACTTGAATAACACCTTGAGAAAGTCGTATAATACAAAGTGTGTGTTATACCATATTCTTGTGTCGATATAATCTCCAATTCAAACACTGAAATGCCTTAAGATGCGTTTTAAAAAAAACTGGCTATAATTGCTGCTGAAATCACACCTGCCCCTCGTTATTATATTCAGACATTTACATTGTCGGTTTCACCAATTTAGAAACACCTAATTGCAGCAGATGAATAGATAACTTTTTTAATACAATTTCTTTATATTTTCTCCTTCGTCATATGAAGAAACAAGGTTCTCTTTTTTACTTCAATTCCATGTTTGACTGAATAATAGGTATAAAGAAGTATCCAGATTTCCATATCCATTACGATCAGGTAGGAATAAAAACATCTTAACTTCTAGCCTAGTTTTAAAATAAAAGGAAGCTAAATATGTCTGTATAAATAGATTAATGAGTGTTTGTTTTGCTGGATCACCTAACAAACACTCGACTGATGTTATTCCTGGCGGTAAGGTAAGTCACGTGTAAGTAATGATGAGTGATACACCTGCTGAGCAAGGGGAAATGTTGATTTAAATCTTCTTTAGAAAAGTGAGGGGCTTGTGTTCACTAGAGGTTAAGATAAGTACCAATGAATTATTGGGTTGCAGGTCATACCATGAGAAACAAACATGTATGCATATGCTGGCGGTCTATTAAAACGCTATTAATAATCTATCATCAATAGGAAATTTGAGTGGTGAAATGTTCATTTGTAACATCTACATTTGAAACTTATATATGAAAAAGAACGTCCTGCGAGTGTCACAACTATCACACCAAAATTAATGAAGGTAATTTATTTTACGTCACTTAACATAAAAGAACATGTGGCCAACTGTTCATACTCCCTTTTCAACATGAGAATACACAATGAAGCTATAATGAAGCCTATTTAAAGCAGATGTTCGAACTACTGCAAACACGTTATCAGACATCAAATGTAACGATAAATAGTTTCTTTCTTAAATGTACTTAACAATATCTCAATATATAGTTAACATGTAAAGATGCAATGTTAGTTTGTTAAATTCTAAGTTTGAATAAAATACAAACATCTGGAATCTTAAATATATACTATGATTAACTCCACCACAATCTCTTTTGAGATTTTAATAAGAAATAGCACTGCATTACATGTATACAACACATTGAAATTTATTGTAGTTGGAATCTTTAGAGTAAATACTCGTTTCGATAATTTTTCGTTTTCTTATAAGTGACCTGTGAAAGCAACCAGTACATTTGACATTTACATGTCTCAGAACAAGAATTATACAAAGAACACGGGTTTAATTGTATTGAAAGTACAACACAACAAAATGACAGATAACGTAGATATATAAACATTGAAAAGAATATCAGAAAAACTAATGATCTGGAACAATAATTTGCAATTTGATATAATTCCGCCTTACTCTTTAATCCTGGACATTTTAAGGCAAACAATTGTATACCATAATCAACTAAATTTATAAAACAGTCCTCTTACACATCATTTGTCAGAAACGGCTTAGTTTTTAGGGGGTTTATTTCAGATTTTTCGGATAGATATTTATCTCATCTTGTTGATTTGAACTTCCTAGTTTGTTTACTCTAAAGCGCTACAGAAACGTGTTTACTGTCTTTGTTTGCACGCATTTGCCTCCAAGACTTCAATAATATTTAACTTACTAACAGTTTAAGTTAATTCGATGAATTTAAACTTTAAATGTTTAAATGATAAATGTTTTACCTCACCAACTGTGAACTAAGTCACTGTACTTGTTGCAACAATTATCTGTAATTGCTTTTCCTTAACAGCAAAATAACAATTGTTGAATATAGGAAGCAGAATAAGAATTCAGCTCATAGTGAACATATTTCGACGTACTTTTAAGGAATTAATGAATTATTTGATTACAATTGATTGTATTCAACAAGAGAAGCCATTAAGCAGACATATATGAAGTGTTTCAAATATTGTTGACGATGATGCTCAGTCTTTATGTTCATCAACTACCAGCGATTAGTGTTTAAATTTGTTAAACTAATGTTTCCAGATTTCCTTTTAAAACTTCAACACAAAATCGATATCATGGATTAATCCTTTTGAGTTTCATGAAGTTTGTGTGTAAACTTTATAAGAAATCAAGAAATCTTTCCAATTAATATGGCTCACGACCAATTACAATGATTATTCTTACATTCCACACTCATTGTGTGCAGGCAACAATGTGACCTCTATTTGTAAATGGATACCAATCTGACATTTTGTTGAATGATCGCACGAACACTTGTTTGCCGATGATGAAAACAAACAAAACAAACCAGTATTTACTGCACGTTAACGAACCTTTGCACATGAAGTGATGAATGCATTACTTTATAACTGACAGGGGGCATCAACAGAAATAACCTTTTTATTCTGCAAGCATCCACTCACGACCGTTTAAACTTAAACAAGATAATTTGTTTTCAACAAGCAACTCATTATTTCATTTTTACATGTACGTTGAATGTTTTTGGTGATAGTTATAAACTGAAGCCTTGAATCTAGAAGCTTTATACATAGACTGTCAGTGTGGATACTAAAGTAGCAGTAATGAAATCTACGATTAACATTGTATCCTACTGTGTACAGATAAATGCTGAATCAAAACGTCATTTAACGCTTAGGACAAACATGAGGGTTTGAAAGAAAACTAGCTAAATGTGTTCTTGTTGGATTGATGTCTTTTATGAGGTTTCCTTTTTATTTCTAATAAACACAATTAACTCTACAATTTTCTTAGGGATGTTTGAATGTTTCATTTTCAACCCTCATGTTGGTTTAATGTGATACTGATACAGAAATATTTCAGTTAAGTGGCACTTTTCAAATTGAAGGATTCTTGGATTGTTTAAAAAAATCATATTGATTAACAGTATTGGTGCATTATTATGGATGAACAATTGAAATTCAGGTTTTTTATCATTTGTAGTTGAAACTCACAAATATGTCGTATCATAATTTAATGTTTTTGAAAATTAAGTTTAGAACAGCTTTAAATATATCAGACTATTAGAACTAAACAGTACTTTTCATAGATAAATCATAAAGTTTACTTGGCATACAGGATCCAATTTGCTATTGGCGAGGAATAATATATCAATTTTAAAATCAATTGACACCCACAGTCAGTCTATAGGTCTAGTAATTTGCATTCTAATTACATCACAAATATGTTAGACATTACAGCCTATTTCAAGCCGATGTCAATTTGTTTCAAGAGTGCCACACTTTGATAATAAGTAAGGCAAGCTTTTAAGTAAGTGGCACATGGTTGTCGGTTTTGCATATCTTTTTATCTACAATGTAGACGTTTATGCTGATTTGTTTTCATAAGCTGCTTTTAAAAGCTTGTGTTTTTCCAAGTTTCTCTTAATGGTTCATTGTGGATAATGTTTGCAACATGACTTCAAATGACTCCAAATGATCACTTTCATTGAGTTTGCATTATTTGTATTCGGACTCATATTAAGATATGTTTTCATTGAAAGTTGGGTTTATGAAAACATCAACTGTTTCCCAATTGTTTTATTTTTCTTCCATCTTGACATTTACGACAAAATTCACAAAAATTAAAATCAAACTAATTCCTAAAACTGAATGATGTGATATTCCATCCAATCAATGTTTAACTGCTGCATGAACTTAGAAGTTTTGAAAAAACGGCGCTATTTACTTGGCAAATTTGACATGTGTTGTAAACGGACTTGCACTTCTCTACTATGACATTTGTTTCATAGTTATGTTTTATGTGCACTGTTTTATTGATATTCTTAAAGCGTGAATAAATATATAAAATGCTGAGTTCTCCTTTTAACTATCCCTGACGTTAATAATGTAAGTTAAAATGCCAAAGAATACTTTCCTGATGTTTTTAATGCTGCTAGTCACAAAGATAGAAAGTATGTTTGATATCTTTTTTTACACAAAAACATCAATAACAGGTTGTGTATGGATTATTTCTGTGACAGATAGCACTCTTTATGTATAAGTATAATTCGTAGCCACCTGAAATGGTAACGCTACAATCTGCCTGTAACCTGTAAAATATGATAGGAAGTACTTCATGAAATGTTTGCTTTAATTGTTATTCATAGAGATGGTGTTTTATAAATTATCAGTGAATATTAAATATTTAATTCTTGAAGATAAATACTCGAGTAAACCGTATATGATATGATTTCCTATCGTTTCTTCTGATTTGAGATTTTACAGTTGAAAACATAGACCTCCTATGTTCATATAAATAGTTTGATGTAACAATTGAAATGTAGAGCATATATGTCTTACTCATGCTATAGAGATGCAAGCTGTCGGTTGAAAATGCTAAAAATAACCTTTATCTTAAAATATCATTGAATGATGTTTTGCAGTTTGACAGATGAACTTTTTCCATGTACTATTCACAGTCATTTTTTGGCTAACAATTTATTTCAAAATCATTTACTTTATAAAACTCTGTTTTTCTATCTCATTTGTCATAGAAGTCTTACTTGACATGGCAATTTGTATTTGGAACTACCATTTATTTCTTATTTTGTTGAACTATACTCCTTGAGGTAGTGTACCAATCACAGTGTCCCATTTATTTACTTTGTGGATCTAGATGGTATTTTTAATGTCTTTTCGTGTACTCATTGGGCAGAAATAAATGAAAGAAACTTTAAAATGGACTCATACGGTATTCTAATAAGCCAATAAGTAATAGTTACTAGCATAGTAAATTGTATGCATCGGATAATGGCAGGGACACTTTGTCCGAGAGGCCAGTACGAGGCGGAGCCGAGTACTGGCTCGAGGACAAAGTTTCCCTGCCATTATCCGATGCATACAATTTACTATGCTAGTAACTGACTTACATCTCACTTAATCCGAGTACAATCAACCACAAAATTAATATTTTTAAATAAAATTTTAATTTTCGATAACCGTCCAAGGGCTTCTTCACTGTTTTATGAATGAAGTTTGTAGTACTATGAATGGTGTAAGAGCACGTGCTTCTTGCTTGTCAAAGCGCAAGGCACGAAGTAAATGTTTTGGGCTTGCAGACTTCGTGCACTCCATGAATATGAGCCTGTTTCAAGACAAAGTTTCACAGGTTGTCCATTTCTGTTTCGATTTTGAAGGTAGAAGACGTGTCATTAGAGTCCTCATAGACAGCTAAATTTTGACAGTGGTTTCTACTTTTGAAACGTTTCTCTTGGATTTCTAATAAAAAGGTAATTTAATCATTCCCATAACAAGTTTAGCCAAACGAAATATTATTTAATCTATGAAATAAAATAATTATGTATCATTATCAAATTATTTTGGATATTTCTAGACTTATTTTCCTTACATAACGAAAGTTTTGGTGCAACACAAATCATATAATGTTTATTTCTTGGTATTGTTTTTTTTCTAGTCTAAACTAAAGTCTACAGTGTTATTAGGTGATTTTAATATTTTGATTTTTGATTTGATTTTTGATATTTTGCAATGTATTATGATTATTTTACAGCTTGTTTTATTTGATTATTGATACTTTCCGTTCAATTCTATGTTTATGTTGTTGATTCATTGTTTTAAACCATGTGTAGGAAAGGTTTACAAAAGTGTCCTTGCATCAGATGGCAGGACTCTTTGGCCTAAGAGTTCCCGATATCGATAATGAACAGGACACTTTTTTGAATGGTTGCCATGGACGACGAGGGCTAAGTGGGATGTAAGCTTTCATATCATTTGTATAGATAAAATAAAATAAATGTTTAACTTACGGATGCAATTATGAACAAATGATATTGGTTGCACAATAAAGTGAGAGATATTGTTATCTAAATCAACTGGGAAATCCATTTACATGTATGTTATCCTTCTCAACTTCAATCACTTAGCAACACAAATACTTTTTTAATAAGTTCTGCTTGATAGCATGTATCGTACTCTATCAGTAGTTGAAAAAAGGATTTTCTTATGTTCTCTTTGATGTACACACAAAGTAAATATTCATATTTTTGTTAGTGACAGTAACTTTCTTTATAGAATTCTATCATTTTTTATTAATGTTGACATGACTAAATTAACCATGGCAGGCTATCACGAGTTTCATTAGACAGCACGTGTATACCTTGTAAATGTAAACACATGCCAGTATTCCATACTGTGTGCCTATGTGTAGAGAAGGAACCCCTATCCAACATAACACAAGGCAAGACTTACACGCAAGTGTCTAAAGTTTATTTTAACTCACATGTTCCTATATATTCTATTACAATTTTATTTTATATGCTATTCTTCTATTCTTTATTCATTTTGAACAGAAAGTATTAATTGTTGATCAAGATTTAGCAACATGTCTTTCCTGGTTTGACAATTCAAATGATGCATTTCTGCTTTTGGGTAGCTCACCATAATCAAATTGTTAAAAGTCGTGTTATTAAGCTTTGCACATTCTCCTGTTTTTCGTAACAATGCATGTGTTTGGAAGCTTATCATAATTTATTTGTTTGGAGCCGTTTTGTTAAGCCTAGAAGTAGCATTTGTCATCAAGTAAAGGCTAAACAGTAGATATTGCTCGTGTGGAATCATCGATATCAACCATCAATGAAGATATTTCTACAGTCAAATTGTCATAATGATAGAGTATCATTAGTAATACAATCACAAGGCTTTGACACCACCTCCCAGAACAGATATTAAAATACTTTTAATTGTCATTTGTCAACATACTTACATTTTCCCAAAGCATATGTTAATTCATTAATGCTAACATTAAACTGTTTTATGCTAAACTTTGTATATATATATATATATATATGACGTTATAAGATGTTAAATGTATATCTGTAATGATAGAATGTTGTTAAAACATACTTTGAATAAAATAAAATGACACAATTTTGTAGAAAAGACAGGTGGAGTGAATCAGGTGACGTAGCTCAATTAATGTAGGAAGTTGTATTTCATGAATTGTATTCTTACTACTCTAAAACACTTACACCTATTTTGACAGATGCCAACACCTCACTTGACGAAATATATCATAGATATTATGAACAGGAGCGAACTGTACATTTAGTGCCAACAAAAAGTTGAATATCAATAGAAGACTTTGTAAAATCATTTAAACTATCAAATACCCATAAGAGATTGTATAAACGATAACCATATTTGCATACAAGTTATATTTCTCACACGATCCTGGTGAAAACATCAAGGCCGCTGACGTCAATGATTTGGGTCATCCACAGAAGTCAGTTAAACTTAAGATGTTAAACTGCTGTAAGTGAACTGATGTCTTTATGCCAAATATACTAATACTGCATTTTAAGTTAAAATTTCTTAATTCAAGTAAAATAAGGCATTTTAAAAATACAAGTTATTAGTTCAGCAAATAGTTTTCGAACAATCAATATTTGTTCAAATTTCAGGTCAAATGATATCGTCTTCTTATTTTTCAGAAGATCCAAAGTCTTAAGAGGTGATTTTTGAAAATATAATCTCAAAAACACTTTGTTGGCTTTACAAGCGGAACATACATGTATTTGATAAACAGAGAAGGATATTTTGTTCCGAATTATTGCTATATGCCTTAGTTCAGCTATAAACCAAATGATTTTTCTGTAGAAACCCCCATAAGAAACAAACCTATATGAGCACATGTGTTTTCTATTCCTTCACTCCAGTAGTACAGTTTGTAGTACAGGCTGCAGTATGAGCAGAATGGGGATACCATGAATCATGTTATGACGGGAATTCCATAACTCAATAAACAGTATCTTTATTTAGTAACTGTTCCCACAAGTAAACCGACTTTTACAACTCCAATGGATTATTAAGTAAGACATGGTCATGATTGTTTTAGCAGAGATGTTTCTTAAGTTTTTTTCGGACTTGGCAGCATGTCAACATTTTGGGAGCCGTCTGGTCTACAATTTTCCCCCTAGACACTTCTTAAATGTTTTATACAATTCATTAACGTGTTTCAGCTAGTCGTGTTAGTTGGACAAATAAGGAAAAAATGGAGCGCAAGCTTAAAGTGAAGTTCACAGCTGCAAGTACAGGTATCGATATAATATGTATATCTAGGGAACTCCACCATAATCACCACTTATCATCACAAAATGCAATACAAGCAATAATCCTTAATTGTTTCCACCAGACACAGTCAATACACAGTCAATTCTAGAAATACCTTCCCCTTGGACGTGGTCAACTCTAGCTCACTTGAATAACACCTTAAGAAAGTCGTATAATACAAAGTGTGTGTAATACCATATTCTTGTGTCGATATAATCTCCAATTCAAACACTGAAATGCCTTAAGATGCGTAAAAAAAAAGCTGGCTATAATTGCTGCTGAAAACACACCTGCCTCTCGTTATTATATTCAGACATTTACATTGTCAGTTTCACCAATTTAGAAACACTAACTGTAGCAGATGAATGGATAACTTTTTTATACAATTTCTTTATATTTTCTCCTTCTTCAGATGAAGAAAAAAGGTTCTCCTTTTTACTTCAATTCCATGTTTGACTGAATAATAGGTATACAGAAGTATCCAGATTTCCATATCCTTTACGATCAGGTAGGAATAAAAACATTTTAACTTCTAGCCTAGTTTTAAAATAAAAGGAAGCTAAATATGTCTGTATAAATAGATTAATGAGTGTTTGTTTTGCTGGATCACCTAACAAACACTCGACTGATGTTATTCCTGGCGGTAAGGTAAGTCACGTGTAAGTAATGATGAGTGATACACCTGCTGAGCCAGGGGAAATGTTGATTTAAGTCTTCTTTTGAACAGTGCAGGGCTTGTGTTCACTAGAGGTTAAGATAAGTACCAATGGATTATTGGGCTGTAGGTCACACCATGAGAAACAAACATGTATGCATATTGTCTATGAAAACACTACTTTTAATTCTTTATATTGGGTGTATTAAATATATTATGTTATTTTGCAAACGAAACAATCACACAATGCATTTTCTTCTTTTTATCCAATATGTGCAAATCAATGTCACAAATTCTCAAAATCTATATATCAAACACACAGTAAAAGATATACCCACAATTTCCTAGGTGTATCCTTCATTACACTTCCTGTTTAAATCGTGGGTCCCCGAGGCGTAGCGTAGCTTAGCCGACGAAAAATGAATCAAACAAGAGGTGTATTGAGTGATGCACCGAGGGAAGTGTGGGCCTATTTTTTTCTTAAAGTATGTATTCGATTTACAGATTTGCATAATACCCCCACTTATAGCCCACTCCGGTCAAGGTATATATACTTTATCACACATTTTTTGAGAGGATAAACACCGTTTTCAAGACATGACCTTTAAATATTATCAAACTACAGGTAATCGCAAACTTTGTTGTCGTTATTAAGTTTACTGATGAACTTTTCAAGTTAAACTTTATTTTCACAAAAATAAACTTCTGACACATTTGTGAAAGACAATGATGTCATGAATTAATTTGTTTGCTTTTATCATATCTAAATTGTGTGAGCCAGAATTTGACAATAATTTAGCTATGCTTCCATCAATGATACATTTCAATTGTGTAAAAAACATGATTATATCATTTAAAGTATTAACGTTATTACACTTTAATTGATTTTGTTGATCGCAAATATTTTAAAAACATATCATCAATAGGAAATTTGTGAAATCTTGTGGAATAGTGAAATCTTTTTTTGCATTTGAAACCAATATATGAAAAAGAACGTCCTGCGAGTGTCACAACTATCAGACCAAAATTAATGACGGTTAACTTAACATAAAAGAACATGTGGCCAGCTGTTCATACTCCCTTTTCAACATGCGAATAAACAATGAAGCAATAATGAAGCCTATTTTAAGCAGATGTTCGAACTACTGCAAATAAGTAATCAGACAACACATATAATTATAGAGTTTCTTTCTTAAATGTACTCAATATCTCAATATATAGTTAACATGTAAATATGCAATGTTAGTTTTATATGTTTTTTCAAAGAATAAAATACAAACATCTGGAAACTTGAATATATACTATGATTAACTCCACCACAATCTCTTTTGAGATTTTAATAAGAAATAGCACTGCATTACATGTATACAACACATTGAAATACTTTGTAATTTATTGTAGTTGGAATCTTTAGAGTAAATACTCGTTTCGAAAGCAACCAGTACATTTGGTATTTCATTTGACATTTACATGTCTCAGAACAAGAATTATACAAAGAACACGGGTTTAATTGTATTGAAAGTACAACACAACAAAATGAAAGATAACGTATATATATACACATTGAAAAGAATAGCAGCAAAACTAATAAATTGGAATACTATTGTGCAATTTGACAGATTTCTGTTTTAATCCTGGATATTTTAAGGCAAACATTTTTATGGCATGATCAACAAAATGTACAAAACTGTCCTCTTTCACTTATTTGTCACAGACGGCTTAGTTTGTATGGATTTATGTCGGATATTTCAGACCTCATTTCCTAGATTGTTTTCTCTAAAGGGTTACAGAAACGATTTTATTGTCCTTCTTTGCACGCATTTGACACCAAGAACATGTATTGACTTCAATGATACTAAACTTTCTGACAGTTAAAACTAAATTCGATGAATTTAAACTCTAATTATTTAAATCATAAAATTTGTACCTCACCAACTGAGGACTAAATCACTGTAATTGTTACAACAATTATCTGTAATTGCTTTTCCTTTACAGCAAAATAACAATTGATGAATATAGGGAGCAGGAAAATATTTCAGATCATAGAAAATATTTTGACGTAGGCATATACAGAATCTCACCCAAGTGTCTTCTGATATCAAATAAATCAACACAAGTTGATAAAAGTAACAAGTATCCGAGGCTTGCCGAGAATATTTTACTTTTATGAACGAGTGTTGATAAATTTGATATCAGAAGACACGAGGGTGAGATTCTATTCATCATTCAAGATCATTTTCCATCACATTACTTTGAACACTGCTAACCTTAAAAGTCCTTAACCAGTGATGTCATAACATTCGAGTTAATGACGTCATAGCATTGTGACGTCGTTGTGTTTATGATGTCATAGCATTGTAACGTCATCACTGATGATGTAATATGTTTGTGATGTTATGTATTTTCAGATTAAAGGGAATTGTTCAAAATCTACTGTCAAAGCAATATCTCCTAGGAGATATCGTTTGATCTGTCACAAACGATATCTCCTGTGGAACACAGTTTTTGGTGATAAATATTAAGTGTTTCAAATATTGTTGACGATGTTGTTCAGTCTTTATGTTCATCAATTGCCAGTGTTTAAATGATTTTAACTAATGCTTCCAGATTTCCTTTTAAAACTTCATCACAAAATCGATATCATGGATTAATTCTTCTTAGTTTCATGAAGTTTGCATGTAAACGTTATGAGAGATCCAAAACACTTTGCAATTAATATGGCTCACGACCAACTACAATGATTATTCTTACATCCCACACTCATTATGTGCAGGCAACAATGTGACCTCTATTTGTGAATGGATAACAATCTGACATTGTGTTGAATGATCGCACGAACACTTGTTTGCAGATGATGAAAACTAACAAAACAAACCAGTATTTACTGCACGTTAACAAACCTTTGACCATGAAGTGATGAATGCATTACTTTACAACTGACAGGGGCATCAACAGAAATAACCTTTTTATTCTGCAAGCATCCACTCACGACCGTTTAAACTTTAACAAGATAATTTGTCTTCAACAAGCAACTCATTATTTCATTTTTACATGTACGTTGAATGTTTTTGTTGATAGTTATAAACTGAAGCCTTGAATCTAGAAGCTTTATGCATAGACTGTCATTGTGGATACTAAAGTAGCAGTAAGCAAATATACGATTAACATTGTATCCTACTGTGTACAGATAAATGCTGAATCAAAACGTCATTTAACGCTATAAGACAACCATGAGGGTTTGAAAGAAAACTAGCTAAATGTGTTCTTGTTGGATTGATTTTTTTATGGGGTTTTCCTGTTTTATGAGGACAAAAGTTAACAAACCCCAAGCTATAGGTAATAGTTCTGACAAGTACTAAGAAAATGTTCTTCTTTTAAGTAAGATTCACTATCTAACAGTATAACATGAAACAATTCATTCAAACGTTTCAGGACTTGTTCATATTGAAGTTTGAATTCAAATGTATCAACATTGTTTTACTAAATATCAACAGCATTCTGCTATTGGAAACGATAGTTTTTTGATTGCTTGCTAAAATAACATGATTATTTATATTTTTAAATGAAAATAAATACATGCAAAGATGCTGATTTAACTTCCAGTTCTTCGTCATGTGATATAATTGCTTTGACAGTAGAGCCCATAAATGCATGAATTATTTCCCAGTAATCGTATCTTCTTATTTCTTGACACGGACAGCCACATTGTGCATGACATAAGTAAAAATAGTTTGTTGATTTCAATTAACTCTACAATTTTCTTTGAGATGTTTGAATGTTTCATTTTCCTTGGGGATGTTTGAATGTTTCATTTTCCAACCTCATGTTGGTTTAATGGGATTCTGAAACAGAAATATTTCAGTTTAGTGTGGCACTTTTTAAATTGAAGGATTCTTGGATTGTTTAAAAACATCATATTGATTAACAGTATCGGTGCATTATTATTGATGAACAATTGAAATTCAGGTTTTTTATCATTTGTAGTTGAAACTCACAAATATGTCGTATCATAATTTAATGTTTTTGAAAATTAAGTTTAGAACACCTTTAAATATATCAGACTATTAGAACTAAAAAGTACTTTTCATAGATAAATCATAAAGTTTACTTGGCATACAGGATCCAATTTGCTATTGTCGTGGAATAATATATCAATTTTAAACTCAGTTGACACCCAAGGTCAGTATATAGGTCTAGTAATTTGCATTCTAATTACATCACAAATATGTTAGACATTACAGCCTATTTCAAGCCGATATCAATTTGTTTCAAGAGTGCCACACTTTGATAATAAGTAAGGCAAGCTTTTAAGTAAGTGGCACATGGTTGTCGGTTTTGCATATCTTTTCATCTACAATGTAGACGTTTATGCTGATTTGTTTTCAAAAGCTGCTTTTAAAAGCTTGTGTTTTTCCAAGTTTCTCAAGTTCCAATGGTTCATTATGGATAATGTTTGCAACATGACTTCAAATGACTCCAAATGATCACTTTCATTGAGTTTGCATTATTTGTATTCGAACTCATATTAAGATATGTTTTCATTGAAAGTTGGGTTTATGAAAACATCAACTGTTTCCCAATTGTTTTATTTTTCTTCCATCTTGACATTTACGACAAAATTCACAAAAATTAAAATCAAACTAATTCCTAAAACTGAATGATGTGATATTCCATCGAATCAATGTTTAACTGCTGCATGAACTTAGAAGTTTTGAAAAAACGGCGCTTTTTACTTGGCAAATTTGACATGTGTTGTAAACGGACTTGCACTTCTCTACTATGACATTTGTTTCATAGTTATGTTTTGTGTGCACTGTTTTATTGATATTCTAAAATGGTGAATAAATATATAAAATGCTGAGTTCTCCTTTTAACTATCCCTGACGTTAATAATGTAAGTTAAAATGCCAAAGAATACTTTCCTGATGTTTTAATGTTGCTAGTCACAAAGATAGAAAGTACGTTTGATATCTTTTTTTACACAAAAACATCAATAACAGGTTGTGTATGGATTATTTCTGTGACAGATAGCACTCTTTATGTATAAGTATAATTCGTAGCCACCTGAAATGGTAACGCTACAATATGCCTGTAACCTGTAAAATATGATAGGAAGTACTTCATGAAATGTTTGCTTTAATTGTTATTCATAGAGATGGTGTTTTATAAATTATCAGTGAATATTAAATATTTAATTCTTGAAGATAAATACTCGAGTAAACCGTATATGATATGATTTCCTATCGTTTCTTCTGATTTGAGATTTTACAGTTGAAAACATAGACCTCCTTTGTTCATATAAATAGTTCGATGAAACAAATGAAATGTAGATCATATATGTCTTACTTATGCTATATAGATGCAAGCTGTCGGTTGAAAATGCTATAAATAACCTTTATCTTAAAATATCATTGAATGATGTTTTGCAGTTTGACAGATGAACTTTTTCCATGTACTATTCACAGACATTTTTTGGCTAACAATTTATTTCAAAATCATTTACTTTATAAAACTCTGTTTTTCTATCTCATTTGTCATAGAAGTCTTACTTGATATGGCAATTTGTATTTGGAACTACCATTTCTTTCTTATTTTGTTGAAATATACTCCTTGAGGTAGTGTACCAATCACAGTGTCCCATTTATTTACTTTGTGGATCTAGATGGTATTTTTAATGTCTTTTCGTGTACTCATTTGGCAGAAATAAATGTAAGAAACTTTAAAATGGATTCATATGGTATTCTAATAAGCCAATACGCTTTCATATCATTTGTATAGATAAAATAAAATAAAGGTTTAACTTACGGATGCAATTATGAACAAATGATATTGGTTGCACAATAAAGTGAGGGATATTGTTATTTTAATCAACTGGTCAATTGGGAAATCCATTAACATGTATGTTATCCTTCTCTACTTCAATCACTAAGCAACAAAAATACTTGTTTTAATTAGTTCTGCTTGATAGCATGTATCGTACTCTATCAGTAGTTGAAAACATGATTTTCTTATGTTCTCTTTGATGTACACACAAAGTAATTATTCATATTTTTGTAAGTGACAGTAACTTTCTTTATAGAATCCTATCATTTTTTAGTAATGTTGACACGACTAAATTAACCATGGCAGGCTTTCACGAGTTAAATTAGATAGCATGTGTATACCTTGTAAATGGAGACACATGCTGATATTCCATACTGTGTGCCTTTCTGTAGAGTTATCCCTATCCAACATAACACAAGGCAAGACTTACACGTAAGTGTCTAAAGGTAATTTTAAATTACATGTTTCTATGTATTTGATTAAAATTTGCTCTAAAATGGTATTCTTCTATTCTTTATTCATTTTGAACAGAACGATGTATAAATAAGATGTATATGACAAGATAATATTATCCGAGATGTAATCGTTTATATTTAATTCTTTACTTTGTAACATTCACATACAATAGCAGTTCAGTCGACATGTACTCAAATTAAAATTACAGTTATTGGTATTGTAGCTTGAAATAAAGAAAGCGTGCTCTAAGTTTGTTATTCAGTTTACAAACAGCATGTGTGCGAAACATTAAGACAATTAAGAAAAGTAATTTGTCCTTACATGTGGCTATTTATTTAGCTTCATTGTTGATCAAGATTTGCTAGCAACATGTTTTCTGCTTTGACTTTTCAAATGATGCATTTATGCTTTTGGGCAGCTCACCATAATGAAATTATTAAAAGTCGGGTTATTAAACCTTTCATAAATATTTATATAGATTTATTTGTTTGGAGTCGTTTTGTTAAGCCTAGAAGTAGCACTTGTCATCAAGCAGAGGCTAAAAAGTAAATATTGCTTGATATTTCTACAGTCCAATTGTAATAATGATCGTGTATCATCAGTAATTAAATCACAAGGTTTTGACATCACCACTCAGAACACATATTAAAATACTTTAGATTGCAATTCATCAACATGCTTACCATTTTCCCAAAGTACATGTTAATTCATTATTGCTAACATTGAAATGTTTTATGCTAAAAGTTGCATATGCATATGACGTTTTAAAGATGTTAAATGTATATTTGTAATGATCGAATCTTGTTCAAATAGAGTTCGAATCAAGTAAAATGCCACAGTTTTGTAGAAAAGACAGGTGTGAAGAATCAAGTGATTCTAACTACTCTAAAATACTTAGACCTATT
Organism: Steromphala cineraria; assembly: GCA_916613615.1. Lineage (NCBI taxonomy): Eukaryota > Metazoa > Mollusca > Gastropoda > Trochida > Trochidae > Steromphala > Steromphala cineraria. Next base: position 70,303,391 of record OU744721.1, read on the forward strand.
TTGACAAATGCCAACACCTCACATGCTGGAATATATCATAGATATTATGAATCAAAGCGGACTTCAATGCCCAAAAAATTAATATCAATAGAAGATAAATGACTTTGTCAAATCATTTCAACTATCAAATACCCATAATAGATAGTATAAACGATAATCATATTTGCATACAAGTCATATTTCTCGATCCTGGTGAAAACACCAGGACCCCTGACGTCATTGCACTACAATGACCCCAATGAGTTTCCAGTCCCCTATATCTTCTGTTTCGTCATGGATCATATACAGAAGTCAGTTGATACTTAAGATAACTGTACTGTTGTTAGTGAATTGATGTCTTTATATCAAATATACTTTATTCCAAACTAATAGAGCATTTTAAGTTAAAATTTCTTAATTCAAGTTAGAAAATCCATTCTCAAAGTACAAGTTATTAGTTCAGCAAATATTTGTTCAAATTTCAGGTCAAATGAAATCGTTTTCTAATTTTTCAGAAGATCCAAAGTTTTAAGAGGTGTTTTTTTAAAATTATAATCTTAAAAAAAACTATCATGGTTTTATCAGCAGAACATATTTGATAAACAGAGAAGTATATTTTGTTCCGAAACATTGCTATATGCCTTAGTTCAGCTATAAACCAAATGATTTTCCTGTAGAAACCTACATAACAAACAATCCTGTATGAGCACATATGTTTTCTATTCCTTCACTCCAGTTGTACAGTTTGTAGTACAGGCTGCAGTTAGGGCAGAATGGGGAAACCGTGTTATGACAAGAATTCCATAACTCAGTAAACAGTATCTTTATTTAGTAACTGTTCCCACAAGTAAACCGGCTTTTACAGCTCCGATGGATTGTTAAGTAAGACACGGTCATGATTGTTTTAGCAGGGATGTTGCTCATCTTGTACTGACGTTGGCCCAAAGTCAACATTTAGAAAGTGGTTCAATCTGGAACTATCATTCAGAAGGCATCTTTTCTCAACATCGACGTGGAGATTTTAGATATATGAAATAAACAGTATCTTTATTTAGTAACTGTTCCCACAAGTAAACCGGCTTTTACAGCTCAGATGGATTGTTAAACAAGACATGGTCATGATTGTTTTAGCAGAGATGTTGCTTAAGTTGTTTCGAATTTGGCAGCATGTCAACATCTTGGGAGCCGTCTGGTCTACAGTTTTCCCCCTTAACACTTCTGAAGTGTTTAAACCTTTCATTAAAGTGTTTCAACTATGAAAGGCTATTATCTTTTAATTCACAACTTCTATGAACAAGAGATAATTATCTTAATCGTTTATGAGATCTACATGTATGAGGCGTAAAATAAGTAAAGCAGTTTTAGTGACTGCGAATTTTTAAATTTTATTTTAACTAATCTGGATTTAAGAATCTGATCTTTATCAAAATGTATATTACTATAACGACAAATATATAATTTTCTCCATTTTGATTTTACAGTTGCAGTAGGGTAACCATAACAGTTGTATTCCATTATCTCTAAAAAAGAAAGGTAAGCCTGACATGGCACTTTCATCTATGATTAAGATACAGGACATATGCTTTTTTTGCTTCTAACTTCATAACGAACTTGCCGTATAGAGGATAACCTAATTGCAACATTTTGGAAACATTAGAGTTAAATCGTAAGTCGTGTTAGTTTGACAAATAAAGAAGAAATGGAGCACATGCTTAAAGTGAAGTTCACAGTTGCAGGTTGAGGTATCGATATAACATCTATATCTGGGAACTCCACTATAATCATCACTTATCATTATAAAATGCAATACAAGTAAAAATCCTTAATTGTTTCTACCAGACACAGTCAGTTCCAGAAATACCCCCCCCCCCCCTTTGGACGTGGTCAACTCTAGCCCAATTTAATAACACCTTAAGAAAGTCTTATAATACAAAGTGGGTGTAATACCATATTCTTGTGTCGAGGTAATCTCCAAATCAAACACTGAAATGCCTTCAGATGCGCTGAAAACGCTAATGTTTTTGTTTTTTTTAAAATGGCTATAATTGCTGCTGAAATCACACCTGCCTCTCGTTATTATATTCAGACATTTACATTGTCGGTTTCACCAATTTAGAAACACTTAATTGCAGCAGATGAATAGATAACTTTTTTATACAATTTCTTTATATTTTCTCCTTCGTTATATGAAGAAACAAGCTTCTCTTTTTTACTTCAATTCCATGTTTGACTGACTGATAGGTATAAAAAGGTATCCAGTTTTCCATATCCTTTACGATCAGGTAGGGGAAAAAACATTTTAACTTCTAGCCTAGTTTTAGAATAAAAAGAAGCTAAATATGTCTGTATAAATAGATTAATGAGTGTTTGGTTTGCTGGATCACCTAACAAACACTCGACTGATGTTATTCCTGGCGGTAAGGTAAGTCACGTGTAAGTAATGATGAGTGATACACCTGCTGAGCAAGGGGAAATGTTGATTTAAGTCTTCTTTAGAAAAGTGAGGGGCTTGTGTTCACTAGAGGTTAAGATAAGTACCAATGAATTATTGGGTTGCAGGGCATACCATGAGCAACAAACATGTATGCATATGCTGGCGGTCTATGAAAACACTATTAATAATCTATCATCAATAGGAAATTTGAGTGGTGAAATGTTCATTTGTAACATCAACATATGAAACCAATATATGAAAAAGAACGTCCTGCGAATGTCACTATCTACTAATGTAACAATCATACCAAAATTAATGAAGGTAATTTCTTTTTACGTCACTTAACATAACAGAACATGTGGACAGCTGTTCATACTCCCTTTTCAACATGCGAATACACAATGAAGCAATAATGAAGCCTATTTAAAGCAGATGTTCGAACTACTGTAAACACGTTATCAGACATCAAATGTAACGATAAATAGTTTCTTTCTTAAATGTACTTAACAAATATCTCAATATATAGTTAACATGTAAATATGCAATGTTAGTTTGGTAAAATCTAAGTTTGAATAAAATACAAACATCTGGAATCTTATAATTAAATATATGCTATGATCACCTCCACCACTATTTATTTGGAGATTTTAATAAGAAATAGCACTGCATTTCATGTATACAACACATTGAAAGACTTTATCATTTATTGAAGTTGGAATCCTTAAGCCCAACTCACACTACACACGATTGTACTACGATAACATTACGATTCGATTGTATTGCTATCGTACCACGTTTTTTACGATTTACTATCTCAATACGATTTATGTGCGGGAAGTGCACGATGCGAGTACAGTCATTGCACGAAAGAATCACAATCAGAACACAATCAACACAAACTCGACACGACGCTAACACGATGCCATCACGTCTGGTGTACGGATAATGCACAATTCAAAAACAATTGTACCCAATCAGAATTGTTCCCTCCAAAAATATTTCATCTCGCTTCCTCCATGTGTATTTAAAACAGTGGCATTGAATGCATGGCGCTCCGGTGTAGTTTTAAAACATTGTAGTTTATTAGTTTATCAAGATGACAACTAGAAAAAGACTAGAGCTTCAACTGGAGCTGATTGATGTTGAATTTGATTTGATAGAGTTGAATGAGAAAACCAAGAAGAGAAAGAGAATGTTGGAGCTGGACGGACCACCAAATAGAGAAAAACAAGAGCTGAGAGAACTGTTTGGACACTTGGTTGGCTGTTGCAGAGACCATTATATGGACACTATGAGATCCTGTTAGCAGAGCTGAACAATGAGGACAGGGTCAGTTACAAGACCTTCCTGAGGGTGGATAATGCTCTCTTCCAGGAGTTAATAACTCGAGTCGGTCCTCGCATCAAGAAGAACGATACTTCTCTCAGAAAGGCACTCGACCCAGGCTTGAAGATTGCAGTCACCCTTCGTTATCTTGATACGGGGAACAGCTACTTGGTCCTGCAGTACTCCTTCAGAGTCGCTAGCAACACCATTGGGCGTGTCATACCAGAAGTTTGCGAAGCGGTAATAGAAGAATATTCTGCAGAAGCCATGCCTCCATGCGTAAGTCCAGAACAGTGGAAAGCAATTGCTGATGGCTTCCTTGACAGGTGGAACATGCCCCACGCTTAATTGTGGAGCTCTGGATGGGAAACATGTGCGAATCAAGTGCCCGCGGAAATCTGGATCGCTCTATTATAATTACAAGCGCTATTTCTCCAAAGTGCTATTCACTTTGGTGGACCATGAGAACAAGTTCATATATGTTGAAGTCGGAGCCAATGGTGCCTGCTCAGATGGCCAGATCTTCAAGCATTCTCAACTCAGACTTTTGTTGGAAGATGGAGACCTGGGTCTCCGTTAGCCAGAAAAACTTGCCGGAAGCCAGGAAGAAGTGTCATATTTCATCATCAGTGACGATGCGTTCCCATTGCGAATATGGCTGATGAAACCGTACTGCAGACGTCAGATGACTAGACAAGAACGAGTTTTCAAGACTCTGAACACATGTAAGACAACACGTATCAGTCCTCTTCATGGATATTTCTTGAAATAAAGTTACTTGTAATGTCTTAAATCAAGAATGGTAACTGTCATCAATTTAATTCAAATATTGTAAGAATTGATATTTACAATTACATACTTTGGGAAGTAATTGTATTTGGTTTTGTTGAATATGTCATAACGACAGATTAGATAACTCATGAGATGTTCAGCCAACGCAAAGGAACAGACTTGTAAAATTAAGAAACTGTATTAAATTAGAAATTTATGATTTTTAAGCAGTGAAAGTTGGATTGGAACCAGGAACCTAGGTGCCATCATTCGCCTTTCTCAAATGAGCCAGCTGATCTATAGTTTGTTTTGTCATGTCTGTTTTGTCAATTTATATATAAGCAATAGTTTTTGTCTAGTTTCAATGCAAGTGTTCAAGTTATTAGTTTTAAAATCTCAAGCAGGAGTTTCAGAAGTAAATATCCTTTAATAAAACTGTTATAAATTATTTGTGTACAAAATATTAAGTTCGAAAGGATTGTAGGAGTGTAAGTGTAAGACAAAGCATCGGATTATGGCAATAAACTCTGCACAGGATAAAGCCTTGTGAGTTTATATGGCATAACAGCTCACATCGGGTTGTTAGTTACCACTCAATCATGGTCAATGACGCCGAGTAGTATGCATTTCACCACAAGTTTTCAAAGTCATGTCTCATGGTGGGATAAAACCTAAAACACGTATTAAATTGAGAGCAAGCACCTAAGTCATACCAGGTTTATATCACAATCATGCAAGTTGGGAAGCATTCACGATAAAGCAACAATACATCACATGTATATTGGTGAAACGTTATTCTTTTTTTAAAAAAAGAACAAAAACAAAAGCACCTTTTTTGGTGGGAAACGCTCTGATTGGTTTAAATTCAGTATTGCATCGTGTAACGATTGTATCCTGGTCGTATAGTAATCGTGTTGACTTCGTGTGCTGTTCGAGCTGCTACTGTGGTCCAAATGTTTAGCAGTTTAGGGTTAAACTAGAAGTGTACGATAACAGTACGATTGTGAGACGGACAGTTTATTAATTGTGTTGTGATTGTGTTGCTATCGTGTCGAGATGCTGAAGCACAATCATCACAATCGCAATACAAACACTATACGATCATCATACAATCATCACTAGATCGACACGTTCACAACACGATTTTCTGAAATCAGGAACATGTTTCTGATTTGGACGAATCGTGTTGGGCATACAGCACGATCAGCCTAAACGCCACGATCACAATCACGATGACAACACAATAACATCACAGTAACAACACAACAAGGACACGATGACCACACAAAGTTTTCGTGTAGTGATCGTAGTCGATCGTACGTAGTGTGAGACAGGCTTTAGAACAAATACTCGTTTCGATAATTTTTCGTTTTCTTATATGTCACATGTGAAAGCAACCATTTCATTTGACATTTACATGTCTCAGAACAAGAATTATACAAAGAACACGGGTTTAATTGTATTAAAAGTACAACACAACAAAATGACAGATAACGTAGATATATAAACATTGAAAAGAATATCATCAAAACTAATGAATTGGAACAATAATTTGCAATTTGATATAATTCTGTTTTACTCTTTAATCCTGGACATTTTAAGGCAAACAATTGTATACCATAATCAACTAAATTTATAAAACTGTCCTCTTACACATCATTTGTCAGAAACGGCTTAGTTTTTAGGGGGTTTATGTCAGATTTTTCGGATAGATATTTATCTTGTTGATTTGAACTTCCTAGTTTGTTTACTCTAAAGCGCTACAGAAACGTGTTTACTGTCTTTGTTTGCACGCATTTGCCTCCAAGACTTCAATAATATTTAACTTTCTAACAGTTTAAATTAATTCGATGAATTTAAACTTTAAATTTTTAAATGATAAATTTTTTACCTCACCAACTGTGAACTAAGTCACTGTACTTGTTGCAACAATTATCTGTAATTGCTTTTCCTTAACAGCAAAATAACAATTGTTGAATATAGGAAGCAGAATAAGAATTCAGCTCATAGTGAACATATTTTGACGTACTTTTAAGGAATTAATGAATTATTTGATTACAATTGATTGTATTCAACAAGAGAAGCCATTAAGCAGACATATATGAAGTGTTTCAAATATTGTTGACGATGATGCTCAGTCTTTATGTTCATCAACTGCCAGCGATTAGTGTTTAAATTTGTTAAACTAATGTTTCCAGATTTCCTTTTAAAACTTCAACACAAAATCGATATAATGGATTCACCCTTTTAAGTTTCATAAAGTTTGTGTGTAAACTTTATAGGAAATCAAGAAATTTTTCCAATTAATATGGCTCACGACAAATTTCAATGATTATTCTTACATTCCACACTCATTATGTTTTCAGGCAACAATGTGACCTCTATTTGTAAATGGATACCAATCTGACATTTTGTTGAATGACCGCACGAACACTTGTTTGCCGATGATGAAAACAAACAAAACAAACCAGTATTTACTGCACGTTAACGAACCTTTGCGCATGAAGTGATGAATACATTACGTTATACCTGACAGGGGGCATCAACAGAAATAACCTTTTTACTCTGCCAGCATCCACTCACGACGGCTTAAACTTTAACAAGATAATGTATCTTCAATAAGCAACTCATTATTTCATTTTTACATGTACGTAGAATGTTTTTGGTGATATATATAAACTGAAGCCTTGAATCTAGAAGCTTTATGCATAGACTAAACTAGCTAAATGTGTTGTTGTTGGATTGATGTCTTTTATGAGGTTTTCCTTTTTTATTTCTAAAAAACACGAGGACATTAGTTAACAAACCCCTAGCTAGGTCTGACAAGTATTAAGAAAATGTTCTTCTTTTAAGAGAGGTTCACTATCTCACAGTATAACATGAATCAATTCATTCAAATAAGGTTTCAGGACTTTTTGATATTTAGATTTGAATTCAAATTTATCAACATTGTGTATCAACAGCATAGTGTTATTGGAAACGATAGTTTTTTGGTTGCTTGCTTAAATAAAATGATGATTTAAATTTTTAAATGAAAATAAATACATGCAAAGATGCTGATTTTACTTCAAGTTCTTCGTCATGTGATATAATTGCTTTGACAGTAGAGCCCATTATTGCATGAATTATTTCCCAGTAATCTTATCTTCTTATTTCTTGACACGGACAGCCACATTGTGCATGACATAAGTAAAAAGAGTTTGTTGATTTCAATTAACTCTACAAGTTTCTTTGAGATGTTTGAATGTTTCATTTTCCAACCTCATGTTGGTTTAATGTGATTCTGAAACAGAAATATTTCAGTTAAGTGTGGCACTTTTTAAATTGAAGGATTCTTGGATTGTTTAAAAAAATCATATTGATTAACAGTATTGGTGCATTATTATCGATGAACAATTAAAATTCAGTTTTTATATCATTTGTAGTTGTAACTCACAAATATGTCGTATCATAATTTAATGTTTTTGAAAATTAAGTTTAGAATACCTTTAAATATATCAGACTTTTAGAACTAAAAAATTTCTTTTATAGATAAATCATAAAATTTACTTGCCATACAGGATCAAATTTGTAATTGGCGAGGAATCATATATCAATTTCAAACTCAATTGACACCCACAGTCAGTCTAAAGGTCTAGTAATTTGCATTCTTATTACATCACAAATATGTTAGACATAACAGCCTATTTCAAGCCGATGTCAATTTGTTTCAAGAGTGCCACACTTTGATAATAAGTAAGGCAAGCTTTTAAGTGAGTGGCACATTATTGTCGGTTTTGCATATCTTTTTATCTACAATGTAGACGTTTATGCTGATTTGTTTTTATAAGCATGGTTTGAATAGCTTGTGTTTTTCCAAGTTTCTCTTAATGGTTAATTATGGATAATGCTTGCAACAACATGATTGTATGATACATTTTGTCATTATATTTGTAAAGATTCATACCCCAATGTCCTGTCTAAAATTAATCTTGTAACAAGTGGATAATTATAACCAGATATCTACAGACGCATAGCATTTATTATACTGACATTATCAACCAAACTAATGAACAAGTGGGAAGATATTATTTTGTTTCATAAATATTTATAAACATATATGTCGTTTAGCCTTAATCCATGTCTCACATAATGTCCAATATTATGTTCTTTCATAGATTAGAGTTCACATAATGTCCAATATTATGTTCTTTCATGGATTAGAGTTCACATAATGTCCAATATTATGTTCTTTCATAGATTAGAGTTCACATAATGTCCAATATTATGTTCTTCCATAGATTAGAGTTCACATAATGTCCAATATTATGTTCTTTCATAGATTAGAGTTCACATAATGTCAAATATACTACTCAAAAGAAGTTAAGGAACACTCAAGTTGTAATATCACTTGCAGCAACTTTAAATGTCAGCAGCTCAAAGAGAAGGTGTTTGTTTGAAGTTTTGTTCATACCCACATGCATACCTGGCATTAGGTAACAGCTTTTTAAAGATTTTTTTGAAATTTTGATTAATTTTGGAAATTTGTAATTTTAAATCGCATTTGTAAATGAAAATGGCTTTATCAACTCTTTCTCTACCAGTGATATCCCTTTCAAAGCGATAAAGTCTCCCAAGACAAGACCACAATGTTTTAAAATTGAGCTATCTGAAATTTTTGACTTTCATTTTCAACCCCTGCCTTGTTTCTGACATCAAAGCACAAAACAGCACCTGCGTCAAACGCAGAATTTGATTCCAATATGTCAGTAAGATAGTGTTTATTTCATAAAACACATAATTTTCACCATGAGCTGAGGTATTCAGTGTATATGGGACACTGTACAAGTGTTCCTTAGTTTCTTTTGAGTAGTATATTATGTTCTTTCATAGATTTGAGTTCACTTGATTACGGCTTACAGTACCTTTGCTAATGTGTTTTCAATATATCAAATACGTCTCCTCAACGATATTTAACAATGTGTAACCCGATGAAGCAACACACAAATGATATACCAATAGTATCTGAGAAAAATATGCTGAGGAGTACAACAGGCACATTATTAGACCAATTTTCACTTTCGGTAATGACTCCAGGTGATCGCTTTCAATGCGTTTGCATTATTTGTATTCGGACTCATATTATTGTTTAATACATCTCTTTAACAGTTTTGCTTGAAGACAAGATAGCTCTTATTGGAAATTGTGAACATCAATTGCTTATAGTATTCACACGTTTGAAATAGCAAACAGCAAGACAAGTGCCTTTAATTGTTCGTGTTTTCTTAATTCATGGGGAAAAATTGCACAATAGAGCTTTTATGTTTTTTTGTTTCCGTGGTATGTTTGTCATTGAAAGTTGGGTTTTTGAAAACATCAACTGTTTCCCAATTGTTTTATTTTTCTTCCACCTTGACATGTAAAGGTAGGGACGTAGCGTACGACATGAGTTCAAAAGTTTTTTTGATTTTCATCACCTTTCTTTGACAGAAAACAGTTCAATGGAGAGGAAATGTCATTTTCAATTTCACCACCTCGTCTGTTTTGAAATAAAAATGGTAACATGGATATTTCGGAACAGTGGTATCTGTAATATGTCATGTTGAATAATTGGTTCGACATTTGAACATGTGTAGGAACAAATGTATTTGTGTGACAAATTAATATATTTATGCATATGCATGTCATTTACGAAAGTACTCAATGCATAGATTTGAATTCGTTTTGTAAAAATGTTTTATTTGTGATTGCAAAATCTACGATAGTATTTATCATTTTACTACGTCGTCTAAAGCCCTTGTGTGATTCTAACCCATACTCAAGGGTCAAACAAGGCAGCCTAATATGACCATTACACAAGCTAACCAAATCCCCCAATATAATGTATGAGTGGTTAAAGTTTTCTCTGGTTTAGAGAAAAGACATACGCGCCTGTTGTATGTCAATCCTTAGACATTGTAGTTAATCTGCTTGAGTACTCTCACCACCTCTCAGTGTTAACACATTTGAAAATAATGACAATAGTTCAAGTTCTTTATTATTATTATTTTATTTATTATTTTCTTAACAGTGACACAAAATGCCAGCATTTTCTAAAAATATAAGGATGTTTGCTTCACAATATTTTGAGGTTTCATTTGATTTTTAGTTAATCAACACCTTATTGTACCTTATTAACCGTCAACTGAAGGCCACCTCACCCTTATCTTTATTGTTCAAGCTTTTCACACATTAAGATGCAGCGTAGATTAAAAACAATGTTATCGTTAATTTTCTGGCCTATATTATCAAACAAAGAATTGATGTTAAATACTGATGTTGTATAACACAAATTTCCAATAATTACAATTGAGATCCCTAAACTCCTACAGACACAATAGACTACTTGTTCATTTAATTAACTACATGCTTTCTTTAATTACTTGTTTCCTACTTTTTTCCTTTAACTTCTGCTGTAGGAGGTGCAAATTTACCTCACAAGGTTCTTTACATCTGCTTCTCTTTTTTAATTCAGACATTTCACAAATCGGTTACACCTATTTAGAGGCATTGCAATGTAGCAAATGATTGCACGTATTCAATTTTAATGTCAATTGTCTTTGTATTTTATGAACATGTGTAACATCCAAAAAGAAAGGCCTAGGACACATGTCTAGAGCTTGTAGAACTCTGTTGTCAACAGGTGTCTGTACAATAACAGGACTGTAATGTTGACCTGAGGCAGGTGTTCCGAGTTTTGTTAACAAGTTATTAGGCTACACAGATATCAATATATATATAGTTTCTTTCATATTAGGTAAATCTACACAATCAGTATGTCTTAGTTTACATTTTGAATACAAAGTTATATTTTTTGACTGCAGGATTAATTCAAGCTGGTCTTGTAAGAAACTCTAATGATGAACTTAACAACACCTGCTTTATATAATGTTCATAAGCTTCATCTATCACTCATATGTTATGTATACTGCAGTGTGATTTCCATTTTTGAATTAAGATATAGAATACAAAGTTGCGTTTTGTCAACCAGTTTCATTCCCATTACAATTGTACTTCCCATAGAACTATTACAACTATCACACAGAAGTTTTCCTGATTTTTATTGTCTATATGTCAATATGTTTGTCACTAAATACTGTTTCAAATAATTATACTTTCCAATTACTGTTGTAAAAACTATAAGTATTTTTGAATATATGAAATCTGACAAAGAAGCATTTATATCAGCTTTATGTTAATCAGTAACCAACATGTACATGTATGCATTCATATAATTTTTTAAAAAAGCTTATTTGAATAATAATGTTGTTCAAGTTGTTTTGAAGTTAAAATAAACATGTAATATATTGAAACAGTTCAACTCAAATACTGAACATCAAACTATGGTTGACTAAGTAAGCATAGCTTATTAACCAAATCTTACAAACCATCATTTTAGTAACCACATGATGGCATATGCTACATTTCTTGTAATTCTTTTTTGTGTTAAGTGAAGTCTGTTAGTTCAGACATGTAGAAAACACAAAGCAATAGTGTATATAAAATAACAACAAAAAACCAAACAAAGGAGTCCGTTAGGTATGGTCCACATAATTTGTTGAACTCCACTTTCAAGGGTACTTAACTTCTAGTGCGGATGATAGTGATTTACTTCAAAATCTAAGAAACCAAAATTCCTTTGCATACATGCTGTGTCATTTGTATACTAACTATTATGCGAGTGAACATTTTCATAATTAAAAAAAGATTAAGATTTTTTATATGGTTTAAATCTCGAGTCGCAGTCACACTGCTTCTTAAGGCAATATGTCACTGCTAACCTAGGATGGAAAGAATAATACAACCCCAATCAGGTCAGATGTTAAATACTTCAGTTCCTTCAGATAACAGCCAATTAAGAAAGTTACGGTCAGTAAAACAGATGTGGGTCACTTGTAAACTGCTCCTTGTAATTGATTGTATTACTTAAACAATCTTTACCTATTTATACATATTTCTAAGATGCCTAGCGGTTAGAACAATCGAGAAAAAAAGTACTTTTTCAGACAATAAAGGTATAGTTTTTATATGACGTAACAATTGAATGATGCAATCCGCTCTTTCCAGCTGCCCCCTCGTAAACACGCGTGTCCATAGTAACCTTTGGTCTCGATTCTATCAATCAACATTGCGCATCCCTATCAACCAAACTTTCCGAAGCCGGGGTTGGGGCCCTTGGTATCATGTCCGTCACTGGTCACAGATGTAATCAGTCGTTGAAAAACCCCTCTATCTTACAGAGGAACAACGCTGCGACCAATGCTCTGCCTCCGACATGCTTGTCGAGTGACCACGTTGACATTCCACGTAAGGTCACGGCGCCCCGTAGCATTTGTGACGTTGACACACGTCAACCGTCTCTGCCAAGCAACGTGCCATATAGCCCAACCAATACAGTTTGTACTCCTGTTCATGATGTAAACAGGCAGCTAATATTAGCGGTGGTACCATTAACTTCAACTTTTATGACAACAGCCAAAAAAGAATGATAGATCTCGATCTACCACACTTCCAGACGAACAATACCCAGAATTCTTTGTGGAATGTCAATCACGTGATAAGCCTTATATGGGCAGTGTGGCCCGCACTGCATGATCGCACAACTTGACTGTTCAAAAGTAACGTTTTATGAAACATGAGGTGTCTGATATTTTTGTTTTGTTTGAGCAATGAACAAATAATAAGAGAATAACATTTTAAACTTTATTAATGAGAAAATAAAACTGCTACATTTACATAATCAACTGTTTCACCAATAAACAATATTTTGAAATAGGGGGTGAGTTCTAAACATGGAATAGCCAGCAGTTAGCCCTGTTCATGGATATATAATCTAAGTTATTTTAACAATATTTTAAGTTGAAATTATAAGAATGTTTATACTTCCCTGCAAAAAAGTTTGGTATCTTAGAAAAGAAATAAAGTTCGCTCTTCCCCAATGTGTTTTGTAATAAAGTATAGTTCTGCCCTGAACTATTACAAAGTTAAAGCAGTTTTGCCCTGAACTATTACAAAGTTAAACCACTCGGACTACCGTCCTCGTGCTTTAACTATAATAGTACAGGGCAAAACTATACTTTATTACGAAACACATTGGGGTAGAGCGAACTTTATTTCTTAAATAGTAGATCACACAAACGTGTTTGATTTGATTGAATTATCTTCAATTAAGGTTTGAAGTCCTTTCTATAAAGCAGACGGTTGGCTTAATAGTGGGTTTTCTGCATGGGAAAGATGGCAAAATAGCCAGTTTTCCGGGGGAAAGACAGTAATGCAGACAGTTTCCGGGGGGGAAAGACGGCTAAAAAGCCATTTTGAAAATATTTTCTCTACACTATGTCAAAGGTGAAGGTCAAAGCAAGGTCAGGAGTTTTAAAAGGTTTTGCGAATGTGTCTCATGTTCACTACTGATTAGATTTACATAATTGTCATACACAATGAAAAGTGATCATTTATCGTGTGACCATGAATTTCACAGAGAATTGTTTAGCTTGTTTTTTTTATTCAAGACAAAGTTCACATGTCTTGAAATCGGTAAATTTATAACTTTCCAACCCAACTTGAAATGTGACATCATGGTTGCTTCGTCGTTTCCTTGTCAAATAAACACTAATCTAGTTTCAATCCATTTCAATTTTCGTTAAAAAACTACTTTATTAGTCTTCGGTAGTCTGGTGAGAGAAATAAGGCCAAGATGGAATATGGACCTTTTCTGGAGGTGTGAGGTGTATGGGGTTTATCGCCGCTTTCAAGAGTATTTCACTTATATCGCGGCTGCAAGTATTATTGCAGGGAGAAAGCCCGCAACACTATTGTGGCTATGCATTGTGGTGAAACCTGCGAGCATCGGCTGGAAAAAAACTTTTTAAATTTGTCAATCTGATCCTAATAAATATATGCTCTTCGTTGACACCTTTAACAATCCAATAACATAAAGTTTGTATAATCCTATATCACCGTGCATAAAACAATATCGAATTTGGAAACAGAAATTCCTTATGATGCACTGAAATGCGTTTTCTTTCTAAAATGCTTGATACAATTGCTGCTAAAATCACACCTGCCTCTAATTATTAAGTTAAGGCATTTAACGTAGCTTGGTTGTACCAATTCAACACCTAAAATGATAACAGATAACTAACTTCTATTTTATTGATATATCTATTTGGTCAGATGTAGAGATTTGAACATTTTAACTCAATGTTATACATGATAATGCCTTCATACAAATATCTATTTCCATATTTTTGCGATTAGAAAAAATGAACTCCTTTGTCCCTCTAGCCCAGTTTTAGAATAAAAGGAAGCTAAATACGTCTATATAAATATATAAATGAGTGTTTGTTTTCCTAGATCATCTAACAAACACTCGACTGATGTTATTCCTGGCGTTGAACAGGTAAGTAATGATGAGTGATACACCTGCTGAGCCAGGGGAAATGTTGATTTAAGTAAGTTTTTGTTTATTTAGAGAAGTGACAGGCTCGTGTTCACCAAAGGGGTAAGATAGGTAACCATAGAGTATTGGGTTGTAGGTCATACAATAACAAACATAATGTACGCATATGCAGGCTTACGATGGAAACAGTATCTGTATTTCTTCACACATGTATGGAGGTGAGATGTATTCGATAAAAAGGGGATATTTTAAATGAAACAACAATATAAGCCGATTTCATCTAATGATCAAATGAGAGGAAATCAAAGTCCCAAATTCTGCAAATCTGTAACTTAAATGCACACTATAACTATATGATTTCCATTTGTATTTGCATGTTTTCTTGTCAAATCATAGTTTTTTAATTTGAAACTTAAATTCTTCATTAAAGCATTTTTGTACTAAACTCAAAGTGTTCCGTGAATGGTTGGTTTCATCTATTTGTTACAGGACGTTTATCTTTTGTTTACATTTCTAAGAGGAGGCAAGGAGATCCTATTGTCCTTTATTTCTCACTGACAACTTAAGACGTTTTAAAAGTCATAATCTTTTTTTTGTCAATTACATTTGCTAAAACATTTTGAGTTAAAGTTTTGTCTAGACAAAAGACATTAACACTTTAATATTATCTGTAAATAACAAACATTTGAAACCAATATTAAATGGTACAAACATTTTTTACAAACGTTTTCACTTGTATCATATAAATTAAGAAATAACTATTTTCGTATGTATGTTTTACCATTACTATTATACCAAAATGAACCAAGCAAGGTAATTTCTGTATAAGTCACTTGACAATAAAATGAATATGTCGACAGCCGCCATTACTGCGTTTCAAACATGTGAATAAACAATAGAGCAGCAATGAAGCCGATCTCAAGCAGGTTCGCAGGTGACTACTGCAAACATGTTATCAAACAGAAACAGGTAGGGATACGGAAGACAAGAGTAATTCTATGGATGTACAACTTTTTTATTTGACAATAGCAACGTGTCAGTATAGATCCTTACATCGTTTTTAAGCATATGTATCGATAATCTTTCTGATATACTACCGTTTGCTAAGGTTTTTCATTGTTACAATTTGAACGTGTATTATGATTAACACCAACATGTTTTATCCTAAAAGTAATTTCCATAAGCAAATGGCACTGTGTAATGCAAAGCAATGAAAGACATTGTAATTTTATAAAAACAAACTAATTTTGAAAGTTTTCTTTTGTTATCATGTAAAGCATGATTACATGCTTGTTCATCAAGTAGGTACATGTACATTTCAATCCCAATTGACATGCAATTAACAAACATTCGACAATTCGATTTCCGAAGAGACATAGTGATTCTATTCTATGAATGGTCTGGATTATAGTGCCATCAAAACTATATACAGAGAGTGCCTGTTAGCCATTGGATAATAAATGATTGACCAGAACTGCATAGAATAGGAGAAGATGCAAGCTAATGACCATTATATTTGTCAATTATGTATACTTTGTTTCAACTCATGAAAACGTATATACATGTACCATTTAGATGATTCAAACCACTATTAAGTAGTAAAATTCTCTTAAAATCAATCTCATTCGTGAAAATGCCTCAATGAAGGGATTATTTTACCCTATTTTCTAATTTTATATTAACAGATTCATCATTTTATTTTAAGCAATACCAACAAATACAATGTCAGCAATTAGTATCTTGACTGATATTGCATATGTAATATTGTTGATGATTCCCTGATCTGCAAAATGTTACACTCTTCTTCCCAAAATGTCTATCAGGTCTGCAATATGGCATATATATGTCTCACAACAAGAATATATCTGTACAACACGGATCAAATGCATCGATGGAACGAGGTACTGTATGAAGTGGTTTATATTTTAGAAGATGAATGTTAGATATGAATGAATGTAACAGTATTTAGAATTGTCTCATGTAAATTTATTGAGACTGAATTATAAAGGAATTTAAGAAACATGCTATAATCCTATATATGTTAACTATGTTATTATATTTAATGTTTTGATAGATGCCTTTTTACACTTCATATTTTTCGACATCTTAAGGCTCACGATTTATGTCATGATTATCAACATTTACAAAACTTTGCTTTTCTCTCATTTATCATAGACGGCTTACTGGATATGGCAATTTTAGTTTGTTTACTCTACACATCGCAGTTATTTACTTTGCGATGATAGAAACGAGTTTTACTATCTTGCTTGAACGCATTTGGCACCAACAACATGCATTACAAAGTTGACAGTTTTAACTTAATTCAATAAATTTGAAACCATTTTTTCAAATAATAGAATTTGAAATTGTTTCTCTATAATATTGTTAACTCTAATTCAACCAAGCTTTTTTACATATCTATGCAGATATTGTTGTCAATGATGTTCAGATAATAGGTTTAATTAATTGTTAGAAGTTAGTGTTTGAATGTATTTAACTAAGGCTTCCAAATTTTCTTTGAAAACTAAAACTGAAACTTAAATTTATATAATGGATTCATTCTTCTCAGTTTCATGAGGTTAGCGTGTCACCTTTATGTAAGATCAAATACAGAGTGCAATGTTTATGGCATAAGATCAATTACAACGGTTGTACTGGCATCCCACACTCATTGATTAAATCCAGGCAACAATGTGACCTCTTTATGTGAATGGATACCAATCTGACATTTTGTTGAATGACACGCTGCAACACGTGTTTGCTGATGATGAAAACAAGCTTGTTAACGAAACCAGTATTTACTGTCTGCGAAAGAACCTTTGCACATGAAGTGATGAATGAAGTACTTTATTACAGACAGGGAACATCAACAGAAATAGCTTTTTATTAGCAACCTCTTATATCTATGAGTCATATTTACATAAGATAGTTAATCTTGGATATGCAGAAACTGATAAAAATGTTAAGTTGTAAAACGTTTGTGATTGGGTTGAACTGAACTCAAACCCTTATGGCAAGCTGGCTGCATATCGTTCAGTTAAGATAATAAAGTATCAGTAAGCACTCCTATGGTTTACCAAACTGTAAAGATAAATGGTAAAAAAGTATAATTACATTATATTAAAACTATAAGACAACCATTTGAAATCAAACTAAATGTGTACTTGTTGAATTGATGTCTGGACATAAGTTAAGAAAACCTCTAGCTTTAGGTAATAGTTCTGACTAGCATTAAGAACACGTTTCGGAATGTTTTCTGTAATTCGTTCATTATCTGAAAGTTTAAAATGGAACAATTAATTCAAATAAGGTTTCACTATTTTTGTCATATTTGACATTTAGTTTCTAAACATGTTTATTTTAAGCAACTTATTTGGTTGCTTGCTTTTTTCCTCATAAAAATTAATGTCTTCAATGTTTAAAATGAAAACAAAGGTACATGCAAATATGGTGATTATGCTTCCCGTTGATATTTCTTTGTAACATTGATATAAATGCCATAGATAGTTTAGCATACAAGGGCATCAACTATTTCCCAGTCGTCGTCTCTTCTTATATCTTGAAATGAACAGGCACATTGTGGTGAAATAATTTACAAGAGTTTGTGATTTCAAATATCTCTACTTTTTTCTTTTGGATGTTTGAATGTTTCATTTTTCCATTTTACCACATCATATTAATTTCAAAATATGGCACATTTCATTGAAGCATTAATTGATTTTTGTTCATGCTAACTTACAGTGTATGTGAATAATCATTGATGGATTTGATGAGTGTAAGGTAATTGTTGAAATGTTTATGCGAATGAGAGGGGGTTGGTTTGAAGTGATTTTGTAATATTCTGTTTTTGGCAAAGAAGTATGTTATATTAACTCCTACTTTTTCGTCATAAAGTTCAGATTTTGGATTGCTAAAGTGAGATTAAATTACTTGTATGAGTCTTGAACTCTTTGAACAAGAAAGAGTTAGTTTACCCTTAATAGCTCCAGAGTAAAGCTTATTTCGCACATCAGGGTCAAATGTGCTGCTAGCAAGGTATGCTATATCATTTTGAATTTCAGTTGACATTCACAGCCGAGAGGTTAAGTATTATACATTCTAATTACGTAACAAGTAGGAGACACTACAGCCTTTTCTAAGCCGAAATTAATTTATCATACAAATTTGTCCCACAATTTGTTTATAAGTGAGACAAGCTTTAATGTGAGTGGCACTTGCTTGTGGGTTGTGTGTACCGTTTTATCTGATATATAGGCGTTTATGCTTTGAACAGTTTTGTTTTCCACATTTCCCTTAATTATTGATAGTGTTTGCAACATTATGTTTGTATGATGCATATTTTCCTCTGCATTAATATTTTGTAAACATTAATATGCCAGTTTATGTCCAGATGTTTTTGATTAGAAACATTTGAAAAAATTTGAAGGCCATATTTTTTGTCGTGAATATGTTTATAAACGATATCATCTTATCTTTATAGATGTTTCACATCTTGTCCTCTTTTCTTTCGACCATAGATTGGGGTTCAAGCAATGACTGCTTACTTTTGCTGATGCATTTTCAATTTATGTATGATGTATCCTTAAACGATAATTAATCATATATAACTAGTTGAAGCACAAGAAAGGTGATGTACCAACAATTTCTGAGAAAAGTGTGACTTCAAGGAGATGAACAGCAAAGGGGTACATCAGGTACATTATATTACCAAAACTAACCGCAATATTTCACAATATGTTCAGTTTCGGTAGTGGATCCAAAAGATCACTTTCATGAATTATCTGAATTCCATTTCAAATTTCATCATATAATACATTCTCGTTAACAGTTTAGTTATTTGGACAATAAAGTTCTTATTGGAAATTGTGAATATTGTTATTGTTCACTCGTTTGAAATAGCAGAGATCAAGACAAGTGCCTACAATTCTTCAGTTTCTTCTTTCACGAGACAAAAGTTATATAATAATATTAATATTTCCCAGTTGTCATATTTTTCTTCCATTTTGACATGAACAGAGACTTGGCGTAAATCATGAGTTTAAGTGTGTTGATCTTCATTAACCCGACATCTTAATGTGACACAAAACATTACAATGAAGTTAACGTGTCATTTTGAATTTCACCACCTCTTCTTTTTAAAATAAACAATATAACATGGATTCTTCAGGAAATTGATGTGTCTAATATTGTATTGTTAATGTCAATGCCAACATCAGTAACTTAATTGATGCAATAATTTCACTCTAATAAGATGTATATCAATTTATCTATTGGACATTTTTCAAAGCGAACTTTTTCCCCAATGGATGTTATGCAGGAACAAATTATATTTGTTTGACAAGTTGGTGATTTTTTGTTGTATGCCTGTTATTTACGAAATTGTTTGGAATGAAGGTATATGTAGTCATCACATATTTGGGATCACATTTCCGCAGTAGTCCAAATGGTCCTTTTGGGATTCAAACCCACAAACTGAGCTAACAGAGCCAAATGAGACCATAATGTCAGATTAACAACTCGCCCAATTAACAGTGTTCTTAAAGGGGCAGTAGCACGAATATAAAGTGATGTCAGGAAATGAAAATTAATGGTACAATGTAAAAAGACAATGTATTGAAACTAAATGGGGTAGTAATAATTCAAATACATAACGTAAAGTTTAGCCTTGCGATTCCCTTTTCTTACACGAAATGCATTAGAGGCGTTCACAATGGCCGCCAATAGATTTTTGTGAATCTTCATACTTTGTCTTCTGACTATGAATGATTGGCTTGTGTAATGAGATTTTTGACATTATCAAAATAATACATTTAGCATTAACTTACAATTATCAGTGAACAATTTAAAATATAAAATTATAAAAAACGTGCTTCTGCCCCTTTACCACGTTGGAATGCTGTACTCGCAACTTATATGTCCCTCTCTAGACATTCATTTGTTGAGAACCTTCCTGACCAGTGATAAATATGTACACATTGGTCTGGATTGAGAACAATCTTAACTGCTTTCGATTCTCATTATCATTTGAGGAAGATATCTTAGATGTGAAACATATAATCCATATCTCAATTACAAGAGACCTTTTTTAAAGCTAAGCTTAATCTACCTTTCTTAAATTTGTACTTACTATTATATAAGAATTGCATTCTTACTTCATATTCATCAATTTTGTGGGAAAAGATGCAGTGTATTTTAGGAACAACGTTTCATCTTTCATATTGGATTAAGGGATTAATAGACTATCAATAATGTTTGATATTATCAAATGGACACTGCTCACAATATAGCGTACTCTATAATATAATTACAATGCTATTATTTTACCTTAAACTTCTTGCAATGCGCAATTCAAAATATCTGTTTGCTTAAGCTTTCGTTAATAAATTATTTACTGTTTTATTGAAAATTCGAAATAGATCGGTACCGATAACAAGGAACTTGAATTCCAAGGTAGTTGTGATTGCCACGTGCTATAGTTGTGTTGTATGTTCTAAAACTGAATGGAAAATATTATTGTTAGTGTTGATATTCTTTTAGCATCACTACTTCGAATCATATATCGGAGTAATTTCTAATTAAATGAATCTCGAATGGGATATTTCTGTTTAAGCATTTTTGTCATTAAATATTTTCCATTTCTGTAAATACAAATAAGTATCAAAAGATGACTGTTTAAATCTAGCAATTGGAATCAACCCGCTTTAAATTGTTTGCATTTAATGAACGTTTTCAACAGAATTATCATCATTAAAAGGCCATTGATATATACCCAAGAATGAATACGTCTAGAGCTGGTTTAAATATGTTGTCAACAGGTGTCTGAACAATAACAGGACATTGAAGTTGACCTAATGCAGGTGTTCCGACTCCTGGCAACAAGTTATTAGGCTACACATATGTCGTTATTCATAGTTTCTTTCACACTTCTACAAATCAATAAGGCTTATTTTAGATTTTGAATACAAAGTAATATTTAACAGCAAGGTTCGTTCTTGCTGCTTTTGTAAGAAACTCTAATGATGAAGTAAAGAACACCTGCTGCATTTAAAGCTCTAAGTGTTAGACAGACATATTTTAGAAGTGTACTCTAATTTGACTCTAAAATTACTGATATTTCCAAGATTAAAATAAGATATGAACTGCAGTGGTGCTTTTGTCCACCGCACATCATTATATTCTTGCTTAAACTACCAATGCAAATGTACATTCTATTGGAATTATCAAACTATCACACAAAGAAAAAAATACTTTTTACGATCTATTTGTTATGTACTTTACTATTTAGGTCGTTGATAAATATCTAAAAATCTGACGGTTTGCAATTTCTGTGGTAAATGATAAATCTAAAGTCTTTTTAAACACGGGAAATCTGACACAGAAGCATTTATTTCAGTTTAAGGTTAGTGCAGCAATCAAACATGTACTCTGTCCATGTATATTCTCATAAAAAGCTCATTTGAAACGTTTGTCAAGTTGTTTGGAATAAAGAAAAAGTAAACATTTTATCTGTCAGTCCTTTGAGATAAAACACTATTTTTAACTGTCCCATTTTTCACCCATTTGACACCTAAAATCAGATATTGCATCGAATAAGGTTTCAAATCTTGACAGATGTACTTTTTTAAGTTTAAGGTTACATTTAAAGAGATCATAAAGTTTAAGATTTATGTAGAATCCCCGTTGGTTATAAATAAATCTTAATAGAATAATCATATTTATATCTTGCATTTGCACAAGATGTGTTTACATGGACTGGTAGTTTTGTGTCAGAAGATGTGTTTCTTGTGAGTTGATATTGCACATAATAATTGCCCTCATACAACCGTCTTAAAATTGGAAGAATTTCTTAAAACCTTGGGTTCAGACTTTGTACTAACGGCTAAAGAAATTGCTTCTACTTACCAAAATTGACAAAAATTTTACGTTTATTTCTATGTTTTCAAAAATGCATAGTAATACAATCTCTGGTAGAAAGGAAAGTTTTCTTCTACACACGTCGTCAACTTGAATATGTTAGAGAAAGAAGTATGGCTTGTGGTATGATAAACGCCAACAAGCTTTGTGATACGTGATGTGTTTTGTTATGACGTTGATGTTACATGTAGGGATGTATATATCGACGTTTGTGTAAAGTCTTACTGTACTGAATCGTATATTTTATCATTTATTTAGTCATTTCTATTATATCAATATTCAATTTTGTTTGCAAAGATTAAAACCGTTTATGTCAATTACTGCATGTCTCTGTAAGGACAAAGCAAACATAACAAGTCTTACTAGCCTACTGATTTAACCAGCTGCACACATATGATATCTTTCTTGTAAACAGGTCGACACATAGAGAATCTCACCCAAGTGTCTTCTGATATCAAATATATCAACACGAGTTGATTAAAGTTATAAATATCCGAGGCTTGCCGAGGATATTTTTACTTTAATCAACGAGTGTTGATATATTTGATATCAGAAGACACGAGGGTGAGATTTTATTTATCATCCAAATCAATTTTCAACAGTTATTAGCAAAAGAATGAACATATCTGAACACAAAACTGCCATTAGATTTCTTTAACAGTGAGATCATTGCATTGTGACGTCATCAGCATTATGACGTCATAGCATTGTTACGCCACGAACTTTGTGACGTCATAGTATTGTCATCTGTGTTCTAAGTGATGCCAAAGCCTTGTGATGTCATTTAACTGATGATGTAATAGGATTATGACGATTTGATTGTAGCGATATCTACAATGTATCGCTTGTAGATATCGCTTGATCTCAGAAAAGCGATATCTACTGTGGTAGCCACTTTTGGATGATAAAATTTGTTATGCTCCACATTAAGGAAAACTTATCTTCCATTATGGCAGTGAATGGATTTATTACATTTTGATAGGAACCACAAATGCCTGTTCATACATTTACGTGATGATTTTATATGTACATAGTTTATGTCATTCAGGTGCAATTAATTAACAGTAAACACATTCTAGCGTACTTTAGGTGACTGAATTATTCGAATAATAATTATTGCCGACATTCAGGAATATCAGAACCCTATAGAAAAGTGATCATTTATAGATTGAGATATTAAGGTAGTTATCTCTTGAAGAACTAAATCCTAAAAAGTCGCAATAGTACCTGTTCAAACAGAAATGTCACTGTAAACCTGATATGTTAGTATCAAGATTGTAACCCAACAAATGTGCATTCGAGATGAAGAATATAACAACCCCATCAGTTCACCAAGGTGCTATCTACTTCTACTTGGCAATGTTAATTGAATCCTGTCCTCACTGATAACAGAGATAACAGCCAGTGAAGAGAGTCACGGTCAATGAAACAGATTCGGGTCACTTGCACACGTCTCCTTGTTATTGATGCTATTCCTAACACAGCCTTTGCTTCCATCTACTTTTACAACTCGTCACATCCCTACTTTTCTCATTATTTTTTTACACAATTACATTGTGCTTGATTAATTTTGAAAATATGAACATGATAAGATTAACATGTTTACTTTTTTGCTAAACAGAAGGTCTTTAATCAATATCACATTCGTCTACAGCGTGTATAATGACAAACAGTCTTGAAAGACACAACACAAATATAACCTTCGACAGATGTGAATTTTTTTGACAATCTTTAGTTTATGTCACTTTGTATCAATAAGAAAAAAGGACCAACATCATGAGCTTTCTACCAAAATCTCCTCTAATCTAAAAACAGTTACTGATTTAAAACCTAAAATTTATATGATTAGGAGAGACTTTTTATACAACGTGTCATCAGAACACTGCAGATATGTAAAGTATCCTATTCACAATGAAATAAGATTGTAAATGGCAACTCTCTTAGCCCATGGTATACAGAAATGTTGTTCTCAATAATGGGGTCTAAATCGCTACAAAAAAAACCAAAACAAATGATCATTCGGTAACATCTACAAAACAGTCGTGATCCCGAATTTCACCACGCTGCCATTCCTCCTGTAATGCCGCTTCCACTTCATGCAAGTTCTGAGGAGGAGGATTCCTTCGTTTTAAGCGGATTAAGGTCCGGACTCATTGCATGCCACGGGGAAATATGTTCGAAAAAAACCAATAGGTTTCCAAATGATTTTTCTTTGTTATCCGTTGGATATGATTATCGTTATATGAGAAATTGTCATTGACACTTGGTAATGTTTAAATCGACCATTGCGTTCCACTCATTTTCTCCTGAATTCGAAACAAGCAGGTATATCACATGTGACATTTGTCTGAAATTTTTTTAGTTTTACTTAACCCGGTATATCTATAAGAAATAAAAAGAATCAATTTGTCATTTTCAATTTCAGCAACCACATATCATTGATAAAGAACCAAATAAAGAAATTTATCTTCTTCAGTTTCACGAAATCATTTCGTTTACTTTATCTATCATACCATGATCATTGCACGAACATTTCGTCTATATGTGAGCATTGTTTTGTACATCATATTCATAATTCATCATGTTTCATAATATACAAGTGTTATTGAAACGCAAAATTCATTCGAAGTTTTGTTATTCTCATAGATACTTAAAGCTCTCTAATGCTATGGCCCTTAAACAAACTATCAGTATTTTATTAAAAAATGTAACAATGTAATGACCGATCTTTTTGCCATTGACCAACAATTATATGTAACTAAAATTCAAGAAAGATTATTGTCTTCTTAATTTTGCACTGATGCCTGACTTGGATTATATAAAATTGTCAAAAGTGTCACTCATTTGGCTATGAACATAGCTATTGCATGCATCGATATTTACATTCCGACAGGATCGATGTAGTATTTCCTGCAAATATACATTCCTGGAGATCAAAAATCATGTTTTATCTCACAATAATCATGTTTTATCTTACAATAATTGACGGCTTCATAAACTCTGAGACAAAATGACATTTGTTCTTGAAGTTATACAATATTTGCCGCCAGTTCCGAAACTTCAGAAATTTCTTTATATGTTCTAGAATATGACGAGTTCACTCTAGTTATAAAGCAAATATTTGTACTTGACAACTGCTATTTGGGTATTTTATTCCTAAATAATTATATGCATTATTTTCTCTTTATTGTTGTGTACAGTGATGACTCTTTACTGGATGAGGATGAAATAACGTTGAAATATAATATTTTTCAAAATTATATAAGCTTTTAGTCAAAATCTTTTTCCTAGAAGTACATATACATTTACATAAAAGTTTGACAATGTATCGAATCTTTCGTGCCCCAGTTTTGTGTAATAGAAACATATAATACTGAAATAGTGCACATTGGCATTAATTCCAGATATGATATCCTTATGTATAAAGTATTTCATTGATGGAATGGCATTGTCGTGTACTTAAGTTTCCATTTAATAAATGAATTGTTGAATTCAAATGCAATTCGACAGGGTAAAACAAAGATGTTGTTCTCCTCTAATGACGTACAAGGTGTTTCAAAAGCAAAATACATTTGGAATGTTCAAGGATTGACAAGAAATCTAGATACGTCTTCGAGACAGATCATTTGCAGTTCAATGTATCGTTAATTGACAAGGTACTCCAAAATACTTCTACAACTTCTGAACATTTATGTAGAAAAAGCATGATAACATGTTAGATTGATTGCAAATTTGGCACTACGGCCATGACACTATCTAACTTGACCTTTCAGACCTGTTGAAATCCAATATGATGATATTGACATAAAGTGAGGGATATCATAAAAACTAAATGTACAGGTTGAAAGTGGGTCACACACAGAAACATGTTTACAGCTCTGGTAATTTGCCATAAGTGTGGCACTAATTGGAAATTCCCTCTTTTCATTTCCCTCGTATGTAGGATTACGTATCTCTTTTAAACTCGTCACTGGTCCAGAATTTGGAATCATAGTCAATTTGGTTTCATGTCATAAGGATGATGTTAACGCAGCATATCAATATACAATATGTGTTATTAAATACACATTTTTATTATTTTTCATTAGATAACCCTTACACAACGTCCCTGGCATGCAATGAGTCATAAATTGTATCATTAGTACAAACAACAGAATGTTTTTTTTTCGCACATAGCTTACCTTCATGGTAGATTATTATTGTAAATAAACCACAGTTACTCACATTCATCAATCCATTTGACATTCTATTAACCCTATCTTCAAAAAGCTGATAATCAAAAACCAAAACTAGAGAGTAATACCTATATCATAAACATTTTGTTAATACTAGTTTCTTTGCAAAGTGAACTTTTCTATGCTTATACTGTTGATGCAGGTATTATGTTTTATTATCCTTTATAATTGTTAATGAACCTCGCAATTTGCGTAAGCTATAAGTTTTATATTCAGTATTAGAACTGGTTATTTAAGTGAAGCACCCTTAAGGTCTCAATATAAACGGCAATTGATTGTTACATTCTGGTTTTAGAATTAAGGTTATAATCAAAACAGTCTTGTCATTATTTATATTAAGCATGTGATTTATTACAACAGGTGGTGAGCAGCGACGGAGGACGGGATTTTGCATTCAACTGCTAACAGGAACAGGAACGGAAATCTTAGTTGAATACCAATAATTGTTTAACGTTTGATTAAACAAACAATGTAGATCTGATAATACTGCGGAGTCTTTTAAATTGTTTCTATGTTCGTTCTACGTATCAAAATTATATTCTTAAGCTGAAAAAGAACATTTCAATTTGATTGACATAAATATGCATTAAGATTAACTGAACTTTCATGTAACAAACAACGTAAGCTATTATTATTGTTCCATTTTTCAGAAAAAAATATTAAGTAATTAGATAATGGTGCTTTCATCCACATGATTTGATAAACTAAAACATTAATCGTACCGCAAAATAAACACAAATTGTCCAATGAATAACATGTGGATCAACGTTATTGTTTGTCTAAGGACGTTTTATTCTGCCCTTCTCAAGTGAACATAATCTATTGCAACAATAACCAGAGAGAAACATGCGAACTTTACATCTTTAGCTTTCCAACTCGATTGCTCTAAAATAGATATACAGGTTAGGGCTCATTATTCATATGTTTGTTTAAAGTTTAATATTAACTTCAACGTGCATTTTCAACAATATGTGAGCGTAATCCTCGCACGTCAATACCATGATACTTTTTTGCTTACTTAAGGCATATGCTGACAGCACTCACAATCAAGGCTTTCAGAATTCTATGTAAACAAAACTTGTCTTTTGGAATAGAAAACCATGAATTATGCGTAGAAAGATAAAATATTTGATTTGTTTTACAACTTTCTGTTATCCTCTTTAATGTGGGATGTGCAATACTTGCATTTATTTTTCGCCTAGGAATGTCTCTCAAAAAGAAATGACATGTTTAAATCTCTTTATCTATGTTGCTGTATACCTTACACGATTTCAGCATCATACGAAATGACATTTCAACAATTTCAGCGCTAGACATGCTCAATAATTGCCTAATAATCGGTATATGTATATGTACTTTTTTCAAGATATTTCACCGATCGGTTGTATGTCTGTAATGTTTCTTGGTGCATAATGTAAGTCACATAGCAATTTACGGTTTAATTATCACTATGAACCAAACAGTCACATAACCAGGGAAGATAGAAGTAAGCAGGTTCTTCGAGATGATGATGCTACTGCATTCTCTCCCCAGAGAGGCAGATCAAGCCATTAACTGTTGATACAGACTCTGTTATATTACGCCGAGTTTGTGGGATAGAAAGGGAGATGCCAGATTGGAGGCGATCAAAATTAGTTGTGCAATCAGCGACGCTGTTCTTAAATCATCATTTTGGCTAATGAATCAAGGCAAAGGCATTGTGATATGAACCACCCTTTCCATGCGAGAAGCCTTGACATTTGAGAAAGAAATTCAAATGGATTGTGATGCATTATTTCCGCCAGGGGACATTGCCGGAACCCACGGATTTCGGCGTAATAGAACAGAGGCTGTATCAACATTTCATGACTTGATTTGCCTCTGTTGGGAGAGAATGATGCTACTGCTGTTAAAGAGTAATATGATATGACAGAAACTACAGCTTAAACCAGCTAGAATGTGTGCACTATCACGGGACTAATGTTTACAGACAGCAAGTGATAGCACCGTTCTCTGGGAATAATGAGGATTCTCCTCTGCAGGATGACTAGTATTTCGGCTGGCAATCTTCTCAATGTGTTGTACAGGAGAAGTTGTTAAGTTGCCTCCAACACATTCGGAGAGCAGGGCAACACTAACATGTAAGTAGTGTTAAATTGCTTAACAACTAGCATCCGAAAAGTATATTAACCTGCTTAAGGTATCATGGAAGTGTTAAATATTTTCTTAAACTTGCAATGTACTCGTAAGTGTTTAATATTTGTTAAAACGTGCAATGTACTAGTAGTTTACGTGTTCACGAACGACAAAGAACACTGAAACCGCTCAATGTAAGGTTTTAGAGGCTTCCTTGACAAGTTAATGTTACCTAAGTGTTGTATGCATTGGTAGCCGTCCAACGGACGAACCAGTTGCCCGATATACGTCTTATCCGTAACTTGTTGTGTCTGTGTTGAAATTCTCGATGCCATCATTTTAAGCATCTAAAACTTCTTTGATCTGCATTATGTTGAACAAATACACTAATATATTATGTATACCATGGACCTTATCTATGTATTCACTTATTCATGTTATGTTTCACAAACGGAAGTACAAAGTTATAGGTATCACATGTACATACTTGCAAGGCCACGTGCTTTCATTCCATGACCTGTAGTGCTTGACACGATGATTAAAACCATTCACCGTTGATGCGTTAAGATCAAGTTGATCAACTTGAATCTTATATTATGATATTTTACTACTAGCTAAGGTAGAGTTTGTTAAAAAAATCATCTCAAGTAAACTAAAATCATTTCTCTCATCTATGTTGACTTAAGGTCACACTATACACTATTTCTAGACATAACATATAGTAAACACGTATATTCAGATATGTCACTTCCAAATGTAGAAGTCTATTATTTCTAGCTTGTACACCTAGATACCAATATAAAAAATGTAATTGATCTCGTTCATTACTATGCGCACTACACTAATCCATATTTACTAATAGCTTCGACAGCTATTGTTATGTTATGATTATTATATTCCAGTAGGAATATTACTTTTTTTTAAACAATTACCCAATTTATTTTGAAATGTGTGTATTCATATTCATCATGATCATTGCAGTTATAAAGAGACGCTTGCACTGCCAATGTTTGTTATTTTGCAGTCGACGAAGGGATTTATACTTACTTCTAAACTTCATTAAACTCTGTAGTGAGATAATTCTGTCTACACTGCTTGATTGATATTCATGTAAACTTACAAGACTGAAAACCTAAATTGATAATAAAGAGAAACATGTTTCCATGTGAAGAGTCTTTTACTATACAAGTTTAAACTTTAAATTGCTATTCACAATTTAATCCTCCATGTAAATATATTCTGGATCGATTTTTAAGTATTGACAAACTTATTTAAAACAGGCAATTTTCGAAAATTCATGTTGTACTTTTTGTGATAAAGTTGTGCAAGAACTACTATGTACTACATTTAGAACATGTTACGACTATGTGCCTTCGAGGCTACGTTAAGAGAGTTCATAGTTACAGATATTTGAGATGACATTAACCTTCATACCCAATGAAACAAAAAGACAATCCTTCCTTCAGTGACTTGACACACACTGATCTTCATAAGTTGACAAACAAGTAATAATGCGACGTGATCAGTCTTGTGTTCATCAATGCTTGTCTTTGTCATTCCATATCATTGTCAAGTGCTGAAGGAAATTAACCTAATGCTGCATAAGCATGATTCGAAGGTCAAGCTGAGGTCAGTGTTGATTAATGACAAGATAATATTTTTGAAATGATTTCATTTATGTTAACATGGGAGATAAAGGAAAGATAAATCACCTATCACAACTGTACATGTTATTTGGACAACTTTATCTATTCTGTAAACATATACATCCACATTAATGTGAAGACATTATTTTAATCCAGTGCGACTTCCAAGATTGGTAGTATTTTTTTTAAATTTTTAATTTGTTTTGATTCATTATTTTCTTATTAAATTATCTACTTTTGGAAAGTTTGATATTATTTCCGAACATACAGAACAGGAGAACTTGTAATCATAGTTTGAGCGATAGAATATAATTGTTGGCTTTTTATTCATTATGTCAAATGTATTCACATTATGTATAACATGAACTTTATGAGCTTTATGCTACCTATTGTTAATTTATATTGGTGTCTGGAACACTTTACATTTAGTCCGCCTAGCACCGAAAATAAAGCACTAAACATAGTTGGATAAATGCTTTCACAATCACGCTTCTGCAGAAATAACCATTATGTCATTGTATTCTCTTTAACCCCATTCCTTACTTAAAGAAAATGTATTATAACGAGTTGTTGAACTATTGATAACTATATTGTTTCTTTCAATCCCTATGGGACATTATATACAGAAACAGTCAATTTTCACTGTCTCTGAATTTTGCAAAGCTTGCTGGATAAGGATACGTAAGAATATAACAGATAATGCAGGGGTAGAGTTTTGGGTAAAACTTGTTTTAAAAGTATCCAATTTTTGTTGATATTATTGTATAGAGTTATTTCCTTATTATCTTTAGTACATTCATTTACAAACAAAGCAATATACATAGCATATCATTTACTCTAGATCTATTCCACCAGACGTTTGAAAATAAATGATTGCAATACAAACGTTGCATTGTAACGTTTAAGATCAGTAAAGTGTCTATTCTTTTGAATTGCTTGATCAATAGCAGGGAACTATTATCTAGGTCAGCTAAGGTATGGAAGTTTGTGATACATACATATTTTACCTAAAAATGTATTTAATTGGACAACACAACTTCAATATCATTTATTGCTGCTTGTCTTGGGTTTTATTCTCTTTAAACAAACTTCGATGATTGTATTATGACTTTAAAGAAGTAAATAGTAATAAAAAGCTAGTTTTATAATGTGAAAAGGGACTCAATACATTATAAAATACCATTTTACCAAGATAAGTGCATTTCCCTTTCCCTTCCTAAATACTGTATCTTATTTTATTGCTGAGGCGGCAATAGGAAAAACCTCTAATTAAACAAATTATTAACGAATTCAACGTTGCAAGAACAGAGAAGTGCTCCCCTTGAGGAGAGATCAAATATATTTAAAATTCTGTATCATGTAGAATGTAAATATGTACCAAACTGTATTTCGATAATCTGTGGTACTGTTTGTATTCAAACAAAGGGGAACTGTGTAATCACTTTGTATCATTGTAATCACTTCACTATTCACTGACACCAAAATATTAAATCGTTCCGATTTTCATGAGTAAATACATGTTTGCAATATTTGCCAAAATAATTGCTTATTACGAAAGCAGTATAATGCCTTTAAACTTTCCTAAGTAAGGCATTTAAGGCATGTCAGTATTGTTTCGTTTTGATAACAGAGATAATTTAAATATAAATTTGTGAACACTATTGCAGTTTTGGATTATATGAATATTTCGAATGTTTGTTATAGCAGGTTGTATCTTTATGTGCAAAGGGTAACACAATGATCATATATGTAGAATAAATTAAATACCGCATTGACTGTTGAAAATGTGATTAAAAATATCTCAAAGTAAAAATGTATTATTTTTATCACTCCTGAAATATATTCACATGCTTAACATTCTTATCTTAATAAATCTTAATTATGCATTAAGCAAGAGAAAATAGCAGTTGGTTCACTTGTAGCGTACATGTACTTTATGTTAAGCATCCAGCCAAACATCTTGCACAGTATTTCTGTAAATAATTTATCTAGAAAAAAAACTGCCTCCCACGCGTCACATTTTCGTTCGACAAATTGTCAATTATAATTTAGTTGCATACATGTTACTTTGCTGGTTTGTTATATTTGTCTATATTTGCCACTCTTTAATTTCTGGAATCATGTGAATTTTGAAGGAATTGATGAACAATTTGCTGAAGGAGAGGCATACATTGATGGCATAATTCGTCCATTTGTAAAACATTTTGTAAAATGTTAAATCAATTTAGGAAGCATGCATGACAAAGAACTATTTCGAGGCACGTTTTAAGGCAACATTTGCATTCTAGTTCAACCATCGAAAGGTTATTCGCTTGTTTGTTGTCAATATTTCAACCTCATCAACCATCCAATGAATAACTAAAGGGTTTGATCTCTCCAAATTCCAAACCGTTATTTACAATGAATCATTTAATTATCTTCTCCAATCGTGATTCCATATTTGTGTTCGAATGCAGGGGAGTATGGTTATGCGGATGTTAATGATACTAAAAATGACAAAATCTTCAACTTTCATGCGAGTTGTAAAGTTGATCATGGTGATTGTAAGCGTGATCATTTGATACATATACAACATATTGCTTTAATTAATTAAAGTTTAAAGGCTTCTTTGTAACATAGAATTTCACAACAGTCCAGTATGCAGTTAAGATTACAATAAATTTGTCAGGAATATATCATTCTTTTATTACACGCCCGTGTAGGATACCGCATTTTAATATTTATACGGCAATATTAAACTAGTGTAATATCACAATGCAAGTATGACGTAACAGAAGTGAGCTGTTGTGACGTCACAATGTAAGCGCTTCGTCACAATGGGTGCCGAGTCGTGGAACTGTTAGTTTTAGCACATTTCCGGCAAGTTTGCGTGATTTTTAGGGCAAGTAATATACATAATACTAAACTTCCTTCCATTTAATACTATTTCTATTAAACTCGTGAATGATTTTGTATCAAATTCGCTTTCGCTCGTTTTATACAAAATCATTAACTCGTTTAATAAAAATAGTATTAAATGGAAGGTCGTTTAGTATCCTCTATATATTAAACACTGTGACAGTAATGAGTCTATGAATGACGACATACACGCAAATGATAGTTGTTACCCACAGAGAGTATCCTGTTATGGAGACGTATATTCAGATTATATAACATGATGCATTACATACATCCTGTGTAGATTAAATGTAACTGACAGGTATAATGTTAGGTGGTTATCCCAGGTCCAAATACAAACATAGGAAGGACACAAAGAGTCAAATTACAATGAACAAGGATTTTAAAGAGTACTCAAATATTTTGGAACCTTTTCGCGTAATGTAAACACCTTGATTAATGGCAAATATCATCCCAGCTGTTTGTGTTCATGTAATTTTAAAACCAAAGGGTGATGATCAACATAAAATACATCACTCAATGAGTAGAAAGTTATTGGTTGCTATTAATTAGTGTTAGTGCTCAAATTAAACGAGTTTACACATGCAATTTTTCTAGTTTTTACCTTTTTTCCAAAAGTTTCATTTAAATTTCTAAATTTCAAGGATGTGGTTGAAAGGAATTTAGAATAAGATTACTTCTCCCCCTGTTATGGGTTCTTGAAGTGAGGCACTCTCATATGGCTCTACGATATGACAAATCTATATTTCAATGGCTTGTGACATTCATTACCTGCTATTTTCAATGGATATACAATTCCCACGTTTGTTTACTTCTTGCCCTGGTAGTGCCAATATGTGATTTACATCCAGCGCAAATATATCTGTCCCAAAAGGTATATCATTTTCCAGTAACAGAGATTCAATGTCTAAATTTACGAATAGAAGCGGACTTTAGAAGGCAACAATACTAATATAAACAAACTAAAACTAAAATTACCTTTATTGTTAGGCTTACATAAAAGTCATCGATTTCTTATGGAATGAATATCATCAAAAATAATAAATAACGTACCAACAAAAGTTTTTTGAGAAAGTAAATGAAAATCACTGTGGGAATGTTTTTGGGCAAGAGTGATACTGAATATTTCATTCATCTGAATCAATTATTACATAATAAACCCACTAATCAACCCTCAAATGAAACTTGAAGATAAAAGTTAGCAGCCTTTTTAAATGTTCTTGGAGCGGATAGTATTGGTGTTTAAGGGTAATATGATATGGAATGCTACAGAAACTACAGCTTTAACTAGCTAGAATTGGTGCACTATCACGGGACTTAATGTTTACAGACAGCAAGTGATAGCACCGTTCTCCGGGAATAATGAGGATTCTTCTCTGCAGGATGTCTAGTATGTCGGTCTGCAATCTTCTCAATGTGTTGTACAGCGTAGTTAAGTTGCCGCCAACACATTCAGAGCTTCACCTGTAGCAGGGAACATCAACTGTAAATACTGTTAAATGTTGTCTTGACTGTTACAACAAGTATCCGATTTGTACCAAGTTGATTCCGATATACATAAGGCGTTGATAAGTTGCTTATACATACATTGAAGTGGTTTGCCTGCTTGAAGTAGAAACTTTATTTGGTCGTGTTTCATGAAACAACCGTAACAATTACGTTCAACCTTATGCCATCTTTTAAATGTACATTTGGACAAAGTTACTTAGTGCAGGATGCATGTCGAACGGTCATCATTATCATCCTCAAAAATATTGAACTAGTTGCTAGATTATAGTTTAAACTGCAATCACTTATTCTCTTGTACCTTAGTTAGGATCTTAAATCTCTACTCTGCCTTGAAATTTTAAATTCAACGACAAAATAAACAATCACGTATTAATACAAAGTCATCAATATAATCCTAACCAGAAAAACCATCTTGCTCTTTGATATTAATGTTTTCTTTAACTCATATGATGTTTTACAAACGGAAGTACATTATAATTGGCTTCACACTTACACATGCCCACGTGTTTCATTCTGTGGCATGCAAGTGCTTAGAACTGGAGTTGTGTCTTGACATGGTAATTGAATCCATGTGCCATTGACGCGTAGAGATAACTACAGTTTCCATTTTGAAAATTACTAGCTCGAATCTTACATTATAAATAATATGAAATAAACATGATCGAGTATACATCTAGTATTTTACTATATATAGTTTATATAGTAATGTATTGTATATGTATCTTCACTTCATAATGTTGGATTTCGGCTTTGTGAGACTATTGGGTTTATTTCAAAGTGTATTGAGAGACATACAAATCTGTTACCAATAAGGTTGATATAATGATAGAAGGGTATTGAGGTAAAGTGATCAGTTGCTTGCATACTCTCGTTTTATAGAACATTGCTTCAGGAGTTCAAGAGGCTTGTATTGAGATGAAATTCATGAAGACTTCAAAAAAATATTGTCTAAGACCATGAATTACAAAAGCTATACATGGAAGATGACATAATGTGAGCCATTGAATAAACATGACAGGTGACAATTTGCCATTCAAATATAAATCTGAAAATGTTACACAAATTTAAAGTTATGTGGTATAACTGAAGACTCATGTATGTGCAGTCTTTTTAACATAGCAACGATTTATGAATATCAATCAATCAATCATTATTGAAGCTCTGAACACCAAGCGATACCAAGTTTCAGACGTTCACAGAAATAACTTACCATCTGGAAGAGAAACAAAAAATACTGTTGCGTCATTGTTTTCTCCTTGCCCTCATTCCTGTTCTTAAACATAGTCCGTCGACAAAAAGGTATTGTAACAAGTTGTTATAACGTTGACCGATTTTGTGCTCCTAACAGCAACAGGGCACTGTTTTACTGACACAAACATTATGATAATCTATATTACAGGTAATATGATCTTTATTATGAGAAGAACAAATGTGATCCATTTGAGATATCCTTCAATCGGTCGGTTGCATATATTAATGGGTGAGAAAACAGATCGATTTTACTTCAATTGGCTGTCGAAATGGAAATTTGTAAAAAAGATAACCTCAATTAACTAACATACTTGTATAACCTTTCATTTACCATCTTTTCGAGACTATTTCTAATCTCCAATAAACTGTCTACAGTTTTCAAATAGTTGATACATTATGAAGGGAATTAACATCATGCTTGGGATTATTCCTCTTAAAGCCTGCTCAGAGTATGTTTAAAATCATTCTGGAAAGCACATTTACGTGTGATTATTATTGAAATGATTAAAAGTAATCAGCACTTGGTTTAACTCTAACGTGGTTTTGGTTAAGCGTCAATCTTTAACAGCTTGCAGACTTTTTCTATAATCTTGTAACAAAACAGAAACTGCCTCGCCGCACGTTTACGGTTTCAAAGTTCTAAATTATAATGCAGTTGCATACATGCTACTGTGCTTGTTAGTTATGTCAATATTTGCTACTCTTTAATGACATGGAATGATGGCGATGGTACACGAATGGTGGAATAATTTGCGTAAGCAGAGGCATAAATTGAATGCATAATTCGTTCACTGGAGAAACAGTTTTGTAAAAAAATCGAATAATTAAAGGAAACTTGCGTGATAATGCTGTAATCAAGACGACAACTGTCTTGAGGCACGTTTTCAATTTTGCAAATCAAGGATTCCAGTTGAACTGAACAGGTTACTTGCTTGTTACCAGAGTCAATATTCAATCTATTTAATCAGTAATCAAAACTCACCAACCATCTATTTAATGAAACAGCTGATGAATTTGATCACTTCGAATTCACAAAGGGATTATTTATTGAATAAATTAATTGCAATTAAAGTTTTGACCTATATTTATTACACATTTGTGATAATGTTATGTGTACATCCACTTTTAAACACTAAACATTATACATTGTATTTCATTCTTGTTAATCACTGTTACACTGTTGAATTTTATTTTTTGATTGTATTAAATAAAGTAAGAATATGATCTATCAAATTTCTTTGATTCCTAACTAACAACAACATTGCACAGGTTGATAACGCTCCAGGTGTGAAAGGTGCAGCAGGTGTGAAAGTGCACTCCTTCAGGGTTATAATGATATAGCATGTCTAAGGACGTAACGAGGCACCATATATGTATTCATCTTCATACTCATTCCATCATAAAAAAACAACAGTCCATAATACTGATCATTTCATAAACATTTTCTAACAGGAGGATATTGTTTCTTTATTAAACGCAGTGACAGTAATAAGCCTATTAATGATATCATACAATCCAATGATTGTTGTTAACCATTGATGGTATCCTGTAATGGAGACGTATGTTCAGATTGTATAACATGATGTATTACGTACATCCTGTGTAGAAAATTGTTACTGACAGGAATAGCGCTGGGTCCCTATCTCTGGATTAACTGGCCCTGTTGTTACAATAGAAGATGAATCTTACAAGTAAAATCCATTAGATTTAATTCTTAAAAAATGTAATAGATGAAAACAAAAACAGTAGATTCTACAAACTGTACTAAATGAATGAAGCAATAACATGATCTATCAAATTTCTTTGAATCAGCAACATAGCACAGGTCGATAACAACTCACAAGTCTATGATAAATATTCAAGCACATCGGAAGTAATAAAATACGGAACTTGGTAGAATGAAATTATATTTATAAAATAACAAAATCGCTGCAAGATATCCAAATAGAAGATGGCATGTACATGGAACATGAACATTTTCACAAACCCTTATTGCTACAGAGAGACAACAAAGAAAGAACTTTTAAATTAACGTAAAGTTTTAATGTTCATTTTAGTCATGCTTTCAAATACTTGCACGATAATCTCATATGAGCACATGGTGTACATTGTTTTATGCAAGAGGGTATGAACCAAATAACAATGATGTCAGCCAGATGAAGCCATATCATACCACACATTAAAAATAGTTTCTGGAAAGACGTTTTCAACGCCTGGGCGATCTTACAAAGCAAAAGAACAGTTCATGATGTAACAACAGAATATATCTGGACAAATGATAATATCTTGATAAACAAACAACCAGTAATGATCAAACGCTATGTGACATCAAATGTCAAATATGTAAATGATATTTTAAAAGATGATGGTGCATTTTTTGCATTCTCAGAATTTTGCGAAATATATAAAGTAAAGACGAACTTCTTGGAATATATGGGTTTAATTCATTGCATAAACGAATACATTAAAAAGGATACATTATTACTTTCTAAACAATTAAGTATGCCTTTTATGCCTGATAATTTGAAAGTTTTATTCAAGGAAACCAAAGGATGTAAGGAATTTTATATAGAACTAACAAAACAAGACGAAATAGATCAAGTTAAAAGCGAAACGAAATGGGAAAATGACATTGGCTCAAGTATAAGTAAAGATGTTTGGAAAATATATAACTTTATTCCATTTCGCAGCACTGTTTGTTGCAAATTAAGATGGTTTCAATACAGAATAATTCATAGAATACTCACAACAAATAGAAGTGCTTCCATGTACAATTCGCAAGTTTCCCCTCTGTGTACTTTTTGTAATAATGCAAATGAAACTATCAAACATCTTTTATATGACTGTGTACATGTGAAAAGTTTGTGGCATCACTTATTTAGATGGATTGAATTGAGATGTGGACTAAATTTAGAACCGAGTATTACTCATATTATATTTGGTTACAAAGAAAAGAGAAATGATGTATTGAATTTGATTCTTATTGTAACTAAACATTATATCTATATTTGTAAATGCCAGAACAGAAAACCACATATTATCGGCCTTAAATCAATTTTACAAGACACCTATAACGTCAGTAAGGAGCGTCTCTACACTGATTGTAGATACGAGAAATTTATCTCCTTCTGGTCATCATGCCACAGTCTTTTCACATATTAATATATATCCATAATTGTAAATTGTGTATGCCATGTCTGATCGATTTGATAATCATGTTTATAATCAAAAAAATGAATATTACAGTTGTATAGTATATTTGTGGTGCCTACAAAAAGAAATAAAGTGATAAAAAAAAAACAATGATGTCTTCCTAGCAGTAGAAAGGTCATCTGTCAACGTTAATGAATAGCGCACCAAGGCCTCGCAATAGATCAAACTACTTTATACGATCCATTGTTAAATGATTACTATGACAGGTATCCACATTGAAGAATTAACTTGTCAAAGTTGTTAGACAGCAATGACGTTTTAGATGCTGAGTGCATGTACCTTAATATCAATGGTTATTTGTGCCTAGTACATGAATAAAAGCAATGGTGTTATTGGCAAAACAATAATTATACTTTTAAAGTGTTTGAGATTTAAGTACAGCGTTAATGTTAATTTCCAAATATGATGTTGCATGACATTTTGGAAGAATGCATATAACGTCTCTTTACGTTAAAGGGGCAGTTGCACGTTTTTAGGGGGAATATAATGAGATGTCAGGAAAATGAAAAACAATGGTTCCAATTGAAAGACAATGTATTCAAACTAAATGAAGCAGTAATAATTCAAATAAATAACGTAAAATTTAGCCATGCAATTCCTTTTTCATACACAAAATGAATTAAAGGTGTTCACAAAAAAATGACCGCCAATGAATTTTATGTGAATGATCGTACTTTGTCCTCTGACTATTGGTGATTTGCTTGTGTAATGAGATTGTTGACGCTGTCAATATAATACATTTAGCATTAACTTACAATTATAAGTGAAATATTAAAAATTGAAAATTATCAAAAAACGTGCTACTGCCCCTTTAAAGGGACCATTCGAGCGGTGTAATTTTGGTCAAAATGAAATTCAGGAGGATTTTCTGTTTACAATTATATATGATTTTTACATGATATTTTCACACTTAATTTCAAATATGTTTGTGACGTTAGCATTTCAGTTGTTCATGATTTAATAATTTGACAAAGAATAAAGATGATCGCTGAAAAAATAAAACATCATGAAATGAAGCCATTCATCGAAGCTACGATCGTGAAATGCATTACTACGACAAAATGCTATCGTAACTGATATTTTTTATAATGAAGTATTTGTGAATAAGCTCCTCTTTTATCAATGAAGTAGTTATTTCTTAATTTTGTTAATGAATTAGCATTAAACAGCATATTTGTTTTCTCGCAATGCTAACAATTCAAAATGGCGGATGAAACCCGGTCGAGTAGTGCCTTAAGAGCCAATTACACAGGAAAGCTGTATTGTTAAGATATTTTTACAATCAGCCTTTGCAAAAATATCCATATATGAGATTCCTCAGATTTGTATGCAGCTACAGGGGATGAAACAAATAGGAGCCTTATCCACCTCATCTTTTTTATATATGAATAATTGAATAGTGCTTGCTTATCAATGAAACCACACATGTTTGTCATGCTTGATTCGCTGTAACAAGTGTGAATATGAATTTAAGATAAGCAGGATTATGAACGGTCATTCTAGTGTAGGCATAGTCATATACAATTTTATAGAAGCTAGAATGTATATTTTGGCTATTTTTAACTTTAAGTCTTGCTTGATGAGTATCTACATTTACAACTACAAGATGAGTTAATCAAACATGATTTGTTGGCAACATTGTAATCAGGTGCCATTGGGCTTGGTTGAAATAGAGAAGACACTTATTCCTGTATTTAACATGCAAATCAATGAAACAAGACCCAGACCTACAATTTGATTCTTAATAGAAACTCTTACAATTTACGCACCAACGCCGATGATTATTCATGCAATTCATCACACTGAGGCATGACATGCGAATCTGTCTCATCGCAGTGATGTTACTTCGTTCCAACATCTTGAGTGAAGAAACAATTGTTATTTGATCTGTATGAGTCATACAGTAATTAGTGTAATACAAACTATCTGTTCCACCTCTTTACAAATGTTTATAGAATTGCAATTTCACAACAAAATATGACGCTTATACATAAGTAGGGGTTATTGTTTATAGAGAATCATTAATGCCTTAGAATAAAGCATGTTTTGTCGTAATATGCACCCATTGCTTGAAGACGCAACCCATGCTGCACAACATGATTGATCTTAAAAATTGCCAACTTGACTGATTTAGAGTGCTTGTTTAGAACATCATTTAGATATCCATACAGTGTGACACTTTCATTGTTGCTAAAGTTTAATTGAGCTATATGCATCATGTCTAAATCACAAAAGAATATGTACCAACACCTTCGCATCATTTCATTGCTTTCAAAATAATATTAAAAGAAAAATATGATCAGAGTAATCTGATTTATATTAAGCTTATATAGTCTCTTTGTTTTGGTGCAGTGGCAATGACGATGAACATCTTTTATGTTCTTTCCTTTTATTTCAATTTGGCAGTTACTGAATTTGGTTAAAATGATTTTTAGAATTGTTTTGCTTCTATATGTTTCTCGGCATTGAATAGGAAAACAATCCACATTAAAAACATCCTTTGGATTTTGCTCATAAGGGACCCTGTAAAATACTGTTTCATGAATGAGTACCCAGATCAATCACAAGTAGTGGGATAAACGATTAAAGGCGTAAAAAATCTATTGATCGCGTCTGGGTGTTCTGCTGCCCTTTCATAAACCTAACCGAAGATACATGTAATACAACAATTGAGGAAAGCAATACATCGGTTCTTCATAACATTTTTATATATTGAGATAGGAAAATAATAGGAACGTACTCCTCTAGTTAATTTTCTGTTCAAAAAGGATTAGTATCCTTTCCTTAACGATTTGATGTAGATACACATTCTGTTTGTCTATTAAAATCTATTGAAAAAGGACTCATCTAGTAGTATATAACTGAATTGTTCACGTGTAACTTAATAGGGGATAAAGGCTCGATTGTCTAAGAGTATACTATGGCGTCCATTATCCTTCCTTCCGTTTATTCATCCGTCAAAACTGTTCGACTTTATCAATTCTTATCGAGAACATTCACACAAACTATGCATGTTCGTTACATTGTCAACAACAATATAAAGAATTCATTCCATCTTCCTTTCCATAGATTTTATGAGTAAATGAATAGTGTGTATGCAAAAGTTTGCTGTGTCAGCGTTCAAAGACGCAAAATTATGTTTGGGTACTGACAGCCTTATAAACTGCTTTAGACAAATAATGAGGTCGTCTGTTCAGTGTAATGAAATTAAACAGCAAGGATTTGAAAATATCATTTGTTCGCCAAGAAGCTGACAAACAAAATAATTCAGACGAATTAAGCTCGGTTATTGGTTTATTCAGTAACTATGGTTACAGTCCAAGTGGCTTTGCATGTTCCTAGTGCCATTTATCAAAATAAAACTATTTGCAAATTAGGGAGGGATTCATAGTGTATTTATTAGAATTATCCTAGTTGTTCTCTTTGTTGATAACGTTAAAACATACATGTATTGTGATGCAATGACATACACTTATATATAGGGAGAAAAGACGACCAGATGTCAGTGATTGTGGTTCTTACTTCGAGTATCCTGTTATGATACACTTTTAAATTTGTTCCACAGTTTGCGTCCTGTGCATATAAATGGTTATACTTAAATAACAGATTATGATTATTGTCTTTATTATGAGAGCGGATGAAAGGAGAGCCATCTACTTTTATTAGTAATTTCAAAACTATTGATACATAATCATTTTAGGTCTCCTGATACAAGCATTAGCATTATGTACATTTTGTGTTTGGTAATGGGAGATAACATAAAATTGAATTAATTGTTTT
This sequence comes from Steromphala cineraria, assembly GCA_916613615.1. NCBI lineage: Eukaryota > Metazoa > Mollusca > Gastropoda > Trochida > Trochidae > Steromphala > Steromphala cineraria. Next base: position 70,346,879 of record OU744721.1, read on the forward strand.
TGCTGGAAACAGTTATGTAACAATAAAGTTTAATTGTATTTTGAAGTTAAGGATATGCAGGAACTGGTAGACTACAATCCTTGTACACGTCAATAACGCAGCTTCTATATTCCATAAAATGTCATCTAGATGTAATAAAATGTCCTTAATCACATAGTTTCACTCTCAGTCTCATTTAGTCCATTCTCTCCCCACAGAGGCAACTCAGTCATACCTGAATTAGCCTCTGTTCCATTACGCCAAAATCCTGGGGTTCCGGCAGATCGCCCTAGCGGCAAAAAGTTGTAACTTGAGATATCTCCCTTGTTTGCAGCCAATGATAACAACTTTTTGATGTCCATGACTTCGGAATACTCAACGGTCGCTCAGTGACTTTCAAAAGAATCATGCCTTTAGGTTTCTTTTTCATTAACAGTGTGAGTCTCAGAGAGGGAAACTATTTCAAAATCAGATATGTGTAAATTGTTCTTCGTTTTATGATAAATTTTATTTTAATAATTCACCAAATAAAAACCAATGAGAAGGTAAAAAGCGATTGTTTTGTAGAATGAAGAGTTATCTGCCTTTGATGCGGATCCACACGGGAATAGCCGAACTTTTGCGAATGACCACTTTTGAAACGGCGTCGCTGATTGCACAACTAACTTCGATTGCCTCCAATCAGATTTCTACCTTTCTATCCCGTATGTTAGCCATAATAGAACAGAGGCTAATTCAGGTATGACTGAGTTGCCTCTGTGGGGAGAGAATGCATTTAGTCATGAAGAGGTGTATTTAAAGTAGATTAGTTAAGAACACCAAAACAACAATTTGGACATACATGTAACAAAACGTTGACCTAACATGACACATTTACTTTGTAAAGAAATTTAGCTGAGGTAACCTTTTGTACATTTATGTATTATATGTCATGTTAGTCAGGTTAATGATAAAAAGTTGTATTCTAAGATTTTGAAAAAAATAAAAAGTATGAATATTCAATTATTTATATTTTTTGCTAATGTATTCAATGACTCTAATTTATGAGTGTTCAGCTAACTTCAGAACCTTTAAAACTTCCTATGCCCAGGTGATCCAAAACCCGTCTCCATTCATAAAGAATCTCTTCATTAAGGCAGATGAAATTTCACATTATCAATAATTCATAAATGCTTAAACGATGCCAAAACGTATGCAATGATCAAAAGCCAAGCATCTAGGAGAACGAATTGATTTTTTTGCCATGATTGCATATTGTTGAATGTTATGACTGACTGTAAGTTGAGTGGCTTGTTAACAAGGCTAATATTTATCTTGCCGATTACCGACATGTGAGGGCCCGACACTGTCAACTCTGCCCAAGATCACCCTGACAGATTATCTACACTTAAAGCAGACACGAACTTAATGTTTTTCATTGCACTTTTGTCACAGTTGTTTTATCCAAATTACCGATTACATCTTCCCTATGTAACGTTGTAAATCATATGGATTAATGTTTAATTCATCTCTTTAAATCCTCTTTTTTTGTATTTTGTAAGGACATATATTTTTGTGAAAACATATTTGGTTTAGAAATTATTATCTGATACCAATTTATTTTAACAAAGTTAGTTATCAATGAAAATCAATAAAGTTATTTGAGACTTCTTTGTTAAACTTGACATGGATTCAATCTCACAGCATAACATTAACATGGCCATAATATTTTAACATTTGTTCCAAGCAGGCTGCAGACTAATCAGGATATGCTTCTTGTGTTTCATGTAGAGTACCTAAGCTATATTGCGATGTACAGTGGAAATCATTGTATCATTGTTCCAGCACTCAAGCGAGAAACCACAACAGGTTTCCATTTTTATATGCTTGTACTGCGCCATAGAGAATAATTGTTGTTTTTCTATTCATCTTGTCATATATATTCAAATTATGTACAACATGATCATGGCTTTCTGTTGTTAATTTATTTGTAAAGTCCGGAACCATTCATATTTAGTCCTCCTAGCACAGAAAATAAAGCACTGAACATATGTTATATCAGCTTTCACTTTCACACACATAAACAACCATTATTGTCATTGTTTCTCTTTGTCCCCATGCCTGACTTAAATAACAGATCGCCGAGGAAAATAGTTGTAAGTTGTTGAACTATTGATAGCTTTATTGTTTCTTTGATTCCATATAGGACTATCTTTACTGACAAATACAGTCAATTAAAGTCATTAATTTTATGAAAGTTATGAATTTCACAAAAATAATTAAATAATTGCAATAAGATCAGTTACAGGTCTATTATTTTAAACAGCTGGATCAACAGCAAGAAGAATCATCTATGTCCTATTATGAGAGAGAGGAGAGAGAGAGAGACAGAGTGACAGAGAGACAGAGAGAGACAGAGAGAAAGAGAGAGAGAGAGAGGGAGAGAGAGAGGATTTAAAAGTTACAATGTTTCAAAGTATTCATTCAGTGTAACAGTTAAAGAGATATTGTCTAAGCTCATAAACAAATAGTGAAAAGCGTAAAAGTATACTTTCATACAGTGAGGAATCTTAAAGGAATATTTTGACTGTTTGTTATAGCAGGTTTTATCCTTTTATGATAAGGGTACCACAATGAGCATAAATGTAGAATAATTCAAATTCCGCATTGACTGTTGAAAATGTTATTCAAACTACCACAATGTAAAAATTTATTATTTTTATCACTCCTGAAATATATTCACATGCTTACCATTCTAATCTTAATATATCTTAATCATTCATTAAGCAAGAGGAAATAGCAGTTGGTTCACTTGTAACGTATATGTACTTGATGTTAAGCATCCAGCCAAACATCTTGCACAGTATTTCTGTAAACTATAAATCTCCCACGGAGCACGTCAATTATAATGCAGTTGCATACTCTGCTTGTTTGTAATATCAATATTGTCACTCTTTAATTACTTGGAATCATGCCAATTTTGAAGGAACGAATGAACAATTTGCTGACGGAGATATTGCAGAATGCATAATTCGTCCATTTGTAAAATATTTAGGAAGCATGCATGACAAAAAACTATTGCCAGGCATGTTTTAATGCAAGTTTTAGATTTTAGTTCCACCAGCTAATTCTTAGTTGATTGTTAACAAAGTCAATATTTGAACCGTATCAACCATCCGATGAATAACTGATGGTTTGATCTCTCCAAATTCCAAACTGTTCTTTATGTACAATGAATCATTTAATTATCTTCTCGAGTCGGGATTACATATTTGTTTTCGAATGCTGGAGAGTATGGTTATGCAGATGTTAAAGATATTACAGATGACAAAATTCAGCATGCAATTAAGATCGTCAATATATTCTGACAGGAATATATCATTCTTTTGTTAAACACTGTGACAGTAATGAGTCTATGAATGACGACATACAAGCAAATAATACAGTTGTTACCCACAGAGAGTATCCTGTTATGGAGACGTATCTTCAGATTATATAACATGGTGCATTACATACATCCTGTGTAGAAGATTGTTACTGTCAGGTATTATGTTAACTTGTTATCCCTGGTCCAAATACAAACATAGAGGAGGATACAAGGAGTCAAATTACTAATGTCAAATCTAAATCTGTTTTGAATGTACCATGATTTAATAAAGTTAAGGGTACTCACATATTTTAGAATAGTTTCGTGTAATGTAATCACCTTGATTAATGGCAAATATCACTCCAGATATTTGCGTTTATGTCATTTTAAAACAAAGGGTGATGATCAACATGAAAAGACATCACATAATTAGTTTTTACCAATTTTCCAAAAGTTTCATTAGAATGTTCAAATTTCAACAAAGTGTCTGAAGGGAATGTAGAAATAGATTACTTTATTTTCATCTCCATCTAAATCAATAAATAAACGAATCCCAAATAATATTCCAAGGAAAATACTCATAAAGAACACTGTAAAATACTTTGTCATGGATCACTAACCAAATCAATCAGATAAAATGATATGTGATGAGATAAAAGAAATACAGAAATATAAAATTTATTTGGCACGTCTGGTTGCACTGCTGCCCTTTCATTAACCAAGCTTAAGATAATATAGCAATTGAGCAAAGCAATAAATCAGTTCTTCATAGCTTTTCAGATATCTCAATAGGAAATTGCACAAAGTAACTGTTCATCTTTTTTGGAAGAGAGCGCATCAGAAGAAGAAAGGTCTCCCCCTGTTATAGGTTCTTGAAGTGAGGTGCTCTCATGTGGCTCTAGGATATGACAAATCTATATTTCAATGGCTTGTGACATTCATTACCTGCTATTTTCAATGGATATGCAATTCAAGATGAGATTTACACCAAACCCAAATAAATCTGTCCCAAAAGGTATATCATTTTCCAGTAACAGAGATTCAATGTCTAAATTTTACGAATAGAAGCAGACTTTAGAAGGCAAAAGTACTAATATAAACCAACTAAAACTAAAATTACCTTTATTGTTAGGCTTACATAATAGTCATCGATTTCTTATGGAATGAATATCATCAAAAATATTAAATAATGTACCAACAAAATGTTTTTTGATAAAGTAAATGAAAATCACTGTAGGATTGTTTTTGGGCGAGAGTTATACTGAATATTTCATTCATCTGAATCAATTATTACATAATAAACCAACATTTCAACCCTCCAATGAAACTTGAAGATAAAAGTTAGCAATCTCTCTAAATGTTCATGGAGCGGATAGTATTGGAGTTTAAGGGTAATATGATATGGAATGCTACAGAAACTACAGCTTTAACTAGCTAGAATGGTTGCACTATCACGGGACATAATGTTTACAGACAGCAAGTGATAGCACCGTTCTTTCGGAATAATGAGGATTCTTCTCTGCAGGATGTCTAGTATGTCGGTCTGCAATCTTCTCAATGTGTTGTACAGCATAGTTAAGTTGCCACCAACACATTCGGAGCTTCACCTGTAGCAGGGAACACTAACTGTAAGTACTGTTAAATGTTGTCTTGACTGTTACAACAAGTATCCGATTTGTACCAAGCTGATTACGATATACATAATGCGTTGATAAGTTGCTTATACATAAATTGAAGTGGTTTGCCTGCTTGAAGTAGGAAAATATCATTTGGTCCTGTTTCATGAAACAATCATAACAATTACGTTCAACCTTATGCCATCTTTTAAAAGTACATTTGGGCGAAGTTACTTAGTGTAGGATGCGTGTCAAACGGTCATCATTATCATCTCCACAAATAATGAACTAGTTGCTACATTAAAGTTTAAACTGCAATCATTTATTCTCTTGTACCTTAGTTAGGATCTTAAATCTCTACTCTGCCTTGAAACTTAAAATTCAACGACAAAATAAATTACAAAGTATTAATACAACGTCATCAATATAGTCCTTAATAATCTTTAACAAATATAATATTTTACAAACGGAAGTACATTATAATTACTTTTACATTTACACATGCCAACGTGCTTTCATTATGTGGCATGCAAGTGCTTAGTACTTGAGTTGTGTCTTGACATGGTAATTGAATCCATTTGCCATTGACGCGTAGAGATAAGCTACAGTTTCCATTTTGAAAATTACTAGCTCGAATCCTCCATTATAGATAATATGAAATAAACATGATCTAGTATACATCTAGTACATTAGTATATATAGTATATATTGTAATGTATTGTATCTGTATCTTCACTTCATAATGTTTGAGTTCGGCTTTGTAAGACGATTGGGTTTATTTCAAATTGTATTTGGAGGCATACAAATCTGTTACCAATAAGGTTAATATAATGATAGAAGGGTATTGAGGTAAAGGTATCAGTTTCTTGCCTACTCTCCTTTTATAGGACATTGCTTCAGGAATTCAAGAGGCTTGTATTGAGATCAAATTGTAAGATTTCAATAAAAAATATTGTCTAAGACCATGAAATACAAGAACCTATGCATGTAAGATGACATAATGTGAGCCATTGAATAACCATAACAGGTGACAATTTGCTATTCAAATATAAATTTGAAAATGTTACACAATTTTAACGTTTTGTGGTATAATTGAAGAATCATGTATGTGCAGTCTTCTTAACATAGTAACAATTTATGAATATCAATCAATCAATCATTATTGAAGCTCTGAACACCAAGGGATACCAAGTTTCAGACGTTCACAGAAATAACTTAGCATCTGGAAGAGAAACAAAGAATACTGTTCTGTCGTTGTTTTCTCCTTGCCCCCATTCCTGTTCTTAAACATAGACCGTCTACAAAAAGGTATTGTAACAAGTTGTTATAACAATGACCGATTTTGAGCTCCTAACAGCAAAAGGGCACTTTTGTACTGACGAAAAACATCAATCGAATAATCTATATGACAGGTAATATGATCATTATTGAACAAATGAACAAATGAGATCCATTTGAGATATCCTTCAATCGGTCGGTTGCATATATTGATGGATGAGAAAACTTTTCGATTTTACTTCAAATGGCTGTCGAAATGGAAATTTGAAAAAAGGTAACCTCATTTAACTAACATATTTGTATAACCTTTCATTTACCATCTTTGCGAGACAATTACTAATCTCTTATAAACTATCTACAGTTTTCAAATACTTTAATAATAAAAACACTATAAAATCCTAAGTATAAGGAAATCCGGGCTGTGCTTAAAGAGACACAGAGTATGTTGATAGGATCACATTTCAAAGTTTGAAATCGATGTTATTACATCGGGAACCACTAACTGTTACTGAAAATAACAAGTTAAAGGTCAATCAGTACATTAGAGCGAAAATACGGCCATTCAAAGTCGGGATTTTGATCGAAAACCGGACAATGTTGCTTGAGTGGCGCGCGCAAATTCGCCAAACGTATTTTTGAAACCTTGTCATAAGATGGCAGGAAGATATATTCGATTCGATAGCGTATATTAGGTATTGTAACTAATAGGTAGATTAAATGGATGCATAATTTCGAATATTAAACGAATTTGAGATGTTTTCTTGATTTTTCCATAAAATCAAGCATTTTAGAGATATTATTCATAAATGGATATATTTGCAAATTTAGTGATGAGATATGAACTTCAAACAGCATATTACATATTAAAAACCAAAATAGTGTTTTAAGAAAGATACTCTGTGTCACTTTAAGCACCCGGCAGCCACAGTGCAGCGCCAGTTTATGCGTTGTTCTGTCTGTTAACGGGAATCGAACCCCGGTCTTCCGGGTGACGAGCGGACACTCTACCACTGAGCTGCGTCCCCTATTATTTAAAAAAGTTGATACATTATGTAGGGAATAAACATCATGTTAATGAAAGGCTACATGCTTGTGGTTATTCCTCTTAAATCCTGCTCAGAGTATGTTTAAGATCATTCTGGAAAGCATATTTACGTGTCATTCTGGATACATGTAGGTCTGTAGTTAGAGATGTACTATTTGTTATTATCATATGTACAATTGTCTTGTTTTTTTATTATAAATACTCATAAACAAATCAATATGATGCAAGAGCAGGTGTTTTGTGATATAAAATGAATAACTGTATTCTCTAATACCTGTTAGATAATAGCTGTTCCACATCATAACTTGAGTCTGGGATTAATCAATGCTGAACTAGAATGTGTCTACAATTGTTGACATCTTAATCATGTAAATAAGAAAAGACATTGTTTCGGAAATATTAACATCATTGAAACAAGAGATTTTTCATGTATTATGTACTGCATTCTTTGCAATTCAAGTTAGATTCTAATTCGTGCAATGTAACGAACTATATATGGTTCCAGAGTAAGCATTGATTCACATGTAACGATAAACTATACTCAAAAAACGCCAATACAGTTAATAATCATATAAAAAAAATCCCATTTCTACTAGAACTAATAAAAACCTTAAGAACTTACATCTCTCTTAATTTTTGCAATGCTTAAAAGTAATCAGCAGTTGGTTTAACTCTAATGTGGTTTTGGTTAAGCGTCAATCTTTAACAGCTTGCAGACTTTTTCTATAATCTTGTAATAAAACAGAAACTGCCTCGCCGCACGTTTAAGGTTTCAAAGTTCTAAATTATAATGCAGTTGCATACATGCTACTGTGCTTGTTAGTTATGTCAATATTTGATACTCTTTAATGGCATGGAATGATGGCGATGGTACACGAATGGTGGAATAATTTGCGTAAGCAGAGGCATAAATTGAATTCATAATTCGTTGACTGGAGAAACACTTTTGTAAAAAAATTGAATAATTAAAGGAAACTTGCGTGAGATTGCTGTAATCAAGACGACAACTGTCTTGAGGCACGTTTTCAATTTTGCAAATCAAGGATTCTAGTTTAACAGGTTACTTGCTTGTTACAAGAGTCAATATTCAAAACTCAAATTCACATGGTAATTTTTATTGAATAAATTAGATGCTATTAAACTTTTGACCTATTGTTATTACACATTTGTGATAATGTTATGTGTCTATCCACGTTTAAAGATTAAATGTTGTACATTGTATTTCATTCTTGGTAATCACTGTTACACTGTGGAATTTCTTCATCGTATTGAAGATGTGGAGGTGAGTATCCTTATCACTATCATTTAAAAAGTTAAGGGATTTATAACTCACTGTAGAGTGGTGGAATGGTTAGCATGCTGGTCTATCACGCCAGGAAACCCAGGTTCAAATCCCGGTGAAGAGACCACATTACTTTGTGACTTCAGGCAGGACACTTCATCCACATTGCACTCAGTCCAACAAGCTGTTTTAATGGGTACCTGAAAACTGAACGTACTGACCTACGTGGTCGTGATAACGCTTTGCACAGGTGTGAAAGTACACTCCTTCAGGGTAATGATGTAGCGCATAATGCAGCAAATCTAAGGACGTTGAAACGGTTGTCATATAAGTATGCACATTATTATTATTATTATTATTAATATTATTAGAATTATTATTATTATCTTGCTCTTTCCATAATAAAAAACAACAATCCATAATGATGCTTATTTCATAAACCTATTCTAGCTGGATGTTATTGTTTCTTTATTTAACGCAGTGACATTAATAAGCACATCAAGGACAATCCAATTTGTTGTTGTTAACAATTGATGGTATCCTGAAATGGAGAGGTATGTTCAGATTGTATAACATGATGTATTACGTACATCCTGTGTAGAAAATTGTTACTGACAGGAATAGCGTTAGGTGCCTATCACTGGATTAACTGGCCCTGTTATTATCATAGAAGATGTATCTTAAGAATAAAATCTATTTTATTTAATTCTTTAAAAAATGAAATAAATGAAAAAGCTAAACGGTAGATTCTACAAACTGTACTTTATGAATGAAGTAAGGACATGGCCTATCACAGATTTTTGCATCATTACTAACAACAACATAGCACAGGTTGATAACAACTCACAAGTCTATAAAGGATATCAAGCACTTAGGGAGTAATAATATATAACTTAGGTATTTTTTTATAAAATAACAAAATCGCTTCTAATATATCAAAATCTGAGAGAGCATGTTCATGTAACATGTACATTTTCACCATTCGTTATTGCTCCAGAAAGACAACGAAGAATGAACATTTGTATTAACGTAAAGTTTATAATGTTCTATTTAGGCGTACTTGCAGACACTTGCGCGATAATTTTCATATAAGGACATGGTGTACATTGTTTTGTGCAATTTTGAAACAAGGGGGTATGAACCAAATGACAATGGCGCTACGAAACAGTAGAAAGGTCATCTGTCAACGCTAATGGATAGCGCACCAAGGCCTCGCAATAGATCAAACTACTATACACACCTAGGGATGATATGGTCCCATTCCCTTAACATTGGTTCATTCTCATATCAACCTCTTATGACGTCATCATCGGTTGTTCATCCATATCGCCCTAGGGCATTATTTGATATCAGACCTTGCCAATGACCTAGGGAGTTATGGGATATCCAACCTTTCATGACGTAATACATTTAGCGTAATCATATCCTCGTCCGGATACTGAAAATCTCGGCTTCGCCTCGACTTTCAGTATCCTCCCTCGGTTAAAACACGTCGGTGTTTTATAAATATTACTCTCGTCTTCGCCTCTAGTAATATTTAAAAAAACACCTCCGTATAAATGTTATGGGGTCGAAAGATGGCATAAAGGTTAGATATCTCATAACTCCCTAGGTCAATATGATCAGTATCGACTGTGGGTGACGATTTTATCAATGGTTTCGTATGAAGTACATGACAAGCTTTAAATTGTTTTATTCTTTCATGAAAACGGTACATTGTCAACTCCTATATTAGTTCCTGAAACCTTCAACAGTTGGGTTTTCTGTCAGAGGCGTGATTTCGGTGTGTGTGCAGGTACGGGGTGATCTTCGTAATCCTGGTAGATGCTGTCCTGTAAATCCCTGATGTTTATAATCCACTTGTTACCTGTAAGAAAAATATAATTCCACTTAATTTACATCATTATATTAAAATGTTAACAAGTTTATACTCAACGCTCAAATGTTTCTTTTGCATTAATGCCAATATATCTTTAATCGTGAACACTTATTTAGGAACACAGTAGCAATTCCGTCAATCTCAGCACACCAATTTCGAAACAGAAATGTTGATTTCAACAATGATAACAAACAATAGCTCATGTCAACCATGTTTTAAGACTTTGACAGGTGAACTAATGGTTCATGTAATGCTAGTATTAAAAACTTGCACTCATTGAAAGAAATATGCAGTTGGACTAACATATCCCTTACCTTCATTCAACATGGATAATCCGTGTACACAAGCTGCAGATGTGTTCTGTCTGGAAAAGACGTGTCGCTGATCCATTAACATTCAAAGAATGCCCAACTGCATCGTAACACAAAAATTACAATATAATCCAGTGAATAATAAAATATGCGTTGATTATGGATAGTCCGGCACATTCCACTGTTCACACACTTGCGCTCCAACAGCAAATATCCGAAAATTGTTCCTTTATTGAACGTATGTAGTTACTGTAGCGTTTTCTTGAGCTGGGCTCTCGAAAAATATTATCCATTAAGTTTTCTTCGCTGTAAGAGTACTCCGACAAGCACGTGTTGGCCATCTTGAAACTATCCTTGCTGTCTCGTCGCTTTGTCAAGTCAAATGATAAGAGCACGTGCATTTACACGCAGGCGCATACGTCACCGCGACATTGCTTGCTGATTGGACAATGCGATCTTCATGACAACAGACGAGCTCGTAAATCTCGTGCAAAGGATTGCACACGGATAAGTTGTTCTTGCTGCCACGCTATGCTCGTGTGGTGTACTCTGTTTTGCATTCATAATGTATTGGACGAAATGTGATAAATGGGCAATTATTCCTTTAATTTTGATATTACTGCGTTCCAACAACGATTAAAACATTGTTTAACTATGTTTTCCTCGGCGTGTATGGCAAATAGTAACCCATGCCTCGGTTGATACGGGAAATATAACCCCTCGGTTCCCTCGGGATTATATTTTTCCCGTATCAACCTCGGCATAGGTTACTATTTACTACTTATACGATCCATTGTTAAATGATTTCTTTGACAGGTATCAACATTGAAGAATTAAGTTGTTAGACAGCAATGACGTTTTAGATGCTGAGTGCTTGTAATTTCTACTTTAACTTAATGTCATGGTTATTTGTACCTAGTACATGAATAAAAGCAATGGTGTTATTGGCAAAACAATAATTATACTTTTAAAGTGTTTGAGATTTAAGTAAGCGTTAATTTCAATTTCCAAATATAATGTTGCATTACATATTGGAAGAATATCTATAACGTCTCTTCACATAAACAGCCCAGTACACAGGAAATCTGTATCGTTAAGATATTTTTACAAGCAGCCCTTGCAAAAATATCCATGTATGAAATTCTTGCTTTGTTTCTATATGTTTCTCGACATAGAATAAGAAAACAATCCAAATTAAAAATCCCTTGGATTATACTCATAAGGGACCCTATAAAATACTGTTCATGAATCAGTGGCCAGATCAATCACAAGTAGTGGGTTAAACGAAATAAAGGCGTAAAAAATCTAGTTATCACGTCTGGATGTTCTGCTGCCCTTTAATAAACCTAACCTAAGATAATACAACGATGAAAGCAATACATGTATTGTGATGCATTGGCAATCACTTATATATAGGGAGAAATGACGTACAGATGTCTAGTATTGTGGTTGCTACTTTGAGTATTAATTAAGACATGATACACTTTTAAATTGTTCAATTATACACGTCCTGTGCATATAAATAATCATATTAAAATAACAGATGATGTTTATTGTATTTGTATAGCGGATGAAAGGGGAGCCATCTACTTTAATTATCAATTTCAAAACTATTGATATATAATAATTTTGAGTCTCCTGATACAAGCATTAGCATTATGTACATTTTGTGTTTGGTAATGGGAGGTAACATAAATGGAATTAATTGTTTTCGCTAGAAACGGGTATGTTACAATAAAGTTGTATTGTGTAGTTAAGGATATGCAGGAACTGGTAGACTACAATCGGTGTACACGTCAATAACGCAGCCTCTATATTCGTAAAATTTGCATCTAGATGTAACATAATGTCCGTAATGAAATAGTCTCTCAGCCTCATTTAGTCAGAAAGGGGATGCATTTAAAAAAGATTTGTTTGGTACACCAAAACAACAATTTGTACATACACATAACATAAATTTGGCCTAATATGACTGTGAGATTTACTTTTTAAAGGAATTTAGCTGAGGTAATCCTTTGTACATATTTGTATAATATGTCATGCTTCTCAGGTTAATAATAAAAAGTTGTATTCTAAAATTTTGAAAAAAAGAGGTACATAGTATGAATATTCAATTATTTTCCCTTTTCTGTTAATGTATTCAATGACTCTAATTTATAAGTGTCCAGCTAACTTCAGAACCTTTACAACTCCCCATGCCCTGGTGGTCCAAAACCTGGCTCCATTCATGAAGTATTCCTTTATAACGGCAATTTAATTTGTTCATATCAATAATCAAGACTTCATAAATGCATAATCTTTCGTCAAGCTCAGTAAACGACAATTTCCGAAATTTATGCCATGATCAAAAGCCAAGCACCTAGGAGAACAAATTGATTTCTTTGCCATGCTTGCATTTTTGTTGAATGTTATGGCTGAATGTAAGTTGAGTGACTTGTTAACAAAACCAATATTTATCTTGCTGATACCGACATGTGAGGTTCCGACACTGTCATAACTCCGCCCAAGGTCACCCTGACATATCATCTACAATTAAACCCAACAGGACCTTTATGTTATTCATTGCTCTTTTGTCACAGTAGTTTTATCCAAAATACTGATTACATCTTCCCTAATTAGTAACGGTGAGTTTGTAACGTTGTAAATCATATGGATTAATGTTTGATTCCATTGTAAATCCTCCTTTTTGTATTTTGTAAGGTCATATATTTTAGTGAAATCATATCAGGTTTAGAAATGATAACCTGATATCAAGTTATTTTATCTAAGTTAGTAATCAATGAAAATCAATACAGTTATTTGAGATTTCTTTGTTTAACTGAACATGCATTCATAGATTCATGGATTCTCATAGCATTACATTTACATGGCCATACTATTTTTCACGTTTGTTCCAAGTAAGATTTTAATAGAGGCTGAACACAAATCAGTGTATGCTTCTTGTATTTTCGTGGTAGAGTTCCTAATCTATATTGCAAGGTATGGGTGAAATCACTACGATGACAGCTTTGTGTTCATACACGGCAGCGAACAAGAACGGGTGATATCGGGACCACAATAGGGTTTAACCTGTTTTGCTTTAAACAACAGACACTTACATGTATACTGTCCTTTCACATTTGGGACTTCTTGTATATCGAACAGATTGAGATATCACTTAGATTAGTTTAAACATGTCCATGACGTCTGTTGTGACATTAAGAGATGTAACTGGTATATTCTTACTAGTCTTTAATAATAATTATTTTCTCTGGTATCAGTATGTTTACAAATTCTCCAACAATAAATATATGTTACACTGATAAGGTATCCACATGGACATGGACAACATACGTAGAAAATACAGTATATGCATTGTCAAATACCTTTCTTCTATCTGCCAAAGTTTTTTTTTTTACGTAAGTGGCAATTTCCATCTCCATGTATAAATCTTAATATGTTTACGATATTGGAACAGTTGTATGATAAAGTTCTGTGTACATATAATGCGGTATTTGCTAGCAGGGATAAAATCAGTTCTTTATCAGAGGCATATTGCAAATACATGGTATTTCTTTGCCCGAAATTAACGAACGAGCAATAGTTTGCTCACTCTGAAAGAATATTGTTGAAATTATTTCAGTGTAAACGTGTTAATCAATATAGCTATTGTGAATGACTTTGCCTTTGAAATTACAACATCATCTTGTTACCTTGATGTTTAATATTATGACTATTATATTATTTTTGATAGTATTTTAATTATTACTGAAACAGGTGTTCACAATATGAAAGCAATTTATGTTTCACTTCGTGCATTCATGTTATCTCTTTGTAATAACAATGAATGTGCGATTGAATCGACTTGTACCACATCCTGTTGCAATCAATCCATATACAGGCGTTGCATCATTCTCTTTGGTAAGAAAAGTTGTTATTATACCGTTAGAGTTTAAAGTGGCTTCTGGAATTTCAAATATAAGTAAAAAAAAAGTTTCCTCCAGTAGCCCTTCACGTTTGACGTTACTTAACGACTGTGTCTCAATACCATGCGGGGGGGGGGGGGGGGGGGTATATGTGATATAACAGTTTATACGGAGGTATCAGGGTCAACTTAAATCCATTTTACCATATCTGTTAGAAACAGGTCTGGATACAAAGTTTATATGGTTTATCTACGTCATAGCAACGGTACGTTATCAGCCTCTTTGCTACTCAATCACATTTCACCTCATGAGGCATTATCATCGTAGTTGCATAATCCGCATGATATCAACGGAATGAGAGATATTGGTTTTTCTTTCAGTCAATACCTAATATATACTATGTAATGTGGTGTGGTGTGACAACAAACACTGCTTTCTGGTTGTACAAAACATGAACAAACAATAATATCACGAAAAACATTATTACCCTTCAATATTCGCTGAAATGTCACAGAGAAAAGTAAAAACAATTAATACACAAGTCAGACTTTGATCGATAACCATAATTTAATGATTAAAAACTATCAATACAATACCTTTTGCACGGAATGCATAAACCTAAATATTTCGTCTTATGGACAATGTGGTGTGGGTGTGGAATACAAGTTTCATTAAAAGTAACAATGAATATTTTTTCTTAAATTTTGAGCTTGAAATGTGAACAATAATTGTGCAAAATGCTTTTATGATAATATTGTTGCTCATGTAGTTATTGTTTCTAGAGCTGCCTTAAGATTACACATCTCAAGCCGTACTACACGGTTGGCTTGTAAATTGCCAACTTGACTGATTTACATGCCCATTGTTGCTGACGATATATTGAGCTATGCATAATAAATATATAACAAAATAATCTATGTCAATATCTAAACAATGTTTTATTGCTTTCAAGAACAGGATTTAATAGTGTATGATTTACATTAAGCTGTTGAACGTGACAATGGTGATGGAAGTTTTTTACAGGAATAACAAAGATTTG
Source organism: Steromphala cineraria (assembly GCA_916613615.1). NCBI lineage: Eukaryota > Metazoa > Mollusca > Gastropoda > Trochida > Trochidae > Steromphala > Steromphala cineraria. The sequence continues at coordinate 70,362,559 of OU744721.1, forward strand.
GAATTGCTTTGTTTCTATATCCAGATAGCAAATTTAACAAATTCTGTTTCATGCACCACTAGCCAAATGAATCAAATAAAATATATGTGGTGGGATAAAAGAAATAAAGGAATATCAAATCTATGTTTTACGTCTGGTTGCACTGCTGCCCTTTCATTTACCTAGCCAGAGATAATACAACAATTTAGCAAAGCAATACATCGGTTCTTCAGAGTTCTTCGTTCCTTTTAGATATCGAGTTAGGTAATTGCACAAAGTAATTGTTCATCGTGAGCGAGATAGCATAAGAAGAACGGATCTATTAAGGTTTCGCTACATTTCTATATCAGCTCGAGCAATCTTTTAGTTATTTTTCATTCTACGGTGTTTGTGTGCGCTGTTGACATTACTAATATTTTCATCCTTTTCTCACTGATTGTATGTAGGTACACATTCTGTTTTCTTTTGCACCTATTTATATGCGACTGGTCAATTCGAGGAACTGGTTGTCTGTACAACTTAGCAAATGGTATTGTCCTCGATATCCTTCAATTGAATTTGTTCATCACTCCAAAAATGTTTCACATTTTCGACTGTTCAAATGAAACACATTACTTGATTCAAATGACTTGGTCAATTTCGATAAATAAGTGTAAATGAACTAATGCGTTGTGCCTAAAGGAGCCAAAACGTCAACCTATCTAGTGTATGTTATATTTATGTCAAAAGCTTAATTTTTATGAATTGGGTTGAACTAAACAGGTGTATAGTCTGCATATTTTATAAGTATATAATATAATAGGGATCGACTCCTTACTTACTTATCGAACAGTATTCGAGCATAAATGAGTATGTTCTTCATATTTGAACAATAGTGTTCATTTCACTTCATCTTTCCAAAAAACATTGAACAGAATCAAATTGCATGTTTAGTTTATGATTTATGTGTAAGCAAGTTTATTAATTTACTGACGTTCAAAGACATTTAGCAATGTATTGATAGTCTTATAGTGCTGAAGAAAAATAATCAGATGGTCTCATCAGTGTAATGGAAATAAACGGCATGATATACAATGTATCATTTGTGCGACGAAGTTGACAAACAATATTATTAAGACGAATTATGCATGGTTATTGGTTTATTCAGTGACCATGGTTACAGCTTAAGTAAATTTACATATTCCTTTTGATAGATTGTCAAGATGTTTCACAAAACATACCAATATTGGTACCATGCCCGAAGTTATCTAATCACACTAGTGCCATCTAATACTGTAAAACTATTCGAATTTTTTTTAAATATTGATAAATCCATGTTGGTTTAAAAAACATTATTCTCATTGTTGTCTTAGCTGTTTGCGAATAATAATATATTAGCAAGAATATATCATTAACATATACAAATATTGTGCTGTATGGACAGCTGAAATGCTGAAATGACGTAAATATGTCAATGATTGGGGCTCCTTCTATTACTTTCCTGTTATTCAGACATGATACACTATTTAATTTTCGTATTATGTACGTCCTGTGCAGATAAATCATTCCTAACAGGTGTAGTATTATATTTTATGTATTATATTTACAGATGCTGTTTATTGTTTTTGTATACTTATCAGAGCGGATGTAAGGAGAGCACAGCTACTTTTGTTATCAATTTCAAAACTATTAATACATACGTGACGTAAAACAAAACAAAAAGTAAATTATCGTACAAATAAGCAGGCACCTTGTCACCGAATATGTAAATTAAATATTACCGGTACAGTCGTAGGTGAAGAAGGAAAATAAACCGAATTCATTAGTTTGAATCAATTATGTACATTTCATTGGAGGATTCAATGAAAAATAAATTGATTTGGTGACAATCAAACTGAATACAGGTCATCGGTCAACACCAAGTATTGACCAACAATTGATTACAAAAGGAAAGGGTCAGAGTTAATTATGCCAAACAATTCTCGGTACTGCTTACGCTAGTGTCCAATCAGGGCCATGTTGTTAAAACCTACTGAAGATGAGATCTTTGTTGGTAAACGATTATCTTGATAAAAGTAGCATGTTAATGAAGAACAAAAAACTACCTGGATGTTATATCTACACATTTATTATACAGAGACTTTTACAATAAAACGTGTACTTTTCTAAAACAAATGATTTGGTTTTATTGGGTACATGATAAACACAATAAAGGTATATTATGTGATATAGGTCAGAAGTTCGAGAATGCGTCAATAATATTTCAGAAGAAGAGACAATGTCACAGAAAACAGTGGTTGATTTAGAATTTCTTCACATGCATAGTATACTTTTTTTGATCAACATCAGTAATTCTTAAAAGTAGACTATTTATTAACTATCATGGTACTTACCCGCATGTCTTGATTATGCTCAACCTTAAAGAGGCAGTAGCACGTTTTAAGGGGGAATATAAGGTGATGTCAGGAATATGAAAATTAATGTTCCCAATTGAAAGACAATATATTTAAACTAAATGGAGCAGTAATAATTAAAATATGTATTGTAAAGTTAAGCCATGCGATTCCTTTTTCTGACACAAAATGAATAAAAGGTGTTCGCACAAAATGGCCGCCAATGAATTTTATATGAATCTTCATACTTTAGCCTCTGACTATAGATGATTGGCTTGTTTAATGAGATTTTTGACACTGTCAAAATAATATAGTTAACATTAACTTACAATTATCAGTGAACAATTTAAAATATAAAATTATCAAAAAACGTGCTACTGCCCCTATAAACTCTACAATAACAATTCAATAGAGGATAGACAGTGAATTACTTCATCAGACACGGTTTCTGTTGATCAATAAATGCTGCGCCAGTTGAGTGGTAAGCACCTTGAGGCATATGTGTTTGTCATGGCATAAGTTTGAATTGTTGCTAAATGTAAAACTTAATGTTTAATTAATTTTAACTAATTTAATTAGTTCAGAAAACATGATAAAAACAACAAAATACATGTACATCGAACGGTAAGCGTGTCTGATCAAATTAGTTTTTTAAAACTCATTTAAATGAATTGTTTACTCGTAGTATTTGTTTGTATTAGACGTGAAACTTAAATACTCATGAAAGGGCGTACTGAAGTAGTAGCTTGGTAAGATTATGACTTGTTGCTGCCAAACGAATGTTGTTTCAGTTCTAAAGTGATGTTTCGCCTTGTACTAAAATTAAGATGCGGATTCTTAGATATATACCGGTAAAGTCTATCCCCCCATTAGAATATGCCCGAAGGGTTAAATTGAGACCAGTACGTGAATACATAGAGGATATCTGTCTTTTCTTGACTAATACCATTTTTATCTCATCGAGTGAGGTAGACAAGTTAAATATTTCACTCGTGGCTGCGCCACTCGTGAAAATATAAACTTTCTACCTCACTCGATGAGATAAACATGGTATTTGTCAGGAATTGACAGATATTCTATTTATTATATGATTAAATCCTTCTAATTACGTCAAAAAAGGCCAATTTCATGTTGAGCGGCCGCTTGGAAGGGCCCGTAACCGCGGTAACAGTGTGACGTCATATGAGAATTCATGACGTCAGACCATTGTTACATGACGTCAAAGTCTTAAACTTGACGTCACTCGAGTGGTGATAAAGTTTATCACCACTCAGTAGAGTGACGATAAAGGTTATCGCCACTGTAGCCAGATAGAGGGTTTATTTCACTGATAGAACAGAGTATCTCACCCTCAATCATATTATAATATTTATAACCTATTTATTGCCCAAATAAACAATGATTTGACGTCATCGTTCACCTATGACGTCACAATCTATACGGGCCGCCGCCCGCTAGTCTGCCTATGCTGAGAAGTAGGTTTTGAGCATTTTCTTTAATTTTGGGACTACGGTATTAAACAGAATATTATATTCGTGCCCATGACATACTATGTTTACGACACTCGTGTCTAAATATCAGTATATCCCTCGCTCGCGCTCGGGAAATACTAATATTTAGCCACTCGTGTCGTAAACATAGTATGTCTTGGACACTCATATAATATCCTCTGTATTTGTTCGATGCAGCCAATGGTCAATCGTTTTCATATTGCTGGGTTTTTTTATTTGTTGTCTTGTTGAAGCATGTTTTAAGGGAAGGAAAAGTTGAAATTTATTTGAATATTGTGTTTCTCAAATCGAAGTGAATGATATGCGTTATAGATATTTGTAAAGATGAGGAATATACTTACAAATTAACATTGTACATTAACACACTGAAATATCAGTTACAAATTAATGCTAAACATTGTAGGAATGAAATTTACTTAGATTTATTATTGTTATTTCTGTAATGTTTTTAGAAGAAAATTTTGTTGATGTATTTGAAATTGTATGCGAAATGACGATGTTACCATAAGTTGATTTGTACGTCACAATGGGTTAGTAAGTAACTTTTATATATGTTATATAACCAGCCGAACGTTGTTTTGAGCTCGTGAAAGAACATATTTATCACGAACAGTAAAGTGTGATGTAGTTGTGACTTTACTAATAAAGCATTTATTTATTGACATTTTTGTTTTTAGATGTATTGCACAAATTAATTATTTACTGTTTGCTTTTATTAGATTGATCAAGTCGTAAGCAGCTGTTTCAATAGTACCAGGAACACAATTTCCCTACTTATTGGTGACATAAAACATTTGGTCATTGATTATGAACGTAATATTTTACTCGTATATATAGTTATAAGTTAAATGCCTCCTCGTATATAAAACATAAGATGTATAGTAAAACAAGGATACACTTAAAAAAATCTAATAAAAATATATTTCAGTGTAGATGGCAATTCCCGAAACAACATTATATGTAATTCCAACTAAAAATAATGACTAAAGCTGTGTAGCTTTGTTTTATTCTGTCTGATGACAAATTGCCAAAACTAAACCAAGAGGATTTTGATATATTTACACAAACGAATGATAAAATCATGCTGTTGTTTGCAAGCAATATTGATAACGGATCATTGTCGGTAGTGACTCAAGTCACTCTCAACTATAAAAACGTTTGGACAACATTTTTCATGAGAATATCAAATATTTTAGGTATGCCAACAGAAGGAATTACAGGAACAAGAATATTTTGGCCTCCTGATAGGAGCAAAAACATTGTACATGTTGCGCTGGATAACAAAATGATTACACAAAATGTAACTTAGTTGTTTTCACCAGAACAGCTAACTAAAACTAGATTTGTCCGTGACACCAAAGTGACCAATATAGATCAGAGTTCTGACCTAATATGACTACATAAATTGATCAGATTTCAAGATACTCATGTTTTAGAAATAAAGGTGACCTTGAATAACACCTTTATTTGGTAACGGAATTTAGCAGGGGGAAATATTTTGTGCTGTTGATGGTAAATGGGTTTATTTTGGTATTTCAAATAATTAAAAGGAAATAACATAAATCTTGCACAGAAATCAGCGTATTCAATTATTTCCCGTTTTTATCGCTAATGTTTATAGTGATTCTAGTTTATAAGAGCAACGTAGTTGTCAATGACATTATGTTCAAGTAATTTCAGGACCATTGCAAATTTCCCATGCCCTGGTAATCCAAAACCAGTCCCAATTTATGAAGTATTCCTTTAAGAATGTAATTGAATATTATCACATCAAAAATCAATAATTCATGAATATAGTTATCTTTCCTTAAACTATTTCAACGACAATTTCCGAAATGTATGCCGTGATCAACAGCAAAGCATCTAGGAGAACGAATTGATTTCTTTGCCATGATTGCATATTGTTGACTGTTATGACTGAATGTAAGTTGAGTGGCTTGTTTAACAAGGCTAATATTTATCTTGCTGATTACCGATATGTAAGGGTCAGACATCGACATAACTCCGCCTATAGGTCATGCTGACTGATCATCTACAATTTAAGCTGACACGAACTTTATGTTTTCCATCGCTTGTCTGCCACAACGGTTTGATTGTTAATTCCCCTGATAACATCTGCTGCTTATTACTAGTTATTTTGATCACGCAGTACCCTGGTTAGTAATTGTAACTTTGAAACGTTGTAATGTTTACAACAAAACTGTTGTAACAGTCAATCGGAATACATACTCCCTGATATTGATAAATGTTTTAGTCATCTATCTATATCCCTCTTTTTAATTTTTTTATAAAACATATTGATGTGAAAACATGACAAGGTAGAAAAGTATTAGTAAGTTATTCTTTCAAAATTAGTAATCAATAAAACTCAATAAAGTTATTGAAGATTTTTTGCTTAACTTCACATGGATCCACTCTCACAACATACTATTTTATTGGTCATAATATGTTTACGTTTGTTCCAAGCAGGATTTTAATAGAGGCTACAGACAAATCAATATATGCTTTCGTGGTAGATTGCCTAATCTTTATTGTAAGGTTTGGGGAAATCACTACGATGTTAGCTATGTATTAGCTATGTGTTCCGGCACAGTAGCAAGAATGAAAGGGTGATACCAGGACCATAACAGGATTCGATTTCTATAAAATGCTTATTTAAAATTATACTGCCCAATTACATTGAGACTTTTCCTGTTTATCGAATGGAGTGACTGATTATATTATGATAATGATAATTATATACATAACTTTTGTTGAAACAGCAACATATTATTGCAGTACAGCAGGTTATCTTCGTAAAAGATCAGAGTTGAATTTGTCAGTTTATGTTCATACATCAATTATAGGAATTGAAAATGGTCCCACTTTACAATATCATTTGGTATCGTTTCTATATGATATGTGACATAAGGCAACAGATTTGTATTAGATATTTCATATAAAGTGATTTCTCTATGTGACATTAAATAATCGATTACTGTGCTATGAAATAGAGTTATTGAGAGTGGAATCCAGTAAACATTGTGGGTGTTTGATAGCAGACAACATTATACACGCGATGAGCCAAACACAGTTGATTTCAATTTCTAAATATAATGAAGCAACACGTATAGGGAGTTCAAATAAAAACATTCCTTTACATAAACAACAAATAACACAGGAAAATGATAATGAGATGATAATGTGTAGTCTTGCAAACATAGTAATATATGAGATTCCTCATGTTAGTTTTAAATAACAATAGAAGGAGCATATTGTACCATCGAATTTTGAGCATGTTATAGCATGCATGTGCATAATTTAGCCTGCTTCTCGTTCTCATGATTGTGTCATGTTTGTTGCCTGTTATCATCTTTTATTGCGTCACCTCTACTAATGCAGTTAGTATAGGAATACCTATGGTTAAATCACATGTGCCTTTCATTGATATTTTGACTTTAAATTCACACACTCAAATCGTAAATTTGGAAAGAATTTTGGTGATGTAATCTTCAAAGGAACATGTTCTATCGTCTCAGAATAGGTAATTCTCCGCCATGCTTGGTCAGGCAAAGAGTGGAAATAGGAAGAGGGCGAGTGGCCTGTTCAGTAGTGTGTTTTTGTGTGTTGAGTGATAAGAAGCAGTGTATTGGCACTGCGGGACGTTCAGCGCTTGCGTTATTGAACAAACCTCCTTAGCTGACCTCATTCATGAATTCCTGGTTGATGCCAAAATGGTATGTAGTTTCTGATGATAGAATACGAATTGTATACCAACATTTTTACAAAACAACTCGTTCATATATGCGAAGGTGGTATTAATTTGGGGTGTAAACGTCTATCAAGATATATTGTTGAAACAAATATGATTAATTTTGCAGCAAAACATTAATATCGAAATTAGTTTAAAATTCAAATCTTGCCAATTATTATAACATTTCCCACATGCTCACGTGGTTTACGTATTGCTACAAGTCTTTTCATCTGTTGTTCAAAATAGCATGATACACTTTAAGCCATTATCATTGATTGGAACTTCTCTTCTCCAAGAGTGAAAAAGGAGGAAACTGCTGCAATGAGTTTTTATTATTACCTGTAACATAACTCTGGGGCGTCTACGTGTCTGTGCAATAAAATTATTTATCATTACATAAATGTTCCTTTGCTTTAAATCATTAATACATTACACCATTAAGTTTGTATTTTAAATACCTCGCAACATTGCTCATACTATGAAAGTAACAACAAATCAGTGACAACAAGATAAACAACGTAATTAAGAACAGTCAACCTAGTTTATATATAGTCAGTACGATGTTTATAAGACAAATTGATAAAAGAGGTGATATGTTAATAATTATTTGTGGTTAAATGCTCCACAAAGCACATGTCATTTGTACTAACTCGGAACACTCTTTCAAAACAAACTGTACAAATTTTTATGTATTTTCGTCTTACAATAGCAACATTTATTATCATAATGAATAAACTTAAGCTTTGAAAACATGTTAGACTTCATGAAATGAGCTTTAGCAGTGAACATGGCTCAAAATAAAGGAAGAAAATACAATTAATGTTTTTATTTTATAGTGGATTAAAAACAGCCTGGTATTTTGATTTTTTTTTAAATCAGTAATGTTTTAAACAATTTTGCATTTTCAGTTTTTAACTGTAAACCTTGCTTGATGAGTATCTACTTTGTTTCACTACAAGATGATTTAGTCAAACATGATTTGTCAGGAAAATTGTGATCAGGTGTCATTGTGCTTGGTTGAAATAGAGAAGTCATTTATTCCCTGTTTTAACAAGCAAATCAATGAAACAAGAGCTGGACCTACAATTTGATTCCTAATAGAAACATCTTTCAAGCAAAGCACCAACGCCAATGATTACTACTGTAATTCATCACATGAAACTCTATGTACACATGTAGATCTGTCTGTAATGTCATTTCAACATCTTGAGTGAAGAAACACTTGTTTTGGGATTGTAAGAGTCTTTTATTCATCTTTTAAATGGAACGAAGTAAATCTATCAATTTCATTATCATTTTCAATATCAATATTTTCTTCTGGCACAAATGAAAAGATGGTTCCGAATAATTCATTTATTTGAATCAATTATGTACAGGTCAGTAAGAAACAATGGGATTCAAAGTAAAATCAATTAATTTGATAATCAAACTGAATACAAGTCGTCGGTCAGCACTAAGTATTGACCAACCATTGATTACAACGGGAAAGGGCCAGAGTTAATGATGCCAAGCAATTTCTGGGTGCTGCTATATATTAGTGCCCCATCATGGCAATGTTGTAGTGATAGCTTTCTGAAACAATTGGTGTGTTTATCGTTAAAAAGAAAGTGTAAAGAATATTATTTCAAGAAAGGGAGGTTAGAGACATAAAAAGAGGGGTTGCATGATAATTTCTTTACATGTGTATCATAGTGATTTCTGTAATCATTATTGGCAACTCCTCAAATCTGTGTTTTTTGGCAGGATCCCATGTCAGACAATAATGCACCACAATCCAGTTTGTGATTTTAGGACAGCATCACTGATTGTTCAATTATCTTTGATTGCATCCGATCAGTCATCTCCATTTTATCCACCAAACTCATGAAGAGAGGTTGAATCAACATTTCATGACTTGATCCACCTCTCTTGGGAGAGAATTTTTAACTCTTAAAAGTAGACTATTTATTACTATCGTGATACCTACCTGCATATTCACACCATGCTCAACCTTCAACTCTACCAATACCTATTTGATAGAGGTAGGACAGCGAAGATTAGTACATCAGAACTGGTTGCTGTCGATCAATAAAGGCTTTGCCTGCTGAGTGGTAAAGCACCCCTTGAGGACATTGTGTTTGTCTTGGCAAAAATTTTAATTGTCGCTTCATGTGAAAATTAATGATTTACAAGAGAATTATCAGTTCAGTGAACACCATACCAACCCCAATATACGACGAAAAGTAAACTTGATTGGTCTATAAATTCTATAGACATTAATTTTTTTGGATGATTATACTCATTGTAAGTTTTTCAAGGCACAAGTTCAAGTAGTTCACGCCTGGTGAAGATATCACAAATGTTTTAAGCTTTGCTTTCTTTAGTGATTTTCCACCAGAAGAACTTTAAAAATTGTGTACAAAACTGACAATTCACACATGCAAAAGTCATTAATTATTATATCGAAGTATAGTCAAAACATTTGTTTAAATCCAAACATTGTGATTTCCACTTATTCTTATTATGAACTGCGCAAGTGTATTGTCAGTTTTGCACACAATTTGTGATTTCATGAGGAGATTAAGTTCTTCTAAGAGACCTTGATTCTAGGGGAATATTTTTCCCACTGAAACAGATAGAGTCGGGAGATGTTCTTCGTACTTTTATTGATGTTACAACCTGAGATGTTAAAGGCCATTATCTATCGCATAAACAAAATTTTGTTTTGGCTATTTGTCATTTAGACAGCACAACAATATAAATGAATAGCAAATGAATTTGCTTTTTGTCATTTCAATAGCACAACAAAATGAATGACGAATGGCAAATACATGTGTTTTTCGTAGTTTAAAGGGGCAGTAGCACGTTTTTTGATAATTTTATAATTTGAATTTCTCACTGATAATTGTAAGTGAATGGTAAATGTATTATTTTGACAGTGTCAAAAATCTCATTACACAAGCCAATCATCCATTGTCAGAGGACAAAAAATGAAGATTCACATAAATCCATTGGCGGCCTTTTTTTGTGAACACCTTTAAATCATTTTGTGTAAGAAAAGGAATCGCATGGCTAAACTTAACATTATATATTGGAATTATTACTGCTCCATTTAATTTAAATACATTGTCTTTCAATTGAAATCATTAATTTTCATTTTCCTTACATCACCTTATATTCCCCCTAAAAACGTGCTACTGCCCCTTTAAAGGGTGAATGATTAATTGTGAATAACAGTCTACATTCTGGTTGCCCTGATGGTAACGCATTTGGTTTGGAGAGCGAAGGCTTCCAGGTTTGCATCCAGCAATCTCTCCTTTAAACAGTTTGACTTTGTATAGTTTTCGATAATACTTGTGTTGTGTGTTAGGTCTGACAAATTATTTTTAGTCTCCGATAAGTGCTAATGTTCAATTTTAAGCTGCTATTAGTTCTTCCTTTTAAAAATAAAACTTCAAATGGGTTATTTCTAAACAGAAGCAACCTACAAAACAACAGACAAAATCTGAACAAGGTATATAAATCAGAGTATTCATTATAGTACTTGCTTGAGTTATGTTAAAGTTAAAAAAGCTGCTCATGCAACAACTATCTTTCTGTGATTGCTACTTGTTTACCACTGTGCGAATCGAGAGATGTTAAAAGTTTATTCAATTTTTTTGTCGAAACGAAAATGAGTGTCAGCTCCATAAATATTTGTCAAGGTAAGGTATATATTTACCAATTTATAATGTGCATTACCAAACAGGAACATCAGTTTAATATCATCAAACAGCTTAGAACTCATCATAATATACTAATCGGACAGTGCTTATACAAAAGTAACGTTATTATTATTTTGTAGAATAGATTTGTCAGAAAATGTAGTTCAGATATTTAAAATAGTATGCAGAGTGATGTTACCATGCAGTTTGATTCGTAGGTCTCAATGTTTTAGTAAGTGAATTTCATATATACGAATGTAATATCACAAGGCGAACATTGTTTTGAGCTTGTTTTGGAACATATTTATAGCAAACAATGTTACAGAATTTCCCAAGTTATTGGTGACACATGAAATTTGATTTTGACGAAATCTGTTACTCTTAAAGCCATGAGCCTCCTCCTACTTAAGTACATAAAATGTAGAGTCAATACAGGTTACAAGAACATCCCCATTATAATAAATTTATCACAGCGTAGATAATAAAGCTCGTAAACAATGTTTTATGTAATACAAACTAAAAATACCATAAACTTGTGTAGTTTTCTTTTATTTGGTCTGATGTCTCTGGCAAACTGCCAAAACTAAACCATGGGGATTCTGATCTATTTACACTTACGAAATGATAAAATCATAGAATATATGTGATGCAGTTGTTTGCAAGTAATATTGATAAACGGACCATTACCGAGAGTGATTCACAACTATAACACTTTTAGACGCTAGGTATCAAGACAATATCATATAGGGCTAACCTACCGAGGTTAGGACACCTCCCTAGGTCGCCCGAACTTCTGACAATTTTGAATATGAGTTGACGCATTTGTAATATCCCCAAGTCATTTGTTTCCAAAATGTTCTTATCTATTTGTTTTGATATCTTTATCTCTCGATATACTTTATCATTGGCAATATTTTTCGAATTTTTGTGACAGGGAAAATTCATTGATTTATGGAGGACTTTTTTCGAAATGTATCCTGTCATGTAAATGTGAACTCGGGGAATCTAGGAAGCGCAATCAAACATATTTAGTATTGTTTTAAAAGAGAAACTACTATATAATGAAACTCCGATTAACTCTTGCAATTGAATTGCAATTAAAAGTAGCTATCGGGATTTCTTAATTATGTACAAACACCTTGGTTTGGAATGAGTTTTGTACAATTATGTATGGTAATAATGTTATTAAAATCAAGAGTACACTTGTTTCACAAATTTCAGCATACTCAAATTCTTTTCGTTTTTGTGATATTTAATTATTCTAATTTATAAGAACAACGTAGTTGTCAATTATATTGTTTTCAGCTAATGTCTAGCCCTTTAAAGCTTTCCTATGTTCCTGTAACCCAAAACCTGTCTTCTCTAATGAAGTATTACTTTACAAAGTTCACTGACATTTTTATATCAATAATTGATTATTCATAAATACATACATCTTTCCTCAAACTATCTTACAACAATTTTCAAAAAGAATACAATGGTCATAAGCCAACATATAGGAGACAAATTAATTGTTTTGACATGATTGCATATAATTGACTTTTTTTGCCGAATGTAACTTGAGTAGCTTGTCAACAAAGACAATATTTATCTTGCCGACACAGACATAACTCCTCTTATAGGTCACACTGACAGATCAATTTAAATCAAAGGGAACTTATTGTTTGTTTTATGGGTTAACTGTCATAAATGTTTTATTCCAACTCCCCTGATTACATCTTTTGCTTGGTAACAAATTTCCTGAAGTTCCTCAATTAGTAACAGGAACTTTGTAAACGTTGTTAAATAAGTTTACAACGATATGTTTAGACATTGGAATTCTCACTCCCTTATAGTAATGGTTGATTCATGTCTTCACATTCATCTTCTCCTATTGTGTAACAGAGTTATGTTGTGAAATCATACCAGCTTAAGAAATGATTGTCTGATATCAAGTTATTTTATCAAAATAAGTATTGAAACAACATGAATAAAGTAACCTCAAAGTACTTGTTTCACGTCACATGGATTCAATATTACATCATAACATTTTCATGGCCATAATATTATCAAGTTGGTTCACAGCAGGATTTTAATAGAGCTGCATACTAATCAATATATGCTCCTTGTGTTTGTGGTAGAGTGCCTTATCTTTATGGCGAGGATTTGGGGGGAAATCACTGTTATGCTAACTATTTTTTCAGTGGATCAAAAGACACAGCATCGAATAACGAAAGGATGATACCAAGGCAAAACATCGGGCATTATACATATACATGTATGGTATAGTGACTGTATGAATTCGTTTTCCATAAACTCAATTATGAGGCAAACACCAGTGTAATTTGACTTTCATGTACATAAAGGGACAGGTATTCAATTCGTCCTTATATATAACTACGGTTAACATAATAGCTGCTGTGGAGTTAATAGTGTTCTGATTCACGTACACAGGGAAAAACAATGGTTTCAAAATATCTCTCCAAATTGTTATCTTTAAAACCATATCTACCTATGTCCAGATGAACATGCCAGAGCACCATGATTTTATATGGAAATTGGTCTTGAATATTCGACAGATGTTCTGTATAATATCAAGCTTACCTGCTTATCATGTTCATGGTTTACAACTGTATCCCGCAAGTTTGTGCAATAACTGTTCTCCTCATACTATCTAAATTTATATGGTGAAATATATATATAATCTAGATTGAATTTTGACTTCATTTTCGTAAACATTCAACCATTTGGCACAAGATTTAATTAAAATTCTATCTTTGCATCGCCATGCCAGTGGTGACCATATTAACCTTATTCTAATCACACACCTATGCAGGTAAGAGAACAAGCATTCAGCATACAGCTGTTCAACAAACTATCATTATCTTTACATACAAAGTCATTGCTTAGCCTTAATAGTTTGACAGTGTATCAACGTCGCATATCATAACGGTGATTCTCATTGCAATGATAATCTGCATAACTCGTTTTGAGCATGGTGACACTTCACAATCACATCTCGACGTATTGATGCATGCGTACGAAATATATAGAGTTCATTCTAAAATAAGGCAACAGATGCTGTTTTTATTAGATATTTCATATAAAGTGATTTCTCATTGTGACATTTAATAATCAATTACTATGCTATGAAATAGAGCTATTGAGAGTTGAATCCTGTAAACATTGTGGATGTTTGATAACAGACAACAATATACAATATATATACAACTAGCCAAACACAGCGATCGTTTAGCACTATTACTAGAGTATGCTAAGGAGTGCTTTCTATAACGTTTGCTCTTGAGGTCATATGTTTACAAGTTTAGTGCTCATTGTCTTGAGATGGAATGAGGCTTCTTTGAATCAGGAAAGGCTTGCCTTATCCATGTTAACATGCAAATCAACATGAAGGGAAACAGACCTCCTATTTCCTTCCTGATAAAAAGACGTTAGTTTTTACGCATTATCGCCAATGCTTATTCATGGATTTCATGTAATTTGTCCAAATAGACAAGACTATAACGCAATTCGGGAGATACTTTAAAAGAAAGATTTCAATTAATGTAATTGAAAAGCTGTCGTGCTGTCATTGGGAAGAATCAGTGGTTTATAGTCGTGTATGTTGCAAATGACCAAATTATAACTTATTGAAACAGCAGTTAAGAGAATTCTCGTTTCAGATATTTTAATTCAATTCTTGTTGAGAATCATACATATGGTAAGGCAATTAATCAACGGGTACTTGTTCAGTTAAGTTCAGTTTTATTCTCTAGAGTTACAAACATTTCAACTTCTACTTCTTGTATTCATTTATGCAGTTTTGTAGAAATGCCCCATTACTGTCAATGAAGTCCGTTGTGGTAATTCTTTTTCATGACCTTTCCTAGGTATATTTAAGGAATATATATCAGGAAACATTTGCGGTAGTATAATTTGTCCAATTGTTTACCAATCGCTAATGCTTGAAATATTGCCCCGGCGGAGTCAAGCACTAACTCACTCACTCAAATTGTTTTTGTAATTTGACTATAGGCAAATTATCAGCAACGGCATCCTGTAAACATGTAAAATACAACGAATATAGTGAAACTACTATTTTGTTAAATTCACTACTTTTGAATATGGATCTTTAAGCTTTGTATCATTGCCTCATTATCACTAAGCTCTAGTTGGAACGATGTTTGTTTATTGGCATTGATTTCGTATATGTATTGTTTTCGTGTTCTTGTTTGGAAGATGATAGAAGGGATCAAATGCTATTATGTTTTCAAATCATAATTTTAATGGAAGAATAAATGGCCATCTAGATGTTGAACTAATGTCCAGTCTTCTTTATTTGTGATCACATATTTGCAATCCCGTTTAATGCGTTTAGGTTCTCTACTGCACAGCAATAACATCGGTAGCATATCAAGATAACAGTGACCTTACATCATATAAACAAAAGCTTCCAATAGTGGGATCAACACTTCATCTTTTTAGTATATTGTTCTATGGTGTTGGAAGCAAGAGAGACTATATTGCTTGTCAACTTAAATGTTTTAAGAGAAAGAGCTCTTTGTCACAGTTTGCAGATAAAAGGGTACATTTATGTTTAGCGGCACATATTCATTGACGTGGTAACCATCTGCGGGAGGATATTTCAAAACCTTGAACCATAATTGTTATATAAGAAATGTGTTTAGATAATTTAGATAAATACAAATTATGGTGTCTTTCAAACAGTAGAAAGGTCATCTGTCAATGCCAACGATTAGCATTCCATGTGGTCACGATTGCTGAATCTACAGTATATGATCGCATTGTTAAATGTTTATTTTGACAGGTTTCCACTTTCAAGTATTAACCAGTCAGAGTTTTTATTCACGGCAATGACTATTTGGATACTGAGTACTTGTAATTTTTGCTTGACCTAAAGGTCAGATTCATGCTAATCTGTATACAGTAATATACAAAAACATTTGCCGTTTTGGACAAAGAAATAATAATACCTTAAAGTAAATTGTCAAATAAAAACATTCCTTTACATAAGCAACAAATAATATAGGAAAATGATATTGAGATGATAATTTGTATAAGCAGTTTTTGCAAGAATAGTAATATATGAGATTCCTCATGTTAGTTTTAAATAACAATAGAAGGGGCATATTGTACCATCGAATTTTGAGCATTTTATAACATGCATGTGCATAATTTAGCCTGCTTCTCGTTCACATGATTGTGTAATGTTTGTTGCCTGTTATTATCTTTTATTACCTACGAGGGCAGTCATATCGAGGATTATATTTTTTATATGTTGCCCTAGAGCAAAATATCACTTTTAGATTGTGGCGTCACGTTTAAAGCAATGCTTTGAAGTCACGGTTCACCTAAGACGTCACAATCTATACGGGACGGTGCCGGCTAGTCCGCCTATGCTGAGAAGTAGTTTTTGAGTATTTTCTTTAATTTTGGGATTACGGTAATAAACAGAATATCATATTCGTGTCCATGACATACTATGTTTATGACACTCGGGAAATGCTAATATTTCGCCACTCGTGTCGTAAACATAAACTCATGTCCAAAAGAAACAATACCATGCAAACCCCAAAATAACTCAATCCACTGCAAATTAATAAGACTAAAACATAGTAATATCATTTCTGCAGTAGTCAACTTATGCAAGTCTATGCAAAATTTGGTAACATTATCTTTTCATGTTTGCGAGAAACATGCATTTGAAAAGATCATCGATCTGGAAACTCCTTAACTAGGCGAGATAGCAGAGAGAAATTGGACACTTTCGTTTGTTTTAAAACGTTCTAGTACAGTGACTCGTCAACGAATTTATGTCTAATAAAGTGTAATATATCAACAAAAAAAATTTCTGACATAAATTCAATACTTTATCAATTTTAAAGTGAAATGACAAAAGTTCTGTTCATAAAACAATTTGAAATTTCGATTTATGCACTCCATGTTCATTTGAAAAGACACAAAATCAAAAGTATCTTTTCCTGAAGAATGAAAATGTGCATACTTTTTTACAAGATCTATGCCTGTTAGACACACTTAAATTCGACTCTGTCAGGTTATAGAATTTTGTTTCAGACAACTTTGAAACTTGGTATCGTTTCTTTTGGACTCGCATGAAATGCATGGAGTTTTGAGAAAATAGTTCGTGTTTTGACCTTATTTGCATCTTTATCAGATTTTGAGCAAATCGGATACCAAGTTTATCCGATAGCTTTATTGCATCGTTAACACAATCCATTATATGATAATTACAGATATTGTGCCGGATCGACATGGACTTAAAAATAGGGAGAAATTATGTATATATGTCAATGATTGTAGCCCCTTCTATGAATATCCTGTTAGACATGATACACTTTTAAATTGTCATATTGTGTACGTCCTATGCAGATAAATCATTCATAAATGGTAAATTATATATTAGTAACAGATTATGTTTATTGTCTCTGTATAGTAATTAGAGCGGATGAAAGGAGAGCACGGCTACTTATATTAGCAAATTCAAAACTATTGGTACAAACATATCTATTCACAGAAACCTCATTGAATAAGTGAAATTTTTTTCTCGTACAGTCTAAGCGTGGGATGAAAGGATGATACCAAATAAATCATTTATTTGAATCAATTTTGTACAGGTCATTAAGAAACAACAGGATTCAGAGTAAAATCAATTATTTTGGTGACAATCAAACTGAATACAGGTCATCGGTCAACACTTAAGTATTGACCAACCATTGATTACAACGGGAAAGGGCTAGAGTTAATGATGCCAAGCAATTTCTGGGTAATGCTTAATGTTACTACTACTACTAAACATTTGTATAGCGCCAATATCCAGCTCAGAGGGTGCTGCTCAAAGGCGCTTTGGCTTTCCCTCGATCATTGGATATCAGTCTTCATGACACTTCTTTTTACAATCTCAACTCCCGGGGCAGCAAACAACACGTGCAGTCATGTGACTCACAGCGTAATTGTCACTCTCAATCCTTACGAGGTACCCATTTACAGCTGGGTGGACTGTTAGTGCCCTATCATGGCATGGTTTAAACCTTCTAAAGATGAGGTCTTTACTGGTAAAGGTTTATGTAGGAAAGATGTCATATCTACACATTTTTTGTGAAGAAAACCTTCTGGACACTCTGACAATAGCAAATGTAGTTTTCTTAAGCAATTGGTATGATCTTATTGGGTACACGTTAGAAAGTGAAAGGAAACATTATTTCAATAAAGGGAGGTCACAGACATAAAAAATACAGGGGTTGATTGATAATTTGTTTACATGTGTATCATACTGATTTCTGTAATCATTACATGTGTGATTTTTGTACTTTTCCGCTATCTGCAAATAATGCACCACATTCCAGTTGGTGATTTTAGGACAGTGTCACCGATTGTACAATTAACTTTGATTGCAGCCGATCAGTCATCTCCCATTTTATGCAACACAATCATTAACAGAGGTTTAATCAACATTTCATGACTTGATCCACCTCTAGTGGGAGAGATTGTTGTAACTCTTAAAGTAGACGATTTATAAACTATCATGATATCTACCTGCATATTCAAACCATACTCAACCTTCACCTTTGCCATACCCATTTAGTAGAGGGACGACAGTGAAGATTAGTACATCAGAACTGGTTGCTGTCGATCAATAAAGGCCTCGCCTGCTGAGTGGTAAAGCACCCCTTGAGGGTTATGTGTTTGTCTTGACAAAACTTTAAATTGTCGCTTCATGTGAAAATTTATGATTTACAACAGAATTCTCAGTTCAGTGAACACCATACCAACCACAATATACAACGAAAACTAAACTGGTTAGGTCTATAACAGTTCAAACAACACATTTATTTGAAGATTATAATCATAGTAAACAAATTTCAAGTCACAGCTGAAGGGCGTTCTGAAATAGTTCAAGTCTGATGAAAAAATGACTTCACCATACTTCAACACAATTTTAAATGAATTTTGCAAGTGTGAATTGTCAGTTTTGCACAAAATTTTTGATATCATGAAAGGATTAAGTTCTTCGGAGAGACCTTGCTTCTAGGGGTATTTCTTTCCCACTAAAACAGAGAGAGTCGGGAGATGATCCTCATACTTTTGTTGATGTTACAACAAGAGATGTTTGAATGCAAAGCTTAATTTCTACACCTAACTTCCTTTTCAGTTAACAAAAAACAATTAAGGCCATTCTATTGCATAAACAAACGAGTTTTAAAGGCAAACAGAATGACGAACAACGGAATGTTTTTTGGCTATTTGTCATTCAGACAGCACAACAATATAAATGATAAATAGCAAATGAATTTGCTTTTCGTCATTTTAAATAGCGCAACAACATGAATAGCGAATGGCAAATAAATTTGCTTTTCGTCGTTTGAGCGTGAATGGCAAATAGTGAATAAAAGTCTAAATTCTGGTTAACCTGATGGCAATGCGTTCAGTTAAGAGCACGAAGGCTTCCAGGTTTGCATCCAGCAATCTTTCCTTTGAAAAGTTTAACTTTGTATGGTTTTTGATAATACTTGTTGTGTAGTAGAAATTGATTTCTATGTCTGACACATTATTTTAAGTCTCCATTAAGTGGTAATGTTCAATTTTAAGCTGCTATTAGGTCTTCCTTTCAAAAGTAAAACTTCAAAAAGGGTTATGCCTAAACAGAAGCAACCTTCAAAACAACAGACAGAATCTGACCAAGGCCGATAAATTAGAATATTCATTTTAGTACTTGCTTGAGTTATGTTAATGTTACAAAAGCTGCTCATGGAACAACTATCTTTCTGTGATTGCTATTTGTTTGATTGTGAGTAAATACAAGTTTATTCAAATTTTTCTCAAATGGAAATGAGTGCAATATTTGTCAAGGTAAGGTATATATTAAACAATTAATAATGTGCATTAACAAACAGGAACATTAGTTCAATATCATCAAACAGCTTAGAATTCATCCTAATATACTAATACAACAGTACTTATACAAAAGTAACATGATCATTTTTTGTAGAATAGATTTGTCAGAAAATGTAGTTCAGGTATTTAAAATGCTTTGCAGGGTGTTTGATTCGCAGCATGCAATGTTTAAATAGTGAATTTCATATATGTAATATCACCAGGCGAACACTGTTTGAGCTTGTTTTGGAACATATTTGTAACAAACAATGTTACAAATTTTTCCAAGTTTTTGGTGACACATGAAATTTGATTTTGACGAAATCTGTTCCTCTTAAAGGCATGAGCCTCATCCTACATAAAAACATAAAATGTAGAGTCAATACAGGTTACAGGAAAGAACATCCCCATTATAACAAATTTATCACAGCGTAGATAGTAAAGCTCGTGAACAATGTTTTATGTAATACAAACTAAAAATACCATAAACTTTCGTAGTTTTCTTTTATTCTGTCTGATGTCTCTGGCAAACTGCCAAAACTAAACCATGGGGATTCTGATCTATTTACACTATCGAAATGATAAAATCATAGAATATATGTGATGCAGTTGTTTGCAAGTAATATTGATAAAAGGACCATTACCGAGAGTGTTTCACAACTATGACACTTTTAGACGCTAGGTATCAAGACAATATCATATTGGGCTAACCTACCGAGGTTAGGACACCTCCCTAGGTCGCCCGAACTTCTGACACTTTTGAATATGAGTTGACGCATTTGTAATATCCCCAAGTCATTTGTTTCCAAAATGTTCTTATCTATTTGTTTTGATATCTTTATCTCTCGATATATTCTATCATTGGCAATATTTTTCGACTTTTTCTGACAGGGAAAATTCATTGATCTATGGAGGACTTTTTTCGAAATGTATCCTGTCATGTAAATGTGAACTCGGGGAATGTAGGAAGCGCAATCAAACATATTTAGTATTTGTTTTAAAAGAGAAACTACTATATAATGAAACTCCGATTAACTCTTGCAATTGAATTGCAATTAATAGTAGCTATCAGGATTTCTTAATTATGTACAAAGACCTTGGTTTGGAATGAGTTTTGTACATTTATGTATGGTAATAATGTCATTAAAATCAAGAGTACAATTGTTTCACAAATGTCAGCATACTCAAATTCTTTTCGTTTTTGTGATATTTAATTATTCTAATTTATAAGAACAACGTAGTTGTCAATGATATTGTTTTCAGCTTATGTCTAGCCCTTTAAAGCTTTCCTATGTTCCTGTAACCCAAAACCTGTCTTCTCTAATGAAGTATTACTTTACAAAGTCCACTGACATTTTGATATCAATAATTGATTATTCATAAATACATACATCTTTCCTCAAACTATCGAACAACAATTTCCAAAAAGAATACAATGGTCATAAGCCAACATGTAGGAGACAAATTAATTGTTTTGACATGATTGCATATTATTGACTGTTTTGGCCGAATGTAACTTGAGTAGCTTGTCAACAAAGACAATATTTATCTTACCGACACAGACATAACTCCTCTTATAGGTCACACTGACAGATCAATTTAAATCAAAGGGAACTTATTGTTTGTTTTATGGGTTTACTGTCATAAATGTTTTATTCCAACTCCCCTGATTACATCTTTTGCTTGGTAACAAATTTCCTGAAGTTCCTCAATTAGTAACGGGGACTTTGTAAACGTTGTAAAAATAAGTTTACAACGATATGTTTAGACATTGGAATACACACTCCCTTAAAGTAATGGTTGATTCATGTCTTCACATTCATCTTTTCCTATTTTGTAACAGTTATTTTTAGAAATCATACCAGCTAAAGAAATGATTGTCTGATATCAAGTTATTCTATCAAAAAAAGTATTGAAACAACATCAATAAAGTAACCTCAAAGTAATTGTTTCACGTCACATGGATTCAATATTACATCATAACATTTTCATGGCCATAATATTATCAAGTTGGTTCACAGCAGGATTTTAATAGAGCTGCATACTAATCAATATATGCTCCTTGTGTTTGTGGTAGAGTGCCTTATCTATATGGCGAGGATTTGGGGGGAAGTCACTATGATGTTAACTATTTGTTCAGCGGATCAGAAGATACAGCATCGAATAATGAAAGGATGATACCAAGGCAAAACATCGGGCATTATACATATACATGTATGGTATAACAGTTTATAACAGTTAACATTCATCTAACTTTACCTTTTATAGTGACTGTATGAATTGGTTTTCCTTGAACTCAATAATGAGGAAAACAACAGTGTAATTTGACGTTCATGTACATAAAGGGACAGGTATTCAATTCGTCCTTATATATAACTACCGTTAACATAATAGCTGCTGTGGAGTTCATAGTGTTCTGATTGACGTACACAGGGAAAACAATGGTTTCAAAATATCTCTCCAAATTGTTATCTTTAAAACCACATCTGCCTATGTCCAGATGAACATGCCAGAGCACCGTGATTTTGTATGGAAATTGGTCTTGAATATTCGACAGATGTTCTGTATAATATCAAGCTTACCTGCTTATCATGTTTTTGGTTTACAACTGTATCCCGCAAGTTTGTGCAATAACTGTTCACCTCATACTATCTTAATTTATATGGTGAAATATATATATAATCTAGATTGAATTGTGACTTCATTTTCGTTAACATTCAACCATTTGGCACAATATTTAATTAAAATTCTATCTTTGTATCAGCTGTTCAACAAACTGTCATTATCTTTACATACAAAGTCATTGCTTAGCCTTGATGGTTTGACAGTGTATCAACGTCGCATATCATAAAGGTCATTCTCATTGCAATGATAATCTGCATAACTCATTTTGAGCATGGTGACACTTCACAATCGCATCTCGACGTATTGATGCATGCGTACGAAATATATAGTGTTCATTATAAAATAAGGCAACAGATGCTGTTTTTATTAGATATTTCATATAAAGTGATTTCTCAATGTGACATTTAATAATCAATTACTATGCTATAAACTAGAGCTATTGAGAGTTGAATCCTGTAAATATTGTGGATGTTTGATAACAGACAACAATATACAATAAATATACAACGAGCCAAACACAGCGATCGCTTAGCACTATTACTAGAGTATGCTAAGGAGTGCTTTCTATAACGTTTGCTCTTGAGGTCATATGTTTACAAGTTTAGTGCTCATTGTCTTGAGATGGAATGAGGCTTCATTGAATCAGGAAAGGCTTGCCTTATCCATGTTAACATGCAAATCAACATGAAGGGAAACAGACCTCCCTTTTCCTTCCTGATAAAAAGACGTTACTTTTTACGCATTATCCGCATTATCGCCAATGTTTATTCATGGATTTCATGTAATTTGCCCATATAGACAAGACTATAACGCAATTCGGGATATACTTTAAAAGATAGATTTCAATTAATGCAATTGAAAAGCTGTCGTGCTGTCATTGGGAAGAATCAGTGGTTTATAGTCGTGTATGTTACAAATGACCAAATTATAACTTATTGAAACAGCAGTTAAGAGAATTCTCGTTTCAGATATTTTAATTCAATTCTTATTGAGAATCATTCATATGGTAAGGCAATTAATCAACGGGTACTTGTTCAGTTAAGTTCAGTTTTATTCTCTATAGTCACAAACATTTCAACTTCTAATTCTTGTATTCATTTATGCAGTTTTGTAGAAATGCCCCATTACTGTCAAAAAAGTCCGTTGTAGTAAATCTTCTTCATGACCTTTCCTAGGTATATTTAAGGAATATATATCAGGAAACATTTGCGGTAGTATAATTTGAGCAATTGTTTACCAAAGCTAATGGCTGAAATATTGCCCCAGCGGTGTCAAGCACTAGCTCACTCACTCAAATTGTTTGTGTAATTTGACTATAGGCAAATTATCAGCAACAGCATCCTGTAAACATGTAAAATACAACGAATATAGAGAAACTACTATTTTGTTAAATTCACTACTTTTGAATATGGATCTTTAAGCTTTGTATCATTGCCTCATTATCACTAAGCTCTAGTTGGAACGATGTTTGTTTATTGGCATTGATTTCGTATATGTATTGTTTTCGTGTTCTTGTTTGGAAGATGATAGAAGGGATCAAATGCTATCATGTTTTCAAATCATAATTTTAATGGAAGAATAAATGGCCATCTAGATGTTGAACTAATGTCAAGTCTTTTATAATTTGTAATCACATATTTGCAATCCCGTTTAATGCGTTTAGGTTCTCTACTGCACAGCAATAACATCGGTAGCATATCAAGATAACAGTGACCTTACATCATATAAACAAAAGCTTCCAATAGTGGGATCAACACTTCATCTTTTTAGTATATTGTTCTATGGTGTTGGAAGTAAGAGAGACTATATTGCTTGTCAACTTAAATGTTTTAAGAGAAAGAGCTCTTTGTCACAGTTTGCAGATAAAAGGGTACATTTATGTTTAGCGGCACATATTCATTGACGTGGTAACCATCTGTGGGAGGAAATTTCAAAACCTTGAACCATAATTGTTATATAAGAAATGTGTTTAGATAATTTAGATAAATACAAATAATGGTGTCTTTCAAACAGTAGAAAGGTCAGCTATCAAAGCCAATCAATAACATTCCATGTGGTCACAATAGCTGTATCTACAGCATATGATCTCATTGTAAAATGTCTATTATTAACATTCAATTATTAACCTGTCAGAGTTTATATTTACAGCAATGACTGTTTGGATACTGAGTACTTTTTATTTCTGCTTGACCTAAAAGTCACATTCATGCTAATCTGTAAATAGCAATATGCAAAAAGGGATTGGCATTTTTGACAAATATATAACAATACCTTAAAGTTAATGTTAAAAACAGTTGATTTCAGTTTCTAAATATAATGAAGCAACACCTAAAGGGAGTTCAAATAAAAACATTCCTTTACATAAACAACATATAATATAGGAAAACGATAATAAGATGATAATTTGTATAAGCAGTTCTTATGTTAGTTTTAAATAACACTTGAAGGAGCATATTGTACCATCGAATTATGAGCATTTTATAAGCATGTGCATAATTTAGCCTGCTTCTCATTCTCATGATTTTGTCATCTTTGTTGCCTGTTATTATCTTTTATTGCGTGACCTCTACTAATGTAGTTACCTGTGGTTAAATTACATGTGCCTTTCATTGATATTTTGACTTTAAATTCACACCCTCAAATCGTAAATTAAAACAAAATTGGTGGTGTTCAAAGGAATATGTTCTGCCACCTCAGAATTGGTATTTCTCCGCCATACTTGGTCAGGCAAAGGGTGGAAACAGGAGGAGGGTAAATGGCCTGTTCAGTAGTGTCTTTTTGTGGCAGGTCAGGTATTGGCACTGACGTTCAGCGCTTTGGTTATCGAACAAACCTCCTCAACAGGCTTCATTCATGAATACCTTGTTGGTACCAAAATGGTATGCATTTTCTGGTTATAGAATAAAAATTGTTCAACAAAAGTACTCATACATGTGAAGGTCGTATTTATTCGGGGTGTAAATGTTTAATAGGATATATTGTTAAAAAATATGATTAATTTTGCAGCAAAACATTTATATCGAAATTAGTTTCAGAATCAAAGCTTGCCAATTATGTATTTCTGCTATTTCTCGTGGATAACACTTTTCTACAAGTCTGTCCATTTGTCCTTCGAAATAGCATGTTACACTTAAAACAATTTTTAGTGGTTTGAACTTTCAAGAGGGATAAAGAGAGACTCCTGCAATGAGTTCTTATTTTTTCTTGTAACATAACTTTTGGGCTTCTGCGTGTTCTGTGCAATACAGTTATTTATCATGACATAAATGTTCCTTTGCTTTGAATCAATAATACATTACACCATTAAGTTAGTATTTAATGTCTAGAAACATTCTTCATGCTGTGAAAGATAACAACAAATTAGTGACAAGCAGATAAACAACATAATTAAGAACAGTCAACCTGGTTTATGTATAGTCAGTAGGATGTTTATGAGATATATTAATAAGAGAGGTTATGTATTAATATCAATTTGTGGTTTAAATGCTCCACAAAGCACATATCAATTGTACTAAGAACGCTCTTACAAAACAAACTGTACAAATGTTTATGTATATTCGTCTTACAATAGCACAATTGATTATCATATTAAACTTAAGCTTTGAAAACATGCTAGATTTCATGAAATGAGCTTTCTCAGTGAACATGGCTCAAAATAAATGAAGAAAATACAATTAATGTTTTTTTAAAGTTGATTAAAAACAGCCTTGTATTCTGATATTTCTTAAACTTGAACAATTTTGCATTTTCAGTTTTTAACTTTGCTTGATGTGTATCTAATTTGTTTCACTACAGGATGATTTAGTCAAACATGATTTGTCAGCAACATTGTGATCAGGTGCCATTGTGCTTGGTTGAAATAGAGAAGTCATTTATTCGATGTATTAACATGCAAATCAATTAAATAAGAGCTAAAAGAAAACACTTTGAAGCAAATCACCAACGCCAATGATTACTACATGTAATCACATGAAACTTTATGTACACATGTAAACCTGTCTGTAATGTTACTTCATTTCAACATCTTGAGTTGTATGAGTCTTTCATTCATTGTTTAAATAGCGACGAAGAATACCTATCTATTTCACGTCTTGAACAATGTTGATTGAATTTTGACGTTCTGGTTCTGTGAGAGAATTGATAATGTGTATTCAAGTGTATTATTTTGCTGTGTCAGCGTTTAAAGACATTAAGCTATGTTATTGTATTGACAGCCTTATAAAGTCAAGTAATGAGGTCGTCTGTTCAGTTTAATGCGATTAAGCTGACAAACAATAATTAAGACGAATTAATCATGGATGTTAGTGTATTCAGTGACCATGGTTACAGACTGAAGTGACGTCACATATTCCGTTTGATAGACCGTCAAGGTGTCACATAAAAACATGCTAATATTGGTACATGCCCGAAGTTATCAATTAACACTAGTGCCATTCATCACAAATAATCTCATCCCTTTGTTTTAAAACTAGCGAGTAATTCTTGTCGTTTTATTTCAGAAAGAATGCTCATTGTTCTCTTTGTTGTTTCAGAATAACAATAGAATAGCAAGAAAATATCATTAAAATATACAGATATTATGCCGTATGGACATTTACTTAATTAAATGTAGAAATGATGTAAGTATGTCAATGATTGTAGCTCTTACTATGAGTATCCTGTTAATAGGACATGATACACTTTTAATTGTCATATTTTGTACGTTCTGTGCAGATAAATCATTCCTACAAGCTATATTATCTTATAGTATCCGATTATGTTTGTTGTCTCTGTATAGTAATAAGAGAGGATGAAAAGAGAGCAAGGCACTTATATTAGCAAATTCAAAACTATTGGTACAAAAATGACTATTCACAAAAACTATTCAAAGAATACATGTAAGTGAAATATTTTCTTCTGGTACAGATGAAAAGATAATACCGAATAATTCAATAATTCAATTATTTAAATCAACTATGTACAGGTCATTAAGAAACAATAGGATTCAGTTCACTTCTTTGAGAGGCATTTTAGAAGTTGGAATGACAATAATGCTGAGGAATATATGGATGACAACTTCTTTGTTCATTGTATGCGACGTTTCGACATAGATTCTTGTGTCGTTCTCAAGCAGAGGAAGAGTAAAGAGCACTTATATATATGCCCCTACTTCTTTACTCTTCCTCTGCTTGAGAACGACACAAGAATCTGTATCGAAACGTCGCACACAATGAACAAAGAAGTTGTCATCCATATATTCCTCAGCATTAAAATAGGACTCAGAGAAAAAATAATTATTTTGGTAATAAAACTGAATACAAGTTGTCGGTCAACACTAAATATTGACCAACAATTGATTACAAGGGGAAAAGGCCAGAGTTAATGATGCCAAACAATTCTGGGTACTGCTTTGTGTTAGTGCCCCATCATGGCAATGTTGTAGTGATAGCCTTATATTTATGAAGGAATGACAAA
Organism: Steromphala cineraria; assembly: GCA_916613615.1. Lineage (NCBI taxonomy): Eukaryota > Metazoa > Mollusca > Gastropoda > Trochida > Trochidae > Steromphala > Steromphala cineraria. The sequence continues at coordinate 70,390,808 of OU744721.1, forward strand.
AAACTTGATGTCATCTCTACACATTAGTTATCAAGAAAACTTTCTGGACGCTCTGACAATAGAAATTGTAGTTTTCTGAAACAATTGGTATGGTTATTGGGTACACGTTAGATAAAAGGTGTAAACAAATCATTTCAAGAAAGGGAGGTCACAGACATAACAAAACAGGATTTGCTTGATTATTCCTTCACGTGGGTATCATACCGATTTCTGTAATCGTTATTCGTAACTCCTCAAATCTGTGTTTTTGGCAGTATCACAAAAATGCGATACAATCCAGTTGGTGATTTTACGACAGCGGCGCCGATTGTACAATTAACTTTGAATGCATTCGATCAATCATCACCCATTTTATCCGACAAATTAATTAAGAGAGGTTGAATCAACATTTCATGACATGATCCATCTCTTGGGAGAGATTGTTGTAACTCATAAAAATAGACTATTTATTAACTATAATGATACCTACCTGCATATTCAAACCATACTCAACCTTCACCTCCACAATACCCATTTGATTGTGGGACGACAGGGAAGATTAGTACATCAGAACTGGTGGCTGTCGATCAATAAATGCTTTGCCTGCTGAGTGGTAAAGCACCCCTTGCGACCATTGTATTCGTCTTGGTAAAAAATGTAATTGTCGCTTCATGGAAAAAATAATGATTTAAAACAGAATTCTTAGTTCAGTGAAAACCATACCAACCACAATATACGATGACAAGTAATATGGTTAGGTCTATAACAGTTCAAACAACACATTATTTGAAGATTATAATCAAAGTAACAATTTGTCAAAGCACATCTGAAGGGCGTTCTGAAATAGTTCTAGTCTGATGAAAATATGACTTCAACATACTTCAAAACACTTAATTTTGCAAGTGTGAATTGTCAGTTTTGCACACAATTTTTGATTTCAAGAAAGGATTAAGTTCTTCGGAGAGACCTTGATTCCAAGGGGATTTTTTTCCCACTAAAACAGATAGAGTCGGAAGATGATCATCGTACTTTTGTTAATGTTACAGCCAGAGATGTTTGTATGCAAAGCTTAATTTTTACACCTAACTTCTTATACAGTTAACAAAAAACAATGAAGGCCATTCTATCGTATAAACAAAAGAATTCTAAAGGCAAACAGAATGAAGAACAGCAAAATGTTTTATGGCTGCTTGTCATTCAGACAGCACAACAATATAAATGACGAATAGCAAATGAATTTGCTTTTCGTCATTTAAATACCACAACAATAAGAATGACAAATGGCAAAAATTTGCATACGAATGACGAATAGTGAATAAAAGTCTCAATTCTGGTTAACTTGATGGTAATGCGTTTGGTTTAGATAGAGAAGGCTTCCAGGTTTGCATCCAGCAATCCCTCCTTTAAAAAGTTTAACTTTGTATAGTTTTCGATAATAATTGTTGTGAGGTAGAAATTGATTTCTAGGTCTGACAAATTATTTCAAGTCTCGATAAGTGCTCATGTTCAATTTCATGCTGCTATTAGATCTTCCTTTCAAAAGTAAAACTTCATACAGGGTTATTCCTAAACAGAAGCAACCTACACAACAACAAACAGAATCTGACCAAGGCATGTAAATTAGAATATTGAATAAGTGCTTGCTTGAGTTATTTTAATGTTACAAAAGCTGCTCATGCAACAACTAGTTTTCTGACTGTGCAAATTGAGAGTAAATAAAAGTTTTTTCAATGTTTTGTCAAACGGAAATGAGTGTAATGCTCCAAAAACGATTGTCAAGGTAAGGCATATACTAAACAATTAATAATGTGCATTTACAAACAGGAACAACAGTTTAATATCAACAAAAAGCTTAGAATTCATCCCAATATACTAACCATACAGTTCTTATACATAAGTAACATGATATTTTTTTTGTAGAATAGATTTGTCAGAAAATGAAGTTCAGGTATTAAAAATAGTATGCAGAGTGATGTTACCATGCAGTTTGATTCGTAGGTCGCAATGTTTAAGTAAGTGAATTTCATATATGTAATATCACCAGGCGAACATTGTTTTGAGCTTGTTTTGAAACATATTAATAACAAACAATGGTACAGAATTTCCAAAGTTATTGGTGACATATGAAATTTGATTTTGACGAAATCTGTTAACGTCATGAGCCTCTTCCTTCTTAAGCACACAAAATGTAGAGTCAATACAGGTTACACGTAAAGAACATCCCCATTATAACAAATCTATCACAGCGTAGATGAAAAGCAATGTTTTATGTAATACAAACTAAAAATACAATAAAGTTGTGTAGCTTTGTTTTATTCTGTCTGATGTCTCTGGCAAACTGCCAAAACTAAACCATGGGGATCCTGATCTATTTACACTCACGAAATGATAAAGAATATATGTAATGCAGTTGTTTGCAAGTAATATTGATAAAGGGACCATTACCGAGAGTGATTCACAACTATAACACTTTAAGACACTAGGTATCAAGACAATATCATATAGGGCTAACTTACCGAGGTTAGGACACCTCCCTAGGTCGCCCGAACTTCTGACCCATTTATATGTGTAATATCCCCAAGCCATTTGTTTTAAAAGTGTTCTATTCAATCTGTTTTGATATCTATATCTCTTGAAATATTTTATCATTGGCAATATTTTGCGACTTACTTTTTCCGTCAGGGAAAATTTATTGATTTAAGGAGGACCTTTTTCGAAATATGTCCTGTCATGTAAATGTGAACTCAGGGAATGTAGGAAGCGCCAAAAACATCATATGTAGTATTCGTTTTAAAAGAGAAACTACTATATAATGAAACTCCGATTAACTTTTGCATTGAATTGCAATTAAAAGTAGATATAGGTCTTTTCAAATTATATCAAAAGGACCCTGTTTCGGAATGAGGGTTGTACAATTTATTTATGGTAATAATGTACGATTGTTTCACAAAATTCAGCATACTCGTTTCGTTTTTGTTACTAATGTATTTAATGATTCTTATTTATAAGAACAACATTGTAGTCAATTATATTGTGTTCAGCTAATTTCCTGCCCTTTTAAACTTTCCTAAGCTCCTGTAACCCAAAATGAATGTAACTTGAGTAGCTTGTAACAAAGCCAATATTTATCCTGCCGATTACCCACATGTAAGGGTCAGACACCGAGGTAGCTCCACTTATTGGTCACGCTGACAGATAATCTACAATTTAAACCAACACGATTGCTTTCATTGCTTCACTGTTATGATTGTTTTATTCTAACTCCCCTTCAGTTTATAACACCTCCTGCTTAGTAAGCTTGTCACGAAGTTCCTCAAGTTCCCTAATTAGTAACGGTAACTTAGTAAACGTTGTTAAAAAATTATACAACGAAATCTTAGACAATCTGAATACACACTCCCTGATAGTGATTAATGACTGATTCTTGTCTTAACATTCTTCTTTTCCTATTGTGTAAAAGACTTATTTTGTGAAATCATATCAGCTACAGAAATAAGTATGTGTTTATCAAGTTATTCTGTCAAAGCTAGTATGGAAACAAGATCAATAAAGTCACCTTAAAGTACTTGGTTAGCATCACATGGATATTACATCATAACATTTTGATAGCCATAACATAATTAAGTTGCTTCACAGCAGGATTTTAATAGAAGCTGCATACAAATCAATATATGCTCCTTGTGTTGTGTGGTAGAGTGCAAGGATGTGGGAGAAATCACTACGATGTTAACTATGTGTTCCGCCGACCAGTACGCACAAAATTTACATAATGAGAGGTTGATTCCAAGATGCGTACAGCCACGTTTTTGCTATAAAATACACACAAAATCACAGTACATTTTCATGGAAATTGTTTCTTGCAAGCCGAATAGAGTGACAGATTGGGATATTAGTTTCCTTAGTTTAGACGAGTACCTTACGTCCGCTGTGACAGCAAGTGATATTCAGTGATACATCGCTACAGGTTACCTTCGGAAAAGATAAGAGTTGAATATGTCAATTTACTTTATGCATCAATCACAGGAACTTGAAAATGATATATCTTTAAAATATCTCCTCTGAGGCCATTAGCATGAAGAGAGGTGTAACTGTGATAATCTTAACACTGTACTTTTAAATTATGATAATTTCAATCAGCGTGTTCCTTCATAATCAACAGTAAAATGTTACAGTGATACTGTATCAATATGATACATGAACAGCATGACATAGAAGATAAAATACTCGCATTATCACATACCCGTCTTATGCCAGAGGAATATAAATTATATATATATACTTCCTTTACGGAAGTTTCAATTTACATTTTCATAAAATTATCTTAACATGTTTACAATATTGAGAAATTATATGAACAGATAATACTGTTCATGCTATCATGGACAAATCGGTTCGTTATCAGAGTCATATAAGGCATTTATTTGCCGGAAATTAACGATAAATCAATAGTTTGGTCACTTTGAAGGAAATATTGTTGAAATTATTCTCCATAAGGGCAGAAAAGTATACTCAACGTGAATGACTTTGCCAATGAAAATACAACTTTATCTAGTTAGTCTGATGTTTGACATAATGGCCATTATAATAACTTTGATAGCATTTGATCGTTTTTGGAGACAGGTGTTCACATTATGAAAGCAATTTATGTATATTTCGTTTATACCTGTGAACTCGTAGCAACATCAATGAATGTGCGGATGAATCGACTCGTATCTTGGCCTGTAACGATCAATCCATGTACAGGCATTGTATATTTAGCTTCTGTAAGAAAGTTGTTACAGTAAGTGTTTGCCATGGCAACAAATAATTCGCATAAAGTTATAAATATGTTGCCTCCATTAGCCCTACACGTTTTTATACTTCTTCCTGACCGTGTGTCATTGTCATGGGAAGGAATATATGATATAAATCTTATTGAGGTTATTACGTTTTTAAAGTCATTTAAAATAAACGGTAACTACACACTCATTGTACTAAATACAATAAAAGAATTATCCTCTTTAAATATGACATCCATTCACTCTCCTAAGTTACAATTATTCACGAAACTTCGATATATATATGATAAACAAGTAAATTAAAGCTTTTTCTAAAATATAAATTGTAAATCAATTGATCGAACATGAAAGAACTATTAAGAATTATAAAACTTCTTACACCTAAATACAAGTATATCACTGACACAGACATTTGTTCATGGACAATAATATTATGATAAATTCATTATGTACAACTGTCTGTCGCATGTCAAGCCCAAGGTTAGATGCATAACATCCCTTTATATAAGTTATAATTAATCAATCGCATTATATTGTTTAGTTTTTAAAATATCGAGAAAGAAACCCTCCTCTCACCCTTGTATTACCTACAAATGTACAGTGTTACAATAGAGTAAGTGTCGCATTGTTGGCTACCTGTACATGGTGTTCACGTCACTGATTTCAGGGCACTGTTTAATCCATACTGATAAGTGTACAATGATGTTGGAAAACGATGAAAAACAAGCATCCTCTAGCATTTCAAGTTGATTTCTTTTAACACTTCAGATGCAATTTGTTTATGTCACGATTCTAATTGACAAATCGGCTGCGTTCAATGTATGAGGTTTTCATTTGAATTGCATATATCTAATTAGTATTCTTCATGTCGGACAATACACATATGATATAACAGTTGACATTCATCTAACTTTACCTTTTATAGTAACCGTATGAATTCGTTTTCCTTGAACGCAAATAAAGGTAAACAACAGTCTATTTTGACTTGGTTCCAATAAATTACACAAAACATAAAAGGACAGGTACAAATTGTGTCCTTATTAATAAAAATAAAAACGCTATAAACGTAAAACCTGTTGTTACAGTTGGAAGTGCTCTGATTCACGTACATAGCAAAAAGGAAAAAACAATGGTTTCGAAATATCTCTCCAAATTATTATCTTTAAAAACATATCTACTATGTCCAGATACAAATGCCAGAGCACCGCGATTTTGCATGGAAATTGGTTTTGAATGATCGACAGATGTGCTGTATGATATCAACCTAACCTGCTTATGGTGTTCTTGGTTTCCGCAAGTTTGTTCAGTTACTGCTCTGATCATACTATCTATATGGTGAAATATTTATCATTTAGATTCAGTTTTGTAAACAATAATTCAAGCACGTGAAACAATATTGACTTAAGATTCCGTCTTTATATCACCATACCAGTGGCAAACATATTTACATGTATACATTAGACTAAATTTAAGTCTCTGAAATGAAAATACATATTCGAATGCAGCTTTCTACTATTAAATTTGAAAGGAGCCTACTGAAGCTGTACATTTTCAGAAACTGCAGTGAGATAGACTTACTACAATAATATAGACTTGTGGGGGTCTTTAAAGATCTTTTGTTTCAGGGGTTGTTAGACAGCCTATGTATACATACCTACATGTATGCATGTAACTGAACAACCATTCAGGATGCAGCTGTTTATATATAAGCCTTATGCGAAACTGATAATAGACTCAACAAACTGTCATTATCTTTACATAGAAAATCGTCGTTTAGCCTTGATGGTTGTACAGTGTATCAATGTTTCATATCATAACGACGTCATTCTCATAGCAATGATACATTTGTATAACTCATTTTGAGCATTGGTGACACTTCACAATCCCACCTCGACGTGTTGATGCATGCGTACAAAGTAGTGTCCATTCTAAAATAAGGCAACAGATGCTGTTTTTATTAGATATTTCATATTAAGTGATTTCTCAATGTGACATTAAATAATCGATTACCGTGCTATTAAAATTAGTTTTTGAGAGTAGACTCAAGTAAACATTGTGGATGTTTGATAGCAGACAACAATATACACGTGACGAGCCAAACACACTGATCGTTTAGCACTATTACTCGAGTACTGTGGGGAAACACAGCCTTTCTATAGAGATGGCTCTTGGGGCGATATGTGTAGCGAGTGAAGTGCTGATTGTCTTGAGATGAGATGAGGATCCATTGAAGTAGAAAGGCTTGCCTTATCCATGTTAACATGCAAATCAACATGATGAGAGACAGACCTCCCATTTCCTTCCTGATAAAAAGACGTTACTTTTTACGCATCATCGCCAATGCTTATTCATGGATTTCATGTAATTTGCCCAAATAGACAAGACTGTAACGCTATTCGGGAGATACTTTAAGCGATAGCTCTCCTATTCACACAGTGGAAAAGCTGTTTTGTTGCCACTGGAAAGAATCTGTCGTTTATACTAGTGTATTTGTTAAGGATAACCGAATTCTATCTTATTGAAATAATTGTTTGGAGAGTTCTCGTCTCGTTAATTTAATTCTTAACGGCAATCACATACAGAACAAGACAATAAATCGACTGGTACTTGTGCAGTTCATATATAGGCTCTACTCCCACGGCTCTACTCCCACAGATATTCAACTTGATCTTCTGTTTATTCATTGATGTCATTTTAAAGATATTTCCCCTTTATTCCTTTGTGGTAATTCCTTTTCATGGAGTTATTAGAGATATTACAGTTCTATTTCGTATTACTCGTGTAACAATATCCCTTGTACTTTCTTATACGTATTGTATTCTAAATAATTCGGATGCCTGAATTATTATTTATGTGAGAATAAATTTACAGAACAAATTCTATTTGAAACATGATATATATGTGTAACTGAGGGATTGCCCGTCATCTGATTGATATGTAACAACATGATATTTGATATGGTTAATATTTAGCATTAAGAAGTAGAAATCCAAAACATTGCTCAAAAGTTTCAGGTTTTGTTAAAATCGACACTTACTTTAAATTTCACAAGCAAGTAATGAACTATACGTATCTCCGCTATCTATCTATCTCTAATTCAACAATGTGTTAAATTTTGTCCATGATCAAGACCAGATTAAATGATTTTATGAAAAAGGAAATGTTAATTGCTTTTTGCATCGAAAACATGGAAACTCTTGCTCAAGGATCTGTCAAATCGTTCGTCATATGGTTTCCATTTGTGCCTAATTTGATTATAAGCAGATTATCAGCCATGTCGTCATGTAAACTTCGCACATAATAAGGGCAAGAGCGAGTTAAATTGCAGAGCGAAACTAATGTGTTAGCCGTTTTTCCTAACAAGAATTTCAGCTCTTAGTTTTTCATAGCTTTTCTGTCACAGCGTTCCTTCTCTGATTATACCCAAACCTTGTTATCGCTCATTCATGACACGAACTCCACGTTTCATAATTAGAGGGAATGTTCTGCATCTGATATAATGAACATTCCTAATAATAGTATTTTAAAGGCAGTACACGACCATCAGACCAACTGTTTGCTTAAACTTTGAATTATCGCCTTATTATCAATCAGCTCATATTAAAACGACGTTTGTAAATTGGCATTGATTTCGTATTTTAATTGTTTTCTTGTTCTTTGCGAGAACAAAACAAAAGTTGTTGCATAATTCAAAAACTTGTTCGGAAATGTAATTGCTATGTAGTTGATATAAGGGATCAAATGATTGCACAAAGTGCTACTTTTTTTCAAAACGTAATTTCAATGCCATAATTTCAGGCCGTTTAGATGGTGAACAAATGTAACATCTTATATTTGTGATTACAAGTTGTGCAATCCGGTAAGGTACGAGGGGTAAGACAGTATGCAAAATATATTAATGTTTATTTCCTTGAATCGGTGTATCTTTAATCCAGATAACAGATAACATTTAATAATCTGCATACATGAATTAACCAAGATTCACAACCTGAGATTGGTTTTAAAACATGATCAAACAGTTTGTGTAAGCCTATTGCCAGCTTTAATTGAAAGTAATATGGAGTCACATTAGAAATTAATCGATGTCAATCTTTATCAGGATCTCCACAGCACTGCATTGACATCGGTAGCATATCAAGATATCAGTGCCCTTACGTCATATAAACAAAGGGTCCAAATAATCGGATCAACACTTCATCTTATTAATATATTGTTCTACGGAATTGGAAGACTATTTTGGAAGCAAACCCGATCATATCGCATCGTCATTGTATTTATATAACAACTTAAACGTTTTAATAGAAATACGTTCTTTGTCACTGTACACAGTTGTTAGGGTATTCATTTATGGTTATTGGCAGATATGCATTGACGTGGTAACCCTCCGCGATAGTCTTTTCACGCTTCTATCAAGAGCAACATGACAATATCTAGATCAGGCTGTCAATGCCATGACAACCTGCCAATACAACGTGGAGTAAATTTGCAATTTGCCTGAAAGCCGATACCCAAAATACTAAAGACAGATTAAGCGTGTCATAGGTTGGACCAGTGACTTAGCAACAAGATATTCCCATTTTCTATTGTCATGTAAAAATGACGAAAAGAAGTAATCAATTACCCATGCTGTCGTTTTTCTATGGAGAATTATCTTCATATCACTGACTACTGTATTGATTGTTTCAAATTGACGAAACAGTAGCTATCCAAACCAATCAGGACCAAGATTAAACACATGGTCTTCATTTTGGCAATGAAATTCCCTGATAGTAAGTATTATTAGTAACTGAAGCAAATCTGTCTTAAATCTAAAACAGTTAAAACTGTATAACTTGTACATAAGAGAATAGTTCCGTGACTATGTAACTCCCTTTATGTTTGTCGGGCAATTAAGAAAATTTACATACCATTGCTTTGGGCAGGAAATGTGTTACTTTATAAACGCAATTTACCTGCTTTAAAGGAAAAAACCCCAGTTTATTACGACCAAAACGACGGTCGATCTAGTGACACTGCTTGGATAGCCCAGTGAGATCTTACAGCAATTATGCATACACCAATATCAGAAATAGGCCGTTGGGACTTGCATTCAAACGAATCGTCGAGTCCTGGTCTTGGACGGCGCGATACTGTTAGTTTCGCTCAGGGTAACACGGTAATCATGTTGAGACGAACGCCAAGGGGTCTTGTCCCTCCCCCTTAAGTCTTCACTCTGAAAGGGCACAGTGGTCTGTATTTGATGGCGAGATCCTTCTGAAATAACCTCCCCGTGAATTTCCTATTTATTTCAGCAGTGTATATCCTGCCGCAGCAATTTCACTGCGGATGAGTTTACAAGACGACAAGCGGCTTCCACGCGTGTTGCAGAGGCGAAAGAGTTACTGTTCTCATTTACTTCGCTTGATTCAGACTCATAAATTGACTCATGAATAAGAGATTTCAATGCCGTTAAGACGGAGTCCCATTAGCGGGATCGCGGCGTCTTCATCATGTAATCGTCGAAGAATGTTGAAGGGATTTTGTTAGCGTCCAATTTTATGCTGTGTGCGTGTCATCACAGTTAGAAGTTTAATGTCTGAAAGACAGATTTTATTGTTGGGTATTCTTAGATCATTGCTTTCTAATTCACATTCTTATTCTCCGAACTGCTTCAAAGACGTTTGAGGCTTTGTTGACTCAAAGTATTGCATAAGAATCCTTTTATTGCGCTGAACTTTGTTCTATAGTATTTAACTCCTCCGGTTTCATGCACATGCCAAATTGAGATAAGAAATGTGCTTAGAACGAGAAGGGATTTTGCGATCATGAGACGAAGCAGGTTCAATCCAGTAAACTTGTATGCACAAGTTGAATCCTCCGATTGCTTGAAAGAAGTTACTGAAGCAAACAATAAAAAGTTCTCCTGATTTACTTTAAACATATCTATTTTCCCAGTTTGGTTTTCCTGCATTCACTGATTTCGTTTCAATTGTGTTTATCAAAACGTCAAACATTTTATTATATAAATGTACCAAATATTTATCGTCGATTGAAAAATGAACTTAAATGGGCAACAAGAGTGCTCTGAAAGCACAACAACCAGCACCGTTCGCTCAGCTGATTTATCTGAAATCTTGATGAGAAGTGAGATAGAGATGTTCACTGACAATGTTCTTATCTGCAGTGTAAGCATGGTTTGGTGTCAGAGATGCCTAGTTTTGATCATTTAGATTTTTCCTGCATGTACCATATTGACTCCATGATGAGCCTGTTAAACGCAAATACTATAAGGCTTATTTCCTTTAAAAAAACTTTAAAATAGGAAGGTTAAGTGTCTCAATTTAGACAAGAACTTTCAATATTAGTCTTTTAATGAACATTTAATGAATATGTGAGAAAGGGGTATTTCTCATGACAAATATAGACGGATGGATATTCCGGCGTGTGTAATACATTCTTCATCACGATGAATCGATTTTTTAAATGAAAATCCGCATACCAGAATCATTAGTAAGCTGTTCTCGCAAACAGTAATAACTTCTCCCTTCCCACGAGGCAAACTACTTTAGCATCTTCAAAACAGAAACTGCATACCATATTCTCTCATTACTGAAGGCGCTTAATGACGAACCCGCAAGCATAAAACTTGCATATCGTACATTAAGAAAATTAACAGATAAAACACCTGTGGGCTTACATGTAGATTATCCACGTACCATCCTGTTCTTATAAGCGCATTCTGTCTCGCGTCTCTTAAACTCGAAGGTAAGGTAATACCTGGAGAATTTTATCGTTATCTGAATCTCATAAGAGTCTGTCTGATACACACAGAGAAGAAGTAAAACATGATTATCACAACACGTTTTATTGCACCTCACCGTGCTCGTTGGCCAGTGTTCAACATGGGCTTGATAGCAGCCCCAGTTAGAAGAAAATGGGTTTATGTGTTGAAGATAGATGGATGCACCTTATCTGTTTGACACTCGATCTAGATAACATTCCACCATAAATATTGTCATTTCTCTAAATGCTTTGCAAAGAAAACATACTCTAAAGTTTCGTGCATCCGGGCTTTCGGGCAAGTAGTTGAAGTTTTGTAGATGTTACATATCTCATTTTGAGAAATACTGAAATTGAGGCAATGCAACCTTTTGTTTCCAAAAATAGATCCAATACATTCCTGATTTTTTTATACGACCATGACATCCAAAAACAATCTTTAAGAAAGAAAATGCAATCCTTCTTCCACATTTAACGTTTGAAATAAGTGCGAAAGTAAACGTATATTACTTTCCCAGAAAAGTACAGTTCTAAGAATCGAACGTTGACCGTCTGTGATTGAGAAATAAAAGCCTTTTAGTCTCACAAAACAAAGCTGTTTATACGTCTCATTTCTACTCCTCTACTCGGCGAATCAGCTGTATTTTAACAACGATACAAGGCAAAGTCCTAAGCCAATATATTCCTCCAAAACAATAGCCACACATGGATCTACAGCCTTCGCGCATTCAACAGGTAACGTAGCTGTTCCCCGATCAATAACGAGTTGAGTACGAAAGCCTCTTCTCATATAAGCAGTGTGTAGAGATGGTGAACAGTTGCTAACTGCACGGGCATCAAGGAACAGTGTATTCGCCATGTCCCAGTGTTAGTTAACGTGCTGGAGGAGCCGCCCAGAGGATGAATGCATCTCGCCAACATGTGAGTTTTATTGTCATTTAGTCAAGTATGAAATGATCTTGTGAAGTTTAATGCTTTTCTTTCTCCATACAATTCAAGCATATTATGTTGCTTCCAAAGCTGTTGCCATATAACTTTTGAATATAAATCAATATATTTGCATATGGTTTAAACACATACAAATTTCGGTGAACATGTTTGTAAGATGTATTTGACACCCAAATGAACGATTTTTAGTGTCTATCTAAGAAATATGATGCCGTTTAAGTTCACGTGTGAAAGCACCTACGAAGAAAGGTTAGTGTTTTTAATTATTTGCAAAGAGAGCTAAGGCATGAAAACATTTTACATTTAAAGAGCAGTTATATTGCATACTAATATCTTTTGAAATTCTGAATATAAACGATTCTCGTAATATAATACTCAGAATGATCTGTCTGCTCTTCCGATGTTTGGTCAAATATGTATATGATCTTATATGCGTATTCCCCGTTGCGTTACGATACGTTTGAGAGATATTGCACATTACATTTGCATAAAGCGGTTTCATCTTTTTGCACTGGGCTATTCGGCGGTCTTGATATGTTCTATGGAATGAACCTTGGTCAGAAATACTGACGAAACAGACGTGTTCTCATTGTGTTCGCAGGCTCTGACAGATGATGCTTTTATATTAAAATGTGAAATATATTTATTCAAATGTGACACATCATCATCCAGCAATTTATGGTGACTCAGCTTGTTAATGGTCTTTAACAATGTTGCTTTGTATGGTGTAGTGACATATTTCATTGCATATTTTGAATACAGTGTATTAGCTGTATTGTATATCGCATTTCATCTACTTCTTTCAAAGAATAAGATTTTTTCACGTTTTGGTGTCATTGAATTAAGAAAATATTGTCTAACTAATAAAGTTAGATTTAAATTTTATTTCATGGAGTAAGATTTGCTTAAACAGTTAAAACTACGGGTGTAAGTTATATTTGGGACCCCTATACATGTAAAACATAACGTCTGTACATATTTGGAATATATCGATAATGCAGATAATATGGAAAAGAGAGAAAATAAAGCAAGGTAATTATCTATAACAGATGGCAGACAAGTGTTTTGTATGCTAATGCTAGACAAACCTATAACGATGAATAAAATCATGGACAACGTTGTCGAGATTGAGAACGTATATTCTAGTTTAAGGATCTGTTAAACATTCAATGCACAATACGAGACCATAAATCTGCATTGTGATGTTATATTGCTTTTGTAAAATACCATTTTCCTGTTTCAAAAACATCATTCAAGGCATCTGGGATGATGCATTGTATGATTGCTGTATGCTAAACAAGTATTTATTAATCTTTATTCAAATGGCCGTACTGGCAGATAACAGTCTGTCACATGTGCCTGTGCAGAGGACAAGGATAGTAGTTTTATTAGATTTCACTCGAGACCCGTCTCATTGGTCATCTGGGTAGCGTCAGTGCTTATTATATGTGACATTCTGTCTCCAGGGTCCCTCTCCTGTGTCGTCTTGTAATCAAACACACCCAAACCAGGCCCGACATCCTTCTACATGGTCGATAAACGGTTACAAATGCAAGGAATATATGCCGTCTCCACAAAGCAGGTCATCCCATAGTCGGCCTTCTTCTTACTCTTACGTCGGGCAGTAAATTGAGAATATATGGTTTCTCGAGTCAGACTGTTGACAGCTTTAATTGCATGGAAGTAGTCTTTATTAAACTGGCATGATTGTACATTATACACCAGACAGTATGGGTCACTCTTGAAGGGAAAGGATAGTCTTATTTACAGGGTAGTTTATTCCCCGAGTAGCGTCTTGAGTGGTGTGAATAACAGTACAGTGTCTACGAGACAGCGGGTCACAAGAGTGTGGTTAGGTGTTACACAAAGAACTGTTTAACTGTATTGATCCGTGGGCAATCTGAGTTTCAAAAAAGCGATGGACAACTTATGTTTATGCATCCGCTCTTTACATTTTATCAGTTGTAATGCTAACTGCAAAAAGTGTGCTTTTAGAGTTATTCATGGCGATGTTTTTAGTTCTGAAAGTTTCTACTTTCCGCGAATGTCTAGATACGTGCATAAGTAAGTGTCATTTTGCCTAAAAGCAGTCTACCTATATTGGCATTTATACGACAAATGTGTTTTAAAAGAAATATGAAGTTGGAAAAGTTTTCCTTGAAAAGTTGACAAATCCTCTGTAGCTTAATGAGTATGTACTTAATGTACAGATTTTTTACTGAACACCATTCTCAGCTAGTGAGATCTTGATTGGAGGAAGAATAAAACAAACCTGAGTTTGGTTAGGTTAGGAGTGTCTGCCATGTGAAACTAAAAGAAGAATGGCAATAACAGAACCAGAAAGTATTTATGTACTAACAATGTGCTACAAACACGGATTAGTCATGACAGTAAGTGCCCTAGATAATGCCCTGCTCCGTACATCATAAAGCAAGACGATGATTACATTTCACATCTCCAATTATCAACCTCCAAATAGTAGTCAAGCTATTGTCATTCTGGAGTCGTAAACAACAGTAACGACCTTAAAGACGTGTTTCCTCAATCTTCTCTGACTTTATGGTCTCTTAATTATCGGATCGAGTCTTGAGCGGAGAGTCTATTCAACTGCAGGAATGCTATCCTTAGGGATCAACATTGAGTGGTCATGTACACTAAACAATTAGCAACAGCCTTTAAACCAATAACGGTTAACTGGAACCATACCAGCGATTGTTTGTTAGATGCTCGATGACACATGGCCTTTTACATTACCTTCCTCTGCTTTTATCACCATTTAGAGATTTCAACTCGAGTTTGTAATTTCATTTCAAACTATCAAAACCGTGACAGGATATTACCATTGAGAGCTTTTGCATCTAAACCTTTCTGTTGAGTCATAGAGAGTCATTTTGTAAATGCAGTATTGTTTATGTATTGTACGTCCTGTGGATTAATGTCAGTGCTATTCCTTAACAAGTCATTAATTATCCCATATTCGAAGAAAATTTCTATCTTGTTTACATACATGTTATGGAATTTGTACTTTCCCTTTTTCATGTGTTTATAAGATTTATAATAATAAGTATACTATAAGGACAATGATAATGTTAAACCTTTGAATGAAAGCTTTTTACACTATTTTTGGCCCTAAAATAATTGATTATCATCGGTTATCCTGAAAGATCAATTACAGATGTGAATAGTTATACTTATCCTCAGCAGGTGGTCATCGATTCTCATCTATTCACTAAAATTGATCAGATGTTCTTTTTTACGCAAAATTGCTTAAAAATGTCGTAACGGATTTAGATCCATTGAAATCTTTTGCTGCCACGTCTGTCCTAAAGATGAGAATTTTAACATCTCAGAGAAATCAAATTAAACTTTTTGTAATAGAAATCCCTTCACAATGTCAATGTTCTTCTCTTTTCGTGACGGGATATATTTTTTCCCATTGACGATGATCTATTTCACGCAATATATCACGCCGATACGTAACCCACTCTGATATATCATTACAGGATTATTGTGACATCTAGTTAGAAGATACTTCCTCAAAAAAGCCATAAAGAACCTTCCGAAAGGAGGTTATTAGATTCATGCATCCACTTCAATATCCTCCATATGTTGCATAACGTACACTGATAATATAAAAACATATGTGTAATTTTATCGCTCATATCGTGAACGAGATTAAAGTGCATGGCGAGTTATGCGCCACTGCTGCCTAAACTCCCTAGCCTGTTGCATGGCGCCGATGGTACGGTGTACAATTATCTGCAACTCGTCAATAATTCTACAAATCATTGCGCAACACACTTTTCTATTCAAGTGGTTTTCACATCGATGTTAGAAGAATATGAACACACATGTTCTCTTAAGGAAATAAGTGCTCATATTTTATTCCATAAAGTGCCCTTGAATTTAAACGCATGAACAATAGAAATACGTTTGTTTCAATTCTGTAAATGGATTGTGCCTCACGTCTTGTACCGGTCAACCTGGAACGTCAGTGCGTTGCCTCACTCTTAATTTACTAATACAATATGAAGTCCCAACGCCGGTAGGGTTTAGGGGATACAATGCTTTCATATAGTGGAAGCAACACATGTGATATTTCACCATTACAAAGTATTATTATTCCCCTGTGTATGTAGTAAATCCTCGTGATATATAGGTTGTCTGAACGGGGATGTGTTCCAATCTGGCTCACGTCGTCCAGGAGGATTGATTTGGGCTTGGACTCTTTCAGCATGGGTGGAGACGTGAAAAGTGAAGTAGCGACGTTAACGATTTCCCCAGTTCGATAGTTGGTGGTTGAAACTTGACTTTGTGACTTTCCAGTTTCCCTTAATGGTTTACCTATAGACGTCATTTTGAATAGGTCCATTGGGCGATTGCATTTCACCAGGTCAAGTGGTTTATTAACGACGACTTCGAATATCAATCTGTTGACTGACTCAACTTGTCACTGTATGTACTAATCTTGCATGTAATTATCACAACCTTCAATTTGACTTCACAGGAAATTCAAGTGCTTGCACAAAAACATTACACTATTGGAATTTTTCACTGCAATATGATTACAGCCAATAACTCGTTCTCTTTGTAAAAACATACATCATACTGAGCTTTAAGTAGGGGAAATTGATAACTTAATAATAACCCAACGTGAAATGATTCATAATGCTCGTTAATGTGATCTTAATTATATAGCACCGACTCTGAAAGAGGTTATTTGCCTTTATTGAATATCAATACAACCGCAAATACGATAAGTGGACATTTGTCCTTTAAGCAGTCAACTATACAGTACATCGTAACCTCAACCTAACTTCATTAAGAAATTAGTTGCGCTTATAGATAACTGTAATTCTTAACGCATGCTGTAGTGGCAAATATTCAAGGGAATTCACTTTAAACATCTAAGTATCAAGATTAAGCATGTAAATAATGAAATAAATAAAATCCTTTGTTGTAATTTAAATCATTTCATCAATACTCTCTAAAATGAATTTTATCAAAACCTCCCAAAGGTTTTACCAACAGGACAATTCATATTAAAATCTAAAAGATTCAGAAGGTGCAATGTGTTTTTGTACATAGTAATATATATGTTAGGGATTTTTACTTCATTTCAACCGCAGGAATACCAAATCTTACCAATGGTATTCGTTATACAATAGCTAGTATTGATTTTAGATCGAACTCTAATCCTTTACATTTGCAGATCTAATCGAAGACTGTGTTATAGGATGGTTTTGTCTATACACAGCCATTTACAGAACCAAGAAGCTAACAGTTGCAAGAGAACATTAATGGTTGTTATTTGCTTCCTCCGGTTGTATCTACTTATTCCATGACACACTAGTATGGCTGTATCAATTAGTTGGTCTGTCCAAGAAATCGTATAGAAAACGGCAGACATCAAAGACAAAAAATGGCTTTTATCTATCAGTGATGGTCATTTTCACTTTACTTTAATGGACACAGCTGTGTAGGTAACACCAATCTGTACAACAGAGAAGTTTCTAAAACAGGGTTGTGGACTGCTTCTTGTTATGCACATGTGTACGATGTTTCCTCGTTGTTTGCACTCGTAACGTAACTCGTACAAGACAATTTCTCTCAACTTTAAAGTCACAAGCTTTATATGATCAGTCCTATATTGTTGTTATTCCTTTCCGCCTGTAATTTAATGATTTGATGAGTTCAGAAATTATTAGTTTGTTTAAATAACATGACTTCTAATGTTAAATGGTAGTAATACAAAGAGTATGATTTTTAAGATTAACGTCGTTATTTATAACACAATTTGGCCTTACTGATAACACTGGTATCACATGAATGCTTCTGACTAGACAACATAAAGACGTCGAGATATTGCCTGTTTATAGTTTGTCGTAGTTCCATCTAAATATCGATAAATGAACACGAAACCCTGGTCCTGATTTGTATGAAATGATAAATATACGAAAGAATCAAATATCCTCAAATATCTAGTTAAGTCAGATTATATCTTACAATAATCCTATGCAGTATCGTTATATCTGTTGAAACATCCAAGTATTAGTTTCAAAGATATCTTTCCATCCAGAATTGATTCCAGCACTTAAAATCATTATGCATTTGACATATGGTTAAACTTTTAGCGATGACACACCCATTGCCTTTCCCAAGCTTACACAGATTCCCATACTTTCCAGCTGAAGACACACAAAAAGCTGATACGCATCGTTAACATGGGCGACTTCGCATATTGCCTCAACATGTATGTTTGGCCGATTCGCAAGATCAATATTGTTGATTCAGCCGTCTTGTTATTTCAATGGATTTTATGAGGTTACAAATTGATGCCCCTTTATGGTCAATTTCATACATCATAAAGAGATCGAAGAAGGAGCAGTTGATCAAACTGAGTCAAAATTAGCCTTGCATCAGTAACTCTGTATACGGAACGGGCATACGTCTTTTTACTGTAAGATATTGTATTGATCCTAACATATGTTCCATATGTATTCGTATTCTATTGAAGGTTTCTTTCTTTGATAGGTTTTATCAATATCCAGAGCTACGAAAATGAATTCTTTTGATACATGTTTCGTGTATATCTATGACCTTCACATCGTATGTGATCCATTCATCATATGTCATCAAGGATTTTGACACTCGGTCAGGTTGCGACATGTGAATAATTGTCTGCCTAGTTCCAACTATTCACATGCGTCCAAAAGAGTGAGAATATACAATTGCTTCCGAATTTAGATGTCTCAATAATCAGCAAAGCAAATCAGTAAAATGTTGTAAATTTGACTGTTTGGCAGATATATAGGACATTATATCTTCGAAAAGGGATCAATCGTTGAATCAAGTTTAACAAAGTACGACAGATGGACAGATGGACTATATTATAACAGGTGCTTGTTATGGACGTTTTGGTATTTCATATATTAAGTATAATCAACTAAACAAATCATTTATGAATATAACATGTGTCAAAACAATTACTAGTTAGCCAACATCAATAGCTCTATTGCATAGTTGTTATTAATCATCTACTTATGAAGGTCAATATCGATGGATGTTTTTCACAATAAGAATTATTATGAGCATAAAGAGTAGGCAAAAATAACGCTGATATATTATGAAAAGATGTGACGTTGAACAGTTAGCGAGGATTATAGACTGTCCGAGGTAGATGGATATGGTTAGGATGCTTAGTGTGATGATTGTTTGATTAGTAAGGAGAAAAGTATACATTGAAATAAAGGTAATGCTTGTTTGGTAAGAGAATATGTATGAAGGAAATCTAAATCTCACATTCTCAGAGATTGCTACAGTTGTAAATCCTACATTGAAAGTGCATGGATAATAAAAAATAACACGAAACGAAATTTTAGTATTATGTTTAAGTGAAGCTATGACAACAACAGAAACAGAATGAATATTCAACAATACTGCTTATGACCAAAGGTTAGGTAAATACGTAAATCCATGTAAACGCCATCTATAAAATATTCTGTATCATTTTTCACGATTCATGAACACATTAAAGCAATATCAGTTACTACCTACAACTTTAATAAATATATGACTAATGATGTGTCCAAACCCTAAATATTTCTGCAGAAACGCACAAAAACGAAGACAAGGGAAGCATATACCTGGATTCCCGATTGTAACTGTTACAGACTCGTAAAATGATTATGTTGTTATTTGACCATATAACGCCCATAACAGCTAATTGTATTCAATCGATGCATACAATCACAAACCACATTTTGTATTTTCCGACGTTAGGGCGAAATCAAGTCTAGCTGTGAGTAAGATTTGTAACTTTGAGTGAAAACTGAAATCTTTGATATTGAAAACTGACTGGAAGGTCGAATGGAACATGCGTAGTTATGATGATTGCTACTTCGTTTAAGAAAGGTATAAAATTCAGAATGAATCAAATAATGTTTCCTATTAACCTATTTTTATTTTTATCAACCTTATTTCCTGTAACCTGAAACATGTCAGTAAAACGCTTACGCAGCATGTTACACGCAAGTTTAAGTTATGAGTTTTAGATAGACGATACTCGATACTACCTTGAAGTTTAAGAGAAGTCTTAATTTAATCATGTAACTAAAAGAAAGGATTGAATCCGATATTGCGTTATAGCAAAACAATGTAACAGGCCCTCCGTGTTAGCTTCACTTACTAAAAAGTCAATTATTCATATAGCGTCTTATTGCATATCTGATGAGGATATTTGCAAAAAAGGAGTGTTACGGTGGTGTCCGCACATTGCTACATTGTTAAAAAATAGTGCTTGGGTTCAAGAAATCTTTTTTTCAAATCAGAAGGCAGCATATCGCATAAATTTCAAAGTATTTATCTATTCAAATACAAACCTTACAACTTCAGAAAACGTACGTTATAACAATAAGTAAAGAGAAGCATTAAGGTTCAAAAGCTGACCAAAGTTTCAATTTGTATACAACAAGAAGCATATTGAAAGGGTCTTACGTTTGCAAAAGCAAACTTTGATTGTGAGTATGATTTGTAACATTATAATAATACATCCATAGCTATCCATGATAAGCTCATGCAATAATTAATTACACTTTTGCACTTTTTTCGGCGACATCGCCGACACATATGCTGGTTTGTACCGAGTTAGTTATTGTTTTTCGTACCATATCAGTCAGAAAAGTAAAAATTGTATTCATACACTATTCATCATTTTTCTCACTTCTGTTTGATAGGAGACTCTAAGTAGTTCGCAACTAACGCTCTAATTTTAAATAGTTCGTTTTTATTATTATTTTTTTTATAACTATTCATCGCAAGAATGATTCTGATATAATAGACTCGTCATAACTCAACGCACTGTCACCAAAACAGAACGAACAAGCAAGACGTCACTAGCTTCCGATGCGTTTGACAAGAGTTGAATGTCATGACATCACTGTTTTACATCATGTTTAATGACGTTCCAGCAGTTCAGCCGGTGACTCTCCCGTACTGCGTCGCCTTGAAGATTTGATATTGTGTTAACGGCAATAAAACTTCTGTAGGGTTTTGTTTCGCTATTCAATATGGTGTAGTCACGTGTGACTTTCAAAATTGAGGTTTAGGATAGTTCAACTATATCAATTAACTGATATAGATGATCTTAGCTTATGATTGGGTTAAAAGAAATTCATTCAACAAATAAAAATGAGAGCTTTTTAAATTAATTATTTAATTCCCACGACCATTATGAAATCGTTAATACCCTGCATATCCTTGCCCGTTTGGAAGCAGAAAATAATTTTACTTCACATACTGAAAGAATATACACGTATATATAACCAAACAAACATATATATCAGGGATGTATGCAACACTAGGGTCCAAGATGAAAAAGCTTAAATGTCCTGATTTTCTTATGACATTGTCAGTTCGAAATATATCTTCTAAAAACGTAAGTTTTATCATAATATTGACCAATATGCTAGAAATGAGTTTAATCAGAATTTGATTATTTTGACTCCATGCCTCTGTTGGGAGATCCCTGAATTGTAGCTGGCATTAAACATATTTGATCTCTATTTATTAAATGTAGAAATGATCATCGTACACAATGATTCAACGCTATAAATATTAGATATTTCATAAGAAATGGTGACACAAATAAATTTGTCCAAAAGCGATGATATTACAGAGAACATATTTCACAGTTAAACATACTTTTTTAGTAAGTAGCTGTATTAAGGGTAATTCATATTTATTTTAAGTGTTGACTTCTACCGTTTACTTTCACTAACATTGACCTACATCAACTAGTTTCTGAAGTGAATACTGTTATAAGATTTATTTCACTCAAGTTTTCCAAGTAGTTAGTATGACATGACAGGCTTACAATTTTCACAACCAGCTGCAGCATGTACGTGATTGATTCACTTTCAGTCTGAACGGCTTTGTCACCTATTTCCCCTACATCTGTTCCTGAACGTCCTCGATTTGAAATAGCTTTTGGTTTTGACATTCTATCATTTCGATTGAAATGCATAATTATGGTTACTTATTACCATGTTATTAAAAGTGTCTGCTTCCATATATTTCAGGTTGGCGTACATGATGCCGTGAATGACATGGCAAAATCTGGATATTACCGGCTTCGTTCTTCATCCGTTTCCCCAGAGAAGACAAACAGTTAGGATCACAATGGGTTACTGTGGCTGGGTCCATATTTTGGCCCTTGTGGCATTATTTCTGGGGGTGTGTCATGTGGTCCAAGGTCAAAGACCTCCAAAGATTAAGGTCGCCCTTCATGCTCTTATACAAGATGGACCTTTTCTCAAAATGCTTAACAGGACATTATACACCAAGTTCCAAGCAGCAGCACGAAGGACTTTATTCCGGAAATATGGGAATCTTTTACGTAAATTCGACTATAGTGCTATTCTTACGGTTCTGAAGGACGATACACCCAACGAAATTTTGCAAGCATTCTGTGATACATCTACTTCGTCCAACGTAGTGGCTTTCTTCCATATAAATAACCCTCTCTCAATGAAAGAAGGACGAACAGGAACACATAAGTACATAAGCCAGTTAGCGGATTACTATGGGATACCAATTATTTCCTGGGACGCCGATTTTTCAACAGCAGCCAGGGTAAGTGTAACGAGTTATGATTTTATTAGTATGATGAATAATTAGTCTTATGAAACAATTAACACCGAACATTAAACCCTTCAATGGTTAAAGTGGTGTTGAGAGGAAACTGTGACAGAGATTTAACTACACTTTTTTGCCAAATTATACTTCTACAAATCAATGTATTAGTTGACTTCACCTTTGCCAAATCCTATGTACGTGAATATAGTAGAAGCAATGTGATTGTAAGATGAGTTTGTCCAACAATACTTTGGGTTAGCTCTCGTCTATGTGATTGGAGAACATGGCACTTGCATACACATTATCTGTTTAGGGGACCCGAAACATATTTTGACCGAAGACATAATCCGATGCAATAGCCGTTTGTATTGACCTTAAGAACAAAATATGTAGCGATGACCACGGTCGTTTTTCAGGTTACCAAATAGCTATAGGCCGAACTAACCAATCTGTTTGCGAAAACCAAAGCTACAAACATGACAATTAACTTTATTCTGATTGTTTTGAACAGCGGGCGAAAACGTCACAACGATAACTTGACGTCATAACGTCATCATGTTTTTAAGCCTAAACTCCGTTGAAGTCTTATGCTTTTATGTCGATTGGAACGTGCCGTAAAATAGTTTTGCATGATAATGGTTAATGTTGTCAACTGATAAAGTGATAAGGATGTGTGTCAATCATATGACAATGCATGGTGTGAGGATTGTGTCAATCATATGACGATGCATTGTGTGAGGAAGTGACACAAGACTTTTCTTAGTCTTGTGGTGGTTAAGGGGATGGACAAGAAATATAGCGTTTTTTACTTATTTTTAGTTATTCTTTCGATCCCAAAATGTGTTTTGGGGAATTGTTGTTTTACACATGGGCAATTGATAATCCTTTGTAAGTGCTTCCTGAGTTATTTTATGGACGTCAAAACGAAACAAAAAGTTAATGCTATTTCCATGCCTACTGAGATACACAAGCAAGTGAACAAACTTAAGCTAGGCAGCTGTAGGTTTATGATATACCAAAGAGCGATATCTTAAGTCGATATTTCATACACGAAATGCTTCTTTGCTATTTGCAAATACACAGACTTCCTTTTTGGAATCAGTGAAGACTTCACTGAATTGATGTGATAGAGGTATTTAGCCAGTAGAAACAGTGGCAGACAAATTTCCTCTCTTCAAACTGGAGAATGCAATGTTTTCCAAAGCATATAAGTTTGTATGTTAGATTCATCAATGTTTATATGTTAGATTAACAAACTGTTACAAAAGACAATCATGATCATGATTTGTCATTTGAATGTTAGAACAAAATCAGAATGTTCTCGTGGTTTCCATTGGAACGTGAACCATACAGTATCTCTCTGAGCAAACTCTTTTTCACAATATACATTTGTATCTCGATTACTTTAAATGCTCGCTTTCCCAAACGTGATACATATTTTAAAATAATATCGTTAGTTGTGCCTTTTTAAAGACTAGTAAAATATTGAATGTTATGCCGTTCCGATGGAAATACATCTTAATAGTTTACTCGGTTATAATTTCGGCTTGGCCGGATCATATATCCACAACTATTCACCAAACTTAAAACACGTGCCAATCACCCTTTAGGGGTGTGACCAACATTCATTCATTGCAACATCACTAAATAGTTAATCAATTGCAAATTCATTTCGTCTGGATCATATCTACAACAAACAAGTTATGCAAGTCTAACGTGCACGCGATCTCTTGATGTGCGGTTTAAGGATAAAACATATATCTAGAAAGTTTGGTTTGTTCCATGGATACAAAACTAACCAGAGTGATTTTATCCTCTACATCATGAATTAACGCAATACCATTTAACAATCATAACAAAAGAAATGTTGTATCACCTTGTGGTGACCTACCAGAACATCTAAATTAACCAGTTTTTCTTCACACAGTATTTGGTGAATAAATTTAATCCATCCATCACTTTACCTTATCGTGGTGTGGTGGTTTGTGTGCTTCGGCAACCCTCAGAACTATGCCAGCTGAAGTTTACATGATTCTGGTAGGGTCAGCATGAGTGATAGGTCGACGTATAGAAACCAGACCAAATTTGAGTCTTTCCAAAACCTGCTTTCTATCTCTGACTATTCCTTTCTTTCCGTCTTTTCTCTCATCTTTTTATCCCTGATTTATCTACTCGCTTTTGGATGGCAACATCCACGTGTTTAATAACTGAAATATTGTTTAAAACACATAAAAAATGCCTGATTTGATAAATTAATCAGCAATAGCATTAAAGTAGGTAAACCTTTGAAACTGTTTTCCCAAGTCGTATAACTGTCTGAATGTAAATCAATTCAAATGGTGTTTGCTATAACCAAATACTTTAAAGTCTCAACAGAAGAGGAATTGGCTCTGTAACTAGTTATAAAGGGATACAGGGTCAATAACTTTAGACAACAATTTTCGCCAAATAAATCCACTGACAAAACGTTCTGTACACAAGGTTTTGTTTTTAGAGACGAAGACAAAAATATGTTGAGGGTGTGGCCTATTTAACTCTAAAAGACGAGTTTACAGACGGGTGTACGAAGGGTCGGACGCCATATCATGCCATGTCCAGTCCATTGGCCATATGATTAGCAAATATAATTCATATATTCAAAGTAGACAAAGTATCGAATCAGATCAAAATTAGTTTAATATTCGATAGAATAACATTTCATTCAGAGCAGTTGACTCTTCTATTCAAATTTAGAGAAAATGTGCATTTTATGACTCTGTAACAGACCATTTACAAACAAGGTTCTTTGTCGCGTTCAATGTCCCGTGAAATATGTGGATTAGATGCCTATCCAACGAGGCACCAATTTTCAACCCTTGAGCGTCTCATTAAGTTTTTATAGAAGGAAAGTAGAGCTCCATAACGTATTACCATGAAGCTTTGATGCCAAATAATTGCTGAATAAAGTCTTTATCATTCTTCTTTGTAAAACTCCTATAACCAGAGGGTATTATAAACCAATATTATTCTGTGATATTGGCTAAAGGGCAAACTTTGATTTTTGTAATCTTTGGAAGTTATCATTAGAATTTCTTGTGAAAAATTCCAAAACTTCTAATACAATAATGTTTACATGTTTTCTGTCGTTCTAATTTTTTCACCTTTTCCTGTAAAAGATATTGATTTCCCCATGATTTAAGCTATTGAAAAGATTTCAGATATCATTCTTCTTTTGAAGTCAGAAAAATCCCCTCCTTAAGCTATCTTATAACAAACGCATCGTTACATTTCCTTACGTTTTCAAAAGTATCGAGCGTCCCGTTGGGTTTGATTTTAATTCAATGGAAACCATATTCATCCTATATACATTTCTTTCGTCGTCCCAAATGGCGTGAGGAAGCTACAATTCTTGAACTCAATTTTGTAGAAATTTGCAAAACATGATTTTATGGGTGTGAAAATCTTTCAACGACAGCTGTTAACATAACTAATAGGAATAACTAACGAAACCTGATGACAGGAAGTATTAGCTTTTGTCAACGCAATTCTTTTTTATCCTCGAAACGTTTATTTCTTTTATTTTTTCCCATTTTCCATTTCCACTTTTACTGCATACTTTCCAAAGGTTATCCTTCACGCTTATGGCAACTTACTCCAGATGAATTGCGTGATGAAACATTTGTAGCGTGTTAATGTAACGTACAGACGCCGAGGCATGCTCAAAACTGCACATTACGGACTGCATTTACTGCGTAATACCCAATACAGAGCTGCTTTGGCAGTATCGGCGAGATTGAATCAACACTCTCGCCTTCTTTCATCGCTTCTGAAGCCTGTCTCAGAACTATATAAAAGAGGTTTGGTCTCTCTCCAAACGTCAATGTTTTGATTAAAACTTGGTGTTTCTTGTCAACGGAATTGGCAACACCTTCAAAATCGTAATTAAGAGTTCTCACGTGTGCATTATTCAGGAAAGTTTATTTTGTAATTAGAGAAAGTGGAAGTATGAATTTGTGACATGTTTTAAAAATTACGGATATCGAATTAACTTTTTCAGATGCTTTTCTGTAAAAAATGTTGTTGATTTTGGCATATGTATGAGAGAAAGAACGTTTTTTTACTAGTCTGCATTGACTCTGTACAAGAAGCGGCCGCGGATTTTGGCAGTACGTAAGCTCAGGGGAATGCTTGAATGAATCTGCATGCGGTGTAATGAGTTAGCTGGGAGATGTCAGATGAAGCAGTTAGATTGAACTGAAAGAATTCATCTACTGTGGACAAACCTCCAGCCCTTTCCTGAAAACTTTTCCAACATGGATTAGTTAAATCGATATACGGACATATGGTTGCTACATCTTTTTACACGTTCGTATTTATATTTGAGCATTTATCTCCTGATGAACAACTTTAGGCTTCATGATGAAGTATTCTATTTCTTGGTATTTCTTACGTGATTTCAAACTAAAAACGTGACTGGTACAGTTTAGAATTACCATATATGATGTATAATGACAAGAAATGCTCAAATCTATATTTCAAACTCAAATCCTCTTATCGTTATCAAATTTGTGAAATTGTCATCTCGTATCTTTTTAAAGTTCGGAGACCTCGATATGTCAGTGTAACTCTTCGACTTCATTGTTTTAAATGCTGCTTACAGAATACGTACAATTGTCTTAAGATAAGTAACCACTCTTAGAATTGTTCTTACCGATCTGATGGAAAATCTAAAGGGATTTTATTTTGCAATTTGAGTTGCATGTTAAATTGTTTTTGAATACAAGATCAAGGCTGTGCCATTTTAAATACATTACAACCCGGCTCAAAGCCGGTCTATTTTGAAGGAAATGAGATAAGGAAAGCTGATTTTCGAACGCCAGTAAGGCTTGCAGCAAGCAGTTAGCCAAATTGATTTACTTTTCACATCTAAACGTCTCCAGACAGCTATGCCATACAACGATTCAATACTCAGAAGCCAACCAACAGAGTACCGAATCTAAAACATATATATTCGATTTAGCAATGAAGCTGAAATGAAATATAGCCGGCATGTCTGTCAGATTCCAAAACAAAACGTCTCTGCTCATGATATCTCATCCAATTGTAGATTGAATCCTTTCAAGTAAAGTCTTAGTCTGAAATACAATATGTACTTTACTCTCTGCAATATATGAAATCGAAATGACTGTCAGCAAAATGAACAAATATATCTGCGTCTTTAAAACTTGAGTCCTTACTCTTTGAAAACGGGGTTTCAAAATTCATATTATTTAATACAAACAAAATTTAAATCGACAAATTCTTTAATGATATTTGCATAACATGTCTTATTCTTAAAGCTAAGCAAACAAGGATATTTTTCTTCAAATCATCATTTTATCGTGAACCTACAGGGTTGCTATTACGTCGACCATTTTCGCGCAGTATTAAAAGTTCTACAATCTTCGTAATTGACTTGAAAGAGGTAACTGATTTCTTCTTGCAGCCTGCAGATTCCCGACGTCTGCAACTCGCCCCAACCCTCCATCACCAAGCCTCCGCTATGTTAGACATGCTCAGACGGTACAACTGGTCGGACTTCACCATAGTGACGACTAGATCTGCGGGCTATTACGACTTCCTGTCAAGTCTACGCGCAATGGTAAAAAAGAGCCAAGAGCAGACGAGTTACACTTCGACTGGAAGAAAAACCTTTAAGTGAGTATCAGACAGTGTGGTTGAGATGCACCATTCAGCTGACATACAGCAAGATTGGAAGTTTGTAAGAGACAACCTTTACCCTAGGGATGTTAACTCGGCCCTAGGAGTAGAGAAAAAAATAAAGTCTGGTTAAGCTTTAATCAGTTTTAGGGAATAGAATTATTCCTCTCCCCTTATTTGGTTCTACCTTGCATGAAATGAGGGAATACATGAAGATTACGACTTTGTTTGGATCTTTGAAGAGTAATTATCAGTCTTTAGTGAAGCCGTGGAGTCAGGAGGGAATTGAATCCTCTAAACATCGATCTTTGAACTCACTGAGAGAAGGTCGGCTTTCTAGAAGCCACTCTACTTACTTAAAGAGGACAATCTTTCATTGCGAATTACATGTATTCCTCCAGGCTATGCTGACTGTTGGCGTGGGGCTGTCATGTCGAAAGATTTATGAACAAAAGAGAAATTATTAGACCTAAAGCTTTATCTGTCGCCAATATGCAACATGCATTTTTTTAGGTTTCTTAGCCGAACATCAGTCATTAACTTTATGATGTCCTTTTATTTCAGATTTACAATTCTCAACGAACTGGTTATAGATAATGGTAGAAACGATACTGAGATCGATTTGAAGTTAGACATCGCAGTAAACTCACTTACACGTGTATTCCTGCTGCACAGCACAAGGTAAGAAAGACAAGGAAAGGTAGATTGCTAACACAATTAATCATTAGCGATCACTAAAAGACATGACAGAAAGTACCATAAAGGGGCTTTATGAGCTAATGCTTACAATAAAAGATCTCACATGTCCATGTATTAGATATATAATTTTGAACAGCTTTTGTGTTAATAGTGCAATGCTTTACATCATCCAATAGTGTTACCTAGATTTATTATAGTGTTACCTAGATTTATTATTCATATGATATCACATGATTTATTGCATATAATGTGTTTTCTTTGATATTTCACGTATCCTGGTAGGTACATTGTAATATCAATTTCACTTATGTACAATAATTAGCCGATCACAAACATCAAAAGATAAGATACCAAATTCCAAATCAACGTTCGCTGTATATAATCCATGAAGTATGTTCGTGACGTATCATTCCATTCGAAATCCCACTAACAATCCCTTTGACAACAACGTATAAAGCTATCAAATCAGTAAGCAATAACGTAAATGATACTGGCAGCCTAATACACAAGTTCATGCAAAATCTGTCGCTTATTTTGCAGCTTAGAGTCTAAGTACATATTTGATAGAGCCGGGGAAGCCGGTTTGACAACAAAGGATTATGTGTGGATTATGACTTCATCCGCTATATCCAGAGGAAGGGGCAACACCGCCTATAAGAGATATCCTTATGGACTCTTCGGTGAGGTTTCATTACAGCCGATGACGATATTAACTGACTCTTCGCGTCTAACTTGGGAGTACCTGCCAGTTTTCATTATACACTGGAGCTATCATTTAAAATTACTTTAAGTTTTGTCACATTACCCATTTGGGGACACGGTTTGATGTTTTTTGCTGCTGATGTGGTAATCTTGATAGATTTAATGCTTCACATGTTATTCAGAGAAGACAAAATAATGAAAATGAAATTAGAAAGCTCAAAAAGTCTCCTCCCATTGAAATATGCTAACGTAAGAAATACAAAATACAAAAAAATCTTGGTTACTTTGTGAACGTGTCCAATTTCATTATCTCAATGCGAAGTGCGTAAACTAGCATGCTAAAAGCATTAAGGAGCATAGCAGATCTAGAAAAGTGGCATTAACTTTTTAACATCCCTCTGTTATAGCGATATCTTTTGAGAGCCGTTTGTCAACAATGAATGAAGCAATAACGTCAACAGTTTCGCTGTGGATGGATGCCCTCAACAAGATTGCATCAAGTTCAGCCCAACTTGCTTCTTTAGATTTCAATACGAATTTTTCATGCACTTCAAACAAAAGGCAGTTCTGGACCGATGGGCAAGCTTTCTTTGAGTATGTATGACATTATAATTAATCATCAATCAGATGTATGACACTTACATAAAGATTCAACAATTTAAGGGTTATTTTAGAGTCGATATATTATGAAGAATTGCAATTATCAAAAATCATCCGATGGAGCAAACAAATGTTCATTACAAAGACTATATCTAATAATTTAAACAATATCACTTACATTCGTCACGTATACTCAAATATGTAATATAAATGATATTGTTTTATTGTATAGAGGTCACTAATATAATAAACCTAGTCCAGACTACATAGAACGTGTCTTTGGTTTTGATTTCAGTCGTTTACAAGCTACATATTTACGAGGACCACCACGGATAAGATTCGAGAAAGGAGTTTTAGAACGAACTTCACTTGATATACTAAATGTACAAAGGGGTCTTGGAACCACCAAAGTCTATAAGGAGGTATGTTATTGATATGCAAAAGTGATTTACAGGACAATTTTTCAGTCATTGTTTTAAAATTCGTGTAAAACAAGTGCCATATTAGCTAAGCACCAAGTGAATTAGATAATCACTGGTAGGCTTCTTTTATATCTCAGATTACATGCATCAAACCGTTATTCTTTTAGTAGATATCAGGTAACTTTTACAATCATGACTCAAATAATACTGGCATAATTAGAACGTCTGGAGTGTAATTGGTAGATGTATTATGCATATAGATTTACAGAAAATATGTCTGCTTTGTTATCATCAGCGGGATTATGGCACTCCTTGTATCCGTTTATAGGAGTTTTCAGATCTTACATAAAGCAAACATTTTCAGAAAACACCAGAGACGTATCTTACATTCTTCAATAACGATTCGACTGACATGATTTTATTGCAAGAAATCGTTTATGCAAAACAAACTCGATTCCTCTTTTTTACTCATGGTAATAAAACTGTTCATGTTTTCAAATGAGTTTAAGGAGTCAATATTAAATATTTCAGGTTGGAACTTGGGATTATCAAGGATTATCTATTCAAGGGATAACTTGGCCTGCTGAGTCAAATAAGCCGCCTAAAGGAAAACCTGAAAAATATTTCCTGAGAATTGCAACATGGAAAGAGGACCCATACGTGATGTACAGGAATTTCAGTGAACTAACTGGTAAATGTGAACATAACGCAGTGGATTGTCGCGTCTATGACAGGAACAATAGGAATGAAAGGTAAATGAACGTATTCATCAATGGAGGAATAGATTCATCCTGAAAGGAATGTACGGGATAGTCAAAGATTAGTCGACATTGTTATCAATTTTACTGCTTAAATGCCAATAACAGACGTCATATCTATATGGATATTTGACAGTTGCTAACATTCCTTGACATAAAACTCACTCATCAATGTTGCTGTCATTGTGAAGCATTATTAAGTTACACATCCCAAAATTTTTCGTTTTGGTGAATCTGAATGATGTTTTCTGATTATATATATATATATATATATATATATATATACACGATCGGGCGATCGTAGGTAGGTTATTCGTTATCTAATTTTTAAATAATTGTTCACGAGTCGGAGATAAGTATTTCACCATCAAGTACACTACTTGTAGTTTTTTCATGGTGTTGTGAATCCTTCATGCTCTGTTTCAAAAAGCTAACAAAACATGATGGTACTTTATTAAGTCCACCTTGGTACAATATTAAAGGATGGGGTTACGATTTATCATGTCTGTTTGTAAAATCGCTACACAAGTCTCTGAACGACGACAGATGGTTAAATCAATTTCGTATA
The DNA here is from genome assembly GCA_916613615.1 of Steromphala cineraria. Classification (NCBI taxonomy): domain Eukaryota; kingdom Metazoa; phylum Mollusca; class Gastropoda; order Trochida; family Trochidae; genus Steromphala; species Steromphala cineraria. Next base: position 70,423,335 of record OU744721.1, read on the forward strand.
TGTAGAACAAGTTTATATTTATATACATGTATATGCAAGTCTGTATACACAATGTAATTCCCTTGCCAATCAACTAATATTCAAGTCCACATTTCGTTTAACAACCAAAGATTTACTGAAATGAATTGACACGTGGAAGTAAAACCTTCAGATCTACAAACAGCAGATATATGGCTATCATCCTCGACTGTATACCATTCAAACTAAAAGAGAGAAATTATGGGCAGTTAAAATGTCAAATCAGTAAAGTACGTTTTTACATGACAGTTTATCCTTTTCAAAGATCAATGTGTTCCTATTTGCGCTTTTTCAGAATCAGCAATGTCACTCACAAGACCTGCTGTACGGGTCTTAGTATTGATATTCTACGGGTCTTTGCGGAAGAGCTAAACTTTGAGTTCGACCTCTTCGAAGTTGCCGATGGAAACTGGGGAACTGAAAACCCCGTAAGTATACCTTACCTACGTTTCTCAATACAGCAATTTGCCCAAAGAGTAATCATTTTTAGAAACCTTTTGATCTTTGCACTCTCAGCTTGAAATATGTCACTTTATAAATGATAGATTTTCCCTCAAGTCCCAAAACAACTTTCCATTAACTCCTCGAGTTCAAACGGTGAATTGAACTACATTTGTTTGTCAGATTTACAAAATTTCTTTTGAAAACAAAATAACAGATGCAGGAAAGCTGTTCCGTAGTGTTACCTCGTGTGTCATTGGATCAATATTAACATGGTTTGGAGATGTTTTGTACAGAGCAATCGTTCTAAAACAAGGCGGCGAAATGTTTGTGTTGTATAAATGATTGATGCCATAACCCTAAATTGATATCTCTTCCCTCATATAACCACCAGGGCTAAAGCCTTGGTGACCTCATCAGATTTGTAAAACATCATTTGCTTTAGGTATAATCTCTATTTGACATTCAATTAACGGACATATGAATCAAATCGCTGTCAGTTCCCTCTCGCATTCATCACTAGCGTTGTCGTACATCATCTAACAGTTACATGGCGTTTTTACCTTGCCTAGAATTGTCTTAAGCTTTCTGGTTGAACATTGTCATTAATTTAACTGGCAATGTATTTATTGGTATTAGTTTAATTCCTTCATCTGAATGTTAATTACATTTTCAACACGAAATTTATAGTTCAATTATTTTTCAAAAATTGTTGTAAATTACATATTTTTTCTTATGACAATTTATAGTTATTGGAATAACAAAAATGTTAACGGTATGTTATTCAATTGATCTGTGTTCTCATCATTATGTTTGAAATCAAATTTGGCAATACTTGAGCATGTTCAATGTAGCCTTCTAAGAACCCTAATCGATTATATTTTTGCCAATACAGTTTGAATTATATTCAAGTAACATATATAGTATATCTGCACATTGTTCCAAGTCGGTTCCTAGTTCCCAAATGAGTAAAGGAATGCCATATTTGCTGTGTTTTTATCCGAGTAATGATAACGATGTTAAAATGGGGCAATGTCCTTCATGTAGCATGCAAGAATGGCCAGAGCAAACACCTCAATGATTTGATTACACTCTTATCTCCCTGGGGAGTTTACGAAATGATATTCAAGATTATGCTCATAATGAAAGTATCCATTTCATTGTATTCACTGAATACAGATACCTTACAATACCAGCGTTCATTGTTAATACCATTTCAGTAAAATTTGGTTCCTTATCTTATAAACCTTATCAACAGAGCCACCCCAATAATGACTGCATAATTTCAAAGCTAAATTTAGTGATTTTTTAATTCATCATTTTTTACGTCTGTATCTAAGATTCACATAAGAAAGAATGATGAAGGCAATATTATGATTATACAACTTTTTGTATTCAATACATGACTATTTATGTCGAAACGTTGCAAAACTTGAATAAAGAAGTTGTACATCCATAATAGTGCTTCATCATCTCAACTTCTAGAAGACCCATCAAAAAAGTCATTAACATAATAGCATGGCATTTAATATGTAAGATATGTTGTTTATCAGGACACAGGTGAATGGTCCGGTATAGTCGGCACTCTCAAGGATGAGAAGGCAGACATGGGAGTATCATCTCTCACAGTAACACCTGAACGAGCTAAACAGATCGACTTCTCAGTGCCCTTCCTAGAGACTGGCATCACCATTGTTGTGTCAATACGGGAGGGTGCCATATCGCCGACTGCCTTCCTAGGTGAGAACTGGCTTTCTCCCTGTGGGGATATTTCTTACAATAGACTTTGTGTTTGTGAACTGCGTCTTGCAGTTGAAGAGGTTTTTGGTATAAAATGTTTCTGGTTTAACACATGTATTTAAGCTTACACGATATAAGCCAATTAGGGAAAATGAAAGATAAAACACGAATATATTACAGTCATTTACTTTTAGATTTTCACTACAGCTTGGACTCTTTAGTCCCCCAGAACAAGCCACACCCCATACCAGCTGTGTTAATCTTAATCATTCATTCCTGATAATGCGAGCACTGTACTTGTGAAACGTCGAATCTGTAAATATGTGGATGGTTACTGACAATGTTTTTATAGAAACATTTAGATTTTACAAGTTGTAACTTATGCATCATATATATTCTTGGTTTCGTGTAGAGGTTTCAAATTATCCAAAAGGATTTCAAACTTTGAAATTTAAAACTATAGAAAAGTGAAAGCTAACCGGAAGTCACACTTAAACGACTTTCATGAGCTTCCGATTACTCTAAAACGTGATTTGAGAACTAAAAGGATGCCGAATAACCGTTTGTGTGAGTGCAGTGAATAAGGGCAAATTTCTGTATCGATATCAAAGACAAAATAAACAAATTGTGTCGAATAACACTGATTAAAGCAATTTATAACGTCAAGTGAACGCAATCTCCTACTAGACCTGAACTTAGGCAATTAAAGTAACTTCTGCGCGTCAGATATGAAGTCGGTTTGTGTCTCTTACATTCAGAAGTATCATTTGATGTCCCTATCGTGTTCTGAGAAGCCGATGATCTTGGGAAAACATAACTCCTTTAGGCGAATCATGATTAACAGCAGGAAAAGGAATTTAAATAAAATTTTGTATTGATTAAGATCTAAATTTTGTTTTTACGTCCTTGCAGTTAGCTCTTTATAGGCTTCGCTTTCTCAGAAACTCTAATCCAGCTCAAATGATGAAAAAGACTCCAGCTAGTGGAAGAAATTATTTTTATGAACGTCAAAGTAAAATCGTCAGCTGTCATTGTAAAATGTCCCTTTTGTGTAATTAGTTTGGGGAGGATTTTCCAAATATCTCCATAATCACTCTGCGTTTTATGACCACAAGTCGTGTGATGCAAAGCTTTTTGTGCTGTGATATTCGTTTGATATGCTGACGTTTCATAATATTGTTATAAGTTACAGGCCAGAAAAGGGCCATACATTCAGACATGAATTGAACTTAATAGACATAGCTTTTTTGTCAGGCATACGAATACATCAATATGATTAAATACTGGTGAAGTGTACTGTATGTAACGAGATTGAGATTGATAAACTTGATTTATACTTACTGTACACGAACATATTTTTGTCATTCTTGTACATAAGTGTCTAGATTAGTGCTTGATATTTAAAGTAATTACACTACGAAGCACAATTGATTCATCTTTGCCAACGTATAGGAATAGTTGAGTTATGTGGTCTTGCTTTTTACAACATTTCTTAATGGTTTTTTTCAATCGAGATGAATTGACGTAAATATACACGAATATCGATTAAACGGTATTTGTTCCTGTCAGAAAATATTCTGTTATTGTGATGTATTTTTGTGTTTCTTTAAAAAGCTTTATCTTAATCAATAAAATAAAAAATAATAATTAATACATAATCAAATCAATACACTACGAAATGTGATTAATATCTAAAATATTTATTATTTAACACTTTGCTACACCTATTAAAAAGGGCTGAATGGCCATTTGCTTTTGACAGCATTTATGAATTAGTTAAACTAAGTTGAATTAGGACTTAGACATAATCCATCTGACTTGATTTGATTAACAAGGTCATGTGACAGGTTTACATTCAAAACAACCATCGCAAATGGTGTATGCGCTGATTTGACGAAACGCGAAGGTATATTGCGCAGTGATGAAGCCACCATAACAGACCGTTTTCACAAAAAACTTTTTTAAAGATAAGTCTAGATTTTCATAGTTGAGTTTAAAAATTGATAATGTTATTTAATTTGGAATATGTTATAATGTTTTGTATGAATTACTATTTTTCACGTTGGCGAGTTTAGGGCCAGTTTCATAGAGGTCAATATATTTTCTTTGAATCATAATTTGTTTGCCCACAAGGTCATAACCTTTATGACACTCGTAAGTCACACTTATGTGTAGCTGACTGCGCAAGCTCCTCCAGTTATACAATTTAATCTTACAAACACGTTATAACCGTGGTTACAAACATATTATGAATTCATTTCTTAATAAATTAGACATGCCTTGATAAAGTGTCATTCCGTTGGTATTGTGGCTACATCCTAATTGGAAGACTAGCAGAGATATCTTTTTATCTTGACTAACTACTTTCCCATGATTTTATGCAAATTCATCGCTAATACTACAAATCTTCCATGTAATCTACAGAGCCGTACGACTACCCATCATGGTGCCTTATCCTGGTCTTCAGTGTACATGCGACCGGAGCTTCCATCTTCATCTTCGAGTGGCTCAGTCCCTATGGTCTGGATCAGGGAAAGACACCCTTGAGAGGTAACTGAGGTAAATCTTGGTGTCAGATCTTTATTAAAGGTAATGAGGGCAAAGAGGTGGATTGGAACCCCAACAAAGCTGATCCCGATTGAGACATCTTGAAAGTCGCCTGCTACTAATGAGCTGCTTGGAAACATGCATTCAGTCGGATGAGGAAAGGTTTCCTTGGGACTTGTCAAGCTAAGCGAGGGGCGCAGTCCCGTTTACAGGCTTTAAGAGGCCTTGGGAGAGTAAGAGCACTGGATCGATCTTCTTGAGTTCCAACACAGAAGCGCAAGGGTGAGCTGTTGACTCGAAGGAGCATGGGCTAAAGCGTCTGCAGCGGCCACGACGGCTTATCTGAGAGCATGATGGATGGCAGTCGTGTTACTATATCACTGTCAAATATTGACGTTGCCATAACTGTCTCCCATCTACATACTAGAGTCATTATAGAAGGATTATACGGGAATCACGAGGGATGGCTAACAGTTTGATGTCATTGCCTGGCAGACGCCGCAGTCATCAATCACAAGCAACATGGATAACAAGGAATGCTGGCTTTGTCAACTCAGCATTTTTTTCTCGATGAAAGCGATATTGAGAGGGAAATAAATTTTGATGTCGAGTGATGTATGAACTAATTACGTGGTTAAAGGTCATCTGTTTGTCGATATTATCACACTATGCAAAGCCTTTGATATTCAAATGCATAGAATTATAGTACAAAGAAAGCAGTGTATACCATAAAGAGATTCTTACTCTAAGAACTGAATATGGTCTTTAGAGACAAGGTATCCACGAACAGCTTGATTATACAGTATTTATTATTTACAACTCCAGAGACGTCGTGTAAAAAGCAGGCCATGGTAATCGTTTGAGAACCTTTTGAATAGAAGATTGTTTCACATTGCATTTTAGCTGTTGATTAAACATTGTATTTCATGGTTCACCCGAGAATAAAACAGCATGTTTGAAAATGACATGTTTTTTACAAACATGTTGATGAGAGTATCTTTAGTGAAAGATATAGTTTTTTATCCTAAAAGATATATAATCCAAACGTTGAATAGCAACCTGATTTAATGTTCGGTTCTTGTATTTTGAAGGTCTGTCATTGTGGTCAAGAGCCATATAATATATTATGGTTCATTTACTGAAGTGTGTAAATTGTAATCGAGATAAGGTAATCACAGAAACTGAGCAAAGTATCATTCTGTGAATTTCTAGAATGAAATTTAAAAGGACATATATCGCTCAAAGTAATAAATTGAGTATCTTGTATCTTTGTTACTCATTGTATTTAAATAAAATGTCCATGTATTTTTTCATAGATCACAAGTTCTCGTTATTCCGGTCTTTCTGGTTAATCTGGGCCATGTTGTTCAGCGCTGCTGTTTCAACCGACACACCCAGGGGTGTTTCCAGCAGGTTTCTGTCCAACCTGTGGGCTCTGTTCGCTCTAGTCTTCCTGGCCAGCTACACAGCTAATCTGGCAGCCTTCATGATCACCAAGGAACAGTATTACGATCTTAGTGGAATCAAAGATTGGAGGGTATGATCTCATTTAACTATGCTATATAATAAAATTCTTTATTTTTCAGTCCATTTTAACTGATTTATATTAGCTCAGGAGAAATGTTCTTTTTTTCTCCAGATTCTAGTTGAAATTTTTAAAGCAATTCATGAATATTTCATTCTTTCATAATTGAAAACAGAACTTAAGTTAATTTCTTCTTTTTCGGAAATTACACAGATTCTTATAAAAGAATTCCAAGTTTTAATTGCTTTTCTAGGATTATGTCAATTTATAATTGAATATATAATGAAAGTTCAACCACAAGTTATGCACACTTAAAAGAACTCAAGAATCATGTTTTCCATTCATTACAATATCCGATATCCAGCTGCTATGCCTTCCGCTGCTCTTTCTTTTGCCATTTTAACATTTCCAGCTGTCAAAATGCCTCCGATCATACTAAGGCAAAATAAGATTCAAGCTACCTCAAGATGTGAACTAACAGCGGGATATGTCAGACAACAGAAAGAATTGTCTCCAAATTCTGACGAAGCTATGTATGCATTGACAACAAATGAATAAAATTTCCTTTTCAGAAATTGTGAATCAGCTTATTTCTTGTTTGTTTGACAGTTACGGAATCCATATGCCAGCAAACCGCCATTTAAGTTCGCCACTATGCCCAATGGCACCACAGACCTCAATATAAAGAAGAACCACTATGAGATGTGGAATTACATGAAACGTTACAATAAGCCTACAATTGAGCAAGGAATTGAGGCTTTGAAGAAACAGTAAGCTGATAACTTATATGACAGTTGCATAATTTCGTGTCATGTTTTGAAGTTGCTTAAAAACAAACCGTTTCATCCAAACGTCCACTGTGACAGTTGTAACACTAAAAAAACTTCAAACACATTTTCTACAAAAAGTGTGCTCTCTATTCAAAACCTAAAAAGACGTTTGCTTAAGAGCTTTTCTGAAAACTGACTCGCTGTTCTTGTGTTTTAGACACTTAAATGACACTTATCAGTTATAAATGTTGTTTATTCTAGAAACTGTTTTTAGAAGGGAAATTAAATGTGACGTTATCCCATAACTTCTTCTTTTAACTTGTGCAAGAACTAATAGTAAAGGAGATCGAATGTCGACCAAATGTAATGAAACAGATAGTATCTTATATATTTTTTTTATGTTATATTTTTCTTTCCCTGTTATAACTGTTTAAAGATGTTCCAAAGAAATTGTGACCTATATAACACATATAAACAAGTTTAGGTTTGATACAGTTTGTATCTGCAAATTACAATAGGTCTATATAATAAATGCATGAATTTAGACCTTCCTGTCAGTTACTGATGTATTGCCTATTTATTGTAGTGAACTGACTTTAAATGACATAATTATCAACTAATATATACATACTTTCATAGACAGATCCAAGCGTTTATCTACGATGCTACAGTACTGGAGTACTATGTAGGAAAGGATGACGGGTGTAAACTGATAGTAGTGGGGGACTGGTATGCTACAACTGGATATGCCTTCGGAGTCCCCAGGGGATCGCCCTGGTTGGTGAAGATTAACTCAGTACTGCTGAAGATGCAGGATACAGGTCAGTCGTCTCTGGCTTTTTGGTAGCACAACTACTACCTTACACTGCAAATGGAATTGTAACTCCCTAGCATTTCCATTTCAAAAATAAGATAAGGGAACGTTGTGCATGTATTGATTTGCACAGTATTTTCTTAGACAGGTTAACTTTAGCTAAACATTAAGATTAGTATTGAGTTAATGAAAGGTGACATTTGATTACGACTGATAAATATTTTTCAAAGCGGAAAAAATAGATCACGAAAAACGGTTATTTTTAATATGTTTCGATTAGTATCCATGTATCAAATGGGTCTTTTAATAACAGATTCAATCAACTCTCTGGACGTATTACGAAAGTGCAAAATTTCGATATTTCAAAATGTATTACGTTGAGATCACCCAACGTGTTAACTCTATGTTAGCCCATTTGTGCTATTTTAATTTGTTGAGTTGTTTTACTACATGTGATTCTGTAATGTGTTTTGGCGTCCCATTCATCATACAGCCACAAAAATAGAAAGTAGATAGATGGCTTCTCGTCCATGTTTGAATGTGTCTCCGTGTGCCTTTCTGTGAAATGATTAATGCAAACTTATCGTGATACAGACATCTAAACGCCTTAATATGAACAAAGGTGTAAAGGGCACATGGTAACACTGATAAACAAACAGTGCGGGTGCTATATGCGATATTACACATCAGGTTGTCAGGAAATGTCAGGGGAAAAACGACAACTTTAATGCAATATAATATTTTTGGAAAAGAGGTATAAGACAATCAACTGGTTTGGATGATTTGGGTGAGTTAAATTTAACTCCGCTTTCAATAGTATTTAAATTGCATGAAAGCTTTTTGGGGTTCCTGCAGGGAGAACGCCCGAAACACTATTGGGACAATGCATTGCTTTAAAACCTGCGAGCATCGGCTTGAATTAACGAACCAAGGTTGTTATTGCGCTGAAATATATCGCTGTATAGCTGTATAGCATTGCAAACGTTACTGCGTGTAGAACAGTTCTCTACTTTCGACAAATTTGCCGGGTGTCGGTTGGGATTCAAACACCGGACCTCCTAATCCAACCACCGCTTTCCCATTCCCCTACGAAGGGTGGTTAAGAGACATAGTGTACTAAAACATGCATATTATAAATAATTCAGATGACAAAATTGATTGCAAAACTCAATAAAAATAAACATTATGGTAACAGATTGCATAAAGCGATGGAATAGATAAAGTTACTTGTTGAAATACACAAAAACGATGTCCTATAATGGCAGACGTGTAGGTTGAAATGAGTAATGTATATGCATGGTCCATTATGACAGACGGATGAGTGAAGTAAGTTGACGAAGCGGATAGCTATATAATCTCAATAAAATTGAAAAATGTTTCTATTAATATGTGACCAAGAATATTCATATAGAAGCATATGCATTATTATAATCGAATGTTTCGAAAATCGGATTCGTAGGAGATAAAAGGGACAAAATGAATGTTAAGATGAATAAATCTTTAGTAAAGCAGCACACAACATACTAAACTCAGCCTATATTTCCTTCAAGAGTTTTCAATTTTGACGTATCGCGTGCCGTCAGGAACTAGTAATAGGAGTATTGGGGTATTGTCTCTGTCTGTCTGGCAGCGTCTCTGTCTACTGTAAGATCACGACAACGAGCAATCTGAGGGTGAATAGGTCCCCAATGTCTCGGCCACAATGCAGTTATTCACGACTTACCACAATTTTAGATGGAATTGAGGAAGCTCAATCTATCTTCCTGCTCCGATTCCGACCTGAAGATATTAAATCTTGATTGTGTCTGTTGATTACATATATGTTGAGCTGAGCATAACGTTTTGAAAGTTGTGAAAAACATTTGAATTTGATTCCATGACGGGTCCCTATGGTTCGTCTAAAACGTCTGCTTTGATAAAAAGTATCATTAAACTTTCATTCCATGACGAGTCTGGATTCTATTCCCTCAGATCTTCTATAACGTGTTTGCATCAAAATTGAATGAAGAGTAGGTCTTTGCAGTCTGGATTCGGGTCGTAATGTGAGAATGAAAGAGTTGAGTAAATGAGAAGTTCCATTATTCGAACCTAGGCGGGCTATAAAAGCAAAGTTCAAACACATTTGGAAGACATGGTCTGTTCGGTATTTATTAGTAATACGATAGAGGTGTTTGTGTGATTTAGTGCCATTACCACTATTAAACTTTGGGTTTGCTACGATTACGGATAAGTGATGCAGTGACATTCAGAAAATAGATTTGTTGATTTAAAGTATTTCTTCTATAAGGGGACTTTGCATAATTGGAAAGTTCTTGTTAGTGCTAATCAACTGTTGATGAAAATGGAAATCAAAAAATGGTGAAAACAACGCATTGATTGACATTCCCTTAGTGAAAACCAATAAAAAGCAATTATTGTCTTGCCCGAGTTTTCTGTTGAAGGGTTCTAACAGTTAGTAGGAGTATCGACAAGGCTCTGGTAACAGGTCACTGAGAACAACTTAAAGAATTTTGGGTATCGCCAAGTGTGGGCTGTTATGCAACAGTCGCATAAAATCAATTTAATCGATATGGTTTCGTAAAATTGTCGTTTACGCAATAATGTTTACTCTCATCATATTTTTAAAACCAAAACATGTTTTTGTTGAGAACCCTTAATCAATAATACACATACAATATTAAGGTCATTGTTTTTAAATGGTGTGGCACCGGAAGGGACATCTGGTAATTACTTGAACATTCTGAATGATCTAGTTGCAAGTCCAATTACCATCATTGATGTATTCGAAATATGAAGTTATAATAGTACTCATGAACGTCAACGTCCAAGTAACAGTACATATGGAATTGATGTTTGTATATGCTGAAGTCTCGGAAGATGTATATGCTGACGATGAGGCACTCAATCGGAACAAATTTAGTCTTTATTTTATTAAGTATACAAATATTGTTACGATAGGTTAATAACCATTAAAGTAGTGATTTTCAGATAAATCATTAAGTATGTTCATCAAATTATGAATTATGTCGTTTCTTCAACATGTTAATGCATATCATTCAAGTGTAAAAGATTTCTGTTTTAAACAGCGTTTTACAGGACATTCACAGTATTGTTGTTACAATAGTGGTACGAGTTTTGATAGATGTACAAACACCATACATATATAAGTTCAAAGAATACGCTTGCTATTCGTATCGTGTATTACCAATATTCAACTCACAAATAATTTATTGTTTTCAATCTCAAATAGCTTGATCCTTTACAATGTCACTGTAATGAACCGATGAGCATCAAAAGCAAACGTTTGTTTATCAGCAACAGACGTAAATTTCCGATTTGTTATTTCCAACTTCTTGATAGTTGACTCCAATAACATACTCTATATCGATTTACAATTAAACAAATGAAATTTTAAATCAAATATGTAACCTTGAACTTCATGGACCAGTGTCATACTAATTGTCCTTTTTTTCTTGTGATCTCCAAATTAAACGTCAAGCAGTTGTCACGTGTCAGCTACAACAAGGGCCGATACCTAGTTGTAAGCCGTGTTGGCATGTTCTGTGTTATGTCCATATTGGACTTTCTGTAACGTGATGTGGTGGTTCTCTTCAAGTATTAAAAAGACCACAAACTTGGACTCTTTTGTGAGGATTTCTGTTATTGTTAATTGAGATTTGATGTGTTCGCCCTAGCCGAAAAGATTTTATAAAGTACATTGTGTGCACGATTCTTTTGTGCACGCTCATTATTCAGAGTTAAAATGACAAAACTATCTATAGTATACATTACATTAAGCCTGATAAGATAATGGACCTAGTTTACATTTCATATTGCATATACCTTGTAGTGCGTGTCGTGATGTCAGTACTCTGTTTATACAGTATTTCTGTTTGTACTGTATGTCTGCCAAGTACATTTCTTTCCAAAGCTGCACTATAACCATAAACTTTAAGTAAATAACGTATCTATCCTATTCAGGTGAAGTGGAGAAGTTGCATAAGTTCTGGCTGGCAGGTGCGTGTAAAAAGAAGAAACAAAAGGGAGTATCAAGTCATACCCTTGGCATCCTGAATTTCACCAGCGCTTTCATCCTGCTGGGCGGGGGGATGGTTCTCGGCGCCATACTGCTGCTTACAGAACATCTTTATTTCGGCTTTGGTCGTAAACGGTTGAAGAAATGGGACAAATGTGGATGCTGTTCCTTAGTTAGTTTGGTATGTAAGAAAATATACCTGTTTTCTAACGAATCTTTTTTAATTCTTATATGAGAACAGCGATCTTGTGCTAACTTTAGTAAGACAAACAAATCTGTTTTAAACGAGATTATATATGAATATAAAACAACACTGTTCTTGTACTAGCCTTAGTAGTCGCTCTTTAAAGGGGCAGTAGCACGTTTTTTGAAAATTTTATATTTCAAAAATTTCACTGATAATTGTACGTTAATAATAAATGTATTATTTCTAAAGTGTCAAAAATCTCATAACACAAACCAATCATCCACAGTCAGAGGAAAAAGTATAAATATTCATAAAAAGTCCATTGGCGGCAGTTTTGTGTGAACACCTTTAATTCAGTTTTTGTAAGAAAAAGGAATCGCATGGCGTAACTTTACATTATATGGTTGAATTATTACTGCTTCATTTAGTTTAAATACATTGTCTTTCAATTGGAACCATTAATTTTAATTTTTCTGACATCACCATAAATTCCCCCTAAAAACGTGATACTGCCCCTTTAATACATTTTAAAACAGTATACGCTCAGATATGAATATTACATTCATAAAGATTAACCGTGGATAGGATATGTGGTGATATATGTTCCGAGTTTCATATTTGAAAGTAACTTCCAATAAATCATTAAGAATAATCTATGTATTTTCTCTCCTCTATATTATAACTGTGACTTCCTATGTGATGGTTTGCATATGGCGATATAGAAATTCAGGAATAATATAAAACATTATTTCGCCTTTCCGGCGTTAATGTAATCTCACGGGGATGATAACGCTCACGGCAATAAGTTATTGAAATGAATGGAAACTTGAAACCATCTGCAATCTATCAGAGGGGATTTATTCAAATGGCATAATGACTCGCAAAAAATGCAGTATCCCAGATACAGCCCTGGATTTAATTTTTTTAGAAAAAGTTCAACTTGAAATTTATTTTATCTAATTTTTAACATTATATCGAATACATTTTAATAAAAAGCTATTTTATTGACGATATGTGAAACTATTCAAGCAACGCTCAAGAACCTCAAATGAGATAATCAGCAGACAGAACGACTCAAAGCAATTCTTTCCCACGGCCACATTGTCTGCAGAACCTTTGGTGCCATCCTTTAATGAAATATTTGCCGGGATTATAGAGCCGAGTTTGAATAAATTGCAAGGCTAGGAACACTCCACGGCACAGTACCTTATTACCCCTACTTGTAGAACAATTACATGCTTGTGTGAGGGGGGCTTCGACTGGGAACATCAGACACCAGACATTGCATAGTGTTTCCTTACACGCAGATCACCAATTAGACGGGCTGATTGCTGTCGTTATTTATGTTAGTCTACACACTTAGTTAGACGGATGGGCATTCTAATTGTAGTTCCACTCTGCATAAAGAGGCTTCATGGTAGGGAATATTCGTTTTGTAATCATTTTCATAAGACTCAATTACATTGCGATTATTGTGTAATCATCGAAGCCCGTTTACGCCTTGGTTTATTACTTCGCACGTAACGTTTTGGTTTCTCTGATGGGCTACCTTTAACATCCGTCGTCACGATATCACTTAGTGTTAATGGAAATTTGAAATTGTAACGCTATAGCTAAAAGTGAGCGCTCCAAATATTATGATAACTTAACTTGTATCTACACAAGCATTCACATTACACAGTTTGACTACAAATCGTTAACGAATATATTCAGAATATATTTATTATTATTATATGAATATTTATATAGCGCATAAAATATTCATATAATCATAATAATAAATAGAATATATTCATTATTATGTGTCATTACACTTCACTTCAAGTATCGGTTTTAATAATTGTAAAATACTTAACTAATTTATGTCGACCGTTGAACTTAAATGATTGATTGTCCGTTATTGCTAACATTAAAAAAGAATTAATTTGCATCACGACAGGCATTTCTTACTACAAGTGATATGGGTAAATTATTAGCAATGAAATGGTGTATGTTTTGTCAAACCTGATAGAATAATAATATGTTATTTAAACGTGTTTAATAATCCATTATCAATGAATTTTCACTTAGCATGACTGTTGATTTAAATTGAAGGGTTTGACAATATTCGTTAATTTCAAAATCTTCAAAATAATATGTTGCGTTTGTTTTGTTGTAGAGTATGGGTAAGTCGCTGACATTCGAGCAATCAGTGATGGAAGCAATAGATTTCCACAAGCGTCACAAATGCAAGGATCCAATATGTGAAACGCAACTCTGGAAAGTTCGGCATGAACTGGATCTTGCAATGCTCAAAGTTGATATTTTACAAAAACAGCTAGCGTGAGTATTAGCAATTCAACTAATATCTTGATGTAATCTAGGAATTGCTGACGTTTAATTATGTAATTTTTCATAAAGAATTTATAAATGGTTTTTGACATCATGCTAATCTTTTAACTTGAAATTGCTTTATCGTTCTTAATTAAAGACATTGTTATTGATCTAAAACCCCTTGTCAACGATACAAGTTGGAGAAGAAATGAGTCGGTGCTGTCTTGAAATCAATATTTGTGATTGTGTTCTTGAATAGAATGAAAACATTCTATGTATGTATGTTTACATATAAAGTAGCGCTGATAATAATTATGCTAATAGATTTTTTTAATCAGGCAAATATACAAAGACCTATGGCAACAATATCAGAATATATAAGTGAAAACGATTTCGTTCTATGTCACATGCAATCTTAACACATATGTTGCTTTTGTATTGTTCTGTCGGGTGTTTATGTATTGATTCATTAAGGCAAGTATAGAATAGGCAAATCCTCACTTAATGGAGAGCAAACTTCAAGAGAAGATGGTGACCTCGGGTCGTTACAATCAGGTGGACGTCACTATCATGGGAATTCATGAGACGGGCGGATCATGGCTTCAGCTAGCACTTAGTTAATTGTTTGCTTACAAGATCAATCTGAAACCCAATGTCTTTAATTAATCACTCCATTTTGGACTTAACTGGGTTGACATGACTTATTGTATTATTGCAGCAAAGAGACGGGCAATACCGGGGGCGAGGGGTCGGGGATATGGCGGTATGACCCCGAAGCCACGCGCCAACCAAATGGGCTGACTCGACGGAGGGCCAAGGACAAGATAGAACCGATTGGGGGAGACCTCTGTACAGCTGATATCGCCTTAGAGACTCATAGGACGGACACCGATGATGCAGCGCCAATAGAGGAACAAAGTGAAGGATGCACAATGGCAGCTGCACCATCTCCTGGCGAGGTTAATGGTTGGAACGAGGACACTCCGAGAAAATCTCGTCGACTTGATGGCAAATACTACTTCGGAGTCGAAGACAATATTGAAATGGAGAGTGCTTTCTAAATGGTTTAATTCTGTTTGCAAACTAGCTGACAGCTTAAGCTCATCACTTGTGCAAACATTGTGACGAAATGTGAAGATGCAGTCATGCCATCAACCTTTCATTCATCATTGACACCAGCCACGCTAAAAGCATGGATTTGAGAGGATTTGAATTCAAAACTTATTTCATCTCTTGAATGGTGATGTTTAATTTGTGGCTGATGTTCTATTAAACTACTCTGTCAGCTATCGGGAATATCAAAATGATTGACACTTGTGGGAGAGAGAGAAGCAGAAACCGACGCAATGCCAAAATAAATGATGAATAATCTATGCAAATCTGCCCCACAACTATCCCCTGTAGAGCACAGAGTCTCTAGAACCAGTTTAGTTGTCATTTTCCCCGACTCCTGTCTATCAAATAATTACTCATGTAAGAAAATAATTCGCTATAGCAGAGACCAATAATTACGCTTCTGCATGCTGCCGCAATTCGCAAGGCAGTGGGGGTTATTGGTGGCGTTTAATAACGAGTAATAACCTAATCAATTACTTGAGTATGGTTGTAAACGCCACATTTGATCGCTTCTCTCATAGGAAGGGCTCGTTGTGTCAAACTGTCGCCAATGAATTCCGTATTCAGGACTGTTTGCGTTGCATTTGAACATAGCTTGAAGCAAGTGAGGCAAGCTTTATGCCTCCGTCACTGGCTGCACGCTATTAACATTCATGAATTGATATGCCCTTGGTGACTGAATATGGATACAGTTCGACTAGTTTTATTAAGCAGCGATTAGACCCAAAGTCATTAAGAAACATTTATGCATTTGAAAACTGAATCGTTTAAGATGTGTGGTGTAAATCACCTATGTTAAGTTGTTCAAGTATAAAGTCATGTTTCATGTGTTCATTTGCGTCACTGAGATTCATGTTTATAGTTGTTCTAAATTTCAACATGTTGAGCTTTACATTTTGAAGGGGAAAATTCTTTCAAGATTTATAAACCTCTTTAAGTGGCAATTAGAAGTTGGAAACAGCTGAGTATAAATTCTAGTGATTGCAACCGCTTTAATCTGAATTTAGACGTTTCGATACAGATTCTTGGAGTTTGTCACGCATGAATGAGTTTTATACAATCTATGTTGAAACAGGTACTAAGTGAAATTCTGCTATTCGGAGTAGTTTATTCTATTAAAACATTTGAACGACTTTGTATAAATCCAGTAATAAACAAAGCCAGTAACACAAAATAACAGTACCGGAGTTGTCGTAGCAAAACCCTCACTAAACTATAAATTTGTCAACAAAGTGAAATATGTAGAGCAACTGTAAGCTAGGCCATCAACTAAAGTGTGTTTAAAGGGAGACAAGGATAGTTGAAAAACACTGTTCAATGTTACTGTCTCGAAGTTTTTCAAAGAAATGCTTAATCAATATCTTACTTAATCTGTTTCAATTATATGAATCAAAGGCACATCTGAATGCAATGGTTAATATTTGCAATAATGCTATTTTACAAAATAATTATTTCATTTTATTATCCTTCCTAATTTGTTTTATGATAATTGAACCAGATTCTGCATTATTAGTGACGTATAAGTAGTTGGCTTTGTCTCCCTAAAGAATGTTTTCTTTAAAAATAATATTGAGTTAAATAACAAATCAATAACAATGTGACTTTAAATGTCAATTTTGTCCAATAATTTGACCACTCCCTTGAATAGTTATGTCAATGTCCTTGTTTAGCATATCATTTTTTCTGCAATAGATAGTCAATATCACGTGAATACTTCGTAATGATGTCCCTTTTATAGATCATATTTGTTTTCTTTTTGATTAATTAAATGAACCATATTTCGACAAAGCCAAACTTGGTAACATTTGCTAAATGGTACACTAATAAAAGTATCAAATTCATATGAGCAATAACAAATTCCATTTTATTCAACCGTCAGTGGAAATTGATGTTATTTGCAGATGTTGTAACCAATCATCTAGCTGGTATATTTTCACATTTTTAGATATCAAAATAAAATACAAATAGCTTATGATTGATCATTTATCAACTATCAGCTGCAATATGTTGCCAACAGCCCGATCCATACCAAACTAATTGTCCGCAATACCACTTGCAGAGTGAGCCGATATAAAGCTACTACATAAATAGGATTTTCCCTACGTGACGTACTGTTTCCTCGTTATTTATGTTTTTTTATAAATTGATAGATGTGAACGTTTTCTATCCAATGCCAGATATGAAACGTAAAATTAAAAAGAGATGTTCAAATTTGCAATACTAAAATCTCTGAAGCGAGATTAATCTAATCAGTGGGGATAGCAAGTAGGAAGTGTGCCCTAACGTCACGGAGAAATAACAAGTGGGTCCTGAAGGTGACAAGACAAAAGTGACATTAAAAGTTTTATACATATACTTGAAGTGAAATTCACTTTATAAAGTACCTTCGCTTGGCATTACCCCCTCTCGAGACTGTCGGTATAGACGCAATAATATTCAAAATCAATGTTTATCAAATAATATTTCAACAAAGTTTCTATACATTTGGTCATGTTTTCCTCCCTGATTATTTAACCATTCCCAATGTTGTTGATGATCATACATCAGTTGGCTTCCATGTGGTGAAATGTACAAACTGACGACTCGTTGTTTTGAATTTCATATTCATATAAGTGTGTTGATTGTATTTCAAAAGTCCTTGTATGGCTGCTGATATTCATGAATATTCGCCTGATGTCCTGTTTAATTTTTGTCTGCGTTTAAACATCTTTTGCCTTTAAACAATATTTTTACACATTTCATTCGTGTGAAGACCAAGTGATACGAGATCAAGTGTTGTGCTAGTTTAAAATTATAGATAAAAACCATCTTTTATTTTCAGGGGGATTTAATTTCCTCTAGTAATAATTGTGATGTATTTTCATCTTCAGATGTCCGTTGCTGGGGAGCATTTTGTTACTCATGTTTATGACAGGAATCAGGACAGTTTGCAGGCGAATTTGTGATATTCACCCTCAATAATGTTGTAAAGAACAATAAATAGGGTTCGATAACTAACATCATTTCAGACTCATATTCAAAACCATATAAATCCATACTAATCGATAGATGAATAAGAGGAATTCAATTTCAAGATTTGAGAACATCAGTCTTGTTTAGGGTTAGGATGATATTATTAACAAATGGAACTAATAAACCTTACAATTCTTATATAAAGGTTACTGATGTGAAATTAAAGTTCATTAGAAATATCCGGAAGGGGTGTTGCACGGAAGAGCATCTTCAAAGCATAACTGTAGTTTGAAGCATTGGACGAAGGTTTAACACCACACTAACACTATTTGATAGTAGACCATTGAAATAAAATATCAGCATATTAGGAGTTTGACAAATCAAATTATCAAATAAACACTTTCTAATTATTGTTATTACGCATTTTGAAATAGGTCACGATTCGCACAATTTTTCGTGTAACGTTCGAGAGCATTTGTTTTCAGCAATAATTACTCATTTGGTCAACATGGTTGCAAGACAATACAAATTGATTGGTTGTAATTAAAGGAAGGTTGGTTTGTCTCACAATAACAACCGCCGAGCCAAATTGCGTAAAGGTAAAAGCGTCATGAACATGTACTTGATTTGAATTTGATATCTTTTCGTATTTTTGATGCAGAATGTATATTGTTAAAAATGTCATTTTTACCATTAATTTGCATTGTTATGGTAATTTTGTACATAGCGAATATGTTTATTACATATTACGGTGTTCCACAAAGGAAAGTTCATGCAGATTGTAGATTTTCAAGACTTTCATTTTTAGTAGTCTTTGCAACCTTTGAAGACACAGACAAACGCCATCTTGTTAAAAAGGCTCGCTCCACTATTTATGCTATGCTTGATGAAGTTGAATTATCATGTGTAGACAGTCTTTTACGACCGCTTCAATACTTGGTCAAATTTTTTGGACTTTCGTTGTTTACCTTTGTTGTACAAGAGAGCGTTTGTCTTTGTCCAAAGGTCTACTATATTTAGATCTTTTTACAACTTTCATTTATGTTGTTTGTATTTCTAGTTATCATTTTGTTATCTACTAGTGCTGTAGTGGGATTGTTACGCGTAGTTTACAACCGTAAGTTTACGCCTTTATGTGTAATCTTTCCCAGAATCTGCTCATTTGTTTTGTCTAAGCGATGTACATACTGCTCAAATAAATGAAGTTTATGAATAAAATTATTGTTGATACTGGTGTGTCTTGTTTCTGGCAGCGAGATACGATATACGCAATACATTCAAAGTATACCGTCACTGATTAGCTCTATAGGTGGACAGTGTCGGGGATTCCGTTCTACTCTTTGATCATCAGGATAACAATACAATACACACATATTTTATTAAATCATTATAAGATGGATTTATGTAATGATTTAATCCCATGAACAGTTTTAATCAAATCAATCGCTTTGATAGCCACAGAGGGGGTTTTAACAAATATGGAAATACACTCACAGCCCAAAACGTTGGACGACAGAAATAGCTTCTATGAGCTTCAAACAAATAAAGAAATATTAATAAAGAATAAGGAAAACAGAACAAGGTCACCTGAAAGTAATTACAATTTTATTATGCCTTTACAAGCGACATCATAGTGTTAATGATACGCTTGTTCAATCACCATGTATTGATATATACACGTATTGCAACTTACAATGCAACAATTAGATTAGGTGAAATTTAGTGCAAAATGCAAATGGCGATATACAAACTGCACGCTTCACCAAACATTCATACCACTGTAACACACAGGCTTAAAGGGGCATTAGCACGTTTTTAGGAGGAATATAAGGTGATGTCAGGAAAATGAAAATTAATGGTTCCAATTGAAAGACAATGTATTTAAACTAAATCGAGCAGTAATAATTCAAATATATAACGTAAAGTTCAGCCATGCGATTCATTTTTCTTAAAGGTGTTCACACAAAATGGCCGCCAAGGGATTTTATGTGAATCTTCATACGTTGTCCTCTGGCTATGGATGATTGGCTTGTGTAATGAGATGTTCGACACTATCAAAATTATACATTTAGCTTTAACTTACAATTATCAGTGAAAATTTTAAACTATAAAATTATGAAAAAAACTGCTACTGCCCCTTCAAACGAATCTTACACTCTAGCTCCTTTGTTTTGTTCGAGTATATATTGTGTGTTAGATAAAATCCTTCATCAGACAAAGCGGGTTTTCATGATGATACACCTGATAGTGAAACGATGATAAAAATTAAATATATATTTATCTAAATAAAGTTCAAAGTTTGCTTTGTAAATGAAAACACTCACTAAAGTTGCGATTTTCCGATACAAAACATTTATTAATCCCTACATGGCTTCGAACCTGTGCCTTGTTGGTCAAAAGCCAAATGAGTTAACCATGTAATCACGGAGCCCAGTTGAAAATACAGGATGTTTTTCATGACCTCACGAGTTAGTTTCACATTTCCCCGAGAAGAAACTACTATGAGTCATTCTTAATATATTAGTTATTCATAATACAAAATCATTGGTACTTAATGTTTAATGCATATTAAATTCAGTTTTTGTAAGCTGTTTACGTATACAAAATGGGCATACAATCTATTGTGGTAGGTTGTACTGTTCCGCACGGATTGCACGTGCAGCACGAGGGGCTCATGTCAATGTCATCGACTTGAAATGGATTTTGTTTCTCCACTTAGAGTAAATGTTTTGCTCCTCATTATATATAAACAGATATGTATTTCATCATTATCAAAACTAATGTCACGTTAAAATTGGATTGATTGCGCTAGTGCGTAAAATAGCTACCGACCTCGACCCCGGGTTCAAGTTAGGTCGAGGTCGGTAATTATTACGTGTTGACGTCCTAAGTCTTCTTGAACCGACGGCATGATTAAATCGAGATTTTATGGGTGACTCCTTTCCATTTTTGCAAGCGATGCATACCTGCAATCATCCTGTAAAACAGGGTCTTTATTTCCATCGCTTCACTACGAAATAGACCCTGTAGTCATACCCGTTATATCCGCCGATTCAGCAAAATGGAAAGTCCATTTTCTATTAATAGTACACCAATCAAGAAACGCGTCTCATTTAGATGCAAGGAGCAACTAACTGGAGGTTATGCACGGTTCAATACTCCGACTCGAGAATTTTTGTCTATACTTTATTTACTATGTGTATTATCTAATAAATCGATGTTATTTTATTGTAATATTGATTGTTTGATGACCTGAAGTTGAGTCTTTAATAAATGTGTTTCCGGTGTATTCCAAATGATTAACACGACTTAAAACATTCATATTCTTCTTTGGGCCTCTTCTTCCTTATCGTACAGTTACATTACTCTCATGCTGCGATTTCGGTATCTTCAGCAAACCGCTAAATTTTAAGTCTTGTATTTTCAAGGACAAACATTCGTGCAGTTTAAATAATTTGCATAAAACAAATGTACAATGGTCAAAATTAAATTCAGGACTGAACCATTATGAAAACAAATGCAAAGAATCATTAAAACTAGATGTCGACATATTTGTGTTAAAAAAATACATTAACAACGAGCAGGAAAAGGTTGATTAATGAGTAATGAGAGTAAGTTTATTCGAAACGGGGCGTCACACGACTATACAAGGAAAGCTTTGATTGGATCTATAGATAAGCCATAGACTTTGTTGTGATTGGTAGCTGCCGTGTCGGAGAAAATAAAGGGTATGGTTACAGGGTCTATTTCGTAGTGAAGCGATAGAAATAAAGACGCCTGTTTTACAGGATGACCTGCAATGTGTATCGGTATATTTCACTCGGACTAACCGTCAAATGAATGCCTCTACCCACTGTATTGACCGTGAGATCGGGCTTGAGCCTTGCCGATTCTTCAGGCAGTGCGCGGTTATTGTTTTTGACGAAAAGTCACCATCATCTTTCTTTATTTCGATATTATAGTATAGTTGTAAAAGGTACGTTAACACCATGAATTAGCTTAATGGGGAAACATTTGAAACCAACGAAGAAGAGAAGTTAAGAACAATTCCAACTGTCCATCCCTGCCTAAGCGATTGAAACTCGAGGACACAAAAATAAGAAGAGAGAAAGCAAATATTTGATATGACACACCTAACCAAATGTAAGCAATTTAAAATGAAACAGTTTAGATTAGATAATTCATAACGTGCACATTTCCCGGCATCACATTTTTCCATTGATCCAATCTTGTGTACTGATCGGAATCTAGGACATCAAGAGTTATCTCCTATGACTAGTACAAGCGCTGGTAAAATCTTCATTTGGCGCCAACAGTACTAGTAGAACGAAGATCAAAATTAGCGACATATAGTTAAAACTCTACCATGTATCATTATAACGAACATATCGGCTGTTTGCACTACAAAAAAACCACTTGAAATTAAAATTAATTTAACAACAATAACTTTGAGCAATATCTTTTATCTTTGTTTCACATTTTAACAAATTCCAGTCTTTAAGAAAAGGAAACATTATTTAATCACACTTTCACCAGTGTTAGTTGTTAAACATTTCCGTTGTGATCGATCTTTCAGGGGGAAAGATAAATTGAAATGCCTTTTATTATTATGAACTATCAAAAATGTAAAATTAAAATGTGATTTCGTAATTATGTTTACATAATTGGAAGCGATATCTTCACAGTTGTCAAGTCAACGTGATATTTAAATAACTGTTAAAACGTTCCTCTTAATTGTAAATGTACATATTTTAGATGGTATTTGAAATGTAGAGACATAAATGTGTACGTGAAATGTGAAAGTGATACATTTTCATGTATGTACATGTAATGTCTTTATATAAGAATTTCGTAATTATATTTTACAAACTTTTCTTAAATATACTACATTTCAAACTTGTATTTAATCTTATTTCAGGTTATAAATGAAACCTGCAGGAAACCAGGAAATCTGTATAATAAGAATAGAGCGTGGATCAACATTTATGACTTGATCTTGACTTGATACCTCTGTGGTTATTTACAGATACCGTCCTTGAAACACAATACGATCTTTGAACTCAGACTTTCATGGTGTAAGGCATATACGCTTACTTATACTGAATCACGAACTGCGCAATCGTTTCTCCAGTCCTCAAAACACAATACAATCTTCCAACTCATACTTATTCCATGTTGTTAGAATATGTGCCTACTGAAGTCAAAAACTCACAATCGTCGTTCAAATATGCTACAAGGAGTGAGGCAGTGCATCATTTCGTTTTGATATTTTTTCTATGTAAATGCGTTCGTTAACGATATTTTATGAGCTCCTCACAAATGTGAACCCCCGTTATCAAGCATATATGGCTTTTGTATGTGTAATATCACCGTACCACCTCTAGTGTACATATACTATGCAACAGTCACATTACAGTCCTTGGGTTTTATATACCTTCTTTTTTTCAATTGGTTTTAGCTCATAATTACCTTCTTATAGGTGTTTACCCCTTACTCTCCTTGGGAAGTTATTGCCTTTATTTCAGTTGATTGTTATATGCCGTGAGCGGGATACGGACGAAACGGCGACACGGCAAAACGGCGACAAAAATTTAGTTAAAACGGCGACAAATTGGACTGAACGGCGACAGAATTGTATTGGACTGAACGGCGACACAAATATTTTTTTGTAATAGTTTGTAACATGTTTGTTATATTCGATTGCAGGTTTTAGACAAGGTTACACAACCAGTGTGTATAGTGATCTGAGTGATCTGTGCATAGCAGACTAACTGTCTTTCAACATGAATATTTGTATAAACGGAAATTATTTGATACATAAAAGCAGTCAAAACAAGTACATTTACATTTCCTAATGGAATTTTGGAGATCTATTGGGCGTATATTTGTTGGAGAGAGTGAGAGACGTAAACTTTTGAAACATTTTAAAAACTGAATTGTGTTATGCAACAATGAAGGTGACTCTACATCAATACGTAATTAGTTAAGAAAACATATAATCAATCTTCTACTGCAATACCTTGTTCGTTAAGAAAACAATTATTTGGATTGTGACAACTACTCGAAAAGTACACTGAGTAGTTTATTAAGAAAACAAATCAATCAATACGAAATAGAAAATTCAAGAGTGTATTAGTTATGAGTCAAGTGAAGTTTATTATCATAAATCATGACATAGTTATCAAATAATATATTGAAGTAATAGATATGAATTATACAATTAATTGAGCATACGCAAGTCATATTTGCTATATAGAGCAGTTTTTTGTTTTTTTTTATGTGCTGGACATAATTGAAACATATCCCTTTATTGATAAAAGATAAAAATAATATGCGTTTCAGACATGAAAGGTAAACGAATCAAAGTTAAACAATGTTTTCTTTGAAAAAAGGTGTCGCCGTTTAATCCAAATGCGTCGCCGTTTTGTCAAGCAATTTTTGTGTAAGATTTCATTGAAAATGTGTTTCGCCGTTCTGTCCAACAATTTTTTGGGGTGTGTCGCCGTTCCGTCCAAAATGTCGCCGTTTTGGCTTGTCGCCGTTTTGCCGTGTCGCCGTTTTGTCTATAACCCCCGTGAGCGCAATCCGCGTAGGTTGGTTATCTCATAACCACCTTGGTCGGTTATAAGATTGTAAACAATTGCAAACAATCCAAATTTGGATTTTTAATCAAACAAGAAAGTTAATATTTATAAACAACGAAAGTGGGATTCGAACCAGGGACCTCTATGTTGTCAAGCAGCGCTCTTAGCTGTTCAGTTACCGAGGATCCATGCCAGTTGATGTAAATTTGTGTGTGTGTCATGTTTGTTTTTATTTTCCCCTATAAATATATATCAATATTGCAATAAAACACTTTTTAAAGCGGGACTACGTCGAGGATAAAAATGTGTCTCATACTTATCGACTGAAGCTTCGTTAGCTCGTTAGCAAGTCGGCTAGCTCAGCTCAGCGCAGCGCTAATGAAAACCAACGCGGTAAGGAGCTTAGAGCTCGTCATCGCAAGGGGCTTGATAGGGTTAATTGTCGTCGATTGATTGAATCAGCTCTTAGACAATGAGTTGCTTTTATAACTAAACACTTCAGTGTGTAATCTTTTATGAGTACACAGGAGATTATTCAATCAAGATTGAGTCATCTCAATAACTTTGACAGTGATCATGAGTTTAATTTCGAAATACTTAAAAGCGTCAAAGGTGTATAATTATGAACCCGTTTTTGAATTTTCGCCAAACTCTTGAGAAATTGGGAGGGGGTCAGACTCGGCAAAAATGCGTGGTATTCGGGAAACGGTCACGAGAAGAGACGCTTTAAAATCAACATTTATGAACAGTTGCAAAGGTGCATGTGTCAGTGCAGGTACAGTACATAATTCAAAAAGAATTCGCCGCTTTACGATATTTCCATTGACTATTAGTTATTATAGTGAAGTCTAAATAGTTTTAATTGCTATCGTAAACTAGTATAAAACGCATTTATGAAGAATAATTTGGGCTACAATATCATAATTTAACTTAAATTTCCATTGGTTACCTAGGGAACGACGGGAACAAATATACATAAAATTTACATTTTTATGCGCATTATGATGTAAATCTAATGGCATTTATTTAATATTAGTCAAATACATTTATTTGAATAATGTACTTCAAGCTGAGATAATTTCAATTCAACCTAAAATGTTTTACAACGATCCTACTTTTTATATAGCAGGGAAGAAAACTGTCATGGATATTTTTATTCAAATTTTTTTGCTGTATTAGAAACATACTTATCATGTCAAAACAAAATTTCTACACATTTTTTTTAAGAATTATCAAATGAACACACATTATTGAAATGTGTATTTTGAAAGGTTCTTTATATTGTGTAATCATTTACTATTTAAAGGCAAATGCAATTCATATACACTGATTGTGAAAAGAATGGACGTCTGGAAAAAAATTGTAAAATGATTCCTATAACTATACATGCTACATGTTAGCTGCTGTTATGTTCAGATATCATAATCGAGCCTGTATTCTCTCGGACAAATTGCTTCAACAGATACGATCCGACCTGTGCCGTCGGATGTACACACATTATTCGGTGCACATAACATATTTTAACATTTTATTGTAACAATAATTATTATTCTGTGATTGTGTTCACACAAACCGGGGGGGAGCAACCTGGATATATGGCCACGGCTTTAGGTGGGTAAACATTAGTAATGTAGTGATGAGCTGAACTGAATATAACACCCTACAGTAAATACCGAGATAATAATGTAATGGAACATTTACACTTTACATCATGTTGGTAACCAAAATGGAGGAATTCCGCCTCGTTTATTTTATCTTGAGCTATAAGTTGACAACCAAACCCACAAAAAAACATTTCTTTCCTCCTATTATTTTCTAATTCTTCTGTATCATAATCAACTAGTTTTCCGAAAGGGGGGGGGGGGGGAGGTGGTGATTTATTTACGGTTTAAAATTATGGTGGTCAATGACACCGACATATATCTTTTGTTTATTCCTGCTCGTCAACTGCAGCCAGGGAGGTGGAACGAGATTGCAGTGATTGTTTGAACCAGACCTTGTAAGTACTATAAACATAATTGATGTTACGTTATGTTAATTGATATGACCGATCATTTCCTGTTCTGAGGACAGCTGTGCTTTATTGTGGCTGACTGATTAATTATAACCTATTAGATAACACATGTTATTTAGAACTGCCGGTCTTTGCATGCATGAGAGGACTTCTAGACTGATAAAGGAATTCAGCACCGGATAGCCTAATATATTGTGTATTTCAAAGCTCCAAATAAGCTTTTGCCTATGTAGGTATATTACCCGATTTTGAGTGATCTTTTTATAGCAAGGCCACCAATTATCTAAACATAATAGCTGACGAAAAAAACTTTACTTTCGCTCTGATTGACCAAGAAACAGCAGAACATTCGAGGTTTCAAATACGATAAAAATAAGGGGTGTTTTATTCATTAAGATCCCCTGTCACATATAAAAATTAATCTTAAAAAGCATACGAAAATGACTGATGGAGTTCAGGATGGGAAAGTTTGTTTTTGTTCTTGAATCACCGTTAGCAAAATTAATAAATTATGATTATCATTTGTCTACTAATAGCCTAGCTTTGTAAATCTAGAAAGGCAAGTTTTACAAACATTCTAGGGTCATTATTCTGAAAACAAAGACGAAAATCCTAGGCTAGACGGTAACGGTAAAGTTTTGATCATCAAGTAGCCTTCAAACTCCCCACACAACTGGCAACCAATAGGTCAGTGTTTCATTCGAGTGGCAAATTTCCGTTTTTAATTTTGTATCAGTGTCTTCAAAATTGAGATCTTCTCGTAGCCATTTCGATTGGTGTAATTGGAAGGATACGCAAACTGATTGAGTTGTATTGGGTAAATATGCACTGTTATTTGTGAGTAGCGTAAACAGCAATATTTAGTGCTTTTCTATAGGACGCAGACAATTATTTTTCTTGCGTAGTTTGACTTTTCCTTTGCGTATAATTCGCAAAAACGCAGCTTATATGGAGCTCTGCAGTATTTATTATGTTCGAAATGAATCCATTGTTAATTTTCTTTTCCATCATTTTGCTAATAAATGACAAGTTACTTAAAACATCTACATTGTTCAAATATTTGAGTATCGGGAAGATGTATGGCAAATATTGAAATGTTAGTAAATTGCTAATAGCCTTATTTTGATCTTGGTCGTAAAGCGATGTATGCATTGCATTGTCAATTTGGCATCAGGACAAGTCCCTTTTCATTATGCACTCAAATGAATTCTTTCATATTTACGGCCACCATTGGGGAGTCAGTTGACATTGCTGCTACAGAATTACGACCCTCTCATATTATCAACAAATCTCGACTCGCGCGGGGGAAATCCCCCGCTGAGAAGCGAAGCCTACACCCTTCTCAGCTCACCGTCTCAGCAGCGAAGCTCGTTAGCAGGCAGGCTGACCCGAGTGGTCTTATACACGAGTACAGCCCTAGCCGCAGACCCTCTTTAATGTAAGAAATCAAGTTTTGAGTTCTAAAACCCTTAGCAGGGGGTATTGTAAGTAGTCTAAAATAGTATTCTTATCAAGACATATCAAAGCCGCAAAATGGATCATTAAAACGTTTTTCAATTATTTGTATGTAAACCAATTTAGTTTTTATTGAAAGAAATCAAGCGTTTATTTCTAAAACCCTTATATGCTGGCATTTCAAATATTTTTTCTTATCAAGAAATGTTAAACCCGCGAATGATTTCAGTAAAACTTTTCAAAATTAATTGTTTCTAAACAAATTAAGTTGAAACCATTGCAGGAGTCTTCAGCGGGAGTGCAAGTCAATTAATAACCCGTTTGCCTCGGGTTATGGAAATAACCTCTGCTCGGGCTACGCCCTCGCGAAGATATTCTTAATTATGATTTTTTGAGAGATTGTTCCATACTTCGGATAACAATAATTATTGCAAATTTATATATAAATCTAATTAAATGATCAGTGACAGAAACCTCATTATCTAGCCATGAGAGACCAGGACATCGCACCATTTAAACAACTGTACTGTTAAACAGACAGTCCGTGATAATTATGGCAATTCATTCAAAACATCTCGCATGTTCATTCGAATGTCAAAGTAAGGTAAAATAATAGATATTAATTTTCTTCTTGAAAACGTTATTGAACATCAAATTGAAGCATTCTTTGAAAATCAAGAATCTATGACCAGTCAATATACACTGTTCTTACGAAAGGAGAGAACATCCTAATAGGTAATAACTAAAACATCTTAGTAAATGAATTCCTGCCTTCTTCCTCAAGTGTATCCGACACGAAAACATATGCAATGAAGAGACAAAGTTGCAAACTAATTGTAGTTCCTTCAAAAGACCATTTAATGTTCTTAAATATCTTATTTACTTCAAGATTGCACCTTTGTCGGTAGAAACACTTCCAAACTAGAAAGTGTTTTTACCCGTAAAAACAGATGTCTCCCCCTTTCTCAATCATCAAGAACCATTAATGTTCTCTGTATAATTCAACTTGAATAAATCAACTCCACAATTGTAGCAAACAAAATATTCAAAATTGCATGGAAATAAACAAAATAATTTGTTTTAAATCTCCAACCTCCAAAAGATACATCTACATGATATGGAGAGACAATATACCAAGTTTGGTGATGATTGGTCACATAGTTTTAGAGATATGCTCCGGAAAAGAAATGGGAACGTCAACGCCAACGCCAACGCCGACGCCGACGGGAACTCAGCTAAAACCAATATGTCTGCCGACCCTTCGGGGGGAGACATAATTCTAAATATGCATGTTAAATTCTTCGAGAGGAAAGTAATCACCTGTCATTTGGGCGCATCATCCATGTTTGTAGAGAAATGTTGCCTACGTCCTCACCTTCCATTGTACACAGTGACAATGTCGTCTTCTCCGAAAGCCCATGTCGTTTTCATCATGGAGTGCACGTGCAAAGCATGATCAACGGGCTGTTGTTGTTACCGTAGTTTTCTACGTAAATGCTGCTCAATGGACAGTTTTTTAAAGACACGAAGCATGAGATAACTATAGAACACATTTTAGAGAATATTTGGTAGCTTCTAAAAAGCGTGATGAGGCACATTGTTTGGTATAGATAACATAGTTCAACGCATTTTTACAATTTGTGTATGGTATTTTACAAGATATGTTTTGTTTATATATGTCGTTGTGTTGGTCGTGGTATTAGTAAGTTATATGACGAGTATTGGTCGTCTAGTCTACGACATGGTTGGTTATACGAGTATAACCAACCATGTCGTGGACTAGAAGACCAATACTCGTCATATAACTATTACTTCGTGCATAATGTGGTTAATATACGTAATATAGTTACCTCCGTTACCTTCGTTGATTTGGTTATATATCTCAATTCTTTGAAAATCCCTTATCAGTTTAAAATTGCAGATTCGATTCTCTCCACACAGATCCGCGGCAATCTTATTAAAATATGATCTATTTGCTACACAACACTAAGCATGTAATATAAAACGCAGTGAAGAAAATTATCTTATTTTAATGAGATCACGTGCGTTTGAATAAGCCGAGTTTGTGGGCTAGAAAGAGATGGGTTCCATTTGATGCGAACAAAGTTAGTTGTGCAATCAGCCTTTTTAAATCATCATTTTAGCTACTGAATAATAGCAAAGGTCTCGCTTTATCTCGATTTATCGATTCCTAATTGTTGTATATATCATTGTATCATTGTATCATTGTTTTTGTTTTTGTGTAAATAATTGTATTGTATACATGTTATGATCTTCGGTTGAAACTGGAGGAAATAAAGAATCTCTCTCTCTCTGTTGTAAGGAATATACGCTTACTAATACTGAAATTACGAACTCTTCGCAACCGTTTCTCTGTCATAAACAATGTCGCTGATTGCAAAACTACCTTCTCAGGATTCTGTGTTTCAAGCCCCAAAATGTTCAACATGTAACACAGGTTATGAACCAACTGTGAATGAATATTGAATCAGACTTAGAATGACTATTAAAGTACTCTTATTTTCGTCAGTCAATGCACCAATTCCTGAACCTGAACGATTTGCATTGTACATGTGATTATATGATTTTGATCATTTGTGGTGTTAAAAATATGTGTATATCCTACTCAGGTGATGGACTACATGTTTCTCAAGAGTTGCATAATTATACACAAAATCGCTAACTGTTGAATTTTGATTGCAACGTAACCAGAGATTGTATCTCTAGCCAATAAGGATTACGATTACTTGTAATACACTACTTGCATAGCTATGAGTTGAGCAAACTGTATGTAGATAGGATCTCTTACGATGGAAATGTTATTACCCGGTAAGTGAATATTGTATCATCGCAAATGATTAACTGATTAATTTTATTCTTTCTTGGTATTTTTCTTTTCAATAGCATAATGTTAAATAAAAATGTTTTCTTTGTTTAAGGACATGGTTAACGCCTAAAAGGATATTTATGTTTTCTTGTGTCCCTGAGATTGTTATCTCCGAAGGTGTTCTCGTATATCTCTAAGACAACTATTTGGCATTTCAACGTCAATACGTCCTCTCACCCGGGCACTGCTCGTGTCGTTTGATAAGTAGTTTGAGTACTTATCATCTGGTAAATTCTCTTGGAGAATGCACAATTAAAGATTGTTACAAAGTGCATGCATGTACATGCTGAACATATTTGGTTTTGATTTATTCATTTGTGTTAAAACCGTTTTTTGGTATATATTTCGTGTGCAAGTTATGATTTTGTACAACAAACAAGATGTACAAGTTATAATATGTGAAAGTGAAATCATACATGTTATAACTTGTACAGTTGTTTTGTACATGTAATAACCTGTAGAAAATCATAACTTGCACACGACATATACAAGCCGACAGTACATATCAGACATCAACTGTAGATCTAAACAAAACAAACAGTTGGATCATCGTAAGTATTTATTATTAAAGTAGTTCTATGGACCAATGATAAAATGTATTTACAATAGGAAAAATCTAAGGATTTCATCAGAGATCAAAATAAGAACGCAGAAAAGAATGGTAGAGGGCAAAACAACAAAGCGCTGAAAATGTAAATATTTACAAAACAAAAGGGAAACAATGCTTTGGCAAATGGAGAATGTGATGTGTTAGGCGTACGCCCATGTGGAAGTATATTTGGCAATAGAGGACGTCAATGTTCAGCAAACCACGATTCAGGACCATAATCACAAAATACAAATGGCGGCGTGATCAAGGGGAAATAATGTTCTCAGGGAACAACCGCTTAAAATAAAGTTTGAAAAGTCTCATCAATAACGATTTACCCGATTTTGGAACCACAGCGGGTTAAAACATTGAAACAAGTTATACGTTGTCAGGTGATGATTCCTTTCTTAACACGAATTATTCTTTGGAAGGAGAGGAACTGATCGTTGTTGTCTTGAGACACAGAGAATTCATATATCTTTCCACGGCATAGATAGTTGCATAGATGTTCTGCCGCGGCACAGCTGAACCACATAACATGTTAACTTTGGTAATCACCATAGCTCTTCTTTGGAAGCATTTCGTAATGGAATAACAACAAACAGACATGATTGTCCATGTGATGAATGATATCACCAGCTATATCGACCATCTGACACGACATGTGACACTCACACAATTCTTCTCCGGAGCCAGACAGGTTGCTGCAGCATTCAACCTTCTTCATAGTGCACATGACACTAACAATTCCGCATGGTAAAAATAGGTGTTTGGAATTTTGGCTGAATATCAAACAGCATATCATAGCACAAGACGTGTCTATGGGTTGCACAGTTAGTCGCAGTGAAAAAAGGCTCATAGTCAAAACACGCTTTCCACTTCATTACCGTCATTCACTCCAACATAATATTTACCATCGTGATATCTCACTCTATTCGACAAAGCTTGTATTTCTGAATTGTCATTTTCGTTCATAGCTGTTGTATAGCTGGGGGAGCGTCTGAACTGAGATCGTGATCCCGGTGACCCCCCTCCGTCTGAACGCCCATCCTCACTCCCGTAGCACGTAAGTCTCTCCCCCAGGGAGGGAGGGGGGTCGGGGAACACTCTCACCCTCTCTCTCCCCGTCTGACCCGGGATTCCGTTAGGCTGACGGGGTCGATCAGGGTTATACCGCCAGTGCGAATTTCCATCTTCAATTGATGTTTCAGTCCTGGGGGAAATGAGGAAGTGGCCAATGATTAAATTGAAACAATGCAAAGATTTGTTCTGAGATGATTATTGGAGAACTTTATACTGTATGATCAGTTTATCAATCATACTTGAATTAGGAGAAACCAAAACCAAAGGAGGCTGATTATTTGATGGTTGAGGCATAACTTGGGAATTGATTTCCCCTCTCAGCATTTTGTATCATATTATGTCTATAAGAAACAGCCATGAAGAGGTTTGAATTTTACGTTTCCATTGCCCTAGTATGCTCAAGTAAAACAATGTACAGAATATTATCAAACTTCCATGTTTTGATATGAATTTGCTAATATAGCTTTGACCGGTAATCGATAAAACAATTTTATGATAGAAATATGAATATCATTCAAAATTGGAATATGAAATCGATGTAGTTTACGATTTGCCAAAGATTACTTTGAAGAATAGAATAAGAGTTTTAAGGATAAAAATACGCCATCAGATGATATTGGCCAGCAATCTATTTCGCTATTCACAGTTTTATAAGAGAGTGAGGGGATCACGTCAAAAATGACCTACCCTACTTGATTTTGTAAGTTGTCTATTTTTAACAAGGCTAAATCTAGTTCATGTTTGATCTTCCACAGTTGAGTTTCACACACTGGATCCTTGCATTTCGTTCTCCTGTGCAGATTGATGGCCTCTATTACAGAATTTTCGAATGTTAACGATTTTCCCATGCTCTGGAACAGAAAAGAAATCTTTGAAATGGAATGGTCAAACTGAGGAAAGAAATAATTTATCATCCAAAAATCTCATTTAGCTAGAAATATGAAATCACTTTCATGTTTAAGTGGGAAATAATCACAAGGACATGTATTTAAGGATCGTTGTTGGACGTTAAACATCGCATATCTGCAAGACAGATATAATGTATTATGCAGCGATCTGAAAGGAAGAAAGAATAAATGCTCAAGGCTTTCATGTTTAAGTGTGCAATAACCATTAATATGATTTGACGTTGAATTTGACAGATAATCACGGTCATAGCGTTATTCTTTCATTCGTCATCTTTTATCTGTTTATATTTCAACCGAGGTAGCTTCTGATCTTGCAACAAAACATCAATTGAGGAAGATTGCCACCTCTATTCTTACCAATATTATTTCTTCTATATCAATATGTTTTGTGTATATACATCAAACCAAATCCATTTCATAACATTTCAATCGAGGCTCAATAAAACAAACTAATGACGAAATTGTTTTTATATCTATATATGGTAGGTGCGTACGGACAAACGTTCTTACGATTACTTTATAGATAAATAAATTTCGAAATTATTTTTTGAATTATAGTATAACAACTAATCCAAATAACATTCAATACATAAACATCAACATCGCGGAACTGTAACACTTCCTTAAACAAAAACTACAAGTACACAATATAAGAGGCTCTCAAAGTGCTATTAACTTACAAAACTAAGAAAATCAAGTAAACCATGGAGAGCTTGAAAACATACCAAAACATGGTTTAATGAACAGGATACAGAAAGGTACCAAACATTTAATTCAAGGATCAAACATTATGAAGAATAATACAAACCAAGCTGACTAATGTGCAGCATCCACAAGTGTCTAATTTGCTCAAGCGTTTCCTGCCCAGACCAAAGTAGCAGTGTTCAAGCATGAGTAGCACTCCCCCCAGGACCATCCCCCCTGCCAGCAGGATGAAGGCGCTGGTGAAGTTAGGGATACCAAGGGTGTGACTAGACACTCCCGTCTTCTCCTTCTTCTTACACGCCCCGGCTAGCCAGAACTTCTGTAGGCGCTCCATCTCACCTGGGGAGACAAACATAAGTTGTAATCTCATTAAAATGATATCATAATTTCTTCTCTGCGGTGCGCAGATTGGCGTTGTGTAGCAAATTGATCTTATTTCAATACGATTGCATTAGTTGAAGCTGTATGTTCACTAGATAGGTATTTTATGAAATGGAAGTGATGCGTCTGTGCTTTCTGAAAGCGATGTGTCTTGTAATCGTGTTCTTAGTTATAAACGACTAAAATGGAGATTTCCAACTTTACAGAGCCACTTCGTAAATTGTTGTAGTTTTATTTTGACATTGTTCGTCAATGAGGTCAAAAGATCGAAACTTAATGACTGATAATAAAATTTACAGCTTACAGAACAGACGTATTTTTTGGGCTATACTGCTGTGATACAACCAGAAGTATTTATTACCAACCAGGACAAATTAAAATAGACCTTTAAAATCATTAATCGTCAACATATCATTTGGCAAGCGAGTTAACTTATAACTTTTCCATATAAATAATGTTAATAACCATGATATATATATTTAAATATTTTGTTTAAATATTACAATCCTTATTTCATAAATTACCTCCATTTTGTAAATCCAGTAGTATAGAGTTGACCTTGTCGACCCATATGGAGCCCATGGGGAATGCGACTCCATATCCTGTCATAGCGTACCAGCTCTTTCCAACTGTTATCAGTCGACAATCTTTGTCTTTACCCGCATAGTATTCAAGTACAGTGGCGTCGTATATAAATGCATGGATTTCTCTGTAAATGAGATGACATGAAAACGTGTCAAAATGTATATCATATCCAGGACAGGTTAACTGTGAAACTCTCTTTAATGGAACAGTTACTAGAGGATTTTTATAGGCAGGCATACACATTACTTTAAAGTAATTATCAATATTCTATCCAGCGTCAAGAAAATGTATATATGCATATACATGTCAAAAGTATCAGATGAATGTTTTGGTTGAAACTAAGTGGGTGATATGGTCAAATTGTCTCCGTTGGTACTTACTGTTTCTTCAGAGCTTTTATCCCTGCATCAACTGTGGGCAAGTAAAAGTTTTTCATATGTCTATAGATGTCTTCATGATTGTTCTTGATGTTCGTCTCTGTACTCCCGTTTGGAATGGTTGCATACTTGAAAGGTGGCTTCATGGCGTATGGATTTTTCAACTGTGAATACCAAACATATACAATATGAGATATTGATTACCAGAAGGATGTGCAAACGATATGAATCGTAAACATCCTACACACAATTCATGATGAACGGCACCCTAAACGAATCTTACTCGAATTTGTAATGTGAAAAGGGCACTGTGACAGAAGCGCCACATAAATAACTGCATTGAAGTCATTAAAGGTTGGTGCGTGTTGCGAGTTCATTCACGACTGTCACGGAAACAATACGCTTTGCGTACTGAATATGAGGAATGATCATTGGATATGTAAAGTTCATTGATTATAAGTTCTATTCTGATTATGATAGTTTTAACGTTATTTTCTAGGATTTCTGACTATCCCGCTAATATTAAGGCGTATTTCCGCCACAAATCCATAAACCAAAAGTATACTTTAAGTGGCCATCCTCAAGTCCTAAATTCTGGATAAATAAAAGTATACAAAACTTATAAATATTTACAGTATGATACCCACCATCGATTCCGGTCCTTAATTCTGGAAAAATACAAATATAAAGAGCCTATTCAACATCTACAGTATGTTACACCCCCATTCTTGAATTTAGGATATATACAAGTATAAAAAGCCTATTCTAAAGCTAGAGTATGGTACCCACCCTCCAGTCCTGTATACCGGAGAGATCATAGTATTCCTCCTTAGTGATCATGAAGGCTGCCAGATTAGCTGTGTAGCTGGCCAGGAAGACTAGAGCGAACAGAGCCCACAGGTTGGCTAAAAACCTACTGGAAACACCCCTGGGTGTGTCGGTTGAAACAGCAGCGCTGAACAACATGGCCC
The DNA here is from genome assembly GCA_916613615.1 of Steromphala cineraria. Classification (NCBI taxonomy): domain Eukaryota; kingdom Metazoa; phylum Mollusca; class Gastropoda; order Trochida; family Trochidae; genus Steromphala; species Steromphala cineraria. Next base: position 70,460,333 of record OU744721.1, read on the forward strand.
AGATTAACCAGAAAGACCGAAATAGCGAAAACTTGTGATCTAGAAGAAAGTTGGGAGGAAAAGTATGTCATGGTTGTATTAATTCAATATGAATTATTTGCTTTCATTTAGATATTATTCATAAGATATATGTATTGTAAATTTGATAATCTATTCAGCATTAAAGACTTCATTACTGATTTTTTACTTATCATTTATTTGAAATGTAAAAATGTTAGAACTTTCTTTTTATGAATTCAAGCAAACTGATTTTCGGAAAACCACGGTAATTGATATTGACGTTCTGGCAACAAATAGATAATAGAAAAATCAACCCATTTCTAAGAAAGATTCCAAGTTAGATAACAAAAATCTCAAATATTTTAAGAAATTGTAAAGACTTCACATGGAGAAAACACAGTACAACAACCTGTACCAAAATACAGCTTTAAGTGAAAAGATGAAAACCACGATTAAGTGAGCAAACCTACAAACAGAATCAACTATAACTAAGCTCACAAAACAGTAAAAGTTGCGTGTGCATATTGAACTCGAGTATGTATTCAAAATGATTATCAATCGTAGAAAAGACATCGACTTGCTACAAAAACTGCCATTTTAACAATAATTATTTTGTTCAGAACCTTAAATTTTCGTTATGGACAAAGATTAAATATTTTGAATACGACTGAATATTGAAAGTAACATTTCTATAATCCTCTTATCAAGTACATGAACTGGATATTTTGGTCAGTTGATTACTCTAAACGTGATGTAAGATTAAGCTCAAAACGTCATTTAAATTCTCCATTTATGAGTTATCTCCCCTAGCGTCATTGATGACGATTTACCTCAGTTACCTCTGAAATTGTTCTCTCCTTGGTTCAAGCCATACGGACTCAGCCACTCGAATATGAAAATGGAAGCTCCCGTAGCGTGCACACTAAAGACGAGAATTAAGCACCAAGATGGGTAGTCGTAAGGCTCTGGACGCCGGAAAAGGGAAGAAGTGAAAAGACACCATAAACACAAGTTCAAGAAAAGATTGAAAGAAGAAACGTGAATAAAGTTGTTGAAGACATTTTATGAAAATACTCAACGATATATTTATTATATACAAACTTGTGACATTTTTTCCCTTTAATATTATATTTAATCCCATATTTGTGAACATTAAAGGTATATCATTTCTAAATGTCAGTGGTAATGATGAAACCGACATACGCTTTAGCATTAAGACGAGTATATTTATGCTTCTACTTAACATATATGATAACATAACACTGCAACTGTTCTCAATATCATAGGTTTTATATAAGCCATAAGATATTATCTTTTTGGTATTCATTTTCGTTGTCGTTAAACATACAATTTCATAAGAAATACCGCTAGTTAATAAAACCCGGTGGAATATACAAAATACAATACAGACAAACTGAAAAGGGCTGAGACAAAAGAGCAAAGTGGAAACATGTAGAAAAGAATGTGGTTCACAGGGTTACCTGTGTCACGTGACTCTCCCCCTTCACTGCGGGGGGTGGAGTCTGGAGGGGCGTACCTTTCGAGGATATATAACACTACCCCAACAACATGGATACATAACAGTAATATGCATATCCATGATGCTATGTCAAATGGTTCTGAAATATAACGATTGAAACGAACGAACTTAGACTTGCATACGTTTTGACAAGATCGTACACATTCATGTACGGCTTTGTTGTATAGAAGTGTTTTGTATCTAATCATTCATCATAGTTACGAAACATCAGTTATTAGATGAATCCCAATTGAATTCAAATCGTTCTGGTATCTGAAGCCGTTAGAAAAATTGGCTTTTGTAATTACAGTTATGTCATTTGCATATAATTTGGGCCTGAAAGGATTTTTAAAACTAAACTTTGAACAGTCATCATAGATAAGAATCACATATCTGTCCATTTAACGATGCAATAATTCAACTGCCTACAATCTCCTTTCGCCTCAGTGTTGTCATGGACTTTCGTCCTAAATGAATTTAGATGTTATGAAGTCATTCATATATATTTATTTATATTAAGCTGTTGATTACTTTTTGATAATAAGTATGGTTTTACTTAAACAGTACGCTGCTATGTTATACAAAAGTGATGCTTTAATAATCATACCAACTTCACCAAATAAGTGTAGTTATTAGGCATTTTATTACAACATGTTTTCATATTCTAATCCTACTGATTCCTCTTGGCAACCATTCTTGCTGAAACCGAATGTATCACAATCTCCCAAAGGTCAATTAACGACCAACAGATGCCAAACTTGTTTTTGTAGTTATTAAACAGGCACTAAAAGGTACATCCCCCTACCTAAGAACGCTGTGGGGGATATTGCCCCCTCCCTGATGGCCACTATGATTGTGATCCCCGTCTCTAGGTATGGCACTGAGAAATCAACAGCGGAGTTTCGCTCAGGGGTGATCTTGAGTGAGGTGATCACCATGTCAGCTTTGCGGTCTGTCAGAGCCTTGATCAAACCATTCCACTCTCCCGTAGCCTGTGGGCAAACCATAACGCAGATAATGAGCAGTTCTCTATTGTTCGCTTGTGACACAGCAAGTGGTCTGTTTTCTAGCATCGTTGAACGTTTTCGTGTGAATAATTTATCACTTTTGTTGGCAAACGAAGTGCTCAAAAGAAGGCTATTGAAATTAAACGCTCATAAGAAGTATTTACGTTAAACGTAGTAAACGTGCAATAATATAAGAACATAAACCTGATAACGTTGATTTACAATTCCAAGCTTCCATCTAACAATCTTTCTATCTAACAATAAATTAATTTGGATTGGATAGAGAAGAAATGCAATACAACATTTATTAGAAACGCGTCTCCCCAATTTGAGATTGAGCTCCTTCAAAAATTTCGATTTACATGTTTCTACCAATTTACAAACATCCATACACAAACCATCTGAAAATTGACTTTGCAGTAGAAACATACTTGTTAATTCTATTTGGTGTTCCAACAAGTTTATATTTAGAAGGAATTCCCGAATGTGAAAATCAATATATTCTCAACTGAAAGTAAAGACATTTCCATTACATGAAATAAACGTAAAGTTTATTAATTAAAGTCTATCAGTTCTACTCGCCCAAAGCTCTTTAATTTGTACATGTGTTTCCACAAAATGCATTAATTTCACAGGTAATCCATAACTGGTACGGCTTATGCTAAGTCTCAAGGTCAGTCGTCGCATCAATGAAGTCTTGACCACAATGTATGTTACTTACACTATTGACAGCGCCCCACTGTCCATCGTCCACTTCAAATAGACTGTAATCGAAGTCCAGTTCCTGACTCAGACGGATCAGGAGGTCAATGCTCAGGCCATTACAGCACATTACTACAGTATGGTTGCTTAACCTGCAATATGACATGTCATATCATAACATGGGGTTAAGGAGTAATAAGATGGAAATAACTATGTTACGCTTAACATGCAACGTGACATGCATTTTGTTAAACAGTATAGACTGTGGCTTAATGAGAGCGATTGAAATCTAATTACGATTTGGTAACAAAGGATCCCCTTCTTGGTATTCTGGAGCATAACACATATCATCTGCAGCCAACCAGGGCTTTAGCTCAGTCACGCTTCCATGGACCTTTCAGCAGTGACTTTTTACAGAAATATACTCTCCTTAGGTGCTATGAAACAAAGACCAAATGGTACGCCTTCCACTTTCCCTGAACAAAAATCCAAGCCTTTGGGTGTAATGATGATGTACTTATATAATTGACTCTTGGTGGAATATTTCTTCAGTGTAAATGCTATTAACAAAATATATTCAAAATGTCCTTTGGGTAGTGAAGGATTTCCTTGTTGTTGCATAAACAATACTTATCTAATAATCAAAACCAAATGTCGGAAGTAATCGGTAATCCAATTCTCGTAGATACAACTGTTTGTCTCTAACCGCATTATGATATCTGTTTTCATCTTTTGTTATCAAATTTCCTCATATTCAAGAATTTTAATCAATTATTTGAATTATACTCTGTGGCTTCAAATGCTGTCAAAAATAAAAAAATATAAGATTTATCAAGCTGTCTATTCTGAATGTCTGCATCGTGTGCTTGTTTCAAATAAATTAATGCTATATTTGATAAATACAATGGTCGTGTGAGCGATCATGGTACAATTGAATTGTTGCATTAAGGAAACAAAGGCATTATCGTATTCCAAATAAAGTCAGTCCCATGTGTCGGATAATTGTCGTTTCTCATTCATTCATAGTATTTGCGTAAATGAATAAGGGATGATTTCCAAATACATTTAGATAGCAATATGGCAAGCTGTTTAATTAACTTAATACTGTTCAATGGTCGTCAATTAAGGTTTTGTTTAAGCAGGGCGAATGTAAGCTTGTAGCATAGAAAGAATTATCAGCAAATGATACTGGCTTGGTGAATGAGGCCCTTCTACTCGAAGGAGTTATTGATGTTTCTCAATAGCACTCTCTCTATTTTAGTTGAATGAATCCAATAAAAGTGCTATATCAATTTGAAAGTTTCAAGTATTTAGCATATCAGCTTATCGTTCTCTGTTTGTTATGTTAAACATGACCTTATTGTATTCATGGAGAGTTATTTTTAGTCATTTCACTTCTGTTTGGGATATGAACTATCTTAGTAATTAGGCTTAAATAAACGTACATGTGTATGCAGCCAATCATACAAGAATTCGTTCCTTTACGTAAAAGCTGCAGTCTAAGTAAACCTTGCCTCGATATAACTCGCTCCACTCCCACATTGAGTCTAGCAAGATGCAACTTATCGAATTGACCAATCAGGGCTCGTCTTACAAAGCCCCAGTAGTCTGCATTCGAAATATAACGTTCCACTTTCAAATTCAAAATAAATTATATGAATAGTAGCCGCTTTATGATTGGATAAATCCATTCGGCGTCCTCCCGTTTGGTGTGGGAGCCATAGATAGCCGATAGATCGGCTGACGCAATCTTTACCTCCGTCTTGCTAGACTCAGTATATGGGAGTGTAGCTAGTATTATTGAGGACAGGTTTACTTAGACTGCATGGCAAAGATATTAACTGCTCGAACACTAAATTGTCGAATCATACAAGCTATATTAAGCAATATAACTTGAAGGTGATCATATATTAACATATATTTTCGCCATCAGTACATGAATTTATGCAGTTTTTGATTCATTCACTCACACTTTCCTTTCTACGTCAATTCGAACTAATTTAACAGTTTACATTTCCTTACCACCTATTTATCAATTGATTCAATCGATGAGTTATCCATCTGTGTATAATTACTTACTTTTCTTTCTGTTCATTCCTCCTGAAGATGTTACATTTCACAGCGCCCATCTGACAGTTCCCCTCCTCATCCAGCTCCCCATACATCACGTACGGTTCCTCCTTCAGCGTGACGATACGAACAAACGGACGCTTGGGTTTACCTACAGGGGGCGATGCGGCTAGTCCGGGCCAGGTGATATCCTGCATGACCAGTCCGTGTTTTGACCACTTTCCTACCTGGAAATAAATATAAATTATTTAATGCATTCCTATTATTGAAACATTTAACAAAAAAATTAAAGTGTCTTTACAATATTAAAACAATTCCTGCTTTTATATGACTAAAACGTTCGTTTCTTTATTTTTGTGAAATATATAAAGTATTTGATTATTTTAATTAGTTTGGTAGTTACTGAGAACTGAATGCGTTCTGATCTTTTAGAAGAACAGGATTGCATCTACATGTTCATGTATGTGTCTTGTTTTGAAAGAGACTTAAGACGAAAACGATTTTAAAGTTAACTTTTGAATATCTACTCGTTTGTATGACACAACTAATTGAATATAGCGCCGTATGAATTTTTGTTCATTATATCTATAATAACCTGTCTTATTTTCGTCTTATGTTTTGTAAAAAGTAACTCTACAATTTGTCTTACACAATTCCCATCTTGCTCCTCTGAGAAATAACGACAAAAGTTTCACGAGGAATATATCGATTGCAACAACTCCGAATAAGATTGAGGCAATCTCCTACCTAAGACCTGCTTTTTATGACGGTCATGTTTGACAAACGGAGCCAATAATGTGTTTCACAAACTGAAGCTAATCATTTTACTATGGACCCGAGATAACACAGACCACCATGTTTTGAAGTAAAAATATATTTCACTCTTGAAAATAATCCTCCCCCAAAATCGATTTGTCTTACTGCGAAATATCATTCGCACATTTGGCGCGTTAAACGAATGATCCAGTCGGAATGAAAAACTATCCCTGTTGTTGCAGTTTCCCTAAGGAATTGAGAAGTAATGACTGAAGAAAAGCATGAATATTGTGTAGTCCCCCGGTGCACATGGCACGCATACATATGTGTCATTTGAAGGAAACTGACACATCCTATTACAATGTAAGCGAAACTGATAATCTGCGAATACTGTGTCTTGACAGTACAACAAAGGATGCAGCGTCCAGGAGTCTGCTTCTACACTGAAGTAAGACAATTCCTACTTCCAACGATTTCCTTGGTGAAATAATTCTCACCTAAATGCATTTGCTGGTTATTGCGACGTCAATGGTACTCTTTTGGTTCACCTTATTCCTTTGACTTGTGTATTGTCTTGAAAGTTCACATGGAACATAAATATTCTTTTTGTAAGTCAGTGGTGGATATATATCTTCTTGCTTAACGCCCAAGTGGCAGGGATGTTTTCCAGCATCCTTTGACGGGCTCTAGTGAACCTTTTAAACCCGTGTATAAAATTTCAATTATATCATGATTTATCGCTGCAGTTCAAAATGTTCTTGAGTGAAATATGATTGCAAAGTAAAGCAAAAACGCAGCTTGATTCGTGATATATATAGTAATGATAGTGTCCTGAGGGATAACTTATGTCACAATCAGCAATAACTTACATTGTTTTAAGCGAACAACTCCGCAGCCACAGTTTCCATACAATTCTGTATATTTAATGATTTAGCCATAAGGCTGACCCAACAAATCTATTGAGCGAGTTTTTTAAAAATATTATTATTCAACTTCAACTTCAAATCTTGTGAACATGATTCACGGTTTAACTTGGTAACCTGATTGCGGAATAACTGAAGGTACAGAACGGAAGTCCGAAAACTAATAAATGTTGGGATTTAAAATGCACACAGCTTTCAAATAGATCTAAAGATAAAAATTACAACGCTTGAAGAATTATGTGAATGGGAAACTTGTAGGCCAGGTGGTTCTTCATTGTGGGCACATAATACAAATGTTTGACCAAATGCAACTACGACGATTCGTGTCCTGTTTATAAATATTTGCACTAGTCCATATCTGCATCTTACACACGGCCAGTAGTACCCTTTAATGTGATTGTCCTTGAATCTGCGAGCAATAAATAAGTTTGGTGCAACAATCTTTCAAAGTTTGCAACTTTTCAGAAATAGCGAAGTTCAAGGGCAGATAACTCAAATCAAGGATCTTAAAGATTCTAGAATATAATCGCTCATCACTTCCGGTCACAATGGAGTGTCAAACTTACCAAATTTATAAGAAGGAAGTTGCTTGATATGTTTCAAAATTCGTAACGCAATAACGATAGGCCATACAGTTGCTAAATATATCGTCAGACAGACAATAGAATATAGAACCTGAGGAAAATGACAATCAATCTACATGTACATTACCCCAAAAGTATGGATCTTTTCATGTTGTAAACTGTTTTTTCGTTTTCAATTATATGATAAAGGGTGATGCTTCCAAACTTACACATTCAGCTTTATAATTGTAAAGTTTACAACTTTTCAAATTACTATTTATTCAGATGAAGTCATTTCATTTTTAAGACATTAAGTAATGGCGAAAGAAGCAGATACATTGAAATACTAAAATTTTGCATTGATTGTAAACAAAAGCGAAATATTGTAACAATATCATAATCATTAATTATGAAGATTTTGAAAATCTTTAATCTATTTCTGATTTCATCAGAATTCAATTGTATGTTTATTAAAACAAACATTGTAATGCACACATGGACTATTTACATTTCCAAATGTCATTGTAAATTTTTATCAAAGAAACCTTGAAACTTAGCCCTTACAAAAGTTTTTATTGAAATTACGGTTATCATTCTTACGCAATCGCTTGAATGGAACACTTATGTTTGTTTTGTATATTATCAGCAAAAAGCGTTGGATCCTTTTTACTTGAATTGCGACAACATGAGGTGCACACTTTGTTTTTCAGATTTATACATAAAAAGAAAACCACTATAATTATGAAAGGATTCGGTAGGGATGTATTTTTACAAATGTTCAGAATTGCACTTTTCCTTATGAAAGTAGTTATAGTTACCCATTACAAAATTATAACTATAATATCGCCTTATTGTTTTATTCCAGACGAACTTTACCTTCGGTCAGTACGACAAATGTTTTATACATGACATGAATATAACGTATGTCGTTAAACTATTCATTGCATTCGCCTTCATAATACCCAATCTTACAAACAAGACTCAATTTATAAGTAATCATAGGACAAACGTTTCAATGCCCAGCAATTAGATGTAAGATAGATGAAATCATAATAATTACAAAATGAATATTCTGTTCATTTTATGAGAAAGAAAAATATAAAGTGACTTACCAAAATCTCACTCACTAAATATCAACAATTTATCTAAATATCTTAAATCAGCACATCTAAAATGTCAACATGTATTAAATAATGCAATATTTCTTACCTCTGCCCAGGTTTTGTATCCGCCCCTGAGTTGAATGTTGACAATTTTTAGCTCCACATGTTTTAGTATGCCGGTTTCATTGAAGGAAATGGCTGGGGGTCGAGTCACGGTTATATTTTTCATAAAACTGAAATTGAATCAAAATATGCTTTATATTATAGGAAGAAGAGCTAAATTTTCAAAACAGAATATGAATACTTAAATACTCAAAATCGTTTGAACAACATTTCTAAATATATAATTAAATGTATTGTTCAACAATCAGAGTGCACGCTGCGGTAAAATATTTACCTCATCATATTTGACAAATGTGATTTGTTTAACGATATGTATTTTGCAACCATAAAAGGTCATGGTTTGAATAATAACCTGACCAGTTCCTAACACATCTTTCATTTCTAGATAACAGAAAGCATTTATTAAACGATATATTCCGAACCTGTGACAAACGTAGGATTATTATCCGTACCCTGGGAGGCCGTTATCCACATTGCTGGGCTCGGTTTTATATACGTATTTATTATATGTGACATTATGTAGCTATAACAAACAATACCTCATAAATCAAGCAAATTACTTTTGTCATTTATTGCAAAAATGTCTGCGAATGGATCCAGTTACGATTGCGTAAATCCTACATATTTATTACAGTTGTTATTCGGAGTGACTCACAATTATTGCTAATGCTTCTTATTCATTTGCGGCTACCAATATAGGCTCAATATTTTTCAATAATCCCAACTGATGAAAATTAGTGCAATTCTGTCTCTCATATATCATTATTTCCTACTTTGTTACAGCCGTCTTAGCATCCATTACTGTATCCATCTCTTGGTGAGACCAAACTTTCCATTCCACTTTATTTTATTCATGTCCATCCATTCCCACTGTCATGGGAGATCCTTGGATTATGAGATGAAAGAAGTCTTAAAAGGGTGGCGAGTTATGACTAAGATAAAGAACGATAACTGCCGTCATTTTATTTGAGTACAGTTGCTCTGATATCCTAAATCATTGTTTTCTTATGGGTTACATGATTATTGTGAATAATGCCTTTAAAATATCTGTCCGGATATTTATGTAAAAATGCATGTCCCAAGTCGATAAAATATTAACGATCACTTATTGACCCAGAAGTCGGAGTATCCATGGAGGAAACCGCTGACTCGAACGTAGGCATTTAAAGCACATTTATGAGTTCATGTTACGCCAGAGATGAGTTACATCGATAAAATTCACTGTGATCTGATCGGATGATTTGCACTACAATTACCCGGGGATGGCGATCATCTCCCCTAATACACAGCAGCTGGAGCGAGATAAAAACGGTATATGATTCCCTGGAAAAGTAGTTTGCAGAGCTCGCGAACCTCCGGAGAACCATCCCGTTTGATGTACGTCAAAGGCGTGTGCTTTGGACCTCATGTGGTTGTATTATATACCCTTTGACTACGAAAACGGAAACGACCTGTTTGGTAATTGAATTCCAAACATGAATTGATATAAAACCCGAAGAAGGATTAAAAAGAAGGTCATATGTTGCAAAGAGATGAACTCGCTGGTCCGATTATACAGCTCGGTGTGTCCTGATTGTATCCCTCAGCCTTTATGGAGTCCCTCCTGCAATAATGGGGGTTACAACCTCCTGTCACAAGATATTTGTTGAGTTATTGTCCGAGTGTTAGAGTAGGTTTTATGATTGGCTTCTATGATAAGTAAAAACAGTCTGTTTGCTATTGTACCGAGGTCAGATCTCAAGTAATTGCACCATTGTTCATCCCTCCGAGGGGAACGGCAGTGAAACAAATCCATATGGATTCTTGAGGCACTGATGTTTTTGTATACTGAGTGTACTTGGTGCGGTCACAGTAAACATTATTATAAAACAATATAATAAATGAAAGAAACTTCGCTAATTGAATTAACATTTTTTAACTTCGATACGAAGGTTTATGCTGTATTTTAGACCCAAGAGTGTAATTTAATCAGAATAGACATGACTATTGCGTCCTTAGAGCAAACAGACAATAAGATATAGCTCTCTATATTCATCTCAGACCTCCTAATCATTTCATTGTATGCTCATACTTACAGTATATAAATTCATATCTCCTTCTTTATTTTAGTGACAAAGAAAAGACGCCCAATTTATCATTTTACATCAAGAACAATGTTTGTATCGTTTCGATAACAAATGAATCTGTGTTTGTGTATGTTTAATATCCATTATGTCAATATGACTAGATATCAAGACTGAACATAAATATATGTTATTCAACCTTTGAAACGTCTTCTAGGTATCTTCAGTAAACGCAGATGGTACGACCTTTCGCCACTGAACGTACTTGAATGTGCTACATTATCTACAAAATGTCAGTGTTAAATGCGGGTACATAGACTGTTAGCGTAAAACTTCTGTCTGAATCACATTCTTAACTTACTTATACACTTTTTCACCATCTTCCCAAAACATTCTCCCAGGATCTCTACAATTGATTTTCGGTTGGACGTCTATTTTCCTGAGCATGCCTCGAGTCTTGACGATGTCGAGAAGTCCTGTCACCCACACTGTTACAGCCGCCTTTATAGCGGTCTCCATCGCGTCCTTACTGTGAGCGTAGTTTATACCTGACGATTATGAACAAAAATCATGAGAAGGAACTATATTGATCATAAAAAAACATAATGTGGAAATTAATATGGCACTAAGACATGCTCAAAGCGATCCCCTGGTGACCACTGTTAAATGAAAAAATCAAAGCATGAATATAAGAACTATTTTATGACAAAACCTTATAACCGCAATTATCTGCGGAGTGCGACGCTTCGACACAGCGTCTTGTGTCGTCATAAAGTAGGCTCATGGAAAATCACTAAGACTTGACAACAACACAAGAAGCTGTGTCGAAGCGTCGCCATCTCAGATAACAAACTTGCAGTCAATAAGAATCCTTTCTTCAGCTTTCCATCTCGTAAAATGCCACTCAAAGATGAAAACCTACTGTGATGGGAGTTTACTTCTCGTAACATTAACAAGAATCATGCAAGCTTACTATTACCGTAGTTTACCCCTGTAGCATAATAACGGAAACCACATGAGCTTACTTTAATGATGATACGAAGCATGTAGGCTTACTTTGAGCTTAGTGTGCTCAATGAGCAACCTAACAGAAATGATAAAAGTTCAATATTTGCATACGTTCGAAATCACTGAAAACAGGAATGGAAGCTTGTTGCAATAATTACCCAAGATCATCATATTTGGCTGATTAAATCATAAAAAAATCATTAAAAAATCATAATCATAAGAAAAAACTGTATCGAGAAACAAAAATCGTATTTAGATAGTCCGTAAGGCCCAACTACAGAATCAAATTTCAAACATTAATTTTAAGAAGAGAGACTTGTTTGAGCGTAGCTAAAACATTAAGCTTATTTTACACATTATGGACGTTATCACATTATTTCATCTCCGGAAATACTAGGATTACTTTCAACACGATACAAAAAATGACAACTTTTATTCACGTCTCTGCATTACGCGACTCAGCAAGACCACCATTGAATTATGACGTTAAACGTCAGATATAGCGTTAAATTTCACGCTCCCGCAACCGTGTAGTTAACATAGATTAATGCAGCGCACCTGTCACTCGGGGTGCTATTTATGACACACGTTGTTTATAGTTACCATTACACGCTCCTAGACCATAGGAAGGATATAAATAATGGGTGAGCTTGCAAAGTGAGTGACACTAGAAACTACGAGAGGCAACATATACAGCCATAAACGTTTCTCTTTGATAATGAAAAGAACGTGAAAACCAAAACTATATCCATTTGCGTACATTAAGAAGGTTAAGCTGGGCATTAATCATTTCACGTTCTTTCGAATGATTATATTGTCCACGGAGTTTGACATTCCAATAACAATAATTTCCAAACACTCCCTTAAAAAAACTAACCATTTTTTCGGTAAAAGTGTTGCTTGTGGACACAAACCATGCCGTACCATAAAGCTTAAAGTATTTTCGCAATTGTGAAGTTTTTCATTATATTATTAAACCCTGCATCAGATATTTTACAATGCATCTAATAAATGTCACGAAAATGACATTCGAATGATAATAATATCAGTAATGTACACGTTTCAGTCAAGGTTGTTTGTTGGACAAAAGGTTAGTGAAAGATGTATTTTTATTCATCGCTTTCATTCGACTAAAAAGACACCGGCTGTCAACACTGTTTGGAAAAGAACTTGCATATATATCTTGTTAAAAAAATCGTTTTGTCAAAGCGTGTGGCAAATGAGTATATCTTATATCTAAATCAATGTTTAACCGTATTTGTCCGTTTTTATTTGCATGTTTTATGTTCATGATTTCCGAGGTATATTCACGTTGTGTTGATGACATGTCAAGTATATTCACCCTATGCTAGAGACACGTAAATATGATCTTTTGGGGAGGTGGTGAGGTGAAATAGAGGTCTTAACGCCGCTTTCAAGAGTATTTCACTTATATCGCGGTTGCTAGTATTATTGCAGGAAAAAAGCCCGCAACACTATTGTGGCTATGTATTGTGGTGAAACCTGCGAGCATCGGTTGGAACTAGCGAACCATGGGTGGTACTGCGCTGAAATTCAGTGAAGCATTGCACCCAAACCTGACTGCGTGTAGAACACTACTGCAGACAAAATTGCCGAGCCCCTGGCGGGATTCGAACCACATCTTTTGGGGAGGGGAGGATTTATATATCTAGGCATCAAACTGTATCCTTTCTGTTAACGAATAAAGGATATGAATATGAGTATATCTGCCCATACAAAGACGATGAGACTCACCTAATAATCCAAGATGAAAAGCTTTTGGAGCTGATTTTGAGTTGGGTATACTTGATTGAGAAAGAATCCAAACATATTCTGCTGTAGCTAAACCCGTTCTATTTGCGCTCTCAAGGATATATTTACTTTCTAAACTGAAACAGAATCATTGGTCATGATAAAAGATTTTGCAACAAAGACAATATATCAAATTGTACATTGTAGCAGGAAAAAGAGGAGATAAACGTCAACGTTGTCAAATTATTTAATTATCTATGTGAGTAGAGATATCGGTTATCAACAGAATTTGAAAATAACAATCAGCAAATATTCGACATTACAAATGAATATTGTTAAAGGATTTATAGGATTATTAATTTTTCAATTAAGACATTTATATGTCTATGCTGTCATCATCCCTATCAATATGATCAGATAATTAAACGACACATTACCTGTTTGAATGTAATAAAATAACCCGTGCTTCTGCCAGAAAAAGCTGCCTTAATTGCGAATCTGTAACAGCGTTGTTGCTACAGTTTCGTAGAAAAACCTCTTTTAAAATCTTGAATCTGAAACATAAAGCATTAATCACAATCAGTTAAATGACAGCCTTCAGACAATTGCAAATGATGGTTTAGAGGGAGTGATTAGTGTGATATGATGTGATGTGAGCATTTACGCAATTGAATTTATCACAAACACTAATTGGAATAAAAGATGGTTTCATACGTTTCATCATATTACTGACAATTGCTGTTTATTTTGTATTGTAAGTGGGCCTAAGGCCTTTTTGCGAAATAAACTTGATTGATTGATCATATTTCAAAAATGAAATATCGAAATTGGCGGTAATCAGCTAAATTTATTTTACTTTCATTAACGGACTTTTGATTTTAGCATTCTAAGTACATCAGCGTCAACACTGCACAGCTCATACAATACCCTGATACAATGACGAGGAGCACTATGTTTCCGACCAGTCATGAAGAACATAGGGCGAAAGCGCTGTGAGCGGATTACATGGTTAAATGTCCACATATCCGTAATGTTTGAGCTCGAGGCATTCCATTAAAGGGGCGGTAGCACGTCTATATTGGGAATATATGGTGATGTCAGGAAGATGACAATAAAAGGTATTTAAACTAAATGAAGCAGGAATATATCAATCAATGATGTAAAATTAAGCCATGCGATTCATTGTTCATAAAAAAAAACAATTAAAGGTGTTCACATAAAAATGGCCGCAAATGGACTTTATGTGAATCGTCATAATTTGGTCTCTGACAATGGATGGTTGGTTTTTGTAATGAGCTTTTCGACGCTATCAATATAACACATTTAGCATTAACGTACAATTATCAGTGAACAATTTTAAATATACAATTTTCATAAAACGTGCTACTGCTACTTTAAAGCTCTAATTTTGTTAACTTGAAATCGTACACTCTAAACATAGCCATGACTGATCCAGAGGGAGCCGGAGATTCGGAACAGTTCCAAATAAACGAAACGAATAGAGTCGTAGTTCATAGAAGAGAAAGGCTACAAACTTTTACCATCTCAAACTAGTCGAGTGGGTAATTTTCCTGTGTACATATCTATTCATGGATCCAAAGTAGCCATTTCATACTTCAACCAACAGTTGAACTTCCCAAACGTACATCCTGCAGCCGTCAGCAAAATGAGGTAAATGGCCTCATACATTTCAAGGTATGGAGCGAAGTCTAGATCTGCTGATTCTATTAGCCTCTTATAGCATGGTGTGATTAAATGTACAATACATAACGCTTCAAGGTTAAGAAAAATCGTACATTTACACCAATAGAAGCATGCGGTTAATTAATGTTAATATAACCTGAATCTGCAGGATGACTTCATTGATAAAGTAACTCACTGACATGTCAAATGTCAAATTTATCAATTGCGCCATCTTGAAGCAAAGCCAAACGAGGTACACAACACATGTCGCCTTTTTCCCTTAAATCTACATTTCTGAGGCGTGATAAGAATAACAACTTCATTATTTCATTTCCAACTGGTAACTTTATAGAAGCTTCGTTTATAAAATGCAATTATGTGCAGAAAACGAAAACAAGTCAATATATCAATTATTTTGAAAACTTTTTTATGCCTCGAATATTCATCAGTGAAATAAAAATTTAGCTATGATTCCTTGATAAATATTCATACATTTATAGAAATGAATTAAAGAAAGTGTCATATTTCTATCCAACTTTGGTGCAAAACGTTAAACGTTATATATTCGAATGCATATTCAATCTCGGGATCAAGATTGCCGGCGTAATAATCTCTGGATTCGGTCACGATAGACAGGCAAAACGACATGATGAAGTATTATCTTGGAACGTAATTATTGTATTGGCTCCATAGAGATAATGGCGAAGAGAGAGCACGGATAATAACGTTATCTGGTTTGGTATAAATGCCACCTCCCCCAGGACACTCCCCAATCAAGTTGAAGCCAACAAGGGCCAAAGGGGACTTGAGTGCGTTGAATATTGACAACAGATGTCCCCAAATACTGTTGTCAAAGTCCCAGGGTAGCGCCTGTGGCTGAATATGACCCTGTGTCACTTTTCAATAGCTTTAACTATCGACAATAATAGTTTGTTGGCGTGTTTACGCTCCCCGGTGAAATCGGAACAGGATTTAGGTTAGAAGATTAAGCATCATTTTATGTCGTTTCAATGCTTCTGTACATTACTCACTCCAAAACAATTGATCCAAATTATTTTCATGCTTGGTCACTTTAGGGGCTTATGTTCACATAAAGGATTTCAATTTAAGATCCCTCTCCTTCTAATCAACCTTGATTGTTGTCAGAGTTGTATCCGCACGCAAAATTGCTTCTCGAATGTGCGTGAGTGGGATTACAACCATATCATTCTGTTTCATCTTGTTATAAATTCAGGGAATTCACGAAGTATTCAAATCTTCTTGCACCATTTAAAATAACAAAATGACATTTCGCCTTTTTATCAAAGTTTAAGATGCATGTGCTCCTATCGCTGATGCATGGCGAAGTACAAAAACATCAATCTTACTATCTACCAAGGAAATTGATTTCCCAAAAGAATCAAACAGCTTTGCGATATTCTATGATATTTTATCTAACTTTCCAATGATGATTTCCCAGAGGAGTATTATGTATTTTATTATACAAATAGCTGAAATGAGGAAATAAGTTACACAAGTTTTGTTTCCGTAACGACATGTTACATATTGGGGTTTTTTTCAAAGCAAGTTCATTCGAGTTTTAAGGCGGGTTTATTCACCCCTGTAAATCATGTAAATAATAAACCTCACCTGACCGGTTTTCGCCCATCGGAGGTAAACTGTGGTGCCTTTTGAGAAAGTTTGGCCATTGTCCTAAGTGAAGACACAAAATCTTGATGACCCGCTACATGAGTAGTTACTACTGCAAAATCTGTCCAGTTGTACCTCAGTAGTAGCTTGAGCATTGCTTGTGACTGATGCTGTATAGTTGGTGCAATTTGTAATGTTCTTTCTTTTTGCATTGTCTGTAACAAACAAGACATAAATCCTGTCAATTGCTTCAAGGAGAAATAAAAGATTTAAGAAAACATTTCAACGTTATTATGGATCATTATATACTCATGGTATTGACATAAAGATACCAAATTAGCATTGATAAGGACTGAAAGAATAGGTTGCACGTTCATTTACATGTGCAACCAAAGAAACACCAATAGATATGCATATAATATTAGTATTGTGCATGTAAGCCCTTGATTTTTCCCTTAAAGTTCTTTAGTAAATTCGTGATTTGAAATGTGTTCATCCCTGTAAGAGCTGATATGTAACCAGTTGTCATGTTTTTGCCACCCTTATACATAAAGTTACACATTTTGAATTTCGAAAGCGCAGATTGTAATCTCATAAAGCTGTTCGTGTGACCTGACAACGGGTCAAAACAAACTGTTAATTCGCCAGGGTCAAGCCTATTTCGGATATAGCTGAGTATAGTCATAATATATAAGAAAGGCTCTGTACGAATGCTTTGAAAATAAGCAATGCGCTTTAATGTTCTGACCTAAAAAGAAGCAAACAGTATCAATATAACGGTTTTATATCTACAGATCAAAAGTTTTACTTTTTGTGATATGTTGGACATACTTTTTTCAAAAAACAAAATTACAAACATTACATAACTTGTTGAGTAAACAACTATTTCACAATATAACGTATTCGGCGTGATATTTCAACGCAAATGACAGAGAAATGACATTCGGGAAAGAACGTTAAAACATTACAACAGGAAATGAAACTGTGAATTGATGACGTGAAAAACATCTATGCTTTTAAGGCCATATATTCAAATATCAATTATTCAGCTGACAACTATCAATTTCGTTTCAGCGAAGCAGGGAACTTTGAAGAATTTTAATTACTCTTCAAACTTCTTAACACGGTTAAAAAGGCGATGAGTCCATCACAAACAGAACAGAATATTAAATTACAAACTCCAAGCAGTTTTAACGGATTTCTTTTGTTCGCGGAGAATTTGAATACAACAAATTATAAACTTAGCAAGTTTCAAAAAGATTGTTCTATAATCAATTGTTTCCTGGACTCTTGAAGGACGATCTGTGATTTTCGAACAGCAAATTCACATCTGAATTTCTGACCTTTATACGCTATTTAATTGAATTCATCTGACGATGCCGTGACAGAGGCGGCTCAGATCCTGTAATGTGATTATTTAGAACGGCCACTTCCATTGTGCTCTTACAACATTCGTTTACTAAGAGTCTTTACATTTTTGCTTCCGTCTGGCTGGAAATCAAATGCATTATTCTTTGACTTAGACAAATCACGTTCATATTAAGACTGCATCCTTGGTAAATTACCCGTTCAACACAGGATATCACTCAATCATTAAACCATTCTCTCTCATAGTAAAAAATCCTTTGATTCTTCAATGAAACAGCTTCCAGATCTTCAAGACCATAAGCGAAGAACAATAAGTATTATTTAATAAGTTCTAATGACCAAATGGCTCAGTTGGCTCATGGGTCTTTGTTGCTTGATACACAGATCTACTGTAGAGACACGGTGTATCAGACAGCTTTACTGTGTATCCGACAGCTTCATAATCGATCTTTTCCCTCCGTTTGTAATACCTAGAGCTGTCCACGCCGTGAGAGGTGGAAAGTGAGGAGCACACATTTATCAACTGTTGTGAAATCCTTCACAGATGCTTATCGAATGTACAGTGAATTAATGTTTGCAGGTGGATTGTGTATAAATTCATTACTGAACAAAAGACAGACCAGCAAATTGATTGATATTTCAATGCTATGCATTTTTATATAAACATTGAATACGTGAGTGGAATTTTGAATTTGATATTTTAGGTCATAATGAAGGTAATCCCGAGTATTTTGTATTTGAATATCGCAGGTAGAACATCGAGATAACATGACATATCATGATCATCGAGTTGACAAAGCTCATATTTTTTCTATAGAATTTGACTTTCAGGGTTAACAATATTTCATCGGAAACAGTTGGTATCTTGCACTGGTTATCAAAAGTAATACAAACACTAATACGTTGTACAATAGTGACTATAACTGTAAGGCCGATTCATAAATTCATCGGCGAGAGAAAATCATCATCCAATCCACAAATCCACCAAATAACAAATAAAAGCAATAGTTATACATATTGTTGCTCTGATTTATCATCAAATATCAATAAAACTGAAACGTCCTTTGTTATAACCGGTTGTGCGCTGCATAAATTCCAAGTGGGAAGCGAAACGTTTTATTGAAGATATTTACATATACCATTACACTTCAAAATCATAGTTTTTGTAAATAATTTAACAAAACAAACCATATATGCCAACACTTCAATACACTACTTAAGCACAAATTGGAAACGTTTCGTGAAGTCAAAATATGGCATGATTACGATGGGGTGATACTGACACTATATTCACTGTCTCAGCACAAGTCCAATCCAAAAATGTTCATGTTATTGAATATCACGCTCAAGTCATGCTGACTTTCAGCTTATATTTGGTGTCAGGTATTTAGATACCAATCTATTTATGACACTGTTACTATGGAAATACATCGAGAAGAAAGGCAACGTCAACATGGGCTACTTTGGGGTTAGGTGTTCCTCGTTCATTCCTGCTGCACTTTTCCCACTGTCAAATGTCATTCCACTGTCAGTGCCTCGGTAAACTTAATAAACTTGACTCGGAATGTCAAAACGTCAAGCTACTCGTTTACGCTATATTACTGTGTCACAGTTATGACGAAATTACATTACATTAATGATGTTGTGTGGAGTACAAAACAATTTCGTCCTCTGGTCTTGGTGACCTTAATAGCATGGCTGTGTTTCAATATGCATTACATTAACATTTGGAAACGTATCGAAAATATATTCCAAATCAGAAGATCCTGTTTTGTCTAAATTTAAAAGGCATCTTGGCTTGTTACATCAATGTCTAAAGTAAATATGTATCAATGAATCGAGAGAAACAAATGGTATATCATAGAGCGGATTAACAAGACGGAGGCAGAATAAATTTGCCCTACAAATCAGTAAAATGAATAACATCAATGTCAGATTGTCTGGCATGTGTTGTGAAACCTAACTAAGTGTATTGTTATCATCTCCAGAAATGCTTCAAGTCACTAAATACACGTTTCACATCTGAAAATATATAAATATGATAAATATTAAATGAAATGGTTATTTCCTAAACTTTGTGTCGCTTTCCAAACGCTCTTGTATATTTAATCTTGTTATGACGAATCAATTGAACTGTTTAATCAAAGATGTTATTAATCAACAAAACATTTTGGAGCTGTGTAGCGAGCTGAACTAAAACCATTCCTCGTCAAGTCATCTGACAAAGTCAGTTTCTCTTTGGATGCAAACCGTTAACCATCGTATTTGAAATTATATTATATAAGAAATTACCAACATCAATACTACAATGATTTTTGCAGCTGAACATGCTGTCCTTATATGTAATTAAAGGAAATGAAATCTAATTTACGTAACATGTAATTAATCTTCACATTTATTGATAGCATATTAATATAAGTACTTATACTTTAATTGGCGGTCAAATGTCTTTGTTTTTATCTAAACCTTTATATTACGTTTGCAATATCTTATTCTTGGTATTCTTCATAAATGATTGTGCCCACATCAGACTCTCTGTCAGAAAAGCAAACATTTGACAGTATATCTATCGAACTAAAATACAATCCTCCCCAAGACGAATGGATCATCTGGAAGCTGCTATTAGTGTCCAAGACAACAGTTCTCATTTGCGTCTCATAAATGCTAAGAATGAAGAAAATACAGCTTTGCCCTTTACATGAAACGAATGTAACTGGCGCGGTATACCATTCAGATAACTTCATCACAAAGAAAAAGTTGTATCTTAACTTGAATATATGGCATGTTTGACGTATTTCCTTGATATGTGGATGATGCTTCGCATACAATACCCTGCATTTCTTGAAGCTCTCTCTTTAGCCTCCTAGGTAAGAAGGGATAATGCAACAAACGTGCACTAAGTGGCTGACAATGATACTCTGGAAGAGCAGGAATATCTGTATCAACGTTCAGACAAAATATTTAACCTTAGAAGCCCTGCAGCGTGGTGTCAATCATACGATCAATAAAGCAAAGATGAAAGGAAACGTGTGGTATTTGCTGAAGAAATGTTCAGCGATTGAAATGTTAAAGTGTCTCATCTTTGCTTTCACATTGTTTGAAATTCGAAGTTGTATGGGTAAATGACAATCACTTGTTATTTGTTGAAAATAATAAGAACAACTAGATGCGTGGATCATTTGGTTGCTTAATGTAAGATTTACTCCTTGGCGGGGATTTTTATGGCAACTCTTTTTTTTAAATCGTCATTATTTAAACTAGATTAATCATCGCCATGATTTGATATGTAATATATTTTAGGTCACAGATGGTGCATTCTAGGTACGAGTGCTGCGTTCTTACTGATGTCAATGAGATTGATAAAATAATGCTTTACCCTTAACATTTTGACACTTGACATATCACAGGATACTCCAAATACCTTGGAGTGTATATTATAAATCATAAGAAATAAATTATTATCATAGGTGAATGAAAAAAGATCATTCATGTAATTGATTTTTAGCGAGCATAATGATAAAACAAATAATTCTTTTAAATTATTAATCAAATCCATCATTAATCTGCCCTGTCAGTAGAAACCACAAACAATCCTTGTAACATTCCCAAAGAAACGGACTCAAAGCCTCATTTGGCATAATCGTAAGCTGAGGCGGTACGACAACCGTCCCTTTTCATGCCTTAGAATAACGATCAATTTATAACACCGCAAAGATGAAGTGGAGAATTTTGATGCAATTACCATTCAGAACTAAAATGTAATCAATTTCACAAAACGTAAGAGGTCAGGCCTCTTCATTGCATTAGGAATGGTTTTAATGCAATAAGCGTTCACAGGAATGCACACGAATGCAAAACGTTGACAGACATAGTAATTAGAAAAGACAAAGTAATGATCGCCTGTAACCAACACGAAGCTCTTACGTTGGAAACACCAAAAAATCAATTCATTTCGAGTTTTAATTGGATTTCACATTTTTTTCATTTGGCGTTTAATACGATTTATACAGCTACCAAGAGACCAATTGTTTTGAAATTCATCTTTTGTTGTGTTTTCAATAAAACAAAAGAACAGCCTTCAAACTCATCATGGGAAAAGCATGTTTCTATTTTAAAGGAAAACGGAAAGTTGTCTCCAAAATTTAGGTAATCACGTTTTAGTGTTAAAAAGAGTTTTCTATCGTAAACTTTTTGTTTGCTTCGTTATCTACACTGTACTAAAGCCGTCTTTGAAGCCTGTAGATTACTCGGCGCAAAAGTATTCAACTGTTGTAACATCTATGACAAAAACGGCCATTAAAACAATTTTTTAAGAAAAGTTAATTCATTCTCAAGCATCTTGGGTTTTGCACATCTGGAATATATCATAGCTGTGTGGTCGCCTATTTTTCTCTTTGCCAGTTGTAACTTCGTTTCTCGAATACGTAGCCCTTCATCGCAGGGGGATTTGTCTAATTGATTAAACATACATACTAACCTTCCGTTTATTACTACGAGCAAACCAAGAGAAGCCGTTAACAATATGTAACTTGTTGACATTTGATCTTGTTAGCTGCTTTTCTAAAATGTATATATTTCAAAACGTTGCCATAACCAATTGTTGAATATTAGCCTTCAATTGAAAGGGCTAATTAATATTAGCAGTTTATGCAAACCTATGTATAATTCAATCAATAAGGTTTGTATATGAATTGGTAGCCCAACTTGTGAAGCACTTAAATGCGATATTTTAAGTTGACATATTAAGACATACTTTATCAATCAGATTAGGACATAGCATCGACAGGTGTCGCCTTTGATTGATAATTATAAATCAGAACAATAAAATCTCACAAACTGTATCAGTTTATAGAGAAGATCGACACGTGATGTGTATAAACTTACGGACTATAAATTTAAGGTGTTACTTGCTAGAAGTATTTGTAAAACTTACTACTTAATTCTTTTTTAAGACAAGTAATTGTCACAGGACCCAAGAACAATAACCGGCCTTGGCAAGGAAAGGAACATGCATACATTCATGACAATAAGATGGCTAAACGGTCATCAATTATTCGCCACCTTCTATTATTTGTTTTTACTTGTGTTTTGAAGAGAGTTACTGGGATACAGTTAGCTTTGATCTTGTAACGTCAAATTAGAGTTGCTGCCAAAGTGCTGTTTGCCGATTGCTTTCAAAGCTGAAAGACTGGCAATATCGAGTATAGACACAGATGTGTTCTTCCAACGCGGACAACCGATGTGTTCTTGGTTTCGATTAACGAAATCCCTTCATGTCAGTGAAACAATATGTCGAAAATGGCCATATGTGATTTGCTGTATTGTATCTCGATGGAAGGCAAATAGGCGTCTGCTCGCCGGTGTTTTGAAAAGTTAAGAGGACCCGAAGGGCTCCCACATCACGATCAGCTTTGTTTGAACTGAGCCTGTCAACGGCGTCGTTGGATCTACAGAGCTTGTGTCGTGTGATATAGACAGGCGAGTTCCGATTCTTGACGTTGCTTATGTCCGTGGTTCAATTGGCGACAATTGTTGCTAGCGGTGTTGTATCGGATAGAGTGTGGACTGCTTTAACTTAAGACCATAACGTGCAATTCAAAGTTGTCATGGGATAAGTTCCACTTTAACAGACCTCGATGATGCCACTGACAAGGTCATTACGCCATTAAGTCGTACTAAAGCAGGTCCAGCACATTAAAAGACGACGTCGCAAGTCCATAACGAAAACACATTTGCGAGAACGCACACAATCAAAATTGAATTGAATCTTTGGAATGACTTGAGTGTGAGTCTGTACCTTATTTCATATAACATGTACATTGGATGAGGTTGACCGCAATATGACCAGACGCGACAATCCTGGTAACAATTAGACCTCAGTTCAGAGACGTGTTGGTCCGAGAATGCATTTAAAAGTACGGTCAATACACAATAGGCGTGAAGCTGTTATTAAATGGACACTCTGTGTTTATGGTGTTCAGTGTTATTTGTTATTCAAATGTAACAACCAAAAACAGCTTACATATTCATCTCATAATGTAAATTACATGGCGGTTATAAATTTCAAGTCAATTCTTGCAACACCCTGATGATAGGCCGAAGCCGTAAACAAAGATGCAATTTAACTGAAAACTAGTGACTGAACACTTAAACACATCAAGTAGGAACTAGGAAAGTTTGTGGATTAGTGATTTCATTAAAACCCACTGTTTAGTTTCATACCAAATTTAAAGACATTGGTTACAATTTGTCATGGAATGTAACGAGTGAGGAGCTAAAGTGAGGTCGATGTGATAATATACGACTAGTGACCCGCTTTTCCCTTGTGCAGGTTGTCTACATTGGTTGTAACGGTTCTTGGATTATTACCGTAATATAATTACACAAACAAGAGTTAAAAGCAGTCAAAGTGCCAAGTCGACTCTGTAAAAAGTTCAACATCCACTGGGGACAGCCAACAAATTGATTGCAGACTCTTAAAGCAATGGTTTATGAGACCATTGCCAAACTGCTATTGAAACCTTCAAAAGGCGGCCAGGGTTAAAAGAGGAAAAAACTGAAATTTCTTGTTTATTTAAGTAACTGTCTGTTAATAAATTCCATGGCTTAACTTTACTTACTTGAACTTATCAAAAACAAGTTCAGCGCCATTCAACATTCTCCGTTATGCTTATGATAAACTAAACATAACACGAATAGCACCCTGAAACATGCTTATAGTTCTCATCACTATTACTTAAGAAGTCCATTTCATTCAGAGTATATGAATATTTTATTCCACCTCTCAGCAGTTATCACATTACCTCATACTATACACAGTATTTAAAAACTCGGCTACAGAGAAGTTACAGGAGAACAGAAGGAAATGGGGGTGTCTTAAAGGGGCAGTAGCACGTTTTTAGGGGGAATATAATGTGATGTCAGGAAAATGAAAATAAATGGTTCCAATCTTTAGACAATGTATAAAAACTTAATGGAGCAGTAATAAATCAAATATACAATGTAAAGTTAAGCCATGCGATTCCTTTTCTTACACAAAATGAATTAAAGGTGTTCACACAAAAATGGCTGCCAATGGATTTTATGTGAATCCTCATACTTTGATCTCTGACTACGGATGATTGGTTTGTGTTATGAGATTTATGATACTATCAGAGTAATACATTTAGCATTAACTTATAGTTATCAATGAAAAATTGAAATTATTAAATTGTCAAAAAACGTGCTACTGCCCCTTTAAGGAAACTAAAAATGTGTTATCCTTATCTCTATGCGGTACGATTTAACGTTTAAAGTCCAGCTTTAAGAGAACATTGGATGGGTATATCTACATGTCTGCATTTGAATGCAAACAACAACCTTACTATTTAAATTTTACTATTAATAGCTCAGTTGTTCTCCCCCGTCGAATCACAAAGGCGGATCTATGTATTCAATAGCATCCGTATCCAATCGTCATTCCGGATTCTTGTTATTTCACTGCCCCATGAAGGTTGCACTTAGTCTTCAAATTTGCAACAACGGACATTCAGGGATTATACAGACATCAGTTGCAAAACGAAATTGATCATCATTTTCAAGATCACCATGGAACTTCTTGAGCGTTACAATGTCGTGAAATCTAGATATATTTCATGGACCGCTGCACCTAGTCACCCTAAGCTTAGTGACTATCTGTCTTGGGGTTACTACAAACACTAATCGATGATGGCGATCTTGACCTCTCGTTGGCGTCATGACACTTGACAGTTTCCAAAGTCTTATTAAAGCTAATTCGCACAGACCGCTGCACCAAACCTAATGAAAGGTTAGATTGGGATAATGCAGATCCCTTCTTTCTCCCCACAGAGGTAGATCAAGTCAAAAGTTTTGATCGTACCTCTGTTCGAATTATACCAAATCCGTGGTTTCCGGTAGTTCTGGCGGAAACAATTGCACCACAATCCATTTGATTTTCTTTAGCCAATGACAACACTTCTCGCATGGTAAAGGTGGTTCATATCATAGACAGACATATATTTTAAAAAGGTCTCACATCGTACATGAATATTGAAAAGATCACATATATTCATAAAATGAAGCATATGACGAGCCAACCATTTTGGCTTACGAGAGACACAATAGCTAAATAACATATATGCAACAACAGAAAAGCCACAATGATTTCACATCTTGCGTGACAGCAGTAATGTTTATGATCATTACAATCATCATTAACTTCAAAGTCAATCTAAGGTCAAATTCAAATACCAAATTAAATTGAAACTGTTTAAATGCGTTGTTGTTCAAATATCACTTAAAATTTTGCTTCTACTTCAGTTGTCTTCGTTGTTTTATGTTAATGATTCTGTGAAATGGGTATTCTTAACGTATCACTGATACCAACTTGAAGGTATTTCACCTTAATCGTGACTGTGAGCGTTGATCGACTTTATAGATTCCTTTTGACATAGACAAATTTATCGCATATAAAATATATTTGATACAACGGTGATAATACAAGCTAAGCAAATGTTAAATCCATAGAGCATTATCTTTTTTACACACGACCGAGGAAGTTATTAATGCTGACTCATAATGATCATATTGTTAAATGGCTTCATTACTTCACAGTAATAAGGTCACTGTTCTACATTTACCACTTGCATAAAGTTATTATTCATAAGTATCATTTGCCCTCGATCGAACGTCGTTGAGTCAGCTGATAAAAAAAAGAAATTCTATTATATCCTTCGATAAAAAAAAACCCTATTCTAGTTAGAGGGATGCCCCGAAACCAGGATAAATCGCCAAAGTTAGGTTTCCTATGTAAACCTCGCAACGTTAGATTGTTAAAAATTTTGATTCTGACTACTGATCTGTTTCAAGTCTTGTCCGGCTTACAATTTTTAAACTAATCATCACATTTAAAAAAAATTGATATGGAGATACAAAATCATATGAAGGTGTGTCATGACGAGCAATTTTGAAAACATTTAAGTAAAATTTTGCCTTTTTTGGGCAAAATATAAGGACTCTGTATGAAAACCATTACAAGTCCGGTTCATAATTTCTTAAATAAGCATCATTTTTTATCAAATTTGACATTTAACTATGCCTCAAAGGTTGATCAAACATGATTCATATTGACATGAGGGTATAAATGTTTAACATATATACATGTATTGAAATTTAGCATTTTTGGTGAAATTCAAACTTGTGGTGTTTTTGTGTGAAATCAAATCAAAGGTATCGACTTTCGTATCTAATAATAAAGGGTAACAATAGCAATTGCAAATGTCACATAGATAACTGAAACAGCTGATCTTGAATTTATCATTAATTGTTTTATTGGTCAACTTTCTCAGCAATCGGTGAAATTAAAATACGATTTTTCACTGAGCAAATTAACAGGTGAAATGACACTTTCAGGCATATCATCCCACCATTGATTTGATGAAATTGTAGGGTGACCTCATAAGATCACAGCAGTGACAACAGCGGTCCAGATTTTTTAACACAACTTTCATAAGCTATATATAAATTGTGAACTTTGTAAGTATTTTTGACAATAAGATAAAGAACATTTGATATTACCAGTTTATGAATATCTCATCTGGTGAGGAAATATTATAAGACATTGTAAATCTTCAAAATATGAACCAAACTTAACGAGATTTACCATGACCTTGAACTTTGCCAAGACTCCCTTTGATTTTGCTTGCCCATTTTGATTAAATTTCAACATTTCAATATTTCTATATAGGATATTCTATTGATTATCTCCGTGACACGTGGGGGATATCTTAACAAGGTGGACTGTTGGTCCTCAGTGGTCGTCACGCTACTGTTGCAATAGATACAATATAAGGCATATTGTTTTATTTTGATCATAAGAAATAACAATAACTATACAAAACCAATGTTGAATAAATAAAAAGGACTTCTCATTATTGTTGTGAAAATAATTACACGAAAATGCATGCATTAAACATGAAGAGTGAAAAGAATTGAAGCCATCCTAAAATGTTTTTCAAAAACTGAAATTTTGATATTTTTCTTACAAAATATCCATCAAAATATTTTTTTGTCAGAAAGGCCTTCTTTTGTCATAATATTTATTACCTTAAGAATATTTTGTCTGAAAGTTCACTAAAAATACGGTTGAAATGGGTCAAAATGATTTTTTAAGAAATTTGGCGGCCATTTTGGATTTTTGGTCACGTGACCAGGTTCCCGCGGTCGAAAAATTTGGATCCTAGGCAAAATGAATACATACATGTCCAATGATCATTCATGCCAAGTTTCATACTTTAAGCCAGATTTTTTCAATTTGGCCAAAATTTGACGCTAAGCTTGTTACGACGTAAGATGTAATAAACGCGGTAAGATGTAATAACTGCGGTAAATTGTAATAAAAACGCGGTAAAATGTAATACTGCGGTAAATTGTAACAAAATTGCGGTAAAATGTAATAAAAATAGGTGCGGTAAAATGTATTAAGGGGGTGCGGTAAGATGTTACTAAAAGGTGCGGCAAATTGTAATACAATATGCGGTAAAATGTAATAACCTTTCCACAGTCTTTGATAACTTTTTTCAACAATATTTGTTCATTTTTGGTCTATGCTGGTACATGTGATGATATGTTTAATTGTTTTTTGATTGAGGATGACACAACGAAATATGTTTAGATTTGAATTACGTACACTTGAATGTTATTTCACTTTCATGAATGATTGTATTTTATTATCAGTAATGTTATTAAGATATATCACATCTCTGATTGGTCCACGTGACCCTGGTTAAATACTGATATCACCCTGTTGAGCGGGAGGGTAAATTATTTATACCCCGGCACAAAAAAATTTACAATGTATGTTACCTCGAACACATGATTAAGCTAGTTTCTTTTGATCAACCGATATGTAACTTTGAGCAAACTATAGTCAAAGTGTTTACGCAGTTAACGTTTTCCTTTATCTTCATATTAAATGCGTTATGTTTAAACATTCGGTAAGATAGATTCCTTATACCATTCAAAGGCGGGGTATATGGGCTCGTCGCATAACACACAGTGAGAGGTTGATATCTCCCTAAAAACCACGCCTCTGAAAGGCATAACTTATAATTGATTTGGACGACTCATATTTCATGGTTTATATCTATGAATGTTAGATTGGATGGCTTTTAGTTTTATTTAGTTTGCTTAAGAATGGTGTTCTAGTTTCATAAATGTTTTTTTTATATTTTGGAAAATCAATATTTGTTTTTTGTTTTTAATTATAAGGGGTAATCATTCATTTTTGAGAAAACAATTGGGCAATCTTTAATTTTCAAGAATGATTATATCTATTATGATTACCAAGAGGGTTTGTGATACATTTCAAAATGCACACTTATATATATATATATATAGGTATAAAGATGAAGGGGTCTCACGTGAAGTAAATGTAGATATGAAAATAAAATACTTCAGACGACACTTGCTGTAGATATCATTTTAATGATATATACTAAATCAGTAATATAATTAACAAATGATAATCTAAAATAACTGATTATAATTGATCTATGTCCGTGCAAAGATATACTTCTAATGCTGAGTTACTTGTCAATATTTTCTACCCCTTAAGTGAAAAGGATGCATTTAAAAGTTCTATATGAAAAAATATACATTTTTGCTATACTATAGTAGGTTTGATCAACATTAATTTTTCTGTAACATTTATGGGTTTACAATGATGTTCGTTGGTCGATGAAGATGTTTATAGGAAGTATGAAATCGTCCTAATGCAAGGTGCATGTTCTTTGTTATACATGGTGTGGAAAATACCCTTACTGTGACGCTATCGGATAAAGTACAATTTCTTTATTTTTTCTACAATAACCCACTGCCTTATTGTCAGGAACAAATCACTCCATTGGCTGTGAAAAAACCTTATCCATCAATCAACTGAGACTTCGACAAAATCGAGTTCCAATAAGGTAGTAAGGTGTTTGCTACCAGGAATGCCTTCTTGTGACAACCAAAGATAGTTGTGTGATTCTAATCGGTTCTCTGGTCGAGTCTTCTAACGAATTTGTTCAATTTAATCATTTGTACTTGTACCTATGCTATAAACCAAATCAACTCTATGCCTCATGTTTATCATGTTCTTTATAAGAAATACGATACACTGTTTTGAAACATATAAAAGAAGATATCATTTAACAAGAAAAATGTTTACATATAAATCACAGACGTTTTGATTTTTAATTGTTTTAAACAGTATGCTAAAGGTTATTTTCCCCAAAGATTGCTGATAATTCTTGTTAGTCTTTTTTTAATTCTGATTTAGTTATTGTTGTCCAACCCAATGTTTTCTTTACAATAAGGCTACACAATGAAAATACAACTATCATCATTTTCATAACGTTCATGCAATTAGTTATTTGATAAATACAGTTGCTCAAACCATCACGAGCTTTGCATTATATTATTTACCTGCACTACAATAGTTATAGCTCGAAATCGAAGACCAGAACCCTTTCAAGTGATGTCATAGTATAGTTTTATATTAACTTCATGAACCATTACTTCATGACGTCATCCAAAAAGTACAACGGAATAAATGGTAACAGTGCCTTTGATCTTTATAAAACGCTACTAAATATTGTTAAAAATGTGTGTTGGTTACATGCCTACTAACATATCTAGAAAAAATACGCCTTAACTTTAGCTCTTTACTGCCAATGAATATTGAACTAGTACCAATGACTCTGCAGCTTATCAGGCTTTACATTTAACTTTGCTTTAGGGTTTCTAATTTCTAATTATCTAATGAGTTTATAGACAATATTGTATCATTCTATACCTTGTGGTGTTAGAGAAGAAGATGACAAAAAGGCTTTAGTAGGGGCCACAACATCAGAAATGCTAAAGTTTAGTGTGTATCAATTCAAAAATAGAATTTGTTCAAACATTCAAGGAAATGTAAAAATGGTAAACGGAGTGACCCTCAATTGAGTTAGACTTAAAATAATTAAAAATAATTTAGGGCTTAAGTTCCAAAGGTTCACCGATGCCTATTACAGGCCACAGGATCTTTAAAAGAGATAAATTAGTCCCCATTGCATAAAGATTGTGTCTACAAGGTTTCAGCTTTCTGGACCTCATGTTTGTTTAAGTAAAAGACGTAAATAGGTTTTAAAGGGACAGTAGCACGTTTTTTAATAATTTTATATTTTAAAATTACACTGATAAGTGTAAGTTAATGCTAAATGTATTATTTTGACAGTGTCAATAAATTCACAACACAAGCCAATCATCTATAGTCAGAGGACAAAGCATAAAGATTCACATAAATCCATTGGCGGCCATTTTATGTGAACACCTTTAATTCATTTTGTGTATGAAAAAGGAATTGCATGGCTAAACTTTACGTTATCTATTTTAATTATTACTGATTCATTTAGTTTAATACATTGTCTTTCGATTGGAACCATTAATTTTCATTTTCCTGACATCATAATATATTCCCCCTAAAACGTGCTACTGCCCCTTTAATGGCATGGTCCCTATGATCCTTATTAGGGGACTCAGGGTCACCATAGCTATAAATGATAATCCTCATTAGTCAAGTTTCAGTCTTCAAAGCTTCTTTTTTTTAATAAAAATATGTCCAAAATGGACAACAATTAACGGATGGACTAACTGACTGACGGATGGATGGACAGACGCCGGACACCATACCAAGCCATAAGCCCATCGGCTGTCGGCTAATAGGGCATATATTACACACAAGGTCGTATTAATTGAATTAAAAAACGTACTGCATACTTGACAAGCGTCGTAATGTATTTTTAAAATTCAATTCTTTAAGTGTATAGCTGTGCGGTTTATATCAGTTTTAAATGTTTCATTTGAAGAATTGACTAGCAGTTCAAGAGAGTAAATAGTTGCAGTGTACACAAACGAAAGTAACAAAAGAAGATTTATACCAAACGTCTTTATTCCTATTGCACAGATTGTCAATTTTTGAGATGTAAATGTATATCGAAAATACACACTTCGTCTCATCAGAAATTTTAGTCTATCCATTTGACTGTCCGAGTAACTTAATAAGTACTCTTGAAGTAAACCCACAGATAAATCAGAGAAAATCATAAAACAATTGCTTTGTCTTTGTTCGTCTTAACGACACTTTATTTGTAAAAAAATACCGCGTCCTTATACCAGCTTAACATGGCTTATTGCCAGGGTTATGTCTGATTGTTTTGTCAAAAAAGTACAACGTTTTTCGTACAAAACTGTACTCATATGTATTCATATGTAAAAGAATGTTGAGCTTTAATAATATGCATGCAGGAGAAATATCAAACTGAATGAAATGCAATCATAGTTCATTGTAAGTGCCGTATGAACACTATATGAACACATCATGCACAAATCACCTTTGTCGAGCAGAAATTGTTGTTGTAAAAATGTAATAGATTCGGTTTTAAAGCGGATTATTGAACTCTTTTCCTTATGTGTCATGTGCTCGTTCGTACAGTGATATGCAATATAAAATCATCATTGTTCATTAGTAAAAACCTACTCTGGTATAGTTTCGTTTTTAGATTATGCATCAATCGTCAACCAAGAGACATGTCAAGCATGCACGATGTCTGTTTAAAGTTTAAGTTTGGTACGCGTGTGCAAGAAGCAAACAAATGCTGCTGAACATGCAAGAAGCAAACAAATGCTGCTGAACATTAGAAGGTTGAGAATATACACATGTGACCAGTGAGATTTTATCAGTTGATATAGGGTAGACCAGGGCAAAGCGCGCCCTAGGGGCAAAATGGCTAAGCATTATTTCTTCTTAATGATCGACAAATGGCGTATAATTTGTTATGACCAACCAATGAGAGTAAACGACATGAAGCACTGTGACACATGCCTGTATCGTTTGCGGGGGTTGGGGACGTATGATATCAATTATTCTAAAAAACATGATTTTGCTATAAGGAATGGATGCGACTAGATATACCATAAAAAACACAAAAGGGAAGTTTGAATCTAATGCAGCTATGATGCACATTGGTATCATGTTATCAATGACTAAAGAAATTCGTAACTATTTGCCTTAAGTTCCTATGATTGACATATCGAACACTACCCTCAATGGGGCAAAAAAAAGCCGGGGAGCTCATTGTCCCGTGTGATCTAAAATATATCCTTGTTGCTAACTAATCGGTGGCTTTTTGTATTTCTAAAGCATACACGTATGACGTAAAAGAGTGCTTTTATTTATTTTGTGTCCATTGGCAAGGCACTTTATCCACAATGCACTCAGTGAAGCCTGAAATAACGGGTGTAGGTTGATTCCTTGCGCCTTCGGCATAGTACAATCACCGTCATGGTATTAATATGTAACGCTTTGTGCAACTGGGAAGCAGATGATAAATGCGCATCATAAGGGGCCTATCATTATCATTATTATTGTATACAGACCTTAGCATAATGATTCTAACATGTTTGGCGAATCATACTCATAATCATTTTCTATGGTTTATATGAACCAATGTTATTACAATTTACCGCGCATCGCATTACAATTTACCGCACACTGAGTGCTAACATTTTACCGCACCCCCTATTACAATTTACCTCACCTGTGTTTATTACATTTTACCGCATTTTTATTACAATTTACCGCAGTATAACATCTTACCGCGTTTTTATTACAATTTACCGCAGTTATTACATCTTACCGCGTTTATTACATCTTACGTCGTAACAAAGCTACTACACTAATATAACATTGATAGAGAAAAAGCTTAAATTGAATAAGATAAGTAAAATAAATACATATTGTGCAATTTGCGGGGGATATAGCTCGACTATGTCAGCTGCTTGTTTGCACTTGTTTTGTAGCATTAAGTAAACATGATGTATGTGTTCTTTGAAATCTCGCAAAACCTGTTATCACGGACATTGTTGAACATAAATAAGAAATAACCTATTGACGGTTTAAAACAACAAAAGCAATGTGCAATATATTGCTGAAATTGTCAGTAAACATTCAAATTTATATATTTATCATACCCGCCCCTGCAGACAGACGACTAGAGAGGGAGTGAAAGGGCTTACAGAGTTCTTAATGATTGCTGCAAGTCAACCAGAAATCAGAACGGGCCAATGGTAATCGAATGAATTGAGGCATATCGAAGAACAGAAGAGATAACTAAAACTGGACGCTTTATTGAAAAATCTCTCGCAAACGGTCAAGCAGAAACTGACAGGCCTCTTACATGTCTGCATGTATGTCAAGTGACCTAGCCTCATGAACTTGCCTGCTTAGTGGTTGAAAGCTTCAGATAAAAACTTTGCCTAGTGCTCTAACGTACCCCCTAGAGAATACTCCAGTAATGATCTTTGTACAGTTAACTGACAACCCGCGAATAGAGGACAATGCTATTTTATATCTTCAAATCGCCTAGAGCTAAGTACTGTCCATCCTTGACGGTGAATACAAACAGTCTTGAAAATTGGCTCAAATTGGAACCAGTTTGCCAATAACGAGACCACACTGAGCTGTGGCACGCTATGCGGCAAGAGGTAACCGCGTTATAAGACTTGTTGATGTTATTACAGCTCTGTTGCCGGAGAAGGAATTTTTGGCACAATGAACTTCACTCTGATAAACTATACATTTAACCATGTTATGAAACGTTTCAAATCTGTGTAACCATTACAATAACCATGTTATCGCTTGTAATGCTAGAACGGATTGCACGATCTCATGGGTCCAGAAAATTGGTTTTGCACTGTTCTGAATATGGCTTTATCTATCATCACGATGGGATTTTGTTCTTCTAACCAACAACCTGCTGAATATAAAATAATATCTAATTGTTATGATTTCTAAAACTTTGTTTTGTTGCAATAATAGCATATGTTCTTAAATAAATGATCAAACTCAAATGGCGAATTGAAACAGAAATATATTTCCACTTGATGATAGATGTGTGTACAAAGAATAAAATCTAAATTTGCTTTTGCGTTCTTAAGAACGAATAATGAGCAATAGTCATTTGATATCACACATGTCTGCAAAAAACGGAACAGATAAACATCATTTCATGAAAACCAAATGATCTGAATAGAACGAATTTTCTCATTAAAAACGTCAAAAAAAGTCAGATATGTACCAGGAGAAACAAGAAACCGAATGTCCCTTTCACAACCGACAGTGACGTCAAAGAAATATAAAACTACATTGTGAAATTTATCCGAGAATGATTTATGCTATAATCAATATTGTTGACTTAGAAATACGGGCAGTTGTCATACTTCCACATAATGATAAACGCCTCGCTTTAAGTAGCCACATTTTCACATCTTATCACATAATTCTGACGTTAAGAAATTTATGAATAAATTTATCAAAATTCGACAGAGTGATGTGAACTTTAAACATGCAATTAATGTAATTTCTAATAACAATAATATGTTACTATGTTCGTTACTAGAAAGTGTGAAATAAACAGACATTTAGTTAATGAAGCATGAACATCATTTAAACTCTAATGCTTTGAATGCGCTTAGCACGTTGTCTGTAGGGGATATCGCTAAAGAATAACAATGGTATGCAAGCACGATACAGTTTCTAACCAATGAATGCTCTAGAGTCATTACACGAACCTACAAAGTTTGTTTAAGCTTTGGCAATCTATATACCATTGGAAAATGGTTTAAACATTCTTCACACTCAAATAACCGGCATTCGCTTGATGGTTTATAAGTTTTACTAAGGCGAACGAATGTTGGGTAAGGAGGGTTTATCATTATGGAGATAATCAATTATCCAGAAACTGATATTTTGATTTAGAATAGTGTTAATTTGTTGCAGCTCCTTTTAAGGGAGGTGATCTCAAAACCTCTTGTGGCCATATCCGGTTGGGCAAATTGTAAGAAACATCTCTTGACGTCGCCACCAGACGGTGGCAGATCTGGCTTAACTTTGCAAGAAGTTTGGGCATAACATTTTACAACAGCGGTCGCGCGTGTCATTCAGTCCACACAAGGACCTTCTGGCAGTGTTAAGGTTTGGCATATCATACAGCGTTTCTTCGTTTGACATTTTTTCATGAGAATAGCTCTAGTTTGCAAAAATCATGGCAGACATGGATTGATTGTTTATTTATCTAATTATTTTACTTGCAAACGATTTCCTGAAAGTTTCATGTATGTATGCTTGTATTTTTGTTGAATGTTTATAGTTTGTTCAGATATGGATGTACAATTTGTTGACAAGTTTCTTTAACATGATTTTATTTTGTAACATATATGCAAGTACTTACAGTTGCTTTTATTTACATGTAACTTCAATGTGTTAAGAAAACCACGACAAAGCTATAAAATCAAATTGTTCAGTGTCATACCTGATCAAAATATCTATGTTCATAAGATAGTTGTTAAATTTCCAAACGTTTTTAAATCTTACTAAAAGATTTCCTTTTTTCCAACCGATGCTTAGTTTTTAGGTAAATCAAAACGATCAAAGATATCGTTAATTAGATGTATCCATGAAATTTTATTTTCAAAAGAAATCAACATCAATTAAAGTCCGTGTTCATCTTATCAATTACTTATGTCGAAGCTAATGTTTTGATTCAATAAACAAAATAAACTAGTGTCCAAAAGATACGCTACAGACATTTTTTCCAGAAAATTGTTTTATTTTGTTATCATTTCGTTTGGAAACATGATTTTGTATATCAGGTATACCAAATACTGTGTATTTGATCGAAAATACCGGGAACATGCCATCACCTCCGTTTAAATCGGGAATTTTGTGAAAAAGGAATTATTGACTGTAGCATTGTAGTTTTGCATGGGCAGATAAATTGTACAAAACGGCTCGACCCGCACGTTATTGTCATAGCAACAAAAAGAACACCAAAGAATGCCATGTTTGACAGTCAATGAAAGAGAGAGGGCCCTTGGAAATGACCTACAAGGAGCCTCATACGCCGACGTCGCCAGACCATCTGGTTGTCCGCACATAACAGTCCGCACATTAATGTATCGATTACGTCAAAGTGGTTAGACATCAGACATGCCATAATCGGCAAACCACCCTTGACCTCTGCCAGTGAAGACCACTACACCTGGTTATAACACTTTCGGAACTGCGCCATCACAACAGCGTCAACAGTGGTTACAGCACTGGGAAACAGATTCAGTCGATAGACTGTGTACCGGATACTGCGACAACATGGTATCCGGCCACTCCATCCTACCGCGGATGGTTCCTGATACCTGACAAACAGACTGATGGCCAGGCGAGTTAGCCGGTGGCAGAGTCGCGGCTGGGCACGACCCGATATGAACCCAATCGAACATTTATTGGATTATCTCGATCGGAATGTCCGACGTCGCCTTGTGCGTCAATCCAACATCCAGGATGTTAAACAATGCCCCCTCAATGAATGGCAACGGATCACAGCAGACGTCATCAGACGTTTGACGACGTCAGTCCGTAGACATGTTTTTGCCTGTATATACTCTTATGGTGTACATACCCACTACTAACATCACTTTGTAACATTTATCCACGCTTTCGCGATCAGTGTTTAAATATTTTTTTAAATATTGGATCCCAACCATCTTTACAGGCTTGTCCTTACGGTTATTCTGACTTGATTAAAATGAAACTTTATACACATTGTGTGAAAAGGACACTCTTTAAAGTTAAACCAAAATTATGTTTCTATATGGATTTGTTTATATTTTATGTCGATCCTAACACGCGGTAGCGTTTCTTTTGGACACTAGTTTAGATTAAAAACCATAAACATCGAGACATCGCAAAAAAGAGCATCCAAACGTAACCATCTCAACAGCATTTTAATATATATACCGCAATAAAGTTTTTTAGAGACAATATAACCTTGAACTTTGACCTTGAATATGAACCCGTTATTGATTAAGAAAAGATTGACTATTGATTAAGAAA
Source organism: Steromphala cineraria (assembly GCA_916613615.1). Classification (NCBI taxonomy): domain Eukaryota; kingdom Metazoa; phylum Mollusca; class Gastropoda; order Trochida; family Trochidae; genus Steromphala; species Steromphala cineraria. The sequence continues at coordinate 70,498,571 of OU744721.1, forward strand.
AGATTGATCTACTCGTTTCCGATTTTACTGGCAATCAAGAATATATGATGTAACTATTTGAGTTGTCTTACCTACATGGAGAAATAGTGATATTTCACCTCTGTGATGCATCCAAATAAGATATTGCAACCCACTGATAACGTAATCTTCTTCAATTGAATAAACTAGTGCGTCTCAATTAAAGTCCATTAAAGCTAATAATTTTGCAACAGAGTTGCAAATATGTTATATTGATGTAAACAACTATGCTAAAACTAAGAAGGTGTTTTTTCAGCCCACTAAATAATTTGTTTTAATCTATTTTTATCATACCAAAGGATTAGACTCATTTCGTCATATGTGTTTGACTCTTGGTGATTTAACCTTTAAAAGCAATTTTAGCTTTGACTTGTGACCATTATTCTAGCCATTTTTACTTTGGATTCTTTGACAATATTGTCTTTCAGGCCATTTTGCCTTGCACAACTAATTATGCTTCGTTGTTTGGCATTTACAGATATCTTTGCTTTTGTATCTGCCTTATTTAGCAGGTTTGGAAGTTAATATAGCCTCCTTCAAAACGTCCTGTCTACGCCAACACTTCTCAGAGATGGCAAATCAGTGCAGAAGGAAATATCTGAAAATGTAGCTCTTGAATCCGTAGTCGGTTCTTTATGGTGTCAGATTAATGAGATCCATCCGTTCTTCGCTGACATAACATACAACGGGCTTGAGAAACTAATTCACTAGAGAAAACGTAGTTTGAAAACCAAGTATTGATTTTCAAAGGACGTCAAGTTTAAAACTGCTTCTTGTTTCCGAAACACTGAGCTTTCATCGTTAAAGAGGCAGATTATCTGTGGTCGTGAGGTACATGTTAATCACTACCGATGTCAGTGTAGGATCTTAACATCCATTTGTAAATTACACCAGGACAATGGGGATGCAATATTTTTTTTACTGAACTTCAGAAATGTTATAAATAACATATTGTTTTATCAAAACAAATAGGTTGAAATTCACAAAAAAGATGGAACCTATGAATTTATTCCAGCAACCAACATCACTTCCACCATTCAGAGCAGGTGATTTCAGTAAAATTAAAGAAATTAAGTAAGAAACATCCAAGGGGTGATATTGTGTTGAGCATCGGAACTTTCAGTTCTAGGTAACCTAGGGTGCTAGGAAATCAGTTATTTCATTTTCGGCGTTAGGAATATCATTTGGAAAACCAATATTAATGCATATCTTCATAGAAACATTTTGAAGCATAATCTGTATCTGTGACTACATGTAGGTAACCGAATAAAGGTGTTCATTTGTCTCGAATCTCAGAGCAACCTAATAAAGACTGTAAGATAACATGACTACTTAGTTCAGATCATACTCACATATAATGACCCAGGGTATTCCGGATCCCACGATATCACAGGTACACCAAAATATGACGCTAGTTCCAAAACATACTGACTGGCAGATGTCCGTCTTCGTATTGATAGAGGGTTGTTAATATGCAATATTGCTGTAGTATTATAAGGAAACACATAATCACAGAAGGTATCCAGTATTTCCTTTGGACTATCTCTCCTTAGGAATGTAACGTTTGTGTGTAGATGAAAAGCTCTGAAGAGACCCCCATACCTCCGATCTCGTCTGAAGGTCATCAGTTTGGCGAATAATACTCTCTGGAAATCGGTGGACCAGTGAAAGTGACTTGGTATCAAAGCATGGAGTTGCACATGACGTTTTTCCATTGAAACACAACACAACAAAGCACATAATAGAAACACAAGAAATTCTAGTATCCATAGGAAGGACTTCTTTGGTAGCCGCATCGTTGACGTGTGCACTTCACCGTCAGAGGTAAATCCGACTCGTTACATGGTATTATCCAGTGTAAGTACTTATATCCACATAAGGGAAATCATATTCCTGGCTTCATAGAACATCAATCTGAAATAAAGTAAACACTGTTTGAATGAAGTTGAGATTAATGACATTTTCGTTTAGTTATTTTAAGGACGTCCTTATTAGAAGCAGGTTACAAGGTCAAGGTTACAAGAGAGCAAATATAACAAAATCTACCATTTTACAAACCAAGCCACTTGTTTTATTTGCAGAATCGAAATGATATATACTCATTCAAATAAATATGGGAAAACTTATTAACTTTGAGATAATTTCATTACCAACAAGGAAATGAAAACAAAATTGGTATAATATGAAACCTCAGCCTTATTTTACGATATATGGTGACGTTAAAGACAATAGCGAAAGGCAGAGCACAATCAAATTGTAGCAGGAAGAAAGAGGGTCTATTTGAAATGTTACACAATCAGAAATGAGTACTTCCATCATGGTTTCTGACACACTCAGTGCATCTGGAACTTATTTTGCATGACCTCAAAGTGATATAGCAAACAGACGTTTTGCTCCAAGATGCTCTTATTACTCATTGCGTAACTTACAACAAGTAGTGGTAAACGTTATAATTATGCTTATGTCGTTTCTTGATAGATCAACGTTTGGGAAACATTCCAACATCTCTTAGATTTACATATGTTAAAGAAGTAGTAACAATATTACGGCCAAAACAATGTGATATCCAGTTTCGTTATTAGTGAACGCAAGAAATGTTGAGTTCCAAGTGTGGTTATACAGTTAAAGTAAACAGTTCAATATTGTCACAATCTTCATTTCTAATAAAACGTATTCATTAAACAACTGAACGTCATTTGTAGTAGTATGAAGTGGCCCCTCGCTGAGATAAAGACAATCCGAACGAGCGAGGGAAGATTTAACAATGTTCCACCATAAAGATGGTAAACCTGACATTTTAACGCACACAAGTCGATGAAAGAGAAAGCATTTCACGACTCAATGGCAGGAAAACAACTAAAGCTCTTCAACAAGTAGAGACAGAAACTTATCCCTGGATAACTCCTATCGCGATTTCACCAGACGATTGTTTTTGTCCAGGTTCGAAAAACATTGGAATGTCTTCCTCAAGATAAGTGTTCTAACAGGAAACATTACGTTCAAAAGGGGGTAATTATCCTGTATGCTATGTCTCTCCACGACGTATATTACGTATAACGTGCATTCTTGTGATGAGAGATAACTGTCCAAAGTAACCATGTACACCAATACCTCTCAGCGAGAGACAGCCATCTTGTCAAGGTTACTGATATCATCTACTGCTGGGATTCCTAGGTATCTTTAGAATGACATGTGTTGCACATTCTTCCACAACATGTAATATCTCTATGAACTCATACAATTGTAGTATTTTTAGCTCTTGATTATTAGTGAATTGTCTATGAACTCATACAATTGTAGTATTTTTAGCCCTTGATTATTAGTTTTTACATTCGTCTTGAAAGCCAAATTGTACAACATTATCTCTAAAAAATGAAAGACGTTCTAAAATTGGTTACACTTTTTGTTCAGCCTACAATATTTTTTGGATAGAAGGAAACAATTCTCTTAAAACAATTACATGCCAACTTATTTTTCTGTTGTTCATCTTTTTGTAAAATGGGAATTCTAATTTGGCATTAGAAAAACGTTGCTTTACAAAACAATGGCAGAAACTCATAATCAATATGCGAATAACGTATGTATGAATATAAAACAAATATTCACGTTGAGGATATTACCTCATAAACTAACTGTACGGAAATTGGCTGAAACAAAACAAATTGGGAAAGTGATACTCAGTGAATATTCCTTAGCCGTTAAACAGGACCTTCCTGGCAATCCCGTTTAAACCGTAAGAATTAGTAGGCCATTACTTCAGAAGATATTGGTGAAGACCAATATTTATGCAGCCAGATGCTAGTGACCTCATCAAAGTGAAATGAATACTCTTGAGAAGTCAGCAATAAGCATAGGAGATCTGCCTATGTGATGAACGTAGCTTGCTCTGGCGTGAACCGTCATCACATGCTATTCCAGTATTGTCAGACTAGGTTCCGCTGGGGGTAATCTTTGAATAACCCCAAACCTCCGAAACGCCGTCCATACACCGGGGATGGTTCCCTCGCAGTTAAACGATTGATCGATAACTATGTATTCTGGCTGCTTGACTAGAACTCTAACCAGGGGTCCTCCGTCTCAGATAAACAACGAGAGAAGTGCTGAAATCCAGTCCTGCATTAAGTATCAATGACTGTCTAAAGGGGATCGTTACGGGGAATTATCTAATTAGTTTGTTGAAGACCTTATTCATACGAACTCTTCTTAGAGTTGACGAAAACTTTGTTTCTGCCTCGCATAGTGCGATTTGTAATTACGTTCGTGACCTAGGTTAAAGAGTTTTTAATTAGATGCCAGGCATAAATAGCATTTTGACCAGCATCATTAGCAAACAGATACCACATGGTGAGTTAATGACATAGCATGAAACAAATGTTCATATTCAGGTCTGTATCAATGGAGTATCAAATGTCACATTTAGTCCAACTGTTGCTTTTTACAACTAGTATAAATGATTAACTGATACTATGAATAGCGAAAGTTCAATTGCAAGTACAACATATGCTATATTTAATTATTCTAACCGGTCAAAAATATTAATGGATTTATATATAACAACAAGGCTTATCACAAACAGTAGTATAGTCTATTTTAAATACAATTTCCTTACTTGATTATGAACACACATATATTTATATCAAAATATGCACCAATAGACACATTGTTAAAACCATGACTATACAATTTTTAAAAATCAATTGAAAAATAACTGTATTAAAACAATCAAGAGTTCATATACGAATACCATTAAACACATCGCATCCTAAAACTACAGCACAGTATAACCTGGATCACAACCCCTTTGAGCTTAATTTCTTTACCTTTAAATAAAAGAAACTTAAAATGATATGAATATGCAGATGTATCACTGTATGTATGACTTAAACAACGTCAAAATAGTTGTCTACTTACTGCGATCTATCAGTAACAGTACGCCGCGTCCAATTCTACTACTGTATGTTTCACACATGTTTATGTATGTATATATCAGGCTTCTCGTTCATCACGGGGGACAAGCAGGACAGCACTCCGGGTTATCGCTAGTCCAGCGCTTGTAATGGACACACAGACGGATACAATTACTGGTCATTACATGTTAATTGCACATCCGCTGGACTGCGCCTTTGAATCTCTACTGTCCAGTATACTCGTGCAGCCAATCAAAATGTAAATGAAAAGTAATAAAAAGCTACTTCTATTTGTTATCATATAATAGTGAGCGAACAATCATTTGTTAATAAAGAAGTGTCATTTGATACTGAGAGCCTTCATACTCTAATATCGACCGACCACAGAGGTGTCGACTGTGTTATAGTTTCAGATATATTCACATACCAATTTGTACATCCTCCACTATAAAGCTTCAGGAGACAAGCGTGTGTAGTGAATATAACATTGATCTGTCAGTGACAATGGTGAACATTCCTATACAAAGGTTTGCATTGCAATATACAAGTGCACCTGTCATACACTGTAGATCTATAAATCTATCTACGTAACAACAGGTACACTTACGCTCATGCAATTCATGTTCACTGCGCATCTCAAACATATTATTTGATGAGCAAATTAATTTCAGTATATCAAGATATACATATGCTTGTCTGTCTAACAGCTCCCGAAACAAAATATCTTTAAAGACTCACAAATAGTCTATATTTTTGTAGCAAGTCTCGATTGTTGTTGTTTCAGGAATGAAGAGCTTTAGTTGGGTCCTTCTCAAAATTGAAAGGTGCATTTTGATAATATTCATTTCAGAGACTAAAATCTAGTCTTTTCATATGCATACAATATTTGTTAATTCATAATTAAGTACATATCGAATTCCTTGTTCAATATGTCATTAGGAATAATGAAAATTCAAACAGCATCAATGGAGAATTCATTCATACCGATAAAGAATCGCGGATCTTTGTAAACTGTAGGTAACGGAGGTAAATGCTAATAGTCGTTGATAATATTGTCCTTTATATGTTCAAACTTATTAAATGAGCACGAGTGCTATATATGAATATATCATCAGATATTTTCATTAACATAGAGATGTTAAACATGTTTTTTTAATAATATTCCTATGCTGACCTAAATACACGACATAAAACAACATATAAAATGTGTCTTGAATACATGTGAATAAGAATAACAGGTATCGGATTCCACCAACATTAGCATAAGTTTGTTAATTTTGCGCTCGGATTCATCATTATTCATTACTAACCTGATATTCTAACTGAAAAAGGACATATTGGTGACAACTGCCATGTTTAGACTGAACAACAGCTGCTTACATTATATGCTTTAAATGATTCATGTAACAGCTTGCCATAACATTTTATGAACTGATACATAAATTTCTGTGATATGAACATGCATCTACATGAATCTACATCAATGTTGGAGGTTTTAAGTCATCAGTGAGGACACAATGGGATTTAAAAAATCCGATGATACAAGGCCTTTCTCTTTCATCTAGCTAGATATTAGAAACCTAGGTTGTAATCGTTAGTAAGTTCAGTGTTTTCTGTACCATACTCTTAGCGAACAAAACTGTGAATACTTTTGCAGTATAACGTGTACGTTTATCTTTGTAAAACAATATAGCATAATTGTTAGAGCGGTTATCCCTTATCGTCGTCATGATAAAATAGATCTTTCTTATTATTTTAGAACCATGAGGATCGTGTATTCACCTATAGCATGCTTGAATATCAAAGTACAAAAAAATGGACACCAAAAAGTGAAAAATGTATTTAAATCATTGTAAGTATTTTAGACGAAATTCAAGTAAAGTTAAAGAGGCGAACAATTAAAGGAAATACCGTACCATTCTATATCCTATTACCCAGCTTGTCGTTACCATATTTTTGTTGTGTAAGTTTCATTAAGGGTTCTTATGTTCATGGCGTTAACATTGACATTTGCTACTCTGTGTGATACCCTACACTCTCCGGTCTCCTATCACGTCTTGACTGGCTTCATATTTACTTGAATGAGTCGTTATTGATGCAAACAATTGTAACAAATTGAAGACTTCTAACTGAGTCCTGACATTAAACAAAGCGGCAATGTGAATCTTTTGGAAACAATGGTTGTCTTATCAACTGCACTATTAATGTAATAGAAAATTTGAAATCATAACTTTTCTGATTTTAAAGGAGAAAAGTCATGTATTTTGAAACTTTCATATTTTTTAATTCTTGAATGATAATTGTACGTTTGTGCTTAATGTATCATTTCAATAGTGTCAAATATTTCCATTACACAAACCAATCATTCATAGTCCGAGAACAAATTATAAAGGTTCACATAAAGTCCATTGGCGGCCATGTTTGTGGAACAGCTTTCATTAATGTTGGTAAGAAAAATTAATCGCATGGTTGAACTTTACATTTTTAAATTATTTGATTCAGAACTGCTGCATTGAGACATTACCAACATTGCAAATTGATACATAGCATAATCTTTGGTCTCGTTTCTGAAGTCGGTAATTATGACAATAGAAGAAAGTTGTTCCCCAAAGATACATATCACCGAATTAAGATGCGAACCAAGTTATCACAATATTATTTATGATAAAACGTCTTCATCGTATATCGATGTTCTATATCAAGTCCCACAGACAGTAGATTACATTGTCATTGGATACAACACCAATGACTTCCAAAGCAAATCAAATTGGCTGAGAGTCATAACAGAGGGAACTTGATCTTGTTAAGTCATATTTTGAGAGACGGACCCACCACGATCAATACAATTCGTGCTCGCATTTGACCTTTATGCTTGTTTTTGCACATCTATTGAGAGGTAGTGTGCCCTTTACGTACTTAGTAATCTCCGAGAAGGGAACGGAAACACCTGAAAGGTATCCTCTTAATAAATAAACAAATTCATAGCTTACGTGCTGGAGAGGAAATTCTTATCATTCAATCAAGTATCGTATATGTCAGTACGTTTCATTGTAGCACGAACCTTTTATTACCTATTATAACATATGTGTAATCAGTTTTGTTTCAGATAATCTTCGGATCTGAAATCGATCATACAACCCTTAACTCTGTAGTGAATCAACGTCATCAGTTAACATGCAATAATACATAGAGCACGAGTTAATAGCATATTTTCAAACGAGCGAAATGTCGGCTAACCAGGGCTTAATTAAAATATGGTAAAGGTTTCAATCGTGACAGCATACATTCTCATAAAAAACCGAGTGGATGTTTCGGATAATCATAAAATGAATGATACTGAATATACTTGGAATGGCATTAAACGAATGTAAAATTTCATTATGCTCATAACATGGCAAGCCAATCTCTGATTCAAGTTGACTCAGAATTAAGATTAGTTGTAAATAGATGAGACAAAACTATCTGATAACCTCAATGAAAATATACTTATCTCCTAATTTGAAACAAATGTCAGTACGTACCAGAGGCAGCAGCCCCGTCGAGTTACAAAGAGTCATGGAAATTCAATCAGACAGCATGAATCACCCTTGCATCAGACTCTTATGTAATTTATGATCGAGTTCACCCAACCCACGTCCACTAAACAACATGAAAGTCTAATTATTCATGTGTTGGTTGAGGTGATAAGGAAACAAGGGATTGGTGAATACGTTTTTAACCTAACTGTCAATTATCTATGTGACATTTCAAAGCTGCATTTCTCATTGTTTTACAAAAATAACACAAATGTTTAAAGAAGCTCTTCTATCTTGATCAACGTTTACAAAACACTTCCAAAAGTTTTAAGATTTCTTGAGGTCTGATCAATGACAGAATGGTGAAAATCCATCTTGAAGTTGTTGAAACTTTATGACTGAACTTGAACCAAAACGATAAAGAAAATTTTCTAATACTTATTTTAATAAACAAATCCTACAATGATGGAACTGTTCTATTACATCAAGCGATTATGTAAAGCCTATCATATTATTTCGTTATAAATATCCTACACATAATGCTTTCGTAATGAAAGTTAACGTTAACATTTGAATAGTATTGTGCTCACTGAATATATTTAGGAAAATTTATCACAAGAATACAAAAAGTTCTTAAAATTATTTTGAAGACGAAAGGGTTGGGAAAGCAAAACAGCATTTATGTAATACTCAGTTTCGTTTCATCGGTCAAAATTGAAAAATGAAATACTAATTCATTACATCTTCCTTTAGCGGTTCGTCATTGACACATATATGAAGTTCATGTTATACATGTATAACAGGAATGTTGTAAGTTTAAACATAATATTTCATTTGTACTTCAGGTACAACTTTCTAAATAGTTATTAAAACTATATATCATCCCTACATCCCGTACCAGAGCTTCCATTGAGAGCTCTAGACGCTAACTTTACCAAAATGTTGTAAATATGTCTCTTTGAAATGTTCATACATTAAAAAAAGTCGGCTCCCAACTAGGAGAAATAAACTTTGTGTCAGACGAAAGAAAAAATAAAGGAAAAAAATACTTCGTTAAGTATTATACTATCTGCATCCTAAGACCTGAAAGAACTATTACAGTGACAGATAGTGGCTGGTGATATTTCTGAACATTTACAGCCACACCAGTAAAACGTATTGACAATTCTCAAAGGGGATATATATTTCTGTCATATCCACGAAACCAATTACGACACTGCCTATTATGGGTACGTCGTCCAACTGTAAGAATGCATATCTTATCAACTGTCAGATATAAAGCATGATTAAAGTAAAGGTCACTATTTCTAGGTTCTGATTGCAAGTCATACCATCTCTACAGCTTCAGCGTTACTCTGTGCTTGAATGCCGTGTGATCAGGATGATTTCACATGACAATTGGTCAAATAAAAAAGATTCGTCGGCACGTTCATCATACTAAACAATGGTAATATTCTAAAAAAGATCTCATTATTATTTCGAAGTACGATATTACTTGACAGGGTTTTGAGAAATTTCATAGTTAGATGAAACGTAAATGAAGAATGAAAAAAATCAGCAATAACCTCTTTCGCTACCCCTTGATACTGAAAATAAGTCTGCTGTATTTCAATGATAGAATATGTGACATTTGATTTTTGAAATAAAATAGAATGTTAACATTGTTTAGTTGGATAAAATTGATGTAGTATATAACCACCACGTGATTCAAATATATATATTAAATAACTTGGAACCAGATGTCATCTTATACTGGTCTATTACATGTCATCTCCATACACCATAGAAGTTAGAGTAACGCCCTTTCTACTAAAACGTGATCTGTAAAATCTCAAACATTGATAAATAACGTCAGAGGTTTATTTTCAGTTGAACAATTCGTTCCCTCAAGTAAAGATTATGAACGTAGGTATTGAACAACTGAAACTCTCGAGAGAACACGGTGTCAGTGTCGGAAAAGGGTCTATCTCTTGCAGGAGATGGGAGGGATATTGTTTATTGTTAATAATGATAATAATAATGAAAGTTGTTTATTCAAGTGTATTGAGTTGTACACCCCGGGCCTATTAAGGCCGAAAAAAAACCGTTGCATGGTGCGGCGATAACATATAATATAAAATAAAACATGATTAACTTAGAATTTCATTCATCTGTACATAAACACACCTACATACATACAAAACATTTAAATCTGTACACCCCCATATATACATACATTGTATATACAAGTACCTACACTTTATACTTACATTACATACTTACATTGCATACAATTATGCACACACCCCAAAAGTTAGTACATTAGTACCCTAATACACGCATAGAGTACTTAAATACACACACCCATAGGTTAGTACATTAGTATCTCAATACACGCATAGAGTACATACATACACACAACCATACGTTAGTACATTAGCATATTATTTGTAAGTACAAAATGGGAGTACCCGACTTGCATAATCAACCTTTTATCAATCTGTTCATCCCTTCCACATTCCTTGTATGAACATAGCCATAGCCATTAGCTTTGAAAGCATAGGTTATACTTATCAATATCACGACAAAGGCCCGGATGTATCAATCGATTATTTGTTGGAACCCTGTCTTATTTCAACAACTTGTAAAACATAACTCTATGTCTTATCACATTTCCGCATTGTTTTTGTCTATTTTCACCATCGTCTCCCATACAGTTTTACGAAACTCTCGTTGTGTTGAAGTGTTGTTTTTCTAATCTATCCACAAACTAAGACATAGACTAGAAAATACAAACCCAAAATCAGTATTTACAAGACAATTCCTCTTTGAAGTAAGAAACCAACTTCAAACGCTGTAAGTGATTTTTCAAGTCAAGAAAAAAGACAGGAGCTCATGGTTGTTACATATATAATTGGATTTTCAGCGGCATGCCTAATGTTCGTTGACTTCTATATGACTTCAGGGAATCTTCAGATAGAATATATTCATAACTTTCCGTGCGCCCTTTCATAAAGCCTGGTACACTACATTAGAAAACGTCATTGACAATTAGAAAACGTCATTGACGTTCTCACAGACTCTTTCCCTAGTTGACCTCTTGAATTATGCGTACTTATCTAACATTGTTATATTTAGATCACACTATCTTCAATAGTACACATTCATGTACTTTTTCGAGCCGAATCCCACACTCGTAGAATCAGACAACACAGCCAGCAATGACCATACAAGAGGTTCTCGCCTATGCAACGATTAAAACGCCAGTCGCAGACCTGCTTATCTAACCCTTGCTGTCGACCTAAAACCCTTTCCGGCGACTATTTGTTACCTTCCTTGATATCTTCTACAGCCAATCGCCGACGCTCTTTTTTGTGTCTCTGTTCGTTAGGTTTGTTGAATCTTTTCATACAGTTATTATCTTGGTTGTTTTCATTGTTACAATACTTGATGTGATAAATTTAACGTGAAATTAAGTAAAATGTATCAATCAGCGATTAACATTATCTGTAAAAAGATTTTAATCGATGATCTTCGACAGAAGGACGCCATGTTTTTTAGTCCGATTTAGTTTTGTAAAGGACTTTCTGATTTTGTTACGTATTTTCCTTATATTAAGCTAGAGAGCAAGCACAGACAAGTCATGTATCGTCAGCAAGGCTTAAATGAGTAAGTTTGGAAAGCCACTATTAAAGCTTTGTTAGAAATAGTTTAATCAACTCGTCTGTTGAAACTACAACTGTACTATTGAAGATAGTGCGATCCAAATATATCAGTGTTAATTTTTTCACTATCTAAATGTGACACATATATCTTAAACTCCGTACCTACATGCATATAGCGTTATAAAAGTCTTTGCGATCTATTACTCAGATATGTATTGATAGTTTTTGAGATAGTAATTATGGCAATTATAAAGTTCAGATATCTTTTAATGAAATAATTTTAAAAAACAAGATCAGTACGATGACAAGTCTCATGTTATTGAATCATATCATAGTGTAGAATATAGATAACGCGTCAACAAGAATCGTCACCTAAGCCTACCATTTATAGGTTGTTGACCTTCTGGGGTCAGACAGTGTCTGTGTGATTGATTAATTTTTCATCTCAATATAAATCTGCCTCCTTAGGTGTGTCAATGTTGAGAAATCAGCACATTATCGCAACTTTACTGTTAACCTCTTTGATACTCTTTATTGCTGATAACACATCAATAACATTCAATGACATCGTCATTATGGTATCATTATTGCTTTTATTGATTATTTGTTATTTATGCTAAAAAAATCAAGTAATGGATCAAAACTCCTGCTCACATGATCAGATTAAGATGTCAAGCTCTTGGTGTTAGATATTTATAATTAGAAGAGGCATTGCCTCTTGCCATATTGAGGATGAAATGCATATTGTTTATGTATGTAAACGTTTTGAGGATATGCATGCATCAGCTTTTAACGATGGATATCATATTTTACTACAAAGCATTTGAACATATGATATACTCAACAACCAGTTTTGGTATTAATTTATATGAATAATTTTCATCGTTCCACTTGTTGTAAATCGCTGATATATATATTACTGCATCTTACACAATACTTCTTCGAGAAAGATTATTGTGTAGGATTTGGGTATCACAATAACGATAGATTTTCTGCCTCAACTACATGTATGTGACTTTAATAATTGATTTAATAGCCGCAAGCATTATTCCGACTCTAATGTCAAGTAAGTACATCGTAAACGATTCGTGGTAAACACCACATTCTATCAATGAAACATTGTTCCGCTATTTGTTAACAGTAGTGAACCTTTTCAACTAGAGAATTAAATACAAAAGCACTAAATATACGTTATAAAGGCGGAACTCTTTAACTGATCAAAAAAACAATTTGCCGTCAAGTTGTACAAAAGTTTACTTACAAATCCTCATAATATTGATTAAGATACAATTGATATTTTCCCTAACGTGTATAGGTGATTATCGTAATTCGAAAACTCGTTGAGTCATTATCTTAACTAAAATCATTATCGAAAAGTATTTGATAACAATATTTTGGGGCATCGACATTTAAATATCAAATAGCACAATAAAATTATGTTAATGCGTAGTCAGTGTTAATCTCAAGAAATGCATTGTTTAATTTGAAATTATCATCGGCCACACAAGTTTCGATACTTTTCACTTATCATCCCCAAGGAATATTAATAATGGTAACCGATACAAAATCCTATATTTAAAGTATGGCGCTCTGCTTTTATACCACCCTACAAATGTCTGTAGCAAATACTCAAAATGTTCAGGATCTTTCTAAGGTAAAGAAGTACCTAATTTATTAAGATTCGGATGAACTAATAACTGGAATTGGTGGATGATGTTCTAAGCAAATTCCAAAGCTTGTTGTAAAATTAATACTATTTTGACAGCTTACGCTTTCGTTGTCTTGATTTTATGAGGATTTTAAATAGTGACCACATAAAGTGAATGAATTTATCAGTAATACGTAAGAAATATTGGTGCCCGAGGATGCCTCTTTTACTACAATATTAGGAATATGCAATCTTGAATGACGTTTTTCAATAACTTCAATAACAATAGTTTATATGCCAAAACATCATCGCCCTTTATTCTTACTACACTGCTCATGTTGACATAGCAACAACATTTATTGTTATTTTATATCATGAGAATTAAAGCAGATAATATATTCCTCCAAAAGATTAACAATAATGGAAAAAAGAGAAATGAAAGTAATTAAAAATACGAAACTAAACCAATAACATTTCCGAAGATAATAAACCACGTAACGAACTAAAAGCTATAACAAATTGAACTTTTCTTCGAAGAAAGACACAACATATTATATATTATGAACACCTGTTTGTGTTAACTGACACCAACTTTGTCGGTTGGCAATCTTTCCAGTAGGAAACTTCTGAAGTTTTACATAAAATCTTCAAACTTTTGCAACTTCATAAGAATGACTGTAATTTAATGAGCAGATCTATAAAATGATGTGACATGTGATATGATTTAGGTAATTTTCCCTCGTATTATTCCCTGTCTAAATGCAAATGTTAATCTCATTATTTTATTGTATTACATTCCATGATTTAAGAAAGTACACGGTAAAATACAAAACATTTTCAACATGAATAGTATAAATTCATTGCCTTATCCCCACAATGCTTGTCGAGTGGGAACACTTCAAGAAGGTCTTCAAGGTTAAATTTGACAAACATGGTTCTTTGTTCAAAACCCCGGAATGTTTACAATGGAACTTGACAAATAGGGAGAAAATTGACTGAAATTGATTTTGCTCTAAGCGTCGTGTTTCTTGCATCATCGATGCAAATCCGTTTTCTCAACAAATGTAATTCTATCAACTACATTCATTTGACTAATCAAGATCATGAAATTTTGCATAAAAAAAGTAAAAAATGCCGTAACCATTTAATCGTTTCTGTAATTCAAATTTCATTTAAATATTAGGTATCGGCTGAGTCCGAGTTTTTTTTAGTTAAATCCTCGCACACGTGAGAACTCTCGTGCACGTTAATCACGAACGTTCGTTTCTCACTCGCGTGGGGGTTCTTTTAACTTTCACCCTATAGGTGGAGGTCGTTAACATGTTTACACAGTAGTTCATCAATTCAACATTACATGTGTTTTTATTATGCTGATATCGCATATCTTCTTGTCAAAAGTCGTTATATTTATTGACAATGTGAAACGTTGACTGACATATCAGAAACAATGTCTACTTAATTTAACTGACATTTACTTGTACATGAGCCTCTTGTACTGCCTGTACTCGCCACTCAATGCAAAAATGCCACCGTAAATGTTTTGTGCTTGAAACCTGCAGTGATGGTGAGTGACTATAATTTGCAAAAGTTTAAATAAATTCAGAATATCGTATCATTTCAGGTGTCCATGGCGATTAGTACTGAGCGTTCATGATGAACACAAAGTATGCCTGCTGAACTCCCCAGCACGTGTTTTCTACTGACGATATATAAACAACTAAGAAAACTGAATTTGTGAAGAAGGGGGCCAGTGTGTACTTGAAATGTTAACGTTCGATAAAACATTTAAACCAGGAATTCATAAATTGTCATAAACTATATTAGTTTGCATTGTTGTAGACATGTCAATTCAGTTTACAGGGTTCTATTATTTAAATGAAACTCGTATGAATTTCGTAGCTAAAAGTAAAGGATATTGGTAAAAAGGCTCATACTTTCAAAAGAAACGTAATGGCTGAAGTTGATAGTTTCCGATATTTTCTCAATGTCAGGTATTTGGTCATATATTGAAAGTCCTCTGGTAACAAAGATCTTGTTTATGACAGCTCCATGTGTTTTGGCAACTTGCTTAATGCTTTATGAACCTCACAAACATTTCAACTAACTTCTTCTTCGCACAAATAATTAGATAGATAATCTCACACATGAATACATATGAATACAAAATGAGTGTAACCTTGTTTTGTAGCAAAATCCAGCATCACATTTTGCAAACATATTGTATCCGCTTCAGGCGACATTTGCAACTTGATACGAACTACGTATCTCATGCATCTGGTGTTTGTTATCCAATAAACTTCAACTGTCAAAAGAAGTTGATAATACACTGTGGATATATACATTTATGAAAGTTCGTTAACTTTGAGTATGCTATACAGCAATATACAATTATTCGCAGAAGGATTCGTAAAATAAACTTTCGAATACATCGTTGTACATAACCACGGCGTTTGTATCCGTGCAAAACGTTTACTGACAGAAAGGCTCATCAAAACATTGGCTAGTAAAGCCTGGGAGCCCAGTATACTAGATGATCTAAAGCCGACTAACTACCAGGTTTTTTATGGGATCGGGAGAAGCAACACAAGGTGTCTTGGGGACAAACGGTTCTGCCTCTAATGCTTTTAATGATGTTAGTGAGTTACGTATTGAAGAATTTCTTTCACTATAGCCTTTCACTGTTGAAACATCACATTAAACACATAGACAATGTTGTTCACTCATATATTTTAGATTTAATCTAAAAACATACTTCAATTTTTCCATCTGTCATCTGGAGCAAGTTATGATTTTAACAATTTTAAGGAATGGACATTTATGCATCGCAGGAGCGCGTACGAGATTTCGTCTGGCTTGTTTGCGCATCTGGGTATCAACTAGAAACCTTTGTATTTATTACTTTATCAAAAAATATGTGTTTAAGTGTATTGCATACAGAAGATCACAGGGACTTGTATAAGTATACCCAAACCTACTACATATCCTTCTATGTAGTAGAAGGGTATATATGGTCTATGAGTATATATGTCTTTCAAAAGCTGACTATGCGTTTAAATGTTCCCTGTTCTACACCTTTTGGATAATTCTATCATGAACAAGAAATACGGCTCTCGTCATGTTGGCTGTAATCTGAAGGGGTGTGCACCCCCGTACCGTCTAGTTCCGCCAATGTATTTACATATATATTTTTAACTATTGTCATTTTTCGTCGCCGTTATTGGCTTTAGAGGTTTTGATTTGTTTTATCTAACAGAATAAATGAATTATACTTTTAATAGTTTAAAATGTAATCATAGCTGTAGTCAATGTAGACGAATCTGATATCACGACATTAACGGGCAAATGATTTTGTACTGGGTAATACTATGATTGCGAAATGATAAGATGGTAATTCTATTTTTGAAAATTTCTTTGTGACTTTAGCTTAAACATCAGCTTTTTATTACCTGATTGACCCACGGATTAACGAATTCTAAATGAATCAAATTGATAATTGTCAAAACACTTTTCAAATAAGAAAAATGACAAAATTGATATCGATTGAAGTTGCTTATTCTGGAGTGGTTTCTTATGCTTTACCAATACAAGACTGACCTCATTTTTTCGCGCTTCTTTTGTTGTTCTGCTTAGAAAGAAAATGTTATAGTCGTGGTGGACTTCTCATCATATAAGTGTAAGTTCCTAAAACAACAATCGCCTTTTTACAGATCACAGTGACATGTATATATATGTATACCCATCCCTACAAAATATTTTTCTGGATAGAAGGGTAGGGTCTATGAGTATGTCTTTTTAAACGCCGTTTTAAGCATTACATGTCTGTGTAGAACAGATAACGTATATGGCCTACATCAACGACCTAAGACTATTGGCACTCACATATAATGTTTATAAAAATTCAAATAATACAATACAAATAATTCAGCGCTTAAAGGGGCAGTAGCACGTTTTTTGATGATTTTATATTTTAAAATTTTCACTGATTATTGTACGTTAATGCTAAATGTATTATAGTGATATTGTCAAAAATCTCATAACACAAACCTATTATCCATAATCAGAGGACAAACTATGAAGATTCACCTAATATCCATGGGCGGCCATTTTTTGTGAACACCTTTAATTCATTTTTTGTAAGAAAAGGGAATCACATGGCTAAACTTTACATTATATATTTGAATTATTACTGCTCCATTTAGTTTAAATACATTGTCTTTCAATTGGAACCATTAATTTTCATTTTCCTGACATCACCTTATATTCCCCCTAAAAACGTGCTACTGCCCCTTTAAGCACAACACAATGAAGAATCTTGGAGAGGGTAAATACTACACAGTATCCCTCATCCTGACGCAGTTTTGGTCAGAATCCTTGAATACATTGACACATATATTCAACAGTAATTCGTTTACGTATGTGCACTACATTAGCTTTGGCAAAATATATGTCATTACCATAACCTCAAGGGAATTATTTACGTTATATTTCACTGGCGAAAGCACAGCTAAGCATAGTACGATTTAATGAGGCATTGCTCAATAGATGTTAAGAATACGAGATCTGAAAATAGGCTTTCCGAATCACCTATTGTTAACTACAATATTCTTAATATTTAAAGAAAAATTCAAAACAGAGATGACAAATTTCTTTGATATGACATGTAAGATATAATCTCAGTCTTAAATTGATGGAATAATATTCAGTTCAAAACGTATCAGATTATAACAAGTAAGGTGACAGGATCCCCAGCAGCCAATTAATGTTAACAACAAAATGTGTTGTCATGCTACTAGATGTCATTTAGGTAATCCAAATCGAATCGTCTCAGCTTCCCCCGAATAAGAAGTTTTGTGTACATGAAGCGAATCTAGAAAATTCTTGAGGTATCACCATTATACGCTTAACATGAGTGTTGGTTTCGCTGTGACCATGAAGATGTGCCACACAACTCATTTGGGCCCTAAATGGGTGATTAAACGAATCTTGTGAATGACTCTTGAAATATCACAAAGACAAGCATATACCAGGTAAGTTCTGTTGTGACCAAATTCGACTTGGCACGGCGTTTTCCCAATGAGAAGGTGATTATAAGATTAAAATGCTGAAATTGCCAATTCCTCGCTTTTACCTTGTAAATAATAAGAAGGTCATCCAAATCGACTGAGCCCGTCGTCTTTGCAATAAGCAGCTATATATGTGTAAGCTGTGATACAAATCCAGTGACTGGTTCTTGAAATAACCTGCTGACAAGTGTTGTGACCTTGAAATAAAGATAAACTTCTATAGGGACCTTACTCTCATGGTGATAAAAATAATCCAGTCAGTAGATTTTAAGTTATTCGATTTCCTACATACGAACGTACGAACCGACGGAAGGACGCCGCTAATACTGTTTATCCCGCTTTGCGCTAAACGCGCGGCGGGGGAAAACATCAATGCATAATCATATTGAGAAAAATTTGATTTTCTAAGTAAAAATATAGGGTTTTTTAATCATATGAAGTGTTTATCGGTTAAACTTTGCTGTTAAAGTCAAAGCCCTTTAATAAGTTAATAAGGTTACGTTGATTTCTGATTGAGTAAAAAACCACGGTTCTTGTATGTTTAGTTACGGGTTTTCATTGCATCAATAATCATCTAAATAATGCTTCCATATTTCAGCAAAACGCACACTAAATCCGCTTATGGTTTTTAATCCTAGCTGTTGAAGTAATTTGAAAGTGATTCACTGACTGAAGATTATGGCAAACTTATGACTTTAGAGTCTTGACTTCCTCAAGTTCTTGCCTTGAACCCTGAAATATATCGGACACTGTTATATCATCTTCATTGATAGTGCAAGAACAGATGATAGATGTTCTAAACGAGGCCATAACTAACCTTTTATTGAATTGCACTGACTTATTCATCGCAATCTAATATCACTGGGTTGAACAACTTTGCCATCTTAACATACAAATGTGAAGCATAGTTCACTTAAGCAATTTATTTGAAATAATGACATAAAAATAAGGCGATCAATCATTTATTATGTTTTTGAAACCATTGAACCATTGCCGGCAAGTGCATCTATTAGAAGCCCTTGATGAGTTTGTCGCTTTAGAATTTAAATTGCTTTGGAATAGATTCTGTATTGATAACGTGCACTTACATGTATTAGATCTTCTTATTGACATTGCTCTTGTATGTTCTTTCTGTACATTTGAAAGGAAAATTTTGAATTTCAATAAATTCTGCACTGACAAGCGTTAGTGATACAGAGGGTGATTGTTAAATGAAAGTAGCAAGGCTTTATTAAAATGTAGTTGGTTTTCTTTCACACCTTACAACATAACACAACTGAGAACGTACAGGGACAGACCTATCGGGGTATTTTTGTTGGAACAAAAATCAAGAGTATTTTCCTGTTTATACTAGATATTAGTAAAACATGATTATTTCAAACTTATTTTACCTGATAGAATACACTAAGGAAACATTTTAGGATTATTTAACAATTTGACGAATAGATTGCATTACTGCGTCCTCTCAAATTTCGTTTCCACAAAAAATACCCCGATAAAACTGTCCTTTTAATCGGATCAAGGAATTTGAATGTAACCTCGCAGGTAAAGATAATCGAAACCAGAATTGAATCTATTCAATATACTTTCTTTATAAGTGTGTTTGTTACACAGTAAAGGTAACAGTCACAACTTGAGCGATTAAACATATTTAAGATACATATAATAATAAATCTGAAATTATATATATATATTTTTTTGATAAACCGCCTAAACAACTAAATTGATACTGCCCCGATTACTACAAGGAAACTAAATTGCCACTCCCGGGTGCCATAAACACTAGTTCCAGTTTGAAGCATCGTTAAACTAGGCCACCGATGAATTGACAAGGGATGGTATGAGAATTTTCAAAACCTCAGGGAACAGCAAAAAAGTTTCATCATGTTTAGCAGGTTTTCACTAGGAAACGGCTCCTTTGTTAACACTCTGATGCGGTCTCCTAACAACCTGCCCCATTTACAAGTTTTCAAAGCAACCATTAGGCATCATTGCCCGACATGGACACGAAACCATTTGCTAACTCATTGCCCACAATTATGTTAACACGACTGTAACTGGTTGGGCCTATTAAATCATTAGATAATGTCATACCGTCAACCTAATGAGATCTTGTATTGTTTGAGTAATTGACTAAGATGAAACTAAAGTCAACTGTTCATGCAAATGTCAGAATGTCATTCACACAAACGTAACACAATTTCCAATCGACAATTTTGTACATTACTATGTGTGACTGGTATGATCATCAATCTTCTTTACAATAAGATGTACTTTATAAATTCTCCTTAGTGTCAAAATTATCAAAATGTATTTGTTATCAATATTCAAAGACTAGATGTAGGTTTGTTATGTAGTGTTCTAATACTACTATATTTTACCCATTAACATGAAATAATGATAGACATGTTATTGTAATTTAATGTACCAGTGTGTTGCTAATTTTCTAAGTAAAAACGCAAATCGGCGCCAAAAGACATTTCAATTATGTTATTTTGACAGGTGTCGTATAAAACTTAAAGCAAACAAGATTAATGGATATAGCTATTAGTGTCAAGGACGTCAATTAAGCAATCATGATATTATCGGGACTGAAAGGTTCTTAATCAGTTTTATGAGCGAACTTAATTTTGATACTTAATAGACAGTGTAGTTCATGTGATTTCAAGTGAAGAGGTTAGAGCCTCTGAATCGTTCATCACTTTACCTGTCTGCATTTCATCTAAATTGGGAGATAGAAATTAAACCAGCTTCAATTGTTTTACTTTGGTTAATGAGCTACGCCGTTTTATATTTTTTGGGTAACATAATTTCTATTTTTTATCTTACTAAGTTGACATGACCTGCAAAATAAATATCGGAATATCGGAATAAAAGAACTGAAAATAGCCATGACATTAAGTTTTTATTGTTCTGTGGGGCAATTGAAACGTCCATTTTTTATGACAAAATCATAAAACATTTGATGTGTTTCTTCTGTTGACGCAGCCAATGCTTGATTGAAATAACTCTAAGATGTTGCTTTCGGTGTTCAACATAACCGGTCTGGTTGTCGCAGGAGTCGAAAAATGGCTTAGAAAGACGCTTATGTGAACATCTTCATCAAATATTTTGTTTAATGTCTTGGCTGCTCTAACAACTGAAATATATCCAGTTTTCAGTTTACAACATTTAATCGATCCGTATGAGAGACATATAATATATTTAAATTTCACTTTTAATCTATTCCACGAAAAAGTTTCGAATGTCGAATATTGAAATGAAATAGCTTTGAAAAAGTATCAATTCATTACATATTTCTTTATAATAAGATTTCTTATACGCGAGACAACGTCGACGGTTATCATTTGAAAATCATGTTCACGAAGTTATAAAAACTGTTCTTAATGTTACTTCGACATTTTCATCGTCTCCATTTGTACCCTAGGGACATTACAATTTATTTCGAATTTAATATTTGGTGAAACTAATGCGGTTGATGTTTTAATGTATATCTAAGAATATGATATCCTGTTAAATTGCGTGGTCTGCATAAGTTCATAGCTGCAAAGATTTTATTTGAACATTAATATAAGAGAAGAATGGACAAGGATCGCATTGTACATACAGGAATTGTCTGAACCGGTATTGAATTTGAGAAAGTGAACACTTGGTCTCAAACATTGACAAATATAGTTTTTCAAACCAGTAAAAGCCGTTTAATGTAATAGAAGTTGGTGTATGTTTCTTAATGTCGTACTTGAATGACCATATTTCACATCAGTAAAGAACAGAACTGTGTCAACCAAACTGACCAACTGTAAATAGCCACTTATGATTTTATATGTTATTAATACTCCAAACACTCAGAAAATTATTCAAGATTTGATTATTCAAACATATACATTTCAAAATTCACATAAAATCAGCATTGTCACAAATTGATTAAAATAACGCTAATTTGAACGTCTATATCTAGATCTTAAATATTTGAAAGAATCAAATGCGCGTTTGATAACTTGCTTTTGTGGAAACTTGGTTTTGAAATCTCATCCTGTGCCACAAAAAAAACCCGTTTTTAACTGTTTGACACATGTTTCAACGCAATATTCCGCCTTCATAAGAACTGATAAAAAATGACAGATTAAGTTTCATGTACAATAAAAGAAAGTGTAATGTTCGAGTTATTTGATATTCTTTGAAGTAAGAAACAACACAATGCCAAATAAGAAGAATCGCAAACATTTTAAGAGAGCAATTTATATGTAAAACAATACATGACTTTGTATAACCATTATTAATACTTGGCCAATGAAAATGCATATTGGAATGGAGTAATTTTATATTGTCGATCGACAATAAATGGCAGAAAAAACTCCCGGATATTTGTGAGCCTTGTGACATCAAGGTCAAAATACCTGGTCTGCAAATATACCATTTTTGAAAAAATAGAGCCATTAGCTCTGTAGCTCATAGGGCTTTACATTTGATTTTGCTTTAGGGTGTCGCCAATGTGATGTCTCCCTTAGTAGGGGCCACAGGGTCACCAAATATACAATTTATAATCCTCACTAGTCAAGGAGTCTGTACACAAAGTTTCAGCTTTCTAGGCCTTATGGTTATTGAGAAGAAGTCGAAATTCCACAAAGTTTACGGACAGATGGACGGACGGACGGACGCCGTACACCGTGCAATGCCATTAGGCCATCGGGCCTTACAGGCCAGATGAGCTAAAAATTCATGAATCCCTCAAGCACCCTTCGGACTAGTTACTACTAAAGTAATATATCATGATTACATACTTTATCATTTAACAACATTATACAACACCATATATATATTACCCTGTTTATAAGGCGAGGGTATGAGAGTAAGTCATTGTCTATATGCAAATATGCTCACATTAGCAATTCTACCCTCACAAATTTCTACTACCCTTGGCAAATTTTGGCAAGATAGGCAAGGACAGATGCAAATGTTTACTACCGTGACTAAATGCCATTTGCAATATCTTAGGAAACGTAATGGTGCATACAAACTTAACACAGGTCGGGAGAATATATCAGAGAAGAACTTGTACATCTCTTAAGCCATTGCCATCTCGAAATCTCTCAGCTGTAAAAGATGGATTCCTAATTGAACTTGATGTCCTACGAAATTCATCTGTTTACATGTCCAAGTTGTATTAGCGAAGTTGTCAAACAAATATTTTAGATATAAATTAAAGTCATTGAGAAACACGTCTGAAGTTGAACACTTTACTAAACTGGTATTCAACAACGGTTTATATTTACTACCATAAGCAATGTTGCATATGAGCGAAGTTCGCCGTTCTAACAGGGCATAACTTGCTCATTGTGAAGTCAAATTTACATTTTAAAAAAACGTCATGTGATCAGTAAATAGATAATTAAACTTTACGAAGCTTTTCAGGACTACTAAGATATTTAATTTAACATTGACATGACATTTTTACATTCAATACTCTTGCAAAACATCAAACCATATAGTTCCTATACAAAGAGGCTTAAGGTTTCTCTGATCTTTTGATCAATTATCCCGATATCTAACTACTTGATGTGTCTTCTACTTAGACAATATCTGGCCTAAAATGGGATTTATGTCTGACTTTTAACATTTGTAATCAAAAACAGTACTTTATTTTATTGTCTCGCACACTGGGTACAAAGAAGACTGTTTCTCTCATCATTACTACTTTAATCAATTACATGTTTCCACAGGGATATAAAGCTTACATTTACGTACAACAACCTGTACTTATTGGGTCTTAAAGTGATACAGGCTTGCCTTGACCAGGGCTATCGCTGTATCTACCTTTTAATCTTCATTAATTTCACAAATAATCTTTCTGCAAGACCTCAGTATTGACACCTCTTTACAAAATTGAGATATAATTCCGAAACATATCGGTGTGTGATGAACACACTCGGATGCTGGTGGTACTTAATGGTTATTTTGAAACGGTAGGAATTGATACGTGCAAGTTACCGTCAAACATATATAATTACAAGTCAAGAGAAAGTGGCTATATTATATAAGTTGGTTAACACAGCTCTTGGGTTGCTTTCTTGAAAGCTTGTTACATGTGCATTGATACCTTTTTTTGTTATACAGAGACAGACAAAAGACATTTTTTTCAATATAGACATAATCAATGTTTTTTAAGTTATGATTGATGATCCTCTGTCGGATATATTTCGTGAAATGCACCAGATAGCTAGGAGTGTCAGTTAGTACGTCTGAATCATTAAGAAAATAACTATACTCACTAATTGCACTGAAGCCGACTCTGACAACATTATTCCCTTGAGTAATGATTGATCAGCTATTTCTAAAATTATAAAAACAAAATATTTGCAAAGTGAATTATCATTGCATAAATTGAGCACACATATCTATGTTATTAACGACAAGCAAACCACACATTAAAGGAACACGCAAAGACAAGTTTTGTTACATAGCAGTTGTCAGCCGTATTGAATTACTTTTACCATAAACATATATTTATCGGTCTCTCTAGTTTTAATCCGATAGCTATTCATACCATGTTGCAACACATGCATGGACCTATATGAATGTCATGCAATCGAATGCCAATTTGGTCAAATTATTGAATTCAGAAAGAAATGAGCACTCTTGATATCTTACACAAATTTGCAGACACAACCATATTACGTTTCAACTTGATGCAATGATAGATGACAATGTCAATTGTTAAGCCTAATATCCAGCGCAAGTACTACTCATTGGCTGTAAGTTTTCTGAAGGAACTGTACTTTCACAGAAGCTACTAAGTACTAACGACCATGAAGGAAATATATAACTGCATGTACTCAAAGGTCTGTTACTAGATGACCAGTGGTCATTGAAGAGTAATCACGGTCAATATTTATGCATTTTGATAACTTTGCAAGTGATCATGTGGTGAAAGATTTAAAATCCTTCAACATGAATAAAATATGCGCCCAGTAGTACCGAGATAGAGCAGTAGATTATTTGCCCAAGTTTTGAATAACAACCAGGATAATCAAAACTCCCAAGCAACCTACTGCAGCTGACATTGTCCAGACTTGCTGTAAATTGATTTATCGTAGAATTCTGTCTGTAGTAAACGACTTTATGTTTGAGTCTGGATGCTGAAAATTCGGCTAAAGATTTGAATGATTATTGGATCTCCATACCAGATTCGCCAAAGCTACTTATTGAAACCTAGAACACACTTTGCATTATTGGAGATGAATTTGGTGTTTTAAGTCAATTTCGGAACTAGTCAGGTAGGCTTATGTCATTTTATGAGGGACGCTCTACTGACATATGCTGGCAATCATGAATGGTTTTTATCTAATCGGTTTTAATTATATACAAATTGAGTGTACGAAGTTGCCATTAGAATAAAATACTGGACAACGTTCGTTCGCTTCATATAGTCAAGGTAACGTCAACGAGTTGAAACTAGTTCATAAGCCATATAACATGTATTCATGTTGATACGACATCCGTTTGCAGCTTCTACTCTATGAATTGACCGTTATTAGATTTTTATCCAAAAACGTAGTCATTTTGTGAATGAGTTTTGTACTACCATATCTTGTATCAACTATGTAAAAAAGGCACATAACATTTTATGAAAATCACGAGAAAAGTCTCTTTGAAAGCAAGTTGACGAAACCAAAGCGTTTAAACAAAGTCTCGTCTCATAAAGACATTGCCTCAAAATCCAAAGATTTGATTGGATAACGATTACCTCTCGGGTAGTTTGATCGTCACATGAGAGTGGGAAATGTCAATACGACCAACAGTTAGAATCTTCAAACATCTCAGCTGCACAAAGCGATGACCTTGTCTTCGTGTTGACATGTCAAGTCTCCGTCACTGTCCGTTCATGTCGATCATTGTCCCCATCAACTACATATATTTCACCTCAAACGTTACTTTCAGTGGCTCAGAATTTGAAAACGAGAAATTAAAAGCGGGTTCGTAGTCTATTTTTAAATAGAATACGATCTGGTAAATCGTGATTGGAGTGCTTGCTTATGGTTCAAGGGGTAGGGGTTTGAATCAACCTTTGAAGCATGCAACTTTTGAGATTTTATCAAAAGACTATCGACTTGGGTACTGAGTTATACATTTGAATATTAAAACCTTTGACTTTATAATATAAAAATCTTCCAACCGCAGAGTAGGTCTTACATATGAATATAATGCCCAAACTTCCCAATGTTCAACCTCGTGGGTGATTATTACGTGAAAACAGAGACCTCAGAGAACAGAGACAGATACCTCTAAAACAATAGACGAAATCCCCGATAGGTTTTTTAAAAGTTTTTACACCAGGTCACATGCAGGGCTCGAACCAAGAACGTCAGGCTTGCTAGCCTGGCACTTGAGCCGACCCGGCCATCTCGTCTCCTATATACATGTACATGAACTATGGATCGAAGTAATTTTTTTTACTCAGAATGACGAATATCTGATTTCAATATCACGTGGATCCCATTATAAGCCTCATTACCCAAAGTTTTGGTTCGGTAAGTTTCAATTTCCTCTGATAAAAGTAACAGATTACAAATGTTTATGATCTCCCAAAATTGAATCAAATACACATTTACGAAATTGAATAATAACAAATGAAACAAAATGAAAGTGAAATACATGGAAAGATAATCCTTACGCGACTGACATCAAAAGATCGAAACAAAGGAACAGATGGATATTTGTTACCTTTGAATGAACTTCCAAACAGTTGATGAAGCTTGAAATGAATACGCTCTGATAAACAACTGCTAAACCAACATTTCAGTATGATAAATGACAGAATTGTTAGAAATAGAGAAGGATTTATGACGTATTTCTTCCCAGGTGTAACACTCTCTAAATTATTGAACAGTACATAATTACGCAAATGGGATAAGATCACGTTATGTATGTGGTCACAAAACATATTCCATCCTCGAATACCCAGGGCCTATGTTCCAATGCTTTGCACAATTCCTCCTGGTTCTTGTCATCAAAATGATCTGTACTGTATGTACTAGCCAGGATCAAATGTCAAAAGAAACATAGGCATCCGGTAGGCAGAGAAAACAAATGTGGGAGCTATAGGATAGATTTGCAACTCACCTTCTCGAACACATGACCTAAGCTTGTTGTTACAAGTCTCTTGAGAGGCAAGAGAAGAGGTTTCGATTAAAGAACCTTGAAAATGGCACATCGCACTTCATTAGGTTTACGTGTAGCTGTTTCAATTCGGTCTAATTTGATCTGTGAATTTGAGCAACAAAATCCAAATTTCGTAAATCATAGAAAGATTCTAAAGATAACATGCACCTGATTCAAGTGAATCTCGGAGCATTGACATGAACTGATTTCTGTGTCATGATAAATTAATACTAAGAAAAGATTGAAATTAAGAGCAGTTGATAGTATTGCCAGATTCACGAAGCCTTACGCAATAAACTTTCGGCTATTATTTACTTGTCACATACATGAACTCTCTATATGATTTATCGTTATTCATTATTTCTCAAAGGAAAACTTTTTCGATTTCAACAAGGTAATAATGTTAAATTCATAAAACCTACAAACAAGTTATTAAAAACAATTATAGTAGATCAAGGAACTCTTTCCAATACTAAACAATTATTTTGATAGACAGTAATATGACGTTTTTTCATTACATATATTTTCAATATAGACTGATCTTACTTTGTGTCTGACACTCGGCTTTCATCCTCAAGGGGAAAAATCAACCAACTTCGTTTTCGAATTTGGATATAAGAATGCAAATACTTTGCTCTTAAGCATCAATAACGTGTCATCAACGGACACCTTATGACAATGTTCACATTTTAGTTGACTTGATGTTTACAGCACTAAATGTTTGGAATTAGTTTTATTTTATTTATTTACTGTTTTGCATACATTTTGCATTGCAAAATCGCGTCCTCATACACAAAATACGTTTATGGTTTCGATGTGTTGTAACCCCTGTCATTCCACATGTTCAGAACCTGATAGACCAACATTCAAAATTGTAATGTAAAGTGACTTGTTAAAATGTACATTTCCTTCAATTTTCAAGTCGATAGGCATGTTTAGATGCAAGGCGAACTGAAACGAGGAGGCTATTAAATCATTAAGCATGTCCATTACCAACACACTATGCAAGTAAATCAATTGCGCGAATCAATCCTTATAGAATAGTGTCTATAAAGGCAAAGAGGGTTAATAGTGACGAACTTTTACTATTTGATTTTATTTACATTTCCAATGCAACAATGAACGTATCACACAATGACATAGAAGGTATGATATCTGTGTTGCTTGTGTGTTATTAAATAAACCAAACAATTTCATAGCCATGTCTACGATTGACAAGATCTATTAATAATGAGATTGAATGTTCGAAAGAAAAACAAATCTGGAAATTGTGACCAAACAACGTATTTAGAATTCAATATTTTCAAAAAATGTAGTAACTCAATTAATCTGTAATGAAATGGAACTTTATTATATACTCATGTAATCTTAGGATAGTAATACAAGGGTGCAATACGGAATACGTCTTCAAATTCCGCATGCACGGCAAATTCCGTATTGCACGATTGCCGGTTCTACTTTTTCTAGCTTCGGCATTTCTCGCAACTTTCCGTACGTATCAATCATTTTCCTAGAACATCGGATTTGACGAATCTCAATGCATTGGTAACAAACCTACTTATTAATATGATATTGAAGAATAATATAGTGAGAAACTAGTGTTATCGTTAGTAAAGAAACTGCAACACACTTTGAAAAAGGAAATCCTAAATAAAACTCCGAGAACATCGCCAGCGACACTTCGCTCTTATAACGTCATAGCCTACAACGATTATGACGTCATTTCCATGGTTACGTCGTTTCAAAGAATCCCGTCGCTCGGAATCCTGAACTTGCGTTTATCATATAGAGTCAGAACTTTATAAATAATTAATAAGGAATAACTTTTATCACTTTATTTTGTTTTCACACTTGAGAAAATTGCCTCTTCCGTTTATCTACGCAAAGTAATGAGAAAATATACAGATAATTGAGGCATCAAATCACCAGTCGAGCGTGTTGTAGGTAATCGCCTTGTTCAAATTATGTATCAATGCGCAGTGCGACGTCTCGGATTATTTAAACAATTCAAAATTTCTGTTAAAAAGGTTAAAAAGAGAGTATATAATAAATACAGAACGCCATACGTGTGCATGTTGGTCGTTTGTATTGAACTCGAAGATGTCATAGACGCGGAGAAACAACTCGTTCTTCGAACTCTTTGTTCCTCCGCGTCCATGACATCTACTCGTTCAATACAAACGACCCAAATGCACACGTATGACGTTCTGTATATGTATCGACTTAATAATTGTGTGCTTCATTTCAAAACTCATTATCAAAACATAACACAAAAAATAGAAATATTATTGAGAACAGGTCCTATGAATAATCCATTGATTTACTATACAGATTTAGCTATTATCTTACGCATAAATAACATTGTAAAGAATTTAAAAATCTTAACTTCAAACGCATAAGATGTATTCATATATATGCCAAATACCATAGAAAAGGATAGTATAAACATGACATAATACTTGGGTAGCACTGATGGACTGGTGGACATTGAACATCAAATCCGTTACAACGTCATTTACCAATCACTTATGATGGAGGAGATTTTAAAGGGGCAGTAGCACGTATTTAGGGGAAAAATAAGGTGATGTCGGGAAAAAGAAAATTAATGCTTCCAATTGAAAGACAATTTATTTAAATTAAACGGAGCAGAAATAATTCAAATATATAACGTAGAGTTTAGCCATGTGATTCCTTTTTCTTACACAAAATGAATTAAAGGTGTTCACACAAAATGGCCGCCAATGGATTTTATGTGAATCTTCATACTTTGTCCTCTGACTATGGATGATTGGCTTTGTTAATGAGATTTTTGACACTGTCAAAATGATTCATTTAGCAATAACTTACAATTATCAGTGGAAATTTTAAATATAAACTTATCAAAAAACGTGCTACTGTCCCTTTAAAGCAGTACGCATTTTGCTACAATGTATCAGCAGCACTCTCAATTATTCTTCTATTTTCTTCGGTTTTGTTATACATACTCTTACCCATGAGCAGTGAACCCTCGACCTTGACACACAGCTAGACGTCTCGCCATGCTGGAATGTTAGGAACCAGCACAATATGTACCGAGACATTATACAGTCGTTTATGTCAGAAGGGCATTTGGCTATGACCGTATCAAGTATCATACACCGTGAGGTCTTACTTCTTTGTTTCATGTACTTATTGTGCTTATCATTTATTGCTATTCTTCAAAACGATATGTGAAAACTGATTACATTCATACACGTTATTCTAAATTATTTTTTTACTGTTACTGTCTACTTACTTGCAATTATGTATTTTAAGGAGGAAATGCATGCTCCCTAAACTCAGAAAAGATCGTATTATTTCATAAAAGTGCCGTATCATGCCTAATATTTTATGTAATAAATAAGATTAAACATATTCAACTTAATGTGATTCAGTGAGCAACAAGAACGCCAATTTCAAAGACTTACTCATATCAGCAATGGTTCCAAATCGGAGGATCGTGTTGCAAAGTCTTTGATCATTCGTCAGAGCATTAAACATTTTAGTCATTTGTTTTATAAAAAATTTGTCACAACACAAAAACTTTGACAAAATAATTTTCCTCAGACAACCTGGTGTTGTCATACAAAGCATAAATGTGATTCAGTGATACCTTATAAGCTGTATATTGTTCTCTATCTAATTTCTATCTAAATGTAAATTGACATTGTGACTTCAGTGCTTTTTCTCTGCCTACCATAACATGAGTATTATATTTGACGTGATGCTTACAAGTGACTTTTGTTATATTACAATGGTAAAAAATAACTTTTAATTCATTTATACAATAAAGCCAAAATTGAATTCATATGTATGTATCTTAATGTATTATTTCCCGTAATGTTTTAGTCAGATATTGAAAAAGAAAAAACTTTTTTACTTGTAGTTATATGGCCGCTGAGAATAACTGAACCGAACTGAACTTGAAACTGCAGCGTCAGAGGTACAATACATATTTACATTTATACAACACAAAACAAAAGGTTATATGTACAACATAAGGTTACCGATGGTGTAAATACAACATTTAATAGGAACTATTTACTTCAGGTTTGAAACAACAAAGGGCGCGCGCTCCTCGCTTTAAATTGGATTTGTGCAATTAGGTCTGTCCAATATACATTGTACATTCATTCACGTCGTGTGAATTTGCTATTATACATTATTAACATTACAAGGTACATGTATGTCATGTGCTTACTTTTCCTGTGCTTACTTATATGTTTATGGTTCTTAAGTACTAAATGTCCACACTGACTTCTATAAATTATCAGATATAAATAATGTGGCTGATATCTTCGTTTCTATTCTTTGCAGAAATGAGCCACAAAGTATACATACTCTCATCAAAAAATTCAAATGAACCCCTTCAAATATAAAACATTATTGACACAGATCGCTGCCGCTATGTTTCCTCAAAAACGTTCGTTATAGTACAAGCGTCATACACGAGATAATTAACGAATCCGCTTGGACTTTGCAGGCTTTTTGGTAGGATACAAGATTCATTGCTTGTCATGTCGATTGGACTGTTCAAATTATCTTTGTAGCGGGCAAACAAGACGTAAGCAGACACTTCTAGGCACTCTTGCGGTACATCAATCGGAATGTCAGTACAAGGGCTTATTTCGAGTGTCAGTTTTCATGAGGATTCCTCTTGCTGTATCAGCTTTTTATGCATTTTGTCAAGGAGTATTGAAACTCGAAACTTAAGGACAGATTATCAGATATTGATTTTTTCAATTTTCCTCTCTGCTTTGAGATGATCTTTGTTAAAAACATCCTTGAGTTTACAGCAGGAAACTGGTTGTAAGGTGCACGACCTATTGTCTTCATATCATCGAATAAAGGTTATGCAAACTGTTTACTAATTTCCCTGTGAAATAAAACGACTAATAATAGACACAATGTATTTTGTTTAACTTGTTAATGATATCAAAGGGCTAAATCATTCCTTATTTTAAAGTTTACTATTTAACGTGCTTTATGGTAAATATTAAAATTTCTTTGATATAACGGTTCATATCACTGGATCATACATACAATGACAGCTGAACATGAAAACCTGGCACTTTATTCAATTACGTCAATTAACTCAATCAAACAACGGATACATGTTAGTTCAAGGCTAATGTGTCAGAACCTTGTGGCATTGGATACATTAAGTGTTTGGGGAAATGTACGTCATATGTGTGTCGTTTTTATACTTGAAAACAATGAATAGAACCTTATATATATATACATTGGGTAATTAAATATCATGTGTTCAGGAAACTTTGCTGTCATCAAAGTAAGCCGAATTGGCTTCATTTACGTTACTCTGAGGGCACGATGTACAATATATGATTCGAAAACTCATATCGTTTTTACGAGAGGAGAACTTTACACCAACAGGCTATGACAAACAAGCGGGACATCCATGCTTGTTATCATGGCTTAGTCAATAAAAATGGTCAGTTGTGCAGTTTGAAGATGGTTTAAAATTTAACAAATTTAATATCGAGAGTAGACTCTGTATTTAACTCTCTATTCTATCAAATGAATATAAAAATCATGTTTATAGTTAAAGTTATAAGCGGGCTAATGCATATGATTTAGCTTTTAAAAAAATCTCCTTCAAATAAATTTTAAAAATAAATTTGACATCATTATTTAGTTTGAATGTTCGGACACGGCAATTCATTTGTTTATGAAATACCACAAATGTTGATCAAAGTTTTGTCAGCATTTTTATGTTCTATCAACTTTTGAATCAAATCATTTCTTTAAAATGAAATTATTGAAATGCTCTGCAAGGGGATCATTCACTGATACCAAGAGAAAATTATTAAATATATTTATTATTCTTACTTATGTCTCAAAACTTCGGTGACTTAAAACACATGAAACGCATAATTCTTTATCATCGTGGTGTTAAAGAATTTCAATATCTGTATCCGTCCTTCCGAGTCAGCAAGACAATGTTATGATGAGCACTACATTAAGCAGAGGAACTCGATAACTTAATTTAAACCAAGATCTTTTACAAATTTAGTTAAATAGCTTCTCGTAGGAAGGATTTTAAGCTGATTAGCCAAGTTGTAATGTTATTTTCGGGACAGAAGATTACAAACCTGTAGTCAATAGTCTCTGATTAACAATAGTGATATTCAGATCAGCCCAAACGCATGCTTTGGAATCTTGTAAATCTTTTGGGTAAACGTGCTGTTTTCAAAGAGGGTTTAAACTTAAATCAAGTCGATATCCAGACAAGAGAGAGAAGTGATTAAAAGGTTCACACTCGAATCTGGTTTCTTTCAGGTAAGATACATGTACGTGAAGTTGTTAAACACAGTTTTCTTTCTGTAACGAGGGATGGTTGCATACGATGGTTCATTAATCAGAGTTTTAGGAGGCATTTACAATATTTGTCTCTTCTGACGAGGTACGTGTATTTGATGAGACTCATCCATAATTATTCAATTGGGTTTGTACTCATAGTTCTAGTTAAAATATGTTGCCCACAGTTAAAGCGTCTCAGATATTAGGAGATAAGCTTCGATTTGTAAAGTCCAGTTGATGTCATACTTTTGTAACGGATTCCTTTACATGGTTTTAGTTGTTAAGTGTAAAATCCAAATCGAAACACATAGCTGCAAATAAACATAAAGTAATTCACTCAAAATGATAAAATTGAAAGGATTTTGTCAATTTATTTTATAACAAAATTGCACGACATGTTTATTGAAATCAACATGATTCAAACATGCATTTCATCTAAATGCAATAAATTAGATAATGGCTGCAACAGCTAGATCATAGAATTCCGGTTCCATTTGGCATTCATTGATTTAAAAGTTCTTTGACCAATATACTTTTATATTGGTCTTGTTTTTAACATCTCCATAAAACAGAGAGGGTATACAAGATAGTAGCAACATTCATTCAGACTAAATCATCGTAAATGTATGTAAATGTAACCTGCCCTGCATCAAGCAGCATTTGGGTAATCCTTTAACATGTGTAAGTACGGCTCTGATGTTGAAATCAAATACGTTAACATTACATTACATGTTTATGATCCAACAATAGGACAATACATTACGACATTATTACTCATACAAACAACATATGAGTGCACTATTTTGACAACACATTTTTATAGAGAAGTGACTCAGCGTAAATCAATCTCTACAGAGAGTCTATGAATAGATGTAGCAAAATAAGCACTTGAAAATAACATGGCATAACGCATAGACATAAATCATCTAATGCTTTCCCATTGCCCCCATATTAAATACTTACTGTTGCCTCTGATATCAATTATCTTTTAAACGTTGATATCGAATTCAATGCTGGGTCAAAATACGAAATATTGAAGTATGCAAACATTTGCAAATAGTATATAGTATCTCATTACGGAGTAGAAGACAGCATTTCGCCATTGGGTTTAAACAAGATTAATGCTTTCAAAGAAGAAAATTCAACAAAGTATATTTAAACAACTTTACAAAATGTTCATGTCTGTTGCTACGATCACTAATACGCCAATTGCACTGACGCAGTTAACTCCATATGCCACCAACCTCAAACATGCTAATATTGCAGATGTTCCACAAACTATCTCATGCTGCTTCATCTAAAGATAGATACATCAGTATCTTAATAAAGACATGAAACAGAAGGTTCGTAAGTGATGTCTTGATTAAACAATCAAGTGCTTGTGATTATTTTCAAGCTAACAAATTAGAGTAGCTTCGGCAGTTGATTGATTTCATGATCAGATAAATTCACATCTTCTATATGTTATGTAGTACACACAGTTATCTTCATCCAATTGTTCATTTCCAGTTCTATATACTGTTTGGGTTTCAGTTTCTTTAAGCTGTGACATAAACAAAGCAACAAAGCAAATCACCATCGCATGTTACGAAACTCTTTGATCTTGCTTCAGAACATCAAATAGTCATTTGTCTAAATTGAAAAACGTGCCACAGCACATGAAGTTTGCTAAACCAATTTTCTTCAGACAGCTTTGGTGGCAAAATACACAGCATCAGTATCAATCAGCGATACCTAATGATCTGGGTATTGGCAGGTTAGAAAATCGCCTACATCTAAATGTAAATTGGAAACAGACCTTGTGACATTACTGGAACAATCTAAAGTGGCCAAGCGGGATGGTGCTGTTACATAATGCCTTACCTCTGGTTTCAAATAGTGAGTTAGTGGGTGTGTTACGACGTAAGATGTAATAAACGCGGTAAGATGTAATAACTGCGGTAAATTGTAATAAAAACGCGGTAAAATGTAATACTGCGGTAAATTGTAACAAAATTGCGGTAAAATGTAATAAAAATAGGTGCGGTAAAATGTAATAAGGGGGTGCGGTAAGATGTTACTAAAAGGTGCGGTAAATTGTAATACAATATGCGGTAAAATGTAATAACCTTTCCACAGTCTTTGATAACTTTTTTTCAACAATATTTGTCCATTTTTGGTCTATGCTGGTACATGTGATATGTTTAATTGTTTTTTGATTGATGATGACACAACGAAATATGTTTAAATTTGAATTACACTTGAATTTTATGTCACTTTCATGAATGATTGTATTTTATTATCAGTAATGTTATAAAGATATATCACATCTCTGATTGGTCCACGTGACCCTGGTTAAATACTGATATCACCCTGTTGAGCGGGAGAGTAAATTATTTATACCCCGGCACAAAAAAGTTTACAATGTATGTTACCTCGAACACATGATCAAGCTAGTTTCTTTTGATCAACCGATATGTAACTTTAAGCAAACTAAAGTCAAAGTGTTTACGCAGTTAACGTTTTCATTTATCTTCATATTAAATGCGCTATGTTTAAACATTCGGTAAGATAAATTCCTTATACCATTCAAAGGCGGGGTATGTGGGCTCGTCGCATAACACAAAGTGAGAGGTTGATATCTCCCTAAACACCCCGCCTCTGAATTGCATAACTTATAATTGATTTTGACGACTTATATTTCATGGTTTATATCTATGAATGGATGGCTTTTAGTTTTATTTAGTTTGCTTAAGAACGGTGTTCTAGTTTCATAAATGTTTTATTTTTATTTTGGAAAATCAAGATTTGTTTTTTGTTCATGAATAATTATCAGGGGTAATCATTAATTTTTGAGAAAACAAATGAGCATTCTTTAATTTTCAAGAATGGTTATATCTATTATGATTACCAAGAGGGTTTGTGATACATTTCAAAATGCACACTTATAATAATCAATATATAATTAATAAATGATAATTTAAAATAACTGGTAATAATTGATCTATGCCCGTGTCAAGATATACTTCTAATGCTGAGTTACTTGTCAATATTTTCTACCCCTTAAGTGAAAAGGATGCGTTTATTTATGCGTTTGTTGGTCGATGAAGATGTGTGTAGGAAGTATGAAATCGTCCTAATGCAAGTTGCATGTTCTTTGTTATACATGGTGTGGAAAATACCCTTACTGTGACGCTATCGGATAAAGTACAATTTCTTTATTTTTTTTCTAAAATAACCCACTGCCTTATAGTCAGGAACATATCACTCCATTGGCTGTAAAAAAAACTTTATCCATCAATCAACTGAGACTTCGACAAAATCGAGTTCCAATAAGGTAGTAAGGTGTTTGCTACCAGGAACGCCTTCTTGTGACAACCAAAGATAGTTGTGTGATTCTAATCGGTTCTTTGGTCGAGTCTTCTAACGAATTTGTTCAAGTTAATCATTTGTACTAGTACCTATGCTATAAACCCAACCAACTCTATGCCTCATTTTTTATCATGTTCTTTATAAAAAATAAGATACACTGTTTTGAAACATAAAATGGAAGATATCATTAAACAAGAACAATGTTTACTTATAAATCACAGACGTTTTGATTTTTAATTGCTTTAAACAGTATACAGTATAAAGGTTATTTCCCCAAAGATTGCTGATAATTCTTTTTAGTCTTTTTTTAATTCTGATTTAGTTATTGTTGTCCAACCCAATGTTTTCTTCACAATAAGGTTAAATAATGAAAATACAACAATCATCATTTTCATAACGTTCATGCAATGAGTTATTTGATAAATACAGTTGCCCAAACAATCATGAGCTTTGCATTATATTATTTACCTACACTACAATAGTTAAAGCTCGAAATCGGAGACCAGAACCCTTTCAAGTAACGTCATAGTATAGTTTTATATTGACGTCATGAACCATTACTTTATGACGTCATTCAAAAATTACAACGGAATAAATGGTAGCAGTGCCTTTGATCTTTATAAAACGCTACTAAATATGGTTAAAATGTGTGTTGGTTACATGCCTACTAACATATCTAGAAAAAATACGCCTTAACTTTAACTCTTTACTGCCAATAAATATTGAAATAGAACCAATGGCTCTGCAGCTTATCAGGCTTTACATTTAACTTTGCTTAAGGGTGCGGAAAATGTTGTTCTCCAATTAGTTGTGGCCAAAGAGTTACCGAATGTGCAATTTCGTAAATTTCTAATTATCTTATGAGTCTATAGACAATATTGTATCATTCTATACCTTGTGGTGTTAGATAAGAGGAGGACAAAAAGGCTTTAGTAGGGGCCACAAGATCAGAAATGCTAAAGTTTAGTATGTATCAATTCAAAAATAGATTTGTTCAAACATTCAAGGAAATGGAGTGACCTTCAATTGAGTAGGACTTAAAATGCTTTAAAATAATTTAAGGCGTAAGTTCCAAAGGTTCACCGATGCCTATTACAGGCCACAGGATATTAAAAAGAGATACATTAGTCCCCATTGCATAAAGATTGTGTCTACAAGGTTTCAGCTTTCTGGACCTCATGTTTGTTTAAGTAAAAGTCGTAAATAGGTTTTAAAGGGACAGTAGCACGTTTTTTAATAATTTTATATTTTAAAATTTCACTGATAAGTGTAAGTTAATGCTAAATGTATTATTTTGGCAGTGTCAAAACATTCATAACACAAGCCAATCATCTATAGTCAGAGGACAAAGCATAAAGATTCACATAAATCCATTGGCGGCCATTTTATGTGAACACCTTTAATTCATTTTTTGTAAGAATTTGGAATTGCATGGCTAAACTTTACGTTATCTATTTTAATTATTGCTGATTCATTTAGTTTAATACATTGTCTTTCGATTGGAACCATTAATTTTCATTTTCCTGACATCATATTATATTCCCCCTAAAACGTGCTACTGCCCCTTTAATGGCATGGTCCCTATGACCCTTATTAGGGGACTCAGGGTCACCAAAGCTATAAATAATAATCCTCATTAGTCAAGGAGTTTGTACAGCAAGTTTCAGTCTTCAATGCTTCTTTTTTAAAATAAAAATATGTCCAAAATGGACAACAATTAACAGATGGACTGACTGACTGACGGATGGATGGACAGACGCCGGACACCAAACCAAGCCATAAGCCCATCGGCTGTCGGCTAATAGGACATATATTACACACAAGGTCGTATTAATTGAATTTAAAAACGTACTGCATACCTGACAAGCGTCGTGATGTATTTTTAAAATTCAATTCTTCTTAGTTTATAGCGTGCGGTTTATATCAGTTTTGAATGTATTATTTGAAGAATTGACTAGCAGTTCAAGAGAGTAAATAGTTGCAGTGTACACAAACGAAAGTAACAAAAGAAGATTTATACCAAACGTCTTTATTCCTATTGCACAGTTTGTCAATTTTTTAGATTTAAATGTATATCGAAAATACACACTTCGTCTCTTCATCAGAAGTTTAAGTCTATCCATTGGACTGTCCGAGTAACTTAATAAGTAGTCTTGAAGTAAACCCACAGATAAATCAGAGATAAATCATAAAACAATTTCTTTGTCTTTGTTCGTCTTAAAGTCACTTTTTTTTTAAATACCTCGGCCTTATACCAGCTTAACATGGCTTATTGCCAGGGTTAGGTCTGATTGTTTTGTCAAACAAGTACAACGTTTTTCGTACAAAGCGGTACTCATAGGTATTCATTTATCGCTGTGAAGAATGTTGAGCTTTCATAATATGTATGCAGGAGAAATATCAAACTGAATGAAATGCAATCGTAGTTCATCCTAATATTGAATAATAAGAAGTGCCGTATTTTCAATATGAACACATCATGCACAAATCACCTTTGTCGAGCAGAAATTGTTGTTGTAAAAATGTAATAGATTCGGTAATAAAGCGGATTATTGAACTCGTTTCCTTATGTGTCATGTTATACTCATTCATATAAATATGAAAGATATGTGAAAATAGGATTACTATGTGATAGAGAATAGTCGTGTACTTTATGAACAAGACGTAAAGGAGTACACCAATTTGCAGTGACCACAGACATATATATGCAATATCTTACGAACTAATCTGCATACAAACGTTATATTTCAAATAGGTACATACCAAAGGAAGAGATTGAGAAAGGGTCTTGAATAAAGCTGGAATCACAACCAAGGCAGTATGTACATACGTTGCAGGATCAGAAAATCATATTCGTGCGAAACAAGAGGAGTATATGCAGTCAAAAGTAGATAGTAGTAAGAGAAATATATGGAATTAGAAGATATTTATGATAATGCGCATGTATATATACAAAAGAAATGACGATAACAAAATGAAAACGCATAATCATTGCTCGTTCGTACAGTGATATGCAATATAAAATCATCATTGTTCATTAGTAAAAAACTACTCTGGTAGTTTCGTTTTTAGATTATGCATCAAACGTCAACCGAGAGACATGTCAAGCATGCACGATGTCTGTTTAAAGTTTAAGTTTTGTATGCGTGTGCAAGAAGCAAACAAATGCTGCTGAACATGCAAGAAGCAAACAAATGCTGCTGAACATTAGAAGGTTGAGAATATACACATGTGACCAGTGGGATTTTATCAGTTGATATAGGGTAGACCCGGGCAAAGCGCGCCCTAGGGGCAAAATGACCAAGCATTATTTCTTCTTAATGATCGACAAATTGCGTAATTTGTTATGGCCAACCAATGAAAGTAAACGGCATGAAGCACTGTGACACATGCTTGAATCGTTTGCGGGGGTTGGGGACGTAAGATATCAATTATTCTAAAAAACATGGTTTTGCTATAAGGAATGGATGTGACTAGATATACCATAAAAAAACACAAAAGGGAAGTTTGAATCTAATGCACCTATGATGCACATTGGTATCATGTTATCAATGACTAAAGAAATTCGTAACTATTTGCCTTAAGTTCCTATTATTTACATATCGAATACTACCCTCAATGGGGCAAAATAAGCCGGGGGAGCGCTTTGTCCTGTGTGATCTAAAATATATCCTTGTTGCTTACTAATCGGTGTCTTTTTGTATTTCTAAAACATACATGTATGACGAACAAGAGTGCTTTTATTTATTTTGTGTCCCTTGGCAAGGCACTTTATCCACAATGCACTGAGTGAAGCCTGAAATAACGGGTGTATGTTGATTCCTTGCTCCTTCGGCATAGTACAATTACCGTCAGGGTATTAATATGTAACGCTTTGTGCAACTGCGAAGCAGATGATAAATGCGCATCATAAGCGGCCTATCATTGTCAAAATTATTGTATACATACCTTAGCATTATGATTCTAACATGTTTGGCGAATCATACTCATAATCATTTTCTATGATTTATATGAACCAATGTTATTACAATTTACCGCGCATCACATTACAATTTACCGCACACTGAGTGCTAACATTTTACCGCACCCCCTATTACAATTTACCGCACCTGTGTTTATTACATTTTACCGCATTTTTATTACAATTTACCGCAGTATTACATCTTACCGCGTTTTTATTACAATTTACCGCAGTTATTACATCTTACCGCGTTTATTACATCTTACGTGTTTTACGCCGCTTGGGCAATATTTCAGCCTTTAACGGCGTGAAATTTAATGAAATAAAAATGATTGCAAAAGCAAAAGAATGAAACAGCACAGGTTTTATAGGTCTCAATTGTCTCAAGTGCGCACGTAATGAGTACAGGATAGATATGAAGTTCTGCACATGCATGTTTTTTAATTCTGGCTAAAGTTACCACCAAAAGGTACTTCTCCAGGTTTAATTGACCCATTAAACCACCAGTCATGTCTATATTAGAATCCAAGCGGTAGAAATCACGTTGATGTCCATGAAGTCCAGATACATTTTTCAATAGTTATGTTTTTATTTTCATGATCAATGTAACGTCATCATAAAATAGCTTCATCTGATATCTGATAAAAAGTTGCTTACTAGATGATAAAAAGAGTAGGAAGCAGTCATTATCAAATGATAATTAGACATTCCATTACCATCCGTTTGTTCAAGTATGTCTCTAACGATATCCACTTCAACAATATAATTTTGACTAAAAGAACCACTCGACTATTAAACATCCGTAATTGATAACACATATCCAAACATCTCAAGTGCAACTCTAGATAAAAGACGTACATAAGGAGTAGTTCAAGCATTTCATAACATCTCATTAATGAACCACTCGGTTGTCACTGTCAGCACTACGTTGAAAGCATGAAGTCTAATCGAGTGTTCTGGTTATATCTTAATTTGCTATAGGACACCTATTTATGGACACACAGAGTGGGAGTAGTGTTATCGATATCGTGCAAGAAGTGAAGAAGTAGTGTCATATGGTATCAACTGCCACGACTGTTGTATTAGCCACATTGGCAGCATAAGATAAATGGTATGCAAAACAACTTCAATTATTATTATACCAAGCACTTTGATTTGTAAAGGTAAAAAGTCGAACTAGTACTTGTTGCTAGACCTCCACGTCAGCATCAGATTCGAAGTTTTAAGTAGGGCGATTTAACTATAACCTTTTTTTGTCAATTTTGACTTAGACAATATTCCTCGTCATGACATCGATCACATGAAGCTGTTCATATACTTAAATTGTATAACATAGTGTCATTCAACATCAAGTCGACCAAATACTGGTTGAAAAGAGATGCTTCTAAATCTCCCGTTTATTAAACTTTAAATGGTTTTACAACATGCATTGAACAAATAAAAACTCAAATCTGTTGTAAAAATATTTTCTTTTTAAGTTGTCATCTATCATCAATGTAAACAATACTTTTAGGCCTGGCCTGTTTATCACATACCTTATAAGGGTTCGCATATCATGCACTAAATAATTGGAGGGCATTCTAATACCAATTCCATTTGACATAGAAACTGTACTTACTACTTGCCCAACAACCGCCTGTGCTTGTGCATGAGTGGCATGACCCGGTATATCTGAAAGTATAGAGTTTTTATAAAGATAGAAACAAATTCATTCCATTAATAATAAAAATTGAGGAACTGATACCCCTTATACGAACATAAAACTATGCTATATATCAAACACATCGTAGAGTAAATCGGACAGCTTTTTAACCCTTCATTGAAATATTTCACACATATAATCTGAATTATATAAGTTGAAATAGTTAGCATAATATATGCTTATGTTAGAGCCATGACATATCCCAAGTTTATCTCGCTGACAGCTCCACCGTAAGAATCCATTGACGTCATCTATTTTTCAAAAGAATTCAATAAAGAAGAAAACCGGGTAATAGGGAAAGGTGCTGAATAAATATTACTGATTATGAGCGTTTGTGTCTGTAAAACCTTGACATTGAGACAGGAGAATCAAATTGTTATGCAAACACAGAATCTGCTCTCTCAGCAACTTGTTATATATGTCAAAAAAGTTTGCGTGTCCCTTGATGCCTGGAGGGGGGGGGGGGGGGGGGGGGGGGGTCTTAGTATCCCTGTCAATTCATATATGTTGTAGGTTAACGATTTTCAAAACAGAACTTTCCTTTACGACTCCCACGGGGTCGATCTCCTTAGCTAATGGAGTTACTTGAATTTAGCGGTAGTTTTGGGTAAAACGCGTTTAAGTTGATTAACATGCATATACATCATAACCTACTGATATTCCTACATATTTAGATAATGAGGTGTGAGTTCCGGTATTTAAGTTGTTTCTTTTGAATTTCAATATTCGAATTAG
Source organism: Steromphala cineraria (assembly GCA_916613615.1). Lineage (NCBI taxonomy): Eukaryota > Metazoa > Mollusca > Gastropoda > Trochida > Trochidae > Steromphala > Steromphala cineraria. Next base: position 70,542,613 of record OU744721.1, read on the forward strand.
ATTACCACAATGTCACACAATAAAATAAAGAAACAGCGAATCATGTTACGAAAAAGTCTCAAAGGCATTAGAAGATGCCTGTATGTCTGCAAGCGTCAGTTCCGGGAATAGATTGTGAAATTCGCCGAAGTAGAATAAAAATAAAAACTTGATTGACACGTCCTGCTGTGATATAGACAGTGCAAATCAGTCTCTAGATAACAATGAGATGATGAAAAAGTGAGTCTTCAAAAACCTATATTCCTCTTTATGAAGGCCGGGTTTGAAAAAAAGGCAATGAGTGCAGGCCAAAAAAGTCAGTGACACGAAATGAACCATATATATACTCACCGCCATAAGATACGAGAATTTCAAAAATATTAAATGTAAGATAAATCACCATTGTTGAATAGTTTTCTGATATAAAAAGGAAAGTGGTTTCCATTTTTCACCTTAAGAGGAAAAATTATTCCCAAAAACGCTGCATACAAAACGTTACGCAGCACTAAAACGTGCACTGAATGTTTTTAATTTTACCCGTGCACAGACCATGCACGAAATTAAAAATGCATACTTTGCATGAATTTCTTGCTCTTTCAATACTTCTTAAGAAACAGGCATCGTTGAACTGCTTCATTCGCATTTTCATGCAACATTCAACATGCCACGTTTAACTGCAAGCACACGTATGAGAGCCATGGGGAATATTGAGGCAGGTTGGAGTGTCCAGCGTGTCGCAAGGCATTATGGAACACATCCATCAACTATTTACAGACTGCTTGATCGTTTTAATCAAACAAACAACGTTGCAGATCGCGCACGGAGCGTGTAACGACATACAGACAAGACCGGTATATTGTGAACTCTCATCTTCGAAATCGGTTCATACCAACAACTGTTACAGCTCGAAACACCATTGGGATTCACAACAGACCAATCAGCGACAATACTGTACGGCGGCGCCTCACAGGAGCAGGTTTACGTTGCCGTCGACCATACGTTGGTTCACGTTTGACTCCACGTCATAGACGTGCGCGACTCAACTGGGTAACAGTCCACCCAATCTCATTAAAATGATATCTTAATTGCTTTACTACGTTACGCAGATTAAAGATCTCACAAGGCCCCGTAAGTCCAGCCGTCAGGGTAACCTTTGACCGCTGGATGTGAGGAAGATTTCATCCACCAATCAAATCGTACCTTTCTTAAAGGACAATTCAAGAGATTAAAGCAATTAAACACAGTACAGCCCAAATGATAAAATGATAACTTATGACCTTTCGATTTTCCCAAAAAGCAGTGTTAGGTAATTTGCATATGTCGTAACATTCGCTAATTCACTTGTAATGTTTGACTATTTGACAGAACTAGATTCTTTCTAATTTGCATAAGTACATCGAATATGTGTGATATCAAATCAACCAGACTTTATCTAATGTTTTTATGTCAGTTCTGGTCTTCTCATTTGTGTCAGTATATTTATGGCTACAAAATACAACGAATTTAATGAGCATAAATCGTTTCATATAAGATTTAAAAGGAAACGTTTATATAACGTAACTGTTCCAAAAATAGCATCTACAGCTTGCTGTTTGAATTTGCCAAGTTTACGGTGATTTCTTCGATAATGATAACATTTAAGTATTTACCTGGACGTTTTTGGACCAACAAATTGATAGGAGCGATATAAAGCACAGTTTAAGCAATTCATTCGTACATGACAGGACATATTTGTTGTCGACATTTAGAAATAGTCGGAAATGTTCGTTTTTCGAGTTCTGAAGATTAGATAAGAATACCTGTCGCCAGCAACCCGAGTTACGGGGCAAAGTTGCTGATTGGCTTGGTCAAAGGATACTCTGACGGCTGTTATAACTGAGCCTGGTTTGATCTACATGCGTAGCGTAGTGTAGCAAATAGATCATATTTTAATAAGATTGCAGTCCACCGCAACTGGCGCAATGGACAGTGGACGAACATTGTTTTTTCTGATGAGAGCCGTTTTTGCATTGATACAGTCGATGTATATGGCGTCGACAACGTGAAAGATTTGCTGAAGCCTATGTGTTGGAAAGAGACCGTTGGGGGGGGGGGGGGAGGGGGGGACCTTCTCTCATGTTTTGGGGTCCTATCAGTTGGGGACGGCAAGTACCATATGTTATCTTCCAAAACAATGGCCAGGGTCGTGGCAGGGGGGTTACTGCTCAACATTACATCGATGAAGTGTTAAGACCAGTCATTCTGCCATTATTTGCCCAAAGGGGTCATCTTGTTTTCCAGCAAGATAACGAGCGAGCGCACACAGCGAGACTCACACAGACATTCCTCCAGAACAACAACATCCAGACGATGGATTGGCCAGCTTTAAGTCCGGATTTAAATCCCATCGAGCACCTCTGTGATGAGATGGAAAGAAAAATTCAGCATCAACCAATTCGTCCAGGTAACTTGCAACAGCTGCAACGGAGCGTCGTTGAGGCTTACAACAACATCCCAAGGAGATTCATCCGGCGTCTCTTCAACAGCATGGGCAGAAGATGTGCAGCTGTTGTTAATGCAAACGGCGGTCACACCCGTTATTGACTTCAACGTTTTTTTCGTAAAAATAACCTTTCTTAAAAGCATGCATTACGTGCTGTCCCAGCTGATTTGTTGACACTTCTTGTCATGTTGACAATAAACCAAATCTGTGCTTTCATTTGAGTTGTGATTCTCTTTCACGACATGAATATTAAGGTAGAAAACCGACATGTAATATCTAACTGTCAGAAGTAAAATTGTCATAATTGCGTTTCTTTTGGCGGTGAGTATATTCATGACATGTCAATGTCATGTGTACTACAATGTAGGACATAACCAAGGTTAAATACGACAGAACGCATGCTTATTACAATCATAAGATATCATTACACATTATTTCTAAGGTATGAAACACTATGATAGAAACAAACGATTCATACCTTAATCGATATCCGTGAAATTAAAATGTTTTGATAAATGATACACTTTTTCAGCAAATATTTCGAAGAGGAATAGCTTTATCATATGATCTGATAGACCGTGACATCGAGCACGTTGCTCTTTTCTGCTATCTGAAATATTCCGACGTCCTATATGAACTTTCTAAATATCGTTATGGTTATATAAGTTTACTAATTTTGACGTTTCATGATCAAAATGATAAATGAGAATTTGGCGAAAACATTATTTCATCACTTCGTAAATCATCTTTCCTGTGAAAATCATATAAACTTTCTTGCAAAAGAGAACTTAACACTTTACAATGCCGTGCTTATGGTTTATGAGAAGGCGTTTTACTGCAAGCATCGATGCCAAAGGTGCCGATACGAGATATTGATGAACTCGACTTTCGTTATTGTTTCCGTAACATGGGATTTCTGACTGATTGAAAAAACGGACAATTTTCTGTTTGTTGTGATTTAATGATTTTCAAGATGTTTGCAAGGAATTCATCTTTTGTACTTGGAGCAGTTCTTATTTTATATCTCTTCCAAATGAGTGTTTTGCTTTCTTTTGTTCGGCATTGTTTGTGCATTGCAAACAATTGGTCATGATTTTCACTTGATTAATAAATGAGTACATTCATGTTTATGAAGCCTGATGCACAATGATGTATATATTCCTGTATATAAAACTGATGTTCTTCTTACAAAAAGGACAACAACTTATTCTCATATTTGCCATCATCAGGACGGTAGTAGGATAAAAATTGCCAAAAACATAGAAAATGTAAGAAGTGATAAAATGGGTTTCATTTGGTTACAACACCGTTTGTCTGACTATGAGTTCTTTTAACCATCGGTGTCATCAATACCAGAGCAATTGAATTCCAGTGGTATTCAATACATCTCTTACATACGAAAAGAATCAAATCAAATAATCATTACGTGAAGTGGAATTTAGAAACAACAAAGAAAGCCATGGTTTGAAATTCGCAGCATGTACATCATTCAGTCAGTGACATCAAATAGTATCTTGCTTCAAATAATTTGTTAAGATAGATCATGTTCACTGAAGAAACCCCGCTGTTGAAATTCATTTCACCAAAATTAAATTCTGACTGAAATATCACGAGGTGAAGGTAATGTTGCATAACATGGTATCCTTCTATTCCCAAGAGGAATAACATCTAAACAAATGAAAATCTGAGTTTGTTATTCAGAGGGTTTGATTTGGGAATTAAAGAATACACAAAGTAAAGTTATTTGCTCTGATACTTCCTATTTAGCAGCGCAATATGATTTTCATCCGAACCAACGTGTACGTTTTCATTCATAGTTATGATTTATTACTGCAGTATCAATAAGGCTCAACCTTCTGTTATTCATCTTCATTTTGTTGAACTTAATGCCATGTTACTCAAAATCAGCACACAGTACAGAAAGTTCTTCTTTGGCCACTATCAGATCCGATACAATTCGAATCATCTCAATGCGCTCTTCGTTACTCATTAAGGATAAAGCAAATGTCACATTACCGACACAGCTTACAGGTAAATGTATTGGTATACATGTGAACTTATATGTCTAAGCTAAATAAGCAGAATGAATATATGCTCATATCTTCAACCGTATCATTCATTTGTCACTAATTGTAACCTTGGTTCAAACGACTACAAGTCTTCCGATTCTCTTTATGAAACTTTAGGTTAACAGTACAATATTGATAAAAAATGTATATAACTCCATTTGTCGATTAAGGCTTTTAAAGAACACTATCTCTTAACTGTATCTTGCTTCAAATAAGAGGTTTAGTTTCCTCTATAATTTAGACATTTTCTTAGAGCTCTTGACGTATACAACCAGACTGTATATTCGTAATATATTGTCCTTTACATAACCTCTCGATAACTCTATTTGCAGTGAACTTCACCATTTGTCTGAGGCTACTTTTTATTATAGATAACTATTTAATTTATTTTTCTTACTGAATATTAGTCTAGACATATACTAGTACGTCTCAACATTACCGCATATACGTGATGAACCATTCGAGAGAGGGCTGACGCATGAGGTGCGTGAGTGTGTTTGCATTTCGTCGTGTTAGACATCTAAGGATCATATACCGGGGAACATTTGTGTTTTATAAACAATGCCTACCAAACTATTCCTTTGATATCATGCCATTGATATCAATCTGTTTTACATTAGGGCACAGTCATATACTTATATAGGAGTGATGATACACTTTGAATTATACATCTTGTGAGGATTTCAAATGTTGTTATAACTGAAGGTTTAAAAACATGTTTTTGTATTTTAGAAATAACGTCTATCTTAACTTTTTGTAAAAGAGTGTAAGATTGAAAACAGCACGCAATAAGTGCGTAAATATAACAACCTTGAAAGGCATTGAGTTGATTTATGTTCAAAATATGTGTATGTCTCATAATGAAAAACAAACGCGGATAGAAGAGTCGATAGCGCAACAAGTATGTTTATTGAAAACAACAGGCCCCTGTTATAAGTAGTTTCATAAATCAATTTGTACACACAGTGTAACGTCTCGTGTCTATACAGAGTCAACCTTTAATACTCAGAAGCGACAATCGTCTTGATTTTAATGTAAATATATATGTACACATGGAATACACTGTGAGCAATGTACTATTCTAAATATGTCAACTCCTGTTTATGGCAAAGCTATGCTTCTTCTATATAATGCTGATACATAATCGTCAGTACCTGTACAGGACAATAGCATTTGTTTTCCTTGTGAAACACCAAATATCTGTATCAATATAGTCATAGGAGAAGCTGACATGACAATCTTGCCGTTTTCTTTATCGAGTTTAATACGGTAATCACTCAGTTAGTTAGTTAGCAATAAATATAGTTTAATTCATGTCTACGTTTTTACGTTGTCAATTTAGTACAGCATATCCAATTCATATACTGTATCTAACTATGAAATATCAATAATGTTGCGTTTTCTAATTTGATGTTATTAATACACTTTTGGAGTACGACAACACACATACAGTGCTCTAAAACCTGGATTATCTAATAACCGGTAACATACTCAATATGCATTTGCTGAAATTAAAACTTTGATTATTCTAAGTTATTTCTACAATGATATTGTTGAGGACTTGTACTTCAGACGTGGCCTCTGTTTGCCCTTCAGACACCCAGACATACATGTATAACAGGAACGTTGGAATATACATGGAATACGTTACCAGTGCAGAGAGGTTTCTGCCAGAAAGGTATTGTTGTAATAAGTACATAATATCACATACAAGAGAAATTAATTGTATGTTTACACAAAAGTCTCAGGTAAAAGGTCCCTGGTTCAGTACCATATACGAATCGCGCTTTAGTTACACAACAGTTACGAAAGCTTCTGGGGATGCTCTGTGGATTTATCGAGTTACATACCTTCAATTTAACCAATATTCTCACTAGATGAAGGGCCTGATTGCAGCTGAAAATTACCAATTCAACGCTTATTAACCTATTTGAATATACCAAGAAATAGAGATTTTTAACCTAGGAAGTGTGTCATATGACTTTTACGAAACGAGTGTGAATGTTTGTATTAACCGAGCGAGAGCGAGAGTTATACACAAATTTGCACGAGTTTCGTACATATGACACACTTCCGAGGGTAATAATTTCTTTATTACCGATTCTATTCCTATTCACCATCTTAAACAATATACAAGAAACGGGCCGCTTCCCTTGGGAAGGCCGGTTGCAGTGACGTCACGAACAATGGTGTTATGACGTCACAGTTGATAAGATACGGGAGCTCGCGTTACAACAATCGTTGCTAGGGAAAGAAATATGTGCACTAGTGCTCATATTGAAAATATGTCACTACTTAGTTTCAACCATATGGGTAATAATAGAGGTTCAGAGTGTCGATTTAGATCGCAACAGGACAATGTATAAAGAGACACTTATTAAGAGTGGAAGGAAGGAAACTTTGGGGTGTTTGATAGATTATATAACTAGTGTTCGAGTAAATGTGGATAGGGATTTTCACATATGCATGCAAATTATTTCTAAATACTGTGCATTTCATAATCATTTGACACGCACCATAGCCGTAACACGGGTATCCAAGTCACGGTGTGTCTCTTTTAGTGGATAAAAACAGAAAAAATAAATAGATAAAAACAAAAGAGCCACGTCAGCAAATCAATTAATTCAGTCAGCAAAGTGTGTATACATCACATTTTACGTTACTAATTAAAGACCCTTTGTCTTGATTCTATATAAAAACTTACGCCTTTTCTTCTAATCCTTTAAGTTACTATTCAAGAAAAATCAAACAAACAATTTAGACTTTGAATTTATATGATTTAAAACGTTAGGAAAAATTAAAATAACATTTTTCAAGTTAGATATCGTCTTTATTCGAAATGAACAATCGTATTCACAAACATAATTAAAATACATATCTCATTACGATGATATTAACTACGACAGCTAACTAAATCAGAAGCGCATGCTCCGCAATTCTTTGATCTTCTCTCAAAACATGAAATACTCATTTGTCTAAATTGAAAGAAAAGACTACAACATGGAAACTTTGGCAAACCAATTTTCTTCAGACATCCTGGTGATAAATAAACAACAGCAGTGCCATTAAGCAAACTGATGATCCTGATATTGGTATGCAACGAATTTAAATGTAAATTTTGAAACTGGCCTTTCGGATTTATGAGACAACTTCAAAAGACATTACTGTTCGAGCCATTACGACTGGATGAAGGCCAATGAAACTTCTAATACCTCTTTTAAAACTTTCATTTGTTAAGACATACGTGTTCTTTTTTAGATGTACACTGAATCAGTTAGTCTTCGAATATATGTTGCTTTAATCGCAGTATGAATTGATGTACAGATTAGATACATGTATACCAAATCACTCACTACACACATTACACGTCCAGAGGTGTTTAAGATATGGCCTTTGCTTGGACCCTGATCACATGCCCGTTAAACACGAACTTCATAAGGCTGTGCAAGTTTAATATACAAATATTGTCGTATATAAGGTCTGATAATCTTGTTTCCCGAACGTCCATCTTGTCACAACAAGTGTTACTTGTCCAAGTCTAACAAATTAGCTCCAACACCAAAATCACCAGTTTAATTTGTTATGCATTAATGTCATTTGTAATGTCGCTTATTATTTACCACGGCTGTACTCATTACCCCATGTCGACAGTGATAAGGCACTTGTTCTCATTTGAGTACGACTGGCTGTCATCAAGCTCTCTGTTTTCACACAACATGCATGAACCACAATACAACTCGTTCCTTGTTCGCTTTCCAAACTACATTAATGGTTTGGGTTGCCTTGCCTGTGAAATTCCATCACTTGTAAAATGTACGATTTAGCCGAAGGCTTACAAGCCTTGTCACTGATTGACAAGAGTACAAAGGTCAACAAAGACTACCTGTATCGGGCAGTACCCAGATATGAAAATCACAGAAGGACGAGTGATAGATTCCTGGGTAGAACTCGGTTTAAATGAGATTGATAGGTCGTAAATACTAATGATGAAACTTTTAAAAACATGCATTTAGCTATTAGTTACTCCACTGAAGAAATACGCTTCTTATATTCTTTCGAAATAAAACCGGAGAGTGATGTCTTTCACAACTCATCTATGGATGTGCTACTTAGCTGACGCATGGTAGCATTCGATTTGTAAAGAGGAAAAAGCTCACTTCACCACATGTTTCTAATATAACAAGTAGTAATCAAACAACTTAAGGAATTCAAAACTCTCTGATATCAAGTATTGGGTCAACATATTGATCTAGATGAGACTCTTAAGACCAATACTTTTCATCTACACGGGACCTTACCTAAGTCGAAATGCACCTGAGAAGCAAATAACAACAAAATAACAATATGCTAAAGGGATGTCAACTTTCATTTTTAATCGGAGAGAACTTTCCGGTGGAACCTTGTGAATAACGTCGTGCGTCATGATGGAGATGAAACCCTTGTTGTCTGATAGCTGCAATGCAACTGAGGCTAAAACTTACCACTTGAGACAAAAGACCCTTACATTAATCTTACATTAAACGTTATACTAACATAAACTCAAATACCCTTGTCTCCCTTTGCGACTCTCACCTTATGATTATATTGTCACCAAACACGAAACGACATTTTCTTTAGGTATCTTGAAACAGAACACCTTGAATATGATAAAAGGGAAAGTATTGGCAGAAGATATTAAGCAGCATACTGATTTTAACTGACCATATGATGTGACTTGGCTCTATAGGTTAATTGCCTTATCCGACTCCGATGACTTTGAAATTTATTCTACCTTAATAATACAGATTTGCCTTCGGCTGGCTAATTTGGTTCCTTTTGAATGACATTTATTGATGATAAACTTCAATCTGCTTTGTATCTTAAAAGCAAAGCTTCCCTACGATAAGCTTACATGTTAATGTAAATGTAAATCCGATATAATGGAATGATATACCCTACTTTGTCAACGGCCCTGTTTCCCCATTTGCATTTCAACATAAGTATAATGTTAAAGTTGCGAAAATACGATTATTGTCGAAACGGAATCATTATTTCAAATTTATACACATCTTCTGCGATACATCAGTATACTAAATTGCAATGATAAAAGGTAAAGCTGAATACATTTTAAGTAATGAATGTGAAAGCTCAAAATATCAGATTCCAGTCACGTCCCCATGCCAGCCAGCAAGAAAAACGATTTCAAGTATAATGATTTCCCTAGAGGAAACCCTGTATTTACGTCTTGAAAAGGACATAATGAAGCTAAAGCAAGCAACATTTACAAGTTACAGTCAAGTATCCGCCCATAGTCATGACTTCAATATGATGAGACGAATGGACATGGACCTCTTTACATCTGGCTTATCGTATTGAGGCGTCTTGAAGCTATACACTATGTGTATTATTACCAGTAACACCTTCCGACTAGGCACTAAGCGAGCACTCAAGTAGACGGTCTGTTTTGTGTACACGTCTTCAGCTGAGACGTTGATGCCGGTCTTCTGAATACTAAGCGATCATTATCTTGACAGGACGCCGGTAGCAAAACATATTTCTTGTTGTTGCAAATGTTAATTATCTCACAGTCATACTTCTCTAAAGGTTTCCAATAACCGTCTCTGTGGCTACTATATAGAGCAGCAAATACGCACTTCAATGCTGACGTTAGCTATTTCACACTCTATACTTCTCATTAATCTCAGCTGTCACTGAGCTAAAAGTATGTCATTAAATACATTCGCTTACTAATCGACAGCCTCGCAGACTGAAGTAATCTTATTTGCAAATAACATACCGGTATTTTACGGAAGAGAAATGCTTGAAAGCCTCATTTATATAACTATCCCGATTTTGAATAATCACTGTTCGTTAAACAGAGTGTATGGTCTGGGAACAGTACGTCGCGACAAAGATAAATACTTTTTGCAAGATAAATTCGACTTGATATAATTACATATTCTTTTCGAATACTTCATCACGCATGCCGCCAATCTCAACACGCAGACATTAATAAAACAAGTGTCTACCTACCTTCAGATTTGAGACGTGCGCTTTAACCAGACAATAAAAAGAGTAAATCCGTTAGCCTCGGCGATATCCCTGCTGTTAGGAACACGGATCACACATCAGAGAGGCTATCCAAACACCATGCCCCGGCTGACCTTACAACAAAGCACTATCGAATACGGGAATTGTCCAGTCATACAGTCATTGCCACTACAAGTAAAAGCACCTCCAACATTACGGCATCGTCAGTGCTGACTTAAACCGCTCCAATACACTGGCTTAAACGAGGCAACATCTGATGGGAAGCTCAATACACAGGGCGCTCTATCTCCCAGCTTCTCTACATTAGCTCTGCACACTGATATTGGAGCTTGAACATTGCACAACCCTTGTTTCCATCTCTAATGCCAGGACTAAAGGAACGCGGCTCAAGTATCATATTTGTCATAACACAAACCAAACTCACATATCTCGAGTTTGCACTACAACAATGAGTATCCTGGATACTGTTTGGAAAGGAGAAATAGAGTATGAAATTAATTAACTGTGCTATGTGTTATCCTTTAAAGAAACATCCAGTTCTGTACTAACTGGTGGCAACATGTGCGTCGATTGGTTTGTACGCTGGAGTGGTTAATGAATATCCAACTCTGCCCGGAATACATATGGAAAGTATAACTGCCGTGTGTAGTCGCGCTGTAGAAGTAATAAACCGTGTGTTTATCCACTATGATAAATGTAAACTACTTTTCAGCAATAACCCTTAATAACGTTGTTCTCAGTGGGTTTCAATTGGAAGACGGAATATGAATATTCTGTCTTTATTTGAGCACTCTATGCACAACATATCTACCATTAAATACGAGGAAATTATTTTGCCACAGAAACTCAAACATGTGTTAGTGGGTTAGTAATTATAAGAAATGATAACATTTTGCCATAATTTCAAAACGCATGACTGCTTTATCTGCAAAATTAACTGACTTCATGTACATCTTCACAATTTTAATACATGTTGATTTTTATCAAAACTAGTGAACTGATACTGGGTAGAAGCTTTGAAATCATTTAGAAGGAAAATGAATAAAGAAGCAAAGAAACAACTTCACAACTCTCTAGAAGAGGGAAATAAATCATTAACTCCTAACTTGTACTGTGTTCACATCAAAGATTCTTCTGAACAAATTCCTGCTTCTCGTTAAACAGATTAGCAATTAATTTAAGCAGGCATTATTGGCTGCAAAACGTCTCTGCATAATATCAGATCCCGAAATTTTTAGCCAAAAGTTGCAATTTGGGATAAAAAGGATGTTTTTATAATCCTTTCTAGAAATACTGACTTCGGCTTTTCAAAAGAAGGATTATTAGAATTGAATAATAAATCGTAAATCACGTTTTTGAGTCATTTGTTTCAGATACACTCAATGAATGAAGAGACAATTTGCTGTCGGTAATTAATCCATTTTCTTTCAAACGGCTTTAGATTCTCGTGTGAACATTAAATCCGGTTCTTGCAAGATGACTGAAACTCAATACGGATGAATTAAATCCTTTATAAAAGACTTGTGGAAATAGCGAATTCAGAATTTCTTAATTTATAATGACTGACGGTTGATAACGAACTCACTTCAGCCAGACTGAAAGCTGACTGAAATAGAGGTGGAATAAAATTTCCTAATGAGGATATAATTACCCTCCCTAGGTATTACCATAATATCTATGAATACGAACAAACCATTATTGTGTTAACCATTGCTCGTCTGTCTGTAAATCAATATCGTGACGCGGAGGCTATCATTTTCGACCAACAACGGTCTTGTATGTAAATTAGATTAGATTTCAAACCAGGCAGTTAATGCCATACCCTTAGGCTTGCTATTCGCGTGAGTCAGTTGTTATTTTATTACGGAAGGGAGATAACTCAAGGCTGGACTAACTGCACACCGCTCTATAAAAGTGTTGATGTTTGTGGTGCCGTGTTCAGATGCTTGTATTCCCTGACAATGATGTTGTTTCTCGAGGCAGGAAATTTACCTCTTCGTCTGTCAACGGGGATAAGTCACACGTAAGGAAATAAGGGACAGACACTTCAGATACTATACTAGCGGAGTAATTGAATCCTTCCCTGCAATAAATATTATTTGAGCTGAGCGATGCAGTCTCCTTTCTCGGTTACTGGTGATCTAATTGAGGAACCGGTTATCGTGGGAGAAATTTAAGACATGTATTTTTTTGAGCTGTTGGAATTGTATGAAGCAATATACTATTTCTACATAGGTATACTGCTTATAAAAAACGAAGACTTTAAACAACAACGATTTGAGCACAAGATGATTTCTTAAATTTATTCATCGATAGTTATTACATTCTTCAATAATTTATCTACTACACAAAGATGGTTCGAATCCCGCCAGGGGCTTGGGCCAGGGCTCAGCAACTTTGTCTGCAGTGGAGACCTGTTCTACACGCAGTCAGGTTTTGGTGCTACACTGAATTTCAAAGCTTTTCCACCCATGATTCCCTAGGTTTCACCGCAATAATGGCCACAATAGTGTTGCGGGCGTTCTCCCTGAAATGATACTAGCAGCCGCGATATAAGTGAGATACTCTTGAAAGCGACGATAAACCCATGTCACTTTAACTTACCGCACAGATTACCACATGTACCATAACGACAAAACAGTATATTATATATAAACAGCTGTTGCGTGATTTAAGAACTTTTCGTACTCTTTTCTCTTCAAGTGTCATCTCTATGGAAGCTTCATGGGCCACCTTTTTCTCATGGAGGGACATAAACCATTCAACAAGCATTAAGCGAACATATTTATTGGAAGCGTCAGTGCTCAAGAGTTGCAGGTGCGACGTGTGTTAATTCTCACTACATTAGACCCTGAGACCTCTTAGCTCTTTAAATAGTGGCGGTTTTAAAATCATTACAAGATAGTCAAGGCAATTACCTACAGTCACCATAAATCGTACTGTTCCGGTAAGAAATAATTTTATTACTTAGAACGTAAAAAAGTTACGTATTTTGAAGGAATCGTTCTAACTCGAAACAAAGATAAATGTACTACTCTTAAAAAGGTTCCTCCTGAGATCTTTTTTCCATACAACGATAAAAAAATGTAGAGCAGAAATCCAATGAAATAGGTTCAGGAAATCCTGGTGACCAACACTCTTAATAAAGCATTTTCCTTAGAGAAAAACTCAAATACTGTTTGCATTTCCGAAATGCAATGTGGATCCATCTAGGTTTGTGATATATATAAACTTGCATTGGTTGTTTCTCGTGGACAATTTATCCACAAAAATCATATTTACATAATCACACTGCGATTCATTGAAATATCGTATTGGTCAGACGCCGCAAAAGCAATGCATGACTGCAGGGTCCGCGACAGAAGACATGTGGCCGAGAGAAGTGGTTGCAGCCTGATTGTAGAAATCTTGTGGAGCCACCAAATAACATATAGAAACATGTCTGGCAGAATATAGGTTTAACTAATAATTAAATATTTTAAGCATATCAGAATAACAAAAAGGTCACTGAGAGTATTCACTAGATCTAGCAGAGCAATGTGGACATTAAATCTCGTTGATCATAAACTAAATCTTGTCAGAAATCTTGTCAGGTTCATTGTTAATTTAATATGATGATTAAAACATTTCATTTATGATCATTTACTTTCTGCACGCATTTTGGTTGCTGTATGGTTGCCTGGTCGTTACCATTTCTTGTCAAATGAATATTACCTCAATGATTTGCATGTGATAGGAAACGGTTGTCAATCTTCAATAACATTCATATCTGAATTAATATAGGAAATATTTACAAACAGGAGAAAACCTACCTCTCTCATGCTGTAACTTTCTTTGGGAGTGTTCCAAATCGGTGTAAAAATAAAGCCTAAATATTTGAGAATTTCAAACATTACGTTAATTGTGTAAGTCGCTTCAAGAACTTATTGAAGCATAACTTATATATATCGTATAACGTAATATTATCCTGACCACTCTCTTTCTGTAATCTCCTATGGAGGAATAAAAAGAATGTATTTACGGGCACAGGAAATCGTAAATAATAAGTATTTAAACGTGTAAAGAAACCAATACCCCCTACACTTTACAATAGCCTTAAACTAGCTTATTGCATACGGGAGGAGTATGGTTATACATGTATTTGTTTATGTCCTGTTAAATATTGATTATTTTCAATTACCCTTTCTGTACCTTATGAATGAACGAACGATAGAGAAAAACAATCAATTAAACATTATCAATTATTTAACTATTTTGTCAGTTTAAAACTCTTACGTAACAAACAACCAATTTCTGCAACATCATTTTTTTTTATTTTAATCTTCCTATGACATCTGTCAGGATAGCCTCAGCAATAAGTCACCAAAAGGCAAAACACGATTGAGCATAAAACAATATACCCTGCACGTGCAACTTAAAACCTCGACCAGGAATGTAAGGAAACTTAAGAAAAACAGGCTTTCGTTGTAAGGCAATCAGCAGGCGAATTGGAAAATGTGCCGTTAAAATGAAGTTATGTTAACCTCCTTGTTTAGGATGTGTTAGACTAACATATAGTCCCTGAAAAAAAGTGTTTTTTTTACTAAAATTTTAATTTCAAATATTTGATATTAAAATAAAAAGGAGCCCTGAACAATAAGCTGAGGCATCTAGACTTGCCAACATTGTCTAGACTTAAGAAGGCTCGTTTAATGTTTTCGCTTTAGGGTCTGGATAACAGATGTTTTTGCACAATTTCAAGTTATCAGCCTGTGAACTTGATGTTATAGAACTCACGCTGAGACACATATTTTGAGAATATTGTCCTTTTTACTCCACTGCTCTTTAATCAAAAAAATGTTATGAAGATAAATCATGATTTTAGTTGAATTAGACTGGAAAAAACAGAAACTATTGCAGTATAAGGACTTTAATCAACCAGAAAACTGTATGAATCATGACCTCAGCCTCATTTAGTACATGTACATAATAATTCTACAATTATGAATGTATCAGTTTTAATGAAAATAGTATTTTAAGGGGCAATATGTTCTTGTAATGGTTTTGGATGGCATTCAAATTCTGTACTTGGTTCGGTTCTGGAAGTAAAGAAGCAACTTAGGCCCAGCAGGTGTGTTCGGTTGATGTTAGACATTTGTTCATGTGCGGAATACATTAGTGGAGGTTGCAGAACATAATGGAGATTGTTATAATTCTCAGGCGGAGAACTTTTGTTCATAATATACCGCATCTACTTCAAACCAACAGGTGAGGAGAGTATGAAACAACCAAAACCGAGTGTTGTTTGGAGAAAACTGACACAAGATATTCTCCCTAATTAACTTGCCTCTTGTAAGAGTGATGATGCATAAAACCTCTTGTTGTAAGCACTTTCTGTTAAGTACAGCATATGATATTCTCATTACATTTTTTTTGAACACTTTCAGTGCTTCTGTTTATGTTACATATTATGTGACATGTTCGCACGCAAGTACACGTCACATCATGTCAAGATGATAAAGTATCATATAATTATGAACCAAGGAACACGATATCCACAGAAATGGTTTTGTTGTAAATGTACGTTAATGATGTTTGTACTTGCTTTGACATCCTTAATTAAATACATCCATTGATAAATACAAACCCTCTTGTTGTATGTCTTAAACTTATTGTCGCTAAGATTTTACATTTCTTTCACATTAGTTAATATCGTCATTTAATGTATATATCACCACCTGCGATGTTGGAAGGAAATACAACACTGTTTCCATATGCTCCTTACCAAAACAGAATCCAAACAATTAGAAATTCTTAATTGATTGTTTTTATTTGTCCTTTATATAGCTAGGTATGAATAAAAAAATGTTTAAAATTTAATTTCAAATATAATCATAGCAATCAGAATGTTACGCTGCCAATTTCAATGTAGCGACAATATGAAACTAATTTCAAAATGGGTTCATTCCTAGCTTGGTATATCTATCATGAAATAACGGCTCTCGACATGCGATCCCCATAGCTCATAGCTCATATTATTTCATTATGTAGTGCTGAATACAATACAATTAATGAACTTCATGTTCATCAACGGTATATTAAATATATATACTATATGATACAAATTTAATCATATTGAAAAGTGTATGCACTTAGATGTACGCCTTATTAATGCAAATGAGGAAACAAAACATACAAAAGACACATCTAAACACATAGTGATTAAATGTGTCAAGGATGTATATATTCCAGCAAAACGTAACAGATTATGGGCGGAAGAAAGCGTTGCGTATACTGTATGCAAGTTGTTTTAGATTACAACTTTAGAATAGATTATTACCAACGATAATGACAATCTTCAATCCGAGACCAATTAGATAAGTGACTTTTCACCTTCGACGGTCCACATTTATGGTAATGAAATATATGTTTTCCTCTGACAACAAAAGAATTTATCTTAAATCTTTGATCTTAGAAGTCCTAGTTACGAATGATTTCTTTCTACCTTTTCATGAATAAATTATCAGATATGGGTCAAGATCTAGGTCGTATGATGTTTATTTGTGAGAGGGAAAAGCAAATCTATGTTAAAAGGATCTTTTTTACGGCTTTGGGTTATCTCTGAATTGGCTGGTATAAATCATTCGGGCATTTTTGTCTATTGGACAGGCCGGATAAAATGACTCGGGAATCAAAGTGTTCATTCGATATGATATGGCAGAATATCCCAAGTCAGTATTGTTCTATTTACATATTTGTTTATCGATACTGATTATAAATTTATCGAACTGTATGTCAATTATGATAATTACTTTATCATTTTGTTTAAAAATTTAGAAATCTGTCAGGCAGTTTTATCATGTAGTCAGATTAGGATACCAAACATCTGCAAATACATGTGTACACATAACTGAAACATTTTCTTAAAACTGTCGTTATCGCAAATTGCAAGAGCAGTTGTCGTAATCATTGTGCAAGGAACAGGGATGTGAATTTGTATGTTTGATGTAGAAGATACTGAGTGTTAACGATGTTTATTTCCAGTATAATAGTCAGTGACTAAAAACTGGAAGACCTTAAACAAGGATGGTATATATAGTAATCGTTTATATAAAATTACAAACAGTAATTATACATGTGACCATAGTGAGCATACAATTTATTTGCATGCTTTTGTTAATATTAGAACATAAACTTTGCACTAGGAATCTGAAAGTTATTTTTTTAGATGACCGTCTCTTCCGTTAATATTAAAGAATGGTTTGTCATAAACCATACCTCGTTTCCCGCAAAATGAGTATTGAGAAAACATAAAGAGGTGTTGTTTTGGTACAAGATAACACTATTATAAGACTTTCAAAGCGTTTAGTTCATTGAAAATAATGTGAGCATCACCATTTATTTCAACCAGTAACATATTCAATTTCTTTAAGTTTTAACCCTCAAAATAATTTGTTGCTGAAGAAAGTGAACAAGTCTGAATATTATACCCTCATGACATTACCCTACGAAGGGAAATACTGTAAACGAAAGTCCCGGCCCTGAACGGATATTGATATTGATTCGCATTTTGGGCTGATCTTACTGTTGTCGATTTGTTGGTCAAATGACAATATTGAGACTGAGTCTGTTGCAATATCTGTATCATTAAAGTATGTAAAATACCCATTATTTTTCATACATGTAGGTAGATAAACTGACATCGAGTTGTTATATGTCATACTCCATATATGAGCCTTACGATCACCACATCAGCAATGTGGCCCTATGTTACCAGTGAATGACTTTGATTATGATATGAATCATGCCATCTAATAAACTCTAATTTAAAAAACACGTCCATACGTGGCATACATTTAATAATAGATTAAAGTCAATCCAATGACACTGATTCAGTGACTCTCTTAACCATGTCAGACAGATTCAATTGTCTGGTCTGTTCTTGTGAAAGATTCCTACAATGTCCAGTATCTATAATGTAATTAGTCTCAACTCCTAGACACTCTTGTAATATCATCTTTACTGAGATTAAGTACAAGCAAGTCAGTATCCGAGGGACATAAAATATCACGTACTTCGCATTGTATCTACTTTTTCGCCCAGAAGCCTAATTAAACAAACTGTCGGCATGACTTACTAATATAATATATGGTTTGAAATGTTCATTTGCTTATTTCTTTTTCCCAAGCACAAACTGGTTATTAATTTAAAAAGTAACTCGTTTTGTATTCATCTGTTCTTAACTATAAGGCTGGAAAAATCAATTAAAGCAAACATGTTTTCCCCCTCTTTTGGCATGTGCAAATAACCTAGAACAAAATCTTTCATAAAATTCAATATATTTTTCCATATTTTAAATCAAATACCAAATGTACTTGTCTAAGATTCCAATTCATTGGTTGATATTGGCATCTATTTGATTTAGTCAATGTTATGAAATGATAACAAAAAAATTACAGTTCTATAAATGAAGAAATTTATTTCTCCAGAATTCTTTTCATCAATATCAGTTGTAAAAATTCGATAACACAATGAAACAATATGAAATTACAAACGATATCGAAAAGGTTAAAACAAATTAAAGGCAAAATAATTTTTTTTTTGCCGACTGCTACGTACGCCTACTTGACTTGAAATCAATTAAAACTTTGTGCCAACATATACTTAGATGTTAAACCTTTTGAACACCACTCATGGAAGCGACCAATACTTTGTTGTTTTTTCTGAAAATCGAAAGAAAGCATCCATCTCGGCACAAATGACTGCCAGAAGGAGGGCTGTGACAATATAAAGCACTGTAGTTGGTCGGAATCATCAAAGTTAAGCTTTCCTTTGGCACAAAGTTTTTACCGATTGCATGTCACGTAAGCGATGGGGTAGGTAAAACTAGGTACATTTTTCTGCTTTTGTATACTATGTAACTATGACGGTGTTGACCACGAGGGGTTTTCTCTAAAACTTTTTGGTTTGGTTATTTAATTTGATAAGAACGAATGTTATTTATGTCATGTGGTTGAAATTAAACATTGTCATCGCTATCCGAAGATGATATGTAATACTACCAACGTATAGAGGAATGTATGAAGGGACAGTCCTATCGGGGTATTTTTATGGAAACACAATCGCTTGATCATCTTTCTTTATCAAGTTATCAATTGTAAATCAACCAAAATGTTATCCCCTGAAACATGTTGCAAATTGGTTGTGTTATGACCATGTACTACACTGAGGGGCAAAAGAAACAATACCAACTTTTCAGAAGAGTACAAAACAAAATCCTATTGTAGATGAAATTCGAATACGAACCGTTGTGATAGCCACATCAGTTGTGAAGAAGAACTCGCAATTTCAAACATCAAAGTAAAATACTTATAATTATATGACTGTTCAAATACACGAGGGGTCCCAAAACAGATTTTTCAATGTTATTTATGGTAATAATCTTTGAAAATTGGAATAACAAAATTTTGAAATAACTAAATTTGATAAATCAAAGATATAATCGATATAAAAACAATGATAGAAATTTATTT
Source organism: Steromphala cineraria (assembly GCA_916613615.1). Lineage (NCBI taxonomy): Eukaryota > Metazoa > Mollusca > Gastropoda > Trochida > Trochidae > Steromphala > Steromphala cineraria. Next base: position 70,562,685 of record OU744721.1, read on the forward strand.
GTTCATGCATTTTGTCTATAACTTGGTTTAGGAACAATCAAAAGGGCAATTTTCATGTATCCTATCTCTTCCAGTATAGGATATTTTTGAAACGCATGTCCTTCAAAAGCGTTAACAGATATAGCTTTGAAATTATATACTTGGTTCAGTTATCTTGTGAAGACATGAAATTAATTTGGTTAACAAATTGCTCAGTTGAAGGACAATGTATTAAAACTAAATAAAAGCAGTATTACATGTAAATCCAATATATAATGTAAAGTTCAGCGATACGATTCCTTTTTCTTACACAATATGAATTAAAAGTGTTCACATAAAAATGGCAGCCAATAGACTTGTGTGAAACTTCAAAATTTGTTTTCTGACTATTGATGATTGGTTTGTGCAATGAGACTTTTGACACTATCAAAATAATACATTTAGCATTAACGTACAATTATCAGTGAAAATTTGTGGATATAAAATTTTCTAACAACGTGCTACTGTCCCTTTTACCTTTAATGCATTTATATTGTATCGTTTCTTTTGAGTATAGCAATTTATGCATAAACTGAAATGTTCCTTGAATGTCGTTTCCACAATAAATACCCCGACTCTCCCTTTCCCAAAAACGACTTACACCAGACACGTTTTTATGATTTTAACGTTAAATGATGTGTTTTAACACCTCTTTGACACACTTCGTCTTACGCAACACTAATGAACAAGTTAAATTACTTTTCGCCTTTAAAGGTGGCCAAGTTATGAAAAGTACGCATGATTCCTATTCGTGAATTTATTTGACAAATGAGTCAATACCGTGATATAGGGATATTTTATGACACGTAAAAGCATATATATGTTAAACGGATCTTTATATTGCCTTCAGGAACCCGCAAATAGGTTTTCTGTAAATCATTTTGACATTTTGTTTAGTGTATAGGCTAGATTATGAATTTTGAATCTAAGTGTTGAATCGATCAATAACATAATAAACGTAGTCAATATATATTTAGTTATCATTTATGAATGATCAAGATGACATACCAGATATAGTCTTGTTTTGTTTGTGTTTCAATTAAATATGGGAACAATCTTATACTGACGCCAACTCTTTAATTAACTTAATGACTTATTTCTGAATTATTTCTCTTGATTTTTTAGATTATGCAGTGGTCAATATATGCAACTCCAAAGTTTATATAAAAGTTGCATTTGATTTTTCATTTTGTGTTTATTTCCTTTCATTGCTCGGATGTACATTTAACACGAAGAAAATGCAATTGTGATATCAAATACAAGGACTGAAAATATGTAACAAACTGCAACTCAATAATCTCTGGAATAAAACAATTAACACAACATATCAGAGTATATGGCAAAGGTGACCTTTTATTTGATGCAGTGTGTGACTTATTTGAGATAACAGTTTTTTGGTGAATTAATTTTTTACCAAGACGTACCTTCAGAAAATGCAAACATTACGAGGTGTTAAAAGTGTTGCGATTTGATTTCCATTAAGACACTTAAGCTTATTAAACAAAATACGTTCGAAATAATTTTTTCGTCAAAAGAAAACCAAACAATATCTAATACCTAAATAATAATAAATCAAATACCTTGTAATAATGTTTGTGTAATACAGACTTAATACTAAACATTAGATATTTTCAAAGAACAAATGCTTAACTCTCACAAATGTAATTTTTGAATGTAGATAATATAAAAAAAACAACGATATATGCCGCAATGATAATCAAATGAGTTTGTTTCAGTCACCCATGAATTCATGTCAAATCGAATTAATTGTCTAGACTGTTTAGTTCAATTACTCCTACAAACTTCAATTTCTATTTAGTGTAATTATTATCAACTCGTAGACACTCATGAATGTATACCCCTACTGAGACTACGTATAACAAGACATTCACTATATGTTCAGATGGAAACATTGAATATTAATTTTGAAATGATTTAAATACCTTATCCATGTGCCCAAACTGCTGATTAACAATATATTCGAGGAATTATTGACCTTTAAGGAATGACTGTTGAACAATATCATACATCCTAATTTATCAAGATAAATACTTCACCTTGCTGATCTTGCCTACTCAACATTCACATAGTTTATTGCTCTCCTTCTTTTATATGGGGTTTCAAACAGTGACATGAATGAATTCAATATCAGTGTCCAAATATCATGTTGTGCAGGTATTGTTTTCTAGTCATATTAAAGGTAAAATATATCATAAAACTTTTCTTTGTGAATAATGTCGAAAGTAATGTTATGTTATTCATCAATTCAATTTCTAGAATGCCCATCAAAGAATTTCGCACGCACTTAACCAAAAGGACTACAGTCATTAAATTCCATATAACATAAAACTTTCTGATTGAGATATCTCTGACATATTAAATAACCAAAATTTAACTTTAGGTGATATGAATATGAACTATGAACTTCTTGCAAATAACACGTTAGGAAAGAGACAGTTTGAGATTTCACTTATCCTGGTGTGGTGGTTTGTGTGCTTCGGCGACCCCAAGAGCTATGCCAGCTGGAGCTTACATGCTCCTGGTAGGGTCACCCAAGCTGGACAGGTCGACGGGTAGAAGCCAGACCAAATTTGAGTCCTTCTAAAACCTGCTTTCTATCTCTTACTATGCCTTTCTTTCCGTCTTTTCCCTCATCCTTTCTCCCTTATCTATCTACTCTCTTTTGGATGGCAACATCCACGTGTTTAATAACTGAAATATTGTTCAAAACACGTTAAACACCACCTCACTCACTCACTGGGGGAATGCCTTTTTATCATGTTGGCGTGCCATGATCAATGTGATTATCCACAGCAACTCTGCTTTTATATATTTAGTGTATTGTCCTCAATTAGAATAGTTTATATGCTCGTACTACACTTGTTAAAGATGTCTAGAAGGATACATTCTCTCTAATCGCTATATCAGACTCAAATGGTTAGAAGTATATCTGAGTAGGTAAATAACCAAAACAAGGGTACCAACAAATCTGAAAACAAGGTCTTATTAAAGTACGCCTATTCATGAACATGCTGTAGAGTCTTTTTTATTTTGCTGGAAGGTCGCCAACAATCTTTCAATCAGTGCAGGATATTCATGCTGAAAATTCTAAATTAAATCCCTAACACAATTGGACCAAGGAAAATAGGATAACAGATTGGAAAATCAAGGAAAGTGACAAATTATGGAGGACAAGTGTGTGACAGATTGCTCCGAATCTCCTCTCTGATCCTGAGGCTCCTGTAGTTAAGCTGTAATTGAAAAATGAAGAGAAAGTTTGTGTTTAAATTACTTCGGGATAATGATAATGGTAAAACGTTTTTAATGATTATATTGTTTTGTGATCGCAAATAATGAAAGATGTGATATTATTATCCTACAGTGTTATTAACAATCTAATACTAAGTAATATGTGATCTCAGTGCTATTGGAATATTCAGATGATAAAGTAATTTAAAATCTTCCAAGCTCAATTCCATATTTGGAAACTATCTCAACTAAGTGCTCTGTAAGAAAACCGTAAAGATTAAAGAAAAAAAATACTATATTTCTTCACACAGCTTCTTGTACTTTAAATACTCCACTCTAGTCTTTGTTTTGTGACGACAATTAATTTCACTTGAGAAGCAATGAATTATGCATTTATGCCAAAGCCGTTGACTTTCAAGTGTTTCAAGGGAAATCATTTCGGAAAACTGACACTTTGTAAATTCGAAATAATGGGATCGGATAAATAAAGAGACCTTCTCAAGTCGGAATTATTTTAGTCACACAATCTGTCTACTCTATTTTGATGTGAATAGATATATTGAATGCTTAGATTTACAAAAAAAGAAAAATCTAAAAAATGATGTGCACATATGGAAAATACTTGAGAAAACTTTTTCTTATGGGAAAGTTAAGATAAACGATTGCATTTGCAACTCTTAACATCAGAGATTTCGACTTTGTGAATGGTTTTGCAAAGTAGATATTATTCATGTCGACGTTTTGGCCAAGTACGGATGAAGTTGTAATGATCCTGAATTTTTACCAATACAATTTTACAAATAAGGGGAAATGTTTGTAATATAAGAAGAACATTTTTTTTTCAAAAGCGAAATTCCTTACACTAATCCTTAAGGAATATTGATTGATTTAAAAGTAATCAAAACACCTCGCCAATATATTATGGTTGCTATCTATAGGATTACCATTCTCTCCCCACAGAGGCAGATCAAGTCATGTTGATTTAGCCTCTGTTATATTACGCCGACTTTGTGGGATAGAATGGGAGATGCCTGATTGGAGGCAATCAAAGTTAGTTGTGCAATCAGCGACGCTGTTCTTAAATCATCGTTTTGGCAACTGAATCAAGGCAAAATCATTGTGATATGAACCATCCTTTCCATGCGAAAAGCGTTGTCATTTGATAAAGACATCCAAATCAATTGCGATGCCGTTTTTTTCCGCCAGTCGACAGACGCTAAATCAACATGATTTGATCTGCCTCTGTGGGGAGAGAATGTAGGATTACAGATAAGATGATTATATGACACTTCAGCATCCATTTTGGGAATGAATGGTGAGACGGTTTGCTCTGCTTCTACTCTAACCTTTGTTTTTGCTTTTAAGGTTGTCAAAATTTTTCACAACTTGTCTGCTGCATCCTGTTACTAATAGAAATACGGGAACAATAACGATCCTAGTAAAGCCTGTAGTATTTGGGGATATCTAATAAACGGTTCATTTATTCTCGTTTTTAGATGGCTCTCTTCACTAGGAGGTGACACACATTGACAATAGACAGTTATAATCTATTGTGTCACATGCCTGAACAAGAGCAACAAAGTCACGTTATTATGGCTTTTTTTACAAATTTGATTTAATGCAGGAATATTGCTCAATTTAATTCTTTCAACATAAAGTTTAGATTTCAAATATTGCACTGTCAAACGTCAAAATTATTTAGTTTACAATATTTCCAACGTCAACTTATTTTGATGAAACTGAAAAGTCGCCTCCAATCTTTCAATCAGCGTTAGACAAATCAAGCTGAAAATCCTCCAATTTAATCACAAAGACCACTGGGCCACGGAAAATAGGATAACAGATTGGAAAATCATAGGATGTGACACGATGTCGAGAACAAGTGTGTGACAGATTGCTCCGAATCTCCTCTCTGATCCTGAGGCTCCAGCATTGAAGCTCTAATTGAAACATGAAGAGACATTTCATGTGAAAATGAATTTGTCTGAGACATAAAAACCTCAAAAGCTGTCTTTGTTTATCAGTTTTGCTCAATGGACAAGTGTTTATCTCTTAATTCAGCCACAAGTTGTTTGGAAAATACAATTGATATAAAAATCCAACATATAACTGTTTCAAACACTACGTGCCTTGAATACGGAGATAGTTGAATTTTGAGTTTTCAAACGTATGCAAATTCGTGATGCCTTTTTAAACATACTTTGTTATTGTTAACATATTTCGCGTGTTGAAACACTATATTTACTGAAACAATGATAAGCCTTCAGTTAAAACATCTCTAAATCACTTTGTATGTGTCACTCAGGTGTGTCAAATCGGAAAAGGTGAGATCTGACCATTAAAAAGGATCATACTTATGAACCAATAATAAGTCTTATGTCCATGCTAGACTACTTACGACACATAAAGTGCGAGTAGAGCTCTTTCTTTACTCATAACGAAGTACAGACTGTGTGGAGATATGCACTATGATGTTTACAAGAAGCTTTATGAATCAACGGTTGAACCAATCTTGTTATATTGTGCTCCTATTTGGGGGTTGTACGGCCATCGTGAGATCAGCAACATTCAACACAGAGCAATCAGGTTCTTCTTAGGGGTTCCTCGAAACACTTCCAACACAGCGATTCATGGTGAAATGGGTTGGCCTACAATGCTTACAAAACAACGTATCGAAGCATTTCGCTTTTACATCAAGATTTCAAAGAGTGATGACGACAGACTGCAAACCAAACTGTATGATTGGTCTGAAAGAAGAAGAGGTTCCTTCGCCTATAAAGCTGAGCTATTATGCAGAAAGTTAGATATCCATATTACCGAGACCCCTGCAACGGCAATAAGAGACATGAAGAGACGCTTGATGAGACTGGATGAAGAATCATGGTTTACTGATTTATGGAATGATAAGAATAATGCCAATGGAAATAAGCTGAGAACATACAGGTTATTCAAGAAAGATCGCCAACCAGAGTTATACCTGAAGACCATAATTAACAGAAACACAAGAAGAAATCTCACTAAATTACGTTGCGGTAACCTAGCTCTAAATATTGAAACAGGACGATACAACAAGTCCCCCACACCCCTGCCTGAGAGAATTTGCCCTTTCTGTCCCAATATAGAGAATGAAATTCACTTCCTTTTGAATTGCCATTTTTACCATGATTTGAGATTCAAGTTTTTATCTTTGTTGAATATTACCACTTTTGAAAACGAGCTGCAACTTTTAAACGCTCTTATGACATCAGATTCATTTACCTTAGCTGTTTTAGCCGTTTCTATTAATGACATGTTTATAAGGAGAAACTTATTTTCTTAAATGGTTACAATCTTTTAACTTTCTACATCATGTTTTATACACTTACTATACCCTTTTGTCCCTTTTATTTGCCCTAAACGCTAGTGTCTCATAAGCCTTTTCAGGCTGGATGTATGTATAATTTTACCAATATATCAATGTTTGTATGTGTGTACATACATGTGACACTTTAATAAACTATATCTGTCTGTCTGTCTGTCATAAAGTACTCCCAACAAATCTCAAGAGAACATTCTTATAAGATGTAAAAAGTCTGGTAACAGTTTAATCTTAGGGATTTCTGTCAATTTGCATCTATTGTGCAGGTAATTGACGAGGGAAAGTGCTGTGTAACAACACTTGTTTGTGATGAAAGCGTTCCCCCTCCATTTTATCAAACGTTGAAACTTATTCTTAAACAAACATGCTAAAGTAACGCTAACTTTTTTTCATTTGCTTCTCAAATCAAGCAAATGTCTCCCCGATTTTACCGTAAAGATATACTCCTATAGGATAAGACCTCTACTTGGTCAGCGACCATAGATGGCATGAACGCCAATGCTTGGATTGATTCTTCGGATATAATTTGTTTATATCCAAACAATGCCCAGAAAATAGCTTTCATTGATTGAATATGTATCACTGCAAGCTAAAATCTCGAATGAATTATCTAACATGATCTGTAAGCAATTTCAAAATTAAGATCGTTTGAGTTTTTCGACTGGTAAATCAGCTGTCTCACAATATTATCTAGACCATATAGATTTGATATTGACATCAGGATGTTATGCTAGGTAGGGTGGGTTAACATACACTTTCATAAAGGATGACCAAAACTAACACAGAACTGTGGACACGTTTTGCCATTCTCAAAATGCAGTTGTTTGTCTGCGTTTCAGCGTTGTTGTTGCCCATATACATGTATGTACAGTTTTCAAAATCCCAAATGACACACTCAAAAGTTTTAAGGGTTTTTTAAAAGAGATAATTGTTTTAAATTGAGTCAAACGCTAAAATACCAGTATATAGATTCGACCTTTCAACTATAAAGACAGACCAACCTAGGAAAGATAAAAACAGTTTATTGCTAAGTAAACAACTATTTACATACTTCTGTTTGAAGTTAAATACAGGTCAAACAACCTGTCACTTCAAAGGAATATTTCCATAACATAGAAGAGTAGTATTGATTGAATTAGAGTCTTTATTTTCTAATCAACATGTATATCATATTACCGAAATTGTCCAGACTGTTTATTACTCTATTGGAAACATGATAGACTTCCAGTCAACCAGATACCATCCAAGCTTTACTCGTTACCTATTTCCCAACACCAAAAGAAACTCAATTAACCTTTATGGTTTTATATCTAAATGATAAGATTTACATAATAAGAAATAACTTTTGTTTAAATTATGGTTATGGGTATTGAAGGATAACACTTTATTGACAAGGCAGCAATGATTGTGAGCAGCAAATCTCCATTCCTAACTCCATTCCTAAATAGCAAAATCTATTTATCTTATGCAAGGGATATATCTTCACATTTCATCCATTAAGTGGAATATTGGGAGGCTGCAGTTTCATTCTTGCAGTTAATAATATTAGCAAATGTCCTTCTTGTCATGGATGAATTTATTTGAGATACAGTCAGTATGTTATGATATTGAAAACAGCATCACTAATACCCATGACATATCACACACACAAAGGATGAAACATATGCAAATAGGACATGGATCCCTGTATCTACTATAGGCATTCTAGGTATTGTCTGCTATAGCAAGCTTAAAGTTCTCTTTATTCAAAAGATCCATGTCAGAATCATGTATAATTTTGAAATTTGTTTTCGACCAGGTGTATGGACAATTTTTAACAGAGTAATTACCCTTTTTTTAATGTCCATTTCTTCTTGTATTAACATCTTTCTATGTATCAGTCGCCTGTCACTCTAGTATCACACAAAAAGGATGAAACATATGCAATAGGACATGGATCCCTGTATCTACTATGGGCATTCATTGTCTGGAATAGCAAGCTGAAAGTTCTCAGTTATTCAAAAGTTCCCCTTACAGAATCATGTATAATTTTAAAATTTGTTTTCGACCAGGTGTAAGGACAACTTTTAACAAGATAATTACATTTTTTTTAGATTTCCATTTCTTTTTGTATTAATATCTTTCTATGTATCAGTCACTCTAACAAAGTTCCTAAACCACATTTTGTCCAAACAATAAAACTCAAAACAGAATTTTGTTTCTTCCTCTTTATAAAGAGTAAATGATTTCAATACTAATATAACAATAATAACTGGCAATGCGTGAAAACTGTATATTTGATAACCAGGAGCAATCACAGAGAACATAAATCCCTCAAAATATGTCTTTTGAGCTTTGACAAAGATAAATGTCTATGATGGAATGTCCTTTCCGGTAGGACTCTGTATTTACCTTTAATTACAACATGTGTGAAATGCCAAATGCTCCTGGTCAAAGTAAATCTATGTGTTGCAAAATATGCAAATGCACTCAATGGTAGTATCTTAAGGGGGAGAGAGTTATTGATTTTCAATCAGTTTGAGACATCCATGTCAAGTTCTATTCAGAGAAAGTAGTTCTATGTCTTCATAAACGTACAGAAGGAGAACTTAAATACATCTGAAGAGAGGTGTTAGGGCAATGATGAGCTATGGGGTGAAGGAATGCCTTTAGATTAATGTATACGTAACTTGTTAAGAATAGCAATCATGCATTTACATAAAATTCACGGTTTATAGGATTCATGTGATTTTGACGTCACGAGGACTAAAAAGCACAATGATATTTGTAACGTTTGACAACTGATTCCTTTGATTTAGAAACATTACAGTGCCATGCCGACAAAATTGACCAAAATCATAATAGATATAGTGAAAATACTTTCTTCGCTTGCAATTGTGTCACACACGTAAGTCCCAAATATCAAACGTGATCATGAACGCCTAGTTCACAAGTTACATGTTGCTGCGTAGTATTATAACTGGACACAATCATAAGATCCAAAAACTTGAGTAATCACTAGTCTCGTTATCCTCTCATGTAAGACACAGACTGTTTCTGATTTCTTGATTTCTGATTATGAAGGCATTATTTGTCTTACTAATTGCAGAAAAAATTGATCTGGCGTTTACCCGATTTTAAGGGATGCATGTTTAAGAATTAGTCCGTTTCGTAAAACAAAAGTTGTCTAACCATTTGTATTAAAGGTTATTTAAAATTCTGTCTACCTATGTATGTATACAGTGAAACATTTTGTCAATGTTTTGTTGAACATGTTTAATCATACTGTTTTAATTGTAAATGTATTAAAAAAAACTGTAAAATGATGATCACATTATCAAAATCTTCCTTTGATCAAAGTATTTATTTCTAACATAAGCTATAGCGGGTGAATGGTCAAGGTAATTAAACAAACATTTTATTGCCCATTGCGATCAACAAAACAAACTATGTTAGACGACATACCAAAATAGTCAAAGGAGATAACAGTAATTCAAGAACCGATCAATATGAGCTTAGTGTTGATAGACGTAGTTAACATGCCACTTAGATAAGCTAAGCTCATTCACAATAAACAGTCAACTCCTTTTCTTCTTGCAGCCAAATCGTCAAACTAATCAACTTCATACAATGTTACTAATGGTGCTAATGGAAGACAGTGCTATCAATAATTAAATCATTGAACAGAGCTTGGCAATCGTGTTTAATAGTCTCTTTTAGCTACCCCTTGACTCTGAGGGTAATAATGCAGTTATATAGACAGAAATATAGAAACATGACAAAGTGAAATGTATCTAGAGAGTAGATAATGTAGGTTATAATTTGTAATGTTTCCATTCGATTCAATTTTTTTTCAGAAATTGTACAAGGCTTATGATATCAACACCAAAACTTTACCCCCAGATTTAAGAGGTTATCATGAGAGTGTGTTTTGGGATCGTAAATATCCTGCATTAGGAATAAACATTGTATTTTGCGAGCCTTGGCTATTTACGATCCCAAAACACACGAGCATGATAACTTCTTTATCATAAAATGTCATTTTAAATTTGTATTAAAAAAAAAGTTGATAATACTATTTTTATAGTTGACATTGTTTTAAAAGATGCGCGCACTGATATATGCAAATGAACGGTGTAATGACTACGACAGTGATTTGACAAAATATAATTCCTCCTTATAAATGTATTTTAATACCGTTTCAGTTATTTAGTCACAATTCAAAAGTTTTAAAAACCTAAACAAACCCGCTAATTTCCAAGTGAAAAATATTTCAATGTGTCTTAAACGGATTTGAACATATTACATTCTATCACCTAACGGGAAAAAGAGGGCTAGTCTATCTCACGTAGGGGCAAGAGTTGCTTCCCTTCGGCAGAGTTGCCATGGCGTTGTTCAAAACATCGAACATTACCGGAGAGCGAAACTAGAAGACAGGCTTTGCAGTCTCTAATTCAAACTACGTAAGCCTAAAGTAAAGAACACTGAAGATTGATAAATGGATATTTTAAACAAATGACGTGAACTGCCTTTGGTACATGTTAGTAAAATTGTTTGATAGGTTCATTCAGCTCACGATGGCAGTGATTTTGCAAGTCAAAGCCATACAAATGGGTCAAAAACTATAATTTTGTTGTTATTTCTTAATTGAATGTCTATGAATCATTTTGATTCCTATGTCTCATCCCGTTACTAAAGGCGTTTAAAATATTAACGCTTTTGACGTCATCGGAATTTTCAAAAGAAGTTCCGACCTTGACCTTTGAAATTTGCATCTCTATCCGTATATGAACCCAACGGATATCGAAAATATCTGTTGGCTTTATTATGCCGAGAACACTATCCATTGTATAAAAAATGATCATTTACCATACATTAAATTGATTTTGCGTTTGAGATCTACAATAAATAACAAGAGTTTTTTCTCCAAGGATATCAATTCATTGAACGGATAACATTGTTATGTCAGACAGCAATGGGTTGTTAGACAGCAATGGGTTTCTATCTGACAATGATTTGACTGATAACATTAACAGGATTTCATACTTGAAAAATCAATTTTTCTCTGAATCAGGAAATGATTATGTAAATGAAACACTTCATAAGCAATTTCTATAAACGCGACCTGAGAAAAATACTTGTTGACTTGATGTATTGGTTTGTTGTCAAAAAGAATATTGATTATTACTTGAACAATAAATCCCTGACAACTACGCATGTTTATGAAAACATCAACACAATGACACAAAAAGGCCTAATGTTTATTCATTGAAAGTTTACAATAACATTCACATCGAAAGAATACTTATCAAACCGCGGAATTTAAAATTCATCCGAATGTTGTATCCTATTGGTACCATGACGTCACTGCCCCGCCTTTCCAACAATCGAGCAGAAATCCCATTTTTTGTTCTTTTTCGTTTTTTAACAGAGAAACGATACAACAATTATGGACTGGTGAATTCGATCAATATCTGTTTTTATAGACCCGAGAATAAACATATCGACCTCAGACTTCGTCCTTGGTCAATATTGTTTTCCTCGGGTCTATAAAAAACAGATATTGACCTAATCAACAGTTCACAGGAGCGTATATTGGTTAGTTCCAGCGCTAGAGAGACATATATGCCCATATACCCCACCTTATACTATATGATCTGTATATACATCTACTATAGGTGGGGTATATAGGCATATCTCTGTCTCTGTAGCGCTGTATCTAAGCAATAATAGTATAATGTAAACTTACCAACTTAGCAATTTCGATGGCTCATAGGATTATTGTTAATAACAATGCGACTCAAAGCACCTTCAGACATGAAGCATAAAGGTTCAAACCCTTTCTAACTTTTTGCTGTGAGAAGAAGTCTGATGTTTTGATATCAAAGTATTATTGTGTTTTCGAAGTCACTATATGTGGAAGAAATTAGCTCTGATGGCTGAAAGATGAGAAAAAAGAGCCTCCTTTATATCAGTGTATAAAATAGATTGGATATCTAGCCTGTCCTGAAAATTCATTGATCAATTCCTTTGGGAAATTTAAGAAAAAAATTTAAAAGGTACCAGTCCTGACCAAAAAGTTACCAGTCCTGGCAAAAAGTAGCCAGTTCAAGGACTGGCTGACGGGCAATATTTTAAACACTGTTTATATAAACAATTTGTGTTAGCTGTGTTGAAGAGATTGGTGTAAAACAGTAGACGTTCATAAACATTTTTCAGAAAAAACATGATACCATAGTTTGGCTTGTTGCCGATAATGATAATCATGTCATGGTCAATGTATGTCACTTTTCCTTAAGTGCATACAGACAACTTGCAGCTCAAGTATTCCCAAACCACATACACATTATTTCTCCATTCACAAAATGACATGTACGTAGTACAATTGGTAGGTTATTCCTGAGTGTATTTCATTTGTAATGAAATGTCATTAAATGTATTTCCTAAAGGCTTTTCGCTGTCTGCCCTTCTGTGGATTGATTTTCATTGATGGTACATGTACATGTTTACGTTTACTTTCATATACGGTTTAATTACAAAACTGCTTTAAATAATTCTATATATGAATATCAATCTTAGATACGATAAGACAAATAGTTGCATTACAAAACCAAAGCACCATCTTCAAAACCACATTCAATGGGAAATTCCAATTCATACATATATGTAACTAAGATATGATTTTTTCATGGCCAATTTGAACGTGAGAGCCTGAGATTATATTTTGATTTATTAGTTTTGACAAATTGATAAATAAAAACAAATTGAAAATGAAATCAGTAACTATAATTCATTATTTTCACATATAAGTTTATTCTATCAATATACACATTTTCTCAGATTTAGTGAACGGTGCTTATAAATAACTGATCATGAGATGTACTTATCAAAGTCTTAAACCATGAGATGTTACAATTACGAAAGAACTAACTTTACAAGGTGTTTATTGTTTGTTCCATAACTGTTTCTTTACCATGTGATTTATTGGCACCTTACCCATTAAAAAATCAAATAGTAAAAGTATTTATGATGATTTATTTTCTTCTAATTCTGGTTCCATTAGTGATCAAAGGCCTTAAAGTAGTAATATGAGATAAACCAACCCTCATAATGAAGGGCCCACTGGGTATCTGCCATCAGTACACTCTCTATGCATCTTCCCATCTTCATGTTAATTTAGAAGAGTAGCAGATCAATGTAAGAAAGATTTGTTTTCTCATTCGGTAAGATTGTAAATGAAGTTTTGGGTATGGGCTATTGACATTGAGTGATTAAGTCTTTGGTAGAATAGATATTGTTTTCATGGGATATAAATGCTACAAAGCCAACACTGTAACATTACACCAAAGTGGAAAAATAAAACTGTAGTTTCAGTTAATAAACTTACTGACTGCATTTCGTTTTGTCATGAACAGATATGTGTGTACATATCCAATCAATACTGCTAGCAACCCAAAACGAGACAAAACGTATACAGATTTTGAATGTGTAAAACTTGATAATAACACTGGTCATATTGGCGTTTTACTTTACAATTAGAAAGGAGATGTCAGGATGAAGGAAAATAGACATTGCGTTCGTTTTAACTTCTTGTATTATTTTTTGTTCTATATTGATGCTGAAAATTTCATGATATGATATGATGAGATTTTGATGTGATGTGATGTGATGTGATGTGAATTTCGCTCTTTCACTGTACACTGGCACTTTAGTAAAGTTCTTTATTTGAACAACGTAACCTAACAAAGGACAAAGAAACAAACATGTCTTTTGTTTGTCTTGTGAGCTCATACCATCATATTGATGGATACAAGATGTTCTCTTATCAGGATTTTTTGTCACTTTCTTTAAAAACAATTGGCAGGCTGTGAACATATGACAAATATTCCAACAACTTTTACCAATGATTAAACTGATCATAGGAAATGTCGGAATTGCATGAGTGTTTCATGTAACAACGATTCAGTGCTGCACAGTCAGTAATCAACACTGCGTTAGATATAGGGAAACGTTAATGTCTTTGTTTTGTGAAGAGGCCGAAAAGTAATATCAATAATTAGCATTCAATTACTGATGGTTTTTCATGCATCATACACTAATAAGAAGTTACGAAGAAATTGTTATCTTTAAGTAGTTACTTTGCTGTGTTTGAAAGTGATACACATCTCTAATTACATGCCCCGGGCATCCTAAGTGGTTGTCTCTGGATATTACTGATTTTGAACATCCCAATATAACAGGTAAACACCAGTTATTGACATAATACAACATATTACTTACTTATTAGTTCAGATTCAGTCATTGAGGTGTTGATAATGAATAGGACAAGGCATCACTTGCAAAATTTTTTAACTCTAATGTATACAATTAACTTTAATTGTATGCACTGTGGATCTAAATGTATATCTTCATCGCATTTACATATGTCCCTTCATCAGATGGACAATTCCCCATCAACCTGATGAAGTAGGTTGAACGTATTACATGAAATTGTTGATTTCAATAGTATTTTCATGTATAACTGCACCAACATCTACATACCAAGATTCTAAAAAAGATTTTAAGAAATGATAATTTGTAACATGGCATATAGTCGGACGGTATAGCGTAAAATTGTGTCAATGAAATACATTAACTAACTTGATCTGAAATACATAGATCATTTGGAATGATGTTTCCCCGAATGCATTTGCTTTTTATAACATCATGACCTCTGATTATGGGCTCAATAATATTCTCATAGTAGTCTCACATTCCCGTCAGTTTTGTTGAATCATAATTCAGGCCCAATATCAAAAGAAAAGGAGAATTGGATATTGATATGGTGAGCCTAGACATCGAGTTGACCATTACAAAAAAGAATAAAAACAGTTAATCAAGGGAACATTTAGGCGCCAAGGGAATGAAAACAGTTCTACAATATTGACAGATAGTTGACCTTTTTCAATGAGCCGTTTGATCATTGTTTGCATTGAAGATAATCGTAAGCGTCTCCTATTTGCCTAGAATAACTGTTTAAACATAGTCAAATATTGACAAATTCTGACAACGGAGTATTTTGCTCAAAGCATTTCAACATTGCCTTTTTTGTGACTTATTCTGTTTAAAAATGAGAAAAAAAAGTACATAAAGAGCTAAAGAAATCCCGATATCTATATAATTAACCATCATATGATAAATATTCGATAAAGAGTAGAACATTTCTTTGATCCCTCAATTTCATTCTAACTATAAGATTTTCTTATTTTATCCAAATATGAACTCAGAAGCTGCTAAAATCAAAAGCATGCATTTATCAGTTTTGCTTTTATGCTCGAGATACTAATCGTCAAGGGATTTCCTTTTTTCATTCTTACATTATTAACTTTTGGCTTTCGATACATCATCATGGTAACAAAAGTAAAAAAAAGGTCATTTGTATTTTTGATTAAATAATAAATGAAAAAAGTACTACTTTCATTTTTTTCCTTTTCATTAGTGCTGGTTTATTACTAGCCTCATTGACTCCAAATGTGACAGCGAAAATAAATTTTAGAACAATGAAAGAGAGATGATAAATGATCAAGAAGAGAAATGAGATATTTCAACAGGTTTCCAGTTTTCAATTTACAATGTAATTTCTATTTCGTAAAAACTCAACACGGTTCCTATCATCATCCATCATAATGATGTAATTATCTTCATTGAAGGGTTGCACTTCTGAAATAAAGACGTTGATCTAAAGAAATGTTCCTCATTCCCAGTTCGAATCTTTAAGTTAAATAAAGGATGGAAGTCCTTATCAATGTATGTCCATACAGTGACGAAATGAGACGAGAGGCAGAATGTTTTCTTAAATTGATTGTAATGCAGGATGAATTATTTGAGGACAGGAATACTACAACATAAACATAGTTTTCAAATAAACATGTAGATATAAAGCTTTGTAGATATTGTTTTTTCAATATGAAATAAGCAGATGTAGTAGGAAAAATCAATAAGAAATATGACATTCACATTGACTTGTGCTTTTGACCTTAACCAGATTTTTTTTTCAAGCATTGCTATTTTTAGGCTCAACTTACACTTTTGAACAATTTGCCCATAAGGTTCCTGAAATAACTTAAGAAAGTCAATGAAAAAGGTTTAAGGTATATCTGCGTTTCAAAGCATATCAATAAATACCCGAAGATAAGGATGTTTAAGGTTGGATGGAAGTGAGAAATAATTTCATTAACGACTACCATAGGAAAGTTTTGCTGTCAAAAAGCTCTTGTTTATAGTAACTAAAATTGCATCAAGAAATTATTTTGCCAAGATATACATATTAGTCATTAAATCATTAAATATCTGATCGAAATGAAATTGTTTTGTTTCTTCATTTTCAATTTTGTTTCAGCCATTGGTTGATATGTTTTACATAAAGATAGAGTTTAACAACTAATTTGAATGGACTTTTATATTACTATGCAAGATTCAACCTCCAAGTACATGATCTGTCAACATTTTTTATAAAAAGATTGTAAAACAAATTCAAACAAAAGGTTCCAGACGCCGCCTACCTAAACAAATATTACCAAGCTTTTCCAACAAACATTCTTATAGTAAAACAATAAATGACAACAGTGTCGAAGAAAAGGTTAACCTTTAAATCCAGATAAAGATTCACTGTTTGTTGTGATGGATGATTAAATGAGTTTATCAAGGACATTTTAAGTCGTGTTAAATGGTATCTGTATTCCATGAAATGTCAATATTAATTTTAGCATTGATTGTTTAACAGACGATAAATGTTTTAGGTTTAAAATAATTTTATATCCAACATAACCAACAGAGGGTGAATTTACTAGGGAATTAAATAAACATTTTATTTCCCATATAGCTATACCAACCTAATTATGTTTGACGACATTCCAATCTAGTCAAAGGAGATAGAGTTATTGAAGCTCCAATCAATGTGAGCTCAGATATCAAGGAATGTAACATGCTACTTAGATAAGTACACCTCAATTACAACTTAAGATAAATTCTTTTTGACTGCATAATAAACTCGATCACTGCTGTTACACGTTAGCAGCTGCAATAATGTTAAGGGAAGACAGTGCTATCAATTATGACATTCTTATACAGAGCTTAACGCTTACTTGTTAGTATTTTGACTCTGATTATGCACTTTAGAATTGACAAGATGGAATGTACTTAGAGACATGTGATATCTAGATGTATTGCAATTCAGTTCGATTTGATGTAGTATAAATTTATGCCATTCCAATGTATTTGTGATAGTTGCATTTGCATAATCCAACCGAGTACATTACATTTCCTTTCCCAATTCAAAGCTCTGATGTAACGTGAATAACATGTAATTTGGATATCAAATACAAGGACTGAAAATATGTAGGAAACTGCACCTCAATAATCTCTGGAATGAAATAACAACACAGCAAAAAGTCTTGAAGGACACATTCTATCTATTGGTTATATCAGACTCTTCAAATGGCAAGAAGTTTATACAGTAGAAGACAGATATAACGAATTCCAAGGGACCAAAGAATTTCCGGTGTTCGCTATACGCATATAGTTTTAATGATAGTATACAGGTATGGGACTTGAAAATGTGTTCACTACATCTGATTGTTTGCTATATTCGAGTTCATTGTATAAGTAGGTACATGGCCATAAAGGGTACCTACAAATCTGAAAAGAGGTTTTATCAAAATATACCTATTCACAAACATGCTGTAAATCCCTAACACAATTGGACCAAGGAAAATAGGATAACAGATTGGAAAATCAAGGAAAGTGACAAATTATCGAGGACAAGTGTGTGACAGATCGCTCCAAAATCTCATCCTGAGGCTCCTGTAGGATTATGTGATCTTATTATCCTACAGTGTGAATAACAATCTAATACTAAGAAATATGTGATCTTAGTGCTTTGGAATCTGCAGATCATAAAGTAATTAAAAATCCAAGCTCAATTCCATAACTCAACTCTTAACTAAGTGCTCTGTAACAAAACTGTAAAAAATATATTGACTATATTTCTTCACAAACAAGCTTCTCGTACTTTAAATACTCCACTTTAGTATTTGTTTTGTGTCAACAATTATTTTCACTTGAGAAGCAATGAATTATGCATATATGCCAAAGCCGTTGACTTTCAAGTGTTTCAGGGGAAATCATTTCGGAAAACTGACACTTTGTAAAATAAAAATAATGGGATCAGATAAATAATGCGACCTTCTCAAATCGAAATTATTTTAGTCACACAATCTGTCTACTTTGTTTTGCTGTGAAAAGATGTATTGAATGCTTAGATTTAAAAAAAAAAAAAAAAAAAATTATGTGCACGTATGAACAAAAATTGAGAAATCTTTTTCTAAAAGTGATATTATGGGAAAGTTACGACAAATGATTGCACTTGCAACTCTTAACATCAGAAGTTTCGACTTTGTGAATGGTTTTGCAAAGTAGAGATTATTCATGTGGACATTTAAGCCAAGTACGGATGAAGTTGTAATGATACTGAATTTTTACCAATACAATTTATTTGCTACAGTGATGAAACTATGTATTATTTTTAGGGTTTCCAATATGAAAAATATCGATATGTGTTATATATTAGACTTTAACACATCTAACAATATTTTATCCAACATTGTTCAATTTGGTAACATGTCAAAGAAGATTTAAATGTTTTTACAACATACTCACCACACCCATCACCACACATGATAATGCATGACATTGGAACAAAATATACTTTATCTGTGTGTATAATGTTTGATTTGCCTGTATCACAAATTATGGAAAAAAAAAAAAAAATATATATACTTTATGAAAACCCAATCAAATGTCTGGCCTAATGTGCAGCGATGAATGACTTCAATATCAATATTTTTCCATAAGTCTTAATCAAACGCCACATGTTGTCCTGCAGTGTCATTTTTTAGTTTAAAAGAACTGCAAAATGTTTGAAAATAAAATAAAATTATAAGAAATATTGTATTTTTCAAGATATGGTAATTACTGTTTTTTTAAAATGTCATTCCCATTGTCAACAATTGCTTAGAATTATTCAAATTACTACCACTCAACTTTAATTTCTTATGACCACGAAACATGTTATTCAAGATAAAAATACCACAATTTCATAATGCAAATAACCAAAAGATGCTTAAGGGAATCGCATTCGAAAGGTTTGTTATACATGTTTGTTCTTTATGTTTTTGTTCCTTTTGTCGAAAGGTGAATGTAAACTTAATGGGGCTTTATTGCTTTGCGTGTCATAATCATTTTATGTTATATACAACATTAGAATATATATATTGTGGTTATACAAGCCTACAGAAGATCATATCAGCAGACATATTCTGTTCTCTTAAATGACCCATATGAAGACAAAAAAGAGTGTGCTACATGTTTTTTTCAATTAATAAGCATTCTGAATAGTAATGTTTCAATATGATAAATATATAAACACAAATCAATCCAAGTCAATTTATCGAGTGTTATAAAATTTGACATTAACAAAATTAATCCAATGTTCCAACAACGCCAACAAATAAGGGGAATTATTTGTAATATAAGAAGAAGGTTTGTTTAAAAAGCGAAATTCCTAACACTAATCTTTAAGGAATATTTGATGGATTTAAACTTAATAACAATATCTCGCCACTATCATTTCTATTTGCTATCAATAGGATTACAGATAAGATGATTATAAGACATTACAGCATCCATTTGTGAAATGAATGGTGCGTCTACTCTAATATACTTATGTGTTTGTTTAAAGGGTTGTCATAATTTCTCACAACTTGGCTGTTGATCCAGTTTCTAATAGAACTGAGGGAACAATTACGATCCTAGTAAAACCTGTAGTATTTGCTAAGTTTTGCCACTTTTCAGAGGAGAATTCCACACATAACTGCTTCACTTACTCTCGGTTTCTTTTCACTTAAAGGTGACAAACATTGACAATAGACGGTTATAATTTTGTGTGTTACACGACTAAACAAGAGCACCAAGGTCACGTTCTTATGTCTCTTTTTTTACAAAGTGGACTTAATGTATGAATATTGCTCAATTTACCTTTTTAAAGATAAAGTTTAGATTTCAACTATGACATTTAGTTTACAATATATCAGATTAAAATGCTATGATTTCTTTGGGTCGTCAGTTTATTTTGATCACGTGGAAAAGTCGCCTTGAATCTTTCAATCAGCGTTGGACAAATCAAACTGAAAATCCTCCAATTTAATCACAAAGACCACTTGGCCACGGAAAATAGGATAACAGATTGGAAAATCATAGGATGTGACACGATGTCGAGAACAAGTGTGTGACAGATTGCTCCGAATCTCCTCTCTGATCCTGAGGCTCCAGCATTGAAGCTCTAATTGAAACATGAAGAGACATTTCATCCTGAAAATGAATTTGTCGGAGACATAAAAACCTTACAAGCTGTCTTTGTTTATCAGTTTTGCTCAATGGACAAGTGGTTATCTCTTAATTCAGCCACAGGTTGTTTGGAAAATACAATGGATATAAAAATCCAGCATATAACTGTTTCAATCACTACAGGCCTTGAATATGGAGATAGTTGAATTTTGAGTTTTCAAACGTATGCAAATTCGTGATGCCTTTTTAAAAATACTTTGTTATTGTTAACATATTTCGCGTGTTGAAACACTATATTTACTGAAACAATGATAAGCCTTCAGTTAAAACATCTCTAAATCACTTTGTATGTGTCAATCAAGTGTGTCAAATCGGAAAAGGTGAGATCTGACCATTAAAAAGGATCATACTTATGAACCAATAATAAGTCTTATGTCCATGCTAGACTACTTACGAGAAATAAAGTACTCCCAACAAATCTCAAGAGAAATTTTCTTATAAGATGTAAAAAGTCTGGTAACAGTTTAATCTTAGGGATTTCTGTCAATGTGCATCTATTGTGCAGGTAATTGACGAGGGAAAGTGCTGAGTATCAACACTTGTTTGTGATGAAAGCGTTCCCCCTCCATTTTATCAAACGTTGAAACTTATTCTTAAACAAACATGCTAAAGTATTGCTAACTTTTTTTCATTTGCTTCTCAAATCAAGCAAATGTCTCCCCGATTTTACCGTAAAGCTATAATCCTATAGGATAAGACCTCTACCTGGTCAGCGACCATAGATGGCATGAACGCCAATGCTTCGATTGATTCTTCGGATATAATTTGTTTATATCCAAACAATGCCAAGAAAATAGCTTTCATTGATTGACTATGTATCACTGCAAGCTAAAATCTCGAATGAATTATCTAACATGATCGCTAAGCAATTTCAAAATTAAGATCGTTTGAGTTTTTCGA
Source organism: Steromphala cineraria (assembly GCA_916613615.1). NCBI lineage: Eukaryota > Metazoa > Mollusca > Gastropoda > Trochida > Trochidae > Steromphala > Steromphala cineraria. Next base: position 70,584,631 of record OU744721.1, read on the forward strand.
CTGGTAAATCAACTGTCTCTCAATATTAACTAGACCATATAGATTTGATATTGACATGTTATGTTTGTTAGGCTAGGTAGGGTGGGTTAACATAAACTTTCATAAAGGATGACCAAAACTAACACAGAACTGTCGAGATGTTTTGCCATTCTCAAATTGCATTGTTTGTCTGCGTTTAGCGTTGTTGTTGCCCATATACATGTATGTACAGTTTTCAAAATCCCAAATGACACACTCAAAAGTTTTAGAGGATTTTTTAAAATAGATAATTGTTTTAAATTGAGTCAAACGCTAAAATACCAGTATATAGATTCGACCTTTCAACTATAAAGACAGACCAACCTAGAAAAGATAAAAACAGTTTATTGCTAAGTAAACAACTATTTACATACTTCTGTTTGAAGTTAAATACCGGTCAAACAACCTGTCACTTCAAAGGAATATTTCCATAATATTGAAGAGTAGTATTGATTGAATTAATTCTTTATTTTCTAATCAACATGTATATCATATTACCGAAATTGTCCAGACTGTTAATACTCTACTGGAAACATGATAGACTTCCAGTCAACCTGATACCATCCAAGCTTTAATCGTTACCTATTTCCCAACAGCAAAAGAAACACAATTAACCTTTATGGTTTTATATCTAAATGATAAGATTTACATAATAAGAAATAACTTTTGTTTAAATTATGGTTATGGGTATTGAAGGATAACGCTTTATTGACAAGGCAGCAATGATTGTTAGCAGCAAATCTCCATTCCTAACTCCATTCCTAAATAGCAAAATCTATTTATCTTATGCAAGGGATATATCTTCACATTTCATCCATTTAGTGGAGTATTGGAAGGCTGCAGTTTCATTCTTGCAGTTAATAATATTAGCAAATGTCCTTCTTGTCATGGATGATTTTTTTTTAGATACAGTCAGTATGTTATGATATTGAAAAACAACATCACTAATACCCTTGACATATCACACACACAAAGGATGAAACATATGCAAATAGGACGTGGATCCCTGTATCTACTATAGGCATTCTAGGTATTGTCTGCTATAGCAAGCTTAAAGTTCTCTTTATTCAAAAGATCCATGTCAGAATCATGTATTATTACGACCAGGTGTATGGACAATTTTTAACAGAGTAATTACCCTTTTTTTAGATGTCCATTTCTTCTTGTATTAACATCTTTCTATGTATCAGTCACCTGTTACTCTAGGATCACACAAAAAGGATGAAACATATGCAATAGGACATGGATCCCTGTATCTACTATGGGCATTCAAGTTATTGTCTGGAATAGCAAGCTGAAAGTTCTCAGTAATTCAAAAGTTTCCTGTACAGAATCATGTATAATTTTAAAATTTGTTTTCGACCAGGTGTAAGGACAACTTTTAACAAGGTAATTACATTATTTTTTAGATGTCCATTTCTTTTTGTATTGATATCTTTCTATGTATCAGTCACTCTAACAAAGTTCATAAACCACATTTTGTCCAAACAATAAAAATCAAAACAGACTTCTGTTTCTTCCTCTTTATAAAAAGTAAATGATTTCAATACTAATATAACAATAATAACTGGCAATACGTGAAAACTGTATATTTAATAACCAGGTGCAATCACAGAGAACATAAATCTCTCAAAATATGTATTGTGTGCTTTGACAAAGATAAATGTCTATGATGGAATGTCCTATCCGGTAGGACTCTGTATTCACCTTTAATTTCAACATGTGTGAAATGCCAAATGCTCCTGGTCCAAGTAAATCTATGTGTTGCAAAATATGCAAATGCACTCAATAGATCTCTCTTAATATTACGTCATGAATATTCATGCGCTATCCAGAACGAGGCTAAGCCCGCATGATCAAGCAACAAGAACCCGGAAGTGGATTACCCGATCACGACATGCCACTTAAAAAGTTCGTTTTATCTCATTTTGGAACGTTTATTAGATAAAGATTAAGCATGATCTCAAGCAATATCTCTATTGTCTATATACCAAAAATACGTAACGGTTCATTTAGTGTTTAGGATACAGTGAAACGACGTCGATCGCGAACGTAAAGTTTTGGTCTTTTTACAAACGTGACATCGAAGTCCGATTGTGTATCTTCGAAACTTCATATTGCTGATGTATATGTATTTACGGTTATTCAAACCGCACGCCTTCGGTCACTGTTGATTTTGACAGTCATGAACCTAGTGACCCGGCCATTGCTGAATTATTTGAGTGAAAGTTGTTACTGAGAAGAAATTTTCCAAGGTGAAATATATGATATACATCGATATTATTTTCAAAAATTGTCTACTTAGCTTATCACAGTCGACCTACAAGATGAATACAGTGGAAGTTATATCAGTCCCACCCAGATAATTCAGTTTGACAACTGAAATGTCTTTTGATTTTTTTTCGAATAAACAAATATATCAAGGTAAGTTATTTCAAGAAATATTAGATTTAATTAGATACTGATTATAATTGTTATAGCAAAATTGTAAAGCTATCAAATTTAATTCCAAAGGAAATTATTAGAATAAAACATGATATTCATTAAGACATTTTCAAAATAGATTTTTTTTCAGATAATGAGATAATAGTTATCATGTATGAAAGTACATGTTGTATCTACCAATGAGAACCAATTTCATGCCTAATGTATTGAATCAATATTTGTTTTCATATGAATGATTTGTAATATGATTAATGTATAACTTTCTTTAAATTTTAGAATTAACCATGCTTTAAAATATTATGTATGTACTACAGATATGACAAACATAGGTCAAAACATTTTAGATAATTCATTGTGTAATTTTCTTGATACCATTTCAAAATTATTCATGTAACTATGCATGTACATCTTGTCAATAAATCACAGTTTTGCATATAACTCTCAATCAACAATCAGAAGGTATAATTTGCATTTTACTGATGTTGATTTAGAATCATTGAGTGTGAAATTTTATTTTTAAAGTATGTTTTTTTATAAATTGAAAGCTTTCAAATCAAATCAAATCAACACAATTTTTTTCAAACTATTGAAATGGTTTTTTCCTTGGATGGAAATTATAAAAGTATACAAAATTCTTAATCAAAACATTAATTCCAGACTGACATTTTTATGATATTGAGCTATACTAAGAATGCAACAAAAATCATCATAATGTTAATGATCATGTCCTGAACTCTCTCAGTATGATTTAATCTTAACATTTAATTTGACCAAAAGTAAAATAAATTTCCCCTAAATTTTGTTAATGATTATGAAAAGACAACCACATTAAAATATTCTTGTTTTGTCAGATATCAATGCAATTTTGAAAAGCATAACTGATCATAGCCAAATTGATAACATTAATTCATTAATAAAACAATTTTGATAATTCAAATTGGATTACCCTTCTTACTGCTAGTTCCTAACAAAACAAAAATAATTCATATCATATTCATTTCAATTTTTAAGTATTTTTTTACACAGTTTAAGCCTTATGATTTTGCAATTTAAGGGAATATAATTTTAGAGTGGGACATCATCTGTTCTTAAATCAGGAATACGTTTGCATGAATGGAGATAACTTTCTGGTGTAATTTTAAAAAAATTCCAGATTAACATTAGTAATTGATGATCCATTCAAGTCGTATATTGACTATAATAAAACATTTTCATAGAAAGTTGCATTTTAAAATTAATTTCAACAAATCACATTTATGAAATGAAAAGCCCTTTCTTTTATTTTTTGGAGCAGTGGTTACATTTGAAGTATGGGTTTGTTGATACATTGTTGATGATTATATGCCGATACAATCAATATAATCCTTGATAAATTATAACATATCATGTTGACGGCCTGCACAGAAAGGTAAGGAGTCTCGGTTGATTCTACTGAATCTACGGGCTCGTATATGTCCGGTCTGTCATTCTACAACTGCAAGGTTAACTCATGAAGATACTATACGAGGTTACTACAAACTATTCGATGAGTAACATTATGCCTTGCACGATAAACGAAATGTGACTGACGAAAAAGTTGCAAATGAGACATGTCACAGTCAGATTCCAACCCTCCCGGATGTTGATCGACTGCTCGAGATGACACACGAGCGGCAATAAAATCAAAGGATTAAATAATTACTGTTAATATGATAGCCATCGTTTGTTTTATGAAATTTATATTTACTTCGGAAAAGAAAAAAGTGTTTTTCATCTTTATTTTCCCCGTGGAATTTGTAAAAAATGGAAATTTTTCCATGAATACCCCTCTCAGCAAGTCCACGTTCCGCGATGTTGTTGCTTTTGAGCGAGGAGTGTGATGAATGAAAACTTTAATGCTCGTTTACAAGTTTATCCTCAAAACATTGTAAAAACGGCACATGACCTATTTGCAAATATAAACAATTGTTCATGATCTTACATTCACGCTAGTCACGAAATACTGCAATGGACACAGACTTGAAAAACGGCAATGGCCGTCATCCATTCTAGAAGCTTGCGGGCTTAGCCTCGTTTTGATATCTAGGTCACCGCTATGCATAAATATTAAGAGACGGCTATGGTAGTATCTTAAGGGGGAGAGAGTTATAGATGTTCAATCCGTTTGAAACATCCATGTCAAGTTCTATTTAGAGAAAGTAGTTCTATGTCTTCTATAAACGTGCAGAAGGAGAGCTTAAATACATCTGAAGAGAGGTGTAAGGGCAATGATAATCTACGGGGTGAAGGAATGGCTTTAGATTAATGTATATGTAACTTGTTAAGAATATCAATCATGTATTTACATAAAATTCACAGTTTATAGGATTCATGTGATTTTGACGTCACAAGGAATAAAAAGCACAATGATATTTGTAACGGTTGACAACTGACTCCTTTGATTTAGAAACATTGCCGTGCCATGTCAACAAAATTGACCAAAATCATGGTAGATACAGTGAAAATACTTTCTTGAATCTTGCATTTGTGTAACACACGTAAGTCAGGTAATGATACGAGTACCAAATATCAAGTGTGATCATAAACGCCTTTCTAGTTCACAAGTTACACCTGACTGTGTAGTTTTTATAACTGAACGTAATCATAAGATCACTAGTCCCGTTATCCTCTCATGTAACACACAGACTATTTCTGGACTCTTATAATTTTGCTCTTAGAGGAGCTTAACTAGTTGTATTAGTATGTTTGATTCGATTTGAGCTCGGCTTTACATCTTTAAAAACGAGATAAGTTTGTTTCGTTTATCAATACAGCTTTTGGATCTATCTTAACATCTAGTAGAAACAAAAAGGATTTAAACTAACAACAATGTACTGGTTGAAGCCATCGTTCTCATTGTTATACATGACAATGACAGATTTCTGCAAAAAAAGGATATATATGTATATTCATACCACCGCTTCTGTCCCTCTCTCCTTCTTTTTGTCTGAAGGCATTATTTTTCTGACTGATTGCAGAAAAAAACATTCGTCTGATTTTATTTCTTATCATGCACATGGCGTCTACCCGATTCTAAGGGATGCATGTTTTAAAATTAGTTTGTTTTGTAGAACAAAAGTTGTTTAACCATTTGAAATACAACTTTCTTCAAATTCTGTCTACCTACATGTATGTTTGTATGCAGTGAAACATTTTGTCAATGTTTTGTTGAACATGTTCAATCATACAGTGTAAATTGTCACTGCATTATAAAAAAAACATTATTAAACACATTATTTAAATCTTCCTTTGATCGAAGTATGTCAAGGGAATTAAAAAACATTTCATTGCCCATTGCGGTCAACAAAACAATCCATGTTTGACGACAAACCAATCTAGTCAAAGGAGATAACAGTAATTCAAGAACCGATCAATATGAGCTTAGTAATAATAGACGTAATTAACATGCCACTAAGATTAGCTCAGCTAAATCATAATAAACAGTCAACTCCTTTTCTTCCTGCCGACAAATCGTCAAACTAATCAACTTGATACAATGTTACCCATGGTTTTAATGGAAGACAGTGCTATCAATAATTAAATCACTGTATAGAGCTTGGCAATCATGTTTATTAGTCTCTTTCAGCTACCCCCTGACTCTGAGGGTAATAATATATAGTTATATTATAGTTATATAGACGTAAATAGAGAAACATGACAAAGGGAAATGAGTGTAGATAATGTACGTTATAATTTGTAATGTTTCCACTCGATTAAATTTTTTTTAGAAATCATCTAGAATACAAAATGGGTACATGGTTTCATCTCAAGAAACGGTTTGTATACTTGAAACTGTTGTGAGAATCTAAACTATATCCACATTTTTTAAAACTCTAGATCATATCAAGATACATTCTAATTATAGTATCCTTTGTCTCGTATGAATCAATTATATTAATGTTTCAAATAACACCTTATGCAAAGCATGTATGACATTCAAAATCATTGAAAAGACGTCTGTAATATTATGAAATTTATAAACACTATTAATACCCTCCATTGTACAAGGCTTATGATATCAACATCAAAATTCCGATATACTTTACCTCCAGATGTATGATCATTTACCATACATTAAATGGATTTTGCTTTTGAGATTTACAATGAATAACAAGAGTTTTTTCTCCAAGTATATCAAATCATTGAACGGATAACATTGTTATGTTAGACAGCAATGGGTTGTTATACAGCAATGGGTTTCTATCTGACAATGATTTGACTGATAACATAAACAAGATTTCATATTTGAAAAATCAATCTTTCTTTGAATTAGGAAATGTTTATGTAAATGAAACACTTCATAAGCAATTATATAAACGCGACCTGAAAGAAGTACTTGTTGATTACATGTACTTGTTTATTGTCAAAAAGAATATTGATTTATTACTTGAACAATAAATCCTTGACAACTACGCATGTTTGTGGAAAACATCAACACAATGACACAAAAAGGCCGAATGTTTAATCATTGAAAATTTACAATAACATTCACATCGAAAGAATACTTATCAAAACGCGGAATTTAAAATTCATCCGATTTTTTGTATCCTATTGGTACGATGACGTCACTGGCCCTTTGCAATGACTCAGATAAACGCTTGCTTTTTAACAAACAATGGTATCACTTCTAAAACCACTTTTCTACCTCTAACTATACCTTTCTTTCCGTCGCTTCCCTCATCATATTCGTTCCGTTTCTCCCTGATCTGTCTACTCTATTTTGGATGGCACCATCCACGTGTTAAATAGCTGAACAATTGCTGACAACAAGTTAAACCCCAACTCACTCACTCACTTGATGTCGCGAACGGTTGAGTTGTTTACGCACTTGGTGTCTGCGTTTCGTTTCTGATTGGATAACATGTTCGTAAAGGGAGGTAATTGGGTTTGAGATAAACCCAGGTAAAGTTTTCCAGGGCTTGTAGTGTAGATTTATCGGAACGAAAGCGCTGGGTTATCGAGGATGCTTTGAGGTATGCTCATTCCTTCCTGTGCATACGCCGATACACTTGATTCAAATTCAGCCTGTTGCAGACCCGGATTATGCCAGACACGTGACAGGCGTTTACGCCTCTTAGACGAATCAAGCTTAGCCATCCGCAAATGGCAGTTCATAGTCTGCGGTTTTAGCGATGTTTTGTTAATACTTTTTCAGTCTTCAAAATCAATCATGACACAATCATGTTTGAAATGATTTTTTAAGGAGATAATTGTTTTTAGTTTAAATAAAGGCAGACCAACTAAGAAAAGATAAAACCAGTTTATTACTAAGTAAACAACTATTTACATACTTCTGTTTGAAGTTGAGTACAGGTTAAACAACCCGTCACTTCAAAGAAATATTCCCATAACATAGAAGAGTCATATTGATTGAATGAGAGTCTGCTACATGTATATCATATTACCGAAATTGTCCAGACTATTTATTACTCTAACTGATAACATGATAGACTTTCAGTCAACCGGATACAATCCAAGCTTTAATCGTTACCTATTCACCCAAACCAAAATAAACTCAATTAACCTTTATGGTTTTATATCTAAATGATAACATTTATATGGTTAAAAGATAACTTTTGTTTAAGTTATGGTTATATAAATAAATGTCATTTGCTATCCGTGTATCTGATTCGCTGAACGCTGAAACAGAAATTCAGTTCATACCTGCATAAACTTAATTTTGTGACGTAACATCAAATTTAGCCACGCCAATTCACACTTAGCCATGACCCAAATGACGGAACTATTCGTAAACAAGTACGTTTTTTATGCTGTACCAGGTCGAGAAAGTTCGGTAAAAAGACACAAATTACTGATAGCTAATATCAAATAAATATTTAATAGTTTGTTTGATAAATGGCACGGCTTCAAAACAATACACCATGTTGTTTTCCCTCTCCCGCAGTCGCGGCTGTTGCAAGGGGATCGGCCATTGAAATGCCGCAGTTTCTAGCTTTGTTTCTCAACAAGATTAGAGAACTGTGCCGTTTAACATAAACTTAATTCGATTTGATCTGATTGTTTGTCGTCAAGCTTTTAAGCCACATGTATACAATAGTCTAATTGGCTTTTATTATCCCGAATCCAACAGTCGCGAGTTAGTGTTTATGTACAACGGTTGACACTAGGAATGTCAAGGCCACGTGACAAGACGTTGCGTGATTCCGTTGTGAATTTTCATTGGCTGGTGAACTAGTTGTAAGCGGAGTTAAAATAATAATGACATTTTATCTCTCTCGTTTTGTTAAGAGTTGAATTCGTTCGCGTAAATAGTGCAGTCCTATTTCTTGCATTATGTTTATTTGGAGCAAACAAACGTCTTAAAACATCGAATTTGTGTATATTTATTTATAAAAATTGACTTCAAAATTTATTAAGTTCATGGAGGTATAAACTTAAAAACCGCTGTGCAAACTTCGCGGATTTACACAGTTTGCACAGCGGTTTTTAAGTTTATACCTCCATGAACTTTATAAATTTTGAAGTCAATTCTTAATGGAATTGTAGGATAACGGTTTAAGGACAAGACAGCAATGATTGTTAGCAGCAATTCTGAAGGAATCTTCATTCCTAAATAACACAATCTATTTATCTTATTCAAGGGATATATCTTTACCTTGCAGCCATTTAGTGGATTTTATAATAATATTAGCAAATGTCCTTCTTGTCATGGATAAATTTGTTGTATATACAGTCAGTATGTTATGAAATTGAAAAACAACATCACTAATACAAGTGACATATCACACAAAAACATATGCAATTGGACATGGATCCCTGTATCTACTATATGCATTCTATGTATTGTCTGCGAAAGCAAGCTTAAAGTTCTCTTTATTCAAAAGATCCATGTCAGAATCATGTATAATTTTGAAATTTGTTTTCGACCAGGTGTAAGGACAATTTTTAACAGAGTAGTTACCTTATTTTTTAGATGTCCATTTCTTGTTGTATTAATATCTTTCTATGTACAACTGTATCAGTCACTCGTCACTCTAACACAGTTCACAAACCAGATTCCGTTCAACCTATAAACGTGCAGAAGGAGAGCTTAAAGAAATCTTAAGAGAGGCGTTAGGGCAATGATTATCTACGACGTGAAGGAATGGCTTTAGATTAATGTCTACATAACTTAAGAATATCAATCATTCTTTATATAAAATTCACGGATTATAGGATTCATGTGATTCGACGTCACAAGTAATAAGAAGCACAATGATATTTGTAACGATTCCTTTCATTTAGAAACATTGCCGTGTCATGCCAACACAATTGACCAAAATCATGATAGATATAGTAAAATTCTTTCTTGAATTGAATGATACAAGTACCATATACCAAGTGTGATCATGAACGGCTTTCTACATGAAGTTCACAAAGTACACGTTGCTGTATAGTTTTGTAACTGGAGGCTATCACAAGATCCAAAGACTTGAGTAATCACTCTCGTTATTCATTCATGTAACACACAGACTCTTTCCGGACTTCCGGACTCTTATAATTTTGCTCTTAGAGGTGGTTATCTAGTTGTATTATCAATATTGGGAGCTTTTATTAAAACTTATTTGGCGGGGGATGTTGATGACCATGTCTTCGATTTGCTCTCGGCTTTACATCTTGAAAAATCAGATAAGTTTGTTTCGTTTATCAATACAGCTTTTCGATCTATCTTAACATTTAATAGAAACAAAAAGAATTTAAACCAGGAACAATGTACTGGTTGATTTGAAGCCTTGTTCCCACTGATATACATGCAAGGATATATATACGTATTAATACCACCGCTTCTGTCCATCTTTCCTTCTTTTTGTCTGATCATGAAGGCATTATTTGTCTTACTAATTGCAGATAAAAAACATTCATCTGGCGTCTACCCGATTCTAAGGGATGCATGTTTAAGAATTAGTCCGTTTTGTAGAACAAAAGTTGTCTAACCATTTGAAATAAACCTTATTTCAAATTCTGTCGTTTTCTTCCTGCATCCACATCGTCAAACTAATCAACATGATACAATGTTACCAATGTATGTATGCAGTGAAACATTTTGTCAATGTTTTGTTGAACATGTTTAATCATACTATGAATGGGAATTAAACACACATTTTATTGTCCTTTGCGGTCAACAAAAACAAATTATGTTTGAGGACATACCAATCTAGTCAAAGGAGATAACAGTAATTCAAGAACCGATCAATATGAGCTTAGTGTTGATAGACGTAGTCAACATGCCACTTAGAAAAGCTCAGATCAATCACAATAAACAGTCAACTCCTTTTCTACCTGCAGCCAAATCGTCAAACTAACCAACATGATACAGTGTTACCAATGGTGTTAATGGAAGACAGTGCTATCAATAATTAAATCATTGTACAGAGCTTGGCAATCATGTTTATTAGTCTCTTTCAGCTACCCCCTGACTCTGAGGGTAATAATGCAGTTATATAGACAGAAATAGAGAAACATGACAAAGTGAAATGTACCTAGAGAGTAGGTAATGTATGTTATAATTTGTAATGTTTCCACTCGATTCAATTTTTTTTCAGAAATCATCTAGAATACAAAATGGGTACATGGTTTCATCTCAAGAAACGATTTATATACTTGAAACTGTTGTGAGAATCTGAACTATATCCACATTTGTTTAAACTCTTGACCATATGAAGATACATTCTACAACAAAATAATGCCTGCAGTTGATTAACTTAATCTTAATGTCCTTTGTTTCGTATGAATCAATTCTATTAATGTTTCAAATAACACCTTAAGGCAAAGCATTTAGGACATTTCAAAATCATTGAAATATTATGAAATTTATTAACACTCCATTGTTACGAGGTTTTTGATATCAAGACCAAAATTTCTATGTACTTTACCTCCAGATATTCCTAGATATGTACCATACATTGAATTGATTTTGCTTTTGAGATTTACGGTCCAAGGACATCAATTTATTGAACGGATAACTTTGTTATGTTAGACAGCAATGGGTTGTTAGACAGCAATGGGTTTCTATCTGACAATGATTGGACTGATAACATTAACAAGATTTCATATTTGAAAAATCAATCTTTCTCTGAATGAGGAAATGATTATGTAAATTAAACACTTTATAAGCAATTTCTATAAACGCGACCTGAAAAAACTACTTGTTGACTACATGTTCTTATTTATTGTCAAAAGCGATATCGATTATTACTTGAACAATAAATCCCCGCCAACTACCAATGTTTATGGAAAACATAAACACAATGACACAAAAAGGCTTAATGTTTATTCATTTAAAATTTACAATAACACTCACATCGAAAGAATACTTATTAACACTGCAATTCTCAGGCGGAATTTAAAATTCATCCGATTGTTTGTATCCTATTGGTACCATGACGTAGCTGACCCGTCTTTGCCATCAATCGAGCAGAAATGCCGTTTTTTTGTTCTTTTCGTTTTTTTTTAACAGAGAAACAATACAATTATGGACTGGTGAATTCGATCAATATCTGTTTTTATAGATCCGAGAATAAACATATCGACCTCGAACTTTGTCCTTGGTCAATATTGTTTCCTCGGGTCTATAAAAACAGATATTGACCTCATCACCAGTCCACAGGGGCGTGTATTAGTTAGATCCAGGGGTAGAGACAGATATTCCCATATACCCTACCTTATACTATATAATCTGTATATACTATAGGTGGAGTAATAGGCATATCTCTCTGTCTCTGTTGCGCTGTATCTATGCGATACACGCCCCTGGGCACCAGGCTATAATTGAATAATGTAAACTTACCAGTTTCGACGGCTCATAGGATTACTGTTAATAACAAAGCGACTCAAAGCACTTTCAGACATGAAGCAAAAAGGTTCAAACCCTCTCTAACTTTTTGCGGTGAGAAGAAGTCTGATGTTTTGTTATCAAAGTATTATTGTTTTCAAAGTCACTATATGTGGAAGGAATTAGCTCTGATGGCTGAAAGATGAGGATAAAGAGCGTCCTTTATATAAACTTTTAACAAGTTGTGTTAGCTGAGTTGAAGAGATTGGTGTAAGACGTTTAAAAACAATTTTCAGAAAAAAAACATGATATCACAGTTTGGCTTGATACCAATAATGATATTATCATTTATCATTAAATCATGTCATGGTTTCAATTAAAAAGTTAACTGTTTTTCAATAGACAACGACTCGTTTGTGTCATATGTTAAAGCTTTCATGAAGATATAAGACGTTTGGACAAATGTGCTTTGATACTGTCCATATATTGTCGACTTATGTCCCTTTTCCTTAAGTGCATACAGACAACTTGCAGCTCAAATATTCCCAAACCACAAACACATAAATTATTTCTCCATTCACTTGCTACCATGGATTTATGACATGTACGAAATTCCTTTGGTAAGTTATTCCTGAGTGTATCTCATTTGTAATGAGATGTCAATATATGTATTTCCTAAAGGCTTTTCGCTGTATGCCCTTCTGTGGATTGACTTTCATTGATGGTACATGTTTCCCCTCCCATATACTTTCATATACGGTTCAATTACCCAATTGCTTTAAATGATTCTATATATGAATATACATCTTAGATACGATTTGACAAATAGATGCATTACAAAACCAAAGCGCCTTCAAAACCACATTCAATGGGAAATTCCAATTCATACATATATGTAACTAAGTTTGATTTTTTTCATTTGCAATTTGAGAGCCTGATATTATAATTTGATTTTTCAGATTAGACAAATTGATAAATAAAAGCAAATTGAAAATGAAAGCAGTAACCGCTTCAACTATAATTCATTATTTTCACATATTCTAAACACATTTTTTCTTTATCAGATTTAGTGAAAGGTGCTTTTAAATAACTGATCATGAGATGTACTAATCAAAGACTTAAACCATGAGATGTTACAATTACGGAAGAACTAACTTAACAAGGTGTTTATTGTTTGTTCCATAACTGTTTCTTTATTATGTGATCTATTGGCACCTTACCCATTTAAAAATCAAATAGCAAAAGTATTTATGATGATATATTTTCTTCTAATTTTGGTTCCATTAGTGATCAAAGGCCTTAAATTGGTAATATGAGATAATGAAGGGCCCACTGGGTATCTGCAATCAGTACACTCTCTATGCATCTTTCCATCTTCATGTTAATTTAGAAGAGTAGCATATCAATTCTTTATCTCATTCGGTAAGATTGTAAATTAGATTTTGGGTATGGGCTATTGGCATTGAGTGATTAGGGCTTTGGTAGAATAGATATATATTTCATGGGATATAAATGTTACAAAGCCAACACTGTAACATTACACCGAAGTGGAAATATAAAACTGCAGTTTCAGTTAATAAACATAATGACTGCATTTCGTTTTGTAATGAACAGATCTCAGTATTTCAAAAAAATGTGTGTACATATCCAATCAATACTGCTAGCAATCCAAAACGAGACAAAACATATAAAGATTTTGAATGTGTAATACTTGACAATAACAGGGTTCATATTGGCGTTTTACTTTACAATTAGAAAGGAGATGTCAGGATGAAGGAAAATAGAAATTGCGTTCACTGTTTTAATTTTGTGTGTTCTATATTGATGATGAAAATTTCATGATATGATATGATGAGATTTTGATGTGATGTGATGTGATGTGGTATCGATGTTAAAACATTTTGTGAAATTTAGTAAAGTTCTTTATTTGAACAACAATGTAACCTAACAAAGGAAAAAGAAACAAACATGTCTTTTGGTTGTCGTGTCAGCTCATACCATCATATTGATGGATACAAGATGTTCTCTTATCAGGATTTGTTGAAACTTTCTTTAAAAGCAATAGGCACGCTGTCAAAATAGGACAAATATTCCAACAACTTCTACCAATGATTAAACTGATCATAGGAAATGTGGAACTTGCATGAGTGTTTCATGTAACAAAGATTCAATATCACTTTGATATCAATGCATTTAATACCATAGCTAAGAAAGCAAATATGTTGTATCAGATATGGGTTTTTTTCATCGGAATCTTTGTATTTCTTAAATCTTTCTCGTATTTTTAAGATATCGGAATGAAACACTCTTTACAATCGATAACACTGTTGGAAATCCAGTGCTGCACAGTCAACACTGCGTTAGATATAGGGAAACGTTAATGTGTTTGTTTTGTAATATCAATAATTAGCATTCAATTACTGATGGTTTTTCATGCATAATACACTAATAAGAAGTTACAAATAAATTATTATGTTTAAGTAGTTACTTTGCTTTGTTCTGTAAGTGATAAACATGTCAAATTTGATGCCCCTGGCATCCTAAGTGGTTGTCTCTTAATATGAATGATTTTGAACATCCCAATATAACAGGTTAACACCAGTTATTGACATAATACTTCATATTACTTACTTATTAGTTCAGAATCAGTCATTCAGGCGTTGATAATGAATAAATCAAGGCATCACTTACACACAGTTTTAACTTATGTTAAATTCTAATATATAACATTTTCTGTATGTTTATGGACTGTGGACCTATATCTTCATCGCATTTACATATGTCTCTTCAACAGATAGACAATGCTCTATCAACCTGATGAAGTAGGTTGAACGTATAAGATGATGCTGTTGACGTACATAGTATTTTCATGTATAACTACACCAACATCTACATACCAAGATTCTAAAAAAGGTTTTAAGAAATGATATTTTGTAACATGACATATAGTCGGAACGGTATAGTGTAAAATTCTGTCAATGAAATACCAAAACTAACTTGATCTGAAATACATAGATCATTTGGAATGATTTTTCACTGAATGCATTTGCTTTTTTCATAAGTTTGATAACATCATGACCTCTGATTATGGGCTCAATAATATTCTCATAGTAGTCTCACATTCCCGTCAGTTTTGTTGAATCATAATTCAGGCCCATTATCAAAAAAAAGGAGAATTGGATATTGATATGATAAGCCTAGACATCGAGTTAACCATTACAAAAAAGAATAAAAACAGTTAATCAAGGGAACATTTAGGCGCCAAGGGAATGAAAACAGTTCTACAATATTGACAGATAGTTGACCTTTTTCAATGAGCCGTTTGATCATTGTTGGCATTGAAGATAATCGTAAGCGTCTCCTATTTGCCTAGAATAACTGTTTAAACATAGTCAAATATTGACAAATTCTGACAACGGAGTATTTTGCTCAAAGCATTTCAACATTGCCTTTTTTGTGACTTATTCTGTTTAAAAATAAGACAAGAAACGTACATAAAGAGCTAGAGAAATCCCCATATCTATATACATGTACTTAGCCATCATATGATAAATATTCGATGAAGAGTAGAACATTTATTTGATCCCTTAATTTCATTCTAACAATCAGCTTTTCTTATTTTATCCAAATATGAACTAAGAAGCTGCTAATATCAATTAAATTTTATGCTCAAGATACTAATCGTCAAGGGATTTTCTTTTTTTCATTCTTACACTATTAACTTTTGGCTTTCGATACATCATCATGGTTACAAAAGTTTAAAAAAAAGGTCATTTGTATTTTTAATTAAATAATAAATGCAAAAAATACTAGTTTCACTTTTTCCTATTCATTAGTGCTGGTTTATTACTAGTCTCATTGACTCCAAAATGTGACAGCGAACATTTTTTTTAGAACAATGATGGGAAACATGATAAATGATCAAGAAGAGAAATGAGATATTTCAACAGGTTTCCATTTTTCAATTTACAATGTAATTTCTATTTCGTAAAAACTCAACATGGTTCCTATCATCATCCATCATAATGATGTTATTATGTTCACTGAAGGGTTGCACTCCTAAAACAAAGACGATAATCCAAAGAAGTCTTCCTCATTCACGGTTCGAATCACAGACATCAAATTACCCTATGACAAGAAAAGACTATGAAGTAACGGATGGAAGTCCTAATCAATGTATGTCCACACAGTGACGACATGAGACGATAGGCAGAATGTTTGTTGTTGTAATGTAGGATGAACTATTTGATGACGGGAATACTACAACATAAACATAAATTTCAAAGAAACAAGTAGATATAAAGCTTTGTAGATATTTTTTTTTCAATATGAAATAAGCATATGTAGTAGAAAATATCAACAAGGAATATGACATTCACATTGACTTGTGCTTTTGACCTTATCCAGAAAATTATTTTTCAAGGATTGCTATTTTAGACACAACTTACGCTTAAGAACATTTTGCACTTAAGGTTCCTGAAATAACTTAAGAATGTCAATGAAAAAGGCCTAAGGTATAACTGCGTTTCAAAGCATATCAATAAATACCTGAAGTTAAGGATGTTTAAGGTTGGATGGAAGTGAGAAATATTTAAATTAACGACTAACATAGGAAAGTTTTCATATAAAAAGTCCTTCTTTATAGTTACTAAAATTGCACCAAGAGAAATGCAGTCAATTATTTTGCTAAGATATACATATTAGTCATTCAATTATTAAATATCTGATCGAAATGAAATTGTTTTGTTTCTTCATTTTCAATTTTGTTTCAGCCATTGGTTGACTTTAACAACTAGTTTGGATGGACTCTTATTTTACTATGCACGATTCAACCTCCAAGTACATGATTTGTCAAAAAAAAATTATAAAAATATTGTTAAACAAATTCAAACAAAAAGTTCCAGACGCCGCCTACCATAAAATTGTAACCAAGCTGTTCAAATGAACATTCTTAAAGTAAACCAATAAATGGCAACAGTGTCGAAGAAAAGGTTAAACTTTAAATCCAGATAAAGATTCACAGTTTGTTGTGATGGATGATTAAATGAGTTTATCAAGGACATGTTAAGTCGTGTTTAATGGTTTCTTTATTCCATGAATGTCAAGCTTAATTTTAGCATTGATTGCTTAACAGACGATACATTTTTTAGGTTAAAAAGAATTTTATATCCAACATAACCAACAGAGGGTGAATTAACTAGGGAATTAAATAAACATTTTACTTCCCATAAAGCTATACAACCTAATTATGTTTGACGACATTCCAGTCTAGTCAAACGAGATAAAAGTTATTGAAGCTCCAATCAATGTGAGCTCAGATATCAAAGAATGTAGATAACATGCTACTAAGATAAGTACACCTCAATTACAACTAATGATAAACTCTTTTTGACTGCATAATAAACTCGATCACTGCTGTTTCACGTTAGCAGCTGCAATCTTGTTAAGGGAAGACATTGCTATCAATTATGATATTCTTGTACAGAGCTTAACACTTACTTGTTAGTATTTTGACTCTGATTATGCACTTAAGAATTGACAAGATGGAATGTACTTAGAGACTTGTTATATCTAGATGTATTGCAATTCGGATCGATTTGATGCCGTATCAATTTATGCCATTCCAATGTATATGTGATAGTTGCATTTGCATCCTCCAACCGAGTTCATTACATTTCCTTTCCCAATTCAATGCTCTGATGTAACACGAATAAAATGTAATTTGGATATCAAATACAAGGACTGAAATATGTAGGAAACTGCAACTCAAAAATCTCTGGAATAATAAATTAACACAGCAAATAGTCTGGAAGGACACAATCTATCTATTGACTACATCAGACTCCTCAAATGGTTAGAAGTATATCTAAGTAGGTAAATAAACAAAAAGGGTACCTACAAATCTGAAAAAAAAGGTTTTATCAAAATACGCCTATTCCTGAACATGCTCTAGAGTCTTTTTTATTTTGCTGGAAGGTCGCTACCAATCTTTATATTAGTGCAGGATATTCATGCTGAAAATTCGAAATTAAATCCACAACACAATTGGACCATGGAAAATAGGATAACAGATTGGAAAATCAAGGAAAATGACAAATTATCGAGGACAAGTGTGTGACAGATTGCTACGAATCTCCTCTCTGATCCTGAGGCTCATGTAGTTAAGCTGTAATTGAAACATGAAGAGAAATTTTGTGTTTAAATGACTTCGGGATAATGATAACAGGAAAACTTTTTTACGATTATATTGTTTTGTGATCGCAAATAATGAAATATGTGATCTTATTATCCTACAATCTATACTAAGTAATATGTGATCTCAATGCTATTGGAATCTGCAGATGATAAAGTAATTACAAATCTTCCAAGCTCAATTCCATATTTGGAAACTATCTCAACTAAGTGCTCTGTAACAAAACCATAAAGATTAAAGAAAAAAACAACTATATTTCTTCACACAGCTTCTTGTACTTTAAATACTCCACTCTAGTATTTGTTAAGTGTCAACAATTATTTTCACTTGAGAAGCAATGAATTATGCATATATTCCAAACCTGTTGACTTTCAAGTGTTTCAAGGGAAATCATTTCAGAAAACTGACACTTTTTAAAATAAAAAATAATGGGATTGGATAAATAAAGAGACCTTCTCAAATCGAAATTATTTTAGTCACACAATCTGTCACCTTTATTTTGCTGTGAAGAGAGGAATTGAATGCTTAGATTTACAACAACAAAAGAAAAACCTAAAAAATTATGTGCACATATGGAAAAACTTGAGAAAACTTTTTCTAAAAGTAATATTATTGGAAAGTTACGACAAACGATTGCACTTGCACCTCTTAACATCCGAAGTTTCGACTTTATGAATGGTTTTGCAAAGTAAAGATTATTTATGTGGACATTTAAGCCAAGTGCGGATGAAGTTGTAATGATACGGAATTTTTAAAAATACGATTTTTTTTGCTACAGTGATGAAACTATGTATTACATTTAGGGTTTCAAATATGAAAAAAAACTGATATGAGTTATAAATTAGACTTTAACACATCTAAGAATATTTTATCCAACATTGTTCAATTTGGTAACATGTCAAAAAAGATTCAAATGTTTTACAACATACAAACCACATACATCACCACACATGATAATCCATGAAATTGGAACAAATGTCTGGCCTAATGTGCAGCGATGAATGACTTCAATGTCAGTCTATTCCATAAGTCTTAATCAAACGCCACATGTTGTTCTGCAATGTCATTTTTAAGTTTAAAAGCACTGCATAATGTTTGAAAATAATAACATAATTATAAGAAATATGGTATTTTGCAAAATAAGGAAGGGGCTGTTTTTTAAATGTCATTCCTATTGTCAACAAGTGTTTAGAATCATTCAAATTACTACCACTCAGCTTTAATTTCTTATGACCATAAAACAAGTTATTCAAGATAGAAATACCACAATTTCATAATGCAAATAACCAAAAGATGCGGAAGGGTATCACATTCAGTTTGTTCTACATGTATGTTCTTTATCTTTTGTTCCTTTTGTCGAAAGGTGAATGTAAACTTAATGGGGGCTTTATTGCTTTGCGTGTCTCGAGCGATCCTTTTATGTAGTATACAACATTAGATCAACTAGACTGTGGTTATACAAGCCTACATATGGATCATATCAGCAGACATATTCTGTTCTCTTAAATGACCCATATGAAGACAAAAAAGAGTGTGCCACATATTTTTTCAAATAATAAAATTTCTGAATAGTTATGTTTCAACATAATAAATATATAAACACAAATCAATCCAAGTCAATCCATCGAGTTTTATTCTAATTGACATTAACGAAATTAATCCAATGTTCCAAAAACCTTCAACGCCAACAAAGTAAGAAAACTATCTGTAACAAAAGAACAACGTTTGTTTTAACAAGCGAAATTCCTAACACTAATCCTGAAGGAATTTTAATTGATTTAAAAGTAATAACAATATCTCGCCAATATCATTTCTATGAACTATCAATAGAATAACAGATACAATGATTATAAGACATTACAGCATCCATCGGGGAAATGAATGGCGAGACGGTTTGCTCTGTGTCTACTCTAATTTTTATGTTTGTTTTCAAGGGTTGTCACAATTTCTCACAACTTGGTTGCTGCATCCGGTTACTAATAGAAATGAGGAAACAATGAAAATCCTAGTAAAACCTGTAGTATTTGATAATTTTTGCCTATTTTTAGAGGGAATTCCATACATAAATGCTTCACTTACTCTCAATTTCTTTTCACTTAGGGGTGACTAACATTGACAATAGACAGTTATAATATTGAGTGTTACACGACTGAACAAGAGCACCAAGGTCACGTTCTTATGTTTCTTTTTTACAAATTTGATTTAATGTATGAGTATTGCTCAATTTAACGTTTTAAACACAAAGTTTAGATTGTTTTATTTAGTTAGCAAATATCCGATTAAAAATAGTAAGAATTCTTTTGAACGTCAGTTTATTTTGATCACATGGAAAGTCGCCTCCAATCTTTCAATCAGCCTTAGACAAATCAAGCTGAAAATCCTCCAATTTAATCACAAAGACCACTGGGCCACGGAAAATAGGATAACAGATTGGAAAATCATAGGAAGTGACACGATGTCGAGAACAAGTGTGTGACAGATTGCTCCGAATCTCCTCTCTGATCCTGAGGCTCCAGCATTGAAGCTCTAATTGAAACATGAAAAGACATTTCATCTTGAAAATGAATTTGTCGGAGACATAAAAACCTTACAAGCTGTCTTTGTTTATCAGTTTTGTTCAATGGACAAGTGCTTATCTCTTAATTCAGCCACAAGTTGTTTGGAAAATACAATTGATATACAAATCCAGCATACAACTGTTTCAAACAGTACGTGCCTTGAATATGGAGATAGTTGAATTTTGAGTTTCTCATATCTCGTGTGGTGAAACACTATATTTACTGATACAATGATAAGCCTTCAATTAAAACATCTCTAAATCACTTTGTATGTGTCACTTAAGTGTGTCAAACCGGAAAAGGCGAGATCTGACCATTAAAAAGGATCATATTTATGAACTAATAATAAGTCCTATGTCCATGCCAGACTACTTACAACACATAAAGTACTCCCAACAAATCTCAAGAGAACATTCTTATAAGATGTAAAAAGTCTGGTAACAGTTTAATCAATTTGCATCTATTGGGCAGGTAATTGACGAGGGTAAGTGCTGAATATCAACACTTGTTTGTGATGGAAGCGTTCCCCCTCCATTTTATCAAACATGGAAACTTATTCTTTAACATGCATGCTTAAATATTGCTAACTGTTTTTCATTTGCTCATCAAATCAAGCAAATGTCTCCCCATTCGAACTCATAAAATCAAAACTGAATCGGATTTTACCTTAAAGCTATAATCTCATAGGATAAGACCTTTACCTGGCCAGCGAACATACATGGCATGAACGCCAATGCCTTGATTGATTCTTCGGATATAATTTGCATTGCAAAATAGCATTCATTGCTTCACTATGTATCACTGCAAGCTAAAATCTCGAATGAAATATATAACATGATCTCTAAGTAATTTCAAAATTAAGATGGTTTGAGTTTTTCGACTGGTAAATCAGCTGTCTCTCAATATTTATCTAGACCATATAGATTTGATATTGACATCAGGATGTTATGCTAGGTAGAGTGGGTCAACGTAAACTTCTATAAAGGATTACCAAAATTTGGTGACATAATCAATGTTTTGCCAAGATACGGGAGTAATTGCATTGAAACGTATTATTATTCATTGTGCCATGACGCACGTAAAATGATTAAACATCTTTTTAGCCGTTAATTCCTTATGCCCGTACTGAAGTACAGTATAGATATGCCCGTACATGAGGTTGGAAACATAGCTTATGACAGCACAAAGTAGAAATGAGAGAGAGGAATTAGAACGAGAATTTAGTATGGGAGAAAGGACAACACAGTTCGAGATTGTATGAAAGCTCTGGTGCAGGGCTTTAACGGTGGCCAGAATCCTCCAACGACAGCAGCAATCAGGCAGGACCCAGGAAAAGCCTAGACCCGGAGAAGCAAATATTTATTTTATACATATTTTATAAATTTGGTCCTGTTTGGCAAAATTTTTATGAAACTCATGAAAAGTATCGGTATTTTAAATCGTTTTCGTTCCGTAAAAATACAAAACCATTCACTTTTTCTTTAAAATGTTGTCAAATGAGACGTCCTTTCATATTCTCTCTCTATATATATTTCACATGTTCTGACAAGAAGGCTCTTAACCACAAAAAGAAAGGACACCAACGACATTGAACAACTAACACAGAACTGTCGAAACGTTTTGCCATTCTCAAATGGCAGTTGTTTGTCTGCGTTTTAGCGTTGTTGTTGTCCATATATGTACAGTTTTCAACATCCCAAATGACACACTCAAACGTTTTGAATGATTTTTTAAAGAGATAATTGTTTTTAATTGAGTCAAAAGCTAAAATACCAGTATATAAATTCGACCTTTCAACTATAAAGACAGACCAACCTAGAAAAGATAAGAACAGTTTATTGCTAAGTAAACTACTATTTACATACTTCTGTTTGAAGTTAAGTACAGGTCAAACAACCTGTCACTTCAAAGGAATATTTCCATAACATAGAAGAGTAGTATTGATGGAATGAGGGTCTTTATTTTCTAATCAACATGTATATCATATTACCGAAATTGTCCAGACTGTTTATTACTCTAACTGAAAACATGATAGACTTCCAGTCAACCAGATACCATCCAAGCTTTAATCGTTTCCCAACACCAAAAGAAACTCAATTAACCTTTATGGTTTATCTAAATGATAAGATTTACATGATAAGAAATAACTTTTGTTTAAGTTATGGTTATGGGATTGAAGGATAACGGTTTTAGGACGAGACAGCATTGATTGTTAGCAGCAATTCTGAAGGAATCTCCATTCCTAAATAACACAATCTATTTATCTTATCCAAGGGATATATCTTCACCTTTCATCCATTTAGTGGAGTATTGAGAGGCTGCAGTTTCATACTTGCAGTTAAAAATATTAGCAAATGTCCTTCTTGTCATAGATAAATGTGTTTAATATATGGTCAGTATGTTATGATATTAAAAAACAACATCACTAATACCCTTGACATATCACACACAAAGGATTAAACATATGCAATAGAACATGGTTCCCTGTATCTGGTTCTAGTTATTGTCTGCGATAGCAAGCTGAAAGTTCTCTTTATTTAAAAGTGCCCTGTACAGAATCATGTATAATTTTACGATATGTTTTCGACCAGGTGTAAGGACAACTTTAAACATTTCGTTTTGTATTAATATCTTTCTATGTATCAGTCACTCTAACAAAATTCATAAACCACATTTTGTCTAAACAATGAAAATCAAAACAGAATTTTGTTTCTTCCTTTTTATAAAAAGCAAATGATTTCAATACTTATATAACAATAATAACTTGCAATGCATGAAAACTGTTTATTTATTAAGATCGTTAAGATCGTCTATGATGGAATGTCCTATCCGGTAGGACTCACCTTTAATTTCAACATGTGTGAAATGCCAAATGCTCCTGGTCAAAGTAAATTGATGTGTTGCAAAATATGCAAATGCACTCAATGGTAGTAACTTAAGGGGGAGAGAGTTATTGATTTTCAATCAGTTTGAGACATCCATGTCAAGTTCTATTCAGAGAAAGTAGTTCTATGTCTTTTATAAACGTGCATAAGCTGAGCTTAAATACATCTGAAGAGAGGCGTTAGGGCAATGATTATCTACGGGGTGAAGGAATGGCTTTTGATTAATGTATACGTAACTTGTTAAGAATATCAATCATGCATTTACATAAAATTCAGGGTTGAAAGGATTCATGTGATTTTGATGTCACAAGGAATGAAAAGCACAATGATATTTCTAACGTTTGACAACTGATTCCTTTTATTTAGAAACATTGCCGTGCCATGCCAACAAACTTGACCAAAATCATGATAGATATAGTGAAAATACTTTCTTGAATCTTGCAATTGTGTCAAGCAAGTAAGTCCCGTAATGATACGAGTACCAATATATCAAGTGTGATCATTAACGCCTTTCTAGTTCACAAGTTACACGTTGCTGTGTAGTTTTATAACTGGACGTAATCATAAGATCCAAAGACTTGAGTAATCACTTGTCCCGTTATCATCTCATGTAACACACAGACTGTTTCTGGGCTCTTATAATTTTACTCTTAGAGGTGGTGGTTACCTAGTTGTATTATTATTTTTGCTTCGATTTACATCTTTAAAAATCCAAATAAGTTTGTTTCGTTTATCAATACAGCTTTTGGATCTATCTTAACATTTAATAGAAACAAAAATAATTTAAACCAAGAACAATGTACTGGTTAATTCAGGTAATTCAAGAACTGATAAATATGAGCTTAGTGTTGATAGACGTAGTCAACATGCCACTTAGATAAGCTAAGCTCAATCATAATAAACAGTCAACTCCTTGTGTTCCTGCATCGAAATCGTCGAGCAAATCAACACGTTACAGTGTTGTCATAGATATTAATGGAAAACAGTGCTATCAATAATTAAATCACTGTACAGAGCTTCGCAATCATGTTTATTAGTCTCTTTCAGCTACCCCCTGACTCTGGGGGTAATAATGCAGTTATATAGACAGAAATAGATAAACATGACACAGTGGTACCTAGAGAGTAGATAATGTACGTTTTAATTTGTAATGTTTCCATTCGATTACAATTTTTTTCAGAAATCATCTAGAATACAATATGGGTAAATGGTTTCATCTCAAGAAACGGTTTGTATACTTGAAACTGTTGTAAGAATCTGAACTATATCCACATTTGTTTAAACTGTAGACCATATTAAGATACATTCTACAACAAAATAATGGCTGCAGTTGATTAACTTAATCTTAATGTCCTTTGTCTCGTATGAATCAATTCTATTAATGTTTCAAATAACACCTTAAGGCAAAGTATGTATGACATTTCAAAATCATTGAAAAGAATATTATGATAAAATATTAATGCTTTCCATTGTACAAGGCTAATGATATCAACACCAAAATTCCGATATACTTTACCTCCAGATATATGATCATTTACCATACATTAAATTGATTTTGCTTTTGAGATTTACAATAATTAACAAGAGATTTTTGTCCAATGACATCAATTTATTGAAAGGATAACTTTGTTATGTCAGACAGCAGTGGGTTGTTAGACAGCAATGGGTTTCTATCTGACAATGATTTGACTGATAACATTAACAAGATTTCATATTTGAAAAATGCTTTTCTATAAACGCGACCTGAAAAAAATACTTGTTTGTTGTCAAAAAGAATATTGATTATTACTTGAACAATAAATCCCTGACAACTATGTATGTTTATGAAAACATCAACACAATGACACAAAAAAGCCTTATGCTTATTCATTGAAAATTTACAATAACATTCACATCGAAAGAATACTTATCAAACCGCGGAATTTAAAATTCATCCGAAGTTTGTATCCTATTGGTACTATGACGTCACTGGCCCGTCTTTTCCAACAATCGAGCAGAAATGCAATTTTTTTGGTTCTTTTTCGTTTTTTAACAGAGAAACGATACAACAATAATGGACTGGTGATCTGTTTTTATAGACCCGAGAATAAACATATCGACCTCAGACTTCGTCCTTAGTCAATATTGTTTTCCTCGGGTTTATAAAAAAACAGATTTTGACCTCATCACCAGTCCACAGGAGCGTGTATTGGTTAGATCCAGCGCTAGAGAGATACATGGTTGAAATAATGACCGCTGACTGAATGAATATCTGTGATAACCATCGAACCAGCGAGATGGTTATCACAGATATTAACGAGGTCGAGGTTATTATTTCACATACACTACATGGTTATTGTTAAAACTGTTTTTCATTTTTAATGAAAATATCAATATTAGCCGAATATAAATTTGTTGATAATGAGTTCAAAAGTGACAATGGTGTCTAGCATGGTTAACTTCCACTCCTGAGGAATGGATCAATTTCATTTTAACACTGCGAGTATTTCACGTGCAGTTGGAGATAATACTGGCGAAATTGTTGGTAAAACAATTCTAAGCCGTTTACCAACTGTGCATTTTCATTCTTTTACCGAGCTATTAACCTTAAAATGTCACACTGAACAGAACTATAATTTAATTATTTTGATGCAAATTTTAAACGGACGACAATGAAATTTTGTTTGGTGGCAAATTATGTAAAATGTTATAATCCGTCACTAGTCAAAAACTGTGTGGCTGCACGGACGTTGTCTATTTCATCTTGTGATGCACGGACTTCTTGTACGCCAAGTTGCTAAGCAACTCCTCAAAATTCACGTGCAGCACACAACCTAAAGCACATGGTTTCAAGAAGGTTGGTACAATGGAGTGCTCTCCGCCGCTGGTGTCAAACATATATATTTGCCGTTGTTTCGAGGTATTTCCCGGAGGCAATTAAGGTGAGATTGATCGCAAAGTATACTTTATTTGTTGTTTCATGTAATAGACTCGGAAATAAGTTTAAAGCATTAAAAGGAATCAAAAGAAATGCTTTTTAGTATTGTAATATGTATATAAAATGCAGACACATATGGGTATTAAATAGATTTCTGACTTTGAGATCAGTTTGATATGATATTATCTTCAATAAATTTCGTGTGAATGTTGAAACTATCAATCGTCCATTAAACAATAAGATACTAAATTATTCAAAAGTCGATGCTAGAAATGACAGTTCCAAACTTAAGTTACTATTTCGGGGAAAGCGTGATGATATGTAATATGCATGTATGTAAATGGAAATGTGTTTTTGTCAGCACTTGAAATCAGACTGTTAGTAGCGTTAAACCTTTGAATGTTTCAGGAACTACGCATGGATGATGGCTGGACAGTTAAATGTTTGTTGATACTAAAGTCGGCTTTCTTGTGCATTGTTTCAAAAGGACCATTTCAAATGCTTGTGACCTCTGACAACTGATTTCCTATGAAGGATTTGGAACATTAATTGAAGAGAACACTAGCATAGATACTGAGGCCCAACGGGATTGTGTGTGGGAGTGTTTGATAAATGTAAATGTTTGCATGTTTCAAGGAAACCAAATAGAAAGAATTGAAAGCAGTATGAACATGTAATATGAAAATGACTTCAAAAGTCCTCTGTAATAAAGAGTATTTTTTCTGTCTTTTGTTTTCTTTTATTATCGTTCTTGGGGCCTTTGATATTCTTTAGAATGGCATATTGAAATAAAGAAATAATATATCTGAATGCACAGGTGAAAATCACAACAAATTCTAAAGAATATCAAAAGTCACTTTAGAGGCGAAGGGTCATTTAGACCCGTAAGCCGAGGGTAAGTTTTTTTCGAGGTGCGATACGGTGAAGATGACGAGGCGTAGACGAGACATGTTCACCGTATCGAACCGAGAGGTCAGTTATCAAGATAACCAACCTCGTGATAACCAACCTCCAGGTTGATCTGAGGTCAGTTATCTAAAAATAACTACCTCTGATATTGACCCGATAACCGCACCACGTAGTGTATATGCCCATATACCCCGACTTATACTATATAATCTGTATATACTATAAGTGGGGTATATAGGCATATCTCTCTGTCTCTGTAGCGCTGTATCTAAGCAATAAAAGTATAATGTAAACTTACCAACTTACCAATTTCGACGGCTCATAGGATTATTGTTTATAAAAATGCGACTCAAAGCACCTTCAGACATGAAGCATATAGGTTCAAACCCTTTCTAACTTTTTGCCGTGAGAAGAAGTCTGATGTTTTGATATCAAAGTATTATTGTGTTTTCGAAGTCACTATATGTGGAAGAAATTAGCTCTGATGGCTGAAAGATGAGAAAAAAGAGCGTCCTTTATATAAACAAGTTGTGTTAGCTGTGTTGAAGAGATTGGTGTAAGACAGTAGACGTTCATAAACATTTTTCAGAAAAAAACATGATACCACAGTTTGGCTTGTTGCCGATAATGACAATCATGTCATGGTTTCAATTTAAAATTAAACTATTTTTCGATACAGGAAGACTCGTTTGTGTCATATTTTAAAACTTGTATGAAGACATAAAACGTTTGAACAAATGTACATTACTTTGATACTCTTCATTTATTGGCAATTTATGTACCTTTTCCTTAAGTGCATACAGACAACTTGCAGCTCAAGTATTCCCAAACCACATACACATTATTTCTCCATTCCCAAAATTACATGTGCGTAATACCATTGGTAGGTTATTCCTGTGTACATTTCATTTGTAATGAAATGTCAATAAATGTATTTCCTAAAGACTTTTCGCTGTATGCCCTTCTGTGGATTGACTTTCATTGATGGTACATGTTTACGTATACTTTCATATACGGTTTAATTACAAAACTGCGTTAAATAATTCTATATATGAATATCAATCTTAGATACGATAAGACAAATAGTTGCATTACAAAACCAAAGCACCATCTTCAAAACCACATTCAATGGGAAATTCCAATTTATACATATATGTAACTAAGATATGATTTTTTCATGGCCAATTTGAAGCGTGAGAGCTTGAGATTATATTTTGATTTATTAGTTTTGACAAATTGATAAATAAAAGCAAATTGAAAATGAAAGCAGTAACTATTATTCATTATTTTCACATATACGTTTATTCTATCAATATACACATTTTCTCTTTATCAGATTTAGTGAACGGTGCTTATAAATAACTGATCATGAGATGTACTTATCAAAGTCTTAAACCATGAGATGTTACAATTACGAAAGAACTAACTTTACAAGGAGTTTATGTTTGTTCCATAACTGTTGCTTTCCAATGTGATCTATTGACACCTTTCCCATTTAAAAATCAAATAGCTAAAGTCGTTATGATGATTTATTTTCTTCTAATTCCGGTTCCATTAGTGATCAAAGGACTTAAAGTAGTAATATGAGATAAACCAACCCTCATAATGAAGGGCCCACCGTGTATCTGCAATCAGTACACTCTCTATGCATCTTCCCATTTTTAATTCAGAAGAGTAGCAGATCAATGTTAGAAAGATTTGTTTTCTCATTCGGTAAGATTGTAAATTAAGTTTTGGGTATGGGCTATTGACATTGAGTGATTAAGTCTTTGGTAGAATAGATATTTATTTCATGGGATATATAAATAAATGTTACAAAGCCAACACCGTAACATTACACCGGAGAGGAAATGTGAAAGTGTAGTTTCAGTTAATATACTTAATAACTGCAATGACTGTAATGAACAGATATCAGTAGTTCACAAATTTGTATCTACATATCCAATCAATATTGCTGGCAACCCAAAACGAGACAAAACATTGTGAATGTGTAAAACTTGATTATAACACGGGTCATATTGGTGTTTTACTTTTCAATTAGAAAGGAGATGTCAGGATGAATGAACAAAGAAATTGTGTTCACTGTTTTAACTTTTTGTATTCTTTTTTGTTCTATATTGATGATGAAAATGATATGATATGATGAGATTTTGATGATGTGATGGGATGTGATATGATGTGATGTGATGTCATATCATATGATATGATTTCGCTCTTCCACAACTGACACTTACTTTTCCCTTTTGTGAAAGTTAGTGAAGTTCTTTATTTGAACAGCAACGTAATCTAACACAGGAACAAAAACAAACATGTCTTTTGGTTGACTTGTCAGCTCATACCATCATATTGATGGATACAAGATGTTCTCTTATCAGGATTTGTTGTAACTTTCTTTAAAAACAATTGGCACTCTGTCAACATACGACAAATATTCCAACAATTTCTAACAATGACTAAACTGTTGCGAGCTCTAACCATTCGGATAATCAATTTCGTAATTGTCTTAAATATTTTGGAGTTCATGACGCCTTATACATTTTTGTAATTCCTGTGCTTTAAAAAACGATCGTATCTATTTCAAATTTGTTGATTTAGAGATTATTAGTGCTGATCATATGAAATGTGGAACTTGTGTTGTAACCAAGATTCAATATCACTCTGATAACAAGGCATTTTATATAGCAAAGAAAGCAAATCTGTTATATCGGATATGTTTTTTTCATCTGAATCTTTGGATCTTTTAAATATTTTTCGTAATTTTTTAGAGATCGAGGGAATTTTGACTGAAACACTCTTTACAATCGATAACACCCTTGGAAATCCAGTGCTGCACAGCCAGTAATCAACACTACGTTAGATATAGGGAAACGTTAATGTGTTTCTTTTGTGAAGAGGCAAAAAAGTAATATCAATAATTAGCATTCAATTACTGATTACTTTTACAACATGTTTATACATACCAGGTATCATTAGCTAACAAGGGAGTTAAATGTTGGGCATTAAGTGTAAAAAAGCTTTTATCATCGTATGGTTTTGGACATGTGAGGTGCAACCAAGATTTATCAAATTTTAGTAAATTTATTGCTTGCTTTAAACAAAGATGTTTAGATATTGATCAACAAGAGTGGCTTTGTAACATAAAAAAGTATTCCAAACTCGAAGTGTATTCGCAAATAAAATCATGTATTGTTTTGGAAAAATATCAATCTACTATCTCTGTTAGAGCATACCAATGTGACTAGATGTTCTAGTCATAGTTTGTTGATCGAAGAGGGAAGAAAGATTGGTTTAAAAAGATATTTAAGACTATGTCCATTCTGTGCAGTACGTGTTATCGAAACTGAATATCCCTTTTGTCTGGTATGTCCATTTTACTATGACCTAAGAACGTCTATGTTACCTACTTATTAATGTGTACAACCTTCTTTCGAAAAAAATTGTAGCCTAATGTTGTGTCAAAATAATACAATTATCAACAAATTAGCTAAATATATAGTTTTAGCCTTTAAGAAACGTGAATTATTTCTGAAAGGTATTCCACTCTAAAAATATCAAGCAACGACAAACTTGTGCTATATTTCAATTAGTATGTCCAAATTGGCGCTTTGTTGTTGCCTTTAAACTGTTGTCAATGCCTGTGGCCTCTTTACGGAGTAAACTCATTCATTCATTCAATTACTGATGGTTTTTCATGCATAATGCACTACAATGAAGTTACAAAGAAATTGTTATTTGTAAGTAGTTACTTTGCTGTGTTCTGAAAGTGTTAACATGTCTGATTTGATGCATATGGCATCCTAAGTGGTTGTCTATTGATAATAATGATTTTGAACATCCCAATAGTAGAGGTTAACACCAGTTATTGACATAATACTTCATATTACTTACACATTTTTAATTTATGTTAAATTCTAATCTATACAATTTTCTTAAATTTTATGGACTGTGGACTTTTATCTTCATCGCATTTACATTTGTCCCTTCATCAGATGGACAATTCTCCATCAACCTGATGAAGTAGGTTGAACGTAGTACATGAAGTAATTGACTTCCATAGTATTTTCATGGATAACTACACCAACATCTACATACCAAGATTCTACAAAAGGGTTTTTAGAAATGATATTTTGTAACATGGCATATACATGTAGTCGGACGTTATAGCGTAAAATTGTGTCAACGAAATACCTTAACTAACTTGATCTGAAATACATAGATCATTTGGAACGATGTTTCCCCGAATGCATTTGCTTTTGATAACATCATGACCTCTGATTATGGGCTCAATAATATTCTCATAGTAGTCTCACATTTCCGTCAGTTTTGTTGAATCATAATTCAGGCCCATTATCAAAAGAAAAGGAGAATTGGATATTGATATGGTAAGCCTAGACATCGAGTTGACCATTACAAAAAAGAATAAAAACAGTTAATCAAGGGAACATTTAGGCGCCAAGGGAATGAAAACAGTTCTACAATATTGACAGATAGTTGACCTTTTTCAATGAGCCGTTTGATCATTGTTGGCATTGAAGATAATCGTAAGCGTCTCCTATTTGCCTAGAATAACTGTTTAAACATAGTCAAATATTGACAAATTCTGACAACAGAGTATTTTGCTCAAAGCATTTCAACATTGCCTTTTTTGTGACTTATTCTGTTTAAAAATGAGACAAGAAACGTACATAAAGAGCTAGAGAAATCCCGATATCGATTTACTAAGCCATCATATGATAAGTATTCGATGAAGAGTAAACTAAACTAAATAATAAATGCAAAAAATACTACTTTCATTATTTCCTATTCATTAGTGCTGGTTTATTACTAGTCTCATTGACTCCAAAATGTGACAGCGAACATTTTTTTAGAACAATGATGGGAAACATGATAAATGATCAAGAAGAGAAATGAGATATTTCAACAGGTTTCCATTTTTCAATTTACAATGTAATTTCTATTTCGTAAAAACTCAACACAGTTCCTATCATCATCCATCATAATGATGTAATTATGTTCACTGAAGGGTTGCACTCCTAAAACAAAGACGATAATCCAAAGATGTCTTCCTCATTCACGGTTCGAATCACAGACATCAAATTACCCTATGACAAGAAAAGACTATGAAGTAAAGGATGTAAGTCCTTATCAATGTATGTCCACACAGTGACGACATGAGACGATAGGCAGAATGTTTGTTGTTGTAATGTAGGATGAACTATTTGATGACGGGAATACTACAACATAAACATAACTTTCAAAGAAACATGTAGATATAAAGCTTTGTAGATATTTTTTTCAATATGATATAAGCATATGTAGTAGTAAAATCAACAAGGAATATGACATTCGCATTGACTTGTGCTTTTGACCTTAACCAGAAAATTATTTTTCAAGGATTGCTATTTTTAGACACAACGTACGCTTAAGAACATTTTGCACATAAGGTTCCTTAAATAACTTAAGAAAGTCAATGAAAAAGGCTTAAGGTATATCTGCGTTTCAAAGCATATCAATAAATACCTGAAGTTAAGGATGTTTAAGGTTGGATGGAAGTGAGAAATAATTAAACTAACAAGCAACAAAGGAACGTTTTGCTATCAAAAGGCCCTTGTTTATAGTAACTAAAATTGCATCAAGAGAAATGCAGTCAATTATTTTGCCAAGATATACATATTAGTCATTCAATTATTAAATATCTGATCGAAATGAAATTATTTTGTTTCTTCATTTTTCCAATTTTGTTTCAGCCATTGGTTGATATGTTTTACATAAAGATAGAGTTTAACAATTAATTTGAATGGACTCTATTACTATGCAAGATTCAACATCCAAGTACATGATCTGTCAACATTTTTTATAAAAAGATTGTAAAACAAATTCAAACAAATAGTTTCCGACGCCGCCTTCCATAAAAAGTATTACCAAGCTGTTCAAATGAACATTCTTATAGTAAAACAATAAATGACAACAGTGTCGAAGAAAAGGTTAACCTTTAAATCCAGATAAAGATTCACAGTTTGTTGAGTTGGATGATTAAATGAGTTTATCAAGGACATGTTAAGTCGTGTTTAATGGTATCTTTATTTCATGAAATGTCAAGAATAATTTTAGCATTGTTTGCTTAACAGACGATAAATTCTTTAGGTTAAAAATAATTGTATATCCAACATAACCAACAGAGGGTGAATTAACTAGGGAATTAAACAAACATTTTATTTCCAATTGAGCTATACAAACCTAATTATGTTTGACGACATTCCAATCTAGTCAAAGGAGATAAAAGTTATTGAAGCTCCAATCAATCTGAGCTCAGATATCAAAGAATGTAGATAACATGCTACTTAGATAAGTACACCTCAATTACAACTAATGATAAACTCTTTTTGGCTCCATGATAAACTCGATCACTGCTGTTACACGTTAGCAGCTGCAATCTTGTTAAGGGAAGGCAGTGCTATCAATTATTATAATCTTGTACAGAGCTTAACACTTACTTGTTAGTATTTTGACTCTGATTATGCACTTTGACATGTGATATCTAGATGTATTGAAATTCGGTTTGATTTGATGCAGTATCAATTTATGCCATTCCAATGTATTTGTGATAGTTTCATTTGCATACTCCAATCGAGTACTTTACATTTCCTTTCCCAATTCAAAGCTCTGATGTAACGCGCATAAAATGTACTTTGGATATCAAATACAAGGACTGAAAATATGTAGGAAACTGCACCTCAATAATCTCTGGATTAAAAAAATAACACAGCAAATAATCTGGAAGGACGCAATCTATCTATTGGCTACATCAGACTCCTCAAATGGTTAGAGGTTTATATAAGTAGGTAAATAGCCATAAAGGGTACCTACAAATCTGATAAAAGGTTTTATTAAAATACGCCTATTCATGAACATGCTCTAGAGTCTTTTTTATTTTGCTGTAAGGTCGCTACCAATCTTTATATCAGTGCAGGATATTCATGCTGAAAATTCTAAATTAAATCCATAACACAATTGGACCAAGGAAAACAGATTGGAAAATCAAGGGAAGTGACAAATTATTGAGGACAAGTGTGTGACAGATTGCTCCGAATCTCCTCTCTGATCCTGAGGCTCCTGTAGTTAAGCTGTAATTGAAACACTAAGAGAAATTTTGTGTTTAAATGACTTCGGGATAATGATAATGGTGAAACTGTTTTCTATGATTATATTGTTTTGTGATTGCAAATAATGAAATATGTGATCTTGTTATCTTACAATCTATACTAAGTAATATGTGATCTCAGTGCTATTGGAATCTTCAGATGATAAGGTAATTAAAAAACTTCCAAGCTCAATTCCACATTGGAAACTATCTCAACTAAGTGCTCTGTAACAAAACCATAAAGATTAAAGAAAAAAGCAACTATATTTCTTCACACAGCTTCTTGTACTTTAAATACTTCACTCTAGTATTTGTTAAGTGTTGACAATTATTTTCACTTAAGAAGCTATGAATTATGCATATATTCCAAACCCCTTGACTTTCAAGTGTTTCAAGGGAAATCATTTCGGAAAACTGACACTTTGTAAAATCAAAAATAATGGGATTGGATAAATAAAGCGACCTTCTCAAATCGAAATTATTTTAGTCACACAATCTGTCACCTTTATTTTGCTGTGAAGAGATGTATTGAATGCTTAGATTTACAACAACAAAAGAAAAACCTAAAAAATGATGTGCACATATGGAAAAACTTGAGAAAACTTTTTCTAAAAGTGATATTATGGGAAAGTTACAATAATTGATCGCATTTGCAACTCTTAACATCATGTATATTGCAACTTTGTGAATGGTTTTGCAGTAGAGATTATTCATGTCGACGTTTTAGCCAAGTACGGATGAAGTTGTAATGATACTGAATTTTTACCAATACATTTTTTTTGCTCTATGTATTATAACTATGTATTAAATTTAGGGTTTCAAATATGAAAAAAAAACCGATATGTATTAGACTATAGACTTTAACACAACAATATGTTATCCCACATAGTTCAATGTGGTAACATGTCAAAGGAGATTTAAATGTTTATACAACATACTAACCACACCCATCACCACACATGAAAATGCAGGAAATTGGAACAAAATATACTTAATGAAAACCCAATCAAATGTCTGGCCTAATGTGAAGCGATGAATGACTATAATATCAGTCTATTCCATAAGTCTTAATCAAACGCCACATGTTGTTCTGCAATGTCATTTTTGAGTTTTAAAAAAACTGCAAAATGTTTGAAAATTATATTAAAATTGTAAGAAATATTGTATTTTGCAAAATAAGGAAGGGACTGTTTTTTTAAATGTCATTCCTATTGTTAACAATTGCTTAGAATTATTCAAATTACTACCACTCAGCTTTAATTTCTTATGGCCATGAAACTTGTTACTCAAGATAGAAATACCACAATTTCATAATACAAATAGCCAAGAGATGTAGAGATTTTCAACTCTGGCAAATCAACAAAGTTGTAAAATTTAGAATTTTTTAGAAATGTTTACGACCAAAGCGGGAATCGAACCAGGGGCCTTAATGTTGCGACGCAATCCCAAAGTTGAAAATCTCTACAACATGACATGATGTGGGTGTGCAAAAAGAATAGGTGTATTAGAAAAGATGTGGTGTATCCGCCAATATACCTACAGTTAGAACAAAGGAAACCATAGCAACGAAACCGGGGTATAAGTCAGATATACCCACCCTTCCCTCGGTGCATCACTAAATATACCTCCTGTTTGAATCGTAGATCCTCGGCTCCGCTACGCTACGCCTCGGAGATCCACGATTCAAGCAAGAGGTATATTGAGCGATACACCTCGGGAAATGTGGGTATATCTATTACATATACAACATTAGATTAACTATACTGTCGTTATACAAGCCTATATTATATGGATCATATCAGGAAAAATATTCTGTTCTTTCAATATGAAGACAAAAAAGAGTGTGCCACCTGGTTTTTTTCAAATAATAAGAATTCTGAATAGTTATGTTTTAACATGATAAATATATAAACACAAATCAATCCAAGTCAATTATTCGAGTTTGATGACAATCGACATCAACAAAATTAATCCAATGTTCCAAAACCCTTAAACGCCCACAAAGTAAGGGGAATTATTTGTAATATAAGAAGAAGGTTTGTTTTTTAAAACCGAAATTCCTAACATTTATATTTAAGGAATATTTGATTAATTGAAAAATAATCACAATATCTCGCAATATTATTTCTATTTATTATCAATAGGATAAAGATATGATGACTATAAGACACTACAGCATCTTTTGGGAAATGAATGGCGAGTGGGGTTTGCTCTGCGTTTACTCTAATAAACTCATCTGTTTGGTTTTAAGTGTTGTTACAATTTCTCACAACTTGGTTGCTGCATCTGGTTACTAATAGAAATGAGGGCACAATTATAATCCTAGTAAATATTGTAATATTTGTCCATTTTTGCCAAGTTTCAGAGGGGAAATCCATACATAAATGCTTCATTTACTCTCGATTTCTTTTCACTTATGGGTGACAAACATTGACAATAGACGTTTATAATTTTGCGTGTTACACGACTGAACAAGAGCACAAAGGTCACGTTCTTATGTTTCTTTTTTACAAATTTGATTTAATGTATGAGTATTGCTCAATTTAACGTTTTAAAAACAAAGTTTAGATTGTTTTATTTAGTTAGCAAATATCCGATTAAAAATGGTAAGAATTCTTTTGAACGTCAGTTTATTTTAAATACATGGAAAGTCACCTCCAATCTTTCAATCAGTGTTAGACAAATCAAGCTGAAAATCCTCCAATTTAATCACAAAGACCACTGGGCCACGGAAAATAGGATAACAGATTGGAAAATCATAGGAAGTGACACGATGTCGAGAACAAGTGTGTGACAGATTGCTCCGAATCTCCTCTCTGATCCTGAGGTTCCAGCATTGAAGCTCTAATTGAAACATGAAGAGACATTTCATCGTGAAAATGAATTTGTCCGAGACATAAAAACCTTACAAGCTGTCTTTGTTTATCAGTTTTGCTCAATGGACAAGTGTTTATCTCTTAATTCAGCCACAAGTTGTTTGGAAAATACAATTGATATAAAAATCAAACATATAACTGTTTCAAACACTACATGCCTTGAATACGGAGATAGTTGAATTTATAGTTTTCAAACGTATGCAAATTCGTGATGCCTTTTTAAACATACTTTGTTATTGTTAACATATTTCGCGTGTTTAACACTATATTTACTGAAACAATGATAAGCCTTCAGTTAAAACATCTCTAAATCACTTTGTATGTGTCACTCAAGTGTGTCAAATCGGAAAAGGTGAGATCTGACCATTAAAAAGGATCACACTTATGAACCAATAATAAGTCTTATGTCCATGCTAGACTACTTACCACACATAAAGTACTCCCAGCATCTCAAGAGAACATTCTTATAAGATGTCAAAAGTCTGGTAACAGTTTAATCTTAGGGATTTCTGTCAATGTGCATCTATTGTGCAGGTAATTGACGAGGGAAAGTGCTGTGTATCAACACTTGTTTGTGATGAAAGCGTTCCCCCTCCATTTTATCAAACGTTGAAACTTATTCTTAAACAAACATGCTAAAGTATTGCTAACTTTTTTTCATTTGCTCCTCAAATCAAGCAAATGTCTCCCCGATTTTACCGTAAAGCTAAAATCCTATTGGATAAGACCTGTACCTGGTCAGCGACCAAAGATGGCATTAACGCCAATGCTTTGATTGATTCTTCGGATATAATTTGTTTATATCCAAACAATGCCCAGAAAATAGCTTTCATTGATTGACTATGTATCACTGCAAGCTAAAATCTCGAATGAATTATCTAACATGATCTGTAAGCAATTTCAAAATTAAGATGGTTTGAGTTTTTCGACTAGTAAATCAGCTGTCTCTCAATATTATCTAGACCATACATGTATAGATTTGATATTGACATCAGGATGTTATGCTAGGTAGGGTGGGTTAACATAAACTTTCATAAAGGATGACCAAAACTAACACAGAACTGTGGACACGTTTTGCCATTCTCAAATGGCAGTTGTTTGTCTGCGTTTTAGCGTTGTTGTTGCCCATATACATGTATGTACAGTTTTCAAAATCCCAAATGACACACTCAAAAGGATTTTGTAAAAGAGAACATTGTTTTAAATTGAGTCAAAAGCTAAAATACCGGTATATAGATTCGACCTTTCAACTATAAAGACAGACCAACCTAGAAAAGATAAAAACAGTTTATTGCTAAGTAAACAACTATTTACATACTTCTGTTTGAAGTTAGATACAGGTCAAACAACCTGTCACTTCAAAGGAATATTTTCATAACATAGAAGAGTAGTATTGATTGAATTAGAGTCTATATTTTCTAATCAACATGTATATCATATTACCGAAATTGTCCAGACTGTTTATTACTCTACTGGAAACATGATAGACTTCCAGTCAACCAGAAACCATCCAAGCTTTAATCGTTACCTATTTCCCAACACCACAAGAAACTCAATTAACCTTTATGGTTTTATATCTAAATGATAAGATTTACATAATAAGAAATAACTTTTGTTTAAATTATGGTTATGGGTATTGAAGGATAACGCTTTATTGACAAGGCAGCAATGATTGTTAGCAGCAAATCTCCATTCCTAAATAGCAAAATCTATTTATCTTATGCAAGGGATATATCTTCACATTTCATCCATTTAGTGGAGTATTGGGAGGCTGCAGTTTCATTCATGCAGTTAATAATGTTAGCAAATGTCCTTCTTTTCATGGATGAGTTTCTTTGAGATACAGTCAGTATGTTATGATATTGAAAAACAACATCACTAATACCCTTGACATATCACACACACAAAGGATGAAATATATGCAAAAAGGACATTGATCCCTGTATCTACTATAAGCATTCTAGGTATTGTCTGCTATAGCAAGCTTAAAGTTCTCTTTATTCAAAAGATCCATGTCAGAATCATGTATAATTTTGAAATTTGTTTTCGACCAGGTGTATGGACAATTTATAACAGAGTAATTACCCTTTTTTTAGATGTCCATTTCTTCTTCTATTAACATCTTTATATGTATCAGTCACCTGTCACACAAGGAGAACTTAAATACATCTGAAGAGAGGCGTTAGGGCAATGATGAGCTACGGGGTGAAGGAATGCCTTTAGATTAATGTTTACGCAACTTGTTAAGAATAGCAATCATGCATTACATAAAATTCACGGTTGATAGGATTCATGTGATTTTGACGTTACAAGGAATAAAAAGCACAATGATATTTGAAACGTTTGACAACTGATTCCTTTGATTTAGAAACATTACAGTGCCATGCCGACAAAACTGACCAAAATCATGATAGATATAGTAAAAATACTTTCTTCTCTTGCAATTGTTACACACGTAAGTCCCAAATATCAAATGTGATCATGAACGCCTAGTTCACAAGTTACATGTTGCTGCGTAGTATTATAACTGGACACAATCATAAGATCCAAAAACTTGAGTAATCACTAGTCTCGTTATCCTCTCATGTAACACACAGACTGTTTCTAATTTCTGGATTTCCGATTATGAAGGCATTATTAGTCTTACTTATTGAAGAAAAAACATTGATCTGGCGTTTACCCGATTTTAAGGGATGCATGTTTAAGAATTAGGTCGTTTTGTAGAACAAAAGTTGTCAAACCATTTGTATTAAAGGTTATTTCAAATTCTGTCTACCTATGTATGTATACAGTGAAACATTTTGTCAATGTGTTGTTGAACATGTTTAATCATACTGTGTAAATTGTAAATGCATTTTAAAAAACTGTTAAATGATGATCACATTATCAAAATCTTCCTTTGATCAAAGTATTTATTTCTAACATAAACTATAGCGGGTGAATGGTCAAGGTAATGAAACAAACATTTTATTGCCCATTGCGATCAACAAAACAAACTATGTTAGACGACATACCAAAATAGTCAAAGGAGATAACAGTAATTCAAGAACCGATTAATATGAGCTTAGTGTTGATAGACGTAGTTAACATGCCATTTAGATAAGCTAAGCTCAATCACAATAAACAGTCAACTCCTTTTCTTCTTGCAGCCAAATCGTCAAACTAATCAACTTCATACAATGTTACCAATGGTGCTAATGGAAGACAGTGCTATCAATAATTAAATCATTGTACAGAGCTTGGCAATCGTGTTTAAAAGTCTCTTTCAGCTACCCATTGACTCTGAGGGTAATAATGCAGTTATATAGACAGAAATAGAGAAACATGACAAAGTGAAATGTACCTAGAGAGTAGATAATGTAGGTTATAATTTGTAATGTTTCCATTCGATTCAACTTTTTTCAGAAATCATCTAGAATACAAAATGGGTACATGGTTTCATCTCAAGAAACGGTTTGTTTACTCGAAACTGTTGTGAGAATCTGAACTTTATTTACATTTTGTTTAAACTCTGGACTATATCAAGATACATTCTACAACAAAATAATGCCTGCAGTTGATTAACTTAATCTTAATGTCCTTTGTCTCGTATGAATCAATTCTATTAATATTTCAAATAACACCTTAAGGCAAAGTATGTATGACATTTCAAAATCATTGAAAAGACGTCTGTAATATTATGATACACTATTAATGCTTTCCATTGTACAAGGCTTATGATATCAACACCAAAATTCCGATATACTTTACCTCCAGATGTATGATCATTTACCAAACATTAAATGGATTTTGCTTTTGAGATTTACAATAAATAACAAGAGTTTTTTCTCCAAGTATATCAATTCATTGAACGGATAACTTTGTTATGTTAGACAGCAATGAGTTCTATCTGACAATGATTTGACTGATAACATAAACAAGATTTCATATTTGAAAAATCAATCTTTCTTTGAATTTGGAAATGTTTATGTAAATGAAACACTTCATAAGCAATTCTATAAACGCGACCTGAAAGAAGTACTTGTTGATTACATGTACTTGTGTATTGTCAAAAAGAATATTGATTTATTACTTGAACAATAAATCCCTGACAACTACGCATGTTTATGGAAAACATCAACACAAAGACACAAAAAGGCCGAATGTTTAATCATTGAAAATTAAAATTCACATCGAAAGAATACTTATCAAACCGCGGAATTTAAAATTCATCCAATTTTTTGTATCCTATTGGTACCATGACGTCACTGGCCCGTCTTTGCCAACAATCGAGCAGAAATGCCATTTTTTTTTCTTGTTCGTATTTTAACAGAGAAACGATACAATAATTATGGACTGGTGAATTCGATCAATATTAAACAATTATTGACTTCAAGTGAGGTTGATCCAATGATTTGTCGACCTTGGGCACGTGATATTCACCGAGGCAACGCCGAGGTGAATATCACGTGTCCAAGGTCGACAAATCATTGGATCAACCGAATCTGGAAGTCTATGATTGTTTTATTATATGAAAAATGTTCTTGAATCACGTTTCTTCTGTGCAAATAAGGGACATCACTCTAATATGCCTAAAACAATAAGGGACATAACTCTAATTCAGCACAGTCACGAAGCGATGCCTTTTGCTTAATTAACAGCGTAACATGTGATGTACGGAGTTCGAGACGTAATTCTCAAATCTATTTTTAGCCACTGGAGGTGCTTGGATTGTTATATCAACCTCTCACGCTTCACACAGGTTGACATTGCTTGACGTCAATGCGGTCATGTGACCAAGTGGGCCAATCGGAAAGACGGATATGATCCATTCATATAATAACTGTTTTTATAGACCAGAGAATAAACATATCGACCTCAGATTTCATCCTTGGTCAATATTGTTTCCCTCGGGTCTATTAAAAAACAGATATTGACCTCATCACCAGTCCACAGGAGCGTGTATTGGTTAGATCCAGCCCTAGAGAGACAGATATGCTCATATACCCCACCTTATACTATATGATCTGTATATATATATACTATAGGTGGGGTATATCGGCATATCTCTCTGTCTCTGTAGCGCTGTATCTAAGTAACACACGCCCCTGAGCACCAGGATATAATTGTATAATGTAAACATACCAATTTCGACGGCTCATAGGATTACTGTTAATAACAATGCGACTCAAAGTACCTTCAGACATGAAGCATATAGATTCAAATCCTTTCTAACTTTTTGCCGTGAGAAGAAGTCTGATGTTTTTATATCAAAGTATAATTGTGTTTTCGAAGTCACTTTATGTGGAAAGAATTAGCTCTGATGGCTGAAAGATGAGGAAAATATAAACTTTTAACAAGTTGTGTTAGCTGTGTTAAAGAGATTGGTGTAAGACAGTAGACGTTCATAAACCCCTCCCATATACTTTCATATACGGTTTAATTACAAAATTGCTTTAAATAATTCTATATATGAATATCAATCTTAGATACGATTGGACAAATAGTTGCATTACAAAACCAAAGCACCATCTTCAAAACCACATTCAATGGGAACTTCCAATTCATACATATATGTAACTAAGATATGATTTTTTCATGGCCAATTCGAAGCGTCAGAGCCTGAGATTATATTTTGATTTATTAGTTTTGACAAATTGATAAATAAAAGCAATTTGAAATGAAAGCAGTAACTATAATTCATTATTTTCACATATAAGTTTATTCTATCAATATACACATTTTCTCTTTATCAGATTTAGTGAATGGTGCTTTTAAATAACTGATCATGAGATGTTACAATTACGAAAGAACTAACTTTACAAGGTATTTATTGTTTGTTCCATAACTGTTGCTTTCCAATTTGCTCTATTGACACCTTACCCATTTAAAAATCAATTAGCTAAAGTCTTTATGGTGATTTATTTTCTTCTAATTCCGGTTCCATTAGTGATCAAAGGACTTAAAGTAGTAATATGAGATAAACCAACCCTCATAATGAAGGGCCCACCGTGTATCTGCAATCAGTACACTCTCTATGCATCTTCCCATTTTTAATTCAGAAGAGTAGCAGATCAATGTTAGAAAGATTTGTTTTCTCATTCGGTAAGATTGTAAATTAAGTTTTGGGTATGGGCTATTGTCATTGAGTGATTAGGGCTTTGGTAGAATAGTTATATCTTTGATGGGATATAAATGTTACAAAGCCAACACAGTAACATTACACCAAAGTGAAAATTTAAAACTGCAGTTTCAGTTAATAAACTTAATGACTGCATTTCATTTTGTAATGAACAGATCTCAGTATTTCAAAAAAATGTGTGTACATATCCAATCAATACTGCTAGCAATCCAAAACGAGACAAAACATATAAAGATTTTGAATGTGTAATACTTGACAATAACAGGGCTCATATTGGCGTTTTACTTTACAATTAGAAAGGAGATGTCAGGATGAAGGAAAACAGAAATTGTGTTCACTGTTTTAACTTTTTGTATTCTGTTTTGTTCTATATTGATGATGAAAATTTGATGATATGATATGATGAGATTTTGATGTAATGTGATGTGATGTGATGTGATGTGATGTGATGCCATATGATATGATATAATTTCGCTCTTCCACTGTACACTGACACTTAATTTTCCCTTTTGTGAAATTGGTAAAGTTCTGTATTTGAACAACAACGTAACGTAACAAAGAAAGAAATCAAAACATGTCTTTTGGTTGTCTTGTCAGCTCATACCATCATATTGATGGATACAAGATGTTCTCTTATCAGGATTTGTTGTAACTTTCTTTAAAAGCAACTGGCACGCTGTCAACATACGACAAATATTCCAACGACTTTTACCAATGATTAAACTTTCAAAGGAGTGTTTCATGTAACAAAGATGCAATATCACTTTGATATCAAGGCATTTTATACCATAGCTAAGACAGCAAATCTGTTGTATCGGATATGGGTTTTTTTCCATCAGAATCTTTGCATTTCTTAAATCTTGTTCGTATATTTCTTAGATATCGGAGGGAATTTTGACTGAACCACTCTTTACAATCGATAACACCCTTGGAAATCCAGTGCTGCACAGCCAGTAATCAACACTGCGTTAGATATAGGGAAACGTTAATGTGTTTGTTTTGTGAAGGGGCAGAAAAGTAATATCAATAATTAGCATTCAATTACTGATGGTTTTTCATGCATAATACACTAATAAGAAGTTACGAAGAAATTGT
Organism: Steromphala cineraria; assembly: GCA_916613615.1. Lineage (NCBI taxonomy): Eukaryota > Metazoa > Mollusca > Gastropoda > Trochida > Trochidae > Steromphala > Steromphala cineraria. Next base: position 70,629,579 of record OU744721.1, read on the forward strand.
TATCTTTAGGTAGTTACTTTGCTGTGTTCTGAAAGTGATACACATGTCTTATTTCATGCCCCTGGCATCCTAAGTGATTGTCTCTTGATATTACTGATTTTGAACATCCCAATATAACAGGTTAACACCAGTTATTGACATAATACTTCATAGTACTTAAACATTTTTAATTTATGGTAAATTCTAATGTACACATTTTTCTTTAATTTTATTGACTGTGGACCTATATCTTCATCCAATTTACATATGCCCCTTCATCAAATGAACAATTTTACATCAACCTGATGAAGTAGGTTGAACGTATTACATGAAGTAGTTGACTTCAATAGTATTTTATGTAGAACTACACCAAGTTTCTAAAAACAAATTTAAGAAATGATATTTTGTAACATGGCGTATAGTCGGACGGTATAGTGTAAAATTGTGTCAATAAAATACCTTAACTAACTTGATCTGAAATACATAGATCATTTGGAATGATGTTTCCCCGAATGCATTTGTTTTTTTCACAAGTTTGATAACATCATGACCTCTGATTATGGGCTAAATAATATTTTCATAGTAGTCTCACATTCCCGTCAGTTTTGTTGAACCATAATCCAGGCCCAATATCAAAAGAAAAGGAGAATTGGATGTTGATATTGTAAGCGTAGACATTGACTTGACCATTACAAAAAATAATAAAAACAGTTAATCAAGGGATTATATAGGCGCCAAGGGAATGAAAACAGTTCTACAATATTGACAGATAGTTGACCTTTTTTCAACGAGCCGTTTGATCATTGTTTGCATTGAAGATAATCGTAAGCGTCTCCTATTTGCCTAGAATAACTGTTTAAACATAGTCAAATATTGACAAATTCTGACAACAGAGTATTTTGCTCAAAGCATTTCAACATTGCCTTTTTTGTGACTTATTCTGTTTAAAAAATGAGACAAGAAACGTACATAAAGAGGTAGAGAAATCCCGATATCTAAATACTTAGCCATCATATTATAAAGAGTAGAATATTTCGTTGATCCCTTAATTTCATTCTAACTATTAGCTTTTCTTATGTTATCCAAATATGAACTCAGATTGTCTCAGAAGCTGCTAAAATCAAAAGCATAGCTTTATCAGTTTTGCTTTCATGCTCAAGATACTAATCGTCAAGGGATTTTCTTTTTTTCATTCTTACATTATTAACTCTTGGCTTACGAAACATTATCATGGTTACAAAAGTAAAAAAAAGAGGCCATTTGTATTTTTGATTAAATAATAAATGCAAAAAATACTACTTTAATTTTTTCCTATTCATTAGTGCTGGTTTATTACTAGTCTCATTGACTCCAAATGTGACAGCGAAAATAAATTTTAGAACAATGAGGTGAAAGATGATAAATGATCAAGAGAAATGAGATATTTCAACATGTTTCCATTTTTCAATTTACAATGTAATTTCTATTTCGTAAAAACGCAACACGGTTCCGATCATCATCCATCATAATGATGTAATTATCTTCACTGAAGGGTTGCATGTTGATCTTAAGAATTCTTCCTCATTCCCAGTTCGAATCTCAGACATAAAATCACCCTATGACAGTCAAGTAAAGGATGGAAGTCTTTATCAATGTATGTCCACACATTAACGACCTGAGACGAGAGGCAGAATGTTTTCTTAAATTGATTGTAATGCAGGATGAAGTATTTGATGACAGGAATACGACAACATACACATAGTTTTCAAAGAAACATGTACATATAGAGCTTTGTAGATATAGAGGAATTTGACAATAGCTTTTGACCTTATCCAGAAACTGATTTTTTAAGCATTGCTATTTTTAGGCAGAACTTACACTGAGGAACATTTTTCACATACATGTACATATCAGGTTACTGAAATTAATTTTGAAAGTCTATGAAAACAGCGTAAGGGATATCTGCGTTTCAAAGCATATTAATTGATACCTGCAGAAGAAATATAACTGGAGGCCTTTGCGTTTAGGTTAATGAAATTGCATAACGAGAAATGCGTTCAATCAATTTTATCATGTCAAGTTAAATCGATAAATACCAGATAGAAATGAACTTATTCTGTTTCTGCATTTTATTTTATTTTCAGCCATGGATTGATATGTTTGAATGGACTGTTCTATAATTGTACAAACAAGATTCATCCTCCAAGTACATGATCTGTCAACATATTTTATAAAAACAATTCAAGCAAATTCTTAAGGAATGTTCCAGACGCCTTTAATGAAACGATATCCCTAAGCAAAAGAACATCCTTATAGTCAAATAATAATGGCAATAGTGTCGAAGAAATATTTAACCTTTAAATACAGATAAAGATTTACAGTTTGTTGTGATGGATGATTAAATGAGTTTATCAAGGAAATGTTAACTTGTGTTTAAATGGTATCTTTATTCCATGAAATGTCACGATTAATTTCATCATTGATTGCTTAACCGACGATAAATTCTTAAAGTTAATTTTTTATATCCAACATAACCAACAGAGGATAAATAAACTAGGGAATTAAACTAACATTTTTTTCCAATTGAGCTATACAAACCTAATTATGTTTGACGACATTCCAATCTAGTCTAAGGAGATCAAAGTTATTGAAGCTCCAATCAATGGGAGCTCAAATATCAAAGACTGTAGTTACATGCTACTTAGATAAGTACACCTCAATTACAACTAATGATAAACTCTTTTTGGCTCAATGATACTCGATCACTGCTGTTACACGTTAGCAGCTGCAGTCGTTTTAAGAGAAGGCATTGCTATCAATAATGAAATCCTTGTACAGAGCTTGACACTTACTTACTAGTATTTTGACTCTGATTATGCACTTTAGACTTGACAGGATGGAATGTACCTAGAGACATGTTATATCTAGATATAGTGGAACTAGATTCGAGTTGATTTAAAATGCTTGAAAAAGTCAATTGTTATACCAACGCCTTGAGAAGGCTCATTTACGTTAGAGTTGTTTTATTGCGCTGTTCTAGTACAAAGTCGAGAATAAAAATATCAAATTGCCCTTCAACATAAATCAAAGAACATCTGTAACTGTCTTCCAGATAAAAACATTGGTTTAAAACGTAAGACATAGAACCATTGGCAAAATAGCATACGACATGAAGACCAAAGGTGGACAAAACTTACAGTTATCTTTATCTGAATTATACGCCACTAAGGTATATGGGTCATTACTATACTAGTCACAAACCATCCACATTTCACAGGACACTGAAATCTTCTTGAGGAACTTTATTCCAACCGTACACAACGTGGGAGGAGAGCAAGGACAAACGAGAGCGACGCAAAGGGGAGTGACTCTATCTTCCCACACTAGCTGTTACACAAAGGGGCGTAACTCTGTACGCTATAACACTATTGTGCTCATGCACTGGCGTGACCTCTTTTTCTTAAAGGATAATACATAACTATGTGAAACTGTACTCAACACTTTTGAGAAAGAAATTACATGAATATAATATAGGTGAAAAGAATAAATTGTAATAATGAACCGTCCTCAGGTAAACTGCCTTCAGGTTCATAAGGGATTATTCTGCCCTTTAAGTTACACTTGGAGTACTAGTGTAATAACTTGAGTATTTTCCAACTTGTGAAAATACTACTGTCTCTGAGTGCATCATTGTCTTTAATTGGGGGGTTTCATCCTTTCGCTGATATGTATATAATTGAATACGAATGTCAGTGAGGTTATAGCACAAGGGTATGAATAATGTCACAGTTATAAATGATGTGACGGTATTACTGCAAAATACCATTTGACAGTTCAAAGAGTGAATAACCTGAAACTTGAAAATTAACATATAAACAGTGTGATGAACCATCCTTAGGTAGACTGCCTTCAGGTTCATTAGGGATTATTCTGCCCTCAGTCCACAAAGCACAACATTTACATGAAACTAGAACTGCACTAAAATGTTAGCACCTACTGAAACAAAAACACTCAAAGTTAAAATTGCTAAGCAAACCATCATCAGGTAGGCTGCCTTCAGGTTCACAAGGGATTATTCTGCCCTTAGCAAAACACATTTACACTGAAAACAAGCTCACAGAAATCCTACATTATTAGAAATCTGTAACATAGTCAGAGAGCCTTTGGGGAGGACGTCGTCTACGCTTTGGTCGTTCCGTCATGTCCGGTGCTTTGTCGCTAGTGTTGTCATCTACGTTGTACTCTGAGGAAGATCCGGGGCTTTCGCAGGGTGCTGGGGCTGATGGTGTAATCTCATCAGACACAGGCTTGGCAATCTCTTCTGGGATCTCGAATACTCTGAGTGGGTGGGTCTCGGGGTCGGTATGACCGTTACTGGTCAATGGTGGCATAACGTCAACGTCGTCATCCACATCACTCTATTCATCGTGAAGTCGGTTGTCAGATAGGTTGGGTGAAGGTACTCTGTAACATTTAGAGGATTTAACTCTGTATGATGAGTTACGTAGTTGCGAACCGACACATTTTCTAACGTTACACCAATCGCCTTCAATAGATACCACAATGTAACGGTTTCTGGCACATGTCTTATTTCTGTCTCCATTAAGGTACACGATATCACCTACCATGAGGACTGTCTTTGGTAGACGTTGTCGACCGGACGCCTTGGAAATTTCACTCGGCTGTTGGTTGGCTAGACGGTTTTCGTGACGTCTAGTGATTAACTGACGGTCGAACCCAGGAAGCTGCTTGTTGGTGAATTGATCACGTTGCATCAACATTTCCCTCGCCGACATTCCGCTGGACCGCACACGGGTATTCAACCTAGCGACAACGGTTGCTAGGGATGTTGCAGTCACAGGGCCACGAACCGGGTTTTGGCGCAGTATCTCACCTTCCAATTCCTGAATGGCCTTTTCCGCAACTGGGTTTTTGTTGACGTTTTTCACCCTTCCAATTTCAAGAGTGATCCTGTTCTTTCGAAGAGTCTCGTCATTCTGTATGGAGATGAATCCTTGAGCAGGGTCTGTTCGAACGACAGCATGTGGGCCGTCTAAGGGACGGCCGTCTAAGGGACAGAGCTCGAGGCACAGGTTGATAAGTGAGTCTCTGAGGGTAGTGCCCTTCTCATCCGGGATGATGCAGGCTAGTGTATAAGAGGTGACACATTCTCGTACGACGAGTATTGCTTGGCGCTCTCTTTGCATGACATCAGCGAAAAATGAATATCCGACTCCCTCAGGAGCGTCTGAAGTTGTCTGTTCAACAGCATGGTGATGGGTGCTCTTAAGTGCCTGGCATTGATGACATGAAGAGCATGTAGTCTCTATACACTTATCAAGGTCAAGAGCAAACAGGTATCGGTGACAGACCTGTTTCATTTGGTAAGTAGAGGGATGGTCAAGTTGGATGTGGAGTGATGTCACAAGTCCGTGAATCAAGGAGCGGGGAACCACAATGCGTTCTTTGACTGGACACAAAGGTTCGGATCTTTGGACGACTAGCAGACCGTCCTTAGCAATGGTGACGGCGTTGAGGTATCTTTTCAAGTCTTTCACTTTGGTAAGTTTCTTGGAAGGACGGGTACCCTGTAGAAGATGGGCTCGTGTCCTCCTGAGGTCAGCACATTCTTCTTGTGCAGTGCGCCAAGTTGATCTACTAGTGAACGGGAGGCGTGTAGTTCCATTCAGAACATCATGGATGGAAAACTGTCTCACGACACAATCTTCTATCCTTTGGATGAAGGAGCAAACCTGGCATGACTGGTCTTCACACTCAGGTGGGTTGCGACTTGCGAAGTCAGACAAGGTATTGGCGACACCGGCAAGATGCTGGACTCTAGCTTGGTAATGACTGACTGTAGACAAGTAGGTGGAAACTCTAGGACTGGCTGAGAATTCACCCCGACACAATTTTTCATAGGCTAGGACACATGGTCGGCTGTCTGTAAGGATACATGCTTTGTATTTAGATTCTATGATAAAGGGGCCGAAGTGTTTGGTTGCTGCCGCTATCGACAGAGCTTCAACCTCACATGGTAACCAGGTGACTTGTTGTTTACGGAGTTTCGCGCTGAAAAACTCTGCAACATGGACGGATTTGTCACGAGTGATGTACAAGGTTGCCCCAATACCAGGTTTCTTCACGGCTCCATCTGTCACGATCCACAGTTGGTCATCTGTGCGTGGTAATACGACAGGTTTGGTTGTTGCAAGTCCTTTTTGTACATTTTTGAAGGCGTCAAGCAGGGTGTCAGACCAAGTTAGTTTATCCTTAGATGAACCGCCAGCTATTGCTTCATCCAGTGGGGCGATGTAGCTGGAACATCCTGGGATTACCCGTGCTAAGACCTTGTATGCTCCAATGAATGATCGAAGGCCGTAAACCGTGTCAGGTGGTGAACAGGTGGCAAGAGTGGCAATGCGATGAGGTGTAGCTTTTATAGTTCCTTGGGTCCACTGCCAGCCCAATATGGTTGTAGACTTTGGTACGATGCAAGTTTTCTTGGCAGACAACTTCAGACTGTTGAATTGAAGAGTTTGGAGAACCCTTTTCCATACGGCGAGCAGTTCTTCGAGACTGTTGGCTCCACAGTAGAGGTCGTCGGCTAACTTGGCAACAGAGCCTTCTTGAAGAAGATCGCCGAAGACACGACTCATCAGTTCTTCCAAGGCAGTTTCAGATCCCGGCATTCCCATTGCAGATCTTGCGTATACTCTCACCCAACGGAAAGGTGTAACGACGCCGCAATATTTCATGGACTCCTTTGCAAGGGGAATCTGGTAGAAAGCACTACTCAGATCCGTGGTTATCAAATATTTCCATTGGCCAATTTGACGTAGGGTGGAGTTCACATCTGGCATAAGTGACGGCTGGGGCTTGCTGTAGCGGCCGACATCCGAGAACGCTGTGACGAGACGGAACTTCCCATTTGGTTTCTTAACCAAGAAGGATGGATTCAGGTATTCGACTTGAACATTGACGTCTTCGGGTCGAACAAAGACATTTAACTCTTCTAGTTCGTTGAATTTCTGTTGTAATTCAATCAACTTGTCTTTATTGTACTGTCGGATTCTCCCTTTTCGTTGAGGTGGTTGTACTTTTCCCATATTGACATAAGCTTGGAAGGGTCCAGAAGCTCCATTATACCCGGTGATTTTAGGATCAAACACCTCGTCATATTCTCTGTTCAAAGATTCAAACCTGGACTTGAACTCTTTGGGGACCATGTTGTCCGGATCCACTGACACTTGTGAAGAGTGTGGAATACCTGTTTTGGGTGGATTAATCTTCGGCACGTTGACAGGTTCTGTGACCAGGGTAGTATCTTGTGTGGTGACGGAGCGGACCTGGCAGAAGTGTTAGTGCTTCTTCAAAACTTGAGGCATGTCGGTCAAGTTTGGTACTCTGATCTTCCCGTTCACACTTGATATGATATCGAGTTGAGGCCACTCTGGGGATAGAGTGGAGTTGATAGATCTTGTGTCCATGCGGGGCTCAACAGCGAAGGTCGCGTCACTTGTTGAGTAGTCTTCCAGGACAGGTAGTTCGATGTAGTCTCCCGGCCATATTGTTGTACTTTGGTTTGGGGCACGTAGAATGCAAGTGTGTCTGATGGAAGACTTTGTCTGGGTAGCGCTGTGCTTTGGCGGGTAGGTATAAGTGGTACCGTCTGATAAAATGATTTGTGGCTTGGCTGGTCTTATCGTTACATCATTAATCTCCATGAAGGGGATGCCTGCTAAAACTTCAACATCAAGGTCTTCGACTACCAGTCCGTTGAAGAGGAAATCTTTTCCATCTCTGTTTAGGTGAATGTTAACCTCGCCGACAACCTTCATAGGGGAAATACCGTCTGCTTGGTGAGCAGACTGCGTGCTGGGTTTGATGTCAACACCAAGAGAGGTAGCTGTAGACAGTCTCATCATATTGCCCTCTGCGCCGCTGTCAAGGGTAAGCCGCACAGTGTTGTAATTGCTAAAGGTGTTCATCCATGGTGACGGACGTACGTGAACTCGCTTGGCAGAAACAGTCAGCTTTCCGCAAACTCCTTCCTCATCACTGGGATCTTCCTTGCAGAACTCGTCATCATCGTCTTCATTATCGAGGATGTTGGAGAATTGTCTCGCTTTCAACATGTACTTCTTATCCTGATCCGGCAGAAATCGGCATGCACTTAAGAAGTGAGTTTTGTTTTGACGGCCTGCAGCTGTACATAGGGGACACATCTTCTTCTGCTTGTCTGTTTGTCTGGATTTCGGTCTGTTGGAGGGGTATTGACGTGTAATTGGTGTGGAGCGCATGACCCTGGCATCCTCTGAAGAGCGGATCTCTATGAGAAGTGAATCCAAAGCTTGTGATATCTCTGGTTTCAAAGAGGAAATTGTCCTGGTGCGCAGGTCGGTTGCATATCTCTGTTTGACAAGTTTGGGTAGGTCTTGGTGAATAAGTCGCAGCCATGTCAGGATAATAAGATTTTCAAGAGATGGCGACATCTCCTCGTCTTCTTCTGGTAGTTGTCCATGGTGACTTATCCCCCCTCCCTGTTTCAGTAGATTGTCTTCGGCAAAGGCCATCAGACGCTGGTATAGATCTTCCGGTCGTTCATCGCACTCAAGTTTAAAATCGACAAAATCGATGAAATGAGCCCCAGTGGATTGAAATCCAAAGTGTAGTCGTATGGCATGCCAAATGGAGTTCAGAGATGTGCTAGTTTTTATGATAGTGTTTCGTGAAATAATAGGACAGAAATTGGCAATTTGTCCTAGCATTAGTTCTAATTGGTTCATTTCAGATACAATTTGGCTATCTGACCTGTGTGACCTTGCGATCGAGTGACTGACACAATAATGATGAAAAAGTTCGTTAGATTCGGTAAACGAAGGTTCGTAGACGCTGCCACCACGCCACTAAGGTAAATTGGTCATTACTATACTAGTCACAAACCATCCACATTTCACAGGACACTGAAATCTTCTTGAGAAACTTTATTCCAACCGTACACAACGTGGGAGGAGAGCAAGGACAAACGAGAGCGACGCAAAGGGGAGTGACTCTATCTTCCCACACTAGCTGTTACACAAAGGGGCGTAACTCTGTACGCTATAACACTATTGTGCTCATGCACTGGCGATATGACATTTGATAACACATGGCATAATTATGCCGTTGTTTGTTTATCTAAATTTGGCATTATTGTATTTTGTGATTAGTATTATACGATTTAGCACATTATTTCTACGTATATCCAAATAAAATACCTGTAAATATTTCATTTAAAGAAGTCTCTATTGATTTGAATAATCCATGGACCAATCACTGAAAAGAGATTCATTTGGTAGATCAACGGTTAATTAAGAAGGACATTATTTCTACTGACGTCATATGAGTTACAAGTTACAAAAGATGTTTGTACTTGAAAGTAATACATATATTTTCAATGAATTCAGTCACTTCCCAAATAGCTAGAGCAATTCATAAAATGTTGATCGAGCCCTTGTTCCAAATAGCCCTGTATGTGGGTTAGAATGGGAGACGCCTGATTGAATGCCATCAACGTTATTTGTGCAATCAGCGACGCTGTCCTAAAATCACCATATTGGTTACAAATTCATGGCAAAGGCATTATCACATGAACCACCCCTTTCATGCGAGAAGTGGTGTAATTTCCTTTAAACAGTTCAAATGGAACGTGGTGCAATTGTTTTTGCCAGGGGAAACTGCCGCGAACCACTGATTGGTCCAATTCTAATCTTAATAAATTTAGATCAACATGTTATATATTAGGTCATCCTTTGAGGATAAGATTGACCAGTGTGAGAGGTTTATTAGATTTTTAAAGTTTAATCGTTGTTGTGATTACGATAGACTGTGTAAACAGGAGAGTATATCTAATTTCAGAATACTTACGTCAAAACATAACAAAACCTAAAACTATAACATTATAATAGCGTTTGATAAATCAGACATTTGCATAGATATAAAAGACTCATTAGTTTTGTAGTCAATAAAACTCGTCGTTATATCTTTTATTTTGCAAAATATATATTAAGTTGAAAACACATTTTTCTGTAGTGGGGAGAGCACTTTCAAAAGTGATTTTTTTCTCATCAAAGATGTGTTGAGCGTCATAAAGTCACAAGAACCATGTTGCTTGCTGGGAAAATGGTATATTCTTCGCAACACGAGTGTCCTCTTATTAAAAGTGTTGAATTTATTCTTTCAACAATTGTGTAAAATATCCTAAGCTGACTTGACCATAGACAATAGACTAGCTTTAAAATATATTTCAGAACAATTATGTTCATATCATAACATGAGTTGATGCAAATATTGACTATCAAGACATGCCATTTTACTGTATCTGAATACACGAGTTGTCTTTGTAAAATGTTGAAAGTTTTTAAAGAGTCTATGGCGTTTTGACTTAAACAGTTGTATAGTAAGTGCCTTTCAGACTGTCTATATCTAAATATATAAGTATTTCCGTTGGTGGCCTCAGACAACTTGCAGCTCAAATATTCCCAAACCACATACAAAGCAATTATATTTCCATTCACTTGTCACACACAATTCCATTTTCTGTCAACCCTGGATTTGCAAAATGGCATGTAGGAAATGCTTTGGTAACTTTATTCCTTAGTGTGTCTCGGTTGTAATGAACTGTCAATATATTTACTTACAAAATGCTCTTTGCTGTCAGTCTTTCTGTTCATAGACAAATATTTGATAACATACAACATCAGGATTTGTATAACATACTCAATCCACAATTTCGACATAAACTAGATACATGCGATTTCAACTTTCAAATGATTAAAAAAATATAGTATATGCATCAAATGCGCAGAAAAATACATTCAATGCAAAAGCCAAAAGATGGAAACAACATTCCAGTTGATATTCCCCTCATTTTCTCAATAATAAATATCAATACAACAAATGAAGTCGCTGATCCAACTACAACAATCATAGATTATTGCCAGTTTTAATGTTTTATCAATATATACACTTAAATCTCCTTTTAACATTTAAACAACTTAATTTAAAGCTCGGGTTTTAAAATTCATACAGCGATCATATTATACAACCTTAACCCAATATTTTGCATGTTCATGCAATGGCTGAGCAAAAAAACAATGTATTGCTTTAAGTGATTATAACAATGTAACAGACAGGCTCCACTGAAGCTAAATATATAACTCATTTTGATAATATCATAGTTCAAAAAAAGAAATAATCAATAACCTCTAAAGAATCTCAAGTACATATAATTAGATGTTCTCAGGTTTAAAAACAGGTACAACAATAAAGATTCAATAACGCTAGAATGTACTTCTTCTTATCATGATCACGTAATGCCAGCAAAACCGATAAATATGCCAGCAAAACCGATAAAGATGACGATGTTGCAATGCTATGACATAACTACATAAACTGTCTGAGGTTAGTACAGAGTACAGAGTTCAGTGGACGCATTACCTTATCGTGGTGTGGTGGTTTGTGTGCTTCGACGACCCCGAGAGCTATGCCAGCTGGAGCTAACATGCTCCTGGTAGGGTCACCCAAGCTGGACAGGTCGACGGGTAGAAGCCAGACCAAAGTTGAGTCCTTCTAAAACCTGCTTTCTATCTCTTACTATGCCTTTCTTCCGTCTTTTCCCTCAACCTTTCGATCCCTTTCTCCCTGATCTGTCTACTCTCTTTTCGATGGCAACATCCACGTGTTTAATAACTGAAATATTGTTCAAAACACGTAAAACACCATCTCACTCACTCAGTGTTCAGAGATGAACATGATTCATAAAGTGTTATTGAAAGTGACTTTAGATAATATACATTATCTCACCTAAACTCACTCGTGTCTTCTGACATAAAAAATAGTAACACTTAATGGTCAATATCGATATATGAAAATATCCCCGGGAAGACTTTGTAATTTTCATCAGATCGTATTGATATATGTAATATCATATCTTTTATGACATTCTCTATGTATATAACCCTAAGCCTTAAATGGTAGCCAAGGATATTTTTCATTGAATTTGTATGTCATCAATCGTTGTACACACACGAGTTCCATTCTAATCACATTTTGATGAAGCTTTACTTCAAAGCCGATAGACACTGATTTGATATGAAAGGAGATTTGGATATTGTAGGAACAGACACCAGGAGAATCAAACCAGTTTAATAAAGATCTTTTTGGTGCCAAGATAATATTTAATCAACTGTTCTAGTATATGCCCAGATAGTTGACCTTTTCAATGATACCTTTTATTAGTGTTGCCATTGGGGATAAACGGATTCGTTATACACTTGCCTAATGCAGAATGGCTTAACCCTGCCAAACTCGCACAATGGTGTAATCTCTCTCATCATCTGTCTCAAGAAATCGAGATGACGTGGTTATGGTGTTGTAGAGAAAATAGTATAGATGAGTTTGTATACTTTTACACAATGTTAGATTTTCTGTAAGAAAAAGTATTACTAGCTTAAAGATAACAGCATAAGCTTTAACAAAATATGTCCCGGAGTTATATTTCTGGTGCAAAGAACCTTTAGGTTTTCTCATCTGTATGTCGATATTGAACATTTAGATCTCATATGCTTGAAATTTACAGTGTATCAAATATTGATTTAAATAGCTGTGTAATTAGCAATAGTAATCTTAATTTACTCTTTGAGATATAACATCATGTAGAAATTGTAATACCAAGGAAATATACATATTTTTACATCTACTAGAAAATATTTAAAATCTGTCATAAATAAAAGAAAGTTAAAATTAAAAAATTCAACTTGTTTGTAAGTAACTGAAGCGCGGTGCCTGAACCATGTTTAGAAAGTTTGCCATTATTGAACAAGGAACACTTATTTTCATTTTTATACCAATTGTACACGAACAATGTACATGTACAGTGATAGGAATGCGTTTGATAAAATACAACATGGAGGATATTTAGGGGTAGGAGCTAACTATGAACTGAAATTTTGAACACATATTTGTATTTTCTTTATTTCATGGCCCTGGTTGTGTGTATTGCATGTTGTATAAAACCAGGGGCGGTATTTATCAAACAAAACTTCAAAATTTTAGTTGTTACTAAAGTTTTTTTTATTTACTTAGCCAAGCCAAAAACATAGGTCAGTATTCACAAAGAGACAGAGCCAAAAACTTATGTCAGCGAGAGAAAACTAAGCCGATTTCATACGATGCGCGTGCATTGTTATTAGGGGAAATCCCATGACGTATAACATCCAGTTTGAGGGAATTCCCCGTGTAATCAAAACAGACTACACTTCACGCAAAGTGTTAGAAAGTGAAAACAAGAAACAACATCCAAACTGGACCAAAGACGAGTGTCTGTTGCTGGCAGACAAAGCTAAGAAGACTGTATTGGAGGGCAAGTTTGGGCCGGGAATCATAATTATCCTGACAAGGAAAAAAAATAATAATAAATTGAGGGATGATATTCAGTAATTTATCATATCACAATATTGCAGAAAGTAACAGAATAGTTAAATGCATTTCCATCAGCAAGGCATAAAATGACAGTTTGGAAACTGGCCTTTTAGGCTCTGCGTAGGAAGATGCACAAACATTGGCAACTGGTAAGATAGTACAAATAATATATGTGCAATATATATATATAATACTGCAATGTACTAATGTTTTCATATTGACATTTCATTCTCTTTTCTGAGGTGAAACCTGTACTTCAAACAAATACGTATTTTCTCCGATTATTTTCAGACAAGATTCAATGTGCATATCTTCTCTGATAACTTTTAAAGATATCGGCAAAAGCAATCACATTTTATCATTATTCAGTCATATAAGGGTCTTTATTAAATTGATCTAGTGTACTCTATTAGATAAATTGAATCCCATAATAAAAACAAACAATTATTGGGATGCTTATCTATTAATGCTCACTTAGAGGGTTGCATGAAGTGCTTAAAGTACTTAGATCTATTTTTGTTTTGTTTTGTGTAAGTGAAATTTGAGTTGACATTTTTGTGTCCCTCATATATGGTAGAAATACATGACTTTCACTAAATGTAGGTGAACATTTTGTAAATGTTTTGAATTTGAGGTATTTAACAAATCTATTAAAAACAAAAATGCTCATTCCTAGTAAACTTCCACAACTTATGTTACTGAAAAATTCTCCCTTTTAGAATTATTTGTGTGGCTAAAACACAAAATATGATTTGCCATCAGGAGGCGGACCAACACCCCAATGACTTGGTTCTGTGATCAAAGCTGTAGTTGATGTGGTGGGGAGAGATAATGTCATCCTGACCTGGATACCTGATTGGTTTGACTCAACGCTCTTCCAGTTCCATTTCATGGATGATGCAAATGACAAGTCACAAATATTCGTAAGATTAAAGTCATCATTAATTTGCAACATATTCTTTTATTTCATTTAAGTTGACATAGGCTATTGAAACAATTATGTAACACACACTGTGGTTTTTCAAAATGACATACAGATTGAAGTATATACAAGTTCTTTTTAAGAAATATATTTCACCTTAAAGGCTAATTCACATTTGAAGTGAAATTACAGTTTGTAATAATTAACGCTATCTTAACAATCATTACTAAGACACAACTATTCTATATACATGATTTTGAAATGAGTCTGAATTAGAAAATTGTAATCCTCATTTCTCCATAGACAACCAACTATTAGTGATTATTCAAGTAATTGAATATTGTTTTGTATAATAGTGAGATGTACAAGTTACATGAAAAGTGCCCAATTTGCCTTAAAACCTAAATACAATCATACAGTTTAACTTAACATTCACATTCAAAAAAGACAAAATTGGGAAAATGTAACATTTGTAATTATGTGGTACAAGTTATAAGGATTAAAACTGAAGCTCTAAAAGGATACACATGTTTCTGTATGATTTGACACATAGGCATACGAATAGCTATTTCTGATAATAAACAATAACTTCCCCAAACTAGAATCTAAACAAACCCCTTTTTTTCGTTTGAGAATTTGTTTCTTCATTCAGATACAATTATATTTTAGTTTCACTTATAGTCAAATAGTTTATTCTAATTGTTAATAACTGCTTCTCAATTGTCATAAATCTACAAGATAACAACGGTAATTGTGATCTTTCTTTTTAGCTTGAGTCCAACACTGACCCAGACAATAAGTCTTAGAGATCAAGCACAAGCGTCAGACACAATGAGGTATACAGTTAACATTTTAAATAGTACTATTTATTGAACTTCAAGTTGAAAGTTGTTGATACATACAAAACTAAAGTTGTTTGAGAGGCATTTTGGAAGTTGCGTAGATGTTCAGCAATTAGTTTCAATTCTATTTGTGTTAAATTAAAATAAAGTAATTAGAAACTCAAATTCAAAACAATATCTCCACGTTTTCAGCCTGAATCAAGTACCGACCTCTCAGGCCTTCCTCAGTCCCAGTGCCGCGGAAACCATCATACCTGCCATTCTCCCAGGAGACGGAGGCTCTGATGAAGGAAACACTTAAGATAGAGATCCATTGTTTGAAAATGAGACATAAATAGTTTATACTGAAATGCTCTAAACTTGAAGAACAATTGAAACTTAGTGACATGCATAATGAACAGTACAACCCATATATGTGTGATTCATGTTTTATGAGTGAAATCAAATTCTAATAGGAATCATAGATTATTCACTACCGAAACTCAAGTAAGATATGCCACCTCCAAAAACTCTTGGAGTTTTATGACCATTACTCACAGTGAAAATGGTTAGCAGCAAACTGTTGTCGGTATCTGAGACCTGCAGAAGCTGGCATTGTAACGTGCAATCTAGGAATGATCACAATCTGCAGATTGTGAGCTCACAATCTGCAGATTGTTCGAACAATCTAGGAATATTTTTCATTCTTAGATTGTTTAAACAATCTGCAGATTGTGAGGCCTGCACAATCTGGGAATGATCACAATCTAGGAATGATTTGTGTCAAACTGACTGAGTAGCGTAGTCCATTCCAAGATTGTGAAGGGCTATAAGTGGTAATCTATCTTCATTTTATGGAGTATAGCGGTCGATTCCTAGATTGTGAGGTGATCTTAGCTGGTCTTGGTGTCCCTCTGGTGGGGCAGTGTGGTATATTCCTAGATTGTAAAGGTCTTTGTACGCGACTTTGAATCTTAATGAACAACTTTAAGGGATGATTCCAAGATTGTGAAGGGCTTTTAACCCGACTTTGAGTCCCACTGATCGACTTTGAGAGACGATTCCTAGATTGTGACGGGGCTTTGTACGCGACTTTGAGTCCTACTGACCGACCATGAGAGACAATTCCTAGATTGTGAAGGGCTTTTAAACCGACTTTGAGTCCTACTGGTCGACTATGAAAGACGATTCCCAGATTGTGAGGGACTTTGTACGCGACTTTGAGTCCTACTGATCGACTTTGAGAGACGATTCCCAGATTGTGAGGGACTTTTTACGCGACTTTGAGTCTTACTGATCGACTTTGAGAGACGATTCTCAGATTGTGAAGGGCTTTGTACGCGACTTTGACACTTAATGAATAACTGTGAGGGACGATTCCCAGATTGTGAGGGGCTTTTTACGCGACTTTGAGTCTTACTGATCGACTTTGAGAGACGATTCTCAGATTATGAAGGGCTGTGTGCGCGACTTTGTTATTAATGAATAACTGTAAGGGACGATTTCCAGATTGTGAGGGGCTATGTGTGGGTCTTTGAGTCTTTTTTTTATAATTTTGAGAGACGATTCCTAGATTATGAGGGGCTTTGTACGCGACTTTGAGACTTAATGAATTACTGAAAGGGACGATTCCTAGATTGTGAAGGGCTTTTAAACCGACTTTGAGTCCTACTGGTCGACTATGAAAGGCGATTCCCAGATTGTGAGGGGCTTTGTACGCGACTTTGAGACTTCGTGAATTACTGTGAGGGACGATTCCCAGATTGTGAGGGGCTTTCTACGCGACTTTGAGTCTTACTGATCGACTTTGAGAGACGATTCCCAGATTGTGAAGGGGCTTTGTACGCAACTTTGAGTCCTACTGATCGACCATGAGAGACGATTCACAGATTGTGAAGGGCTTTGTACTCGACTTTGAGTCTTGGTGAATAACTATAAGGGACGATTCCAAGATTGTGAGGGGCTATGTGTGCGTCTTTGAGTCTTTATTAACAATTTTGAGAGACGATTCCTAGATTGTGAGGGGCTTTGTACGCGACTTTGAGACTTAATGAATAACTGTAAGGGACGATTCCCAGATTGTGAGGGGCTATGTTGGGGTCTTTGAGTCTTTATTAACAAAATTGAGAGACGATTCCTAGATTGTGACGGGGCTTTGTACGCGACTTTGAGTACTACTGACCGACCATGAGAGACGATTCCTAGATTGTGAAGGGCTTTTAAACCGACTTTGAGTCCTACTAGTCGACTATGAAAGACGATTCCCAGATTGTGAGGGGCTTTGTACGCGACTTTGAGACTTCGTGAATTACTGTGAGGGACGATTCCCAGATTGTGAGGGGCTTTCTACGCGACTTTGAGTCTTACTGATCGACTTTGAGAGACGATTCCCAGATTGTGAAGGGGCTTTGTACGCAACTTTGAGTCCTACTGATCGACCATGAGAGACGATTCACAGATTGTGAAGGGCTTTGTACTCGACTTTGAGTCTTGATGAATAACTATAAGGGACGATTCCAAGATTATGAGGGGCTATGTGTGCGTCTTTGAGTCTTTATTAACAATTTTGAGAGACGATTCCTAGATTGTGAGGGGCTTTGTACGCGACTTTGAGACTTAATGAATAAATGTAAGGGACGATTCCCAGATTGTGAGGGGCTATGTGTGGGTCTTTGAGTCTTTATTAAAAAAATTGAGAGACGATTCCTAGATTGTGAGGTGTCCAGAAAAAAAGTCCTATATTCAACTAGGAAAAAAAGTCCTCCGAAAAAAAGTCCTATTGTAGATTTAAGGTAACAAAGTGTGACAAAATAATAAACTTTTGTTGTAATTCACTTTATTCAGATACAACAATGCAATATTGACTTTCATGGAACATCTATACACAAAGAACTTAATTAAGCACCGCCCATTTTGTAAAATTAAATTGGGAGCTCTTTGAATATTGTGAAATATTTTATGTATTGACCACTCTAGATATAACAATTGCCATTTTATTCACTATTTAATTGACGTTAAAATCATTAAAATACAAAATAATTGAAAATATGAGAAAAAATGTGAGACCACTGAAATTTGGCTATATATAACTATTGTCATTGGTGAGAAACTACGCATGAAACTTTGGGTTTTTAAAATCATAAATAACATTTTGGATCCTTAGTTGACATTCAATTAGAGAAACCTTTTTTTATCATGCACGATAAAAGCCTAGCAGAACATTTAATTAATTCTGTGAGTAAATTTGAGATTCTTTGAGTTGGACTTGTTGGACAAACACTTCTTTTCCCTTTAGATAAGCCATTATCTTAAACAGTCGCCAGTTTTCAAATTTGATATTTGATAATTTTGTGATCACATGAGACTCACATCACATATACTCTTGATTGGTGCTTAATTAAACCTTGATTAATCCATATTTAACAATATAGGAATAGGAAATAGGAATATACCCCTATACACCATAGACTGAAGATAGAAAGTCGCTAACAGTCCATCACAATCTGGGAATAGACTACACTGCCCAGTCAGAGGGACCCCAAGACCATGTAAGAGCCCCTCACAATCTAGGAATGTACCCCTATACTCCATAGACTGAAGATAGAAAGTCGCTAACAGTCCATCACAATCTGGGAATAGACTACACTGCCCAGTCAGAGGGACCCCAAGACCACGTAAGAGCCCCTCACAATCTAGGAATGTACCCCGATACTCCATAGACTGAAGATAGAATGTCACTGAGAGTCCATCACAATCTGGGAATAGACTACACTGCCCAGTCAGAGGGACCCCAAGACCATGCAAGAGCCCCTCACAATCTAGGAATGTACCCCCATACTCAATAGATTAAAGATAGAAAGTCACTAAGAGTCCATCACAATCTGGGAATAGACCACTCTGCCCCGTCAGAGGGACCCAAAGACCACGTAAGAGCCCTTCACAATCTAGGAATATACCCCTATACTCCATAGACTGAAGATAGAAAGTCGCTCAGAGTCCACTACAATCTGGGAAAAGACTACACTGCCTCGTCAGAGGGACCCCAAGACCATGTGAGAGCCCCTCACAATCTAGGAATGTACCCCGATACTCCATAGACTGAAGATAGAATGTCACTGAGAGTCCATCACAATCTGGGAATAGACAACACTGCCTCGTCAGAGGGACCCAAAGACCATGTAAGAGCCCCTCACAATCTAGGAATGTACCCCCATACTCAATAGATTAAAGATAGAAAGTCACTAAGAGTCCATCACAATCTGGGAATAGACCACTCTGCCCCGACAGAGGGACCCCAAGACCATGTGAGAGCCCCTCACAATCTAGGAATGTACCCCGATACTCCATAGACTGAAGATAGAATGTCACTAACAGTCCATCACAATCTGGGAATAGACCACTCTGCCCCGTCAGAGGGACCCAAAGACCATGTAAGAGCCCTTCACAATCTAGGAATATACCCCTATACACCAAAGACTGAAGATAGAAAGTCGCTTACAGTCCATCACAATCTGGGAATAGACTACACTGCCCAGTCAGAGGGACCCCAAGACCATGCAAGAGCCCCTCACAATCTAGGAATGTACCCCCATACTCAATAGATTAAAGATAGAAAGTCACTAAGAGTCCATCACAATCTGGGAATAGACCACTCTGCCCCGTCAGAGGGACCCAAAGACCACGTAAGAGCCCTTCACAATCTAGGAATATACCCCCATACTCAATAGAGTAAAGATAGAAAGTCACTAAGAGTACTAGTCCATCACAATCTGGGAATTGACCACTCTGCCCCGTCAGAGGGACCCAAAGACCACGTAAGAGCCCTTCACAATTTAGGAATCGTCTCCTATATTCCATTCCATACACAGTTGCTTATAGCCATTCACAATCTGGGAATTGACAACGCTACTCCGTTAGTTGGACCAAAAATATTCCTAGATTGTGATCATTCCCAGATTGTGCAGGTCTCACAATCTTTAGATTGTTTAAACAATCTAGGAATATTGACATATTCCTAGATTGTGAGCTCACAATCTGCAGATTGTTCGAACAATCTGCAGATTGTGATATACCCCAGATGGTTCGTAACAGCATCACCACAAGGCCGTCATCCAGTTGTCGGCTTGACCCCCGCAACTGTGTACAAGCAGTGATAACCTGAAATGAGCATCAATATCTATAAGACTGATAAAGACAGATATTTACATGGATAAATCTTATTTTCATAGTTTCAAATATTTTCAAGATGTTTCAAATGCATCAACTGCTTCAGTAAATCATTTAAGAGTTTTGGGGGCAAATATCACAATCAAATGTATGGTAATTGATTCAATTATGATGTATACACTGGTGGATCATGTTTAAAAGAATTTAGGAAAGAATAATTCATTATAAATTCAGACTTTGAAATGTAAACGATATGCTCGATTCTGATTGGATCTTACAAGGTCATGTGATCGGTATACATGTCAATGAACCATAAAGAGACACAGAGTATGTTGATAGGATCACATATGTCAAATTTTGAAATCGATGTTATTACATCGGGAACCACTAACTGTTACTGAAAATAACAAGTTAAAGGTCAATCAGTACATTAGAGCGAAAATACCTATTCAAAGTCGCGATTTTGATCGAAAACCGGACAATGTGGCTCGAGTGGCGCGCGCAAATTCGCCAAACGTAATTTTGAAACCTTGTAATAAGCTGACAGGAAGTTATATTCGATTTGATAGTGTTTATTAGGTATTGTAACTAATAGGTAGATTAATTGGATGCATAATTTCGAATATTGAAGGTATTTGAGATGTTTTCTTGATTTTTTCCATAAAATCAAGCATTTTATAGATATTATGCATAAATGGTTATATTTGCAAGTCCAGTGATGAGATATGAACTTCAATCAGCATATTAGATATTTTGTAGCTTATCAAAACCAAATAAAGTTTTAAGAAAGATACTCTGTGTCACTTTAAATCGCAAGTTATACAAAATAACTTTCACTAAATGAAGTTTATACGATATCGTGCCGGAACAACATTTCTTGGGGATTCCCCTGATCTTTACAGTCATTCCAGGCTGACCCCAGTCTTGATAATCATCGCTGAGACTCACTTTTTGCAAATATTATTTTTCTGTTTATTAGCAACACTCGCCCTAATAATCTGTGTTTGATGTTTGAAAAATAAACATTAAGTTGTAAATAAATAAAGTTGTCCATGTTCATCTCCACTCCGGTCACAGAAATGAGGATAGTGGCAAAGTTAAACAATGTAATGTACATCATTTCAAAAGCATGAGTTGAGCTCCATTCTGGATGACCTGACTTGCGACAACACAGTTTCAAGGCACCCCATTCCATGCACAACAAATAGTGTCGTGGCGCGCTCTCTGCCTTCATAGACAGTTTCAAGGCCCCCGATGATCAAAACGATATTGCCGTGTTTGAAAACATGTACTCGTCATTGTCAATGACATTGTCTTACATCGGCGGGCCTGCAATTGACATTATTTCTCGAGGGACTTTAAATAACTTTATGTTTACATTCATTGTCAAACAAACAACCCAACTTTCCCAAGCACGTCGAGCTTTTATTTTTTAGAGCTGATACTCTAAACTCGATACAGGACAGTATCAATACGCGAGTGCAAATTGTTAATTTTGGAATATTCAAATCAAACTTTACATATTTGTTAGTTTTTTTCCCAAAACATGTTATTGATATAAACATGATACCCATAAATGATTAGTTGTAGAATAAACAAGTGCATCTTTTCCTTTTTTGTTATGAACTATTTTTGCATGCGCTTGAACCCGGTAGAGACCCGCCTGGGTCTAACTGATATCTAGGTCAATGCGACAAGCAGCTTAGAAGTTACTACAGAATCGCATTTCGAATGATATAAAAACAACTTCTGGCTATAAATACAAAGTGGGAATTTATAAGAAGTGAATTTCATAATATAGTTGTCCACACGGTTATAACCTGTTTGAAACTCGTAATATAAACTTTAGCATAATTGGCTCGGCAAGCTCGCCAATTATACAAGTTTATGTTACAAGTTTCAAACAGGTTATAACCGTGTGGAGAACATTGTAAAATTCATTTCTTAAACACACTTCGTCATAATAGCAGCTATTCGCCGACTTTTAGTTCCAAAGTTGATATGTGAGGAAAGAGTAGAATCAATGCAGTATCTATAACTGTTTTCACATGTACATCGTCCCTAACAACAGCGTGTCCAGAATTGGGGAAACTTTAAGAATGGTCGCACAAATTCAGGCGATGATCGGTACCTCAAGTGTTTTAGTAATCCTACATACTGTTGGCAAACCCAAACCATGGTCATAAGAATTGCAAAGCTGAAACTTTCCAGTTGCCAAAAACAGCAACAATGTCTGTCAAATCGGTACCGAGCAATTAATTCTTCGTTATTAAGTGTTTGTAAAGGATCTTCTCTATCATTAAATACTCTAGGCAGACGCCGAGCAGCCATTTTGTTTTGCTATCCATAAATGACTTTAGTCAATTTCTTTATTTCAGCCTGTATGGTGGCAGTCTTAATTTTTAAGTCAAAATATGCTACAACTTAAGTCTTGAGTGTTTTGATAAATTTGACATAATTTTTCTTTTATAAACTTAATTCCAAAAATAACAAGAACTAAACTTTAGTTTATTTTCAGACTTAAGTTTTTTGAAAATACCGCAATAGGTAAATAACATGAATTATGGAACTTTGCACTGTTTATTATGGCATTTGAAAATGTGATCACAGGACACAAGAAAACAGATCTGGAATGTTGATATCACTGTCACAGTAAACACACCACGAATAATACGGTATGATTATTATACGCTTGATGTACATATGAAACATGCAGCGCGTTTGATTTCATGATAGGAATGAAATTGACTTTCTTCCTCAGATTGGAGTTGGAGCCTAACGCATCTCGGGTAATATTTCAGCCATTATCGGCGTAACTCAGATTTAATTTTCAGTGACATTATGCCTGACACAAGGGAAATTACTTTGTGGACCTTCTTGTCTAGCGTAGCATTGCACATCATGATATCAATGTGAAAGCTTTACTAGTCTTATGTACTATCGTTTGAGGATGAAACATTGCATATAAAATTCACTTTAATCTTTCAAATCACTGTCATATATTCATTTGTTCTTTTTATCTCAATCTGACTTCCAACCTGAATGAATTGAAATTGGGTTTTTGATGGGAGAATCAAGTATCTGTTTTGTACATCGAAGAGTTGTTTTTGATGATTGTTATGTAGCATACCAGGGTTAATATTTTTTTGAATGGCCGCCCCTTATTTTATTCCTTAATACATATTTATTACTAGATAAATGCCTTAATAAATGGCTGATATTATTATTTTCAAGGCCATCTGATATAAATTTATCGAAGCTAGCATATACAGTATTTAAATGCATGTCAACAATGCTTTGATTTAAATGTTTTTGTATCAAGAAATATCGGTTGATTTTGTCAATAGTAACTGTTCTTTCAAATATTCACATCATAATTTCATTTCACATCCTACAGTCCATTGAAATTAATGTGATTATTAATTTATTACCATCATCAGAAAGGTTGTAAACCCAAATAGGTGAACTATTGCCTTTGATAGAAACGATCCTTTAGAATTTCAGTCTGAGCATTTTCTCTGTTAAAGCGGCAATAGCACGTTTATAGGATGATGTCAGGATAATGATAATTGATGGTTCCAATTGAAAGAAAATGTATTAAAACTAAATGAAGCAAATACAAATCAAATACATAATGTATTGTTCGGCCATGCGGTTTCTTTTTACTTACACAAAATGAATTAAAGGTGTTCACATAAAGTGGCAGCCAATGAACTTCATGTAAAACCTTATTAATTGTTCTCTGACTATGCATGATTGGTTCGTGTAATGGGATTTGACACTACCAAAATTTAAATAATATAAAAGATTTAAAAAATCAGAAAACGTGCTACTGCTCCTTAAAATGGTTTGTTAAGATTTTTAACCAATATAGATTCATCAAAATATCACATACCTTAAGCTTATTGTGATTTGATATACTTGCAATTATGAGTTAGTTTGACTTTTTTTAAGAGTTACGTGCACATTCATCCTTGATTGTAATTAACCTAGTCATATTTTTAGCTCATCAGGTCTGAAAG
Source organism: Steromphala cineraria (assembly GCA_916613615.1). Classification (NCBI taxonomy): domain Eukaryota; kingdom Metazoa; phylum Mollusca; class Gastropoda; order Trochida; family Trochidae; genus Steromphala; species Steromphala cineraria. The sequence continues at coordinate 70,653,932 of OU744721.1, forward strand.
ACCCGATGGGCTTATGGCATGGCAAGGCGTCCGTCCATCCGTCCATCAGTAAACTTTTCACATTTTCGACTTCTTCTCCAGCAGAAATTTTATGTGCAGACTCCTTGGCAAATGGGGATTCTAAATTGTAGATTTTGTGACCCAACACCCCAATCTATTTTCATCTTCTTCTCCGTCTAGAGAGCTGAAAAATTGTGTATTAACTCCTTGGCCTATGAGAATTCTCAGTTTTAGTTTGTTGTGACCCCTTGACCCCAAATGCGGTCACAGGGGTCAAAACCTTAAAAACCTATTTTTCTCCAGTTCCAAATGGTCAATAGAGCTGAAAAGTTGTGTGTAGACTCCTTGGCCAATGGGGTTTTGTGACCCCTTGACCCCAAATGGCGTATCGACTATCGAAATAAGTCATACCTAAATAATACAGAAATACCCATGCAGCATGCAAGACACATACGTTCTTCGATATTGACAACTTACCTGTAGAATAACTGTTAGAAGTTACATTAAATAATGGACAAATCTCATCATCCTTTTTCATTGTTTAACAAAAGTTATTGACGCGATAATACGGTCGCCTTTTACTTAAAGCAATAATGAATGTCATTTCCTTCGAAAGTGGCACTCAAATGTGAAACTTAGTAAAGGAAATCACTTCTTACCTTAACGTTTCAATGCGTTTATTAATAGACATACTATAGCCACAATATTAGGAAACTCTGTATTCTTAAAAATGCACAAAGGGACAATAAAGTATAGTCAAAGTCGATGAACATAGACTTTTATGATTCTCCTTTTGTAAACTATATCATAGCATCAATTTTGCTTTTGAATACAGTCAGCAGAGAACATACTTTAGGTTTGATTGTATCAAAGAATGTTTTGCTATCATAAAGCAGAAATTAAATTTCACTGCATCGCTAGAGTATAAAGATAAACAGATTTCAGCAGGAGAAATAAATGCAATTACATTTTTCATTGTATGATTTGCTTACACAACAAAATCAATACATATCAGATAAAAACGGGATGACTTTGTTTCTCCTATCGAAGATGCATTTCTGTAGATTTTATCAACCAATGACTAACATTCAATCAATCTGGATGCAGGTTTACGATATTTGAATGAATCATTCAAGTCGTATATAAGTGCTTATGTGAATTCAATCAAATGTGTATGACAGCGTTTTAAAACAATCATAAAGGACATGTTTAATCATATTTTGTGCTTGCCAGGATCATTGTGACTGCTTTAGAAAGTTAGAAAACAATTTCTTTCTATCATTGGCTGTAGAGACTGAATGGTCTAGGGAATTAAACAATCACTTTATTTGCCCATTGAGTTCCACGAACCTAATAATGTGTGACGACATACCCATCTAGCCAAAGGAGATAACAAATATTCAAGCGCCAGTCGATATTTGCTGAAATACCAAGGTCAGTAGTTAACACGGAACTTGGATAAATCACAATAAATGGTCAACTGCTTTTTGATTGCATCCACATCGTATACTCGTTCCTTGATTTCACAAGGTTAGCAGTAGTGTTAATGGAAGACAGTGCTATCAATGATTAAATCACTGTATAGAGCTTGGCTATCATCTTTATTGGTCTCTGTCAGCTACCTCTTGACTCGGATGGTAACAGCGCATTTTAGGGAGAAACATAACATTGTAGAATGCACTAAATATTGACTTTGTTTGTTATCATTCTGTAACAAAAAGTCATTTGTTTTACATCTTTAGGGAGTTCATTTAATGTCGGATGTTTTTTTTATATGATTCGTTGTATGTCGTCTGTTTTAATGTGAGCACTTTCAATGAACTACTATGCCGTACTGCTGTATGAATGTCTCATTAAAACAAGAGACACGCAATTATCAAATTCCTTTCTGATATACAATCAAGAACCAAAACCCCCCAAACCAAATTTCTTAGTAATGACTTTGAATGAATCACACATACCGACCCCTCAAGACAATGGACCATTTCTAATCCCGTTAGAGGAACCGACATTAATGACATTTTGATTATTCTGTGTGCCTTTGCAAGACACTTAATGAATACCTAGTTTATTTATCTAATTGTAACGATGGGCACCAAAACAGCGTATTAAAAGTACTTTTTATTCAAGGTTCATTTGCATGGTCGAAATTAAGAAGATTCGATTTAGTGATTTTGATGCAACAATATTGTTCTCATTCTCTCCCCTAAGAGGCATATCAAGTCATGAAATGTTGATACAGCCTCTGTTCTCTTACGCCTACTTTGTTGGGTAGAATGGGAATTGCAAGGAGGCAATCCAACTTTGTTGTGCAACATGCGACGCAGTCCCAACATCATCAGTTAGGCAATTGAATCATGACAAAGGCATTGTTTGTTGAACCACCATTTTTATATGAGATACGTTGTCATTTGCTACCAAAATTCATATAGATTTTGGTTCAATTGTTTCCGCCAGTGGAAACTGCCGGAATCCACGGATTTGGCATAATTTGAATAGAAGAGGATCAACTCGTTATGACTTAATCTGAACCACTGTGGGGAGAGAATGAAATTCATCACGTTAGTTTACAATCTTGAGCAAAGATAACTAATTGAAAGCCTAGATGGATAATCTGTCATTGGCCAAATTTGGGGAATAATTGTGTCAAGGCACCATAAACATTATGTGCAATCTCTTCATGTTATTGAAAAATTAATCTCCCTGTAACTCTATTGTTTGCAGTTACTGGTTACTATATTCTTGATGCCTTTCATTTCAATATGTATTTATAATATTCGTTACGTTATATTTTTTAAGCAATCAAAGAGTAATTCCGAACAGCATCATGTGTGAGCGATCCCTAATGTGTTGTCATTATAAATAACACTCTTGAGAGCCTTTCAAATCTAACTTTTATTACCTGCTGATACAAGTACTGCCAGTTCAAATTTCAAGGAAGATTTCTTTTCATACAGTGATTTAGCTTCTTATTTCAGAATGATAATAGGTTGTCAATGTGTTTTTGCCTCAAAGAAATAAATTTGCTTAGCGGTTATTCAATCTCAAACACCATGAATAAGATATCTAAAAGTTTAAATTTAAATTTAAATATGAAGGACGATAAAACATGAGGTTAAGATTATTTGGTGACAATGAGTAGGTAGTTTGTGTTTTGCGAAATCTTATACAATAGTTGAATATTTATCATCATTAAATTAAAGATACTCGAGTATGATGGTTTCTATTCATGACCTCAAGTTGTTTGAGAACAATGTTTGCACAGTCAAATTGGACTGCTTCAAAGGCGCCGAAAAAAAATCAACAAACATACAAAAAATCCCAATGTTCAAATATGACCCTTGGAGCCTAAAAGAAACAAGTAAGAGGATCCTTCAAAACAGCTTATCAACCTTTACCCGCTAGAAATGAAGTAGTGTTGATAGAGATTACTGATGTTGGGGTAATGTGTAAACAAATGTTGCAGTACCATCACGTTGATCGATCCATATACTAGTACCGCTGCTGATTCTCTCCTTGAAACTGATTGCCATTCTACTCAACGTCATGGTGCGTGAAAAGGCTTATCGTTAAGAATTTATTTGTGGCCTCTTCATTCAAGAGGATTGATTGGAAAAAACATTCTGATATAGAGTACAACGTTAATCCACACCTGGAATAAGTAGGCAAATGCTTTGAAAGATATGACCAAATTCAAATTTCTTTTTTGTCATGATTGTGTAATCAGGAGAGGGCGGTAGCACGTTTTAGGGGGAATATAAGGTGATGTCAAGAAAATGAAAATTAATGGTTCCTATTGAAAGACAATGTCTTTAAACCAAATGGATCAGTAATAATTCAAATATATAACGTACAGTTTAGCCATGCAATTCCTTTTTTCTTACACAAAATGAATTAAAGATGTTCACATAAAATGGCCGCCAATGGATTTTATGTGAATCTTCATACTTTGTCCTCTGACTATGGATGATTGGCTTGTGTAATGAGATTTTTGACAATGTATAAATAATACATTTAGCATTAGCTTACAATTATCAGTGAAACTTTTGAAATATAAATTATCAAATAACGTGCTACTGCCCCTTTAAGACCTCATAGTGAATAGCTGTATGTATTTATAATTAACATTGTATTCTTTTAAATAATATTAAGCAACGATTAAACTTGGCTTTTCCTTGCATTACAGATAAGCAAGTGGATAGTGACTGTGTTCAAGATATCCGGTGATTCAGCTCCGTACTGCTTGTTAGAAGCGATAGAATGACAAACGACATGTAGATTCAAATACAATATGCTATTCCCGAAATGCAAAAACGTTGAGGTTGGTAATGAGGCCACAGTTATGTTAAACTGACCTACATATGTACATGTATGACTATTATCTCTAGTAATATAAGACGTAACTTATATTGTTTGTTGCTTGTCCGATTCTAAAGTTATTTCTCAGTGTTATCTTACTCACTATTTTGTCGGTCATTAAACACATACTTTTCAAATTTGAAATATATGCATAATCTCATGCTCATTTTGACTCCATGTTATATTTTGAAAATATTTCATTTCAGAAACTTAACTGTGCTTTGAAAAGAGTGAACAATATGTGCGAGAAATAGTTTAGCTTATATATATAGTTAAATATGTAAGTGGCAACAAGTTCAAGAGTATCTAAACCTCATGACGCATATTGTTTACCGTTTGCTAATATCAATAACGATCCTTACAAATATATATTTTGAAATATAAGCAAAGCCTTAAAACTGCAGTAGCAAACATACTCAAATCTTAATATACATTAGTTTATACCAAATGCATTATCGTCAGAGGGTAACAAATACTGCCTATGGTCATTTAAGTATGGAGACTTTTAGATCATATTTGTTAGAAAACTGAATTTCTATTGCTTAAAGAGGTTATGCAATGTACTTTTTCTAAGAATGATAGATCAATATCTCCAATACTATTATCTATGAGAATGCAATGAGCATATAATTGAGACAATACACACATAAATTAGACTTTTAATCAGCATTTTATACCCGGTTTTTAGAATGCCGCCGAAATCAACAGGCGAACGCTTTGAAAACTCATTAGAACGTGACGCCCCGCCCACCGGGCCTATCTCCATTTGCGTGTCTACCATAAAGTCTGGAGACAAACCTCATTCAAACCAAAAGGTGTATATGTTAATTTCTGAGTAATAAAAAAGGCAAGAAGCAAGTACGATAATATCTCAGAAAATACTCTGTACTACTTTTGTTGTCGGAATCGCTTTGATGGATGTGACCGTACCAATATTCGGAATGTCATATGCAAAACAGTTTGATCCGAAATATAACATTGTTTCATTTTCGATACGAATTGAAACCTTATATATCTTGAATAGATCAACCACTGTTAAATAATGTTTAATTATTTTATTATTGATATGTGTTGTAAAAATACGGACATTGATCATAACGTACTAAAGATAATCCACTGTGGCGCCTATCGTTTCAAAAGAGAAAAAATATCATAATAAATAACATGAAGTTTACACTTTTCCTTTTCTTCAAACCATCATGGTAAAATTATTCACCGTCTATTGGCCTCTTTAAAATATATTTTTATAGTGTAATAAACTCACAAAACATTGTAGGTATTCGATTGTAGAAAGTAGTCGGTATGTTCACTGAAAACATAAACGATTTGTTATTTGTCACCGTCGGAAATAATAGTCAGTGTATGTTATGTAAGATTCAGCAAACAACAGACAATCAGATTATCACTTTAACGGACATGTCTAGCCATAACGGCGCCAATTTAACAAGGCAGACGCCTTTTGAAATATATGTTTTTAAAATATACGATATTACATGTTTATGCAATAATCATTGGCTTGAATACATAGTTATTAAGTCGTCGGATATCTAAGCTTTCGGAATATAAAAAAATTGAGCGTTTTTTGTGATTATTTGTATGTTAAACGAACGATTAAAAAGGTGTCATTTCCCGTTATAAAATGATCATTAGGTGTAACTACTCGCCTACTGCTACGCCACAGTAGGTAGACACGCTCGGGCCACGCTTCAGTGACCAGAGATTCTGTTCGCCGGGGCTAATTAGACAGTGTATTTTAAAAGCCGTATTTAGGCAGGTTGCTGTCAGATTTCGAAAATTCAAAGTTGACTCTCATTCAAATTGCAAGCAGCTTTTTATGAATCCCGAAAGTGGCCATAGACCATTTCAGTCCCCCTTTAACCAAATTCTGTATGATCATAATAATTAACATTTGAAAATTATTTCTTCTAATTGGTAGCATTTGGTTAGTGTTTTAGTATGTACCACTTTTTTTCCTTCTTAAGAAGAATTTATAATGCCCATTTGATTATGACAAGGAACATTCATAACAAACAGTGACAAATGATCGTTTGAAAGCTTTATACAACTGGTAAGCCATTGTAAAAATTAGCAGTCAAGAGTATGAATGAACTCAAATTAATTTTACTTTAATACTGTCTTAATTACATGGATCACTTGCACAGAAACATAATGTAGAAGTAATTCTATACAGGAAAGGAATTTCGTATGTAGTCTTCTTCCCAATAAAACTAGTTCATATCAATGGATTGTTTTTATTAACAATTGTTTTGATGCTGCCCTTAGTAACCCTTTTGCACTGTTTTCTGTAAATCATTCTTATATCTTTGTTCAATGTAAGAAGTAATAAAATGAAGATACCTTTAATTTTAGTTGTGGGTTTTCTTTAAGAAGTTGATGATATTTTTTCACTTGATTGGCAGACACAGTACAAGTACATGTACATGACCATTGCATTAAGGGGCATTTCCGAAAGTAAGTCAAGTATTGAACTATTCAATCGGTTGCATTTCATTGCATCATTAAAGGGGCAGTAATACGTTTTTAGAGGCAGGTGATGTCAGGAAAATGAAAATAAATGATTCAAATGGAATACAATGTATTTAAGCTAAATGAAGCACAAATAAATCAAATATATAATGTAAAGTTCAGTCATTGAATTTCTTTTACTCAGACAAAATGAAGTAAAGGTATTTACACAAAAATGGCCACCAATATACTTATGAATATGCATCTTTATATTTTGTTCTCTGACTATGGATGATTGGTTTGTGTAATTAGATTTACATTATCAAAATAATACTTTTAGCATAACGTACAATTATCAGTGAAAATTGAAAATATAAAATTTTCAAAATCCGTGATACTGCCCCTTTAATATAGTATACAACATTTGTTATGGCAAAGAAAGTAAGTTTGCTTCCATGGCCAACCGTGTTGGTCAGTTGTAACAACTTGTAAATTGTAGAGACACTCATGCGCCACAAATTAGCTATACTTGAAAAGTGTCAGAGTTGTTGCGTCTGTTAAACATTTATCATTACTTTAAAGTTAAATTAATTTTCACCATTAACCCAATGGAAGAGAATGTTTTAGTGTGTCAACTGTGCATAGTGAGAGTTTATCAACTTTTTAATATCCTATACTTTTGACTCGTGTATATCTTACTGCAATCGTAATAGATCTATAAAAAGATTTCGACAAAACGAATTTAAACTACCAAATGCACTGACATTGACGTTTAGAAAAAATTGAAATTTGGTATCAATTCACTATGAGTAAATTTTGTATCAATACACCATGAGGAATCTTTATATGCCCAAGCAATTCTGTGTTAAAGGGCATCTTTAGTTTGCTGTTCTCACCTCTCAACTGGTCTTCTGTAAATCATTTTGGCACTTTTTGTAATATTGTCAGATATTTTACTGACACGCTCTTACAAGCAACCACATCGTTGCAAATCATAAAGAAATGAATGAATTCTTTATTTGCATCAGGATGTATCTATATTAATTTGTTATAATGTATGAATTATATTGGTTATATGGATCTTTAAAATGTAAAGCAGAATCTAGGAAATGCAATAGAGTTTTGTAATATTTCTTATTCCCTGTTATCATAATAAAAAACCTTAGTTTCTTTTCTAAATAGTTTTCTTTTCTTGTAGGTAGTAGGGTCCACTCTATTTTCTTAGAATACGATCTTAACCTTAATACTTTAATACTGTTGAGATATAGATAAAACTATTACATATATGCAAGTATAAGAGTTGCAGTGAGACGACAGATACATTTTGTTAACCAATTAATACCAACATTATGTTAACTTTTGGCATAATTATTGGGTACTAACTAACAAAATGAAACATGCCGATGAAAAGACAACAGCTATAAGTCCAATTATCTATGTCTTCAAAGATGCATAACAAAATTTGTATTTATGTATGTTGGATCTTCATGATGAATTTGATCATACATGTATATGATCACAAGAGAACATAAAGGATCATACGCGACTGACTTATATATACTTTCAAATTCAAAACTTTTTACCCATAAGTGCTAATTTGTACACCAATATTTTCAAATTTGTTAAAATCCAAATACTCCAAAATACTCTAAATCATATCCCATCCAAAGAGAAATTTTAAAGTTTAAAGGAGTCCAAATTGTTTGCACAAAAAGACAAGATGTTACAACAATCTTTTCAAAATTGTTTATCAAAACAAACCTTTATATGATATTGTATATCTTATTCAAATTTGATAAAAATGTGATGATTAGTTTAGTTTTTAAAACCGGACAGCGATTTTCTAACAGATTCCTCATTTGTTGTCAGAAAACGAAAAAAAGATACAAAAATATTTTCAAAATTGTTAATCGTGACACACCTTTATATCTTCGTATCTAGATAGCAAATGTAATGAAATGCGATCAATGTTAATTGTTTTGCATTTTCACTATGAATTTGGATTGAAATGGTTGATTTGTTACAAAGTTATGAGCCGGAATCAATGTGTGAAGGATGTATGAACGGACGGATGACCGGACGGACGTTGCCCATTTTAATCATATATAAATACACTATCAAGATCTTTTTGTCAGTAAATCAACTGTTACTTGTTGTGTTATCAAGAGGAAATGCTTTAAGAAAGCGAAGAAATATTATCTCTCATGCAATCGTAATCCAGTGTTCAGTTTTATTTTGTCTACTTTACCTGTTGATCTTGATGAAACATTACCATGTCGACACAGACGTATTGCCATGATTGAAATATCTCTTCTGCATTATGATGCAGTGATCAGACAGCATTATCTTATTAGTCGGATAAAATTCATACCAAAGGTGACCTTTTATACCTAATGAATGGTGTTTCTGGCACAAACCCATGCTATCCCAAAAATATGTATCCTGAATGAACTTACCAAAAAAAAAACCAAAATGTCTGAAAAAAGTATTTAGAAGATATTAATAATAAGAATGATTATCATGATTGAGAACTTTGGAGATAGAGACAATAACTTATGTTGAGAAAGCGGTGAAGAGTGATTACAAAAGCATCTTGTTTTAACATGCAATCCAAGTAGGCTAAAGACAACAATTTACAGCAGTTAAGAGAATATAAGTGTCTTTACATCATTTTCACTTTACAATTGCCTATAGTAAAGCAGTGTGGATAAAGATGGCCGATATCTGTGTAATGAGTAAACAACTGCTTCAGTACCATCTTGTTGATCGATCCATACACCAGTGCTCTCAAAGATGCTGATTGCCTTTCTCCTTGATATGGTGAGTGGAGAGAACGGGTTAGGTGTGAAGATAGCCACTTCGTCAAGAGGGCCTGTCGGCGCATCGAACACAAACACCAGAAACGACTTGAGCACATAAAATAATTTTGGTTGATGCGTTAGAAGTATTCTGAAATAAGCCATGTATCATGTAACATTATACACTGTAAGTTTCAACATCTAATTTCAGATTCATTTTAATTAAAAGTAAATTACAACAAACATACAACATTAACCAAATGAAATGTTCCTTTCTGTATGCATCTAACAATCAGGACAATTTTTTAACAACTCCTTTATTTGTGAAAGCGACGTTTGGACATAAAGGGGCAGTAACACGTTTTTTGATAATTAGATATCTTAACATTTTCACTGATAATAAGTAATGCTAAATGTATCATTTTGACAGTGTCAAAAATCTCATTACACAAATAAATCATCCATTGCCAGAGGACAAAGTATGAAATTCACATAAAATCCATTTAAAACAAATTTATTCATTTTTTGTAAGAAAAAGGAATTGCATGGCTAAACTTTTGTTATATATTTAAAGTATTACTGCTCCACTTAGTTTAAATACATTTCTTTTTAATTGGAACCATTAATTCTCATTTTCCTGACATCACCGTATATGCCCCCTAAAAACGTGCTATTGCCCCTTTAAGGCCTCGGTGTCCATCTTTGCGATTTCATCATCAGAACTGATACACTGTAAGTTCGGATTTTTGTTTTACTTCAATATAAAAAGCTGACATCCAGATATTTGGCTTTTCGTTTACGTGAACAAAATATCCAACATTCATTTCAGCCATTGATGCTTGCTCAATTACACCAGCTCAAGGTTTCGTGTGTGATTTCAGTTTCATTAGTGGTAAAAGATAATCAACAGAACTGTTTCACTTACTCAGTACTTTGTATAACCCTGCAATTAATAAATACACAATCTTTATGGAGATGTTTGCGAAAGAGACTCAGTCCAGTCAGTGACTTGTCAAAAATTGGAAATTTCATTAATATTGTCAACAGCATTACTTATTAGATAAAGTGATAGCTGAGCTTATACAATAACAAAATTAACCTGTCTTGGCATTCAAATCAGTAATAAGTTTTTCAGGTATGATTTGTTTCCTGCGATGTCTTCCCATGTTAAATATTTTGCATATTAATGTGCATGAACTGTTTTTGCTCAAACTTCACAAACGATTTCACAGCATATTGAATGTCTAAACTGTCTAAGAACTTTTCAGATGCTAGCAAAACAAATGTGAAAGCGATATACATTTAATAGCACAGCAATTGGTACAATTAGAAGATAAATAGTTGCGTTTGTACATTTTCCGGGATTCATTGTTATTCAACACCCGCAAATTTAGTTTAAAACCGACGGAGTTAGGTTTTAAACGCGTAAATTTGCGGGTGTTGAATAACAATGAATCCCAGAAATTTTACAAACGCAACTATTTATCGATATTGTAACATGACCGTTAGTCATAAGCATTTTAAGAGCTTAGGGAACTCTGAGTTGTAAGGATCTTACGACTGATCCATTATTGTTATAGGTGTTCGCAGCTATAAAGAAGAAGGAATTCCCAGTGTTATAGACATCAAAATAGTGTTCGTATATTGCAAACCAGTTGCACTCATAACGATGAGATCTTATAGTTTTCACTGCGAAATTTATGAGAGAGAAAACAGTTATTTAATTCATAAACCAACAGGAACAAACCCGACTGAACAAATATCTTAAACTCGCCCAGACCATTGTGACCATGACGCGATCATTATTACATCATAACCGTTGGCACAAGGCGGCAAATTAGGAGAAACTTAGCCAATTAAAAACGTTAAGTTACAAAAAACTAAAGCAAATAGAAAAGGATTTTTGGCATCTACGGGAATGCCCAAGTTAGAAAATGACAACAACAACAGTAAAATGTGAATTGGGCAGGAATATTGGGAGAATAAAAACATTTTAATGTTGAGGCGGACCAAAAAATATATCCTTTCGCGGTGATTCGCCTCAGCCAATTTGCGGGTGTTCATTGTCATTTAACACTGGGAAATCCTTCAAATCAACCAATCAGAAACGAGTATTTACCGAAGTCATGTTACAATACTGATTGATAGAGCTATCACCAAATTACATGATATTCGCACTGAGGTCAAGGGTCATTCAAAAAACGTTTGATTAGCAGCTGTAAAGAAGGTAGGTAACACAAAGTAATAAATCATTCTAATTCAGTTCTAATCCATTTGTGATCGACATCATAACGGTAATACCATTAGTAGAAACAATCTTAAAAGGAAAGGCGTACCATGTGATTTCAATAAGGGAACTTACTATGCATCTTCACATCTTCATATAAATTATATACAGTGTTGAAAGATTAGCAAACCAAATATATAATTATTGATAATAAATATATAATAAATAATTAATATAATGAGCTTGTAAATCTTGGTTAGGAGGATTGCCAATTAATGATGAATCTTTGCTAAATAGTTTTTATGTTAAATAGTTATAGCGAAACCTTACACTGCTGATGAAATATGACCTTTTTAGGGTTTTAGTTGAATCGGATGAATAGAATAGACCTGATGAAGGTATACCCGAACAGCACTGCCAGAGGTACGAACAAAAGAAAAGTTGTGGCACTAGGTGTTAGTTTACCAATGAAAATGAAAAAGGATATATAATAAATTAAATCAGATAGTAACATTTCGTATACCACATACAACATGTAGCATGCATTGGCCAGAAACGGTAAATACTTGGAAATGTCATAAATGTCATAAATAAGAAAATAGCAAACATTTTGCATTATTCAAATACCTCTTGATAACACTTCCTTTGAAGACTTGAACTCACTATTTTTGAAATAGACGTATTTTTGTAATTGCAACATATGAGAATAAAAATATGTGTATAACATATCTACCCATTTTTGTTCAATCTTTACAAATGTCAAATCTATCGCATGTTCGCTTATTCATTCATATTTGCATCTGTTCCATGGTTATGAAATTGATTATGCTATCATGACTTTTTTCAATATCATCGCATCATTACAAAACAAAAAAATAAACATACAGGCCTTTCTGCCGCCAAGGAGGCACCTAACATTACACTATTGCATCCATGCTGCTCCTTTATAGGGTTTTTATTTGATTGCAAGTAATAGAAAAGCTGTCAATGTCTGTTAGAATATTCCAAGAGAATTCTACCATATTACTGATTAAAGCTCTAAAGTGACTGTTTCTGTTTTCAAACTATGTAACTGTTTCTCAGTCTTGAGTCCTCGGATACCAAATAGATCATATCTCGTTGATAAAAGTACTGTAGACAGGTTTTTAGCTAAAACAACTTTTGAATGACAAATGAACCATGTGAAGCTTTGTAAGTAAAAATATAGCCAACGATGCTAACGGTTATCATGTTGAGTTGTGGAAAGAAATTTCAAATTCATTTGTCGTTATCCATTTGAATTCAGACAACATAAAATGATGTATGAGTTTTCAAAATAACAACTATGAAATATGTTCAATACAAGCTTTAGATAGTTATATTACATATTTGCCTCGTCAGTATTCATCTAACTTGGAGGTGCTTTTTCATGTTCAGTTTTATATAAGTTTGAGACATAATCTATACATGTACGTCAATAACGTATGGCACCTTTCACTGCATTGAAATAGCATTTGAAAATGTGAATCAGGATAAATCAGATCAGGAATGTTGATGAAGAAGAACAAGTTATGTGGATAGTCAACGTCTTTATTGCATGAAATGCGAAGTTGACTATCAATATAACTTGTTCTTCTTCATCAACCAGCTTCTAAATGCCTCTCAAAGAAGGAATGTTGATACCAAAGAAAGGACATCACTTCGTTAGAAATATACCAAAAATCATCCTACCCTAAATTAACATGTGCAATCATCATGCGGCGCATTTGATATCATGTTGATAATGAAATTGACTTTCTTCCTCAGATTATAATGTTTGAGTGAGTTGGATCCTCATTCTTCTTGAGTAATATTTCAACAGTTAGCCACGTTCCGCAGGTTTGAATTTTACTGACATTATAGTACACAAGGGAAATACTTTACGGAATTTCTAGTCTTTTTGGTAAGGCATTGAACATCATTGATGTCGTCACAATCTAAAGGTGTAGCTGGTCTCATTTATTGTCGTTTGAAGATTGCATTACCAGAGCTTAAAACATTGCTTTTTAATTCCACTTTAATCGTTCAAATCACTGTCAAGTGTTGATTTATTCTTGTTATTCAAATCTGAATTCGAACCTGAAGGAATTGAAATTGTGTTCTAATGGGACAATCAGGTATCTGTTTTATACATTGAAGAATTCTTTTTTTGATAACTGTTTTGTAGTGACCTAAGTTTATTTTTATATGAATAGCTGCCCCTTATCTTATTCCTTAATTGATTACGCCTTGGAGACATTTCATCACGGTATATATATATATATTCATCAATTTGAGACAAAGCTCGCAAATACATCATAAAAATCCATTTCAACAAGGATTGTACTAAATGAGGTTTTTCTTTCAAAAAATATTGTTAAATGTTTGGTTATCATGAATTTATAATTGAACAACAACTTTAAACTTTTGTGATTGCTATTATTATTCCTGCAATTATGAGTTAGCTTGACTAAGACACAAAACCTTGCGGTTGGACGAGAAGCTGCATTCACCCTTGAATGTTATTTAAGTATCATATTCATCTTGGTAGAACATCCTAATTGTGTGAGACGTTGGCATATTAAGTCGTTCGCTCTACAAACATTCATGCTATGGTATTTCAAGTAGTGCTATATTCAAAATCAAGAATACTTAAGGTTATGCTTTGAAGAGCACCACTTTTCTTTTATTCTCTATAGAGCTATACGATGTGAATTTTGTAAAAAAGACATAATTTCATTTTAGTGTTTTTAAGACTTTTCAGGACAGGATCAATTTTTGAAAGGGATATCTCAACTCTACGAACACGCAAGAACTAAGAAAAAGTCCTCATCCATGCCAGATTACTTAAGCCACATCGGTGTTCACCTATGGATCTCAAGAGAAACAAGGGTAACAGTTTAATCCCTGGGATTTATTGTCGCTTGCCACCAATTTGCCCGATTTTCGATGGGGGAAATCTAATGTTAATATTTGTTGGTGATAAAAAACATGCCCAGTTTTGGAGATTTTGACATGTAACATTGAGAATCAGGATGTCAAATTTGAAAAGCAAATGCATAAACTCATATTATATAATTCAATAATTTTCATAAAACACTAAATACATTATTTTTTTCAAATAATAGTTTATGATTAGAATACTCTCAACCTTTGTAAGAAAAGAAAAGATAGGACGTAGTCTGTTAGCTGTTTCAACTGACCTGAAAAAATGAGTAAGATAATGTCGACACAAACATATGCTACATATAGTAAGGGGATATTCTTTGTCTTTGCCATTGTCTTACAAAAATTGTTGTCGTAATACTATGATTGCTTTAAATGATAAATATATATTTTAAAAAAAATTATTTTTTCCTGCAATAGTGACTCTTAGATATGATGTTTTGTAGAGGGATGAATTAGTGACAGTCCCATGGTACTCTTTTAATATCATTCCACTTCATCCCTGTTATTGATTACCTTTAAGGAGGATTTATTTTCAATGTGTATGTTTGAGGTAGTTGTCAAGTGCGGAGTTTCTGCATGGAGTTTCATGCAGAAACTTCTGAAACTTGTTCACTTAAAACTCCTCTGAACTTTGTTTGGAATTCTGTCCTAAGTAGGTTAAGTGAATCACACTAAACCTACTTAGGACGGACTTCCAAACAAACGGAATTCCAAACAAAATTGTCACGATTATGTTTTTCTTTTTACAAAAAACGAATCCTATTTAAACTTTTCTATCAATAGCTGTAGTTGATTTGTATGTACATCGTCTAGGGATTTTTACGAACCACTTTTTATCCATTGAGTTCAACAACCCCAATCATAGCAATCTAGCCAAAAGAGATATCAAATATTCAAGCACCAGTCGATATTTGCTCAATTATCAAAGTTGGTAGTTAACACAGAACTTGAATAAAACACAATAAACTCCTTTTCTATTGCATCCACATCGTATACTCGTTCCTTCGATTTCACAAGGCTAGCAGTAATCGTCCTTGTCCTTGTCCCTGTCAGCTACCTCTTAACTCTGATGGTAAAAGCGCATTTCAGTCATTAACATAGTAGAAACACTAAGCAACGATTTTGTTTGTGATCATCATGTTTTCCCATTTGATGTCAGAAGTTTTTGTAAATAATTCGTTTTATACCTCTGTTATAATGTGAACATATAAATGACTTACAATGCTGTATTGCTGTATGAATGTAACAGGCACCAATTAAATCACGTGGTAAGCAATTATTAAATTCCTTTGTGATGTACACTCAACAACCAAAACCCTTATAGTCAAAATACGTAATAATGCTTTTGTGTGGAGCACATATACACTCATCTAGTGGCAATTTTGACTATTTTGTGCGTAAGGTACTTCGCTTACAATGTATATGGAGTTGTAACGATGGGTAACTTAACAGCGTACTAAAAGGTACTAAAGGTAGTTTTAATTAATGATATCTATGCATGGACGATATACAAGTCGACTTGTATCACTTTTAAGAATTCGTGCCAATGTATTCAATAATGTAACTAAATTGTCCACGAGACACACATCCTGTAGGATTGGAGTAGACAAAAACCAGTAATGAAATCGACCTTCAAAAACTCCTCGATAATCAATCCATTTCTCAGGACAATATGGCTGTATCAAAGAAACTTAATCGATTTTTCTTCAAATGTTTGTTTCTGTCTCCTGTGACTACAACAATTTAAATGATAAACTTGTTATGCAAACATAACCATGGCAGTTCCTCATGGATTGTCTATTCGACATTGAGTGACATCTTATTGGATTGTTTAATATAACTTATGTCACACAAACAAATCCACTTTTCTGAGCAAAACATTCCGTAAATTCTACTGTTTATCAGAAATATCTAGAAACTCAACTTCACAACACATTTCAGAAAGTGGATGACAAGATAAAATTATTTAAGATGTGTGAAGACGTGGTGGTGGGTAAACAATATCTAATTATTCAAAGTTATAATTTAAACAGATATTTGCATTATATCCACTGAAGTGTAATATTGCAGATGCATACATAAGTCCGAGTATTCTAAATCAGGAATCAAATATATTTAAACTTACCAAAGAATATTTAAACTGAATCTTAACATTATGATGTTTCAGAATCATTGGAATACGCCATAAGAGGTTATTAGTGTCAGTTACAAGGACATAAACTTGAATTCCACCATCAGAAAAAAACCAATTGCTTATGGCAAATCAACCAAACCTCATGATATAACTGCGTACATGAAAGTCACTTTATCGATTAGTTTTTGTCTATGCCGAATAATTGTATTTGTCTCAATTTACCACAAAATAATTGAAATGATTTACTTGTCATAAAAGATATCTATAACAATTCCTCATAAAGTATTTTTCCTACACTGATTGACAACTAATCGAATATTATAAGATATCATGTAAAGTAAAATTAATCTTTAACTGCATTAAGAAATCACTCTATCAATTGACAGTATATCATTGGATTCATTGTAATAGAACCAAACAAACGTCTTCTTAAGGGTTTTCTTGATGTGATTAAAGATCGAATTTTAGGTGACATAATCTTGCCATGTTTGTTTAACAATCTTGAGCAAAATTTAACACACAGTGTATTGAACGCAATGACTGAAAAACTGTTATTGGGAAATATTTGCGTCAGTGGTGCCATAAACATTTTGAGTCTTCTTCATGTTCTTGATAAACAAATCCAATTGAAACACCATGGTTTGAAGTAACTGTTATGATGTTAAGATGTTAAGATGTAGCCATCTAGAAATAACTTACTAAAATACCCTTATATATCTGACAGAATATTACTGAAAATCTTACAAAATAATTGAACAATCTCATCTTTTAATAATTGATACTCAAGTTTTGTATGAACATATGTGTTTGCATAGTTAAAATGGACGGCTTCAAAGGCGACGAAAGAATCAAGACTATCGAAAAATCCCATTGTTCAAGTATGACCATAGTAGCCGAAAGGCAATAAGCAAGAGGCTTTCTGAAAACAACTTATCAACCTTTGATCGCTAGAAGTGAAGAAGTAGAGATTACTGATGTTGAGGTAATGTGTAAACACATGTTGCAGTACCATCACGTTGATAGATCCATATACTAGTACCGCTGCTGATTCTCTCCTTGAAACTTATTGCCATTCTACTCAACGCCTAATGCGTGAAAAGTCCCATCGTTAAGGATACGTTTGTGGTCTCCTCATTTAAGAGAACTGATTGGCAAACTATTCTGATGGAGACTACAGCACAAATTGACACCTGGAATATACAGTATATGCAAAAGCTTTGAAAAGATAGTGTAATTGGGGGCAGGAACTGATTGAAAACATTGTTACCATTTACACCAATTTGCTGTTAAAATCAATGGCGAATGACTGTAGATATTTATAAATTCAGACTTTGAAATTCAAGCGCTATGACATTTTGCAGTGAACTAATATGAGGGAAGCAGCACTATCAACATTATCAAGCATTTTTTATAAATTTGGCTTTGTTTAGTTTAACTTGCTGTACATTCTTCGCCAGTAAAACAAGTTGAACTTGCACGTTAAAGGAAAATTAGAAATCGTTTAAACTTTTGTGTAATAATCCGAGATCAGGATAACCAATGATTCAGCTCCCTAACACTCATTAAAAGTGACATAATGACAAGCGACAAAACCTTCTTATGCTTCTGTAAATTCTGGTAAGCCAGTCTGGCTTTTTCGACTGTGAAAAGTTATATTGTTTATGCTTAGTAGTATTATACATGTACCCAGAAAAAAAAATTATCTAAGGAAATCAGATTAATGCAATCAACTGCTTTGCGTATACAGTAACACAAACAATGGCAGGATTGATGCATCATGTCTTCGGGATTATTTCAAACATTTACAATAGTCACAACTGAGGACTTTTCAATGGTAAAAATACCTAACACTTCAATTTCTCTTGACAACACTAATTTAAATACCATCCAATATGTAACCGTCACTCGGCTGTGATGTCAATACATTATCCATACTATCACAGGAGGAGTTTGTATTTTGACAAGCAAATGTATTAATTATATCCATATGTCATGAATGTTGCCTATTTTGTCACAAACGGCACCTTAGATAATTTATAATCCTCCCCATGACTACAAATAACCATACGATTACTTTCCTGGATAACAACATGTAAATAATGACTATTTTGGGACTCTCATGCAACCAAATTAGCTATACTTTACAGGCGTTAAATAAATGAAAGCGGTAGACAAGTTTGCTGTTTATCGCTTATTATAGCTTAAATCTAGCTTAAATAGGCCACGTCAAATCACACTGTTAAGTTTCAAAAGAACTTGTTAACATGTAAAAACTAGGCATTTTTATAGGCAACGTTATAATGCTTTGGATTCATCTATATCTTACTGCAATCGAAGTATATATATTTTGAAATTATTGACCGTAAACAAGTTGGAGACAACAAAAAAACAAGAGTCATCAGAAGATCACATATCTTACAGGTCCAGAATAAAAAGTAATGTTTCCATGGAAACCACAAACATAAAAAAATAGAGCCATTGGCTCTGTAGCTCATCAGGCTTCATTATCAATTATGCTGTAGAGTGTGGCCAATGTGATTCCCTCATTGTAGGGGCCACAGGGTCACCAATCATAAAGTTAAGTATATAGGCAACAAGTTTCGGTTTTCTAGGCCTTATACTTCAGGAGGAGAAGATGAAAATAGATTTTAAGGATGTTCCTGTTGCCTTTATTAGGGGCAACATGGTCACCAAATCTACAATTCAAATTCCTCACTTGTCAAGGAGTCTGTTCACAAAATTTCAGCTTTCTAGGCCTAATGCTTCTGGAGAAGAAGATGAAAATAGGTTTTAAGGCTTGGTCCCTGTGGCCCTTATTAAGGGTCACATGACCACCAAAGCTACAATTTATAATCCTCACTAGTCAAGGAGTCTGTACACAAAGTTTCAGCTTTCTAGGCCTTATGCTTCTGGAGAAGAAGATGAAAATAGGTTTTAAGGGCGTGCCCCCTGTGGCCCTTATTAAGGGTCACAGGGCCACCAAAGCTACAATTTATGATCCTCACTAGCCAAGAAGTCTGTACACAAAGTTTCAGCTTTCTAGATCTAATGCTTCTGGAGAAGAAGATGAATATAGGTTTTTAGGGCTTTGCCCCTGTGGCCCTTATTAGGGGTCACAGGGCCACCAAAGTTACGATTTATAATCCTCACTAGTCAAGGAGTCTGTACACAAAGTTTCAGCTTTCCAGGACTTATGGTTCTGGAGAAGAAGTCGAAATTCCACAAAGTTTATGGACGGACGGACGAACCGACGGATGGACGGACGCCGGACAACATGCCATGCCATAAGCCCATCGGTCCTTACAGGCCAGATGAGCTAAAAAGGCACATCTACATATACTGAAAAATTCACATTCCGTGGTTTCATTTAGCTAGGTCAAACAGTTTTTGTGTTCTTCTCCGACAACTGCATTCTAAGTTTAAAAAAATCGAAGAAGTTGAAAATATCAAAAGGCACATCCACATTATTATGCTGACTAATCAACATACTAAGTTTTATTGAGCTAGGTCAAAAAGTTTTTGAGTTCTACTCTGGAAACTGTATTTTAAGTTAGGTTTCCATCGAAACCGCCAAAAAAATTCTTAAGAAGTTGAAAATGCCAAAAAGCACATCTACATATACAAACTAATCAAAATACTTAGTTTCATTGCGCTAGGTCTATTAGTTTTTTAGTTCTGCTACGGAAACGAAATGATGAATTATGATAAGGACAGCCGGACGGATGGACAGGGCGATGACTATATCACACAGTGTTACATACCAATTGGAAAATCATCAATACACTATGTATCAATACACTTTGAGGAATCTCATGTGCCCAGCGAAAGCAATTCTGTGTTAAAGGGCATCTTTAGGTTACCCTTCTAACCTTTAAATTCGTTTTCTGTAAATCATTCTGGCACGTTTTGTAATAGTGACAGGTTCTTAACTAACACGCTCTTACAATCAGAACAAAACTTTATTTACGCTCAGGCCGATATCCTCGGCATATGAGGTTCATCATGACAGTAAATGCATCATACAAGCGGATAAGTGATTAGCCGGAAGATTTTACAGTTAGCATTATGATTTTACAAAATTTGCTAAGTTTTTTTAATATAGACACCTTTTTACACATGAACAGATTTTGAAGTTTAAGCATATTTGGTCTCTTTGAGAAATGTAAAGGTATGTACAAGGTTCTTTCTAAAGTAAAATATTCACATCTAAAAATATAATGGAACTCATCTCCAACATCATTCACACAACACAATTTACATTTTCTTTCAGACTGAGGTATCTTATTCCATCTTCCTTTTTCAATCGGTAAATGGTGGCAAGAGGTTCGAAACAGTAGTAATGAGATAGCTGTATTTTGGGGAAGGGACATTAGGTATGTTTCAAGTTCAAGTTGCGGTTTCAGAACAGAATATAAAGCTTTTTTCGAGTTTTCCAATACCACCATTGTAAATTATAAAGAAATGAATGAATTTTTTATTTGCATCAGGATGGTATTTATATGAATTGATTTAAAAGTTTTAAAATAAGTAAGCAATACGGAACTATAAATGGTTTGATATAAAGCAGAATCGAGAAAATGCAATATAGTTACTTGTTTCTACATTTCCACTATGTATTTGAACATGGTGGATTATTTACAAAAAAAGTGAACCAGACACAATGTGTAATAGACGGACAGACGGATGGACGGATGGACGGATGCTGCCCATTATAAAAATACAATATTGAGATCTATTTGTCAGTTAATCAACTGATATTTTTCATTATGTTATTAAGAGGAAAAGCTTTAAGAAACCTGATAAGTACTTTGTCTCCTGCAATCGGAATACGATGTTCAGTTTGTTTGTATACTTGACCTGTTTATCTTGATGAAACGTTACTATGTCAACACAGACGTATTACCATGATTAAAATCTCTTCTGTCTTATGATGCTGTCTCAGTACAGCATCATAAGACAGAAGAGATATTTTAATCATGTTACATGTCCGATAAATTTAATACCACAGGTGAGTTATTATACTTGATGAATTGTGTTTCTTGCATAAACCAATGCTATCCAAAAGATATTTATCCTGAGGGAACTTACTAAATAAATATCACAAAATGTCTAAAAAAGTATTATATAGAAGATATGTATAATTAGAATGATTCAATAATTTCTGTTCATTGAAAAAATAGACATTTGGTTGGTTGTAAGTAAGGATACACAGCATTATCGATATATCGGTATAATGCAATACAGGAACAACGTGATGCGAATCGGTACACTCTTCTGAAACTATCTAATATATTGAACGTTTTAGAACGAGCTATTCCATCTAAAATTGAAGAAAAAAAACCAGATAAACCATGATTGACTCAAAGTTCTTTACAAAGTTGTGGTATGAATATAGCTCAAATACCTAAACAGATCATAGACAGTGATTGGAAAAATATCTCTTTCCAAAACGGCTCAAATCTGAGCAGTGATGATCGCTCATAACGTTCATATTTAAACAAGATAGCATGCACATTCTTGACGTAAAGAAGTAACAACATATTGCAATACGCTTTCCTGTATTGTAATATATTACAATACAGAAATGAGGAACGATACCAATCCTTAATGGTATGGATGCGTAGATTCCTGTAAGAGAATATTGGGAACCTGGGAGCTAGTAGAACAACACCTTATGATGGTTACAGGTTAATAGTGAATACAAAAGCATCTTCTTTTAACATGCTATCCAAGTAGGCTAAAGACAACAATTTACAGCATCTCAGTTAACAGTTAATATACGCCTTTACAGAATGTTTACTTTACAATTGGCTATAGTGAAGCAGTTTGGACAAAGAAGGCTGATATCAGAGTAATGAGTAAATAAATTCTTCAGTACCATCTTGTTGATCGATCTATACACCAGTATTGATTGCCTTTCTCCTTGATATGAAAAGTGGAGAGAAAGGGTTAGGTGTGAAGATAACCACTTTGTCAAAAGTGCCTGTCGGCGCATTGAACACAATAACACAGAAACGACTCGAGCATATAAAATATGTTTGTCTTATGCATAAGAATGATTCTGAATTAAGCCATGAAAATGTAACATGATACATTGTAAGTTTCAACATCTATTTTCAGATTATTTTCAATTGAAAGCTGACATAAATTTACTTTAGATTTTCCTTTCCGTGAATAGAACATACAACATTAACAAAATGAACTGTTCCTTTCTGTAAGCCGCCAACAGGACAATTATTTTATTTTGTGAAAGCAATGTCTGGGCATATATTCTAATATCGTTGTCAAGCAAGTGATACATGGTGAAAAAGAGAATGGAGAATATATGGTCTCATTGTTCATCATTGTGATTTCATCATCAGAAGTGATATACTGTTAATTCCAATGTAGGAATCACTTCAATATCAAAAGCTGACATCCAGATACTCCGGATCCGCGTTTCCTTAAATAAAATATTTACAAAAGGAGCTGCTGCTTGCTAAATTACGTCAGGTCAAGGTTTCGTGTGTAACTTCAGTGTCATTAGTGGTACGGGACAATCAACAGAACTGTTTCATTTCTTCAGTATTTGATGTAACCTTTTGATTACTTCAATTAACAAATCATAATCTGGCTGCGCATGTATGCCAAAGAGACTCAGTCTAGTCAGTGAGTTGTCAAAAATTCAAAACTGCATCAAAACTGTCAACAGCATTAGGTATTTGACAAAAGTGATGGCTTAGCATATACCTAGTGATAACAAAATTAACCAAGCATGGCATTAAAATCAGTGAAAAGTTGTTTTGTTTCCTTCGATCTCTTCATTAGTTAAATATTAAAATATTTAATGTCTAAACTGTCTAAGAATTTTTCGGATTTTTGCACATAGCTTGCATGTACATTACAAAATGCATGTCAACAATGATTTAATTTTAATGATATTTTTCTTTCAAGAGATTTTGGTTGACTTTGTCATCACGTGTTTACTTTTTGATATTCACTTTATAATTCTATTCCACATCCAAATGTTCATGGAAACAAATGTTATTATTACTATCAACAGAAGGGTTATAAACCTAATGAGGTGAACTATTGCCTTTGATAGAAAATTTCTTTTAGAATTTCTGGTAAAGAATTGTATTTGTTAAATTGCTTGTTATAATGTTTTACCAATAATAAACGTTAGCCTTTTGTGATTGCTATTCTTATACCTGCAATTATGAGCTAGTTTGACTTTAATAAGACAAAAAACCTGAAGGTTGTTTGAGGAGACGCATTCACCCTTGAAAGTTATTTATGTATTATATTCATCTTACCAGAAGACATCCCATTTGTGTGAGACGTTTGCAAAGATTGTTCTCTCCACAAACATTTTTGCACCGCTAATGGCTGAAATTTTGCCTAAGCGGCGTAAATCAATAAGTCCCTCACTCACTCATTTCAAACATTCATGCTGTGGTATTTCAAGTAGTGCTGTATTTAAAATCGAGAATACTCTTTGGTTTCTGCTTTGTAGAGCACAACATTTCCATGTTTTCTCTTTGGGAATTGGGTCAAAAAGACAATTTCATTTCAGTGTTCTCAAGGCTTCTCAGGACGGGATAACTTTTCGAAAGGGAAGTCTCACCTCTACGAACAATCATAAATATTATCTAAGAATGAGTCCTTATCCATGCAAGATTACTTAAGCCACATTGGTGCTCCCCAATAAATCTCAAGAGAAAATCTTGATAGCAGAGAAAAGACGCGGGTATCTCTTTAATCCCTTGGATTTATAATCTCTTGCCATCAATTTGCTCTCATTTTGAGGGGAGAAATCTAATGTAAATATTTTTTGTGATAAAAAACATGCCCAGTTTTTTAGAAGTAACATTTAGAACGCAAAATGTCAATTATCAGATGCAAATACATAAAATCATTTTATATAATTCAACAATATGTAAAAAAAACAGTAAATACATATATTGGTTTCAACTAATATTTTATGATCAGACTACTCTCAACCTTTGTAAGTAAAGAAAAGTCGTTGGTGTTTTTACTGTAGCGTCAACACAGGCTTTGTTTCGTGACAATATCAAGAAACTTTGTGAATTCCTATTTTTAACTCATGGGCTTATGGCATGGCATGGTGTCTGGCGTCCGTCCGTCCATAAACTTTGTTGAATTTCGACTCAGAACCATAAGGCCTAGAAAGCTGAAACTTTGTGTGCAAACTCCTAAGTTAGATAAGGAGGATTCAAAATTTTACATTTTGTGACCCTGTGTTCCAAGTTAAGAGAGGATCACATTTGCCACACCCTAAAGCAAAATTGATATGAAGCCTGATGAGCTATAGAGCAACTGGCTCTATTTTTGCTTAGTTAATAGTGAACATATTTAATTAAATTTGACTTGTTTGGTGATTTCTAAAATTGTCATGATAAAAATGATTCCTATTTAACGTTTTTTATCAATAGCTGTAGCTGATGTACATGTACATCGTCTAGGCATTTAACAAACTACTTTGTTTACCCATCGAGTTCCACAAACCTCATCATGTGTGACGACATACCAATCTAGCCAAAGGAGATAACAAGTATTCAAGCACCAATCGATATTTGCTCAGATACCAAGGTCTGTAGTTAACAGGGAACTTGGAAAGATCACTATAAATGGTCAACTCATTTTTTATTGGAGCCACATCTTATAGAATCTTCCCTGATTTCACAAGGTTAGCAGTAGTGTTAATGGAAGACACTGCTATCAATGGTGAAATCAATGTACAGAGATTTGCAATCATGTTTATTATCGCCGCTAATGGCTGAAATATTGCCCAAGCAGAGTGAAACAATAACCCACTCGTGTTTATTAGTCTTTGTCAGATACCTCTCGACTCTGATGATAAAAGCGCATTTCAGTCATTAACATAGTACAATACACTATATACGATTTTGTGTTTGATAATACTGAATTAAAACTCTTTTCAGTTGATGTTTGTTTTTGTAAATAATTCGTTCTATGCCTCTGTTATGATGTAAACACAGAAATCACTTTCTATGCTGTATTGCTGTATGAATGTCACTTGCACCAATTAAAAAAAAGGTAAGCAATTATCAAATTCCTCTGTAATGAACAACCAAAACCCTTATAGGGAGAATCCTTAATAGTGCTTTCGTGTGGAGGACACTCATCTTGTGGAAAGCTGACAGGCGGCTTTCCGCTGAAGGAACCAAACAATTTATGACTATTCTGTGTGTATGATACTTAGCTAATACACAGTTTAACGAGTTGTAATGATTGGTTCCTTAACAGAGAAAACTAAAAGTACTTTTCACTCAGGGTACCTATGCATGGACGATATACAAGTCGACTTATATCATTATTAAAGATTCGTGCCAATGCACATTTGTTAAACAATCTTTGTAAGTTGACCACGAGACACACATCATGTAATATTATGGAAAAAGTAGAAAAAAATAATTGTAATTGATATCGAACTTCCAAAGCTCCTGGGTGTTTATTATAATTAATCTACGTCTCGGGACAATAAGTCTGTATCACCAAAACTTAATCGATTTTTCTTCAAATAACTGTTTCTGTCCCCTGTGACTACATTTATTTAAATGATAAACTTGTTATACAAACATAACATTGATTGATGTCTACTTGGCTTTTATTATATATCTCATGTCACAAAAACTCCATTTTTCTCAGCATCAACAAATCATCTGTAAACTCTACTGTTTATCAGAAATATTAAGAAACTACTTCACAACAAATTTAAGATAGTGAATGGTAATCATTATAGTATGCTTTGGAGGAGATTTTGTTTTATAAACTTTTGCAGCTCTCAAAGGCCCTTTAAAAAACTGCCCCTTGTAAACATTTGGGTTGAATTTGCACTATATTTGGCATTATCAACTCAAGTAATCAATACATGAGATAATAATAATAATTATTTCTTTGCAAAAGACCAGCTCATTGGAACATCAAATATGGAAAAGGTATCAGTACTATATATTCATATTGACAATGTTACCTTTAAATTCCTTTTGAAACTATTGAGATCATTTCCATTGAAGCTACTAGTCTAATGTACTGATGACAGTGGCGTTGATTTAAAGTTACGAACTTTAAAATTATTTATTGTGATGCATTATCAGTCCTTGATCTTGTAAATGCACAGTTACCTTGTTTTTATGCATTAGCATGCATTTTGGGACGGAAAAAATATACAGTGATAAGTCAACCCCCCTTAATTTACTAAATACAACTGTGAAACCCCTCACATCATTATGTTGATCATAATGTCGAAGAATGTTTCAAGAAGTGGTGGTAGGGTAACAATATTTAATTATTTCAGTTGTAATTTAAACAGATGTTTAGCATTATATTATTATTGAAGCGTAATATTACAATTGCATATGCCAGTTTGATAATGTCCGAATATTCTCAAACAGGAACAAATATATCTAAACTTACCAAAGAAAATCCTATAAATTGAATCTTAACATTATGACGTTTCAGAATCATTGGAATACACATTTGGTGATTTGAAGAATGTCCATGTCCTTCAACGACTCTGCTTACTTCATAAAGAAATAAAAGTTCTGTTATCTTTCCAAAATTATCATAAACCTACATTCAACCAAGGCCAAAGCTCCCATAGTCAAACATTAGATATTCGTGGCAAATGAGACATAAGAGGTTATTGGTGTCAGTTTCAAGGACATGAACTTGAATTCCACCGTCAAAAAGATCATATTTCTTATGACTTATCAACCAAACCTCATGATATAACTGCATTAATTTTATCCATTCGTTTTTGTCTATGTTGAATAATTGTTTTTGTCTCAATTTACTTCAAATGATTGAAATGATTTACTTGTTACACAAGATATCTATAACAATTCCTCATGGAGCATTTTTCCTACATTGATTGACAACTAATCGACTATTTAGATATATCATGTAACCTAATATTAATCTTCCACCGAGTAGGAAATCACTCTATAATTCGACAGAATATCCGAAATTCCTTATAACTTTACAAACTTCTTTGTAAGGTTTTTTCCTTAGTTGATTAAGGATCAAATATCAGATGACTTAATTTTGTCATGTTTGTTTTACAATCTTGATTGACGAATTGAAAGCCGTGATTGATAACTTGTTATTGGGAAATAGTTTTGTCAGAGGAACTTTATAGGAGGAACTGTATAAATATAGATATCGACTAAATGTAACAACGTAAGATGGTTTATGCAATCAAAGAGTTTCATACAACATTATGTTTAAACAATTCTTATTATAGTGTCTTTTGTAACTTCACCCAAGCCTTAAAATCGAAGTTATAGTGCATTCTGATAAAAGGTTGTCCATCAATGTGTTTTTATGTCCTTATTTCAGAATGATAAAAGGTTGTCCATCAATGTGTTCTTGCCTAACACCAATACAGTTAACTAACGGATATTCAACCTCAGACATCTGCAAAAGTCATATATAAAGAAGATATCTTACATGTGTGGTGAAATTCACATATAGACTACGATATAACGTGGGTCATTGTCACAACAAGGTTGTTTGGTGACCTTTGGCAGGTAGTTGAGTTTTTATAACTGGTGGAATCGTCCTTATATCATAACATTTAGAAGAAAGTTATGACTTCAACTATCCCTATGGCGTGGCGTTTTCTATTCATGACCTTAAAAGAGATGTATATAATCATTCGTGTTTGCACAGTCAAATTGGACTGCTTCAAAGGTGCCTTAAGAATCAAGAATATAAAAAAATCCCATTGTTCAAATATGACCCTTGGAGCCTAAAAGAAACAAGTAAGAGGATCCTTCAAAACAGCTTATCAACCTTTAACCGCTAGCAGTGAAGCAGTTTTCATAGACATTATCGATGTTGAGGTAATGTGTAAACAAATGCTGCAGTACCATCACGTTGATCTATCTATATACTAGTACCGCTGCTGATTCTCTCCTTCAAACTGATTGCCATTCTACTCAACGTCATGGTGCGTGAAAAGGTCCATCGTTAAGAGTGTATTTGAAGCCTGTTCAATTCAAGAGGACTGATTGACAAATTATTCTGATGGAGACTACAGCAGAAATTGACGCCTTGAATATGAAGAAAATATAGTCTAATTTGATATCTCTTACAAATAACAATTTGACTACTTTCTTGAATAAGGGTACGGGATAGCTCAGTCGGCAAGAGCGCCGGTCTCACGTTGCTGAGGTCCGGGGTTCGAATCCCATCCAGGCCAAGGTGTAAAAACCTAGAGTTCACCCCTGTTAGAACTCTTTAAGTGTCACCCTGGAGCCCTAGTGTGTAGTGCAACAAAAACTACGCACTTAAAAGATCCCACGAATTCATGTCAGTGGCTGAATGGTGGATACATGAACACGTGCATACGCCGAGCTGTCGGTTATCAGCGTTCAGCAGTGTTGGACAAACTGCTGTGACTATGTGTCTCAGTTCACCCAGCTGTGAATGGGTACCCTGTGAGGCATAGCATGGTCCCTAAACTGAGCGCCACATATGGATGCCGGTTTAATACTCCCCAGGGAGCTGAATTGGAAAAATGATTTGACGGTGAAAGAATGCCATTGACCAGGGGAAACAATGTAAGCGCTTTGAGCAACTAGTGGATGGATATGTGCGCTATATAAATATTCATATAATAATAATAATAACAACATTCACGCACCCAAATTAGATATACTTGAAAGGCGTTAGATAAATAAAGGTTGTAGACAAGTGCGCTGTTTATATACAGCGTATTATTGCTTAAATCTAGCTTTATTAGGTTTATAAGTTTCAAAGGAAATTGTTTAAATGTGCCAGCTTGGTATTTTCCATGGTGAGAGTTGATCAACTTTCAATAGACTATGAGTTGGATTCATGTTTACCTTACTGTAGTCTGATGATATATTTATTTGAATATCATCATAAAGAAATAAAACTAGCATGACATTGACGTCAATCTTTAGAATATTCCAAATCTCTGTATCAATACACACACTAAAACGAATCTTAATATGCCAAAAGAAAGCAATTCCGTGTTAAAGGACATCTTTCTAACCCCTTCTAGCATGAAAACTCGTTTTCTGTAAATCATTCTGGTACTTTTTGTAATATTGACAGGTTCTTAAGTGATACTTTCTTACAATCAATAACATTGTTGCAAATCATAAAGAGTTGTCATTCTATTCTATTCTAAGAGCTCATGATTTTTTTTAATGCGGTTTTTTTTTACAGATTGTGTTCAAATTTAGAAATTTTATTTTCAAAGCAGGATTGGAACCCCTGGGGAGAGGTAATAATTCTTGTCAATTATTGCAAATCTTCCAAAGAGAAAACTTTCTGTTAGTACTGTGTCTTGTTACTATTATTGTATGATAATATAAATGTATAAGTATAATGTAATTAGAACGAAGTCATATCAGCAAAATTAGAGCAGCTCTGGAACTGATGTTTTCGCCTTCCTCGGCGACGTGACCTGGAACTGTGAAATTAAATGTGAACATGTCAAAATAATTATGTAAAAGATATTTGGAAATCTAAACAATCTCTTCTGATTTCAAAATCCATTTAAAGGTGAACTAAACTGAAAGATCACTCAATGAAAGTTATCATGCTTTTACACTGACCTTTTAAAGTGATGTATACCTCGTGACCTTGATCATTGACCTTGAAAGTGCATTCACACGTTAACGTTAAAAAGGGCTGACATCTTGTTAAAGAATCTCTTTGAACTGCCTCTTTCATTGGAAAGATAACACTATTAAGATCCCTTTGGCAGTAAATACACCTGATACTTCATAGGACATACTTTCAGAGACCTAACTATCTTTCCAAATGTTCAGTCTGTTTGTCTATTTCATTTGAAAGTTATCTGCATGACCTGTTTTTCTTAATGAAATATATTCATGTCAACACAGATATATTACCATGATTGCAACATCGCTTCTGCATTATGATGCCGTGCTAAGACAGTATTATATTAACAGACGAATGAAATTAATACCAAAGGTGAGCTATTATACGTGATGAAATGTGTTCTGGCATCAAACTATGCTTTATAAATATCAAAAAGTCTAGAGCAAAATGTATCATGAAGGTACTTGCCTATAGAAAATACCCTTAAATGTCTGAAACAAATATTATTAAGAGAAATGTTTTGAATGATTATATAGTTTCTGTTAATTTAAAGAATAGACAATTGGTTGGTTGTTAATGATATGTAGATTCCAGTCAGAGAAAATCAAGTAGCCTAAAGACAACAATTTTCAGAATTTCAGATTGAAAGTTGATAGCGCCTTTACTTCCATTTACAGATGCGCCAATAGTGAAGTAGTTTGGACAAAGATGGTCGATTTTGAAGTAATGAGTAAACAAATGCTTTAGTGTCATCTTGTTGATCGATCTGTGTACCAGTGCTTTCCATGAAGCTGATTGCCTTTCTCCTTGACATCACGGTGAGTGGAGAGGAAGGCTTTGGTGTGAAGATAACCACTTCATTCAAAAGGGCTTAGTTGCACACCGATACAATACAACAACATACAACCAGAGCAACTGACATAATTTCGGCAAATTGTTGAGACGGATTCTTGGAAAAGCCAAGCAACACATAGCCTGATACAATGAATTAATTTTGAATTCATTGTAAGTGCAAGCTATCATAGACTTTGTCTTTTCCAATACGTGGACATAAAACATTGACAGAATGACCTGTTCCTTTCTGCAATATGCACCTTTATGCCAAAGAGAGTCAGTCCAGTCTCTTTATAGTGAAATATTATTTATTCAGAGTTAAAATTCATCAAAAACTGAAGGGTTTGGCATTTGTCTTCAATGAGTGGACTTTCTATTCATCTTTTCATCTTCATTTTCCTCAATCAAAGTGTTAGCAGATAAGGTAACGGCATATATAAGTACGTGTTCCTTATTTTGTGAGCTTTTAAATCTTGGTAAGGAGGATTGCCCATTAATGATGAAACTTTGCTGAATTAATTCTGGTTTTGCGAGATTTAATGTTGAATAGTTATAATTAATACTTTTAGTGAAACCGTACGACACTGATGAAATTAGTCTCTTTGAGGGCTTTAAATGAATCTGATTACAAGAATAGAAGACCCGATGCAGACATACCCAAACAGCAGTGCCAGAGGTATACAAACAAAGATGTGACACAACGAAAGTAAACAAATGATGTATAACTCTCCAAGTACAAAATAAATCAGATGGTAACATGTCACATAGAACATGTAGCATGCATAGACCGTAAAGGGTAAATGCATGGAGATGGCATAATTATCATAAATAAGCAAAATAGCAAACCGTTTGCATCACTTAATACCTTTTTATAACACTTACTTGAAAGATGTTAATTCAAAATTATGGAAATAAACATTTGCATATTAACATAATCTCAGTCTCGAGGTCCTCTAATACCATATATATCATAACTCGTTGATATAAGTACATTTATTTGTAACGTTTAATTAATCTGAATTCACTCATAACCATTACATAATGTAGAAATTGTTGGGGAAAAAATCTACATAGAAAATCTTTACATTTCATTACTGTAAACAAATTTCTAGCTTAAATGGTTTTGAATTACAAATGAACCATGTAAAGCTTTGTAAGGAAATAAATAACATTTACTATGTTGAGTTGTTTAACGAAATTTCAAATTCATTTGTCGATAACCACTTGAACACAGACAACATAAAGTGATGTATTAGTTTTCAAAATAACAGGAGGAAGATCTTTAAGAGTAAGAGTCAACTATGAAAATGTTCAATACAATCTTTCTATAGTGATATTACTCTGGCTTGGAGGTGCTTTTTCAAGTTCGTTTTTATATGAGTTTGAGACATAATCTGTAGAAGCGAGTCAATAACGTATGGAACCTTTCACTGCTTGAAACAGCTTTTGAAAAAGTGAATCAGGATATATCAGATCAGGAATGTTGATACCAAAGTAAAGACATCACATCGTTAGAAATATAACAACAATCATCCAACCCCAATTGACATGTGCAATCATCATGCGGCGTATTTGATATTATGTTGTTAATGTCATTGACTTTCGTCCTCAGTTTATATTTTTTGAGTGAGTTGGATCCTCATTCAGCTATTTTGTGAGACGTTAGCATAGGTCGTTCGCTCTAAAAACATTCATGTTATGGTATTTCAATTAGTGCTGTATTTAACATCAAGAATAATGAAGGTGATGCTTTGAAGAGCACCGATGTTTTTTTTAATTTTCTATAGAGATATACTGTGTGACAGAATTTGATTTGTGTTCTCAAGACAGGATAGGACAGGATAACTTTTCAAGAGCGAGATGTCAACTCTACGAATAAGCATAAATATGATCTATGAATAAGTCATTATCCATGTCGGATGTGTGTTCCCATATAAATCTCAAGAGAAAATGTTGATATTAGGGATAAACACGGGTAACAGTTTAATCCCTTGGATTTATAGCCACTTGCCATCTAATGTAAATATTTTTTCGTGATAAAAAACATGCCCAGTTTTAGAGATGTAACATTGAGAACGCAGGATGTAAATGCAAATACATCATATAATGTTATATAATTCAACAATGTTTTATATGTCATAAAACAATAACACACTTATATATAATGTCAAAACAAATTTATGCTAAATATAGTAAAATGATATTCTTCACCCTTGCCATTGTCTCACACAAGTTGTTGTCGTATTGATATGGTTGCCTTATATATGTTGTTAAATAAATGTCCTTTCCTGAAAAAAGGACACATAGCTGTAGTTGTCTAGTGCTGAGTTCGTGCAGAAACTCCTGAAACTTGTCAACTTAAAACTCCTCATAACTTCTTTAGAATTCCGTCATAAGTATCAAGAAACTCTGTGAATTCACAGTTTTTAGACAATGATAATGAACATATTAAATTATATTTAATTATTACCTGTAGTTGTAGTAGTCTAGGGATTTTGTTTATCCATTGAGTTCCACGAACCTTATAATGTGTGACGACATACCAATCTAGCCAAAGGAGATAACAAATATTCAAGCACCAGTCCGTAATTGCTCAATTAGCAAAGGCTGGAGTTAACACGGAACTCGGATAAATCACAATAAATGGTCAACTCCTTTTTGATTGCAGCAACTTCTTGAACTCGTTCCCTGATTTCACAAGGCTAGCAGTAGTGTTAATGGAAGACAGTGATATCAATGATTAAATCACTGTATAGAGCTTTGCAATCATCTTTATTAGTCTCTGTCAGTTACCCACTGACTCTGATGGTAAAAGCGCATTTCAGTCATTAACATACTGCAGTAAAACCACTTAGTAACGATTTTGTTTTTAAACATTCTGTATTTAAACGTTTGTTTCCATTTGATGTCAGAAGTTTTTGTAAATAATTCGTTTTATGCCTCTGTTATAATGTAAACATATACATGCCT
The DNA here is from genome assembly GCA_916613615.1 of Steromphala cineraria. Lineage (NCBI taxonomy): Eukaryota > Metazoa > Mollusca > Gastropoda > Trochida > Trochidae > Steromphala > Steromphala cineraria. The sequence continues at coordinate 70,688,292 of OU744721.1, forward strand.
TACTATGCTGTATTGCTGTATGAATGACTCATACACCAATTAAAACAAGAAGTAAGCAATTATCAAATTCCTTTGTGATGAACACTTAACAGCCAAAACCTTCCATTTCAAAATCCTTAATACTACTTTTATGTGGAGGACACACATCTAGTGGCAAGATTACTGGCCACTTTCCCATTAAGGAACCAAACAATTTATGACCTTATGACCATTCTGTGTGTAAGATACTTCACTAATACAAAGTTTACCATATTGTAACGATGGGTACCTTAACAGTGTACTAAATGTACTTTTCACACAGGGTACCGATACATGGACGATACACAAGTCAACTTATATCATTATTAAACATTCATGCTAACGCATATTTGTTCAATTATGTTAGTAAGTTGTCCACGAGACAAACGACTGAAAGATTTGAGTAGAAAAAAACGATAAAGAAAATGATTTGAGTGTTTACAATAATTATTCCACGTCTCATGACAATATTGCTGTATCACAGAAACCTAATCGATTCTTCTTCATATAATTCTGTCTGTCTCCTGTGACTACACATATTTAAATGATAAACTTGTTATACAAACATTACAATGGCAGTTCCTCATGGATTTTTTATCCGACATTGATTGATGTATAATTGACTTTTATTATATCTAACGTCACACACAAAATTTCCTCAGCATTAACAATCATTCTGTAAATTCAACTGTTTATCAAAATATCTAGAAACTCTATTTCACAGCAAATTTCATATAGTGGATGGTAATCATCAAAGTTTTTGCCTTGGAGGTGATTTTTGTCTCTTAAACTTTTGCAGCTATCAAAAACCCAATGAAAAATCTGTCATTCGTAAATATTTGAGTCGAAGTTGAATTATTAACTGAATCAATCAATACATAGTATTTTATATAGTTATTGTGTTGCAAAAGGTCAGCTAATTGGAATTGAAAGATATCTGTCATAGATATTTATCTCATATTGACCGTACACTTTAACCAGTATTATGTTTTTGCAATGCTTTGTATTATTGCTTAATAAACTATGAATTATTGAGAGCAGCTTAATCACCAGTATCTGATATACCTACAACAGTAGGCCCTGGTCCCGAACTGAAAGATTATTTATGCAGATATGTTATCAGTCCATGTCCAAACCTCCTTGCTCCTGTGAATGCACAGTTACTTTGTTGTGATGCATCAGCACGTATTATGGGACGGAAAAGAATATACAGTGGTTAGCCAAACCCCTTTAATTTACTTAATGCAATTTTGTCACTTCTAACATAATTATTCTAGATGTATGAAGAAGTGGTTGTGGGTTAACATTATCTAATTATTCTCAGTTGTAATTTAAACAGACGTTTAGCATTATATCAACTGAAGTGTAATAGTGCCAATGCATTCGTAAGTCTGAGTATTCTAAATCAGTAACAAATATATTTAAACTTACCAAAGAATATCTTTAAAGCGAAGCTTGACATTATGACGTTTCAGAATCAATGGAATACGCATTCGATGATATGAAGAATATCAATGGCCTTCTATGACTTTGCTTACTTCATAAAGACAAAAATAGAAGTTCCGTTATCTTGGATATTTTTTTCCAAACTTACCATCAACCTACATTCAATTTCAATCAAGGGCCAAACATCAGTCACAGTCAAGCATTAGATATTCCTGTCAAATGGACATCATAAGAGGTTATCAGTGTCAGTCAGAAGGAAATAAAATTGAATTCCACCATCAGAAAATCCCTTTTGCTTGTGGCTAATCAACCAAACCTCATGATATAAATATCAAGGTAACTTTATCGATTCGTTTTTGTCTATGTCGAATAATTGTTTTTGTCTCAATAGACCGCAAATTGAAATGATTTACTTGTCACAAAAGATATTTATGACAATTCCTCATGGAGTATATTTCCTACATTTATTGACAACTAATCGAGTATTATTAGATATCGTGTAAAGTGAAATAATGTTTTACTGCATTAAGAAATCAATTGAAAGTATATCATAAATTCCTTTAAATAGAACCTAACACAATAAAAGGTTTTTGAGGTGATAAACTATCAAATCTTAAGTGACATACTTTTGTCATGTTTTTTACACTCTTCAGCAAAGATTGACGATTAGGGTGATTAATAATCTGTTATTGGGAAATAGTTGTGTCCAAGGAACATATACATATGTGTATCCTGTATGTTCTTGATAAACAAATGCCATGGCAACTCCATGGTGTGAAGTAACTTGTGGATATTGTTGATTCGTTTTTTTCAATGTGTTTTTGCCTAAAGCCAATACTGTTACCTGGCGAATATTCAATCTCAAATATCTGCAAAAGTCGTGAAGAAGATATCTTATGGTAAAATTTACTAGAATCGTCACAACAAGGTTATTCGGTGACATTTGGCAGGTAGTTGGTGTTTACAACGGGAGGAACCATATAACACATATTAACACTTAAAAAGCAAGTTATGAACACTTAAAAAGCAAGTTATGACTTCAAATATCACTGTGGCAGAAGATGTAGTCAGTACTAGAAGAACTAACAAAAATACTTTGTATAGCTTACAGAATATCACTAACAATCTTATCAAATGGTTGAATATTTCTCAACTTTAAATATTGATACTCGAGTGTGGTGTTTTCTTTTTGTGTACTCAAGAGAGTTGTGTATGAACATGTATGTTTACACAGTCAAATATGACTGCTTCAAAGGCGACGGTCTTAACAAAGAATATAACAAAAATCCTATTGTTCAAATATGACCCTAGTAGCCGATAGGCAACAAGTACGAGGAGTCCAGACAACTGCTTATCAACCTTTAACCGCTAGGGGTAAAGTACTTTTGGTAGAGATTACCGATGTTGTGGTAATGTGTAAACAAATGTTGCAGTACCATCACGTTAATCGATCTATACACTAGTACCGCTGCTGATTCTCTCCTTGAAACTGAATGTCATTCTACTCAACGTCATGGTGCTTGAAAAGGCCCATCGTTAAGAATTTATTTGTGGCCTCTTCATTCAAGAGGAGTGATTGGCAACCTATTCTGATAGGGACTACAGCATAATTTGACGCCTTGAATAGTATGCAAAAGCTTTGAAAAGATAGTGTACGTAGGGGCCGGAACCGATTGAAACATTTTTACCATCTATACCAATTGGCTGTTTAAATCACAGGCTGTATATTTTATAAGTTCAGACCATGAAATTCAAGCGGTATTTGTTGTAATTGCCTGTTTATGTATATCTCCTGTTTTGAAAAGTTTAGACTTTATGGGATCGGTTTTATGATCCATAAAGCCAATTTCGTATTATATTTATCTTCATAAAAATTCGGAACATTTTGGGTTACTTGGATGATATTTGTAATTGCTGCATTACGTTTAATAATGGAGAGGTTTAGGTTTTAAAAGACCTTTATGTTATCACATTCAGTACTTACATGTATTCACCTATTAGTAGAAACTAATAAACAATTGATCTTTTGAATCAGATTATTGTATTTAGCTGCTATGTGTAGACATAAACACAAACACTGACAGGAGTAATGCATCATGTCTTAGGGGTTATTTAAATCATTTACAATAGTAAATTCACAGTTGCGGACTTTTAAGACTTAAAGACTTTTAAATTGCGAAATTACCTAAAACTTCAAATTCTCTTTAGATCATAACTCGTTTAAATGTTCTCAAATATGTAATGGACATTAGGCTGTGTTGCAAATGCATGAGCCGTTGATACATGTATCATAGGAGGAGTTTGTATTTTTGAAAAGCAAATGTTGAACTGTATCAACCTTCAATAAACGGATAAAGGTTCATGACGACTTTTTCTAGTTCTAACAATAGACCAGGATAAAAAAAAAATTTCTTGTAACAGTTTCAGCAAATGTTTCTAATTTTCTTCTACTTTGTCCTACTTTCATGAATGATATCATATTGCCATTTTGTCACATACAAAACATGATCAAATAATTCTCCTCAAATCCTACAAATAACAATAGTACTACTTGCCTAGATAACAACATGTAAATCGTGAATATATGGGTACACTCATGCACCCAAAATTAACTTGAAAGGCGTTAAATAATTGAATACTGTAAAATAAGTGTTCTCTTTACCGCTTCTTAGTACTTTAAATCTTGCTTAATTAGGCCAGGTCAAAATTTTCAAAAGATTGTTCAAATGTGCCAACTAGGTATGTTTCCATGGTGAGAGTTGATCAACTTTAATATGCTATGCTTTGGATTTATTTATCTTACTGCGATTCTAATGATATATATATATATATATGATAATCATGACCATATCAAAATGTCGACAAAAAGAATAAATAATGAAGTCAATGTTTAGAATATTCCAAATTCTGTATCAATACACACTCTAAAAGATTGTTTATATGCCAAGAGAAAGCAAAATTGTGTTAATGGACATCCTTCTAACCCCTTCTAACCTGTAAACTCGTTTTCTGTAAATCATTCTGACACTTTTTGTAATATTGACAGGTTCTGAACTGACACGTTCAATAACATTGTTGCAAATCATAAAGAAATGTCATTTCAAATGTTTCCAAAATAGGAGGTCTAGATCTTTTCTAATGATTTTGTTTTCTTGGATGGCATTCAAACGTTGGATGTTATGTTTGTTACAACATATAAAAGCAATATAATAGTGGAAAAAGTTAGCCTTTATGGGTTTTTTAAAATTTTGTATAAGGTCAAAGCTTATTTTATTTTCAAAGCAGGATTGGAACCCTTGTGGAGAATGTAATAATTCTTGTCAATTATTTTGAATCTAGAAAGCTATCCTCTAGTACTGTGTCTTGTTACTATTTATGTATGATTGATCAACAGCCCCAAAACAATGTAATTAAAACGAGGTCATATCAGAGCAGCTGGTTTTCACCAACCCCTGTTCTAAATGTAAGACGTCGTCAGCTTGAACTTTGATATTAAATATGAACATATCGAAATAATTATATAAAACATATCGGGATATCTAAACAACCAATTTCTGATTTCAAAATCAAATTTAAGGTGAACTTAACTCGTATGAACAATAAAGGATCACATTTCATCGGATATAACAACTTGCAATTATTAAAATTATCAATAGTTAAAAAAGATCTTCCCAATACCATGCTTAAGCAGTGAACCTGCTTTAACCTTGACCTCTGATGGCTTGTAGCGGAAACCTTGAAATAGTTGTACTTCAAAATCAAAATCAAAAGATGATATATATCCCAAATTAGAAAACAAAAACTCTTCAAGTTATCATGCTTACAAGGAATTTTTTAGTGATTTGATAAGTCACGACCTGGACTATGACCTTGAAAGTGTATTTGCACGTTAACGTAATGCATAATTACAAACATCTTGAGCTAATGAGTATTATCGTTCCTGCAATCCAAATGTTCAGTCTGTCTGTCTATTCCCATTTTAATGTTGTATACATGACCATTACATTTTGATGAAACATTTCCATGTCAACACAGACGTATTACCATGATCGAAACACCTCTTCTGCATTATGATGCCGTGCAAAGACAGTATTATATTAACAGACGGATGAAATTTATACCAAAGGTGACCTATTATCCTTCATGAAATGTGTTTCTGGCATCAAACTATGCTTTATAAATTTCCAAAAGTATTGAGGGAAATGTATCATGAAGGTACTTACAATAGAAAACACCCTTAAATGTCTAAAACAAATATTATTCAGAATATATTTAGAATGATTTAATAGTTTCTTAAATTGAAAGAATAGACAATTGGTTTGTTGTTAAAGGGGCAGTAGCACGTTTTTTGATAATTTTATATTATAAATATTTCACTGATAATTGTACGTCAATGCTCAATCTCATAACACAAACCAATTATCCATAGTCAGAGGAAAAGTATGAAGATTCACCTAAAATCAATGGGCGGTCATTTTATGTTAACACCTTTAATTCATTTTGTGTAAGAAAAGGGAATTGCATTGCTTACCTTTACATCATATATTTGAATTATTACTGCTCAATTTAGTTTAAATACATTGTCTTTCAATTGGAAACATTCATTTTCATTTTGCTGACATCACCTTATATTCCCCCTAAACGTGCTACTGCCCCTTTAATGTGTAGTTTGATGTCAGAGAAATTCCAATAGCCTAAAGACAACGATTTTCAGAATTTCAGTTTATCAACGCCTTTAATTCCATTTACAGATACGCCACTTTGCAATAGCCAATAGTGAATTATTTTGGACAAAGATGGCCGATTTTGAGGTAATGAGTAAACAAATGCTTTAGTGTCATCTTGTTGATCGATCTGTGTACAAGTGCTCTCCATGAAGCTGATTGCCTTTCTCCTTGACATCACGGTGAGTGGAGAGGAAGGCTTTGGTGTGAAGATAACCACTTCATTCAAGAGGGCTTAGTTGCGCACTGATACTATACCGAACACATGAAATAATTTCGGCAAATGGCTGAGACGAATTCGTGAAAAAGCCAACACGTAACCTGATACACTGTTAATTTCTACACCTAATTTCGAATTCATTTCAATTGAAAGCTGACAGAATGAGATTAGCATGCAGTTTGATGGTAAAACGTTGTACCCAAATCTGGTGCAATAATTCATATATTGTGGCGTTGACATTTGACATTCAAGGTCACAAAATCAATGAACAATTTTCATTGAGTATAACAATCTTGAACAAAGTGTTAACAGTTAACACTAGAGAAACGACTTGGTTTCCAGGACACTGAAACCATCAAGAAGCGTCATGGAAACCAATGTTTCCACATGGTTTCCAGATGGTTTTGAAAGTTTCAGTTTGGTTTCAGTGTTTTGTCCCAGATCCGGATGGTATCCACCCCCGTTCATTACACACTCATATTTCTCAACATGCTGAAGTCGTGACCTTGCTGTGACATTGACCTTTGACAGTTTGCACCGGAAACGTTTTTAAACAATCTCAAAAGATAAGATATACCAAACCTTCAGAGCACAACAATATTTTTTTTAGTTATTCTGTTAACAAGGAATATTCTAGTGTCAAAAGAGTTTGAGGTATAAATGGCTAGTAATGAATAAGAATGAACGAGTGCGGCGGTGGCTGCGTCGGCGGCGATGGAAACTGCACAAAAACTGAAAGCAGCCCCGACCTTATTCTGCGCTGCTAAGTAGACCTTAGCTTTTCGTATACGCGAGTTGAACACAAAACATTCACAAACTTAACTATTCCTTCTGTATTTAGCCAACAATAAGGATAATTCTTATTGTTGAACAACTTCTGTATTTTGTAAAAGCGAGGTTTGGATATAGATACTTATGTCGTTGTCAAACAAGGGATACAAGTTGTATTCAGCCGGCCAACTTTTAGTGATTTCAACAAAAGGCTCTCGGGTCATTAGGGTCATTAAAAAGTATGAAGGAGGCCAGGAGATTGCAACATGATCATTTCATAAGTTGATTGGTGGTTGATACCACCATCAATACGTTGTCTGTCAATGGGACCACCCTGCAGCCACGCAATGAAGATGTAATGCTAAAAAAAATAACCCTTAATCTCTTTTGAGTAGTGTACAGCTTCTTATTCTATATCATTCAAATGTGTTCGAGCTTTGTAAAAAGAGATATTGGACATCTTAAACACTTGTCATTTTAATGAGCTATGTTTTTACTTTATATATATAAACATATTATATGATCCTGTTCTTACAGTACTTTTCTTCGAATATTAATTCCTACATTGCTGTTACTTGATAATTGTTTTTATTGATGTTTGAAGTTGGTTACACTGAATGAAATTAACAAGTTAATACAGGCGTATTTCCACATCCCCGGGTCTCTACACATGAAGTCTTATGTAGCGAGCATGACTCACAATTAATGAAGAGAGTTCTCTGTCCCCAAATACTTGTTTCGACTGTCAAAAGGTTTCTTCAGATGGCGTCTGAAAAGCTCAAAGTTATACGATCTCCCAAAGCAAACTATTCTTTAAACGATATCCAACAAGTAAGGCAACCAAGCTTAGACCAAAAACGAAGATCATTTTTTCCAAATAATATCTGATTTGGGTTCTTTTTAAACAAATTGTTTCTATATGTATGTTATGGTAAAATTTCTGTTTCATTCAGTGCGACAGCTGACACCTTAAACATTTAAAAATTTGCAGCTACTCATTACTTACATTCATGTTACACATTTTGACAAAAAATATTTACGGCACATGTAGTAGCCAATACAGTTTTTAGTTTATTGCCTGTCATCATTTTTTCATAGGTTGACAGTTTAACAAGACGGTACGTTTATGTGGTCGGAAGCTTTTCACAGGTTCAATGGTTAATAGTCATAATCAGGTGATCAATAAGGTAATGCACGCTGTGAGGACAATCACTAAATAAACATTGCCGCCTTCCTTAGCAAAATAATGCATTGCAAATTCAATCGGCCTATCTCACGAAGTGTGCTTCCTGAACATTTAGAGCCGGTCTTAATGGTATGGTTTATCAAATGATATAAATATATGTGACATTCTAAAAAAAACACAAGTTTATCCTCAATTATAAATATTGAAACCCCTGAAAGCCTTTTGATCCAAATAACGTAAAAAACATTATTGTAATACATATTTGCAATGGACATGTCTTTCTTTTCTATTTCTTTGCATGGTATTGAGGATTTCATATCAGGGACAGTCTTTTCAATTTTAAGACTCAAGTTCTCTCATAAACATCTTTAGAAAATTGCACAACCAGAGCGTTCAATCCAACAAATGTTTAATCTATCAATGCAATCCCATGTTTGATATTAATTTGGTTATATCAATTTGAAACTCGCATGCCTTGACAACGAAATCATATTTGTATGCTTTATATCTAACGCATTACATTTCAAATCACCTCCAAATCCTTAAAACGTCAGTTGTCAGTGTCTGTCAATTGACCAATCAGGCTAAGAATCCATTGTTTCTTGATACATTGGTACATAACGCAACATCAACATTGCATTCGACATTTGTGGTTTCACTAATAGATTGCTTGGGTGCTGGAGGTAACGTATCAACGTTTCTGCTATATCTGGGTCCGCAACATATGCCCAACCACTATCTATTTTAAAGTGTAGGGATTATGGCGAATATTCTTAGGCTGTATATATAACGTGTATATAATGTATATAATGTATAACGTGATGATAACCACAACTTCAGTCTTACTTGACTTTGCAGCCACAGATCTAGAATACGTTTTATCATACAGACCATATATGTAAGTGCATGAACTGGTTAAATGACACTAACATTTCCAATGTCATATGCATACACAAGGAAACCAACAACTACAACTACATATACATCATGTTATGAATCAACATATCAACAAAGAATGCTTCAAGTTGCTCTAGCAAGAGTGCCGTAATGATTTGATCGCCATATATCCAGTGTATTAGGGAACGACCAGATCGTCAATCAGTGACACGTCGATGTGTAGTTTTGTAACAGGACGCAATCATTAGATCCAATAACTTGAGTGATCACTCGTCCCTTGGTACAGCTTTAATAACACCAAGCACAACACATTTTATCCCGAATTCCCTACGGTTTATTTCAATAAGACGTAAATGTCTTTTGTAATGGTTAAATCCAGGGGATTTATTTTTCAATTTCACTCATAATATGGTAGTGTGGAAGTGCTCTCAGTGGCATGCAGTGACTACTGATTGAAACTATCTTCCTCGTCGTGTTTAGAACGTTGTTTGCAATATTTTTCTCAATAATTGCAGACTCTAGAAAACGCGCATAGTGGCACTACCATCACTGAAATATACACAATTCATCATGAGTCTTAAAGTTGTGTATATATTAACAATTATTGACATATTTAACATACATAGTAACTTTGATGCAATCACTTTGTAACTGCTTACATGCAAAACTAAATTATACTTTAACATAGGTATTTCATGATTGATTGTTTTGTGTTTAAAGTAACATGAAGCTCACTTCAACAGTCAGATATATATCATAGTAATAATAATTACAATGTTCTCGCCCAAAATTCTTTCAATAAACAAAAGTTAAACTACAAAATAATTGTAGTTTAAAATCGTGGTAAAATTTGATTGAAATCGGATAATATCTGTAAAAACCACTAACATTGTATTTTTAGCTCATCTGGCCTGTAAGGCCCGATGAACTTATGGCATGGCATGTTGTCCGGCGTCCGTCCATCCGTCCGTCCGTAAACTTTGTGGAATTTCGACTTCTTCTCCAGAACCATATGGCCAGGAAAGCTGAAACTTTGTGTACAGACTCCTTGACTAGTGAGGATTATAAATTGTAGCTTTGATGGCCCTGTGACCCCTAATAAGGGCCACACCCTAAAAACCTATTTTCATCTTCTTCTCCAGAAGCATAAGGCCTAGAATGCGGAAACTTTGTGTACAGACTTCTTGACTAGTGAGGATTATTAATGGTAGCTTTGGTGGCCCTGTGACCCCTAATAAGGGCCACAGGGGCCGCGCCCTAAAAAACTATTTTCATCTTCTTCTCCAGAAGCATAAGGCCTAGAAAGCTGAAACTTTCTGTATAGACTCCTTGACTAGTGAGGATTATAAATTGTAGCTTTTGTGGCCCTGTGACCCCTAATAAAGGCAAAAGGAACGTCCTTAAAATCTATTTTCATCTTCTCCTCCTGAAGTATAAGGCCTAGAAAACTGAAACTTGTCGCCTATATACTTAACTTTATGATTGGTGATCCTGTGGCCCCTACAATGAGGGAATCACATTGGCCACACTCTACAGCATAATTGATAATGAAGCCTGATGAGCTACAGAGCCAATGGCTCAATTTTTTAATAATTTAAAGACTGTATATATGACTATATTATTACATTAATTCAGAGTTTTGACATTCCGTCAAATTTTGTTAGTGATTTGCTACAATTGACACATGTCTCTGAAGAAAAGCTTGATTTCCTTATGTGAAATATGCAGTTTATACTTTACATCTATCGATGACTGGCATTTATTAAGAATAAAAGAACAGGGATGTTTGGGATGACAGGAGAATCTGTTGTTAGTTAACGATAAACTCAATTCAATACTGAATTGCCTTAGTAACCTTGTATTAATTAGTACATTCTATTTAAGTGACTTTATATCCCACGCATTCTTGTGTCTATGATTTTCCTATAACATAATTTGAGGTCAGGAGATATCTAACCAGACAAGGACTTCTTCTAAATTTTTTATATTCTGTTTCTGCAAAACAGGTTTTTTAATCAAACGTTCAGTGTGAAAATCAGTAAATGAGTCTATCATTCACAAGTTTTAGTTGGAGCGGTATTCAGATAAGCTTTGAGCTTGTTTACCAATCCAGTTCTTCTAGAAAAGAAATAAATATGTTTAAACCAAGTTTTAGACATTTTCATTTTTATAGATACTCATCAAATGAAAATATTTAGGATTGATAAATGAACACTTTTTATGAAGGCAAAATAGTAACTTGTTGGATATGAAATTTAATGATCTGAGAACATGTAATCTGTATTTATAGTGATTAAAGTAAATCCTTGTTTCAAATTAGTCTGAGAAATATTAATACATGTACAGTTATTTCATGAACTTATATTTATGCCAGTTTATGAGCTTTATTCGCTTATTTAACACGTTGATCGATCTATATACTAGTGCCACTGCTGATGCCCTCCTCAAACTGATTGTCATTCTCTTCAACGTCAGCGTGTGTGAAAACCCGTCGTTAAGGCTTCATTTGTAACTACTTAATTCAAGTGGACAGTGAACAGAGTACAATATAAAGTAAATTGACGTCTGGGATAGTGTAGTCAATGGATTTGAAAGGATATGAATAGAATGCAAGAAGGGGTTGTGTATATGAGACCGCATACTTGGTACCGTATCAGTATCTACAATGATTGTCGAATCTATTGTGATAGTAGAAAGTCAATGGTTCATGAACATAAAACATTATATTATTATTATATGAATATTAATATAGCGCGCATATCCATCCACTCGTGGTTGCTCAACGCGCTTACATTGTTCCCCTGGTCAATGGCATTCTTTCACCGTTCGATAATTTTTCCAATTCAACTCCCTGGGGAGTATTCAACCGGCATCCATATGTGGCGCTCAGGTTAGGGGCCAATTCTATGCCTCACAGGGTACCTATTCGCAGCTGGCTGACTGAGACGCTTAGTCACAACAGTTCGGCGTGTGCACGTGTTCATGTATCCACCATTCAGCCACTGACATGAATTCGTTGGATCTTTTAAGTGCGCAGTTTTTGTTGCACTACAGACTAGGGCTCCAGGGTGACACATATAGAGTTTTAACAGAGGTGAACTCTAGGTTTTTACACCTTGGCCTGGATGGGATTCGAACCCCGGACCTCAGCAACGTGAGACCGGCGCTCTTGCCGACTGTGCTATCCCGTAAAACATGGCAATTTCATCATATGGGATCAACCTATGATTACTTATTCACACAACTGACTGTATCATTTTTGGCTTATTATTCAGGTAACGAATTATTTCCTCAGTAAGTGTGTATTGTTGTCTCAAGTAGGTTTCGAATAAGCATTGTATGACGACTTTCAGAAAAGCCTTCTACATATGGTGTGTAATAATACTTTTTGGCATGATTGTGACTGTCAGGTACGAATCTAGATTTCAATTATGTCGATTAATATAATGTTGTACATTAAGTACACATATTTCAAATTTCATAAATGGTAAAGGAAACATGAAGAGATACCTATCACAGAATTTGTGTTTCCAACATTCACGTTTGTTAGTGATGTTTTCATTTATTTATCATTTGAAAATGAAGTGTTATGGAAGCATGACCAAAGAAATAGATGAATGATATAAGCATACAAATAAATTTTATTCGATACGTTTTAAGTAACCATATCTCATTTTCTGTAAGACGTTTTCCTGTCCTTTACACATTGTGTTGTTAACATTACTCTTTGTTATCAATTTCTTTGATGTATATAACACACTCTTATCTCTAGAACATTTTTGCATAATGATATATATATTAATTTGGTTAGCTGAACAACAAGATTCCTATTTTTGTTTCTATATATAAAGTGTAATCGGGATGTTTTCTCTCGTGATAAAATTTAATCCTTAATCCTTGCGTCCCAAATATTGCACTTGTTTATCTCTTTAATGAATTGAGTTACTATATCTCATATTCTACAATGATGAATCCCTATAAGAACATAACAAAATCTTATCAATTGTCGCTTTTAAGGGTATGCATTAATGCATTCAAGTAGCTTTTAGAAGGGAATTAAATCACATTTCATATGAAAGAACTGATAACAGAATTATCCACATTTGAAGGAATAGTTGAAATCATATATGCTTTGAAAAGTTTCTAGTGGTGTATGTTAGTATCACAGCCGAGCCTTTATTGAACAGAATTGATCCTTAAATCTATCAAATATATTTTATAACCATAAAGCTACAAATGACACTGATATAAATCTTTTGAATTACCTTAGATGCAATGTCAAAACACTTTAGAAATCTTTTAATAGCCTAAGAAAGCAATTGGGTAAGGGTAATTTGTGTTTGCCCTTGTAACCCCTACACTTCTCTTCTGTACAACATTCTGACACACTTTGAATCATTGGCAGCTTCTTAAATGAAATTCACTAACAGCACCAATATGAATAATGGTAAAAGTGATACAAATTTTGTTTGTTAAATCAAACAATTAATTTCTGATGTAAATCAAATTCTAAGAAAGGCAATATAATTTGATCACAAGTTTTATTATTTTAGTTACTAAAAAAATCGGTTCCTCTCTTTTGGCTACGGATGTAGTTTTAGGTAGATTTTCGGTTTCTCTGCAGTGAATCATAATGTTTTGAAATTTATCTAAAGAAGCCAGGGCAACTGGGAATTGATATTGTTGTAGATTATGTAGGTAGTATCCTGTATTCAGTAGTACATTTGAGACTATGTAGCTAGTATTCATCTAAACTAGATGTGTGATATTGACTCGTGTGCAGTAATTGAGCTGTTTCCGATTACCTTGGCCTATCCCAAGCTTACATACATGTCGCTAGAGTATCACAACTCTTTACCAGGTACCTATTTCCTGCTTGGTGAACAGAGGCCCACTGAATAAAAGCACTTACCCAGGGCGATACTGAAAGTCACCCAACTCGTGTCTCAGTGTGGTGAAGGGAATCAAGCCTTCAAACTCTCAGTTTAATCAGCAGCGAGTAACAGCGAGCCACGACCGTTGTTGCTGAACTTTTACTGATAGCGGTTGACTAAGGTGTGCCATCACATGTTCAGACAATCAGACTGAAAATTGTCATATCTTTATTTGTTTTTTATGAACTTTTTTATTAATGTCAACTCATTGTCTATCTCTGACCATAAATATATTAATATTCATGTTCTTAAACGATAGAGATATCTTGATCATTGTTACTTAAAATAATTCTTTCAATTATTTTGTTTTAAAATTTCTCCTTGATTAAATAGGATCATTGTTAGAGGCCAGATGAGCTACAAATTAATAACTGATATGATAAAAATGCTTCTATATGAATCTACCTCTTAAACCATAACAAAGAAACAAAAGTATCTGAGAAACTGGCATCTTCGTAATAAATTGTTACTATTAATACTCCAAAGTAGAACCTATCAATTGAGACACCTTCAAGATGATCAATCTTTTAAAGAAGGAGTATCAATATTTACTCTCGATAAACTATTATTCTGTGCGACTAAAATATATATTCACAAGTGTAGGGGTGTTTGCCTTACAACATACAGGAAATAGTTCAGAATTTTTTTTGTTTTCTATCTTCAGTTACTGTTTACCTCAACTCTCAAAGTACATGTAACTTTGTACGAAGGCAAAGACAAATTTAATCACTAAGCAAGATTTACATACAATTATTCAAATACATTGCCATACCTAGTTTTTACAGTTATAAGTCGTAACAAACATTTATGATGATGAGTTTTTTTCTATTCATTTTGTAATTTAAACTATTTTAATCCCTTGTATTTATCCTATTAATCAAATTATCAATGCATTCACATGCAACACAGAAATTGATGAATAGCAAAATGATTAAAATGCACTGAAGGAAAACCCGTTATTGATCTTCCTATCAGACTAGGACATCCATGTCAGGTTCTATTCATTGGGTATCAAGAGGAGGTAGCCTTGTTTCCTCTGCTGAACGAGAATTTAAATAATTTTGATAGGATACTAAGCACTGATGATATCAAGGATGAAAGAGTAACCTTAGATGCGTGAATTCTGAACGTGTTAAGAATATTAAACAAGGAATTAGGACTGCAAGATTAACGTGATGCGTTTGATGTATTAACATAATGCTATCTTAGATGCATTAAGATATTTTGATTCTGAATAATGTATAAAAGAAGATGTTTTGGGTTTGTCGTTGTGTTGCAATGTCTAATCTTCCAACTGCTGTGGAAGGCTTGCTTAGAAGTTGTATAACTTGTTGTGAAAATAGCAAAATGACAACTGCATCGATACATTTACTTCTTTAAGTGGTATGTAGACGTTTTAAGTCAAATAAGAACAAATCTTTTGGATAACATCTTCTTCACAGAACAAGAAGTTGTAATCCATAAATGGTTGTTATCGTTGATATATTGTAGATTGTAATCCGATAGCTTGACAAACCCCAGCATACTTCCATTCACCAAGTTCAAGTTCATAGGTCAAAGGCCAAAAAGAAACACAACATTACAATTTGTATACAGCAGTTGTGGGTGGATGATTGGTAACACACAATTCACCGTGAATCAGATTTACTCATAGTGGTTAAAATTTCTTAGCAAAATATTTTATTCGAAATTACATTTGTAAGTTGGTCATAACTGTACATAAATACAGTTCTAACATTGGCTTAAGATTAGAGGTTTAACAATATGATGTTTTTATTCTATATTGCAATTATAATTTAACACAATTTCAACACAAATTCGCCCAAAAAAGTAAAAATCGGTCAACATTATATGATTTATTACCCATACGGTTAAAAATAAGTGGTGACATATTTTCGATATGAGCACTAGTGCACATATCACTTTTGCCTAGCAACGATTGTTGTAGCGCGAGTTCCCGTATTTTTTCGCCTGTGACGTCATAACACCATTGTTTATGACATCACTGTAGCCGGTCGTCACAAGGGAAGCGGCTCGTTTCTTGGATATTTCTAAGATGGTAAATGGAATAGAATCGGTAATAAAGAAATTATTACCCTCGGAAGTGTGTCATATGACTTTCACGAAACTCGTGCAAATTTGTGTACACACTTCCTCGTGTAATAATCTCTATATATATAACTCTCAGTTTAACAAGAAATATTTCGAAATGATAATCTCGTTCGATAATCAACAGAGTAGGATTTAAGTTTCATTTTGGACCCTAGTGTTGCGTAAAACAATCATGTAACACTAGAAATATTAGAATCATAGTATTCATATGAGATGAGAAAATAGTGAATATTCATCTACTCTAGAAATCATAACGATTGTTACAATACTGATTGAATGAGTTGAAATCAAGAAACGTAAGATAACAAGATAATATCTACAAAACAAACGTTCGGTGAGCAGCTGTAGATTTGAAGGCAGTGGCTCAGTGTTTAAGGTATTTAGGATATTGAAAGTAGTATTCTGTACCCTGAACAAAGGTTATTATACAAGTGAACAATGTGCTACGAAGTGATAGCAGAAACAATACACATATACTTCTTTGGCACCCTGTAATTTTTCCTTTACAAGTCCCTGTAAGAATTGGCTTATGTTCATCACAAAACGCTATTTTCATGACACAACAATGTATAGTTTGGTAACAGAAATCAATCATTAGATCCGATAAGTTTAGCGAGCACTTGTCCCATGATACACTACCAATAACACCAAGCCTCATGTTTGTAATCGATTATTCCCATAGGTATATTTAGGTCTCAATAAGAGAGTAATGTCTCCCAAACAGACGCAAAAGTTATAAAAGACAAATTGATGGATAAGAGCCTCTTAACGTTATTTCTCATGCATTCTTTTTCTGAAATATTGCCAAAGAGGCGCTAAACAATACATTTATTTATCTCTTGGAACTGAGTTTTCTTACCGGAAAGGTCAAGCGATAGTCAACATTTTAAAAGTAGTGTTTTTCACAAGTGCTAAAACAGACATCAACTTCTTAATTTATAAACAGAATTTCTGTCTAAATGGTATATTTGATGACAGGAGAATCCATGCAACATGCAAATATATGTGAAATTTTATAATTAATTCAAAACTATAAGAAAAGAACAGATGCAAATGAAGTGAAATCAACAGAAAACAATGCAGGAATTCAAATTTGAGGTATTTTTCTGAATAAATGCAAGAAACATTATTTTTTGTCTTGCATGAAATACTTGCTGTATTCTATTTAAAAGAAATGAATGACTGTTATTGATTGTAGTTATAAAAGAGTTAATAGGATAAGTGTCTCGCTAAAAACGTAAAATATACACATTCCTTTCCTCTGCTCTTTTTTTAAAAAGATTTCAAGTTTGAATGTATTGGGACACTAAGGTAGTTTTTAAAATCGATTTTAACCATCTGGTTTTTTTTCGCGAAGCAATAATTAGATCCAATAACTGGATGAGTGCTAGACCCATGATAAAACAGCGTTCTCTTAAGTTTCATGCCTGTTATCAATAATCCCTATGGATTATTTACAATGAGACGTAAATGTCTTTTGTTAATGGGAAATTGTTTACATTCTTTCATTTCTAAAGATGTATGACAGTTAACGCAAATATGTATACATTCAACATATAACAATATATCGTATGATTATTTGAGTACAGCACCAAAACTAAAAGAAATCAATATCATACAAATTCCTTTGATAATATTTCTGTTTCAAAGCATTACTTTTGCTTATAGATATAAATAATGCTTATAATATCTATAAAATATATATGCTTATCAATATTTAATGAGCTTCAACAAATATTCAGTTTTGATTTTTTGTGTTGGTTTCTGTTAATAGAGAGTGATCTTATCAAGCGAAGTACATAAAATTAATTGGGGGAGGGGGGTTGTGAAAGTAAAACTATATATCCTGTATGTCTCACGTGTTTTACTAACATTGCATCAAGAAATGAAAATATATAGTTTTTATCTGTTTTTTTGTTCTTTTCCGAAATTTAGTTATAGGACTTTTTTATATGTCACTTTTGAGTTATTGAATAGAGTGAACTCCTCGTATGTGTTAACCATGTCTTCCAGCATATAAAGTAAATAGTGCTTTGAAAATAAATTAACACTTTACTTGGATATGTCAATGTATAGTCTTCACAATTAACATTGTTGTGCCCATGAAGGTTCACAAGACTAATTATGTCTGTGACATACCACTCTCTCGAAAGGAGATAACTACTGTTCCGCCACTTATCAATATGACCTCAGACATGAATGACTATAGTTAACATGCTACTTAGATAAAAACACCTCAATGACAATAAATAGTCAAGTTTATGACTCCCTGCTGTTACAAGGTTATCAGTGTTGTTAATGGAAGACATTGCTATCAATAATGAAATCAGTGTTTCTGTCAGCAATGTCAGACCCTGATGGCGGTAAAGCATCCATTAAAGGATACAAGAGAAAGTGGAATGTACCGAGAAAAAAGATTGCAATCATTTGTTATTTTCCATTACTTTTTATAGACATCATTTGTATTACTTTAGCTTTAAGCATAATTCTGATTTATTTCAAGACTAATTCAAACATTTGAGGAGTTTTGCACATTGAGTGGACACTATGCTTTGCTATACATCAGCTAAAAATCATTCGACATAACTTAATACTAGTATTACTTTTAGTAGGCAACATACTAACATAGTGTTGACAGCGTCTGTGAAACAGTCAAAAGCATTTCTGGCCAATCAGTAAAAATATTATTGATTGAGTTCAAATAGATTTTACATCGTGTGCAGGCAATTACCAATTGTGTCTACAGAACGCTATACATGAAATCAAACATATATCTGAGAAACTTGTCATATCATTAATAATTAACTAGCATATTTCGTAATCACTCACTGGTTTATAAATAGTTTGTTTGCTGTAATTTCAGTTTGTTTAAGTGTTGAAGTTAGTCAATATTTGGCATATGCAAAGTGTTTATTAACAATCAGTTGATTGAAAAGGTGGCATAGCTTTTGATTAACCTTAAAATGATGAAACATGCCTGTTAAATTTAATGATCTAGCTAAATCCTATTATGTATTTATAAGAATAGCTTGAAAGGGGTCATTTTATTGACAGCTCTGAAAAAAAGGCTGTTATAACCTATCGGCGTTAACAATCGGCTCAAGTTTTTATTTGTTAACTGCAAAATATAATTTAGGTTACCTGTGCTGTTTGTAACAAACACAAAGCCAATCATGATGTCTAAACAATCTTACTGAGATTCTTATTTCGGTAAATACATTTACAAGTGTTAACAATCATCAGTTACTATCTGTGAAATAAATCAGAGGGAATGCTTCATGAAACTACTGATAAATAATCACCCCAGTCGTGTTATGTTGTTCATTTTGATTTTCTACTCTGATTGTAATATCATCGACATGACTTTTATAGTGGGATGAAATGTCAACATTTACATGTCAACACAGACGAATTATCATGATTAAATTGTCCCTTTTTGTGATTTCATTTCGTGATAAGCGAGAATCGTATAACACGTTCTAAGTAATGCATACCAAAGGTTACATGGTATTTTAGATGAAATGTGTTTCTGACATGAACACTGTTGTAGGAATATATGACTGGCCTCAGCTAGTTTTAACCAGGAGGAGCCAACTACAGCTTCTTGTATTTCATTCTCTCAACTCCTGTTTATGTTGTGTAATCCATAAATAATATTCAGTTCCAACCTAATTGATGTCACGTATGCCATAACGTTGACTGACTTGAATGTCAACATGCCACCAAACTTGTGATAAGATTTCGAAGATGGATGTGAAAATAGGCATTGCCAAGAACCATTTTGCAAGGCATCAATTACATCATGATTATTTTAAACAGTAATAAACAAAATTCTTTTGTCTGTGGAAAACCGCCTGAGGTTTAATAGGCAATGAAGTTTTTGTTTAGCTTTTCAGAACAGGTCTGCAACAAATTGAGTTTGATACTATATAAAATCTTCAAAGGCAAACTTCAAGGTTTTTATTCTGATATCATATTACTTGAAGGAAAGGGAATATCTATCATCTTTAAAACAGGGGCAAATAATTGGCGTTGTTGAATGTCACAAAGAATAGAAAGTGACAGTGTGACGCCTTTCGTCTTATGCTGTCTATTTATGATGGATGACTAACACATATTAATAGCTCCATCATATTATTGGTTCCACAATGTTAATTCAATTTCATTCTGAAATTTGATTGATTTAAAGTTTTCTGGCATCCTTTGTTCAAAATAAGGTTATACATATATTTTGCAATACATATGAAAACATGAAAAGTTATGTTTGTGTGAATTAGTAACACTTCTGAAAATGACTTTAACGGAGTCATGATCTCGTAACCCATATTTAAGAATATTTATTCACAATAAAGTGGATACACAAAACCCTCAAAATGTTCTCTTTTTAGGACAAATACTCCAAGTTGAAATGCAAAAATATAAAAACTATCACGAATGGTTATGAACAAAAAGTGCGCCATCACATTCATTAATAAGTAAACTATATAATCTTGAATTCCTCTTATCTTCCTGAAACATTGTTGTTGTTTTTTTTCTATTCAGGCTTCCATACAGTCCTAAAATGATTACGAAACTGCAAAAGGCAAGGATTGATTTGAGTTTTGTCAGGTCGTGCCAACGACTCGCATGAATTTAACATTTCCCCTCTTTTCTGTACGTGGAAAGTATGGATGATGCAAGGAAAGAACAATGGTCGTTTCAGAATCGTTGACGAAACTGATTATAGGAAGATCTGTTAAGCAAAGTGGTTTAAGATCATATCAAGAAAAGTTTTGTCTCTTTGAGTATCTTAACAAATTTCGAATGCTGTTTTCTCATCTGATGTCCTCTTATCTTTATAACTATTAGGTATCCGACAAGGCTAACTAACCGATAAGTAAACTATATAATCTTGAATTCCTTTTATCTTCATGAAACATTGTTGTTGGTTTTTTTTTCTATTCAGGCTTCCATACAGTCCTAAAATGATTACGAAACTGCAAAAGGCAAGGATTGATTACATCATTGATACGTATGGATTCATTATCACCGCTGGTAAACTAATGATGGAGATTTATTATCCGACTTTTCAGTAGAGAAATTTACTCTTAATGAGGAAAATGGGAACTGTCTTTGATATCACAAAGGCGATGGATTGATGCTCCTTTACTTGGTTTCTCATTTGACCAGAGCGTCTGTTCAACTAAGAAAATTGACTCTTGGAGAACTTTACGAGATACTTATTTGCAAAATGTTATGTATAATACAAACTTCGTTTATCCTTATATATATCTTGGCTCAATGTCTACCATCTGGAGCATAGCTTCAAAGTATTGCTTCAAAATATTTATTGTATTATTATCTTATCTTTTATTTGTATCATAGCTTAACCAATGATTAAACGTAATTGAATAAAATCAAATACCATTGATTGAGACGTCAAAAGTGAAAAGCCATCCATAAGATCATGGATAACAAAGTATGACACTGCATCGAGGGCAAATCGTCTAACAAAATGGTGCCAAAATTTTTGTTTTGGGGTGAAGAGAATGTTTCACTCATGAACTCAATTTGTTTTCGTAAATCATGTCCTGATTCCCGATTCTAAAAAGCAATTTTGTTATTTGACATATGACGACACCTTGATTTGTAAACATGTCATATTATTGAACCTTTTAAAATTGTACATTTCTTGAAATCAAAATAATTGCACGAAGTCATTTTCATAAAGTAAAATATTGGCCATGAATTCATTTTAACTGTATTCGACATCTAAATCACTTTTGAATTTCAATAAATTCATAGTATAACTATCTTACATAGCCATCTAAATGTGGCAGGAATGATTTTGGTTTTGAAAAATTATTTTTATAACGAGTTATCTAAATGTCTTTGAAATGCTTGTATATTTTCATAACGTTTGTAAAACTGGCATACGTTTTTCTTGTATATTTGTATATACCATACATGTATTTACATTTGTTTCCCCATGTCGGTTATCTGGTGATTGAATTTTCACGTAGAAATTGTAATAAGCACTACCAGTTGAAAATATTGACTAAACAAAATGCTTTCAATGCCATGTAATACCTGTTATTCCGTTTGATTTTCATAAAACCATTCTATTATCAAATCGTATTTAAGAACGGATATACTAGATATACATTTTATGGCTTGACCTGCCTTTGTGTCTGACTTGTACATGACTTATGCCAAACATTAGAAAATGTTGAAACTTACACAATAGTAAATCCACCTTGTGGTTAGCATCGAGTGTAGCTTCAGTTAACTCTCTCGGGAAAGGAAAACTTTACAAGAGATTAGACACTGACCCAAATTCTTCTCTTCTTCAATCCTAACCTAAGCTTGCTTATTGATTTTTTTGTACTTTGTGTTGTCTGCGAATATTAATGTCACTGGGTGAAATGAAGATATTTATTACCTTTACAAGATATTTATTTTTTTGTAAATATCATCTTTACAAGATATTTATTTCTTTGTAAATATCATCTTTAATCCTTTGTAAATTTTTGTAAATATTTGTAAATATTTGTAAATATTTGTAAATATCATCTTTAATCTGTAATGTAGACTTTGAAAGTAAAAAAATTGGTAAATGTTGACTTTGAAAGAAATATTTGATGAAATGTTGACTTTGGATAGAAATAATTTGTGAAAGGATGACTTTGGAAAGAAATAATTTGTGAAATGATATCTTTGAAAGAACTAATTTGATGAAATGTTGATTTTGAAAAGAAATTAAGTTGAAATATTGACTTTGAAAGGTATTAATTTGAAGTAATGTTGGCTTTGGAAATTAATGATTTGATTAAATGTTTACTTTCAAAAGTAATAATTTTATGAAATGATGACTTTGAAGAGAAACAATTAGTGAAATGATGACTTTGAAAACTAATATGTTGACTTTGAAAAGTGATAATTGGTAAAATGTTGACTTTAAAAAGAAATATTTTGATGAAATTTTTACTTTTAATATCAACAATTTCATCAAATGGTAACTTTGAAAAGTACAAATTTTATGAGATGTTGACTTTCAAAAGTGATGATTTCATGAAATGTTGACTTTGAAAAGAAATACAAGATGAATTTGTTGAGTTTGAAGAGAAATATAATTCTTCGAAATGTTGGCTTTGAAAAGAGATAATTTGTTTAAATGATGACTCTGAATAGGAATAATTTGGTGAAATTATGACTTGAAGAGGAATCATTTGATGAAATGATAAATTTGAAGAGAAATAATTAGTGAAATGATGACATTGGAAACTAATAGGTTGGTGAAATAGTGAAAAAATGCTTTGAAAAGTAATAATTTGATGAAATGTTGAATTTGAAAAGAAATAATTGGTGAAATGATGACTTTGAAAGGAAAAGATTTGATGAAATAGTGACTTTGAAAAGTGATTATTTTATTAGATGTTTTTGAAACGTGAACATTTTATAAGATGTTGACTTTGAAAAGTGATGATTTCATGAAATGTTGACTTTGAAAAGAAATACAAGATGAATTTGTTGAGTTTGAAGAGAAATATAATTCTTCGAAATGTTGGCTTTGAAAAGAGATAATTTGTTTAAATGATGACTCTGAATAGGAATAATTTGGTGAAATTATGACTTGAAGAGGAATCATTTGATGAAATGATAAATTTGAAGAGAAATAATTAGTGAAATGATGACATTGGAAACTAATAGGTTGGTGAAAAAGTGAAAAAATGCTTTGAAAAGTAATAATTTGATGAAATGTTGAATTTGAAAAGAAATAATTAGTGAAATGATGACTTTGAAAGGAAAAGATTTGATGAAATAGTGACTTTGAAAAGTGATTATTTTATAAGATGTTTACTTTGAAACGTGAACATTTTATAAGATGTTGACTTTGAAAAGAAGTAATTTGGTTAAATGATGACTTTGAAGAGGAATAATTTGGTAAAATTATGACTTGAAGAGGAAGAATTAGTGAAATGATGACTTTGGGAACTTATACGTTTTGTTAAATGTTGACTTTGGAAAGTAATAATGAATGATATGAGGACTTTGAAAACGTATAAGTTTGGTGAAATAATTACTTTGAAAAGTAATAATTTGATGACATTTTGACTTAAAAAAGAAAAGAAATATTTTGTGAAATTTGTGAAATGATGACTTAGAAAAGATATAATTTGATAATTTCCTTATTTTAACTAATATGAATAACATATACAGTGTTGAAAAATGAAAACAGCTTGTTGGAATGTATTTCCACTCATTAGGTTGTAGCTTAACGAATACACTTGCTAAATAACTCATTAGTCAAGGTGTTGATTGTCTATTGAGTGACAATGCTGTTACATAATCAGTTCGATGTATTCATTACGCATTTAATGGGTGTTAATTTTTCAGATGGGATATTAACTTTTAAGGAAAATTTGATAATTTCAAATGTTGACCTTTTGTAAAACATAGACTTATAAAATCCATTGTGTTGTTGAATGAAGATTTGTAATGGTGATTTCGTTGAAACAATTTTTGATGAAAAATTAATCATGAGATACTGGAAATGTTTACTGTTGTCTTTAGTTTGTGAAATATTTTCTCATTTTCATAAGAAAAAGAAAAACTAATCACTGATTTGAGGAATCCAAACAGCTTACTAGAAGTTAAATTCCCCTCACTTGTAGGTAGCTTAACGAATACACCTGTTGGAATATCTCATTAATTAAGATGTTGATTGTAATTGTGTATTGAATGGCAATGCCGTTAGCTCATGCTTGATATGCTTCATGGTTCAACGCCTGGATCAACTCTCAGCGTAAAAGCCTACCCTAGCACTGTTGGTCACTGTTCATTGGGATCGACCATCTTGTATGCCGGGCAAATGTTGTTTTATGTATATGGTGCTAATTTTTATGTATACGACATGTCAACATTTGCGTGACACAATAATAAAATAATTAAAAAAATATCTCATTGCAGTTTTTAATTTCCTGTCGGTGAGGTGTCCATCAATAGTTTATTGACGTTTACATAAACACCTTACACTGCAATAGATCTTTAAAACTTGTTTGAGTGTAAATGTGTTTAAATGTTAAACATCATATAACCACAAAGATATGTTGCTATTTTTTTTTGAATATAAGTATGTCTGATTAAATATTTTATAGTGTGTCAAAGGTTGATACTCAATTATTTTCAGTTTAGTAACTAAAGCTGTTTTTGAATGCCGACTTGATGGGCAGCTAGATCTGTCTCGCGACAGACCCGTGAATGCATGACTGGTCACACGCCATTTTTGAGACGTCATATATACAGAATGATTACAACGAGTCCTATACATCTATCTTAACGAGATCACCAAATAAACCCATTCATTAACGATTTTCAGAAAATGTTAAACACTCAGTTGGAGTAGTCATTTGACGATGTAACACTATTAAGCGTTTGAAGTAATAAAGATATCAACATCACTTGTAAATAAACAATTATTTAAGGCGGTATTTCAGTTCAATTAATGATGCGCTACTCTATATAGCTAGTCTGTTTATTACGTCACACCCGCGCGAGTTTTATGGCCCCTATCTCAGGTAGGTTTTTTACAGCCGTTAATTACGCAGTCTTAATAAAAAGCTAATTGAAGGTGTTTATTGGACAAATTGCCAAAAAGCACACCCAGTTCTTATTTAGTTGAAATATCTTTGAAAGTAAATCGAAAAGTGATCGAGGTTAGCGGTTGTTGCAGTTTTTAATTTCCTGTCGGCAAGGTGTCCATCATTAGTTTCTTGAAAGATACATAAAACACCTTATACTGCAATAGATCTTTAAAACTTGTTTTAGTCTAAATGTGTTTAAACGTTAAATATATAGTAGGTATTAGAAATTGTCAATTTCAATTCAATTCAATTCAATTCAATTCTTTATTAACCTTAAGTTACACAACTTATCGGCGGTTACATAAAGTGATACAAAAAGTGATACAGGTGGACGGTGATTGCAGCGTAGATACATATGGAGAATGTACATTGTTATTTTAAGTACTAACTAACTTAGTAGTAACTAATGAATTAAGATGGTAAAGTTGATACGGCGCCGGATACCCCACCGGATCCTCACCCAGGCATACAGTAAGAGTAGACAATAATGAAAGAATGAAAGGGTTTTCGTCATTTGGTGCATTCTCTACCTGATGTAGACCTATTGTTAGAAAAACCAAGTATTAAATAGTTAACATGATTTATCTAATGATTTTGAGAAATAGGTTGAATAGGGGAATGATACCACTGCTTCATGTGTAAAATTTACCAATTCAAATTCAACAATATAATGTTGAGGCCACCTTGTCCCGTCAAAGGGATATCAATGCTCTTAGCATCAATCTAAAGTCTGCTACCTGCTCTGACTCCAATACCTGTCTTGTTAAGTTTAACGACATTCAATCAATATATAAGATGATAATACATGAATAAACAAACAATTTAATGTAACTACTTGACAATCAAGCTTGGAGAGTTTTAATCAATGTTTATCTTGGAGAAGTAAACGCTCAGACAAAGTGAAAATTTGAAATTCTGACTTTCAAATATAATTGAATTTGGTGTACGTTATTGGCTCTGAAGCTGTCATATTGTTCAAAGGTTATTTCCAAAGTATAGCCCGTATGAAAAAGGGCTATTTTGAGGGTTTATAACTTTGATGAAGTGTTTACTTTGAAGTATAGTTTGATGTTGTTGACATGCTAGTTCAGAAAAAAATGTTATTTGTGAACGTTTAATCTATTTTTATTATCTATTTTTATTATGTAACCAGCGAGTGCAAGTTGAATAGACATCATTGTCTTTCAGTTTGTCTGTATTACAATTGTTGTGATAACTACTTTGTGAACATATTGATGATGTATTTTTTAAAGTTCAGCTTCATGGGCAAACGTATTGAGTAATTTTCATTTCATGACTGCATATTTTTGAGAAAAATATTCTCAATGAGACTTTTTATTTGCAATGTTTCTGAAAGAAAGTTTACTTTGGATTATTTTATTGTGTGAATATGTAGCGTCAAAAACATTTTGACCCTGATAGACATATTCATTATTGTGTAAAATCTACCAATTCAAATGTTACCATATACTATTTTAGGCCCCTTCGTCCTGTTCAAGGGCAATCAATGCTATTTGCATCAATCTATCATCTGCTACATGCTCTGTTCTACCTTTTTAATCAATTTATACCGTATTTATATGTTAATGTAAATTTACCCTTTTAATGCATAATATTTATGTTTTATAGCACATGTGCTCTTTTTAACTTTGTATAATAGTCTCTCATAACCTTTTTTAAGGGTGGCTCGTATATTTTTATGTTTTATGCCTTTTTGTATATATGTAAGAGGTGAGACTGAATAAACTGTCTGTCTGTCTGTCTGTCTGCTCTGACTCCGATACCCTCCTCGTTAAGTTAAACGACATTCAATTAACAATAATCTCAGATGACTATACCTGAATATACAGACACTTAACAAGCAACTACCCGACAATTAAGCTTGGCGAGTTTTCACTAAATGTATATCTTGGATTATAGAGTAACAGTTATCAATCTATCGTCTGCTACCTGCTCTGACTCCAATACCCTCCTCGCTAAGTTAAACGACATTCAATTAACATAAAGCTCACATGACTATACCTGAATATACAAACACTTAACAAGCAAGTACACGACAATTAAGCTTGGCGAGTTTTCACTAAATGTATATCTTGGGGTTTCGAGTAAAAATCAATACTCATACAAAATGAAAATATGAGTTCTGACTTTCAAATATATTTGAAATTAGGAAGTTGTTGAGAATGAAGTTGTTATATTGTTCACAAGTGATTTTCAAAGTAGATGCATCATAATTATTGGCTATATTGAGAGATGATACTTTTGATGAAATGGTTACTTTGAAATAAAGTTGATGTGGTTGACATGCTAATTTTGAAAAATATCTTGTTATATACGAATGCTTGTAAATATATCCTAAATCTGTTTACACGTGATGGGCGTGTTCTATATTTCTGGTGAGCAAGTCCTGTAACTTTACAGCTTAAACAGATTGACTTATTGTAGTTATATCTATATCCTTTTGTCCCTGTATGAATTCTGCATATGATGTAAAATATGTATTTTGTATTAGTAATGTCAGATCCGAGATTGTGTGAGACATTCAACAAAAGATAAAAACAAAATTTTGCTCTAATTGACCTATTGAAATGTTATTGAACCCACAAACATCTTATTAAACCTTTTATGTAGAATGTCACATTATTACATACTCAACTTAAAAGGGAACCTTTATGATACATTTTACGTACTTAAATCTCTACTTTGAAAAATAAATTCAGAATGCAAAAACAACATTCCACCTTCACATGACAGAATAACAGATGCAAAGAGGATATTGTGCAAAAACGCATATATTAAGTAAAAAAAGCAAACTGTGGGCACGGTGTTTCAATGGGTATTGAACAGGGGTGTGGCTACATGAAGACTTTTGTCCGATGAAAGCATATGCACGTGTTTGTTCTACGATTGCTATGCTTCAATCAGTGTCGTGCATCTTGAGACAGTGTTATTTCAAGGTCAATCTATTATGATAGTGATTTAATTTTTAGAGCCTGATTAGATATTTATTAGCGGGAGAATCCAACCCGTAGTAAAATCTAGATTCGACTTTTATTGATGATTGGTCAAAAGACACTGAATTAATTTGATGACGATGTGGTAAATACATCAAACTACATCACCGAAGTGACCTCATTGCAATACAAGTAGAAGCGATAAGACAAGAGGTGCTTTCAAGCGACTTATATATGTGAACTTTCTTATTGAGAGATATGTGTCCATCTTTTAGCAATGTATAATATTCATTACTTCCATCTTTAGATACGTTTATATCACTGATATCATAAGAACATAAACAACTGCAGTGGATATTTTGAAAGAGTGTCAAAACCTGTCTACGCATGCTCCCATAATCAAACATGTTTATTTGTTTGTTTTTTTTCTATGTCATTTTTTGTGTGATCTTCATGGTAATAAACCATTCATTCACTAATCAGTATAGCGTATTGTTTAACCGTACACTTACAATGATATACTCAATGAAGGATTATTTTTCATTGGGAATGTTAACTGAATTCGAATATCTTTAAATATATTCTAAAAACATTAAAAAGAGACAACATACTTTTCATATATATCAAAGTTAACTTTTAAACAACATCAAACTAAACTTCAAACTAAATATTTCATGAAAGTTATCATCTCCCAAAATAGCCAAAAATTCAATAATAATTTGATATGAGAATAAATTGAAAATAAACTTTGATCAATTTCAGAATATTTAAGAATTTAAAAAAAAAAATGAAAGTCGGAATTTCATATTGTCATTCTATATGAGTGTACACTTCTACTCAATGCTCCAAGATAAACATTTATTGAAAACTCGCCAAGTTTAATTGTCGGGTAGATGCTTGTAAAGTGTTCGTATATTCAGGTTAGTCATCTGAGATTTATGTGAATTGGATGTAGTTTAACTTAACGAGGAGGGTATTGGCGTCAGAGCAGGTAGCAGATGATAGATTGATGATTTCTATTTTATGCTCCAAGATAAACATTTATTGAAAACTTGCCAAGTTTATTTGTCGGGTAGTTGCTTTATAAATGTTTGTTTATTCAGGTATAGTCTTTGAGATTAATGTTATTTCTTTTTAAAGGGGCAGTAGCACGTTTTTTAATAATTTCATATTTAAGATATTTCACTGATAATTGTGAGTTATTGCTAAATGTATTATATTGACAGTGCCAAAAATCTCATTACAAAAGCCAGTCATCCATAGTCAGAGGACAAAGTATGAAGATTCATATAAAATCCATTGGCGGCCATTTTTGTGTGAACACCTTTAATTCATTTTGTGTTAGAAAATATCATCGCATGGCTAAACTTTACCTTATACATTTGAATTATTACTACTTCATTTAGTTTAAATACATTGTTTTTCAATTGTAACCATTAATTTTCATTTTCGTGATGACATTTCACCAAACTATTACTTATCAAAGTAAACATTTCACCATTATTTCTTTTCAAAATCAACATTCCATCAAATTATTAATTTTCAAAGTCAACATTTCATCAAATTATTACATATCAAAGTAAACATTTTACCATTATTTCTTTTGAAAGTCAACATTTCAAAAAAAATATTTATTTCAAAGTCACCATTTCATAATTTTTTCTCTTCAAACTCAACATTTCATCAACTAATAACTTTTTAAAATCAAACATTTAATCAAATTATTACTTTTATAAGTAAACATTTCACCATTATTTATTTTGAAAGTCAACATTTCAAAAAAAATATTTATTTCAAAGTCACCATTTCATAATTTTTTTCTCTTCAAACTCAACATTTCATCAACTAATAACTTTTTTAAATCAACATTTCATCAAATTATTTCTTTTGAAAGTCAACATTTCATCAAATTATTTCTTTTGAAAGTCAACATTTCACCAATTATTTCTTTTCAAAGTCAACACTTCTTCAAACATATCAGTTTTCAAAGTCAACATTTCACCAAATTATTACTTTTGAAAGTAAACACTTCATCAAATCATTAATTTCCAAAGCCAACATTTCTTCAAATTAATACCTTTCAAAGTCAATATTTCACCTTAATTCTTTTCAAAATCAACATTTCATCAAATTATTTCTTTCAAAAGGCATCCTTTCATCAAATCATTTCTTTCAAAGTCTACATTTCACAAATCATTTATTTACAAAGTCATCATTCACCAAATTACTTCTTTCAAGGTCAACATTTCATCAAATTATTACTTTTAGAAGTCAACTTTTCACCAATTGTTACTTTTCAAAGTCAACATTTTTCAAATTATTACTTTTCAAAGTCAACTTTTCACCAATTGTTACTTTTCAAAGTCAACTTTTCACCAATTGTTACTTTTCAAAGTCAACATTTTTCAAATTATTTCTTTTCAAAGTCAACATTTTGCCAATTATCACTTTTCAAAGTAAAAAATAATCAAGGTAATAAATATCTATTAAAGATGATATTTACAAAACTTTACAAACCTTTACAAACCTTTACAAACATTTACAAAATAATAAACATCTTGTAAATATCATCTTTAATAGATATTTATTACCTTGATTATTTTTGTAAATAAGTACTTTAATCTTTGTAAATATCTTGTAAATAAGTACTTTACAAGATATTTAATCCTTTGTAAATATCTTGTAAAGAACTTCTTTTCATGCAGTGCATGTCTGTCTAATCATATCACGATGCAAAAAGAACGTTGTGTTTTAACAAGGACATCATATACTCAGTATGTTATTAGGTAGTAGATTTCTAATCCAGAACGAATTGCTTGACGTGATATAGTTCTTTTAAGTGCCAGCATGTGAGTTTGAATCTGCTAGAGATAATAAAAGAGATAATTTATGTGCTCTTCAAACAGTTAAGCAACAGGTTTATATTAATTCAGAATACTTCTTGAAAACGCACACTAAAGTAGTTGTGTGAAGCTTATGCATAGGATCAATGGTATACAGATAAAACTCATGTAGAATTATATCACTCATAACATGAAAATGGTTCTAGAGAAATTTGTTATATACATAATAACTCACTTTAAGATATTTCAAAGACACTGAAATTTTGGACAAATCCAAGCAAATCACTAAGGTATTGCAATATTTTCCTATTTCTTCTTGACAAGTAAAGTAAATTTTCTCCATGTACTATAAAATGTACAATTTTACAATGGGTGGAATTCCCATAGCTGACTTAACTGTTTGCAAACTTTCATTAACGATTTAATATCTTTTTGCAGTTTTTGGCTAGAACAACAAGCTACTATTCTGCAATTAAATTGTCTCTCAATTCTAATTCAATATTCTAAAATTACATCTGTGAAAAGATTCAGTTATCAGCATTTCACATTTCAATGTATCATCTGGTGTTACATGCCAAAAGACAGTATGCATTTGGAAACATAATAAACGTCCTTCGTTTCCAGTAATTGTGTAATTAGAAACGATTATAATTTCTAAAAAAAAAGGGGGAGCATGTAATAGTCTCCAGGCTGTAAATATCTGCAATCGGAAAGATTGCGCCATTTTTTGTGTATGTGATGTTCATGAGTTTCATGTATATGTGTTTCACAATCTTCTATTTAACAAAAGCATAGCGACGGTTATCTTTAACGTTTTGATTTGGAGGACATTTGCGAATCAAATTTTAAATGTCAATTTTATCAAGAGATTTGTTTTGTACACAACAAAATTACAAATGATTGAATAACTGGACGTAAAATAGAGAGGGACACCATAAAGAGAAAAACTTTCTTATATTCTAAATGTAAACGTGTACAACTCTTGAAATAACCATCTTTTGCATCAACTTTAAACGTTTGCAGTACAAAATGAAAATATTGTTTTAAATATTTTGTTCATACCCATAAGCATTCTTGTATCGCCTGTACTCTTTGGTTCCAATATATAAGTAAGGTAGAGTTTATTTTTTAAATTCATAACTGAATCATGCACTCATTTATAACGGTATTTTAAGGACAATATACACGTGTCCTTTAGATTTTTTTGAGTAGTATGTTTTACCTTTAACCTGTCTGGTATGTGTATTGCACAAGTTATCTATTCCATTGTGATGAACACAATGACCACAATATTGATAATGAACTATCTTGAAATGTATTTGTATATGGAAATACTTTAACTTTTTGTATCAATATAGTCCGGTTACCATAAATCGAAAATTACTACTACTGCAGATACACAATTAAAACCCTGCATTTCAAGAATCATTATTCAAGTATTTAAGTGTTAAATACTAGTCATGATGATTTTGAAGTAATTGACATATGTGCTATCTGCTATCCATACGTACTCGGTGTAGTGTTTATATAAAAAATGTAGTCCTTTGTACTTTCCAGGAAAGCAGTGAAAATACTGAATAATTTGATTGAACCCAACCTAAACCAGAGAAGAAAATATTGATTATAACAGGAAAGCTATACATTTATCAACTTTGAAAGTCATGTTATAACACGTATTAGGTTTCTAATTCAGAGTTAATTAGTTTTGAAATATTGCAATCCCATCATATCTTGTTAAGGCCATACAACAGTACATACGAAAGACAATGTCTACAAAGAAGTGTTTATGTTTTAAAACGACACTTGCTTCTTTCTAACGAAAGAAAAATTATATCACTCTGTCGTTGATAAAGGTAATAAAATGTTCTAGGTTTACAGAGTAGATGGCAGATCAATAATAAACATAGTATAACATAAATAATAGTGAACTACTTCTTGGATTAGTGTTTTGAACGGTCATTAATAGATAAAATATATCAATCATTCCTTGGATTTCTAAAAATACTAAGTGCTAGAAGCCCTGGATATACTGTAAAAATTATAATTACAACAAAAGATCAATAACGATTAGCATATTGTTAAATCACTTCATTTGCATTACTTTAAATGTTTAATCTAGAACTTAATTTGTTGTTTAATGTTTTTCGAGAATGCATAATTCAGGACAAAAAAAAACTAACATCCCATCCTATCACATCTTGTTGGCATATATGTTCATAGCTTATTCTCAGTAATAGGCCTTAGTAATAGTCTGATACTTTGAAACACATATCTCTTTCACACAATGAGGTACGGAAAATGTGATCCCACCTCAACAAAGGATATAAGGTAAAATGAGAATTTGATTCAAATGATACATGTAAAGGCCAATTTCCGACAAGTACGAATTTAGCTGTGTGATGATAAATGATTGATTTCCTTGTTAATAAAACCTAATCCTCATTTGTAGTATATTGAACGGAAATAATAATCTGTTTCAATCAAGCAATCAATCATACATTCCATATATCTTTCATATGTGCTCCAATGTTATGAAATAGGTTCTCGTTGCTGATAGAGTTTATCTCAATGTTCACTTGTTTTATTGATTTGGTAGAGCATCCTTAAATTTACGGCTAAATGCCGCCATAGTCTGTGAGTAATGTCACGCTCAATAAAATTAATTCAACAGATCTGATATACTTGGCTCTTTGTGCTCGCATTGGGGAATGTATTCAATTCAATTTGTGTGATCTCTGATCTTTATCTGGTCTACATGGAGACGGAATTTAAAAGTTAAGCTTCTGAATATGAGACAGGGGCTGAATTAAACATAAGCAGTAAACTGTGATTGAATAAACTAAAGTGAAAAACATTGCGAAATAATAGAATTGCCAAATTATAATGTCAACAGGATATTTGACATAAATCAGGAAACATAGAAAAATAAGATACCAATTTCAAATAGATTAAGGCGAAATTGTTTTCAAAATACATACAACTTACAAAAACCGAAGAATTGATTTAATTTAGACGAAATTGTTGCAGGTTTTGCTTCATATGAAATATGAAAGTGTCATCACTGTCTCTCTGGGTGTAATGTGTCATAGTTGTCCTGAATTGACAAAACATATGTTAAAGAAGTTTAAATACGTGTTCTAAGTATCCATTATGAAATGAGGAAAGAAAACTATTAAAATGGTTGTAACAGTTAACATGTCATGAAACGCGCTAGTCCTTAATTTTCCTTTTATCCTACAATATCTAAGTTGTCACACACTTTGAACAGATGGTGAGAATCAAGTGACTTTGCCATTGGTGTCAAAGAAGTCAAAAGTGTCAATCGATAAGAGGGTTCTTAATCCCATATAAATTTCATCAATGTTTGAAAAATGATAATGACTGTTAAAGATGCATGTAATAGTCAATTTCCATGTACAAGAGCATATTCCATTTTAAACAGTACTACTCTGAAAGTTTTCATTTGTGTTTGAATGATTGTGCAACTCCCATGTGTAATGAATGTCTGCTGGCAAAGAGTCAGGTATGACCACTAAAAGCATTGTTTGTGAATGTCTGACCTATTTTTCAACTGAGGCAAATCAACGTGGTCATTCTACCTGTTTCACATTCCATCATATGTGACAACTCCTGCTTTATCTTTGGCAAAGATAAATCACTAGAGTGATTTCTATTGATTCTGTGATGCAAAATGATTCACAATGAGTATGTGTGACAGATTAATGGCAAGATTTTTCTTAACCAAACATTTTGTACAGTATAGAGTTGTGATGGAAAGGGTTCGGAGTTCCTTTTTTTACCGTTGATATTACACAAAAATAGGTATTGTTTATCAGTACAGCACTATCAATGGTTTCTAATTTATGTCCCTTGACAGGTTTCAGTGCGTTGTTAAGTACTTTGGTTATTATCGCTGAAATAATTATATGAATCTATAACATACAACCCTTTAAAGAGGCAGTAGCACGTTTTAGGTGGAGTATAACGGGTTGTCAGAAAAATGAAAATAAATGGTTTCAATTGAAAAACAATGTATTAAAACTAAA
The DNA here is from genome assembly GCA_916613615.1 of Steromphala cineraria. NCBI lineage: Eukaryota > Metazoa > Mollusca > Gastropoda > Trochida > Trochidae > Steromphala > Steromphala cineraria. Next base: position 70,724,066 of record OU744721.1, read on the forward strand.
TGAAGCAGAAATAAATGAAATATTTAATGTAAAGTTCCTGTTTCTAACACACAATGATTTAAAGGAATTCACATAAAATGGCAGCTAATGGACTTTATGTGAAATCTCATAACTTGTTCTCGACTATAGACTATAGATTTTTGACACTATCAAAACAATACATTTAACATTAGCGTACAATCATTATCAGTGAAAAATTGAGAAATATTAAATTTCAAAAAATATGTGCTACTGCCCCTTGATTGATCCGTCTGTTGGACAGAGTCTTTGTTATTTGGAAACACAAACATATCTACGATGTTTTGGAATATTTATTATTTTCACCAAAACTTTAAAGATCGACAATAAGAAATTATGTACAACGGAAATCGCCCGCATTCAACATGCACCATAATACTAGGGGTAGTCATTCCAACATTCCCGGCCCTTATAAAAGTAGAGTTTGTGCTTGGGCGTCAAACAATTAAAAAACGGTATTTGGGCCAACTTCCCACATTTTTTGAAAAATAGAAAACAATTGAAGAAGGACCCTTTTGCACTAATTGATAAATCAAGGATGGACTTATTCCAAGTCAGTGTGTGAGTAAATAATATCCCAAGATATTTATATTGATTTACAACAGTCATCCGTTCTCCTTTAAAGAACCATTTCTCGTTGGCTCTTTATTATTATAATCTTCGTCTTATCAATATTAACATTAAGTTGTCAGAATAGGATAAAAGTATATCAATGTGTCTCTGAAGGCCAAAGCAAAAGGACTACATCTGCAAATAGAATAAAAAGTTCCATTAGATCAGGAAATAATTCAATGCCATGTTTACCAGATTGTATGATATCAAAATACAGTTGTCATAGACATGTACATGTAGTAACAGGCAGTAGAGTGTCATTATCAACAATTTTAAATAGTGTTCGTGATTCTAGGAAAAAGTGATCCATTTGTAAGACAAGTGTAATATTTTGATCAAATGTGAATATGGTATTGAGAAATATCTTGACATTAAACTGTGTCATGATTAACAATTTGGAGAATATCCTAAAAACAGGAATGTGATGTTTTTTTAACTGATGTAAAAATAGAGCCATTGGCTCTGTAGCTCATCAGGCTTCATCATCAATTATGCTGTAGAGTGTGGTCAATGTGATTCCCCCTTTGTAGAGGCCACAGGGTCACCATTCATAAAATTCAGTATATATAGGGGACAAGTTTCAGTTTTCTAGGCGTTTACGTCTGATGCAGAAGATGAAAATAGATTTGAAGGACGTTCCTGTTGCCTTTATTAGGGGCAACAGGGTCACCAAAGCTACAATTCATAATCATCACTAGTCAAGGAGTCTGTACACAAAGTTTCAGCTTTCTAGGCCTTATACTTCTGGAGAAGAAGATGAAACTAGGTTTTTAGGGCGTGGCCCCTGTGGCCCTTATAAGGGGTCACAGGGCAACCAAAGCTACAATTTATAATCCTCACTAGCCAAGGAGTCTGTACACAAGGTTTCAGCTTTCTGGGCCTCATGCTTCTGGAGAAAAAGATGAAAATAGGTTTTTAGGGCGTGGCCAATGTGGCCCTTATTAGGGGCCACAGGGCCACTTAAGCTACAATTTATAATCCTCACTAGTCAAGGAGTCTGTACACAAGGCTTCAGCTTTCTAGGACTTATGCTTCTGGAGAAGAAGATGAAAATAGGTTTTAAGGGCGTGGCCCCTGTGGCCCTCATTAGGGGCCACAGGGCCACCAAAGCTACAATTTTTAATCCTCACTAGTCAAGGAGTCTGTACACAAGGTTTCAGCATTCTAGGCCTTATGCTTCTGGAGAAGAGGATGAAAATAGGTTTTTAGGGCGTGGCCCCTGTGGCCCTCATTAGGGGCCACAGGGCCACCAAAGCTACAATTTTTAATCTTCACTAGTCAAGGAGTCTGTACACCAAGTTTCAACTTTCTAGGCCTTATGGTTCTGGAGAAGAAATCGAAATTCCACAAAGTTTACGGACGGACGCCAGACACCATGCCATGCCATAAGCCCATCGGGCCTTACAGGCCAGATGAGCTAAAAAGTCGGTTTAAAATTATTTGTCTTCAGACAAATTAGAGTTACAATGTTTTTGCTCACATTTACATTGATATCTTGTTGGGCCCATTATGCCTGAACGAGTTTTTCGTACAATAGAAAGTCACTGAAGCAGTAGCCTTAGTGATTTCATTATTGATAAGAATGTAATTCATTAACACCATTGATAAACTTGTAACACACAGTATATATTAATGGATTTTACTGCAATCTGTAAAGCAGTTGAATCTAGTGATAGACAGGGGCTTATCTAATGTGAATGTTAAGTGTGTCCTTGATAGCACAGAACTTATTGATTAGTGCTTGTGGGCTTATTTTCTCATCTGGCTGAATTGCAACTACATACAAATCAAATGGTCAATTGGAAATAGATGATCATAGCAAACAATGAACTCTATAAAAACTTGGTAGAGTAAAGGCCATGTCAACTATACAGAAACGTTTATGTGTATTTCTGTAATTTTGCCATTAGTAACAAGATTTGAGCATTTATCTAATATCTGTACTGTGCTTCTGATTGAAAAGTATGTGTAATTAAATGGAATATAACAATTTGTATAGGAGCTAAATATTCAAATGGTCAATTAACATTACAATTACACTTATTGAATTTGAGACGAACGGGTATATCTTTGCCTTGTCATTTAGTTGATCGAGTCTCTCATGTTGTGGTCATCTAATTATGAATACCGGCTATTGCATATTGTGTTCTGCTGAGTTTGAGGTATTTTGCAAGGTTGCACATTTAAAAGGCCACTTTCAATGTATTGCTAGCATCTGATGTGTTATAGTAGAAGTGCCTCCATGGTCTTGCTCCACCCAACCTTGCCTCCCTTCTCAAGAAATACAAGCCAACAAGATCTCTGCACTCACAGGACAAGTCTTTACTGTGTGTACCCCTGTGCAGGACAAAAACCTTTGGAGGTAGGGCATTTGAGATATCCGGTCCAATGCTTTGAGTCTTCCAGTTCAACTAAGATGTCAGCAAGAACTGACAACATTTAAGTCACAACGAGAGATAGATAGATAGATAGATAGAAGCAATTACTGAATATTCCAAAAGTAATAAAGCTCCAAGCAAAATTATTCCTCGACAAGTTAAAGTTATCAGTTCATGTATGGCATCACGACGTCCATTATACTACAGGTCAGTGCGTGTAATTCTATTAATATCAGACAAAATGTAAGCTGTCAATGTTTTGCCTAGGGTGAAGAAGGTACTAAATATCTGAAAGCAATTTCCTTTTTTGAATGATTTTCCGATCTTATCAAAAGTGCAATATAATCGTAAAAGTAATTGCAGCATTAAATAAAAACACATTTAACTTTTAAAGGAGCAGTAACACGTTTTTTTGATAATTTCGAATTTCAATTTGTTCACTGATAATTGAAACTTAATGTTAAATGTATTATTTTGGTAGTGGCACAAATCTCTTTACACAAGCCAATAATCCATAGTCCGAGGACAAAGTATGAAGATTCACATAAAATCCATTGGCGGCCATTTTGTGTGAAGACATTTACTTCATTTTGTGTAAGAAAAAGTAATCGCATAGCTAAACTTTACGTCATATATTTGAATTATTACTGCTCTATTTAGTTTAAATACACATACATGGTCTTTCATTTGGAAACATTAATTTTCATTTGACTGACATCGCCTTATATTCCCCTTTAAAACGTGCTACTGCCCCTTTAAAATGTATCCTATCACTTGTTGATAATAGTTTAAGACACCTTTAAATCTGAGAATAATTACACTAAGAATGATGTTTAATGAGTGACTATTAACTATTGATCGATAAATTGATTTTTCAGTGAAGTATTTAACATTATCTTATAAATACATCATAAAACTTTATAATGTATTAACTATTCAGAGTTTATCTTAAAAATATTTCTTATTTTATCATTTCTTGTCCATTAGAAAGATTGTCATTATTTGAATAGATGGTAATCAATGATAAGTTTGTATTGTTTCACAATTACAGTTGGGCTGCATCACAGCGACAAACTTTGCTAGTTAAGCCTAGTAAAGCTTAATAACCTTGCGGTATTTAATAGGCACATTCATTAAACCCTCAAATATTGAAATCAAATTTAGTGACTCCCTAAGCACGTTTAGTTGGACAATTGTATTGGCTTATTAAGCTCCACTTTTTACAAAGTTTTCCTTTATGAGCAGAAAACCATATATATTTTATTTTTCTGAAAGGCAAACGAAAATGGCCTTAGATTTTCAGGTAACTTTGGCTCTGAACAAATTATATAATAAAGGATGAACATTCAAAGCATTGTTCTGGTTTTCATTGTTTACTACTCACATTTTAGTTATCAGTGACAAATCATCTTGGCTTCAACCACATAGTTTCAGTTTTAAGTTCCACTGGGTATTGTAGGGTTTTGAATGATTTGATAGATAGCTGAGATTTAGATTTCACAGCTTAGATGCTTTAAATTCAACCTGTTAATTCAAAGGTTAAACAAAGATGCAACCGGAGCAAATCATTATTTATATTTAACCAGTTTCAATTAGTTTGAAATGCCATGATTGCAAGTATTAACCCAGAAGTGTCATTATTGAAAATAGGTGTCAGAGCATGCTAACAGTGAAGGCTGAATAAAGAATAAATGTAAGTAGGAATAATTATATAAGGTGTTGGTTTCTTCAGAATATATGATCAAGTGTGCAGTTTCAAACCATGGATATCTCTGAATCCTTATTATTTACATATTGAGATATCAATAATCAACTGAGATTTGAAATTCATGCTGAATATTTTTTCTTTGTTGTTTGATGTAAATAAAACCTGACATGAATGCAGTAACTAACCCCCAAATCGATCGCCCCTCTTTCCTGTCAGTGACAGCAATGGAATTTTCGAGTTTAGTTAAATCATCCTGGGTGCCTAAAAAGCCATTGACGTGCCCTCATACTTAAGACTACAATTTTTTCCTTCATTCAAAGATTTTCCCCAGTGTATGCAGAGGCTTTGTTGTCGTTTTGAATTCAGTAAAATACCATCCAGTCTTTACACAGCCTTGTTGTCGTTTTGAATTCAGTAAAATACCATCCAGTCTTTACACATGACAATATTTCATCACAAACATTTACATACTTGTCTGATGATTCATAAAATTTCAAGTTCCTGATTTTTCAGAAATGTAAAAAAGAAAAAGTATATATTTACATGTATGTATCCACCAATTTTCATACTATCACCCCGTCCTCTTTCATTAACCGATTCTCCAGACAGAATTGGGAGGTGTTTGAACAGCCTTTGGGAATTTTGTAAAAACGTCATTGAATCTTGATGTTTGATGCAGAAAAATATTCAATCAGATACTTTTGCGTATTTTTCAATGTTATATCACCTTTGTCGAATTTTAAGCATTAGACATCTTTCCAAACAATATCCAGCCCTTTTTCTGTCATTTCTGTCAAAAGTAATTGTGCAAGAAACTAACAAAGACTTTGCTCAGCTGGTAAATATGGATGTGAATACGACAGTTTAAAAGACAGTTAAAACACACTCTGAATATGCATGTCTTCATGAAGAATCTCTTGACTTTTAAATGCAAGTGAAAATGAATAGTATCTGGAATAATTTTTGGGACAATCTGCATTTTGTTTGATTTTATGACATATTTCGCTGCCAATTGAAAATGCAAAACGTCTTTTGAATTTATCTGACTGGCTAAATAAGATATGAGATTTAACAATTTAAATGAAGTGTGCAATATATACAATGTAAGCTCACTTTCACAGGTAAGGAAAAAAAGAGCATTGATTGTTTGTAGGCATGTTCACCTTGTGTCATTATTTTTTATACTAAGTGATACTGATAGTTGATGAAATTATCAAATAAGAAAAAGGACGATTTGAATAGCAAGATGTAAATCATGTAGTTCTTAAAGCCTAGATACCATATTTGTTTTTGAATGAAATACTAATTTTTTCCCTTGAAAATGCTTTTTATTTATTTCATTTATTATTCATAAAACTCATCTAAATCAAATGGTATTCAGATCTTTACATCTTTACTAAATAGATGTATGTCTTGACAAATACATACCTTAATTCAATTCACAATATCCATTATTCTTGTCAGGAAAGTTTAGAATAACATATCGAGAGTTGAATTAAATAACTGATGTAAATTGATAGATGTAAGCTTATTTGGGGAGAAATCAATGTGTTTTTACAGACACCTCATTGATTTGAGCGGGTGTACTTGTTTTCTCAATTGGCCGGATTCCTATTCATACAAGTTAATTGGTCTATCGGATATATATTGTAGGAAACAACATTATAACCATAATGTACCCCTTATCTCTAGAGGAGTTTTTAAGATGTTGAGCAATGTTACATAATGATGTACTTTTAAATGAAACAATTTATCAGAAGTTATTTTCTATAATTGTAATTGCCATTATTATTTGTTGTTTTACTTATTACTAAATAGAGATGACAGTTTTTATATGATCTGCAATTTTAAATGTTAAAAGGGTAAATAACTACGTTTATTTAAATAGGACAGTAAAAACACAAAAGTTATAAAAGACAAATTAAATAATATCAGCTTCCTTACTTTGTTTCTCATGCATTTTATTTTATGAAATATAAAGAGGCCCTACAAAAAGTTATTTATACATCACAACATCTCTTGCAACTAACATTTTTCACCCGAAGGGTCAAGGGATAAACAGTCAACATATTAAAAGTAGTTTTTTTTCACAAGTACTGAAAGAGGCATCAACTTCTGCATCTTGCATGAAATACTTTGCTGTATTCTATTTAAAAGAAATGAATGACTGTTATTGATTGTAAAGAGTTAAAGGGATAAGCATATCGCTAAAAAAACTAACATGGACACGTTCCTTTCGTCTGCTGTGTTTTAAAAAAGATTTCAAGTTTGAATGTATTGAGACACTAAGATAGTTTTTAAAATCTATCTTAACCATCTTCATTTTTGTTAAGGAGTGACGTCTTTGGTAATAATCTTAATGTTTTAGGGATTATGAAATGAAGGTTAGAACATTCCATGTCAGCGTAACCAGACTCTAGTCAAATTTACCGAGCGACAATGACATGTAAACTAGTTCTAATGGACGTTTCAGAAAATAATAACTGCTCAGTGACCTTGACCCTAAACTCATGTCACTAAGGCTACACAGACTATTTCAATGAGACGTAGATGTCTTTTGTAATTGGGAAATCCAGGTGACACCTAAACTGTAAAAGTAGAGAAGGATTTTTTTATGTCCAGTATATTGGTAAAACGTTTCGAGTCCCTCAGTGACACAAAGACAAGTATAGTTGTAAAAGGAAGCAATCATTAGATCCAATAACTTGAGTGAGCGCTAGACCCATGATAAAACATTACTTTCACTAGTTTCATGCCTGTTATCAATAATCCCTATGGACTGTTTACAATGAGACGTTAATGTCTTTTGTTAATGGGAAATTATATACGTTCTTTCATTTCTAAAGAAATATGACATTTAACGCAAATATATATACTATCAACATATACATGTAACAATATATTGTATGCTTATTTGAGTACAGCACCTAAACTATAAAAAATCAATATCATACAAATTCCTTTGATAATATTTATGTTTCAAAAACATTACTTGAACAATTTTGCTTTTATTAGATATATGAATATGTTTATATATTTTTATATATTTACATTGTTTATAATATATATAAGATATATATGCTTATAAATATTTATAAACTTCAACAAATATTCAGTTTTGATGTTTTATTTTGGTTTCTGTTAATGGAGGGTGATCTTATCAAGCCAAGTACATAAAATCTATGGGGGAGGGGGAGTAAAAATATATTTTTACTTGCATAATGTCAATGTATAGTCTTCACAATTAACATTGTTGTGCTCATGAAGGTTCACAAGACTAATTATGTCTGCGACATACCACTCTCCCCAAAGGAGATAACTGCTGTTCCACCAACAATCAATATGACCTCAGACATGAATGACTATAGTTAACATGATACTTAGATAAGAACACCTCAATGACAATAAATAGTCAATTTGATGACTCCCTGCTGTTACAAGGTAATCAATGGTGTTAATGGAAGACATTGCTATCAATAATGAGATCAGTGTCTCTGTCAGCAATGTCAGACCCTGATGTCGGTAAAGCATCCATTAAAGGATACAAGAGAAAGTGGAATGTACCGAGAGAAAAGATTGCAATCATTTGTTAGGTTTCATTACTATTTCTAGACATCATTGTATTATGTTAGCTTTTGGCATAATTTTTTATTTATTTCAAAATTAGTTTCAAACATTTATGACAAATTGGATAAATCATTGTAAGGTACAAGTACTAGTGAGGAGTTTTGTACATTGAGTGGACACTATGCTTTGTGTATATAAATAAGCTTAATATCATTCGACATAAGTTGATACTATCATTACTCTTAGTAAGCAACATACTAAAATAGTATTGACTTCAGTCTGTGAAACAGCCCAAATCATCTCTGGACAATAAGACAAATGCCAACACCTAATAATTTATAAAATATATCTGAGAAACTTATCATATCATTTTTAATTACCTAATATATTTCGTAATCACTTCATAAATGGTTCGAGTGCTGCAATTTTAGTTTGTTTAAATACTGGAGTTAGTCAATGTTTGGCATATGTAAAGTGTTAAAGAAAAATCAGTTGATTGAAACAAGTAGCTTAACTTTTGGTTAACCTTTAAAGGGGCAGTAGCACGTTTTTTGATAATTTTATATTTTAAATATTTCACTTAAATTTGTAAGTTAATGCTAAATGTATTATATTGACAGTGTCAACAATCTCATTACACAAGCCAATCACCCATAGTCAGAGGACAAAGTATGAGAATTCATATAAAATCCATTGGCGGCCATTTTTTGTGACCTTTAATTCATTTTGTATGAGAAAAGGGAATCGCATGGCTAAACTTTACGTTGTATATTTGAATTATTACTGCTTCATTTAGTTTAGATACATTTTCTTTCAATTGGAACTGTTTATTTTCATTTTCCTGACATCACCTTACATTCCCCCAAAAACGTGCTACTGCCCCTTTAAATGAGGAAAATGCCTGTTACATTCAATGATCTAGCTAAATCCTATTATGTATTTATAAGAAGTTCTGTTCACAGATAAGTGACTTTCTAATAAGTAGTGACATGATTACAATAAGGACTATAAAGGAGTAAGGTTCAGATAAATACTTCAGTACCATCGTTTTGTCCATCTTCACTTTATTGCCATAATAAGATTTTGAACTAAGACTGATAAGATATTGGTTGACATCCTTCGTAATTGTATGACGAAAGAATGATAGTCTTTTGTATTTGACTTGTATTATATGATGTCTAATAAAGTGGGATTAAATGTCTAATATAAACAATTTTGAAGGCATTTTGATTCTGATTACAAATTGGTACAACATAAACAATAAATTAGTTTGTTAACATGGAACAGATATTTGATTGACAACAGCAGGAATTGTATTGTGAAAGAATGGTGTTTTGCATTTTCTTTGTACTCTACAATGAACATTAATGTTAGTCTTACAAAGGAGTATTCACTGTCAAAAGTATTTGTTATTTCGAACTAACTGATTTTCAGAATAATTTGCTGATAACAAATCAGGTTTTTTTGTTGGGCATTATATTACGGATTACTTAACAAAGCATACCTGGTTTGGTCACCGGCTTCAACAAATAGAAATAAGATTATTTTAGATTTTCAAAGCTGTAGGTGTCGTAAGGTCTCTTATTTAAAAAGAATTGTTATTTTGAAATAACCTCCTTCATGCTCTATCATCACATATAAGTGTTTTACACGTTTTTTATTAGATAGTTTATCAATCTCTTCATTGAGTTTATAAACAAGGCTGTTTTAAGTTATTGGTTTTAACAACCGGCTCAACTGCAAAATATGATTTAGGTTACCTTTGCTGTTGGTAACAAACACAAGGCCAATCGTTTTAATTGCCTGCTGATCATGATGTCTGCAAAAACTGACTTAGATTTTTATTTCGGTAAATACATATGCTAATGAAGTGCTATCAATCATCAGTGACTATCAGTGAAATAATCACAGGGAATGTTTCATGTAACTACTGATATATACTTCCCCCAGTCGTGTTACGTTGTTCATTTTGTTTTCAATTTCCTAATTGTAATATCATCGATATGACTTTTAAAGTGAGATGAACTGTCAACATTTACATGTCAACACAGACGTATTATCATGATTAAATTGTCCCTTTTTGTGCTATCATTTCGTGATAGGCGAGAATAGTATTCCAAATTCTGAGTAATGCATATCAAAGGTTACATGGTATATTTGATAAAATGTGTTTCTGACATGAACCCTGCTGTAGGAAAATATGACTGACCTCAGCTAGTTTCAACCAGAAGGAGCCAACTACAGCTTCTTGTGTTTCATTCTCTCAACTCCTATTTATGTTGTGTAATCCATAAATAATTATCACTTCCAAATAATGTCACGTGGACCATTACCTTGACTGATTGTCAAAATGCCACAAAATTTGTGATAAGATTTCGAGGATGGATGTGAAGGCATTGCCAAGAACCATTTTGCAGTGCATCAAACACATCATGATTACTTTAAACAGTAATAAACAAATGTTTTGTCTGTGGAAAACCGCCTGAGGTTTAATAGGCAATGAAGTTTTTGTTAAGCTTTTCAGAACAATTCTGCAACAGATTAATTAAGATACTGTATAACGTTTTCAAAAGGCAAACTTCAAGGTTTGTTTTCTGATATCATATCACTTGAAGGGAAGGGGATATCTATCATCTTTAAAACAAGGGCAAATAATTGACGTTGTTGAATGTCAAAAAAAAAAAAATTGACAGTGTGACGCCTTTCGTCTTATGCTGTCTATTTATGATTGATGACTAACACATATTAATAGCTCCATCATTTTATGGGTTCATCACTATCAATTTACTTTCATGAAATTTGATTCATTTAAACCTTTAACCGTATGCATCCTATGTTCATAATAAAGGGAAAAACTTATTTCGCAACACATATGAACACATGGTAAGTTATAATTTGTTTGTGAATTAGTAACCCTGCTGAATTTGACTTTAATAGAGGTATGATCTCATAACCTAAGAATATTATTTAGTATAGAGTGGATACACAAACCCTCAATATGTTGTCTTTATGGACAAATCTTCAAATTCTAATCCAAAAATAGAAAATCTATCACGACGGACTGGTTGTGGTAGAACAATAACTGACTTCATTTGTGCGCCATCACATTCGTTAATACGTAAACTATGTAATCTTGAATTCCTCCAGGCTTCCTGAAACATTGTTTATAACACTGGTTTATAAATGGTTAGTTTGCTGTAATTTTATTTAAGTGTTGGAGCTAGTCACTATTTGGCATATGCAAAGTGTTTATGAAAAATCAGTTGATTGAAATAGGTGGCTTAGCTTTGGTTAACCTTAAAATGAGGAAAATGCCTGTTTAATTCAATGATCTAGCTAAATCCTATTATGTATTTATAAGAATATCTTGAAAGGGGTCATTCTACCCAAAACTCGGAAAAAAAGATTGTTTTAACCTATCGACGTTAATCATCGGCTCAAGATCTCTAATTGCTAACTGCAAAATATAATTTAGGTTACCTGTGCTGTTTGTAACAAACACATAGCCAATCGTTTTAGTTGCCTGCTGATCATGATGTATACAAATATCTTACTGAGTTTCTTATTTCGGTAAATACATTTGCTAATGAAGTGCTAGCAATCATCAGTGACTATCTGTGAAATAAATCAGAGGCAATGCTTCATGAAACTACTGATATATAATCACCCTAGTCGTGTTACGTTGTTGATTTTGTTTTTCTACTCTGATTATAATATCATCGACATAATTTTATAGTGGGATGAAATGTCAACATTTACATGTCAACACAGACGAATTGATTAAATTGTCCCTTTTTGTGATTTCATTACGTGATAAGTGAGTATCGTATCACAAATTCTAAGTAATGCATACCAAAGGTTACATGGTATTTTAGATGAAATGTGTTTCTGACATGAACACTGTTGTAGGAATATATGACTGGCCTCAGCTAGTTTTAACCAGTAGGAGCTACATGTAGCTTCTGGTATTCCATTCTCGCAACTCCTGTTTATGTTCTGTAATCCATAAACAATATTCACTTCCAAATGTTGTCACGTGTACGATTACCTTGACTGAATGTCAACATGCCACCAAACTTGTGATAAGATTTCAAAAATGGATGTGAAGAAAGGCATTGCCAAGAACCATTTTGCAGGGTATCAATTACATAATTTTGTTTAGTTTAACAGTAATAAACAAATGTTTTGTCTGTGGAAAACCGCCTGAGGTTTAATAGGCAATGAAGGTTTTGTTTAGCTTTTCAGAACAGGTCTGCAACAAATTAAGTTTGATACTATATAAAATCTTCAAAGGCAAACTTCAAGGTTTTTATTCTGATATCATATTACTTGAAGGGAAGGGAATATCTATCATCTATTAAAGAGGGACTGAAATGCTATATGGCAACTTTCGGGATTCATGAACTAGTGATAACAATTTCACATGGACTCAACTTTAAATTTCTGAAATCGACCTAGAAACGGCTTAATTACGACTGTATAAAGAACATCCCCTAATTAGGCCGGCGAACAGAATAAAAAGCACTGAAGCGTGACTGCCTCGTGACGTGTTAGTAGGCGATGTGATACCCCCTTGTGTGCCCTCGTTATGTAAAACAACACAAGCTAACAGTACAGCTCGATGTTTAACCGTCGATTAAACACCCTAAACAACATCCACACATCTCAAACCTTCAATAAATCGGTAGTTTATTTATTCAACTGGCAATTTGTATTGATGAAAACGTAAGACCCTGATTAAAAACGAAGATGTGCGCATTATGCTACAACATGTAGGCCTAGATGGTCTCGCTTTGCGCAATGTTGTCATAAGACTGCACGTGAGAACCCGGATGTATATGTAAACAATTGCTCCCGTGTGAACTGTTTTATCTTCGTGCCAGTTGTTGGTTGTTATTGAATATTACTTTAGTAGCACAGCAGAAAGGATGTAATTATACAATACTATTTTATTTTTACATTTAAACCATTTTTTAAGAATTGCCTTTGACTTCATTTTGTAACAGGATAAAAAATATATACGTTTTTCTTAGTTATTTCATTTAGTGATAGACAAGTTACAATTCTCAATGAAAGACATGTATTGGATGATCACTGATGTCTTGTTTAAAACATTATTTTAATAGGGCATTTCACTGAAAATCTTATTGTTTTCACTCTTGTACATAGAGTGATATTTTCCACAACAATAGCCGATACATGGCCAAACAGAATGAAGATTTATTAAATGAACCTTATCCAAAATAATTATCAGATAGAGCAAAACGGTATTCCTAATTTCAGGTTAATAGGTTATAATTTACCAATCGGAGAAAAAAGGGATGTTAAGGAATACAATTGCTATTTGATGTTACCTAATTAGCTGATGTCATAAAATAGCCAGGTGTTGATGATAGTGCATTATATAACCTACCTGCTATAGTCATCATTTGATATCATCTAATTAGGAAACAGACAGGAAATACGATAGACAGTAAAGTAATTGTGTAATAAGTGAGTATCTGATCTAAAGAAAGTAAGTAACACCTGCAGACCAATGTCATTGTTTATTCAACCTTTTTACACAACGTTCAAATCTAAATGTGAGCATTGTATATTCGGATTATTACCATAAATCAGCCCAATACTTTCTGCTATGTTTTATATTTTACTAATCTCCCTTTTCTCTGCATGCCAAACTGTTCATTCAGTGAAAATGCGAGCTCTAAGCAGAAAATCGGTGTAGTGATCGGAACACGTGAGTTCGATGTAGATTGTCACATTGCTCTGTTTGACCTAACACAGCGGGTCAATTTGGCGTGAAACCATCAATATGATGGGAATTTGTCTACGGAGACTTCATCAGGAGATATTCAAGGACAGTTGACAGCAACACAATGATATAGCATACTGTTAATCGCTTTGAAAAGGCAGAACTGCGGATTTTGCCTATCATTTTCCATATAAGCAGACGAACGCTTCGCCTACTGCCACGTCACTTCCGGTATCCCCTGCCCGTGGCCTCTCAGCCTTGTTTTGGTTTGTCGCTGGACGGCGACAAGCAGACGCCTTGTTACGCAATGTTTACTTAGCTGTAGCTTCATTGAGAAACTGTGTATCGTTGCTGTTTTGGCCTAATATTTATGTTATATAGTTTTTTTTTTTTTTTTAAATGTTTTTATTCACTTCATTTGGATACAAATTGTAGGGATTGATTTGGATTTTGACATACATAAGAAGTGTTGTACATGTACATACATTTGGCATATTTGACAATCAAGCATGAGGGACTAACACAATATAGAAAAAATTAACATGGAGATCTTGTATAAGCATTATATCAGGAGCTAGTGTTCAATTCATTGCTAATAATCTTCCATTTTTTGTCAAAACAAAACGTATTCAGATTTTTCCTCGCGATAAAGTTTTCAATTTGAGCGACATCTTTTTAAATGTCTTTATAGATCTTGATATTTGGTTTGGACCCTTTGATGTTCATGACATAGATATGACGTTTTGCCAACAATATCATGATTCAACAAGATGTTATTGGTGGCGCAGAATAATATATCGTGAGTTGAAAGTTCTGCAGTTGGGTTGAGGACTCTTTTGATAAGTTCAGTGAGTTCGGTCCAGAAGATTCTAACAGTTGGACATTCAACGTATACATGATAAATATTCTCACTTGAACCACAAGATGGACAAATATCATTATCCACTAATTTCATTTTTAACAATTCCTTTTTAGTGTAGATTGCTCTATGAATAAATTTGAATTGGAATTCTAATAACTTTGTGTCTTTAGTTGATTGTCGATATTCTAAAAACATTGTTCTCCAATTGATATGGTCGTTAAGTTCGTTATCCCATTTGAGACACGCTTTTGGAAGATTGCATGCAGCATCAGTTAACATATCGTAAAATAACCTTGAACCTTTAGAAGGTTTAACAATATCATTCCAAGGGGATTCTATTGAGATAAGTCTAACGGTGGATGGGTCAACTGTTTGAATAACATGTCTCCATTTTTTTGGGATACTGAGGATGACTTGGTTCAGATCAAGTACTGTACCTTTAACATTATATTTTGTTTTTAGTTCCCCAAATGAACAAAAATCATTACCTTTGCAAATATCTTTAATATGAATTATTCCTTGTTTGAACCAATTGTTGATTATGAAATCTGGATTGGATAATTGGTGATTTAGCCAGAGAGGTTGCATACGTATTTCATTTATGCTGTCTTCATTCATATGATAGCACTTAACATATCTATGCCAGGCGTCCAGTGAATCTTTCCAAAATGGGTTCTCAACTTTATATCTATGATTGATATTCGCTCCTAACGTGAGAACGTGTTTTATTGGAAAACCAGCTAAGGAATAGCCACGTGGTTTAGAAACATATCTCTTTAAACAAGAAATCTTTAATGATTCAATAAACGTTTTGAGATCAACCATCCTGAGACCGCCATCTTCATATTTTCGCATTAAATGAATACGTTTTATTTTGTCCCTCTTTTCATTCCATATAAAGTTAAAGAATATTTTATTCAAATTTGTAACAAAATCTTTCGGAGGGTTTGGAAGAGAAGTAAGAATATGAACTATAGTAGATAAAGCCAAAGTTTTAATGACCATTATCTTCCCTATCAAAGTTAAATTTCGTTTCTTCCAGTTCGTCAGAATTCTTTTTATATTTTCCAGTCTTTTTTTGGTTTGATTACCCAGAGATTTTTCAAATCTGCATTAAGTTTTATCCCCAGTACATCAAAATCATCGTTATGCCAATCCAGTTTAAAGTCATTCGATAAATTCAGGTCACTGCCGGCCATTGCACCAAGCCAAACTGCTTTTGTTTTGTCCACATTTATCTTCAAACCAGACATCTTATAAAATGTCACAAGACTTTTCATAGCTTCATTGAGAGAGGCTTCCGAACCATCAAGAAATAATTCCGTATCGTCTGCATATTGACCAATGATATGCTCAATTTCATTCAGAACAATGCCTCTTATTTTTTTGTTATCTCTTATCATTATTCATATATCTCAGCAGCGAATAAAAACAGATATGGAGAGATTGGATCACCTTGCCTACAGCCCCTTTCATTATGAAAGAATGTTGATAAATGCCCGTTTTGAATAATACATGATGAAGCATTTGATATAAGTATGTTAACCCATTTTAGAATATTTTTCCCAAAGCCGAACTTTTCCAGAACCATCATGAGGAATTCCTTAGAAACCGTATCGAATGCCTTCTCGAAATCAATGAGGATTAATAAACCTTTTTTATTTTTCAGTTTAGTTTCGAAGACAATGTCATATAAAAGTCGAATATTTTCTGTAATGCAGCGGCCTGGGATGAAACCAGTTTGGTTTTCATGAATAAGGGTATCAAGGGTCGTTTTAAGTCTGTTTGTAATACATGAGCTTATGATCTTATATAATACATTAAGGAGAGAGATAGGACGCCAGTTTTTTAAAAGTCTTCTGTCTTTGTCTGTTTTAGGAATACAAGTGATCACTCCTCTATTCATTGTCGTTGTCATATTGTTCTTGGTAAACGTTTCTTTAACATAGCGATGAACCCAGATTTTAATATCTTTCCAAAAAAATTTGAAAAATTCGACGGGGAATCCATCTAGCCCTGGACTTTTATTATTTTTCATTGATTTGACCACTTGTGAAATTTCTACAATACTAATCGCTCGTTCTAGTTGATCTGACTGATCCTTGTTTAAGCAAGGAGTTGTTATCTTTTCTAAAATAGCCTTACTCTCATTATCCATGCAGTCATTTGATTTATATAAGCGTTCGTAGAACCTCTTCTGCTCAGTAATGATTTCGTTCCCGTCGGTTATTTCGTTACCATCATCAGTAATTAGGGAATTGATTAGCTTATTTGTATAATTTCTATTTTCCAAATGACAAAAGTAGTTTGTTGGTTTCTCGCCTTCCTCATACCATTGTATTCTATTACGTATTTGTATTCCTTTCATTTCTTCCTCTTTTATGTTCTCAAGTTCAAGTTTCTTTTTAGAAAGGTTAGAAAGAAGGGATTCGTCAACATTTTGAAAATCGTTTCTCAAATCATCCTCCAAAGCGTTTATGTCTTCTTCCAATTCTTTACACTTTTCGTTTTTATTTTTCTTCAGGTATGAGGAATACGAGATAGATTTGCCTCTCACTTTCATCAAAAAGGTTTCTAAAAATAATGTATCATTGATAGTCAATTGTAAGTCTTCGTCTTTTGTATCTTTAACTTCGTTCTCTGTATATTTCGGATCTGCATATTCAAGCTTAGTATCAGTAAGTAAGTTAGTAACTAATGTTATATACTCCTCTCGTCTTAATAGTGACGTGTTAAACTTCCAGTAGCCACGGCCCTTTTCTTTATTTTTTTGTGGCGACAGAGATAACGTTTTAGCAGAGTGGTCAGTTTTATATCCAGGAATAATTGTAACATCAGAACTTATATTAAAAAGGTCATCGGTGACTAAGAAAAAGTCAAGTCTAGCTTGTTGGCGAGTTTTTTTTTTCCACCAAGTAAATTGTCTGGAATTTGGATTTATCTCTCTCCATGCATCTATCAAGTTTAGACTTTCTGCTTTGTCGAGTACGACTCCACGAGCCTGGGGGTTATTAATATTTTTATAATTTTCTAAATCTTTTGACGGGTCCATGACTAGATTCCAATCTCCACATATTGCTATTGAATCATTGCCTACATTTACAATTTTTGCAAACAAATCAGAGTAGAAAAGGGCGTTGTCAATGTTTGGTCCATATAAATTGGTCAAGGTGAATCTTATACCATCAACAGTTATATCTAGAATAATATAATTTCCCTTCTCATCTTTAAGTACCTTATGTATTTCATGTTCAAAATTATTGTTAAGGAGGATGGCCACTCCTCTCGAGTTTGATTTAAAAGGAGAGATCACACAGTCTAATCCCCATTCATTTTTCATAGTATTTTCTTGTTCAACGGAAATATGGACATCTTGCAGACATATAATGGAGAATTTCTTTTTTCTGTATAAATGCATAACCTCCTTACGTTTCTTTTTATCTGCTAAGCCTCGGCAGTTAGCGGACACTATTTTGATTTTGCTATCTTTACCCATAAGTACATTGCAGAAACATAAGTTGGACTAAACGTAAAAAGAGATGTATCCAAAGTGAAGGTTTTTTGTTTAGATATAACAATAGAAAAGAAAGATAAAAACAAAGAAATATCCGTATCACCATGGATTCGATTTACAGTGGGTAAATGCCCCGCTATCCCCCATGAAGAAAACAAAACAAACAGAAACATATTGTTGGATAAAAGAAGACACATCAAGTCTATGCAGTAATCATTGCAAGAAAGATAAAAAACAGCCTACCGTTTGGTTACACGCGAATGAAAACAATTTTTGTTTTATGGATCAAGAAAGAAGGAAAAGGAATATTACTTACAGTTCAGGAATCCTTTTAAACACATATAAATCCGAGTCCTTCGAATAACACAATATCACACGTGTTTCTAACCCTTCCAAGAAGAACGTGTTTCACGTGCGCGCGTTAGCGCGACGCACTCAATGCACCGGAAGATTTTGAAGCTAATAATAGAACACAGGGCATAGAGTGCAACTACTTATTTGTGTGATAGTGAATGATAATAAAGATAGGCTTAAAAAAATGGAAACGGTTGAGTAAAGAAACAAAAAATAGGAACAGTGGTTTCCTGATACTTCATATAAAGTTATGAGTTAATCTTTATAACTGTCACGAAATCAAAATAGTTTCAACTTTGACAGTCATTCCTGTGTGTAGGAGGAAAGCATCATTGAAGATGTAAACAACAACATTGTTACTGGTTATCTTGTCTGACCCAGGGAGATCCAGGATTCTTGGGGTCGCGTGTTTCCAGGATTACCTCAGTTGAGAGAACCCTGACCCGTGTCCAAACCCCGGTGGTCTGTCTTAAAGTGGCAGCCTGACGACTTAAAATCGCTCGTCTCTTCTTCAGGAGGGGAGGGAGATCCGTCTGGATGCTCATACCTGAGTTTCTCAGTAGTTTCCTGGCGTCGTATACAGCCTCTCGGTCAGCCATGTGTGAGAAACAGGCTATGATACTTCTGACGGCCTTGGGATTATTCTTCTTCTGGTACTCCGATACCGGGAGCCTGTGGACGATCTTAAAGAAGGTGTCATATGCCTGTTGCTCCGAAAACATAAGTTTGTTGATAAAAAACTCACGGAGTGTTCTTTCTGTATTTTCCTTAGGGTGTTCCGGAATGCCGTAGAATAACAGGTTTGGTTTCCTGTCGTGAATATCCTTAAGGATGAATTGTCGCTCCAGCAGGACACGTTTCTCGCGTTCGTCGGAGAGTTCACTCCTCAGTCTAGTTATCTCAGAGTCGTGATTAGCAATGCTGATTTCTATGGATCCCACTTTATTTGTTAAGTCCTGAAAGTCACCTTTCAACGAGTCAATTGAATTTTGTAACTCAAATTTAGATGAGTTTATTAGTTCCGCGAGCCTCTTTTCGGAAGCAAGGATTAGTTCGTCAATGTTAGCAGGCTGAGCTGCCATGGTACGCGTAACACGTTGTGTCTCCGCCATAGTGAATAACTGACTGTCAAAGTTATGGAAATATACAGTCAAACTGTTCAAAAATATCTCCCAGAAATAACTAGGCGTTGTATGAAACAATTTCAGTATTTTCGTGTCATTAGGAAATAATTTTCATTAAGGATTACTTAGATTTTCCATGAGGGAAGCGGGAGCCAGCAAAACACGTCAGCACTCGACCATGCGCAACCGGAAGATCCCAATCGATTCTTATGTTATATAGTTATTTGACCAATATCTTTTGAAAAATATATTTAAAAAAGGTTATGCAGCCCTTCTTTAAAACAGGGGCAAATAATTGGCGTTGTTGAATGTCACAAAGAATAGAAAGTGACAGTGTGACGCCTTTCGTCTTATGCTGTCTATTTATGATGGATGACTAACACATTATTAATAGCTCCATCATATTTTTGGTTCCACAATGTTAATTCAATTTCATTCTGAAATTTGATTGATTTTAAGTTTCCTGGCATCCTTTGTTAATAAAAAAGGTTATAAATATATTTTGCAACACATATGAACACATGAACAGTTATTTTTTTGTGAATTAGAAACACTTCTGAAAATGACTTTTATAGAGTTATGATATTTTAACCCATATTTAAGAATATTTATTCACAATATAGTGGATACACAAAACCCTCAAAATGGTTTCTTTTTAGGACGAATACTTCAAGTTGAAATGCAAAAATATAAAAACTATCACGAATGGTTATGAACAAAAAGTGCGCCATCACATTCATTAATAAGTAAACTATATAATCTTGAATTCCTCTTATCTTCCTGAAACATTGTTGTTGTTATTTTTTTTGTATTCAGGCTTCCATACAGTCCTAAAATTATTACGAAACTGCAAAAGGCAAGGATTGATTTGAGTTTCCTCAGATCGTGCCAACGACTCGCATGAATTAACATTTCCCCTCTTTTCTGTAGGTGGAAAGTATGGATGATGCAAGGAATGAACAATGGTCGTTTCAGAATCGTTGAAGAAACTGATTATAGGAAGATCTGTCAAGCAAATGGTTTAAGACCATATTAAAAAAACGTTTTCTTACTTTGAGTATCTAACAAACTTCGAATACTGTTTTCTCATCTGACGCCCTTTTATCTTTAAAACTATTAGGTATCCGACAAGACCATATAAACTTGATTGTTTTGCAATTATAAGTGATTATATCATTGATACGTATTGAATTCATTATCACCGCTGGTAAACTAATGATGGAGACTTTTCAGTAGAGAAATTTACTCTTTATGAGGAAAATGGGAACTGTCTTTGATATCACAAAGGCGATGGATTGATGCTCCTTTACTTGGTTTCTCATTTGACCAGAGCGTCTGTTCAACTAAGAAAATTGACTCTTGGAGAAGTTTACGAGATACTTATTTGCAAAATGTTATGTATAATACATATTTCGTTTATCCTTATATATCACTTGGCTCAATTTCTACCATCTGGAGCATAGCTTCAAGGTATTGCTTCAAAATATTTATTGGATTATTATCTTATCTTTTATTTGTATCTAAGCTAAACTTCCATTCATAACCAATGATAAAACGTAATTGAATACAATCAAATACCATTGATTGAGACGTCAAAAGTGAAAAGCCATCCATAAGATTATGGATAACATAGTTTGACACTGCATCGAGGGCAAATCGTCTAACAAAATGGTGCCAAAATTTTTGTTTTGGGGTGAAGAGAATGTTTCACTCATGAACTCAATTTGTTTTCTTAAATCATGTCCTGATTCCCGATTCTAAAAAGCAATTTTGTTATTTGACATATTACGACACCTTGATTTGTAAACATGTCATATTATTAAACCTTTTAAAATTGTACAAGTCATTTTCATAAAGTAAAATATTTGCCATGAATTCATTTTAACTGTAACTCTAAATCACTTTTAAATTTCAATAAATTCATAGTGTAACTATCTCACATAGCAATCTAAATGTGGCAAGAATGATTTTGGTTTTGAAAAATTATTTTTATAACAAGTTATCTAAATGTCTTTGAAATGCTTGTATATTTTCATAACGTTTGTAAAACTGGCATACGTTTTTCTTGTATATTTTTATATACCATACATGTATTTACATTTGTTTCCCCATGTCGGTTATCTGGTGATAGAATTTTGACGTAGATCTTAAGAAATTGCAATTAGCACTACCAGTTGAAAATATTGACTAAACAAAATGCTTTCAATGCTATTGTAATACCTTTTATTCCGTTTAATTTTCATAAAACCATTGTATTATAAATCAAATCGTATACATGTTATGACTTGACCTGCCTTTGTGTCTGACCTGTTCATGAATTATGCCAAACATTAGAAAATGTTGGAACTTACACAATAGTAAATCCACCATGTGGTTAGCATCGAGTGTAGATTCAGTTAACTCTCTCGGGAATGGACAACTTTACAAGAGATTAGACACTGACCCAAATTAATTTCTTCTTCAATCCTAACCTAAGCTTGCTTATTGATTTTTTTGTACTTTGTGTTGTCTGCGAATATTAATGTCTGTCTAATCATATCCACAATTCACGATGCAAAAAGAACGTTGTCTTTTAACAAATACATTATATACTCAGTATTTTATTAGGTAGTAGATTTCTAATCAAGAACGAATTGCTTGACCTGATATAGTTCTTTTAAGTGCCAGCATGTGAGTTTGAATCTGCTAGAGATAATAAAAGAGATAATTTATGTGCTCTTCAAACAGTTAAGCAACAGGTTTATATTATTTCAGAATGCTTCTTGAAAACGCGCTTTAAAGTAGCTGTGTGAAGCTTATGCAAAAGGTTCAATGATATACAGATAAAACTCATGTTGAATTATATCGTCCAAAACATGAAAATGGTTCTAGAGAAATTTGTTATATACATAATAACTAACTTTAAGATATTTCAAAGACACTATGACATTTTGGACAAATCCAAGCAAATCACTAAGATATTGCAATATTGTCCTATTTCTTCTTGACAAGTAAAGTAAATTTTCTCCATGTACTATTAAAATGTACAATTTTACAATAGGTGGAATTCCCATATTGACTTAACTGTTTGCAAACTTTCATTAACATCTTTTTGCAGTTTTTAGCTAGAACAATAAGCCACTATTCTGCAATTAAAATGTCTCTCAATTCTAATTCAATATTCTAAAATAACATCTGTGAAAAGATGCAGTTATCAGCATTTCACATTTCAATGTATCATCTGGTGTTACATGCCAAAAGGCAGTCTACATTTGTAAACGTAATAAACGTCGTTCGTTTCCAGTAATTGTGTAATTAGAAACGATTATGATTTCTAAAACAAAAGGGAGCATGTTATTGTCTCCAGGCTCTAAATGTTTGCAATCGGAAAGATTGCGCCATTTTTTGTGTATGTGATGTTCATGAGTCACATGTATATGTGTTTCACAATCTTCTATTTAACAAAAGCATAGCGACGGTTATCTTTAACATTTTGATTTGGAGGACATTTGCGAATCAAATTTTAAATGTCAATTTTATCAAGAGATTTGTTTTGTACACAACAGAATTACAAATGATTGAATAACTGGATGTAAACACCATAAAGAGAAAAATTTTCTTATATTCTAAATGTTAACGTGTAAAACTCTTGAAATAACCATCTTTTGCATCAACTTTAAACGTTTGCACTTTAAAATGAAAATATTGTTTTAAATATGTTGTTCATATCCATAAGCATTCTTGTATCGCCTGTACTCTTTGGTTCCAATATATAAGTAAGGTAGAGTATATTTTTTAAATTCATAACTGAAATCATGCACTCATTTATAAAGGTATCTTAAGAACAATATACACGTGTCCTTTAGATTCTTACCTCTAACCTGTCTGGTATGTTTATGTGTCACAATGCTTCTTTTGCAAAGCCAATTACCATTTGTCTGATGGTGTTCGTTTCTTCACCGGCACTATATCATTCATTGATATCATTCTTGCCTTGTATTTCAATCTGATAGTAATCGTTTGCAGAAACTTTTGTTTACAAAAAATCGGACAAATTATCTATTCCATTGTGATGAAAACAAAGCAACAAATTGACAATGAACTATCTTGAAATGTATTTGTATGTGGAAATACTCTAACTTTTTGTATCAATATAGTCCAGTTACCATAAATCGAAAATTACTACTACTGCAGATACACAATTGAAACACTGCATTTCAAGAATCATTATACAAGTATTTAACTGCTAAATACTAGTCATAATGATTTTCAATTAATTGACATATGTGCTATCTACTATCCATACGTACTCGTTGTAGTGTTTATATAATAATGTAGTCCTTTGTTCTTTCAAGGAAAGCTGTGAAAATACTGAATAATTTGATTGAACTCAAACCTAAACCAGAGAAGAAAATATTGATTATAACAGGAAAGCTATACATTTATCAACTTTGAAAGTCATGCTATAACAAGTATTAGGTTTCTCATTCATAGTTAATTAGTTTTGAAATATCACACTCCCATCATATCTTGTTAAGGCCATACAACAGTACATAAGTGTTTATGTTTTAAAACGACACTAGCTTCTTTCTAACGAAAGAAAAAATATATCATTCTGTCGTTGATAAAGGTAATAAAATGTTCTAGGTTTTACAGAGTAGATGGTAGGTCAATAGAGTAAACTACTTCTTGGATTAGTTTTTTGAACGGTCACAAATGGATAAAACATATCAACAATTAAAAAACATTTCTCTTTCACACAATGAGGTACGGAGAATGTGATCCCACCTCAACAAAAGATATAAATTAAAATGGGAATTTGATTCCAATGATACATGAAAAGGCCATTCTCCGACAAGTACGTATTTAGCTGTGTGATGATAGATAATTGATTTCCTTGTTAATAAAACCTAATTCTCATTTGTAGTATATTAAACGGAAATCATAATCTGTTTCAATCAAGCATTCCATATATCTTTCATATGTGCACCAATGTTATGAAACCTGTTCTCGTTGCTGATAGCGTTTATCTCAATGTTCACTAGTTTTATTGATTTGGTAGAGCATCCTTAAATTTACGGCTAAATGCTGCCATAGTCTGTGAGTAATGCCACGCTCAATAACATAAATTCAACAGATCTGATATACTTGGCTCTTTGTGCTCGCATTGGGGAATGCATGCAATTCAATTTGTGTGAACTCTGATCTTTATCTGGTCTACAAGGAGACGGAATTTAAAAGTTAAGCTTCTGAAAATGAGACAGGGGCCGAACCCTATGACTTAAACATAGGCAATAAACCGTGATTGAATAAACTAAAGTGCAAAACATTGCGAAATTATAATGTCAACACGATATTTGACATGAAACAAGGAAACATAGAAGAAAAAGATACTATTTGAAAAAGACAACCAAATCAAAAAGGATAAAGCACAGATTGTTCTCAAAATACCACGCCTGGTCTACTTAGCTTGAGCAATTTACATAAAACGAATAATTATGATTTAATTTAGACAAAATTGTTGCAGGCTTCGCTTTCAAGTATGAATGTGTCTCTGACTGTCTTATTTAATGTGCTATAGTTTTTCTGAATTGACAAAAACTCATCCTGCTACATCAGCGTATATGTCTCAGCTAATGCTAAAACCTATCCCCTGATATCCTCCTATGTCAAAATTTGATTTGAAATTTACCAAAACTGTCAATAGATAACAACGTGAGAAGATTCGCAATAGTTCCTGCATTTCATGTTACATTGTGTCTTGTAGTAAATGGGATATGAAGGTTCTTCCCATTGTAAATTTCATCAATGTTTGAAAAATGGCAATGAGTGAGTGAGTGAGTGAGATGGTGTTTAACGTGTTTTGAACAATATTTCAGTTATTAAACACGTGGATGTTGCCATCCAAAAGAGAGTAGACAGATCAGAGAGAAAGGGAAAGAAAGGTATAGTAAGAGATAGAAAGCAGGTTTTAGAAGGACTCAAATTTGGTCTGGCTTCTACCCGTCGACCTGTCCAGCTTGGGTGGCCCTACCAGGAGCATGGAAGCTCCAGCTGGCATAGCTCTCGGGGTCGTCGAAGCACACAAACCACCACACCACGATAAGGTACTGAGTCCAGTGGTGGAAAAAATGGCAATGACTATTAAAGATGCATGTAATTGTCCATGTCCATGTAAAAAAACTTATTCGAATAGGAAGTGGACATTTTAAACAGTAGCTACTCTGAAATGAAGTTTTCCTTTGTCTTTGAAAGATAGTGTAACTCCCATGTGTAATGAATGTCTGCTGGCAAAGTGTCAGATAGACCACTAAAAGCATTGTTGTGAATGGCTGGCCTATTTTCCAACAAACGTAGATCAGCAGGGTCATTATATCTGTTTCATATTCCATCATATGTGACAACTCCTGCTTTATCTTTGACAAAGATAAATCCTTAAAGTGATCTCTATTGATTCTGTGATGCAATGCGTGTGTTTGGCAGGTTTTCGTAACCAAATATGTTGTGCAATTCAGTGAAATCGCATTACTTGTTCTCTGACTATGGATGATTGGTTTGTGTAATGAGATTTTTGACATTATACATTTACATTAGAATACATTTAAAAATCACGTACAATTGTCAGTAAAATTTTGAAAATATAGATTTTTCTAAAAATTAGCTACTGCCCCTTTAAAATTGACCCAGTCTTACCACCTGTTAAATATTTGTTTCCAGCATTTGAGTTTGTAAGTAATGGACCATTTAAAATGAATTTGGTCATATACATGTAATGTCGTTATTAACAATTTAAACAGTGTTTGTAATTTTTGACATTTGTTGCTAGGCCTGTCTTACTTCTAAACAAAGTGTGATATTTTGATCAAATATGGTATTAAGAAATATCATGACATGAAACTGTGTCATGATTAACAGTTTGGAGAATTTTTTATTATGTGTAAAAAGTGATGGTTGTGTGAAAAGTACTGAGAACAGTACGAAACTTCTATCAGGCCATGAACATTTGAACTTGGTGTTTTATTTGTATCACATTTTAAAATGATATAAATGATGAAATAAAGGCTAGGTATAATTAACAGTTTTAAAGAACACGTTTGAACAATTGGCAAAAGGTGATGATTGTGTTAAAAAGTGACATTCTGCCTGTCTAAACCACAACTAATTGTTGTGTTTGTATCACATTTCGTTTTGCAAAACGTTTTTACATTGTTACAGAAAATGTGTCATATTCAACAATTTGAAAATACTTCAGTACTCCAAAATTAATTACACCCAACAGTAAGCATAAATTCAGCTTGTATCTAAATAGTGTTTTGATTCAAGCAATGTCTTCTTTATTTCTTGTGGAAACAAATGTTTCACTTGTGATCTGAAAAATAAAGAATAAATATTAAGTAAAGAATCTTCAATATTTATACAGTTACAGAAAAGCTTGAATTGTCAAAATAGATATAAATTACAAAATCCATTTGCGGAGGATAGGACTCGACCAATTCAGCTGCATGTGTTTGTACAGTTACCATCATGAGGTTAATTGTTGTTAGAAACAAAGTTGAATAAACTTTTACTTGCGCCTCTAGTTATGATAAAACCGTCTCAAATAAATAATTTCATAAATGATACAAAGTAGTTTATAAATTTCAAGAAACTGAAAATGTCATTTGACATTAATTCTAGAAATAATGTTAGCTCTGTTTATTTATCACTCTAAAATAATTAATGTAATCGCTAAGCAGGAATTTAGTAAGGGCAAATTTGATGTAAAAACGATTGCATTGATTGCTAAATGGTGCATGGCATTCTGAGATTTACCTAAGCCGTATTTTTTTTAACCAACAAACATAATACCTGACAAATTTACGTCAATCCATAAGTATTCAAAATTTATTTCCCATTTAAATGCACACCACATTCAAAATAAAGGTTATTAATAATGCATAAGATAATTAGTGTGGATTCGTTGACAGCTAGAATCTCAAACCGCAATTTGTTCGACGCCTTGAATCGTTTTCTGCCTATTGATAATGCAAAACTGCTTTGTTGTCATAAGCACATTTATCTGACAGGTCAGAAAAGAAAACGTGAATAATACTTTTGATGGATATATTTAAAATACTTGTTATACTACGGTTTAATGTGATCATCCATTATCCAAAATTACCATTCAACTTTCACCTTTTTTAAACATTATTTGAACAGCACAATTCATAATTTTTATAGTTATTGAGAAAATTTGAAACGTTTTGATCAATAATTGCAATTGTTAAATTACCAATTAATATATATGTTTTATCAATGAATTTTCACACATAATGGTATTTTAAAGCCTATGAGTTAACCGAATACACTTGCGCTTAAGATAATTTTATGACAACAGGAAAAATAATCTTTTGAAACCTCTACAGCGGCAGTGGTGCGCATACTGATTGGACAAATGGTTTTTAAAAATGTTCAATGTTTCAGATCATTTTTGTGGAATATATCGAACAACACTATGGTTTCCGCACTATGTTTGAGAGTGACCCGATCATTTAATGACGCCTTCCCCTTAAGCCGACTCTGTGCTTTAAAATCGATAGACACAGACAAATAAAGATGATTGCTTTGCTAGCCTTAGTGATTTCATTATTGATAAGAATGTCATTCATTAACACTGTTGATAAACTTGTAACACACAGTATTTATTAATGGATTTTCTGCAATCTGTAAAGCAGTTTAATCTAGTAATAGACGGGGGCTTATCTAATATGAATGTTAAGTGTGTCCTTGATAGCACAGAGCTTATTGATTGGTGCTTGTGGGCTTATTTTCTCATTCGGCTGGATTGCAATTACATACAAGTTAAATGGTCAATTGGAAATAGATGATCATAGCATACACTTAACTCTATAACCACCTGGTAGACTTAAAGGGGCAGTAGCACGTTTTTTTATAATTTTATATTTTTTTTTTCACTGAAATTTGTAAGTTAATGCTAAATGTATTATTTTGACAGTGTCAAAAATCGCAATACACAAGCCAACCATCCATAGTCAGAGGACAAAGTATGACAATTAACATAAAATCCATTGGCGGCCATTTTGTGTGAACACCTTTAATTCATTTTGTGTAACAAAAAGGATTCGCATGGCTTAACTTTACATTATATAAGGATATAATTATACATGGTTCATTTTTAATGATTCTGTAGTTTAACCTCAATATTTGATTCCTTTATCATCAATATTTGAGAAGAGTGTATGGAAGGAAGACCAGAAAGAATAAAAAAAATTGGATTTGCATTTGAAAATGCTATGTATTTTGTAGCTCTGTAGTAGTTCAGTATTTCCCGTTGAAAAACTTTGAAAGTTGGCTTAATCTTTTTTACACTAAATTTATATAAAGTATTTTTCATTATTAAAAGGACAATATTTAATGGATTATTATTTTTGCCCTTGAAACCCAAAATGACATTTTCATATAAAAGATCAATATTTCCTTCAGACAACTTCTCAAACCATGGTAGACCATAACTACAAAGATAAATTGGACAAAGTAAATGAACATTTGGTCTTTAAGATACTTGACACCAATGGGTAGAAATGTCATTTTAAAATCTTTGCTTCTACCAAAATTAAATCATTTATTTTCATCAATACCTAGCCTTCCGGACGAGGTAATAGAAAACCTTCAGAAGAAATGTTTCAATTTTATATGGCGCTTTATAAATTACATAACATTGTTTCATCAATCGCAACAAGATTGCTTGTGGGAAATGGTTTGACAGACACAAGTTGTACCATTCAATTATTCAGGTTTTAAGTTCAGTATCGGATTTAATTGAATTAACTGTCCTATCAATTAGCAGTACACAATACAGATATGAACCAATTATTCAAGGTCAGTAATATAATCTCCAGATGAGATGTAATACAAAACTGTACTTTTTGCAACATTCAAAGCCATTGTAAACAGTGCCATATTGTGAAGCAATTACAAAATAGTATGTTATCTCAAGAAGGACGGCTCTTGCTTTGTTAAGTTGTCAGCCGATCAAATCTTTATAATTTGAATTGAAACTATTATAAATTATCTAATAATTAATACTAATTATCCCATTGTTGTCCACTAAAAGTATAATAAACCCCAAGCTACGTATGTTAAAGTGTTAAAAGTATTAGCTTAAGAAAGAGCTACTTCTACTTCTAGGATACGACCCTTGATGGAATCAATAAATGCATTTCCCAAAAGTAATAATTTTTGTCACAAAACTATTCTCCGACAAGAAAAGGTTATTGGTTCATATTATACATCATGACTTCTATTGGATCACAATTATAACATAGTTCAACCAGTGCAACTCTACTCATCTCAAACAAATAGGAGCTTGGTAATGTTTTGCCTAGGGTGAAGAATGTACTTCATTTCTGAACTCAATTTCCTTTATTTAATGATTCTCCGATCTCCTTATCAAAAGTTCAAAATGGTTCAAGAGAACAATATTTATGGCATCTGATGAATCCATTTCGCTTGCACAGCCAATGAATGATCACTGAATTATTCGGGTTTTTACTTATATATATGTACGATGCAATGAGTACACTATTTGTATACCACTCATATTTTAGATTTGCCTGTTATTACTCTTTTATTACTAAAATGTTTAACTATTTGAATATACCTTTTTTAAGTTGTAATTCCAAACGATTCTGACTGTATCACGTTATACATAATGTGGTTGTTATATCGAGTAGCTATTACTAGACTCTTCTTGATGGATTTATGCATGAAATCCTTTGGTATTCTTGAAATAGAATTTTCGTGAACATATGTAATTAAGCTATTTTTTTATTGAACTATAGAAATGAGGTTGTAGACTGTACTTTTGATAAGCGTACCCTTACACGACTTTTTGTGTGTAGATTTTTCTTCCCCATTACAATGACAGCAACAAACATCCTACTCAGGAATAAAGCATATTTCATTTTCTGCATGACCAAGAGTAAACGGTTAATAGTTAAGATATTCAGATGATTGTTTGATGCAAGAAAAATAAGAAAAGATCAAGTACTACACATTGTTTTCATTAATATGAATCAGGTAATAAAGTAATTACATGTAATGAATGTTAGTTTGAACGACATTTTATCATATGTGCTAAATAATATTTCCATACATCTGCTAGAAACAAAATAAATTTCAAAGAACTGGATATCAATGTATCCAAACTACCAGTACGATAACCTATAAACAATTGATTGCTGCTCATAAAAGTCAAAACTAGAGCTTTTAGGAAAGAAAACACACTTTAATGCAAATAATTATACTAGAATCAATTTCTTTGACCCGTACAATCATTATTTCCGAGCAGTTTTTTAAAATTCTTTGCAGTGTGTCGAGGTAAACAAAAATAAGTTGGTAATGTCTTCCAAATCATTTTATAAAAATTTGGATTTCAGTAATAAGATGAGTAATAAATACTTAAATTAGTTCATACATACTGCTATTAAAATTGACGTTATAAAGTTCAAGTCAACATTTAGGGATACATGATATACATTTGATCATTTTTCTTGTGCTCAAATTGGGAGAGCTATACATCAGATTCTGTCCTCCTGTCAGTTATCCATTGATTAATTCAAAATTATTTTCATTGCATTTTAGTGTATAGAACACTATATATTTAGTTGTAAAAGCCTGACGTTTTCTTTTTTGTTGAACAATTGATTTAATTTTTTCCCATTGCTTTGTAAACTGATTTTTATTAACGCTTCTTAAACAAGGATTGTTAAATATTTGTAACATCATAACGACACTTCCATGAATGTGTGATTATAATGTCAATGATATAATATTTTTTGCATATAAGACACCTTTGATAAAATCCCTTAAGTTTCTGAAGTACAATTATCTGTCAAAGCTGATAATTCTGAGTAATGTCACTGTGGTTTTAGATGTTATCCTGGCTCCTATGAGAATATTCTGTCATACTTAATGTCGATCTTTCAAAGTTATATCTAATGAAAGTCCAAAACTTGTTTTTTGATTAAAATGCAACAATTGTAAAACAACGTGTATGCTTTGAATTTGCTGCGAATACTTACAACCGTGAATATAGAGTAACAAATGATATGGGAGTGTTGCCTAGTCAGATTAGTGCAATAAAACATATAGCAAAATAAACTTGCTTTTGTACAACCTAAACATATATGCTGATTTTTATTTGGCACTTTGCCTTGACTTCAATCCAAATTAGTTTTATATCGTGTGGGCCTGTGTATGTTCAAGATCATATGTTATTGAATGGTAACATATACAGAGCATTTCAAATGATGATGGATTCTTTTGCAAAAGTAATGTCATAAACTCACCCCTTAGGATAAAATAACTGTCATAAATGGTGACTTATTGTTTCGCATGGTTCTATGTTTACTTTGTACTTTAGCATGATTCATTAGGTTTTATGATTAATCAAGCTAGCAGCACCTTTTTTATCAACAACATTAATTTTGCGACTATAAGCACAGGAAGGAAACCGAAAGATGTCGTTTTACCATTCAAACATATTGAAAGTCGTTGATATCTGCTCTGATAGACAATTAAAAAGCCTATGGGATGAATGAGTATCTGATTTGTTTTAATAATTTTCTGTTGGTATTACACAGAGTCGGAAAGCTATCCCAACCGGTCATTACAGTAACAAACTGTAAGGTGTCCGTACAACTGATAGATCAAACCTAGTCCAAACCTAGCAAATACATCAGTATTCTTCTTTATCTTTGTAATCATGTAACATAAGTGGAAGGATGCTATCACAGAAGGAATTACGAATCAGAATCAGAATTTGTTTGACGCCTGGCATCTTCTGCTGTATTTTTATTATTCATGGTGATTAATAAGATTTGACAGGTTATTAGCAAATTACGGCTTTTCAAAGCTGATGATGGGTTTGACAATTAATGCTTTGAAAGCTTAACTTAAGTCTGTAAGCTCAGAATGCGATCAAAATAATGACAGAGAGATAATACTATTAGGTTGTTTTAGGATTTTATGCATTTCAACAACATGCAACCTTTAACAAGAAATAGAGTGCTCAAACAAGACAACCATAGCAATGTATTTTTCTAAATTATATGTTTAAATGTAGGCAGCACATGAATGTCTGTGATAAACGCTTTCTATTTCCGATCTTGAAACCTTTGTCCTTGAAAGGGTCTTTTAAATACAAAAGATATACATGTATTACTAGTCCAGGTTCGACTAACTGAAGTTCACCAAAACTGTGACATCAACTATTTGCAGAGGGTTGAGTACAACCAAGGGTCGCAAAGATTGTTAACTTGTTCTAGAGTACCTTCAAATTGGTTTAAGCAATACTTGATTGTCCTGGGTAAAGAATATTTTGGATGACCACACCAATATTGGATATGACTGTCTGTCTTTGTTACTTATGTAGCATTCTAGTGAGCTAGGAGAAGAATATCAAAACATTTCAAGACAGTGTAACAAGCCTTTTGCAAAGTCAATAAAATAAATGTCAATAAAAAAATGTTTCCAAGATAATGACTCCTAAGTGACCTTTACCTTTTCACACCTGACTTTTGTTCTGCCAAGTAAATACTTTTATGTGACAATACATGACCAACAAAGGGTTGTAACTCTGACCAGCATCACTGATACAATATGTATAAAGTCTGTTTTCAGCTGTTCTTTTCCGTTTGGGTAGTAAGTACCACCCATGGTTACTAGTTCCAGCCGATGCTCGCAGGTTTCACCGCAACGCATAGCCACAATAATGTTGCGGGCTTTCTCCCCGCAATAATGCTAGCAGCCGCGATATAAGTGAAATACTCTTAAAAGCGGCGATAAACCCCATCTCACCTCACCCACCGTGTTTGGGTAGTAAATATAATATATCTCACTACGTTCTTCATATTCATCAATGTTTCAATGATGTTGAGTTCATGAGTTTCAGTGTTTACTATTTCACAAGTAGGCTTCAACATATAGAATTGTTTGTACTACAATAAATAGTCAACTTTGATTTTGGAATATTAACCCGACGGAGATACACATAACATGATTTTTCTGTTAAAGAAGAGTTAAGAGATGTTCAATTATTAACACTATTTGTCAATTAAACCACTAACAGGAAAATATATTTGACGAGTTTACTGCAATCCATAAATTGACTTATCTTAATGAGGATGGTAGATATTTCTACAAGAACATCTTGATTTTTGCTGATATAATTGCAACCTAACATTTGATGGTTTGATTCTCAAAAACACTTTCTTGTGTCGTACAACACGTGTTTTCAGCAATTTTGCAGCTATTTACACGTGGATGTTGCAAACCAAAAGAGAGTATATAGATCAGAGAGGAAGGGATCGGAAGAACGAGAGAAAAGATAGGCGAAGTTAGAGATATTAAGCAGGTTTTAGAAGGACTCATATTTGGTCTGGCTTGTACCCGTCAACCAGCTTGGGTGATCCTACCAGGAGCATGGAAGCTCCAGCTGGTATAGCTCTCGGGGTCTCTGACGCACACAAACCACCACCCGACGGTAGGTAATGAGTCAAGTGGTGGTGTTTAGAGAGGAGAATTGCCTTCATTAGACGATTGACACGTTTTGTGAGGAGACGTGCTTGAATGCCAATTGGGGTCATAATACATATTGAAAAAACTAAGAGCACTATTGCTCACGTGTTTTATTGTTTTATAGGCAATGTTGTTCGTCAAATCTATAGGGCATTTGACACAAAAATTTCTTTTGGTGTCAAATAATTTAGTGACAATTTTATTCAGTAACATTTGGCTATATGGTGCAGCAGAAAGTTGCCCCCTTACTTTAACTGTTAGAACATTATTATAAATAAAGGTTGGTAACGTTTCCTTTGACGTTTACTTAATAATTGAATGAATGTAAGTGGGAGCAATTGGATCAGAGCATTAATGGAAAATGCTGTTCGGGTCGGACTACATAAATCACTCAGATCCAGTGTGAAGTTTCAATTTTTTAGCAGCCTAACTTTGACTGCCTAAAAACAGTTTATTAAACACAGTTGGAAACTTCAATCTCCTGTGAACGAACTGTTTGATGATAATAAAACCTGACATGTATGCAAAAAATAACTCAAAAATCGATTTCCTCTTTTTCAAGTCAATGACAGCAATTGAATTTCCGTGTTTAGTTTAATCTTTCCGGTGAGTCTAAATAGCCTTGAGCATAGAATTGACACGTTCAAAGCCATTTCAAGATGTTTCCAGTCAGTTCTTGAAGGAGCTTTCTCGGTGTCTTTAATTATATGGAATATCATATCGTTCGTCGGGCGCTTAATCACATACCTGGGGTTTCTGCAAATGATACCGCCCTGCAAAACAGCCTTTTATACACTTATAATTTAACAGTTTGACACTGAATAATACATGTTTTCCATCACAAACGTTAACAGTACTTATAACATTTTTTCAATTGCATGCTCCCGAATTTTCGTCATAAAAACAACATATTTACTGTAATCTTTAATACATTTATATCAGTCTTGAGAATCTCTAAAACACTATTTCAAGTATTCCCTGAAAATTGACATTATTTAAGGACATGTGATTTATATGTAGCTGTAACATTTGGATATTATCGACATACACGTTCTATTACACTTAACCCGCCTATATCATTATACATATTAAACTGTTGTTTACAAGTAAACATATGTGGTGGCTATCATCAAACACACTCAAACCTGCCTCTTGAACCAAATGAATAAACGAAATAATTGTCTGAAAATATAATATTGTTCTTATTTATTGCTACTTAATGGCTTTATCCTTCATTAGCATTCTGTCTTGAGCAACTAAATCAATTAGGCTATACTAAGTAATCTGAGCAGATAACTCCGTTTATAGACTTCCCTGGCTCCATGTGGAAGACTTCGTTATTAAAATAAATTTGTAGGTTGTCCACTAGTCCTTGCTCCTTGCATATGTATTATTCCCTCTACGGGAATTTTGCTTTTATGATATCAGAAAAAGATTGTTTTTGATTGTGTGAAACAATATTTTGTCCGTTTCCTATAGAAACAAATAAAAATATCATTAAATGTATTTTTTTCTTATAACAATTTCCTCTTCTTCATAAATAATATTCATACAAAAATAATACTATATTACATTTTATATAATATACATATATGATATGTTTGATGTGAATATCTCAGTTACTTACCTCATCTAACAAAAGAATTTCTAATCTAAAAGGCAATTTTCAATTTTCAATTTTTAACAATAGTCTTACAAGAATCAATTGAAATGAAATAAAATGAACTACCAAAAGAATATGTAATCAATAGTAGTAAATATATTTGTATTTAAACATAAGAGGCCTGAGAAAGATCATGCACGTACTTCTCAACACACTAAATCAAATTAACTTACAAGGAAAATCTACATTGATTTAACATTTTCGTTAGCATAATCATAATAAAGTATGTTAATGGATTGCAACCTTGCCACTGGTTCTCTAACAACCGCAGTGATGAGTTAGCCATTTAAACTCTCTCGTGCCACAAAGTTATTTATCATAGAGATATCTGGCGTCAGGTGTCACAATCAATTTAAGAACAGACTGTTGTGAACAGAATTCTGGCAATTGGCTTTCTCTTTCTATTAAGACAGGTTGGAAAATATTAACTAAGAGATACTTTATTGCAAAGTGATATTAAACGTTTGAATAACTAGTTCAGGCCTGTCAATATAACTTGCGTAAAGAATCAATAGCAACGACAAGCTGTATGTTGCTTTAAAGCCTGCTAATGTATCAAAACACATGGGTGACCTTGCTTGACACTTCACACATCTGTGATCTTTTATTGAAAGTATGTCATATTATGATAAATAGCTACAAAATAGCACCATTTTTAATGGTCTGTTGACATTCAGAAGACTGTGGAACACAAGTGTTGTTCATATCTACTTTAATTTTACAGAGAAACATTACATGATACATCAATGAGTGAAATCTGTTTTTTGTCATATTATGTTAGTAGTTTCAAAATATGTTCTCTTATTTTTCAATACGCACTGTTTTTGCAGGTATGTGATATAATCACAAATAACTGTAGACCGTTAGGAAATTCAGAAGTCTATTAGAATGTTTAAATCATTGTATAACTTGACATAGGAAGGTAAATAAAATCCATTTCTCCAACAATTTCATGTCAAATGATTAGCCAAATTCTTATAAATAACAAAAGCTGCCTGAAAAGTATGTGTACACTTCAAGATCAAATATACTTCGTTTTACAAAACAGAAACCCTCAATAAATGTATTCTTTTAAGAAGTGTTATTGGAATGTCTTATAGACTTTTTTAAATTTGTTTTTATTGTTTAATTGCCGAACATCCGGAAGTGCAAATGTTTTTTTTTTTTTTTTTTTTTTTTTTTTTTTTTTTTACGAGAATCAAACCCGTCACGATTTCATACAGGAAACCCCTTACATGACTCCCGTGACTAGGGGTCGGTGGGGTTATATTCCACATACATATCAGTAATCGGGTTTAATGTTAAACTAAAATCAATATTAGACTTAAACGGTAACATACTTTTTGGAATATAAAAGATTATTTTACAAACAAAGAAAAGAAATTATGAGATAAGGATGATGAGATAGATGGGGGGGGGGAGCTGGTTGTTGCTGGATGTGCTACAGATGTTGCGTTAGTATCGACCATTTATTAGAAAATGTTGTATTTGTAGGGTCTGAGATAAACATTTCAATTTTGTGAATTTGCTTAATATGTTTTATCAATACTGGGAAAAATAGCTGTATTTCTTTGTTTTTACACTTATATATATATATATATACATTTTGAGAATAAAGTATAGATGATTTATGAGAATGCTTTGATCGGGGTCTCCAAGTAAAAAAGCAGATTTAGATATATTCAGTTTCATCTGTGTTTTTTCTTCGAACCATGTTTGAAACATTCTGATTAAGTTTTGGGTCTTTCTACAGTCATAGAAGAGATGTTCAAGTGTTTCAGGTTCGTCTGAGCAGAAGAAGCAATAACTACTGTCAGATATCCCTATTTTGTGAAGAAATGTTTGTGTTGTTAAAATGCGATGCAGAATTTTGTATTGAAAATTCCTTGTCTTATTATCAATGCAGCTTTTATTGATATTGTGAAAGCATTTTGCCATAGAGTCTGTTGAGATTGGGATTTCTAGTTTCAATGCCCATCTATTTGAAATACTTTCAAGTGACGTTCGAACCTTGTCACATAAAATTTGGTAAACGAATTTAGTGTTTTTTGAAGTTAAGAGTCGTTTTAATATACCATTACTGGTACTTGTGGTATCAATTTTATGAAAAGGGTTTGTTTTAAGTAAATTTTTTAAATCTTTTGGAAGAGCTTTCAATAATTTGAAATAAAGCAAATATGTGCCCGTGAGTGTATATTTTTCTTTTAGTGTATTAAAATCAATAAATGTTCCTGTATCTGCATAGAGGTGATATATATTTTGCAAGCCGCTCTCATGCCATTTAAGATATTCTTTGAATTCGTTTAGTTTGATAAAATTCAAAATAGGCAGTTTTAAAAATTCCTCAACTGTGTTTGTGTTTTCATTTACTATAAGACTGTAACTAAATAAAACATTTTTCCAGAATTTATTAGTTATTTTCTTGCTTACGCATTGTAACTGATTTCTTTCGAATTCGAAAACTGCGATATTTCCGAATGGGCGAAGAATTTCATTCACTAATGATTGCCAGATGCCATCTGAAGATAAAAGTCGTTTGATCCACGTGATTTTCATATACCTATCGAAAGTTTCCACATCTATCATTTTAAGTCCAGCATTTTCATATTCATTGATTATCATTGTTCTCTTTACTTTGTCCCTTTTTCCAGACCAAATGAAGTTATAAAACAAAGATTTTATCTTTTTGAAGAAGTTTTGGTCTGGGCTTGGGAGAGAGATAAAGAGATGTGTGAAAAGTGGAATTACTTGAGATTTCAGTATGGTGATTTTACCTATTATAGTGAGAGATCTCTTTGCCCATGAGAAAATAAGTCTTCTTGCTTTTTCAAATTGTTTATTGAAATTTATTTCAATCATCAAGTTCAAGTCCGTATCAAAAATGATGCCTAGAATTTTAAAAGGTTCTTTTGACCACTGCATAGGGATATGTGGACAGAGTTGTTCATTACTCTCCTTTTTAGATCCTATCCAAATTGCTCTTGTTTTCTCACAATTTATTTTTAGTCCAGAGCAAACAGCGAATTTTTTAAGAACTGAAATAAGTTCAACAAGACTAGTTTCAGATCCATCAAGAGTGAAATTTGCGTCGTCCGCGTATTGGAAAGTTGTGTATGTAACGCCATTTATATCAATACCTTTAATGTTTTTATTCTTTTTGATTGCATTTGAAAGTAGTTCAGCGCACACGAGGAATAGATATGGGGATAGAGGATCTCCCTGTCTACACCCTCTACCAAGTCTGAAATAGTCAGAAATATGACCGGCATTAATGGTAGCACTACAGATATCTGTTTGGAATAATGTTACCCATTTTCTAAAGGTGGGTCCAAAATTGAAAGATTCTAATGCTTTGTCTATGAATTTCCATTCAATAGTATCAAATGCTTTTTCAAAATCGACCGTTACAAGAAGGCCCGGAAGTGCAAATGTTTGTTTCCTCTGATCTCTTCGACATGGTAGTATCATAAATTTGTTGTAAATTTGGCAATGAAAAAAAGAACATTGATCTTATGATTTTAGATTTCTCAGTGAACATGACTTTATCTAAAACAGCAATATCGTAGCTTTCTATACGTCTTTACAAGGGTACATAAAACAATTGATTTGTCCGAATATTGCCTTTCCCTTCATGTTCACAGATAATTACATTCCGAAGGCAATGCATTAGGCAACCGTTCATATTGGCTGTCTTTCTCCTCTGTTTTCATCAGGGAAATAAACTGTTTTGCTTTTACTTAATCATATTCTTACACTGTGAATCCTTTGTTTGAAAGCCAGCGTTGCCCTTAAGATATACTAGTAGTTCGTTATTCATTATTTTAAACCTGTAAAAGAGTCCGGCAAATAGAAATGAAAGTATTACAACCATGAAAATACTAAACATTGTGTTTCTTCCATATATTTTTTTTCCTAAAGAAAACTGCTTCATACAGACGATACCTTCTAAAACAACTTCCTGTGACAAATCGTACGTATCGTGAAGTGCATATACTTTATATTTTAAATTTTGAATGCACTTGATTTCCAAAAATAATAAGATTGAAACACATACAGAATTTCCCCAGTCAATGTATCTATAAGATCTTACTGCATGATTGTCAATCCGTACTAAAAGGTCTACGAATGTTACCAAAAGATAACTGCAGGTGTTGAGGTATATTGTAAGATTGCTAACGTATTAGTGAAAAGTACTATTCGGGACACTTAGTCTTCATACATGTACGTGTTATGACTTGTGCAAATAGCACTGGGACTAATTAATTAATCTGACGAATTGACAAAATTATTTCAAATTCTTTATTCTCTATTCCGACCCATGATATCTGATGTCTGCTTTGGTATGTTACAACTATTATCTAAATGTAAGGAGCAGTTTTTACTTGTTTTTGTATCAGTGTGATTGATTCCTTTTTCATCTGTAAAAATGCCTTTTCTGGTTACATAATTCATCAGTGAAACAAAGAGCTTCCTGACGGTAGAAATAAAAACAAATTGTCGGCTTGAATTAAATATGTGATCTTCAAAGAAAACTTTTGATGGTATATTCAAACAAATTACTTTAAGATAACAACATATTTTTGCACACAAAACTAAGGTGTCATGTTTGCATCTTCAAATGGGAAAGATCTAAGTGTGTTTTCTTCAAGATGACACAGCTTCAAACGATATTGCTGCCTCCCTTTTAAAAATGTTAGATTTTGTGATTTTCAAAGAAAAACAAATACGTTTATACAAGATTTGTTTTCTTCCTTTGTGAACTTATTTTCCTTCAGTTCATATAACATGTAAACTTTTTTACTATTTCCCCCATTCAGCGAAGTGAAAGATACAAATGACATGTCCTGATGTTTGGCGATTTCATCTGAAGCATTCGTAAATGTTATTTCTGTCACTAAAATTACAAAACACACTAAACACTGTGCCTTTTAAATACCTCCGCATTAATGTTTTTATGATGACAAGTAAACAATGTACAGTTTATTGTTTTTTTCTTTTATTCATTTTAATGTCTACTTTTTCATAATGAAACAATGCTTCAGATTAGCTGCGTATCTGCGTATTTTTACAACAGAATCCTTAAAAACCGAA
Source organism: Steromphala cineraria (assembly GCA_916613615.1). Lineage (NCBI taxonomy): Eukaryota > Metazoa > Mollusca > Gastropoda > Trochida > Trochidae > Steromphala > Steromphala cineraria. The sequence goes on from OU744721.1 coordinate 70,765,268, forward strand.
TAAGTTAAAACGCTAGGAAAACATATACGCAGACATTTTCTTGAAAACCCAAAAGAATCTAATAGCTTGCATACTGTACACAGCGATTTGTAAACGCTAGCGTAATCGAACCTTAGATTGTCACAAATTGATATCAAAACTCTTCAAAATATCAATATTCAGTACTTTAAACATGTTCGCAAGAATCATTACATTTGGAATGTAATGTTTATATGTAGAGAACTACATGCACCCATTTATGTTAAATCATGAGTACAATCGAATTTCTTATATGAAATACCCAATTGTACAATTCACCTAAAGTACACCATCAAAATCAAAATTACAAAATGTTACCAAAACAGGGAGTGAGTACCAAGTATGTCCAAAATTATCTGGAGCACTGAATAAAACTAGATTAGCGTTTGCAGGACACCGCAAAAGCAGAGCAGCCCCGAAACTTGGGGTTTCACCTTACCCTGTTCCGCCTTTTACAGGCCTCACCAAATTGGGCATTTTCTCATGACCTTGACCTTTGACACTCAAGGTCACACAATCAATGAACACATTTCATTGAGTATAACATTACTGTAATGAAATAAGGTGTTAAAAGTTAATTTAATCCATTTTCTCTATATTTTTGACCTTGCCATGAGCTTGACCTTCGACAGTTCGTACCCAAAACTTTTTGAAAATTTTGTACTTCTCAAGAGATAATACAAAATCTAAACTCCATAGCACAAAAACTTTTCAAGTTATGTTTACAAAGAATTGCAAAAACTCATATCTCATGACCTTGACTTTTGACCTTCAAGGTCACACAATCACAGACTTTTTATTGAGTATAACAATCATGTATTGATTAAAAGTCATAGTTAAAATTAACCATTTTCGCTAAACCATGCCTAAGTCATGACCTTGCTGTGACCTTGACCTTTGACGGATTGTAGCCAAAACCTTTTTTTTTTTTTTTTACTTTTCCAAGGATGATATATACCAAGTTAGAGCTTCATAGCACAAAAACTTTTTAATTTACCGTGTTTACAAGGAATTTTGTAGGGACTTTATAACTCGTGACCTTGACCTTTGACCTTGAAAGTGAACATGCCATAATGATTCCCTGGAAGTGTTCACATTTAGACATGTTCATGAGTTCTGAAAAGCTAAATGGGATAAAGTTATAACCAAATTTAGTGCACATTGCAATAACTCATATCTCATGACCTTGACCTTTGATCGTCAAGGTCACACAATCATTGAACACTTTTTATTGAGTAAAAATGTAAAGCAATCCTTACATGGCAGCAACACAACTGTTTTGACTATGTCACAGATCCTATGCTCGAGTCACATTAGTGCCACTTCCATTATGTTAGTTCGCTCACAAGAAATAGTTCACAGAAAAGATTCAATCTAAATTAGCCAATTATTAACCCAAGAATGAATATCTAGTTTTTTCTAAAAACTTCAAAAATGATATTTGAGAAAACAAGTTCTTATGGTGGTTCCACGGTGCAATGCTTCATTGTTAAAACGATTTTATATACATGTACACATGACCGTGTTTTGTCCAATCAGCAGGCACACTTCGTATAATTATAACCTCCTTTATATAAACACCACCTCAGGGTTCATTAAAATCTATAGTTGTTAGATCAAATCAGGAGAATATTGCTTGAACTTCATACTTTAAACTTATATTAACTTTATTCTCATGTGAGTCGAATCCATTTTACTATGCTTAACGTGTCGGTTTGATGTGAATAAAACTTGACATGTATGCTGTACACTCCAAAATCGATTTTCGTTTTTCCTGTCAGTGACAGAAATGGAAGTTACAGTGTTAGTTTAATCGTCCTTTTGGATCTGAAGTGCCATTAATGTCCCTCAAGCTAACACTCACTAGCAGTCCTTGGGCAAAATATCACTTTTCCATTGTGACGTCACGTTATGAACAATGTTTTGACGTCATCTATACGGGCCGGCGGCGGCTAGTCCGCCTTTGCTGAGAAGTAGGTTTTGAGTATTTTCTTTAATTTAGGGACTATGGTAATAAACATAATATCACACTAGTACCTAAATATCAGCCTCTCGTGTCCTAAACATAGTATGTCATTGACACTCATATAATATCCTCTATTTATCATATTTAAAAAAGCAAACTCCCTGACTTCAAAATAACAGTATGAAGCTGACAACTTCACCCAACCGCATTGCATGTACATATAATACATTCTTGAGGATAACTCCTTGATACATTGTTAAGTTTCATAGTCATCTTTTAGGGCATTTTTACATAAGTTTATAAAATAAAACAGCATATGAACAACACAAAGCACCACAAATCAACTCATGTCTGATAAAAGTTTTATAGGATAAGATGCCAATATCGTACAAAGTTATTGATTGTTATTGAAAGTCGTTCCATCAATCCATAGCTCCCTGATCATTCATGTCTAAGTGCCGCCAAAGTCTGCAACGTAATGCCACACTTGATGAAATGAATTCAAGAGATTTGATAAAATTGGCTTTTTGTGTTAGCAATTGTAATGTATGCAATCCAATTTGTCTGACCAAGGCTCTTTATTTGTCTTGAAAGCGATCATATTATTAAAGTCTCTTTACTTTAACTGCGTTAGGGAAATCAATTGTCGAGCAATGTAAACGTTTAAAAAACAAATCAATTTGACAACATGAAGTCAACAGCAAACAGTTGAAATCAACAGCAGAAGAGAGAAAAAGAAACACAACTGTAAACAAAATATCTTATATGAGGCAAATATAAACATTCTTATGATTATTCATTATCCCCCGCCGCGCTTTAGCGCGAAGCAGGGGATATAGTATTTAGCAGCGTCCGTCCGTCCGTACGTACGTACGTCCCGACGGATGAAATTGAATAACTCAATAAATATTGACATGATTATTTTCATTTGTTTGTGTATAGCTTCATCACCATGAGAGCAAGGTCCCTTTAGAGGTTCATGACATTTTACCTTTTCAGCGGGATATCTCAAGAACCATTAACTGGATTCTCTTCATAATTTACAGGCGCCGGGTCCAGTCGATTTTGGTGACCTTCACATTATTTTCAAGGTCACAGCGAGACTTTGAAAATTTCAGCATTGAAACCTGCATTTAAGGCTTGTCAGCGGGATATCTCAAGAACCATTAACTGGATTCTCTTCATAATTTACACAAAGTATCTTATTGGGGAGGCGCCGGGCCCAATCGATTTTGGTGACCTTCCCATTATTTTCAAGGTCCCAGCGAAGACCCAGGGACCAGTTGATTTGTTGTGGTCTAAATGACATCTAGTAGCATGACAAGTGTAGACAAGTGTTTCTATGTATACAGTATGCATTTTGTTCACATCAATTTGCGGCGGGGGATCTTGTCACCTTTGTGACAAATACTTGTTTCCCCTACTTCCGTTTTTGGATCAAAAAGAAATTTTGGGACTATCCCATTTTGTATTAGCTGTCGTATTAATGGATTTACGCATATTTATTGAATACAAACTATATAGTACAATCTGCCGTTTTTATCGGTTTCTCTTCATCAACCGTGTTTGAAGATGCCTAAGGATGTGTGCATAATACAAAACGTAAGCATTAATGATTGTTGAAATTTTTAATCATGAAACATACTTATAAAAACTTAGTTTTCCTTTCTGCAACGTGCCATCTGTTCATTTAAAAATGATATCAAACGTAAACTTACATAATGATGGATAATCGGAACAAAATCAGTTTTTCTAAAACTATGAGGTGTTAAATAACCAAATGTAGTTTCGATGATATGAGATCTTAGTTCCAAACTGTATCATGCCAAAAGGTTTACCGTGGTGTAGAATCATACAAAATTAACATTTGTAAGCAAATACCGAACATACAGTGATTTCCCAGTGAAATACATGAGATTTTTGTTTGGTCTATGTTTCTCTGAAAGAGGTTCTCACTCCGTGGATTCTCTTGATCTGTTATCTAACATGAAACATTAATTTTGATGATTGATAATAGGTCTCATCTCATACAAATATTGTCATAATTAATCAATGGTTTTCTGTTTCACAAAATGTATGATATGCAATGAAACTGGAAAATTGCTTCTATATGTTTCTGTATAATTCATGTCAGCTGTCCAATTGGTGTCCTTGTGATAAAAAGTTCATTTCTGTCCTGAATCATATGCTATTGATAAATTTGACTTAAATACAGTAACTCATGTTAAAAAACCATATGCAGAAACAAGATACCTAGGATTTATGATATGAAGTATTTAAACATTTACAATTAATGTCATTGCACTCAGTCTTATGAAATTTAAGAGTTGACCTTTCATATAAACTAAACACATTTAGCGCTCACAGACACATTGTGTCAGGTTGGTTAGTCCTCATCACTCATTACGAATAATAGACCCACGCACATCATTCGAAATTAGTATCTTGTTTCGTATTCATGGTCTCTCAGGTATAATGAACAAGTCTGTGACTACTGATGAGGTCCGACATGAATATCTGCAGTTTACCTGCCTTCATGTTTCAGATTGAATAAAAACTTTCATTATATACAATATCATATCTTTTCCTCAAACACAACCTCGATAAGAAGGTTTTAAAATAAGATAAACGTTAGACGTATGATTTTTTTTAATGTCGTTTATTGAATTGTATACCAAAAAACACCAGTCTAGCAAATAATGCTACGTTCACACTATGTCAACGGTCTCATCATTTGGATGAAATGTCACAAAAACGGCACGACCGTTATGGAACCATAATACAACGTAATACAGCATGACAAAACTTAACATAACCTGGAGACTTTAGTATTGAAATTTGCAATGCTAATATATCAAAAAAAAATTGACAGCTTGTAGACAAAAGAATATATACACTAATAAAATATACAATTAAAATATGATTAATTTATGTCAATTTTCCTTTTTCAATGTTAATGTCAACATCCTCTAATACACAATGCAGTCATTGGTTGACAGCTTTTATCAGTTGATGTTTTACACCAGGACTTCAGGAAACATAAACATTCAGAAATAATTGGTGACATCAGGGTTTACTCATTCATAGTCTTCATTAAAATCTACAGAATTCAACAACATCAAATCATTGTTCAGATATTGTAAACATGAAACGATTGTAATTCGCAAATAAAAACATCCAACATTAATATTATTTTTATTCACTAAAACAAATCATTAAACAGTTAGTAAAGGTAGAAAGTCCCCTAACGTATGACTGAGTAACTATTGTTACTTTGGAAACGATGTGTAATGTCAATGGAACGTACTGAACGTGTAAAACCATGACGGAATCCCAGGGAACGCAAGGGACCTCAAGTCAACGTGATGAGTTTCGGGGTAGAACCTGTTAGACCTTTTAGTTACCGTTGTGAGCGTAGAAAACGCGAAGGTAGTGTAAAACCTAGAATAGAGGGATAATACATGTAATGGCTAAATGTTATTGTAAAAAGATTGTTTATGATAAAAAAAATCGAAGTTAGATTGTAGTTTGACAGCAGAGAAGGAATATGTTGTTTCTTAACACAAATGTTCATAAATATATGAGCAAAATGATGTGTGTTTTGAACCAACTCTATTTGACAAGCTGACATCCTATCAATATTCAAACAAAAGTTGGTCCTTGGTCAGTCACTTGGTCGTCTTTGAGATCCAGAAGTCTCCCAAGGGAAAGAAGAAAGTGGCTACCAAGATCTGCTGAAGTCGTTTCAGCAGCAGAGTAGAGTAAAGTAGGGTAGAGGTTAGGGTAGAGTATTTCAGGGAAGAGTCGAGTTGATAGACACTAGTACTTAACACTGGCATCTGAAAAAGACAAGAATAAGAGTTAGGGATGAAAGACCTCGAACATTGATTAAAAACAAAAAGTAATGATATTTGTATTAAATATGTTTTCCTTCCAGATGAAAGCATTTTATTGCTCCAGTCGTCGCCTGATATTCTCTTCCAATAGCAACCTACAGAAGTACAGACGAGAGAAGCACGTGTCAAGTCAGAGTTTCCTGCGGCATATGCAACAAAGATTTCACCCGTAGGTCCGACTTTGAGAACCATAGACGGGTTTACCACCCCAACTCCAGTTGCTTCTACAAGTACGGCTGACGAACAGAAGCCGCCTGTGATGAAACCCCATAAGGCAGTGGTCACCCCCAGGTTCAGGCTCCTGATAGTGATTGGGAGGACGTTGAGGACGTCGTGCTAGAGGCTTCAGTGGAGGAAGTTTCACAACTTGAGCGAGGTGAGATCCCCCAATCTCCGCCCTCTGTGGCCTCCTTTTCACCTTCCTCACCAGTCGCCGTCCTAGCCCCAGTGTACACAGGATTGAGAGGCAAAGGCAAGAACCTATTTGCAAATACAGAAGAGCCGTATGTGCAGTCAGTGACAGAAACCAAACATTATGACCGGTCAGGCCACCTTACCCATTCCCTAAGAGAGGTTGTTTACTATAATGATTAAAGATGCATGTTCATACTGTAATAATGTTTAATGTATTCGTTGTATTTTTACAAATAAAATTGTGACCAACCTTGAGAAAACTGGACCAAAATTCATTAAATAAGAAACAATTTACCAAAATTACTAAAACGGCATTCCTAGTGGTTCTAATGTTTAATAATTTAAGTTTTGTGTCATGCTCTGTTTGGAAGTTTATGTATAAGAAATTCTCCTTACAGAAGTCGAGAAGTAGAATCCCCAGTGTGTAGGAAGAAAAAAGTTGAAGAAGAAATGGCTGGGGTTTCATCCAAAAGTAAAGACCTGGGAAAGGGAAGAGGTCGGGGAAGGCAGAGAAGTATTGAGCCAGAGCCTTCAACGAGTGGTGTTGGGCGTGGAGAGGCGGCAGAGGTAGAGGAAGAGCTCATGCTCCAAGAAAGATGACTGGAGGTGACGAAAAGAGATTATTGAGCTCCCTGCAATAATACTAGCAGCCGCGATATGAATAAATAATCTTGAAAGTGGCGTTAAACCCCACATCACCCATGTTTGAAAATTAGCATTTATTTTGAGAGTAAAATGCATGCATAGTTCAGAAATATAAAATAAATATTTTTGAGTACATCTCAGGAAAAAAACTTTATCACTACAATACTCTCAACATAAATGTAGGAAGATTTTAGTCAAAGCAGTTGACAGATACTAAATTCTATTGTTCTAACTAAACATGCAGAGAAATCAGTCTTATCCTTTTCATGAATTCTAGATATACATGCTATTGGGTGATGCAGAGATTATATTTTCCTTGTCCTACTTCTTTGGCACTTTTTGTTCTGAAGACACCAACAAAAAAGTTTTGTAAAACCTTGTTGAACCTATCCCTTTTGACTAAAGGACAGTTGTGGTTTGAGGTTTAGTAAGTAAAAATTGCCTATTGCATACACATAACTGAAAGGGGAATTATAAATCACATTTAGTTTCTAACCCATAAAATCCACACAGAAAAAAACTTTGCCAGATCTAAAGTAAGCAAATAGTTTTAATTTTTGTAAATAACCAAATGTCTGAAATGAAATGTCTTCAAATTCACACATAATTTTCTTTTTTTGCAGGAGTTTGCCTCCATGGTTCTCCACATCTTCCGACTCTATCGCAGGGACATCTTTGCTCTCGACCAGGTGGATGAAGGGAATCAACACGCTGCCTTTCGCGTCATGGGCGACTAGTGGCTCGAGATAGGAGGGTAATGCCATCTTGTTTTGTCTGGAGAGTCCGCGACCTGACCTTCTCAGGCAGTACACCGGGTTCACGAGTTGTCCTCCTTTTGTGGATTTGTGGATCAACGGGCATTGTTCGTATTGAAATACCGGTGCTATCTGAAAGAATAAGATAAATATTATACATTTTATTTTATTGATATGAGACTGTACTACCAAATTGTGTCTTCAGAGATAAAATAATCATATTGCATTACAGACCACAGTAAGTATATTAACCACTAACCATAATGTATATGCAATTTTACAATAAGGAAAATAATCAAATATACTGGCAACATAATTAGAGAATGACTCAGCCCATGGTTCAATGAAACAACCCCTTACAGATGAACTTTCTCAGACATTCTTATTATAAGGTTTATACATATTTAATGATATGGGCCAAATTCTGAAGAGCATCCTTGAATCCCTTGGTTTCCATGTTACCCGATTTAAGATCAGTTGATCTCTTGTCCAGAATTTCCATGTCAATGATGTCTAGGGTGTCACATTCACAACAGTGTACTTGCAATACTTTGCACAAAAGCCTGGGCTATCCATGCGACCGTCACCTGAAAGTTGCAGAAAATTGTCAACAGGATTCAGCGTTTGCTAAAACAAAATACATACATTTTACATAAATCGGTTGATGATTCAAGGGTCAACTCTTGTCGTGTCCAAAGAGGGCTAGAGTCAGGAACAAACAACACATATTTAACACTCCCAATGTAAACTGTTTAAAAACTGATAAATGTTTTGGTAATAGTAGTAAAAGATGAAAACATGAAAGTGTTAAAAGATGCCTTCAGGATGTCATTTATAAGCACAGCTGACCACTCATATGTTCAGCATTTTACTCACCCGCTATTACAACATCTTTATCTCAAATTAATACTCTCTTTGTTGGTGTTGAGTGTTGCCTGTAACCTGGTAAAACTTTTAGAGTTCACACATCCTAAGCTGAGAAACTTCATCATCAGGGCACTTTTGTTATAGTTATTGCCAGAGAGTAGGATGCAAGAAGCCAATGCAAAGTCCCCAGCAAGTACTCCACGAGGCAGTTTAGGCTGTGAGCACAAACTCCTCACAGTATGTTGGTGTCTGGTACATTTCTGAAATGGATATTACAACTGTACTTATTGCAGATGATATAACATTAAAACAACATATCCTGAAAAACTGAAGAATGTATAAGAGCCAAGAACGCTTCAAAGATGCTCTGGAATTTGGTACTTTTTAAAATATAAGAATTTCATTGTATCTTATGTTGATCATTTATAAACTATATGTCTTTTTTGGTCAAATTAGAGAAAAAATTAAACTTTACACATACCCAGTTAATGAAGATGGCAGTTACTTTCTTTTATGTTTTGGGAGTGACAGGCGCGCCACAATCTTTTACAAAACATGTTATTGGTGGTGCCAAGTTGGCAAACTGCAGGAGACTACTCTCAAAGGCTATTGCCTTCTCGCTAGACGCAGTTTCCTTAGGGTCATCTAGTCGTCGGATGTAGTTACCTCTGACAATGTTGGCAGTTGAAGGAGCAGAGTCATCCTCATCTGATTCTAGACCATCTTGCTCTGTGAAGCTCACGTCAACCACAACATCCTCTGGATAGTCTTCGGGTTGTTAATCCCTGTAAAAGATTTTTCTCATGAAGAAATCGCTATTTTCATATATAACCATAGTTTTCATGTGGCAAAACCTTGCCATTCCGCTATTTTAGACTGTTACTAAGTGTGGGGGTGATCACAGAGTTGACTGATTTTAGAGCTGAGATAAAAACTACAAATGATTATTTATTATGATATTTAAAACAATTATCAACTTCCTACTAAGAGTTGGTTACGTTGGCTAGGTTGAAACAAGGTAAAGGGCCACCATCCCATTTGAATAGGGGAGGGGACAAATTTTACTTAAGTCTCCATGTTACAAAGATGGTATGCAGCAAATTTCAGCTTTCATTGCCCGTAAAACAAGGATATTTTGAGCTTCTCACGCCTGTACACACAATCTTGGGTTTATGATATAGGCTGTTAAACTTACAATTTCCAATTCTCCCCAAGAACACCTTCACCCTTATGATTGAAATGTTATTATCCCCCGCCACGAAGTGAAAGGGGGATATAGGTTTGACCTCCGTGCGTCCGTGCGTGCGTCCGTCCGAGTTGAAGGAGCCGATTTTTCTCAGAAACTGTTAAAGATAGGATTATCAAATTTTGTGTGTGCCTCAAGGGTATCAATACCTTGATGGAGTTCGAAAATCAGAACCGCGCAATTATTTTTTCCGGAGTTATTGCCCTTGTTCCGGAGGCGGGGGATGTTGATGACTATGTCTGCTTGTTGGGATTTACCTTACACTTAGGGGATTCAAATGTGGGCGTGAAAGTCATTTTCTCCTAAAAAATCCTTCCTGTCTCAAGCCAGTTGCCATGGAAAGCTAAACCCTTCAGAATATTATCTTAGTTACATTGTAATTTTATTTTAATTGTTTTAACAAATCTCTGAGACTTATCTGCAAAGTAAGCCGAAATTTTAAAAATAATGATAAAATGGAGTCTCAAGTTTGTAAAATTTAACCCCTTTTCCTGAAAATTACTTATTCTAGAAAGCTAATATTTTCAACAACAACAAAAAATTGACATTCAGACTCAAGCTTGCATATTAGTAGCGGTACCTCTACGTCTGGCGATCTAGCCAAAAGTGCCGTGACTCGTACTGAAATGTGATCAAATTCCCACTACCTGAGGGTGCGGGTCGGTAGAAATGGCACACACATTGAACCTGTTATTTTAGCATTGATTATCATGTTTAAGTTGTTTTTATGTACTAGAGAATAAAGACGTTGAACAGATACACATGATCATGGTGCTACTAAAGATCCGAGCTGGGATTTCCCCGAACCGCGATGCCCGCACAGTCTAGCCACAGTCAAACCGCAGACCAAATTCGGGTTAATATTTTGACGCTGTTATCAATTTTCAAAACGTGATAGAGGAATAATTAATTCGGTGACCCCCTAATATTTTATTATATATAACAGTAATATATTGCAACCTTTCATGTCCGAAGTTTTCATAAAATTGTTGAAAACATATTAAATATATTTTATTGAAATTTTATTGAAATTAAATTCCTCCTGATATTCATAATTTGACTATTATTTAATATTTTTATGATATGATATCAAGTTTACCATAAGTTGGTTCTATAATTGCAAAAATCTTTCAAAAACAATCATAAATTAAAAAGTTACGTCTTACAGAAAAATATATTTATATAATATAAGTAGGACCAAAATTTGAATTGCAATTAACTCTTTAATTCGGTCGGTGACCCCCAACTTTTATTTCATTTTCGAATTCAGCACATCAAAAAGTACCTATACACCAGAAATGAGAAAATTGTAAACTTTTATTGCTGGGTAGACTGTACCCTTGAATACAGTTTTTAAGAACATATGAAGAAACACGATACCCATGATTTATGATATGAAGTATTTAAACATTTACAAATGATGTCAATGCACTAACTCTCATGAATATAAGAGGTTCCTACGAGTAATTGAAGGGTCCGGATGACGGGGTGTCAAAAAGGACTATAAAATGCAACCTAGCTATCCAAACAGACTAAACATCGAATTTTCTGAAAGCTGAGATAATTATCTATATAATGATATATGGAATGACACCATTGAATTACCCATTCCCTAAGAGAGGTTGTTTACTATAATGATTAAAGATGCATGTTCATACTGTAATAATGTTTAATGTATTCGTTGTATTTTTACAAATAAAATTGTGACCAACCTTGAGAAAACCGGACCAAAATTCATTAAATAAGAAACAATTTACCAAAATTACTAAAACGGCATTCCTAGTGGTTCTAATGTTTAATAATTTAAGTTTTGTGTCATGCTCTGTTTGGAAGTTTATGTATAAGAAATTCTCCTTACAGAAGTCGAGAAGTAGAATCCCCAGTGTGTAGGAAGAAAAAAGTTGAAGAAGAAATGGCTGGGGTTTCATCCAAAAGTAAAGACCTGGGAAAGGGAAGAGGTCGGGGAAGGCAGAGAAGTATTGAGCCAGAGCCTTCAACGAGTGGTGTTGGGCGTGGAGAGGCGGCAGAGGTAGAGGAAGAGCTCATGCTCCAAGAAAGATGACTGGAGGTGACGAAAAGAGATTATTGAGCTCCCTGCAATAATACTAGCAGCCGCGATATGAATAAATAATCTTGAAAGTGGCGTTAAACCCCACATCACCCATGTTTGAAAATTAGCATTTATTTTGAGAGTAAAATGCATGCATAGTTCAGAAATATAAAATAAATATTTTTGAGTACATCTCAGGAAAAAAACTTTATCACTACAATACTCTCAACATAAATGTAGGAAGATTTTAGTCAAAGCAGTTGACAGATACTAAATTCTATTGTTTCTAACTAAACATGCAGAGAAATCAGTCTTATCCTTTTCATGAATTCTAGATATACATGCTATTGGGTGATGCAGAGATTATATTTTCCTTGTCCTACTTCTTTGGCACTTTTTGTTCTGAAGACACCAACAAAAAAGTTTTGTAAAACCTTGTTGAACCTATCCCTTTTGACTAAAGGACAGTTGTGGTTTGAGGTTTAGTAAGTAAAAATTGCCTATTGCATACACATAACTGAAAGGGGAATTATAAATCACATTTAGTTTCTAACCCATAAAATCCACACAGAAAAAACTTTGCCAGATCTAAAGTAAGCAAATAGTTTTAATTTTTGTAAATAACCAAATGTCTGAAATGAAATGTCTTCAAATTCACACATAATTTTCTTTTTTTGCAGGAGTTTGCCTCCATGGTTCTCCACATCTTCCGACTCTATCGCAGGGACATCTTTGCTCTCGACCAGGTGGATGAAGGGAATCAACACGCTGCCTTTCGCGTCATGGGCGACTAGTGGCTCGAGATAGGAGGGTAATGCCATCTTGTTTTGTCTGGAGAGTCCGCGACCTGACCTTCTCGGGCAGTACACCGGGTTCACGAGTTGTCCTCCTTTTGTGGATTTGTGGATCAACGGGCATTGTTCGTATTGAAATACCGGTGCTATCTGAAAGAATAAGATAAATATTATACATTTTATTTTATTGATATGAGACTGTACTACCAAATTGTGTCTTCAGAGATAAAATAATCATATTGCATTACAGACCACAGTAAGTATATTAACCACTAACCATAATGTATATGCAATTTTACAATAAGGAAAATAATCAAATATACTGGCAACATAATTAGAGAATGACTCAGCCCATGGTTCAATGAAACAACCCCTTACAGATGAACTTTCTCAGACATTCAGCGTTTGCTAAAACAAAATACATACATTTTACATAAATCGGTTGATGATTCAAGGGTCAACTCTTGTCGTGTCCAAAGAGGGCTAGAGTCAGGAACAAACAACACATATTTAACACTCCCAATGTAAACTGTTTAAAAACTGATAAATGTTTTGGTAATAGTAGTAAAAGATGAAAACATGAAAGTGTTAAAAGATGCCTTCAGGATGTCATTTATAAGCACAGCTGACCACTCAAATGTTCAGCATTTTACTCACCCGCTATTACAACATCTTTATCTCAAATTAATATTCTCTTTGTTGGTGTTGAGTGTTGCCTGTAACCTGGTAAAACTTTTAGAGTTCACACATCCTAAGCTGAGAAACTTCATCATCAGGGCACTTTTGTTATAGTTATTGCCAGAGAGTAGGATGCAAGAAGCCAATGCAAAGTCCCCAGCAAGTACTCCACGAGGCAGTTTAGGCTGTGAGCACAAACTCCTCACAGTATGTTGGTGTCTGGTACATTTCTGAAATGGATATTACAACTGTACTTATTGCAGATGATATAACATTAAAACAACATATCCTGAAAAACTGAAGAATGTATAAGAGCCATGAACGCTTCAAAGATGCTCTGGAATTTGGTACTTTTTAAAATATAAGAATTTCATTGTATCTTATGTTGATCATTTATAAACTATATGTCTTTTTTGGTCAAATTAGAGAACAAATTAAACTTTACACATACCCAGTTAATGAAGATGGCAGTTACTTTCTTTTATGTTTTGGGAGTGACAGGCGCGCCACAATCTTTTACAAAACATGTTATTGGTGGTGCCAAGTTGGCAAACTGCAGGAGACTACTCTCAAAGGCTATTGCCTTCTCGCTAGACGCAGTTTCCTTAGGGTCATCTAGTCGTCGGATGTAGTTACCTCTGACAATGTTGGCAGTTGAAGGAGCAGAGTCATCCTCATCTGATTCTAGACCATCTTGCTCTGTGAAGCTCACGTCAACCACAACATCCTCTGGATAGTCTTCGGGTTGTTAATCCCTGTAAAAGATTTTTCTCATGAAGAAATCGCTATTTTCATATATAACCATAGTTTTCATGTGGCAAAACCTTGCCATTCCGCTATTTTAGACTGTTACTAAGTGTGGGGGTGATCACAGAGTTGACTGATTTTAGAGCTGAGATAAAAACTACAAATGATTATTTATTATGATATTTAAAACAATTATCAACTTCCTACTAAGAGTTGGTTACGTTGGCTAGGTTGAAACAAGGTAAAGGGCCACCATCCCATTTGAATAGGGGAGGGGACAAATTTTACTTAAGTCTCCATGTTACAAAGATGGTATGCAGCAAATTTCAGCTTTCATTGCCCGTAAAACAAGGAGATTTTGAGCTTCTCACGCCTGTACACACAATCTTGGGTTTATGATATAGGCTGTTAAACTTACAATTTCCAATTCTCCCCAAGAACACCTTCACCCTTATGATTGAAATGTTATTATCCCCCGCCACGAAGTGAAAGGGGGATATAGGTTTGACCTCCGTGCGTCCGTGCGTGCGTCCGTCCGAGTTGAAGGAGCCGATTTTTCTCAGAAACTGTTAAAGATAGGATTATCAAATTTTGTGTGTGCCTCAAGGGTATCAATACCTTGATGGAGTTCGAAAATCAGAACCGCGCAATTATTTTTTCCGGAGTTATTGCCCTTGTTCCGGAGGCGGGGGATGTTGATGACTATGTCTGCTTGTTGGGATTTACCTTACACTTAGGGGATTCAAATGTGGGCGTGAAAGTCATTTTCTCCTAAAAAATCCTTCCTGTCTCAAGCCAGTTGCCATGGAAAGCTAAACCCTTCAGAATATTATCTTAGTTACATTGTAATTTTATTTTAATTGTTTTAACAAATCTCTGAGACTTATCTGCAAAGTAAGCCGAAATTTTAAAAATAATGATAAAATGGAGTCTCAAGTTTGTAAAATTTAACCCCTTTTCCTGAAAATTACTTATTCTAGAAAGCTAATATTTTCAACAACAACAAAAAATTGACATTCAGACTCAAGCTTGCATATTAGTAGCGGTACCTCTACGTCTGGCGATCTAGCAAAAAGTGCCGTGACTCGTACTGAAATGTGATCAAATTCCCACTACCTGAGGGTGCGGGTCGGTAGAAATGGCACACACATTGAACCTGTTATTTTAGCATTGATTATCATGTTTAAGTTGTTTTTATGTACTAGAGAATAAAGACGTTGAACAGATACACATGATCATGGTGCTACTAAAGATCCGAGCTGGCCACACAGTCTAGCCACAGTCAAACCGCAGACCAAATTCGGGTTAATATTTTGACGCTGTTATCAATTTTCAAAACGTGATAGAGGAATAATTAATTCGGTGACCCCCTAATATTTTATTATATATAACAGTAATATATTGCAACCTTTCATGTCCGAAGTTTTCATAAAATTGTTGAAAACATATTAAATATATTTTATTGAAATTTTATTGAAATTAAATTCCTCCTGATATTCATAATTTGACTATTATTTAATATTTTTATGATATGATATCAAGTTTACCATAAGTTGGTTCTATAATTGCAAAAATCTTTCAAAAACAATCATAAATTAAAAAGTTACGTCTTACAGAAAAATATATTTATATAATATAAGTAGGACCAAAATTTGAATTGCAATTAACTCTTTAATTCGGTCGGTGACCCCCAACTTTTATTTCATTTTCGAATTCAGCACATCAAAAAGTACCTATACACCAGAAATGAGAAAATTGTGAACTTTTATTGCTGGGTAGACTGTACCCTTGAATACAGTTTTTAAGAACATATGAAGAAACACGATACCCATGATTTATGATATGAAGTATTTAAACATTTACAAATGATGTCAATGCACTAACTCTCATGAATATAAGAGGTTCCTAAGAGTAATTGAAGGGTCCGGATGACGGGGTGTCAAAAAGGACTATAAAATGCAACCTAGCTATCCAAACAGACTAAACATCGAATTTTCTGAAAGCTGAGATAATTATCTATATAATGATATATGGAATGACACCATTGAATTTGGTTGCAGAAGGATAAATCACAATGAAATCGCATAATTTTCGAGTTTGGTTGCAGGCAACTGCAACCAAATGATTTTTCCAAGAAAATACATGTTTTTATCAAACAAAAAAGCCTGGACTTGAAATTGTTTTGTTGCAGATGGAATCTATGATTATTTGACAACTGTTGATCACTTACCTGGCTTTTTGTTTACATTTCAATGACACATCAGCAACTTACCGATCGCTATCGAGTCCGGTTTTCGATCATGTCACATCATGTTTTGAAATCGTTTCTGACACTATGGATATAAATATTTTACTGACCTTGATTATTTTAACAATTTCTATCATACAGCATGACATGGTAGGTACTTTAGACAATCTTTGACCAAATTAATCCCTAAATTTCATTTCTGTGTTTCAACGTGCTCCCGTAGCAGATTCGAATTGTTGTCATATCTCAAAAAGATTATCATTGGCTGTCACAATTTTTTTGATAGAAAATAAACATCAATAAGTAAGTTTAACAAATAGTTTCTATCCAAAAACAAAACAAGATGAATTATCAATGTTTGAGACTGAATCAACCAATTGTAGGACACGTTACATATTACGTCACACAGAGCGAGAGGGAACCTGTCAAACTGTTGATTTGTTTTTGTTTTCACGTCAAATAAGGTAAATTATAAAACTCCTGCAACTAAACTTGTCTCTTTGCTATTCAACAAGCACCTACAATCTCTGCTACCAAATCAGTGTTTGTCAAGACACGAAAAGTGATGGATATTTGCTAGAAAACAATTTGGTTGCAGTTGCCTATAAGGGACTGCAACCAAACTCGAAAACTCCTCGATTCATTACGATTATACATTCTGCAACCAAACTCAATGCTTCAAGGAAATAATTAATTTATAGTAAACCATTTTAGCTGTCAGAATATCTTCATTTCAATCATTATTAAGGAAAAGGTTGCATTTTATTGATGCTTTAGATACCCCGTCATTCATTCAATTTCTCTTAGGCCGACCTTTCATATAAACTAAACACATTTAGAACAGATCTCACAGACACATTGTGTCAGGTTGGTTAGTCCTCATCACTCATCCCTAATAATAGACCCACGCACATCATTCGCAATTAATATCTAGTTTCAATATTCGTGGTCTCTCAGGTATGATTAACAGGTCTGTGACTACTGATGAGGTCTGACATGAATATCTGTTTACATGCCTTTATGTTTCAGATTGAATATGTTTCATTATAAACAATATCATATTTATTCCTCAAACACAACCCCGATGAGAATTTTTTAGCATAAGATAAAACCTTTTAAGTCAGTAAGACTTTTTATTTTATTTTATGTCGTTTATGCTATGCTATGTTTACACTATGTCCACGTTCTCTACATTCTCAACGTTTGTATTAAACGTGACCAAAACGGCAAGATATGATTTATTCATGGTGATTTTCCTTGTTCAATATAAATACCAACATCTTCTAATAAACGATGCAGTCATTGGTTGACAGTTTTAATCAGTTGATTTTTTAAACCAGGCATACGGGAAACACATTTCCTACAAACTTACCCATTCTCGATTAATGGGATTACTCATTCGTAGTCTTCATTAAAATAATATTATACATATTTCAACAACATCAAATAATTGTTCAGATATTGTAAACAACACGAAAGGATTGATTTTCGCAAATAACAACATCTAACATCAATAGTATTTCTATTTACTAAAACAAGTTATCAAACGCTTAGTAAAGGTACATAGTTCCATAACTAATGGCCGTAGAAAATCTCAATCGATCCTAATGTGACTTAGGAAACTGTGTGTAACCTGAATGGAATGTACTGAACGTAAGACCGTGACGGAACGCAAGGGACCTCAAGTAAACATGATAAGTTCCCGGGTAGAAAAATCAGGAAAGTAGAAAACGTACAGGTAGTGTAAACCTAGCATAGAGGGCGAATACATGTAATGGCTCAATGTCATTGTAAAAATATTGTTAATGATAAAATAACACAGTTTCTTCAAAGTTAAAATGTAGTTTGACAGCAGAGAATAAATATGTTGTTACTTAACACAAATGTTTATAAATATATGAGCAGAATGATGTGTGTTTTGAACCAACTCAATTTGACAAGCTTACATGTACATCCTATCAATACTCAAAACAACAAAAGTTGATTTTATAAAAGCTCCAATGTCCTGTACAACTTCAAAATCTTGTTATCGGAATAACCTCAAATGGTTTCTCACAAACACTGAATATCTTTAAGTTACAATCACAATGCACAGGTGTCGTCAATCAGCTTAACAACAGTAGTTATATATGTTTTACTTTATTTCGAAAAAAGATATATTGGACGAACCCTTTATTATTAATCATAATCATTAGGTCACATTCTTGCAAATAATTTTATTCAGATGAGAAAAGGGGAAATGATATGGAACGTCAAATGAAACAAATGATTATTTAGACACTCACCAGCTGCCTAAGCATCAGTATCTGTTACACTTTATGAGCAAATTTAATGATATTTTGATAGTGTCAAAACTTTCATTACACAAACCAATCATCCATAGTCAGAGAACAAATAATAAAGATTCACATAAAACCAATTGGCAACAATTTTGTGTAAATACCTTTAATTCATGTTTTGAAGATAAATGAATCCCATTGCTGAACTTTATATTACATATTTGATTCAGTACTGCTTCATTTACTTTAAATACGTTGTCTTTCAATTAGAACCATGCATATTCATTTCCCTGACATCACCTTATATTCCCCTTAAAAACGCGCTACTGTCCATTTAAATCTGCACCCAAAGCCTTCCAAAACATGGTTATGTACAAACACTGATGTCACTAAGTCACATCAACCAACTCTCGATTCCAAGAAAGGGACTATTCATTTTAAAGTACAGGGAAAACAGTGAAAGAAACTTATACTGCAAATCATTGTTTCTTGAATAAACATTAATGATAAATGTTTCAAGAAATACACTAATTAAGAATCTTTTTCAAACAATATATGATTAATATTAATAATTGACTTTTCGAAATTCTGAAAAACTGCACTTATATCAAATGCAAAATACGAAAAATTTACACTTTTACAGCTTCTCTTAAAATGTTTCGAAATTTTGAATAAATAAATGTTAACTATTTACACAGTTGATGATTATCTCTCATAACAATAGATATACATGTATTCTTTAATCAAAAGCTTCTCGGTCGGCATTACACATTTAATTAAAACTCTGCACACGAAATAACATCATGGATCTAAAAAGAAGAACACTTATCAAACTTTAAGATGAATTTGAGAATCATTGCAAGAATATTTCATGGAAAATTACATAAAACATTAACCATTAGTCATTGTTTCTGAATGCCTGGTTATTCAAACTAGTATACGACAAACGAAGATCACGGACACTCTCTGTTTCATATTACAACTTATGTGACAACTCGTGCTATATCTAATTAGCAAAGATAAATCTTTAGAAAGATCAATTCATTCACTGTCAAACGTTACTACAGCATGAACTAGATCATATTAATCCCTTGCTACACACATGTCTGTCATCAATGTGGCCTGTGAAAGCAACTTCATAATGAGGCTCTCAAGAAGATAAAACAATGATTTAAAGGCTTACACATACTCTGGATAATTGGGCTCAGTGATAAATCTAAAAAGGTTCACAGCTTGAATCCTCGGTTTTATTTTATACACAGATTCCGTTTTACATCAAATATTGCTTGCTATTTATACCAACTCGCCGATTCAAGTGTAATGTCTGGAAATTGAATCCTTCCCACTGAAAAGGGTAATCTTTTATTGAAAGGTTCAACTGCTTATATACAACTTTCATAAGCATGTTCCACATTAGTAGGAACGCGACATTATAACTTAGAATTAGAATTGAATGTACTGAAAATGTGAACAGAAAGTGATGTATTCATGAATGAAGTTGTTATTGATTTATTCCTTTGTTTTCAAAGGGTAAGATTGGACTGTTCATAATTAGGTTGTCATGATGATGTTGATATTATAGTAGAATTAGTCAGGCATTTCGGACATTAGTTTTGAAGAGTTGTATGTTTGGAAAGGGCTAAGATTGATCAATCGAAATAAGATGAGCACAAACACTCTGTCATTGGAGTAAATAAAGAAAGTGCTCTTTGTTTGCTAATTTTTATTTTGCAACCCATTACATGACAGCAAATACATGGTTCTCCCATCTAAAATGTGTTATTATTTATTTTCCCCTTCAAATTCGACTGGGTGTCAATCATTATGACAAGACAGCAATCACATCGTCAATCATCCCATGTTAAAGTTAATGTTTCTGACTCTGGCATCTCTGTAACATAGTTTTACAGATCGTAATTGTGAACTGAAGCTTTTCTCACAATGTCTTGTGGTATGATAACACTTTGTACATAGAAATATAAAAATATATAAAACAATAGCAGTGACGAAATTGGAGTTAGAGTAGCCATCGAACAAGGAACCTTTTAGCATGGAATTACTGTAAGATAAATGAAATTCGA
Source organism: Steromphala cineraria (assembly GCA_916613615.1). Lineage (NCBI taxonomy): Eukaryota > Metazoa > Mollusca > Gastropoda > Trochida > Trochidae > Steromphala > Steromphala cineraria. The sequence goes on from OU744721.1 coordinate 70,785,952, forward strand.
AATTTCCTTTACATTGTTTCTGGAAAACCTTATACCACATTCTCTACGAGAAACTAATCCTATAACGTCCACAGTGGTGGATTGTAATGCAATTTCAAATTGCCAAATGTCTGATTGGAAGGTAATTTTACGTGATTGACATTTCGTACATTGCTTCATTTTTTATGAATCTTGAGAAACTGTCTCGCTCATTAAAGTTTATGTTATACAATGGCCCTATCCAATAATTCTTTTGAATAATAATCATATTTATCTTTCAACAAAAAAACATTTGATAAATCAATACCTTTGACTATAAAATATCATGCAAGACACAGTTTTCAGATGAAAAACGTTTCGTATTTCAGATATATTTACAAACGACTTAACGACCACTGCTTGAATGCGATTCATATATATGTTTCTAAATCAAAAAAAGGTTTTCTAATGGCTTATGAGGTTTGAACAATATTGTAGCATTGTTCAATTGTTTGAAATTCAAATTCGATATATGATTAAACTGAATCAATTTGATCAATTTACGACACATAACACATAACTAATCAGTAATATGTGTCAGTTAAATGAGCTTGAGTGCAAAACTGCAAAAGGATGATGAACAATAAGATTAGCAAAACATTGTACTTACTGTGTGCAATGATTCCAAATATTAATACTTTTGTAGCAACTACAACATAATCTGTTTTCCGAGACAGTCAGATAATGCTTTAGTCGTCAGCCAATCAAATCTCATAGATACAGTTCTATATAAAGTCCACGATATGTCAAAAGCATAATCTTAAAAAGAGCTACTTTCTATGACATTACTTCTTATTGAATCAATAAAAGCATTTGCCAAAAATAATACATATTCCACGCAAAACTAGAAAAGGTTATTACTTCACATGTGCCATCATGACTTTTATTGGATCAATATTATATCATAGTCCATTCAGTGCTGCTCTATTCAGCTCTGACAATAAGCAACCTTTTTATGTTTGGCATACCATGGAATAATGTTCTTTATTCTTTAACTCAATCTCCTTTCTTATATCATTCCTTGATTTTCCTCTCATATTTGTGGCACTCAATAAACCAGTTCATTTGCACAGTCAATATCAATATTCCTTTCTTTTTTTTTAAATTTAACGATGCTTTTAGCATACTGTTTGTTATCAACTTATAGTTTATCTCTATTTCCTAGTCTGATAAAAAAACCTTTATTATTGAATTAATTTCTTTTTTAAATTCTGTAGTAAACACAAACTTCCCAGAAGATTTGGTAGTAGTGATATTAAGAGGTTTTATTCAAATACCATCAATGATGCATGGAATCCATAGGCCTACTTGAAATACAATTCTTTGAATCAGTACGCTATGTGTATTTGTACAACGAAATGGCTTTCTAAGCTTTGAAAACCTTGTGATAAGGGATCCCTTTGTGTGAACTGTAATGCATCTCAATGCTCACTTACTTGCCGGCAACAACAATCAATCTGTCAAAGCTTATATGTGTGATATTTGTCAGAAACGTCAGTTTGTATGTAGATTATATCTTATTTATTTCTTTGATATGCCAGACAGATCTTTTGTTGAATGGCATTTATTTTTATCCCTCTTTCATAATCAATTCTGATAAAAGTCCAAAACATTTCTCCTGATTAGATTCGCCAAATGAAAATATATATAAATACTTAAAGAGTCATTCTGGAGTTGTTGGAGGTTAAATATGACAAACTTTATATAAAGTGTCATTTAATCGAGAAATATCGACTGGTTCACGCAGTCGTTTTAAGCTAATCAATGTTTCTGTATTAACTAATCAAAGTTATACAGTGATAATAGGAAGGTTTTAAATCTTTATGATCGAAAACTGGACAATGATGCAAATGAATCAATCAAATATATTTTATTTTATCAAATGCATAACAAATCACTGTTAGCAGTTGGTACTGTTTAAAATGTTATAGAAGTTGTATCCATGTAGATTAAATGTGTGAATTAACCTATCACGAAACTTTTTAGATTTTCATTTAAAACAAGTATTTATTCCATAACGACCATTTAGGAATGGATGAATCTTGCCAATTATGTCGTATCAAAGCAAAAGAATATGAAATGAAAATTGCAGTGTATTTTTAAAGTCAAAGTGAAGGAATACTAACACCATATTAGGGATAGCCAGAGTGAACCCCTAGGTCGAGCATCATAACATACATAAAAATAGTTGACCCTTTGTACAGCCAAAAAATATATATGTGCTGATATTAAGCTAGCAAATAGTACTATGCCTTCAATTTAATCCAAATCTGTCCGATGTCATGTGTGTCTTGAAATAAAAAAAACAACCGTTTTAAAATATTTTGTTAGTACAGTAGAAGCTTTGTACATATTCTATCTCTTATGAGAAGGGTTACAGTGCATTCCTCATTTCTCAAGTAATCATTTCACGCTTTATTTTATTGACGTTACAAATATTAACTTGTCAAAAGAATATCGATTCCTGTGCAAAAAAAGACGTCATAAAATGCCCCTCTGAGACGAAATATCTGTCATAAATGGTGACTCATCGTCTAGCCTGATACAGATGCCAAGTTCTTTGTTGTCTTTGAACTTAAACACGATTCATGACTTTATATAAAAGATCAAGCTGGCGACAAAAAGACTTTTATCAACAATATTAATCATAAGCATAACACCCTTAGTTTTAGAAATATCAATACAAAAAGGAACCCAATGCTGTGTATTTAACATTGACTTGTAGAATAGATAATCTAAGCATTGCAAAAGCGTAAGTGGTGAAGTATTTTTTTTTGCCAAATAATGTGCGTTAGACATTATACATTTGATGAGTTCAGTTGAGGTGAATAAATTAGTTCATTAGACATTGGGGATACATCATTCGTCTGTCATGACGCCAAAGTGAATCACATCAGTAGCAGCATTGAAAAGTTACAGCAGTAACAATTGTTATACTGTTGTCGAACTGAAGAACATGTGATTTTCTATTCATCACATCATTTATGTGTTGTCTATTTATCGTTTTGGAATGTTCAGATAGAAAAAAATGGATCTTTAAAAAGTTATATTCAAATTATTAACTAACGAATACTCATGCAACTAAAAATCGAAAATATTTCTGGTTTACTACACTTTACACTTCCAAACATAATATGCTTTACGACTGTCATCTTCTGCTGTCTGTTTATTATTCATTGTGATTAACAAATCTTGACAGGTTATTAGCAAATTAAGGGTACCAAAAGCCAATGTCGATTTTGTCAGTTAATACTTTAAAAGGCTTAACTTAAGACTGTAAGCACAGAATTTGATCAACACATTAATAGAGAGATAACAACATCAATCATTTTAAAAGATTTTATGTATTTAAAAAATCTAAACCTTAAAACATGAACACTCCTTGTAAACTACACACCACTGACAGAATGATGCATTTTACGATTTTGCAATCTGTAAAACAATTGTGGATCAAAACAGACCAATCTCGACCTTCAAATAGCACATGGCCTTCTCACTAAATGGACACAAATGTGTTTTGATATGCTCCAATTTATTTGTTTATATTAATTCGTACAGTTTAATGATAATTTTGATTATGTTTAATTTCACTCAAACAGAAAACTAGTAATTTCTTCAAGACTACGATGAAGTCATTTTCAAATTTGTATCTTGAAATATAAAACTCTTGATGCATCTTAATTGATCTTAACGAACACATAAATGAATGTAAGTGGTAGCAATGCATGATGCTGGTTTGTTGGAAAGAGTATATAAATTGCTAAGACCAAGTGTGTCTTTTCAAGCGTTTCAAACGTTTATGCAATCAATTGTAAGCTACAAAACATTGTTAATTATATAGAGTTTGAAACGTCAATCAAACTAGCTAAACTTTAAGTTTAATGTTAATCAAACCTGACATGTATGCAGCAAATAATCGATTCTGCTCCCTCCTGTCGGTGACAGCAACAGACTTCCCGTCTTTGGTTTAATCGTCCTGGCTGGCCGGAGTAGCCATTAACGCGGCCGCAGCTCTAGACTAACACTTTCACTGTCATTCCAAGATTTTTCCAGACAGTTTTTGAAGGAGGTTCTCGTTTGTCTTGAATTCATTGAAAAATATATCAAACAACCGAAAACATACTTATTAATGATTCATCTTATTGTAGGCTCCCGATTTCTAGAAATCTGAAAAGAGAATAAATATCTATGAATTCAATTTTTACCATTATTTCACAATAGTGACTTATAGTTAACAAATTCCTTAAACAAAACAATTTGACATACCATGAATTTTCTTATACACATTTCTATCAGTTTTGAGATATGCTTAAATAGTGCATGTAAATAAACAAATAATGAATTCTTATGGAAGTATGTCAATTATAAACCATTATACTTAAACATTGTCGACAACGAATTGTTGAAGTGATTGAAACCAAACCCTCTCAAAGTAAGTTCTTGAGACCTTGTACCACACTTCGAAAATGTTAAACTTGGCCTTAGACTCAAAATTTATGTTTCTCAAAATTTATATTAGTTTTTAGTCAGATTTATCCCGGCTGGTTCAAACCCCGATAGAGACAATATTTTACATCTAAGTGCCACCAGAGTCTGCAACGTAATGCCACACTTGATAAAATAAATTCATGAGAATTTATAAGATTGGCTCTTTGTGTTCGCAATGGGAATGCATGCAATACAATTTGTCTGAACTCAGATCTTTATTTTGTCTTGAAGGCGATCGAATTATTAAACTCTATTTACTTTCCCTGAACTAGGGAAATCAATTGTCGAGCATTGTAAAAGCTTCCAAAACAAACTGATTAAAAATGATGTGATGTTGTCTATAGAAAACAGCGAAAAGGAGAAATAGAAAGAAAACTATAAGGTAATGTTAGGCAAACATCAACATGCTTATGAGGTTTTGTCCATCAGTTCAATATTTTGATGGAAAAAATATTTTGGCACTTTCAGTGTCTATCCCGCAAGTATTGAAGATTGGCTGGCATATCTATTTACATCTGTAATAAAGTCATAACTTGCAAACAAGCTCAAGTTCATAGTATGAAGCTCTTGATAAACATCTTTTAATTTTAAACTCACTTGTATGTACATACATCTTAGAATAAATGTAATTTTATCGAATTGGTCATTGAAGTTATAGACATTACGGAATTTCAAACAGTTATGAATAAAGTATCCAGAAAATAGGAATGAAAGTGATTTTGTTAGAACTTTGGATCGTTGTGAAAACAAAAGAGAATAAAATTAACTATAATTTGTTGACTGTTGTGACTGTTAACAGATTTGGTCCACGGGATATCTTAACCATTCTGTTCCTTAGAGAACAGCTCGTTCGATTTCACATAAAGTCAAATTCATGTTAGAGTAGGATCAAGAGTGTGTAAAACCAATACAAATAAATGGTTTTGTTTTGAAGTCTGTATTTTGGCATAAAGCAAAAGCTATTATGTTCAATGCCTGCAATGTAAGTGTCGAAAATGGAAACGTTTACATGTACGTTCTTCGGATTGGAACTTTGAAATAATGCAGTTGACTCGAATAGGCTTGTTCATCAAAAACCCTTATTTTGCTATTTGTTCTATCGACCAAATCTGCTTAAAAGTACCCAATAAATGTGCCAACAACGTACAATGTCTCGTCAGAGTATGCAGCTGTGTCACTAACTTGCATCATCATCTTGTCACAGCCATAGAAACTATAAGATATATGTACATACCTGTTTTGAAAAAACTGAAACTCAACTAGTGTCAAATTCAAAAAAGACCGTACACTATATAGCATGGAAATATTAAGAGAATAATTTCACTGGAAATATGACCATACTAGCTATAAATGATATTCAAGGGTAAAATAGGTGTACATAGAAAACGCCTTAAAGGTTAACAAGAGATTCATGAAACTAGAAAACTGGTTTTGGCAGCTTTTCAGCTGTTCAACCAGCATGACATTGTACATGTTGCATAAACACTACGTGACTAACGAGAACATATAAAGGCTTTATTGTGTTCATCTACTTGTTTAATGCAATCGAGTTAAAACACACTCAAGAGAAAAACAGACACCAAGAACACTTGAGGGTATGAGAAACAGAGAACCCCACTCTGCATACGTCGCCCAAATGATGTGTAAATCGCAAATCTTTATTGCACTCTCATGGGTGAAATTTAGCCAAACGGGTTTGCTTGACCAGAATCAACAACATTCAGAATGTCACATTGCAAAAATTGTCCAACGCAAAAATTTCCATTTCCACATATACTCATTAACCGACAATAACTGGACAACAGATTTCAATTTAAAAATGCCAAAATTAATTTAAATGACATTTTGGACTACCATAACGGTCATTTTGTAAGTTCCCTTAAGTAGCGCAGGATGTATATTCAGAAATGTACCTCTAAAAAAGACAAACATTCACTATTCAGTGTGTGAATACTGAGAACACTTTTATTATTCCGTCTCAAGAAATTTTCTATCTATTTCAATAATCTTCTGACATAAAGAATGTACTTTTGAATATTTTACAAAAATTAAGTTCTGCATTTTTGTTAATTTCTCAAACAAACCGTTTTCCAAAAGGTCTGAAGTAATGCACTGTGATCCTATACAGTTGTTTATCCATTGACAATTTTACAATGGTAATAGTACATTAATGATAAAGGGTTTCTCTTAAATCTGATCTTGGCAGCCTAGCGTGCTTAAAGCTTTATCAAATAAAGCTGACTTGTGGTGTTTTATCAGTCTTTACAAGCGTAAATATAGCCATTGATTTTTTCCAAATAGTGCTTATGGAGTTAACACACAGGGAGGCATTTAAATGCAGAAAAAATATATGTAGAGGCATGGAACATTTTCTTAAATAAGGTACCATCTACAACTGTTCATTTATCTACAATTGTACCGTTCTGCTACATCTACAGTGGATGATAAGAGCAGTCAGAAAAAGTAATTCATTATTCAGTGTATATTTTTATTGTTACAACCAACGTACCAGATCTCTAACGCTTCAAAAGTTTCAACGGCCGTTTTCCTTGATTATTGCAACATGCATTCTGAGCATGACTTCAAACGTTAACTCCTGGAATGTTAAGTTAAGTTAAAAGTTTACAATAATAATCAAGTATGAAGCTATCAGGGTTAATGAGTTTAAATCTTATGTGTTTTCAATGTAGCCTTGATGTCACCAAACTCAGTTACAGAGATTTGACCTCTATGTTTCAATTGGCGCCAGCTCGAATTATATACCTCAATCTAAGTGCTTTATAATTATGAACAAATTGTTTACATGTGCATGAACACAAATATCACAAAATATTTACTAAGACATACGTTGCTGTTTAAATCATAGGGTGTAAACTGCCATACAAAATTGTGTTAAGGTCGTAAATAAGATTATTTTGGCTTCAGGTTCGATTATTTGTCTCTGAAGGAGGATGTCAGTCATTGGCTTTTCCTTTATAGAGGATTTGAAATATTAAACGTCTATATACTGATCAATGATAAAATCATCATATTTAGATTTGCCATAACCAATCAATGTTTTTTTCCAATTACAAACACTTAAGTTATGCAATGACTGTTCAAATGCAACTGTAAAAAATCTAAATTATTTTCCATTTTAAAAAAAATAGACTTTAAGCTGTATGTTCTATGTTTTTGTGATACACGTTAAATTCTAGAATGATTCACAATATATCAAGCGCATTTTTTTTAGGTAAAGTAACTTGTTCGAAATGGCATATGAAGAAAAAAGAATGCTTAGTAATTAGGTTATCAGCGATAGTTTCAAGCATTTTACAATGATGTCATTGCACTCAGTCTTATGAATATAAGAGGTGACCTTGTCATATAAACTAAACACATTTAGACACATTGTGTCAGGTTGGTTAGTCCTCATCACTCATCCCTAATAATAGACCCACGCACATCATTCGAAATTAATATCTAGTTTCAATATTCGTGGTCTCTCAGGTATAATTAACAGGTCTGTGACCATTAATGGAGTGTCTGGCATGAATATCCCTTTACAAACCTTCAATGCCTGTATCATGTTTCACCTTGAATAAGATTCATTATAAACAACATATTCATTCATCATTAGTATGATACAATACCACACTTTCACTGGGAGTTTTATACAATGTAGTTGAACAATATGCAAAGGTAAGTTAGAATAGTGTTTTTGTTCATGTCGTTTATCAAATGTATACAAAGAAGATACTCAAGCAAGTTTAAATATCGATATATGTAATTGTTTTTATAGATCAATAAGTATCATTTAAAAAGACTGTCAATCATTAAAATATTGCCTCAAAACTTGAAAACAGTTTGACAGGGAAGAAATTCTTAGTACAAATATTCTTAAATACGTGCGAAGAATGGTGTCTGTTTTGAATCAACCTCAATTTGTCAAGTAATCCTATCAAAATATCAACATTGATTTTAAGAAAGCACTTTTTCTGCACAACATCAATATTATAAGATAAGCATGACCTCATATGGTTTCTCAAAATAGTAGCTGAACTCAATACATCTTAAATTTATGAGCCACATTTCTTATTTCAAATTATTTTAAGATCCTTTAAGAGAATTTTATCAGCAAATCTACATTGACGGATAAAAGAGAACAATGTTGAACCAATTTTATGACATCATGCTCACCATGTCCTTGTTTAGACGTTTTTACATATACGACGAGTTTTGTCAATCAACTTTACAATAGCAGTAATATTTTGATTGAAGTTTATTTGGAAATTTGATTTATTTTCATACTTACTCAGAATCAAAATGGTATATTCTTCTACATATCTATACATGTGTTTGCATGAGCAAGGGAGAAAGTTTGAATTTGAAATGATCATGGAGTTATGTTATCCTCTGTTTTTAAGCAAATGACATCTTGAAGTTATTATCAAACCTGTCAGAAAGGGAACATAATTGAAGGAATGGAAATACGTTCATCATATACATGTTCAAACGTCTATTTGATGATCAATATTAATACTAATACATTTTAAATTAAATTTACCATATTAAAAAAAAATATCCAATGGTTGCTCAAAGCAGCTGTAAAGATTATTTTCAAACGTTTTTTAACAGACTTCAAGAAGTACATTTTCTGTTTTTGTGATAATTGTTAAATTGTAGAGTGGATCACAGTGCAGTTTACATATTTGAAAAGGCACATGAATAAAAAGGAATACTTAGTAAATAGCATATTAGCGATAGTTTCAAGCATTTTACAAGAATGACATTGCACTCATCTTTTATGAATATAAGAGGTGACCTTTCATATATACTTAACACATTTTGAGCTGAGCTCACAGACACATTGTGTTAGGTTGGTTAGTCCTCATCACTCGTCCCTAATAATAGACCCACGCACATCATTCGAAATTAGTATCTAGTTTCGTATTCGTGGTCTCTCAGGTATAATTAACAAGTCTGTGACTACTGATGAGGTCATGAAGATCTGTTTACCTGTCTTCATGTTTCAGATTGAATAAGTTTCATTATATGCAATATAATATTTATTCCTGAAACACAACCTCGATGAGAAGGGTTTAGCATAAGATAAAACCTTTCAAGTCAGTTAGATTTGTGGAGTGACCTTTAAAATGCGTTTTGTGTGAAACATTTTGCCACGTTCATCCCGTTTCAGAAGAGGAGCGAAGAATAACATATAAGAACGGGAACAACGTAATAAAACGTAGCACATCATGACAAACTTTAACAAAACTTAACATAACTTGGAGACTTTCGTATTGACATTTGCAATGCTAATGTCAACAAATTTTGACAAGATAGCTTGTAGACAAAATAATATATACACTGGTAACATATACAATTAAAATATGATTTATTTATGGCGATTTTCCTTTCTGAGTGTTTATGCCAACATCTCCTTATACACAATGCAGTTGGTTGGCAGTTTTTATCAGTTGATGTTTTAAACCAGGCATACTGGAAACACGTTTCCTACAAACCTAAACATTCATGAATAATGGTTGACTTCAGGGTTTACTCATTCGTAGTCTTCATTAAAATCTGCAGAATTAAACAACATCAAATCATTGTTCAGATATTGTAAACATGAAACTATTGTATTTCGCAAATATCAACATCTATCATTATGGGTATTTTTATTTTCTAAAAAAAATTTATCAAACGGATAGTATAGGTAAAAACCGTATGACCGTAGTAACTATTGTGACTTTGGAAAGTGAATGGAACGTACTGAATGTGTAAGACCGTGACGGAATCCCAGGGAACGCAAGGGACATCGCATTAACATGATGAGTTTCAAGATAGAACCTCTTAGACCTTGAAGTAACCGTTGTGAACCTTAGTTCACAGCCCTGTTTCTCGAACGGATAGACCATCACAAAACCTACAACAATATATCACAACGTAATATGACCTGATCAAATGACAAAATTAACACGAAAGGCCACGTTGCAGTGCGTTTGAGAGAAAAAGGGTGAATACATGTAATGGCTTAATGTCATTGTAAAAATTCTGTTAATGATAAACTTGTTTCTTCAAAGTTAAAATGTAGTTTAACAGCAGAGAAGAAACATGTTGTTACTTTAACACAAATGTTTATAAATACATGAGCAGATTGATGTGTGTTTTGAACCAACTCCATTGGACAAACTGACATCCTATCAATACTCAAAACTACAAAAGTTGATTTTATAAAAGCGCCTATGTTCTGTACAACTTCAAAATCATGTGAAATCAAGAACATTTATTGAACTTGAAGATGAATTGGAAAATCATTGCAAGAAACTGTTACATTATATAACAAATTTTAATACGAATATTTAATGGAAACATTACTTAAAACATTAACCATGAGTCATTACGGAATATTGTTTCTGAATTCCTGGTTATTCAACCTAGTATACAACCAACGAAGATCATGGATACTCTGTTTCATATTCCATCATATGTGACAACTCGTGCTATATCTTAAATGACAAATATAAATCGTTTCAAAGATTATTTCATTCACTATCAAACGTGACAACAGCTTTAATAGAGGATATCATATGAGTGTCCATGACATACTATGAAACTAGTGGCTAATTATTAGTATTTTCCGAGCGAATACGAAGTGTATACTGATATTTAGGCACGAGTGTCATAGACATACTATGTCATGGGCAAGCATATAATATTCTGTTTATTACTGCAGTCCCAGACTTCTCGGGATAGGCGACCTAGCTGCCGGCGACCTGTATAGATTGTTACATCATAGGTGAACCTTGACGTCAAAGGATTGTTTATAACGTGACGTCACAATGAGTAGGGCAACATATGAAAGATATGAACCTCGAAATGACTGCCCTCGTAGGTTATAAAGTAGTTTATATTAATCTATACACATAGGTCAATCGTCAATGTGGCCTGTGTAAACAACCTTATAACGAGGCTCTCAAGAACATACAAAACATTTAAGGCTTACACATACTATGGATACCTGCGCTAAGTGATGTATCAAAAAGGTTCGCAGATTGAATCCTTGGTTTTGTTTTGTACACAGATTCAGATTTTGCATCATACAGTGCTAGCTATTTATACCAATTGGCTGATTCAAGTGCAATGTCTGGAATTTGAATCCTTCCCAATGAAAAACAAATCTTTTACTGATAGGATTAACTGCCTATATACAACTTTCATAAACATGTTACACTTTAGTATAAAAACGGCGATATAACTTGATTAGAATTGAATGTACGGCCAATATGAATTGAAAATAATGTACTCATGAATGCTGTTATTGTTTATTCCTTTGTTTTCAAAAGGTAAGATTTTTGGACTCTTCATAATTAAGTTGTCATGAATATATTGATATTATGGTAAAATTAGTTGTTGAGGTCATTTCATGCATTTCAGACATTAGATTTGAATACTTGTATGTTTGAAAAGTGCTAAGATTGATCCATCTTAACAAGATAAGCACATACACACTGCCATTGGGGTAAATAAAGAAAGTGCTTTCTGTTTGCTTATTTTTATTTTGCAACCCATTACATGACAGCAAATACATGGTTCTTCTCTGTAAAATGTGTTATTATTTATTTTCCCCTTCAAATTCGACAGGGTGTCAATCATTATGACAAGACAGCAATCACATCGTCAATCGTCCCATGTTAAAGTTAATGTTTCTGACTCGGGCATCTCTGTTACATAGTTTTACAGATCGTAATTGTGAACTGAAGCTTTTCTCACAATGTCTTGTGGTATGATAACACTTTGTACATAGAAATAAAAAAATATATAAAACAATAGTAGTGACAAAAATGGAGTTAAAGTAGCCATCGGACAAGGAACCTTTTAGCATGGAATTACTGTAGGATAAATGAAATTCGGATTCTTCTTTACATTGTTTCTGGAAAAACCTTATATGGTTATAACGTATATGCATATATGTACATATGTCGAGAATCTCACCCGAGTCTCATCATATATATTAAAACCATAAAATTATTAGAATATCCTATGCACAACCATTTAATTATGTCTGTGATTCTTCACAATATTCGAAAACTTGTGCTTTAAAAACAAGGCATGAAAAAACCGCTGACGCCCTTCTTGACCATAAATCAAATTCTCTACGCGAAACTACTCCTATAACGTCCACAGTGGTGAATTGTAATGCAATTTCGAAGTGCCAAATCTCTGATTGGAAGGTACTTTTACGTGATTGACATTTGGTATATTGTTTCTTTTTTTATGAATCTTGAGAAACTGTCTCGCTCATTAAAGTTTATATTATAAAATGGCCTATCCAACAATACTTTTGAAAAATATTAATATTTCTCTTTCAACAAGAAAACATTTGATAAATCAATAACTTTGATTATGAAATATCATGCAAGACACAGTTTTCAGATGAAAAACGTTTCATATTTCAGATATATTTACAAAAGATTTAATGACCACTGCTTGAATGTGATTCATATATATACTTTCCTAATAAAATAAGTTTGCCAATGGCTATTGTGGTTTATACAATATTGTAGCATTGTTCAATTGTTTGAAATTCAATTTCGATATATGTTTAAACTAAATTAATTGTCTTGATCAAATTATGACACATAACACATAACTAATCAGTAATATGTGTCAATAAACTGAGCTTGGGTGACAAACTGCAAGACGAGTTCTGAATAATCAGATAAGCAAATCACTTTACTTAATACTTACTGTGTGCAATGATTCAAAACATCAAATCTTATGAAGCTACTTCAACATAATCTGTTTTCTCGAGACAGTCGGATCATGCTTCAGTCGTCAGCCGATCGAATCACATAGATACAGTTCTATATAAAATCGATATGTCAAAAGTAAAATCTTAAAAAGAGCTTCTTGTACTAATTTATATTACATTACCTCTTTATTGAATCAATAAATGCATATGCCAAAATATTACATGTTTCATGCAGAACTAAAAAGGTTATTAGTTCACATGTGCCATCATGACTTTTATTGGATCACCATTATATCATAGTTACATCCAGTGCTGCTCTATTCAGCTCTGACAAATAGCCACATGTTTCTGTTTGGCCATGTGATGGAATAATGTTCTTCAATTGCTAACTCAATTGCGTTTTTATATGATTCCCCGATTTTCCTCTTAAAGGTGCTTTTGTCTAAATAAAATTATTTGTGGCACTCAATAAACCATTTTATTTGCAGTCAATATTTGATCACTGAATAAGTATTCCTTATTTCCTTATTAAGTATATTTCCTTATTACTATTTGTAGTCAACCTATAGTCAGAGTTTACCTCTATTTCCCCATTTGATTAAACAATTCAACTATTTCAATTTAACTAGCTTACTTATCTAATACTATCCTTGATGCATTCTTAGGCATTCTTGAAATACAATTTATTAAGTCAGCAAGCTTTGAACGCCAGTCTAAGTAAACCTAGCCTCAATATTATCCGTTTCACTTCTATACTGAGTCTAAAAAGGTCTAATAGAGGGTCGCGTCAGCCCAACCTTTCTGCGACCTATGACCTTCCAACGTTATACGTGCGGAGGCCGACTATTGTGGCTTGGTAAGCTCAGTTCTGATTGGTCAACTTGGTCACGTGGGCTGACGCGACTCTCAACCAAGCCTTTCTAGACTCAGTATAGAAGTGAAACGGATAATATTGAGGCTAGGTTTACTTAGACTGCTTTGAACGCTTGAAAGTTTTGAAAACCTTGTGATAAGTGATCCCTTTGTGTTGACTGTAATGTATTTCAATGCTCATTAAATTGCAGGCAACAACATAACATTTACTCAGGAAGAAGGAGCAAGAGGAAAGGTATTATGTTTTCAGATACTGTGTATCCACACTTTGTATTGCTCTTTTTATTGAATCAGTTGACTAAGTTACAAGTACTATGTCAAGGTTTTTCTGTCACATACACTCATGGCAAAAATGGTTGTCACCCCCAGACTGAGAACGCTACGTCAAGTTTAACTGAGTGTTGACAAATAATCAAACATGCAATAACTGTCAGAATGATTTGTGTGATTGGGAAAAACATTCGTAAAACATACCAGCTTGTATTTTGGTCTTGTGCTGGCCAATTTAAGAAATTCTACTAGGATATGTATGGTCCCTGTGAAAAAGGGCAATTTTTTACAGTATCCATATAGTATCAATTGGATGGGTATCAATAAAACAAATTACATTTTCAAGTTCAATTGTCGGTTTTATTTCATTCTGCAGTCATGTAAGAGTATATTTACAAGCCTAATATCGGGTAGCACCGCCTCTGGAATTTTCAAGGGCGATAATTCGAGCAGGCATACTGTCTATCAGTGTGTTGATGTTTGCAACAGCCAAATTGTTCCATTCATTCACAAGAGCAGCCCGCAATTGCTGTAAATTTGCAGGAGCAGGGTCCAGTCTTCTAAGTGCACGGTCAAGCTGATCCCAAGCATGTTCTATCGGATTCATATCCGGACTTTTTGAAGGCCAGGGCAATCTTGTTACTCCTTGTGCCTGAATGAAAGCGTTCACTGTACGTGCACGATGGGCTGGTGCATTATCGTCCTGCAACAGGAAGTTGTTGCCATACACTCTTCTTGCATGTGGGAGGCAAACGGTTTCAAGAAGACGTCTGTACGACCTCTGGTTGACGTTTCCTTGAAGGACGACAAGATCCGTTTTACCGTTATGGTGTATTCCTGCCCATACGTGTACAGAACCGCCACCGTGGGCAACCTGATGCTGCAGACAGTCGTCATTGAGCCTTTCCCCACGTAAACGTCGCACTCTCATTCTCCTGTCCACCTTATGCAGTAGGAAACGAGACTCGTCAGTAAATATGACGTGACGCCAATGTCCAAGTTGGATTCTGCGGTGCTGCTGCGCCCAAGCAAGCCGTGCCCTGCGGTTGGCCAGTGTCCAGAATGGTTTGATGGCAGGTCTTCTTGCCTTATATCCATGCTGGAGCAACCTGTTCACTACAGTTCTCCGGCAAATGGGCGTATTAATATGAGCCCCCCATCTCTGTGCAAGAGTCAAAGACGAAAGACGTCTATGACGTCGGGTCAAACGAAGAAGAATTCTATCCTGACGAACCGTAGTTTTCTTGGGACGGCCTGAAGACTTATTCGGAACAACATTTCCCTGTATGGCGTGCAGTCTTTTAATCCTTTGAACAGTTCTAACACTGACGTTACATGCTGCAGCAATGACACGATTCGAAGCGCCACCACGACTCATGCCAATGATTTCATGTCTGATTCCTGGTGGAGTGGGACCAGGCATGGTCTATGCTTTTCAGAAACTATAGTCGTGAAGCTGTATCTTATGAAAGAGGTCTATAGTAATCGATGGAAATGACAAACCTAAGGAGACAAATTTCCATCATTTCAATGAAATGCACGTGGTCTACATGAAACCGCTGACACTGTTCATTGTAAAGTGTGAGTTAATGTAACTTTATGCCTGTAATGACATTTCCATGGAAAACCAACATTGCCATGCATACAATGTGATATAAACTCCAATTTAATTAAATATTAGGGGGTGACAACAATTTTTGCCATGAGTGTATACTGTTTCTTCAATATATCTGCTAGTAAGCAAATTTAATTTCTAAGTACTGAATACGAAAGTGTCCAAACTAATATTACATTTCAATACTCTGATTGATGCTAATAAAAACCAAAACTCCTTAACAGGTTATGAGTTGTAAAAAGATTTTTATCACGCAACAACACTCAATTGTCTGAATAAAAATAGACATATTGATTTCCATACTGCTTGTAAAATATTTGATTCCAATTGATTCCAAATAAGTCCTATTCTAACATAGGGGCGCGGTGGCCGGTTCGGCAAAAGCGCCAGGCTAGCAAGCCTGAAGTGCCGGGTTCGAGCCCCGCCTGTGACCGGCTGTAAAAACCTTGGAGTCAACTTTCTGTGCACAACCCCTAGTGTACAGTACACAACCCTGTGCATTTAAACGAACCCACGAATCCGTTGGTAAATGACCAGATGGTGGCAACATGAAAACGTGCAGACACCTAGTTGCGGGTACAGCAACGTGCAGTATACTTGGACAAAATACTGTGACTATGTGTCCCAGTCCAACCAGCTGTAAATGCGTACCTCGTAAGGATTGAGAGTGACATTAACGCTGTGCGTCACATGACTGCACGTGTTGTATGCTCTCCCGGGAGTCGAGATGGTAAAAGAAGTGTCGTAAAGACTGATATCCAATGATCGAGGGAAAGCCAAAGTGCCTTTGAGCAGCACTCTCTGAGCTGGATATTGTCCCTATACAAAGTTTAGTAGTAGTAGTAGTAGTAGTAGTAGTAGTAGTAGTAGTAGTAGTAGTAGTAGTAACATATGGTTCAGAAATATGGGGCGTAAAGTATCACGAAGTTATAGAAAAGGTACAAACTAGCTTCAAATTGGGGAAACTGGACGATATTGTCGATTTATAAAAACACAGATTAAAGTTTTAAAATATTGGATAAAAATGCTCAGAATGGATATTTCACGTGTTCCAATATATTTGTATGAAATGCTTAAGGAGAGATGGGACGTAGCATTTTCGACTTCTGCGCATGACAGTTTTAACGTATTTCACGTTGTTAGAAATGTTACGTCTATGTTTAACAAACTAAATTTATGCATTTTAAAATAATGTATCCAAGTATTTATAGCATGAAATGTCAGTTTACTGTTATTAAATTCATACATCAGCGTTTGGTTTGCATTTTTCAGAGTTTTACGGCACCCGATCGGCTTACGGCAATGTTTGTTAGCTTTTCGAAGTTCAAAAGATCCCAGGTTGTCTCCAAAGCTTTGTCTGTGTGTCAAAGGGAAACTTTGCACGTTTATTTGCCCTGGCTGATTGACCACGACTATCATCATGCGGTAGAAGTACCAAATCAGAAAGTGCCCGCACCCGTCTCAGTTTCACTCGGCCATGTTGTACGTGAAGAGGTGGTCGATCCGGCTGACACTCCCGACACCGATTCTGACGACTTTGTTTCCACTCCCACGAGTAAATTCAAGACTGGACAGAAGGAAGAAGAGTAGCTGACCTGCAAGTTCTTGCCTGTCAACTTGACCACTATGTCCAGTGCAGTTCTGGTCTCAGGTAAATTTCTTTTATGATAAATACTGTCACATAAAAAACGATCCACATTTTTCTAAAAAGTGCAATTGGTTGATTATTCGTAAAGTTTTAACTTGTTTACAAATTATTTTACTTTATCATAGCTCAAAATTCACCAATATTTTGAAAATTCAAAGTTGTTTTTCATAACTTGATGAAAATGGAGAAAAGATAATCAACTAATATATGAAATTAAAAAACAAGATATTTGTATGACGTCTTGTCATTAGCTGTTTATTTCAATTCAAACTTTGATGAAAAGTGTCATAAGCAATATTTAAAAATATTTTTGATGAAGTAATTGGATTCATTATTCTTATTCAAGAATTTGTAGCATTTAAGAAATTTGAAGCATAAAAATATTTATATTCTATTAGACCATGAGCGATGTGTTTTTCTTCTTACTTAATTGATATCATTAGGGAAATTATAAGATTAGAAGAAAAAAAATTATCTTTTGTATCCTTTCGATCCCTTTCTCTCTGGTCTGTCTGCTCCCTTTTGGATGGCAACATCCACGTGTTTAATAACTGAAATATTGTTCTGTGTGCTTCTGTGACCCCGAGAGCTATGCCAGCTGGAGCTAACATGCTCCTGGTAGGGTCACCCAAGCTGGATAGGTCGACGGGTAGAAGCCAGACCAAATTTGAGTCCTTCTAAAACCTGCTTTCTATCTCTTACTATGCCTTTCTTTCCGTCTTTTCCCTCATCCTTTCGATCCCTTTCTTCCTGATCTATCTACTCTCTTTTGGGTGGCAACATCCACGTGTTTAATAACTGAAATATTGTTCAAAACACGTTAAACACAATCTCACTCACTCACTCACTCAAAACACGTTAAACACCATCTCACTCACTCACTCACTCACTCAATTTTTGTTTTGCAACTAGGATAAATTGATTCACAAATAAATTAATTGACGAAAGACTACTACCCTGCACTGTCTTGAATACCATTTTCATTGTAAGCTAAATCCCCATTAAAACATTATCTGGGATGTTATCTACTCAAAGTCATCAGGACAGCTAAAAAAATTATGAGATACCGTAATTCCTCCAATAAGCGCCGGGTCTCCAATAAGCACCCAGGTCCAAACCATTGAATTATGTCCCTTAGTAATATTGTTACAGATATTCATTGTAAAATACTGTTTATCACAAACTTCAATTTTCTATGAAAGAAAAGTGCCAAACCAGACCTCCAATAAGCGCGGGGGGGGGGGGGGGGGTTTAAAGAGGCCCAGGCGCTCATTTGAGGAAATACAGTATTCTCTAAAGAGGCCCAGGCGCTCATTTGAGGAAATACAGTATTCTCTTAAATCTATCAGATAAGATAGATTGACTTTGTCTATTGTTACCACAGAAACTGATGCCCACATCACCCAGATTGCCATCTTACCCCGCAAACCAATAACTAAACAAGCCTGAGATGTGACTGGTCTTACTTGTGATGGTCAATAGATGTTCAAGCATTATAAACCTGTACCTGCTGTACCCATCACAGGTGTTTGAAATCATTCTTGGGATTCTTGAAAAGATTTCTTGAAAAGATTCAACAAATTTATTTTATGTGGCCATAATGCCAAAACCTTTATTCTAGGGTATTTGTCAATTCAATTAATGTGATAAGTTCAATGATTATGCACCAACTTTAGTTGGTTTTATTGACACACTGCCATTTCAAAGAAATGTTTATAGAAAAATCTTGTTACAAACAGGACTTTCACAGATTTTCACACATTTGCAGGTCACAAGACCAAAAGGGCCCAATTGTACATAATTCTGAGTCTTTATTATTGTACAAACACATTACTGCAAATATTGCAATTTCTCATTAAAAAAGCCTTGGTAGAGGATGTTCAATTTGGAATAAAATATCATTAGCCAAGTATATGTATTATCTATTTAGAAACTAAAACATCATTGAATCAACTTACAGGTATTAGAAAAGTAACAAAAAGACCCAACCATCATGTAATTTATAATTAAGTACAAAATTTGCTTTGATATTACAACTGTAACTACCAAGACCAATATATTTTAGTAAATTTGTCTTGAAATAAGTTTATGTGAATGAAATATAAATTTAAAAAATTACATTCCATAATTCAATTGTGGTCCCTAAATGTTTAAAAGAGAAAGTAAATACATTGAATGAGGATTATGAGCACATCTTTGTGAGTTAGATATTTGTTTACTTTATCTGATGGACAAAAAGTTCTATAATGGAGAAATCTTCCAAAAACAAGCTAGCAGAATATCATTACCTTTTTGCTAAAATTAGGTCTAAAAGATACTTGCTAATATTATATATTGCTTACTATGTATCAGTCCACAGATTTGATGAATGATGTTAGATCTTACTACCTACAGATTCAATTACTAGAAATTTCACATCACAATTATTATTTACTACTGTTTGAAGATTTACTATGAAGACATTGAATTCTTAGAAGTTAATTTGTCTTGAAACATATTTTGTTATTTAAAAATCTGAAATTTAAAAATAATTTTTAAAAAATACCCCCACTTAGAATTTTAAACATTGGATTTTGTCCCCAAATCATAACAATTGTGACCTATTTGACATTGCCTGCTTTTGGAACCTGATAAAAAGAGTCTATGGATTTGACAAATTATTCATGTATCAGGTATTGACTGTGTGATATATAGCTTATTTGAAAACATTTCTTTTCACTATGTGGATATTATATTGTTTATGAGTTATGTGTGCTCTTATCATGTGTCCCTTATCAATAGGTTAAATTGTGGATTGAATATAATGACTGAATCATTTGGTGCTAAATTTACAACAAATAAAGCCTTTTGAGATCAGGGGGGGGGGGGGGGGGGGGGGGGGGGGTGTTGCACGAAATTTCCTCTTTGAATCGTAATGATGTTGTCGATATTATCTGAAGAGTACTGCAGAATTAAATTTAATCATTTTCTTTGAACTTTCGGACGGCACAAACATTTTCATAAAAATCAAGATGACTTGAGACTTGAGTTGCAAGAATCTCCGATAGATAGGCTAAATGTAACATGTTGATCAAATCTACATTATGAAAGAATTTCGGGGTGCAGGGCTGAATAATACTGCTTTACAATGTTGGGTTATCTGTCTATAATACGTAGTGTGTTCTGTAGCTACCTGCATAACTTTATTTCGTCCTGACCATAGAATGATGTCGTATATATACATATCCATTGCAAACCCGGAAGTGGGATCGTGGCTGATTTGTCTAGCCTCGAGCCAAACTTTGTTCCTAAACTTTGTTAAAAATTTACTTATGCATCTCAAATGTTAATCAATTTAATTCACTTATCAAAACGTGTTTATTGTTGTTTTCAGTCTGTTTTGAAAATATACTTTTATCATTTGATATGGTCCGCAAAGTGCCCGGCGCAAGCGCTATTCTGTTTTGTGAAAACACGCCGTGACGCGTTGCACTGCATCATCCTACTGCAGTACTGTCCGGCGACGCGAAAAATCAAATTTCGGCTTTCATATAATGTACATTTCGCGTCATAACTTTTTAATTCGTTCGGTGACCCCTAATGATTTATATATTTTTGGAAAGAAGAAGCGATTTTCTTTCATGTCACAAAGTATGAGAAAATCGTAAAATGTGTGAATATAATTTATCAATACAATCGGTTAGAAAATGTTTTCGTAAATCGCAATTTTCATTTTCATACCTTCATAACTTTTAAAAAATATTATTTTTTCCAAAAAAAGGCATTTACAATACTTTTTTATATTTTATCCCACATAATATGAAAAAATACTCTTTAACTCTTTTTATCTAAAAAATAACTTCAAACATTGATGCCATTTTTTGACATTTCTCCCGTGGCCACAAATTTCAATTGGCTGTAGCTCCGAAAATCGTTTGGTGACCCCCATTTTTTATTTCATATATGCATTCTACATATAAAAAATAACCAATGTACAAAAAATTAGAAAATTCTAAAATATTTGAGTTGTTCGTCCCATCTCTCCTTAAAGGGGCAGTAGCACGTTTTTAGGGGGAATACAGGGTGATGTCAGGAAAATTAAAAGTAATGATGCCAATTGAAAGACAATGTATTTAAACTAAATGGAGCAGTAATAATTCAAATATATAACGTAAAGTTTAGCCATGCTATGTTTTTTTCTTACACAAAATGAATTAAAGGTGTTCACACAAAAATGGCCGCCGATGGATTTTATGTGAATCTTCATACTTTGTCCTCTGACTATGGATGATTGGCTTGTAAAGTGAGATTTTTGGCACTGTCAAAATAATACATTTAGCATTTACTTACAATTATCAGTGAACATTTTAATATAGAAAATTATCAAAAAACGTGCTACTGCCCTTTTAAGCTACATGATGAGAATGGTAGAATAAATTGGGTTTCTAAGGTTCGTGAAATATAGAATCCTCATCATATTTAACACATAATAGCAGTATAAAGAATTTATTTCAATGCGAATCATACATTAATAATGTTAATAACAGACAACTGATCAGATCAATGTGTAAATTCCGCATTTATCTTCACGAGTTTAGAGTGAATCATCAACGTAAGAAGAATGTCAATGTGTTTGACATTGATTCTTTCTGTTTGCATTGTGATCATATTGCTGTAGAAAATGAGTACCATGTTTTCGTAATAGATACTCTTTGCTTCGTAATGAATAGTTTATGTTCATTAACAAATGTTGTAAAGCTAGGTTAACAATGCAACAAATACTTAACACATAAATAGTAAATATACTTCGAATAGCATCTATTTATCTTTCTAAGATATTCAGCTTAAGATCTTTTTAGTATAAGCTTTGTCATGTGACAAATGTATTTAGTTTCTCATAAAATTGTACCATGGGCCATGTGGCCTTAAATACTGAAATAACATGATTCTGATTCTATTGTCTACAGTTCCAAATGATCACCTATATATAGAATGAAACAGGTGTGCATCTGAAAGTCCAATTATTTCTATGCACTTCCTAATCGACACGAAAGAGTTCTATGGATTTTTCAACTTCTTTATCAAAAGAGTGTGACTGCACTCTTGTCATGAAGAAGCTGAAACAATCCATATAACTCTCCCTTATTCATCCTACAACATTAAACTGCCTCTCAAAGCTTAGTTGTAGTTGTCTAGGTTTTCCCTGTGGATGTTTGCAATAAGACAAATTTAATAAATTCATGTAAGTTTCTGAAAAAACAACTATCAAATCAATCTGTCAAAGCTGATAAGTGGGATTATTGTCAGAAACGTTAGTGTGAATGTAGATCTTATTTATTTCTTTGATATGCCAGGCCGTTACTTTCTTGACTCCTTAGTGAATATTCAGTCAATAAATGGCATTTATTTTTATCCTTCTTTCATAATCAATTCTGATAAAAGTCCCAAACATTTCTTTTGATTAAAATGCGCCTCTTTTCAAACGTTTATGCAATCCATTGTAAGTTATTATACATTGTTTATCATATACAGTTGGACACTTCATTCTTCAAACTAACTAAACTTTATGTTTGATGTTAATAAAACTTGACATGTATGCATCAAATAACTTCTAAATCGATTCTCCTTATTCCTTTGGGTGACAGCAATGGACTTTCCTTGTTTTGTTTAATCGTCCTGGTGGGCTTCAATAGCCATTAGTGTGACCCGAACTTAAGACTAACACTTTCACTGTCATTCGAAGATTGTTCCAGACAGCACGTATTTGAAGGGGCTTTATCTGTGTCTTGAATTCACTGAATAATATTTCATAACAATCAATCACATACTTATCAATGATTGATAGAATTGCAAGCTCCCGATTTCTAGAAAACTAAAAAGAGAACAAATATATCTGTATTCAACGAAAAATGTACCTTTACTTTAAAATAGTGACTTATTCATACATTGAAGTATTCTACTAATATGTGTAGACCAATTTCGTCACAAAAACAATTTGACGTAGCATGATTTTTCTTATACACATTTCTGTCAGTTTTGAGATATGCTTAGATAGTGCGTGTAAATAAACAAAGAATGAATTCTTATGTTAGTATGTAAATTATTAATCAATATACTTAAACATTGTTGACTATGAATTGTTGAAATGAGGAAAGAAATGAAGTGACAGTTTAATTGCGATGTCTTATAAATAAACATTTTGCAAAGGTTTGTAATTCTTAGTTAAATCACAATCCCTTTCTTCTATCATTTTATTTATAGAAATGAATTATGCATGACTCATTTTGTTCAGACCTTTAACTAATGACCATATGCAAGATATGTTAGAACATTTGATTGATGTGAACAATTGATGTTACCCTTATTGACGTATTCATTCACGTTCAAATGCTTTTCTCTCTTTGTTTACTGAGCAAACTTATTCGTGAATATATGCACGAAATTGTACAGATTACAATTTATACTCATGTGATTCGAGTCCTTTCTCAAAGTGTTTAACGTGTTTGTTTGATGTTAATAAAACTTGACATGTATGCTGCACATAACTACAAAATCGATTTCCCCTGTTTTCTGACAGTGACAGCAATGGAATTTACATGTATTAGTTTAATCTTCCTTTTGGGTCTAAAGTGCCACTAATGCCCCTCAAACTGCAAACTAACACTCATTATCAGTCGCAGTTTTTCGAGCCAGTGTGATAAAAAGAATCTTCATTAGTGTCTAGAATATTTCTAATAAATTTGGAATTGGAACTGGAACTTGGAACTTGAAGACATACAGGGTTTTGCAGGCAATATTGTCTACGCCAAACTAAAATTAGAAAAGAAATGTTAAAAAGGGAAATCAATGAGACATCACTCAATAGAGAAGGCAATACAATAGGTTGTGAATAGCCATATACAATCATTGGGTATAAAAGAGTTCAATAAGTACTTAGCTTTAGGGGACAACATATCTGTTTCTTTTCACCAGACTTATTAACTAAACCTATATCTAATACCATGTTGATAAATACGTACACATGAAACACGCTGAAGATGGCATTTTTTATATCTTGTAAACTTTCTTTGACTATTAATTTTAGATTATTCCCATCGTTTCTGGAACACATAAAGCTATCTAACTGATTGTAGAATGGTACATGTAGACTGTTTCTCTATAGCATGCAGATATGCTTATTGGGGTTTTGATCAAGTGTTTAACATTAATTCTTCATGATCCACGGGGACAATTAGACTTAGTCTTATGAAGGGAGATGTTTATTTCCGTAGCAAACTCTTAAAGTATTTGACTGATCATCATCAAATTCGGTAAGCCTCTCAAATTAGAGAAGGAAAAAATAAAAATTTAGTATGCTAAATTCCTATATCTTGTAGATGTGCCTGAACTGGTGGTTTGAACTGTTTGTCAGTACTATTTCTCTATTCAACTAAAGCATTATGTTGGATTTGTCTTGTTATTACTGTTCTTTTCTACAGAATAACACTTATTGACTGGTCCTCACAAGATCTGATATTCCACTTCTCTGGGTCATGTTAAGGGAACAATGTTTTATTTGCGAATTATAAAGAGATTTTGAGAAATGGGAGACGTATAAAACTCTCTGTTTGACTATAAGGGGTTGAATTTATATAAGATAAGATGCCCACATTGCCTTGTAGATTTCAATTTTCCGCTGTTTTATCGATCTGGTAGAGCTCTCTGATAATTCACATCTAAGTGCCGCCAAAGTCTGCAACGTCATGCCACACTTGATAAAATAAATTCATGAGATTTGATAAAATTGGCTCTTTGTGATCTCAATGGGAATGCATGCAATTCAATTTGTCTGAACTCAGATCTTTATTTTGTCTTGAAGGCAATCGAATTATTAAACTCTATTTACTTTCCCATAACTAGGGAAATCAATTGTGTAACATTGTAAAAGCTTCAAAAACAAACTGTTTAAAAAATTATGTGATGTTGTCTATAGAAAACAGCGAAAAGGAGAAAAAGAAAGAAAACTATGAAGAAATTCGAGGCAAACATCAACAAGTTGATGAGGTTGTGTCCATCATTTTAATAGTTTGATGGAAACAAATATTTTGGCACTTTCAGTGTCTATCCCACAAGTATTGAAGATTGGCTGGCATATCTATTTACATCTGTAATAAAGTCATAACTTGCAAACAAGCTCAAGTTCATAGTATGAAGTATAAAATTTTATGTCACTTGTTTGTACATGCATCTTAGCTTAAATGTAACTTGTAATTTCACTGGAAATGTGACCATAATACATGATATTCTAAATTATTATTAAAAAAAAGGAAAGTTCTACAAGAGGTTCATGGAACTAAACAAAATTTATTTGCAGCTTTCGCAGTTTTTCAACCATGATGAAATTGCACATTTTGCAAAAACACCAGGTGATGAACGAGAAGATAAACACTTTATTGTGTCCAACTTCTTATGAAATCAAAATAAATAATGCCACGGAGTTAAAACACACTCAAGACAAAATAACACCAAGAGCACTTGAGGGTATGAGAGACGGAGAACCCCACTCTGCATATGTCGTCTAAATCGCAAAATTTGTGGATGAAATTTAACAAAATTTGCTTGACCAAAATCAACAACACTTAGAATGTCACATTCCGAAAATTGCCCTAATTGCACATGCACTCAATTACCCACAATCACTGGACAACACATTTCAATTTTAATATACCAAAAACTAATTTAAATGACAATTTGGACTACCGTAGAGTCAGTGTCATGTTGTAAGTTCCCTAAAGTCTCGTCGGGTGTATATTCAGAAATGATCGTCATTTGTACTTCTGAAAAAGACAAACATTCACTATTCACTGTTAACATACTGGGAACACTCTTATTATTCCGTCTCAACAAAATCTAAATCTAAACATATGACAATAAACTTCTGATATAAAAAATGTACTCTTGAATATTTTTCAAAAATGAAGTTCTGCATTTCCGTTTATTACTCTTATAATTAACCATTTTTCAAAAAGGTCTTAAGTAATGCACTCTGATCCTATACAGTGTTTTATCAATTGACAATTTTACATTAGTAATAGTACATGGATGATAAAGGGTTTCACTTAAGTCTGATCTTGACTGCCTAGCGTGCTTAATGCTTTATCAAATGAAGCTGTCTGGTGGCGTGTTATCAGTCATTACAAGCGTAAATATAGCCATTGACTTTTTCAGAATGGTGCTTATGGAGTGTGTTACCACGAAGGAAGGCAAATAAATGCAAAAAAAACCTGTAGAGGCATGAAACATTTATCATGTGCATTCAATCAATGAAGTAAGAAAAAGGAATTCATTAATTAAGTTTACATTTTTTTATTGTTACAACCAACGTACCAAACCTCAAACCTTTCGGAATGTTTCAACGGCCATTTTTCTTAAATATTGCAACATGCATTCTGTGCATGACTCCAAACATAAACTCCCGGAATGTTAAGTTATGTTTAAAGTTCACAATAATAAACAAGGATGAAGCTATCAGATGTTTTTATTAAATGTATTTTCAAGGTTACCTTGATGTCACCAAACTCAGTTACAGAGATTTGACCACTTTGTTTACAAACGATTACAAACACTTAAGTTATGCAATGACTGTTCAAATACAACTGTAATAAATCTTAAATCTTTTCGATTTTTTAAAACAAAGCTGTATTTTCTATGTTTTTGTGATAAACGTTAAATTCTACAATGATTCACAGTAGATCAAGCTCATTTTATTTGATAGACTAATTTCCTCGAAAAGGGATATGTAGAGAAAAAAAGTCTTAGTAAATAGGTTATCAGCGATAGTTTGAAGCAGAAGATGAAGGCAATATTATGGATATACAACTTCTTTATTCATATATCCAAAATATTGCCTTCATCTTCTTCATAACCGCAAGTTCTAGAATGGCCATCAAAGTAGTTTGAAGCAGTTTACAATGATGTCATTGCACCTATTCTTATGAATTTGAGAGGTCGCCTTGTCATATAAACTAAACACATTTAGCACAGACCTCACAGACACATTGTGTCAGGTTGGTTAGTTCTCATCACTCATCCCTAATAATAGACCCACGCACATCATTCGTAATTAATATCTAGTTTCAATATTCGTGATCTCTCAGGTATGATTAACAGGTCTGTGACAACTAATTGAGTGTCTGGCATGAATATCCCTTTACAAACCTTCAATGTCGGTATCATGTTTCACCTTGAATAACATTCGTTATAAACAACATATTCATTCATCGTTAGTATGATACAATGCCGCACTTTTACAACCTCACTGAGAGTTTTATACAATATAACTGAATAAAATGCAAAGGCTAGTTAGAATGACGTTTATTTTTATGTTGTTAATATTATGTATACAAGGTAGTTGCTCAGGCAAGTTAAAATATCGAAATATGTAATCGATTTTACAGATCACAAAATGTCATTAAAAAAAATTATCAATCATTAAATTGTTTCTTCAAATTTTGAAAACAGTTTGACAGGGAAAAATTATGTTGTTTGGGAAACACAAATATTCATTAATACGTGTAAAGAATGTCGTCATCACATCAATAATAACAATTGATTATAAAGAAGCACATTTGTTCTGCTCAACATCGTATAATCAGAATAGTCTCATATTGTTTATAGAAATATTTAAGTTATGATCAACATTAATTTCTTATTATAAAATCACTATAAGATCCTCAAAGGGCATTATATCAGCAAAACAACATTGATAAATACAAGAGCATAATATATATGTCAACCTGACCTTGTGCTGACCGTGTCCTAATTTGCTGAACGAGGCCAATGCAAGTAGTATCTGACGAGTTTTGTCATCATCTTTACAGCAGTTATATTTTAATTAAAGTTAATTTTGAAATGTGATTTATTGGACGAAAATGTTATAATGATAGCATAATCATCATTATAAATTCTTGTAAATATCTATACATCTTTTAGAATGGAGGAAATGATAAAACGATAATTTGAACCATATGATCGTTGAGTTATCCTCAATTTTGTCTCTGGGTGTCAATCAATCAATCAATTTATTTCCGGTACTGAAAGGCCACAGGCCTGTAGTACAATACATTTATATAATAAATAATATAACTGTCATAACTCTAGAGTAGTGATGTGTATGCACCAAATTATGAGGTTATCCTCAGCAATTTCCTTATAACATTGTTTTAAAGAATCGCTTGCCCTTTGAGTTTGACAATCAATATCATTCTGCCTACAAAACAGTCATGATAACTGCTCAAACATTTCCATAGCTCTGTTTCAAATTGTCAAACCTGTCCTCAAGGGAACACAGTTTATGTTATTATTCGCAGCCTAACAGTGTATAAAACGTTATAAAAACTAGGAATTATTTAGATTGTGGCGTCTTCATCTTAATCACAACACACAGCACGCCGGCAGAAAACATTCAATAGCTCCTTCACCAAAACAGCCTAAATCGGATTCCTTTATCTCGTCCCTTGACCATTCTGGTGACGTCATAACTGCATACGCCTCTGACGTCACTGTGTTTGAATGAAACCGATCATGACATATCATGGTCTTTAGTGCAGGGATTCGAATCACGTAGTGGATCCAATAACTTTTGTTTCCTAAACCTTGACTTTTGCACTCATATATCGTTTTCATATATTGAGATGAACCTTAATGCGAAAGAAATCGGCCAGTAAATAAATATCTTAAATAGCGTAAATCGGTTATCTCAAAAATCATGTTCACGTAGATTTGACGATAAAATAGACCAATAAAGGGGATTGTAGAATTTGAAATGACATTTTTTAACGTATTTCTGTCATAAAATCATGTATTACGTATTTATGTGCTTGTACATGTATGTATGATTTTTCTCAGGTCAGACGTCTCAGCTTAGATGTCTTCAATTCTCTATCAAGTTGTTTTCAACCATGAAAATACAATAAACGTGTAGAATTAGATAAAGCCATCTTAAGATATAATGTTAACTCCTTCACGACTCAACAATAGGATGATCATAAAAATGTGACTCATGTTGGAACAGTCAGTTTTGCAATGGTGATTATTGTGCGATGTTTTAAAGTGTATTTAAAACAAAAGAAGAATTATCCTTGGCAAATTTGAGAAAATTCGAAATGTGACCTCTTCACCTTTATCGATTGTTTTAACAAATATGGAACATTGAGGACAAAATACAATCAATTTGAACACTACACATTGAAGATTAAGGCTTGGGTTTTCATAACATAGTGTCTGAATAATGTCGATTAATTCTGAATTTACCCTTTACAAACCTCACCCAACATTCGTCACTCTTGTAACATCGGTATGTCTAGGGAAACACTTTACTGAACTTAAAGCGATTTAACTTTATTGGTTATTTCGCCACCATGCTACACGATCACAATCAAGTTTAGTTTTTGCTGGCTTCAATTCAAACTTGAATTCAAGATAAACCTTTTTAAAGTGCCTGTTTGAAGTTAATAAAACCTGACATGTACGCTGTAAATAACTCCAACATCGATTTTCTCTGTTTCCTGTTACAGACAGCAATGGATTTTACGTGTATTAGTTTAATCTTCCTGGTAGGTCTCGAGAGCCATTAATGTCCTCACTTCAAGCTAGCACTTTCACTTCAATTCACAGTTTTTAAGTTAATAGGACTATTAATGTGTCTAGAATATTTACAAAAACATTGCATTTTCATTCAAACTGGAAGTTTTCACTTTAAATTGTAAATTCATAGTTATTTTTTATTCCCTGAATTTGAACATAGAAATACGCTTTCAAGATATGACGTCTGATTTTAAATCCGCTACAGTATTTTTCCTAATGTTATGACCTCCTCTTTAGTAGTGACATTCATGACAATGGTTACATAATCTTTATTCCATAATGACAAAACAATTAATCTTTTTCGTATTTCTCAAACATCAAATTAAAACAATTTAGTCCTGGAATGATGATAGGTGCAACTATCTTTCAATAACCGAATTATCAATGTCCTATTGCTTCATATAACCTAGGAAGGGACTTCTTAAATTCATAGTTCCTAAAACAATATCAGAGCGAACCTCTAGTTTGAAATCAATGCAAGACAACAGTAAATGCAAATGGCAAGAAACATGTTTACCAAATGATGAAAACTAGCCCTACTGAGATAAAGATTATTCTACCATGAAAGTAACGAACTCGTGGGTCTAAATGGTTCTCTACAAAAACCAATGATGGATTGAACGTCCTCTAGATTTTGGGCCATTTCAACTCCAATTGATACATTCGATTGGCAAATTTCAGACCCTTCTAGTCATGTCCCCCGGGAATCACACTATATAGCAACTTTTCAACCTCGACGATTTGTCCACATTATTAGTTCCTCCCCTAAATGAAGACGATAAAATACAACTAAAAATTAAAACTATGGCAGACAGTTTCTCGACCATCTGTACAGATGTACCTTTACCTTTACCTAACTGTCAACCCTTCACTGAAGTCTTCAGTTCAACGAACTAACACATCATCGAAACCCAACAATGGGGCAAAAAGTTTTATAGTTCAGTATTCATTCAATTGAAATGCATGTAGGATCTTACGATCAATTGTTCTCCATCATCAATAATTATATCATCACAATTTATATAAAAACGCACTGCAAAAGAACTATAAGAATATTCGAAATGCGATTTTGTGGATTTTTCTAAACGAATTGTGTCTCTAAGTTACAAGAATGTATCGCCCTAAAACAGAGAATAGTATTAGAATGTTAAAGCAGTCACAAAAAAATGACAGTCAATATCTGAAACGACGATTCGGCGACTAATAACCTCAACTTGACGTCGTGTTCAGACATGTATCGATGCCAATGGAGGTCACACACGACAGTAGCACTGAAATTATCTAGGAAAATTACTCATTTCTCTATGTGGAGAAGAAATTTATTGCATAGACATTTTGATCCTTTGAGTGATTGTTTTCTCCAATCAAACTCTATTGTAACTTTTTTTGTAAATCCAGAACAAGCAATTTTTTCACCAGGCATATTTGAATTTACTATTTAATGCAAAGACTCTTTGAAATCTTTGTAGATTGCGTTTGTTATTTCGAAACATTTTGAATATATACAGGTAACTCAGGTTTGAAATGTTATTGTTATTCATAATGCTTATTCTACATATTCTAGACCTTTAATATATATTTTGCCAAATTCAAAATGTACAGACAATATATCCATATCATTTACATCAATCTTTTTTTTAAAATTGTACGACATTATAAAAATGAAGAAGTGGTTTACTGTGATCTCTTAAACCCTTTTTTTCTTGCACGAAAGAGTATTTTTGATATATTGATGCAAGAGGATATAACATATCCAGATATTAGAATCCTAGCGCGAGTCGAGCAAGAATAAATACTCTAAGTTCAGAAACTCATACAAGAGTGTGTTCAAAGTAAAAGTCATGTCGCAATCATATCATTACATTAAGACTTTCTCCAAAACACTTAATCAAATGCGAGAAATCAGTAAGAAATAGAAATAAAAAAAATTGTGTCCCTGTCGAAAAAGCTTTCAAACCAATCAGCAACAATACTTGCATTATCTTTTTAAGGTATTCAAATTTTAAAGTACTGACATTAGAAAATAAAAACACGAAACACATGACTATTGATGTAGTATGTGTCAAATCATTTCAGCTATCAAGGTAAAGTCATTTGCAGGCATTTGCAAAGTTTTGTTTTTATCAGATTGAAATTTAAAGCTATATATAAGACCAATACATGAAATTAACTCTTTTAACCAACGTTTTTGTGTCGTGTTAACCAAATACTTAAAGTAATTGCAATGGTAATTTTTTAGAGGATACACTTTGTTCTGTGCAATGTCACTTATGGTAATACTCATTATATTCAAGGATCGATTGATAACTAAATCCTCTTCGAAAATTAGAATTTAAGTAAGTAATATAAGTATGTACAAGTAATTTTTTTTATTAAAGCGCTATGCCGTCGCGACATATGTACGCTGAAAAGCATGTTTGCATCTGAATAAGGCACTCATGTAACGCACAAACTATACACATTTCCACTGCAACAAACACAACTTGAATAAAATCAAAGCAAACCAATTGAATGGTTTTTTTTCGAAAAAGGTAACATTCTTCATGTAGATAGATAACGGTATTTATACGCATGGCATAGAAATTATACCGATGATAGCTAATACCTAATACCTTACCTAATAATTGTAAACCACAAAGTCACATTACAGAAAGCGTAGACGTGATATACAACGACCTATAACCTCATTATCATTCATTCAAGAGTGCCTCATAAATTCTGCATTTCATGCATCTATATCGATAATGGAGGCCTGATCTTTGTACTCTACTGTCCTTCAAGCTTTTTTAATAGCACCAATTTCGTGCGCTATATTTTTCGAGGCACTTTAATTGAAATATTAACATATACACATTACTTACATCAAATTTTTACTGAAGCATGTAGGCGTCATTTTATTTATGATATTGTAATGTGATGTTTTACTTCATCAATCACTACTACTGTGATGTCCTATCCTCGACCATGGCGTGGTTCACAATATACATGCTTGCTATTTCACAAATCCTGTGAAAATAATTTGCGCGATGACAAAGTATTTCACACTTACGCCTTTCCGATAGAATTATGCTTCTCAGTATACAAAGAATTATTCCCTGAATATAAGTGAGGTGTACCTGACTTCAAAAGCAACAAAGTATAACCTTCCATCTCACAGACACATTGTGCCAGGTTTGTTGGCACTCACCCCTTTTTAATGAGAAGTCCACCACACGTGATGTTAACTGGATATATTGTGTCAACCTTGGGAATAATTTACAGACCTGTCTGACATGAATATCCGTTGACATCAGTGTGCGCATCATATTCCTAAAAACATTCCAATTAGACCTTTCGTACTTTTCGTAAAGCTCTTCAGAGACAAAAAACTATAGCAACATTGCGCGTTTTAAGTGTTATCGAAACAAGATTTGTGGCTGAACTTTAAACTTATATATTTATATGCTTCTTGATTACGTTTAATCAGCACGTTTAAGTAACATGCACAATAATCTTGGTGTAGAAACATTATAAAGCAATGAGGACATGAAAGGCAAGATACATTTCTTGCAATTTGCAACTTTTTAACAGGATAGAATTGTTTTTGTAAGATATAAGACGACAAGGGTTAGAAAAGGGGTTAAGTTCTCGACTGGCGTTTTAATATTGGCGACGGATGATGATATATAAGAAGAGTTGATATATTTTTTGGATGGAAATTATTTTCCATTGATTTACACCAATACATTCCTGTTATTGCTTTAAAGTTTCAATTTTGTAAATAACAGGTCTTCAGTGTTACTATGTTTTTCAATGATAAAATGTCATTATTATTCGTTACATCCTAATATTTCCTTGTTTAACATCATAGACAGCCCGGGTGCAACGAGTCTAGGAAAACCTAACCCTAGCACTATTGCGTGGTTCACCAAACATTAAAGAGAGATATTATAGAGATTATAGAGAAGTGTCAGTTCCGTCTTTAATCACGCATGGCGTTTAGAGGTTATGATAGCAGGTAGCAGACCCCAGTTTGATATTTCCCTGCTTGGGAATTTTGTTGCACGAAGTTATTTTCTTCAAGATTGAATAAAAAAATGTTATGACTGATTTGATTAACAACGTTTGACTTTTGCAATGAATTATTTTGTGAATGTCATCTTTGTCAAGATTGATGATACTAGTCCTTGACCGAGATTGATACAGTGGTACAATTTGCTTCAAGTTGCAAATAAGAAGAAATAGGCATTTCAGATTAACTTGCCTTTGTTACTTCAATAATATATCAGTATCAAATGAAGATAGTAAGGATATAAAATATCAATCCCAACATGTGGATAAAAGGTGGAAATAATCATTGGTTTCAATAAATAAAGTAATATATCTATATCCTTTGTAAAGCGTGAAAAACGTTCTTTTCAAACTAATACAAAACGAGGGCAAATATTAACAGAAAGACAATTAAAGTGTTTGCCTATCCCCGACCTTGTGTAGAAATAACGATGTAATGATTATAACGTATTCAATGATTAATACACTGTGACAGCAGTAGATCAATATGCGTTCTCAATTACTTGTTTTCAATCTCTAAGCTTAAAGAATATATTAAAGGCATTTTGTTTCGTGTAAGATGTTTACCAAATTAAAAGCACAAGAACAAATTGGGAATTCAGGAAAAGGTGTCAAAATTTTGAAAAGGTATCATGCTTTATTTCAACTATTTTTTGCCAGACATAACACGCTATGTTTATTTATAGTTTGACTCTGATACAATAAATCCAAGCGCAAGAAGTGACATTTGCAAATTTGAGAGCTTCTACTCCCCGTCAATTGTTTATAGACAATTGATTTTCTGTCAAGTTGTCAGAATGAATTTTGATTGATAACAGATGGCAAATCTCATGCATGCATAATTTGCTACAAAATGCCATAACTTTCCTTTGAATAAATACTTCGATTGAAACAAAGGGTTCCATGTGTGATATCAGTGATGATCAGAATTTAGGACAAACAATTGATATTGGTTTCTCGATATCACAGATATGAATACATTTTCTGTATATTGTGTATGTGCTGTTTTAAGTGTGCTTTCTTGACCAATAGTCAAACGCATAGCTTTGTTGATAGAAGTCTTCTTTATCAATTCATATCACTGATTCTATATCACTAAAGTTGTATGTGACGTTTGAACTTTTGCGTGTCGTAGATTTATTTTTATAGAACTTTCTGGCGTTGAATGGTTTTATCTATATATTCACAACATTGAAAACAAGCAAAGTAAGAGATTTTAACCAAAAAAAGTAGTATTCGTTTAGATGATTATTTTATCACCTGTGCTTTCTTGTTTATAGTTATATTATTGATCGTGTTAGAAAAAAAGTCATTTCAAAAGATCCTCTGTGATATTTTCTAAGAACTATTTAAGTGTTGTTTGTATTAAGTTGGTAGAAATATATGTACATTCAAAATTGAATGATGTTGACATAAGATCAATAGCTGTAATAGGAAAGATGTTGTTCAGGGTTATAATTTCACGCCGACAGAGAAATTTATAAAATTAGAAACTATATCAATGTTTAATCACACACCTCGTATGTACATGAACGGTCGTGCCTTTCTACAAAATATGAGGGTTTACTAAATCAGACATTTGTATGCTGTATTAATACAAAGCCATTAAGAATCACCTTCCATCACATTTTGTAATGAGGAAACATATTGAATCTAAACTACTTGACCCAGATCTGCAGGTTTAATTCATGATTTTCTAACACATTTTAGACTTGTTATGTAAATTTTTAAAGTCTAGATGTACGCATGCTATATTCACAGCATTAACATATAATGTATGTTCTCCTTTTGTCTCAGAGAACCACAATATAGAACGTGGAAAATTTATTTACTATGACCTCGTCACACCGTTAATATCCCTGTAAAAGTTCAGCATTCCATACAAATAATTGATGCAAGAGGTCTCTACTAAATCCTTATATTAGCACTGTAGCGTGACTCAGGCTTTATTTAATAGACCCGTCTGGTGGCGTAATAACAGGTTTTATGAGCCATCGATTTTTCATGTGTGAAGACTGACAGACAAGGACATGTGTAAGTTATATACGTAGGAAATTTAAAAAAGAACGGTTCAATAATTCACATATAAACAATTACTGGTATCTGCATTTTCACCATATAATAATTACAAGTTAATGTGCAGTATTTATAATTTTAAACGTAGATGGTTATATGAAAAAGTGTTTTTTTACAAAACGGAGTTGTCAATCTCAATAATGTTTATCCTGCTTTATTACTGTTAATCCTATAAGATGGAGATATAGAAAAACAAATTTTAACTAATAAAACATCTCATAGATGTCACTTTGTTTGGGTGGATTTGCAAAAATAGGGGTTGAAAATGATAACTATTTGGGTAAAATGTATACATTGTATATAGTTTAAGATACACTTATTTCACCACTGCAATTTGAATTTTGCTTGTCGAGGATCAGTTGCCATAAAGATGCTTATCAACAAATGTCAGTACAACTTGTTCACAAGATTATTGAGACGAAATCTTGAATTAGATTTCTCGTTCCATAAACATCAAAACACTACATGTACATTTGAACGTTATTGCAAGTGGCTTTTAATCTTTTAGATGACAAGTTTGTCTCATGTAAAAGCAGCTTGCAAAATCAGTCAGTAAAGCCAACCAATTTGATAATTGACCAAAAGACTAATGAAATTATTTTATGGGTGAATTTTGTGACTGGGCGACTAAACATGTGTCACGTCATTTAAACCACTGACAAACTGAATCAGTTTTGATGGTGGCAGTGCCGAAGAATGTTTTATTTATTTCAAATTGTGAATAGTCGACATAGATACAGTGATTGAAATAAATATATCTGCCTTAAATCAAAACAAATGTAGAGACTTGATTAATATATGTATGATTTTGCAAAGGATTCTTGTGCAATATCTGGAATTAAAAGTTATATCATCTACTCATTTTTCTCAGTAAAAAACATAGAGTGTGAGGTAATTTGTTCACTAAACATCCTACTCTGTAGCAATCTTGAAAAGCTTTTGCACATCTGAATCCAGTGCACTTTTTAACACAACAAACAGTATCCACTGGAAAAACATAATGTGATTAAAAACATTAACCAAGTCTGTAAAATGATTGTGTTTCTGAAAATGCTTAAGAAATTCTACAGCATCACATTGATAAAGAAATGCAGACGTGATTTACTGTGATCTCTTAACCTCCTTATCGTCAATGAGAGTGTCTCATAAATTCTGCATTTCATACAATTGCATTGATGATGGAAGTTCGCACTCAAATCTTAGGATCCTTCCAGCTTTGCATCTTAGAGATGTCTGGTGGCGGAATGTCTATCATTAGTAAGGCGGATATTGCGACCTATTTTGTCAAGGCAAATTATTTAAATATGTAGACTTGCAATTATACATACAAATATTTATACTGTTCATTTATCAGTTGAAACTATTATTATACATTTACATACTATCACAGTAAAATATAGTGTTAAGCACAAATGTGTGTCTTTTATAGTGATATTTTATATTTTGATTTCTTATCCTAAGAGATATTTCTTGCTTTCTCAGAACAAATGTATTTCTTTTGAGGGTATTGATTTATATGCAATATATAATATAATCAAGTATTTGCAAAATATCAGTATAAAAAAGATCTGATGGGTGTAAATGAGGTGTACTTAGTCCATATGCAATAACTTATAACCATCAGCAGCACGAAGGCACATTGTATCAGGATGGTTAGACTTCATCACTCCCTTCTAATAAGAGACACACCACACATCCTTTGAACTTAATTTCTAGTTTCAATATCCGTGGTCTCTCAGGTATGATTAACAAGTCTGTGGCCGCTAATTGAGTGTCTGATATGAATATCGTGCGAAAGTGTCTTCATCATATTCCAAACACAACCAATTATAAATGCTTTCAATTCAATTCAACTGACACAGTGCAATTAGATAACAGGTTTCTCTTTTACGAAATTATCATCCCATTATTCAATATTTCATATATGAATTGTATCAATGGGTCACCACACTTAAGAATTACACTTGAAAACAACATTTGTGAAGGAGTATTTTAAGAACATTTTATATTCATCGAGTCCACGCCAGAACTATTACATTACAACGCAACGGTCCTTTACATCACTAAATCATATCTAATATTTTTTTAAACGCAACATCATTCATTAGCTTATTCTATCATAAATGCAGATCAGTTCACATTTACCACATCTCCAAAGTTAAAGTTGTATGTTTCAGAGGTTTTGACAGTTTGGTTACTTCTCTACTTGATAACACATTATTCTGATCCACTTTTTTTCTCTTAACAGTTAGTTTAAAGTTAAGACGTTGCTGCATTGTTTCTGGGGTTAACCCAAAGAACGAATCGTTAGGTAGACGTCTGCACTCTCTTAAAGAGGCATTCAACCTTTTAAATGCAATAAACCAACGGACAATTAAATAAAACCATCTCAACGTGAGAAGTAAATGATGTTAACCCGCCAACTACCAGTTAACTACCAGACAATACGTTGATTATCAGTAAAGGTCATTGGAGCACTGACTCAGTTCAAGTTGAACAAGTCACTTGTACAAAATTGGAATGTTATTCTTTTTAATTGGTAAAATGGACATCCAAATATAGATACCTCATTTATTTCAACATACATGATTGGAAAACGATATATCTCGACCAAATACAAGACAAATATGAAACTGGCACGACTGTAGTACAAACAAAATTAGAGCTCACGGGTGTGTTAACGTCTTTATTATCCATGCGTCAAAATCCCGATTATTAGGTGAGTTGGTGACATAACCTTTAAAGATATAGTTAAAAGGACAACACCATAGCTCCCTTTTCATGCTATATAATATAAACAGAGTAAAAACTTATTTGTTTTATCTACTGATCTCAATAAAAACATGCGGACAGACTCGTCTTTGTTCACCACCAAGAAGAAAAAACGAAATGTATCAAACACTGGTTTAATGTTATATGTATATATATTTTTGAATCAACCGTTAACAATAAGTTACAACAATTATAAGCAGGATATTGGTAATGCATTAATCAAACGCGAGAAACGCATTGGCTGCATAATAAGCTGTGTTTTAATGTGAAACAGCCTTGATTCCTGGAGAAATGATTACATGATACTTCACTGATGACTGTCCAATATTATAAGGGTGATGATATAGACCTTATGGTTTGTGAGTTGTCATCCAAAAATACGATGAAATACAATTGTAGGAAGTAGTTTAAAACTCCAAAATGCCTTGTACTGATTGTTCCATTTTTCAAGTTTAGCTGAGCTCGGCCTTATAGTTTGATTAGTTTCCTTAAGTTTGCATGGAAAAGGCAAATAATATTGGTGGGAAAAGTTGAAATACTTAAAAGTCACCACTACAAGTGTGATAATTATTCCATATCCAAACTTTAAATGAGCTTGTTTTTGTATATATAGTTCTGGTTTGGAAGCAAATCGTTGTGCAGGGGATAACAATTAACTATTAAAGCAAAATTAGGATTTTTTAATACAAAAATTATATTTTAGCGCAAAACATATGACAATTGACACTTCTGTACAAAAACAAATCGTTAACATCGACCTAGTGCAGAAGAATAAGAATTTCATGAAGTTTATTTCTATGAGCTACAAAATCCTGATAAATAGGACGCAGACGAGAGGAAAACACCTGGAACAATATTATCGATTTTGCTTATGTTATGAAATCTTTTATTTTTGGGACTGAACTTTTGCACTGATCAAGCAGGTCACATGGTGCATGTGTTGCACGCTTTTCGTATGCTGACTGGAAGAGTAAACGGTCATGCATTCCATTGTCAAAGGGTGAATTGCCGCTAGGTTTGACACATCTACAACATATCTTAGTTTGTGTAATGGCATGTTTCATCACATGAACATATGGATAATAAACATAACAAATGCTATTGCTTTATAATAGTTCAATTCATTGACTCCGTATTTTATTATCCAAAATACTTCTTTTTGAAGAAGCAACATGCATTCTTTTGAATGAATAATAAAAACTGAAAAAAAAGAACTTTTATTTACTCTTGCTTTTGGGTTTGAAATCAGAGATTTTATATGGATCATGTCGAGACCCTGATATACACTCATGGCAAAAATGGTTGTCACCCCCAGACTGAGAACGCTACGTCAAGTTTAACTGAGTGTTGACAAATAATCAAACATGCAATAACTGTCAGAATGATTTGTGTGATTGGGAAAAACATTCGTAAAACATACCAGCTTGTATTTTGGTCTTGTGCTGGCCAATTTAAGAAATTCTACTAGGATATGTATGGTCCCTGTGAAAAAGGGCAATTTTTTACAGTATCCATATAGTATCAATTGGATGGGCATCAATAAAACAAATTACATTTTCAAGTTCAATTGTCGGTTTTATTTCATTCTGCAGTCATGTAAGAGTATATTTACAAGCCTAATATCGGGTAGCACCGCCTCTGGAATTTTCAAGGGCGATAATTCGGGCAGGCATACTGTCTATCAGTGTGTTAATGTTTGCAACAGCCAAATTGTTCCATTCATTCACAAGAGCAGCCCGCAATTGCTGTAAATTTGCAGGAGCAGGGTCCAGTCTTCTAAGTGCACGGTCAAGCTGATCCCAAGCATGTTCTATCGGATTCATATCCGGACTTTTTGAAGGCCAGGGCAATCTTGTTACTCCTTGTGCCTGAATGAAAGCGTTCACTGTACGTGCACGATGGGCTGGTGCATTATCGTCCTGCAACAGGAAGTTGTTGCCATACACTCTTCTTGCATGTGGGAGGCAAACGGTTTCAAGAAGACGTCTGTACGACCTCTGGTTGACGTTTCCTTGAAGGACGACAAGATCCGTTTTACCGTTATGGTGTATTCCTGCCCATACGTGTACAGAACCGCCACCGTGGGCAACCTGATGCTGCAGACAGTCGTCATTGAGCCTTTCCCCACGTAAACGTCGCACTCTCATTCTCCTGTCCACCTTATGCAGTAGGAAACGAGACTCGTCAGTAAATATGACGTGACGCCAATGTCCAAGTTTGATTCTGCGGTGCTGCTGCGCCCAAGCAAGCCGTGCCCTGCGGTTGGCCAGTGTCCAGAATGGTTTGATGGCAGGTCTTCTTGCCTTATATCCATGCTGGAGCAACCTGTTCACTACAGTTCTCCGGCAAATGGGCGTATTAATATGAGCCCCCCATCTCTGTGCAAGAGTCAAAGACGAAAGACGTCTATGACGTCGGGTCAAACGAAGAAGAATTCTATCCTGACGAACCGTAGTTTTCTTGGGACGGCCTGAAGACTTATTCGGAACAACATTTCCCTGTATGGCGTGCAGTCTTTTAATCCTTTGAACAGTTCTAACACTGACGTTACATGCTGCAGCAATGACACGATTCGAAGCGCCACCACGACTCATGCCAATGATTTCATGTCTGATTCCTGGTGGAGTGGGACCAGGCATGGTCTATGCTTTTCAGAAACTATAGTCGTGAAGCTGTATCTTATGAAAGAGGTCTATAGTAGTCGATGGAAATGACAAACCTAAGGAGACAAATTTCCATCATTTCAATGAAATGCACGTGGTCTACATGAAACCGCTGACACTGTTCATTGTAAAGTGTGAGTTAATGTAACTTCATGCCTGTAATGACATTTCCATGAAAAACCAACATTGCCATGCATACAATGTGATATAAACTCCAATTTAATTAAATATTAGGGGGTGACAACAATTTTTGCCATGAGTGTACAATTCTCAATATCTTAGTACAGAAATACGTTATGGCTAATTTAGGTGGTCAATGGGTCATATGCAAGGTATGCGTTTTAATTAATTCGATGGTGTCTACAGTATGAAACCAATTAATTACCAACACAAAGGACGATTATGACATGTACAAGATATGGTTCTTAAGATCTATGCTATCCAAATTATTTTCAATGTGAATTCATAGAAATTATTTATTTAATCATTAGTCATATTGTGTTAAAAATATTTTGTGCAGGCTTTATTTCAAATAAGTGATATCTTGTCATAATATTAACAATAAAGTTGACTATTTGTTGAAAACTAAATTATAACAATATCTAATAAATTACAGACAGCTTTTATTATTGAGCTGCTTTACAGCTTGGTATTAAACGTCTTGTTTATTGGTACTTGTATATTCCTATTGTTGCATTATAGTTTATATAGTTATTTTATAGTATATTATAGTTATGATACTTTGTGTTTCTTTAATCGTTTTTATCTATTCATGACATCCTCATAAGATCTGAATCTAACATTCTTAGGCAACCTCGAGTCATGACGCAATGATGATCTAACCTTAGAACTCTTGCGTGCTTCAAACGGTATTGAAGAGAAAAATTTATAAAGCATAGCCCTAAAATAGTACAGTACCATTTTGAAGGAATCACCATATTCAATCAGAGCATTTTATATCACCGTATAGATTTAAAGAGCATCTTCGTGGGATAATGTAAATGTCATTTAAATGCAAATTTTGATAGATGTGTGAGATTTTTAATTTATGTAATGAAGTATACCATTAACGTTGGTTTAAAGTAGGATAATATATGTGAAAACCGCAGAGTGGCTCTTTAAGAGAACATATATATTTTCACATTTTCTTTGAATATTAAGTTTTTTTTATTCATTCTGCTATGAAATCATATTATACTGAGTTTATAAGTGAATATTTCCCTTTCACTAGTTTAACATTTAAATGGACAAACCCCAATTTGCGAATATGATATATATGATTGTCTACCCAAATAGGCTTCTTATTCTTCTTATTGGATATCTAGAATTCCTGCATGTGAAAGTGTCTAAGACGAACAGAGTCCTTTTTTCCACATATCGTTTACATACCCCACTTACTTTCATTTCAGAAGAAGGACCAGTTATATTGGTCAGAAAAAAAATTGGAACAAAATTTGCACAACCAATACAAAAGTCTTGAGAAATCATTTTCTAACGCTACTTACTTTGGTAGAAATACACAGGCAGTAAAGATTCATAGGGACTCATCTGTTAAACAGAAAATTTAGAATAGCTTATTATTGTTTTATTAAGAAATTCCTCTATTTAACACATATAATTCAACTACTCGGATATTGAATTACCTCAATCTAATCAGGGATTGATTTTACACCATTGCCAGGATATGTATAAACTGTTTTCCATTATCCTTTTGTGAAGAGATCAATATATATACCACGATCCTACATGTTTTATTTCCTTGTAGAAATATTCCTTAAGGTTAAATGCATATAAGCAGTTCAGGAGACTTATAAATACATTTGAAATAAAACACAGTGTGTTGTCTTTGGTCTGACAATTTGTTTCTAGAATGTAGACAGATACCTCCAAACTACATGGAATGTAGAAATGATAAAGAACGCTCTCTGAATAACGATAATCCCGAGTTACACGTTACAGTTTTGGCAACTCATTGTTGTAATTCTGGGTCAAATTTTATATTCTCAAACATATCTCATACAACTGATCAAACAGCTGTATCGATAAGTCATGTATGCTTTTTGACACTGAATGAATGCAAATGTGCAAATTTGTTTCTCAAAAAAGGCTTTACATGTAGATTAACTTTATCCTAATATAACATAATGCGTTTAAGAATGGTTTTATAGTTTATTATAGTAAATTATGTTACCCTGGCGTTTCATTTGTGGGAGAGTGTAGACAAAAAGACAATATGTGTATTCAACGCTCGAATCTGATTCAATAAATTAAAGCAAACAGAATTGACATTTGCAAATTTGGAAGCATCTTCTCCCCGTCAATTGTTTATAGACAATTGATTTCCTGTCAACTTGTCAGAATGAATTTTGATTGATATAAGACGCCAAATCTTATGCATGTGTAATTTCCTACAAAATTGCCATTCTATCGTTTCCGCATCAATTTTGCGAATGAAACAAAGTGTTCCTTTGTGCCTTGTTATTGTTGGTCAGATTTTAGGACAAACCACTTAGATAGAAACGCCAGACTGTCTGAGAAATATCAATAACATTCCCTATACGCTTGTGTTTATATATTGTTCAAAAAGAACTCTAACTGTATACCGATATAGTAGAAAGATGAATATGAGCGATTGATGCCATTGTGTCATTGCACATGTATCACTAGGAATGATTTCACAGTCTACAGCCTCCATGTTAAATCCTGATTTACAATAGATAGCATTACAATAAGATGGCTAGCTGGTGCTGTTTGATAGTGATGGTAGAGCAAAGTCAATGAACCAACAA
Organism: Steromphala cineraria; assembly: GCA_916613615.1. NCBI lineage: Eukaryota > Metazoa > Mollusca > Gastropoda > Trochida > Trochidae > Steromphala > Steromphala cineraria. The sequence goes on from OU744721.1 coordinate 70,830,554, forward strand.
ACATGCTACAAAGAATGAAACATCTACATTCTCACTCTAAGGGTGCAGAGTTCATACATCTTGTTCAGAAAGAAGCATGCTCATACCAAATGCTTGAACAAGAATACATAATGCTAAAACACTCTAATAAATTAAATACTTTAAATCCTATATTGATCTATGAAACAATGCTTAAATTGTTGATGAAATGATACTATAAACATGCTACTTTCTTGACAGCTCAATTAACCCTCTTATACTTGTCTTAAATTCTGAATGGATTCTGACTATCATACACAATCTTCTTGATACTATGTCTCATCGGACATAAAATAAAAGAAAAACAATAAACATTTCTGGAATTGTAATCTTTAAGGATCTGAAATCAACGCATTTTTCATGTAAAAGGGGTTGATAGATGGATTCATAACTTAGGGTACAATGTATATGTGGCATTTATTGACAGTTTGTGCTATCAAATTTGGAAACAGAGAGACAAAGACAAATGTGAAGCCATTGAGTTCTTTTCAATCTCCTACAGAGATACACTCATGGCAAAAATTGTTGTCACCCCCTAATATTTAATTAAATTGGAGTTTATATCACATTGTATGCATGGCAATGTTGGTTTTCCATGGAAATGTCATTACAGGCATGAAGTTACATTAACTCACACTTTACAATGAACAGTGTCAGCGGTTTCATGTAGACCACGTGCATTTCATTGAAATGATGGAAATTTGTCTCCTTAGGTTTGTCATTTCCATCGACTACTATAGACCTCTTTCATAAGATACAGCTTCACGACTATAGTTTCTGAAAAGCATAGACCATGCCTGGTCCCACTCCACCAGGAATCAGACATGAAATCATTGGCATGAGTCGTGGTGGCGCTTCGAATCGTGTCATTGCTGCAGCATGTAACGTCAGTGTTAGAACTGTTCAAAGGATTAAAAGACTGCACGCCATACAGGGAAATGTTGTTCCGAATAAGTCTTCAGGCCGTCCCAGGAAAACTACGGTTCGTCAGGATAGAATTCTTCTTCGTTTGACCCGACGTCATAGACGTCTTTCGTCTTTGACTCTTGCACAGAGATGGGGGGCTCATATTAATACGCCCATTTGCCGGAGAACTGTAGTGAACAGGTTGCTCCAGCATGGATATAAGGCAAGAAGACCTGCCATCAAACCATTCTGGACACTGGCCAACCGCAGGGCACGGCTTGCTTGGGCGCAGCAGCACCGCAGAATCAAACTTGGACATTGGCGTCACGTCATATTTACTGACGAGTCTCGTTTCCTACTGCATAAGGTGGACAGGAGAATGAGAGTGCGACGTTTACGTGGGGAAAGGCTCAATGACGACTGTCTGCAGCATCAGGTTGCCCACGGTGGCGGTTCTGTACACGTATGGGCAGGAATACACCATAACGGTAAAACGGATCTTGTCGTCCTTCAAGGAAACGTCAACCAGAGGTCGTACAGACGTCTTCTTGAAACCGTTTGCCTCCCACATGCAAGAAGAGTGTATGGCAACAACTTCCTGTTGCAGGACGATAATGCACCAGCCCATCGTGCACGTACAGTGAACGCTTTCATTCAGGCACAAGGAGTAACAAGATTGCCCTGGCCTTCAAAAAGTCCGGATATGAATCCGATAGAACATGCTTGGGATCAGCTTGACCGTGCACTTAGAAGACTGGACCCTGCTCCTGCAAATTTACAGCAATTGCGGGCTGCTCTTGTGAATGAATGGAACAATTTGGCTGTTGCAAACATCAACACACTGATAGACAGTATGCCTGCCCGAATTATCGCCCTTGAAAATTCCAGAGGCGGTGCTACCCGATATTAGGCTTGTAAATATACTCTTACATGACTGCAGAATGAAATAAAACCGACAATTGAACTTGAAAATGTAATTTGTTTTATTGATACCCATCCAATTGATACTATATGGATACTGTAAAAAATTGCCCTTTTTCACAGGGACCATACATATCCTAGTAGAATTTCTTAAATTGGCCAGCACAAGACCAAAATACAAGCTGGTATGTTTTACGAATGTTTTTCCCAATCACACAAATCATTCTGACAGTTATTGCATGTTTGATTATTTGTCAACACTCAGTTAAACTTGACGTAGCGTTCTCAGTCTGGGGGTGACAACCATTTTTGCCATGAGTGTACATATATTTTTCAAGATAGTGCAGGTGAATAGAGCAAGTATCGTAATTGATCTACATCAAATCAGGAAATCAACCTCTCTACTCTTTCTTGAGAAATTACGTTATGATCAAGATATATTGCTTTCCTGATTCTTTTCTTTTATTTTTACTGACATGGAACCCTGCGAATAACACTATGCTCTGGTACTGACATGATTACAGACGGACATAACGATGAATTTTCCCCAAGACATTACATTCTGGCGGGATAAAAAGTTTGAGCGTAATACGACAGGGACAATGACTCTTTGACAGGGACAATGACTCTTTGACGGGAATCTTTTTTATATCATGACGGATACAACAACATTTATCTGATCTGAAAGAATGCAGAAATACATCCTTTTTATACACAACATTTGTCAAAATTACAAACAAGGAACGATATATTGCGAGATAAAAATGAATTGAAATGAAATGAAACGTATTTTGAAACACTAAAATTGCTGCTTATGGTAACTAATCTCCGAAATTCTTATACAATTAATGATAGCTAAATAGAATGAGTGAAATTCTCGAGAAACTGTCAGTTTATCACCATTTCCCAAAAACTTATGCCTGATAAAAAATCATGTTTGTACACAATAGTATAATAGAACTTGGAAGTTAATCATTAAAAAACAGAACGTAAGTAAATGTCCTACTCAAATAAAAACGGATCAAACCAACCTGTGATAAAGGTATTGTCTAATAGTTTTCAATTCAAAAAGAATTAATCGCCGTTGTCTTATTCAGGCATCTGATGTTTCAAAATTTTCCCTGAATAGAAATACAACTTTTACCAGTCTAAACATGTCTTTCAAATCAATACCTTTAATACTCTCAGGTTTAACTATCACCTCTAAAATAAGATTTCGTTAATGGTTTAAAGGCAACGCCTTAGTGTCGTCCCTAGGCGCTGGCTTATGTTAGGATATTTCTATAACAAGAGGATTTGTAATAATTACTATTGGATCTCAGCTACTCAGAAACATAACAAAAACTGTCAAATGCTTTCTGACTGCATTACTAGCTGGCATTAACGTGGTCTTGCATGCTGTATTTGTCTCTGTCTTACTGCGATAAGGTCGTTTTAAATTCATTGTCCCAACAGAATATTTTGAACACTTTGTACTTTTAAAAAACGTTCACCAGTTGACCACATAACGATATATTATCTTTATAAAAATAATTAACTATATAAGCATGTTTCATTATTCTTGAGTGGTTTTAGTGTATTGTTATTGAAGAGGACTATAACTTGATTCACGTATTGAGAGTTGAGCATGACAATCACACACAAAATCATCAATGAGGAAATGGGTGATGTAACGAAACTGAAATTCATAATGATTGCTGACATAAATTTAACGAGATGAGTGTTAACTCATTATGATAAAAGAGATTTAAGTATGATATCATTGATACACAACCACTTCAAACATATTATTATGATAAAACTGTCTATCTTTCATTTTGTGCTTGATCGAAGACGGAATGTGGAAGTCAACATCTCAATTAGTTACTTAAACTTACAAAATTGTAATACAATTGCACTAAAAAATTAATGTGCTGGTGTTCCCATTCAAATACAATGTAGATGTTGAGAATGTTGTAAAGACGTTTTTGATTCATATGACAAGTAGAGCAACCAAAGTGTTTCAAAGATTTCAAAATATAAAAACTTGATCTTAGTTGATATAAGGATTTTTTTTCTGGTAACAAATTAGTTGATCTTAGTTGATATAAGGATTTTTTTTTCTGGTAACAAATTAGTTTCAGTACACTTAGATTTGAACCTTCTAAATAGAAGTATGTTCAGTCTCAATGATTAAGTGAGTTAGTGTACGAGCAATCAGTTGTAGTATGTGCAATAACCCCGACAACCAGAAAACAGCGTCCCTTTGTTCCTTTCCCCAGGGTTTCCAATACACAGCCCCTGTCACATGATCAAGCATGTCAATGCTCTGAAGTGTAAAGGGTTTTAAACACAGGTTTTTCTGAGGTCTTTAGTGTTTAATAATTTCAACATCAAAAGACTTAAATGTCAGAAAAAACATTGTTCATAACATGTTTCCTTTATTATTAAGTGTACATATTTGGATGGTTCTTGACAATGTTTTAATAGAAATTATTTTCCTTTTGGAATGTTTTAAACAAATCTCTATTATAAGTCAATTAAAATCAGTTAAAATTAAGTAAAGAGGCAGTATTGTGGTTATAGCAATAATAGGAACACTGTTTTAATCGAATCGCAAGAAAATAACTAAATCGTGAACATTAAAGAGAGCAAACCATATTTTCAAATGATTTGAATTTTTGATACATGAATTGGTAAAGGTATTAACTATTACCTTGGTTTACCATGGAATGTTTAGATTTCACCAAAGAACTTATTGAAGAGATAAAAAAATTCATCCAAATCAATGACCATGAAATAGACCATCCACATGATTAAGAAATGACTATGATATTTTTTGTTCCTGAAATAGTCACAACAGTATTGAATCAAAGCGGACGTAAATGAATAATCTTCAATGCCTTTTTAACATTTGGATAAGTTGTCAGTGGCAACATTGAATATAGCTTGATATGTATGCACTACTTAATTCTAGTTAAAAGCTTGGTTGTAAAATAAAGTAGTGTTAATGACAAGTACAATTTGAATATATTGCAGCAAGCGAAAAGGCAAGGTTTTTAAACCACAAAAATTAAATAAGATACATCATTTACCCCCTTTGTCTTTAGATTAAATCTAAGAGTCACAGTTAATGGAGCCAAAATCATACATCCAATTAACATGTACATTTATAGGCAAACCTTGTTGAAATGTTACCAAAATTACATTTCACTTATTGACACGATGCAAATACAAGTTCTTAATTTGTTTTTCCCTCAACAATGTAACCTTGTCAGCACATTGACTTTAAAGGGGCAGTAGCACGTTTTTTGATAATTTTATAATTTGAATTTCTCACTGATAATTGTAAGTGAATGCTAAATGTATTATTTTGACAGTGTCAAAAATCTCATTACACAAGCCAATCATCCATTGTCAGAGGACAAAGAATGAAGATTCACATCAAATCCATTGGCGGCCATTTTTGTGTGAACACCTTTAATTCATTTTTGTAAGAAAAAGGAATCGCATTGCTAAACTTACCGTTATATACTGGAATTATTACTGCTCCATTTAGTTAAAATACATTGTCTTTCAATTGAAACCATTAATTTTCATTTTCCTTCCATCACCCTATATTCCCCCTAAAAACGTGCTACTGCCCCTTTAAGCAGATATTTTTGTATAGGTTATATCTGCACCAACCCAATGTTTTAAATCAACGTAAAGATATGTGCAGTGCCAGGTTTGTTCATTTGTGGCACGATTGGCAAAAGTTCATTTCCTTTATTAAATGCAGGTTACAAATAATCATTTACTGATAGTCAGGTGTGTATGAGAAAGCGACTTGTTAAAGGGACAGCAAGATATTGAATTTAGAAGGTGAAGCAATATGCACATTTAAGTATGAATGATACAAATTTTAAGGATGAAAACGTGTACACGTAACGCGGCATGCATAGATTGCATATGATAGCGACTGATACTTATAATATACATACAACTGAACCTAAAAACAATACAGGTGTACAAGAAAATGCACTCCTCTAATTTTGTCTTAAAATGTCTTTTACAAATTATTTATTTGGTATCAAATTAATCTGTTAATTATTTTTCATTTTCTCAGTTGAATAGGGGTATTGAACCATTTCAAACATCTCTTGTCAAATATATACTTAAATATTATAACACACATGTTGAATTTTATTTAAACCTACTCATATCATAAGGGAAATACCACTTACATACCACTATGTATACAAATACAAGCTGAACTTCATTTCCAAGTTCATTTCCAATTTGAGATAATATATATATAACATGGAGATAATATTTTATGAATGTTGTCATATTAATTTGATGTCATATGCGTTTATTGAAACATTACTGTCTTACCTCTGTTTTATAATAACATGGTATTGGTCTGAATGGTGTGTGAATATCTGTTTGTAGTCTTTATAAACCAGATTGTCTAGGAGTCCCTTGCTGCCAGGGTTGTAATTTTACAGGGTTTTAGGAATAGAAAAACCCAACTGTATTCCTGCTCAGAGCTTTCAAACTTTCGTAGCCAATAGTCAACGATCTTGGTGCTGTCTCATTAAGTGAGGTAAAACACGTAACCAGAGGCCTTTTTGATTATTCCAATAGGATTTCCTTTACTCTGGAAAAGTAAAAGACTGTCAAGAGTTGTTCTAGTCGATTACATTTTTAGCTCATCAGGTCTGAAAGACCCGATGGGCTTATGGCATGGCAAGGAGTCCGACGTCCGTCCGTCGGTCCGTAAACTTTTCACATTTTCGACTTCTTCTCCAGAACCAATGACTCAAGAGAACTGAAATTTGATGTGCAGACTCCTTGGACAATGGGGATTCTAAATTGTAGATTTCGTGACCCCATGACCCCAAATGGGGTCACAGGGGTCAAAACTTTAAAATCCTATTTTCATCTTGTTCTCCAGCTCAAAAAGGTCTAGAGAGCTGAAAAGTTGTGAGTAGACTCCTTGGCCAATAGAGATTCTAAATTGTAGATTTCGTGACCCCATGACCCCAATTGGGGTCACAGGGGTCAAAACTTTAATATCCTATTTTCATCTTCTTCTCCAGCTCAAAAAGGTCTAGAGAGCTGAAAAGTTGTGAGTAGTCTCCTTGGCCAATAGGGATTCTAAATTGTAGATTTCGTGACCCCATGACCCCAATTGGGGTCACAGGGGTCAAAACTTTAATATCCTATTTTCATCTTCTCCAGCTCAAAAAGGTCTAGAGAGCTGAAAAGTTGTGAGTAGACTCCTTGGACAATGGGGATTCTAAATTGTAGATTTCGTGACCCCATGACCCCAAATGGGGTCACAGGGGTCAAAACTTTAAAATCCTATTTTCATCTTCTCCTCCAGCTCCAAAAGGTCTAGAGAGCTGACAAGTTGTGAGTAGACTCCTTGGCCAATAGGGATTCTAAATTGTAGATTTCGTGACCCCATGACCCCAATTGGGGTCACAGGGGTCAAAACTTTAAATCCTATTTTCATCTTCTCCTCCAGCTCCAAAAGGTCTAGAGAGCTGAAAAGTTGTATGTGGACTCTTTTGGCCAATTAAGATTCTAAATTTTACATTTGGTTACCCCTTGACCCCAATTGGGGTCACAGGGATCAAAACCTTAAAAAAACTATTTCCATCAAAAGTCTGATGAGCTACAGAGCCCATGGCTCTATTTTTCCTAAAACGTTGTCCAGCATGTTATTTTTGTCACTCACTCTGCCTTAGAGATGCAAGAGCAGCTTAAATATATTTTTGTGGAAGCTACATGTATCTATCCTTTATACGAGTTAACGTCAATAACTGCTTCCTATTCAACCACTTGGAGCTAACTTATCTATGAATACCATATGAATATATTTTAACTTGCAAAATCTGTGTCGAATCTGTTGCTTTGTCACATCTAACTTTACAGTCACAGTAGAAAAACACTTTAATGACGTCTTCAGCGACTCAATTGGCATCAACTTGATGGATAAGATAATTCCTGCCTGATAATGAGTGGAAGGGATCAGTAATTCTTCAGCTTTGTGACAGCTTAATCCATTATAGTCCTTTAGTTGTCATCACAGGAATAGTAATTTTTGCAATTACTATGAAATACTTTTTGAAGATAATCATTGACTACAATAAAAATACTGAATTGACAGTTTGCGAGACAATTGTGAGTTATTTAAATTGTGTGTTTAAAAAGCTTATGATTGGACTGCATTTGTTTTTGGTCTTGGTTTCATAAAAAGGTACTTTAAAAAGTCTTAAATTAAGTCTTAAGTCAGTCTTTTGTTGTCAAACTGTATTATGTTTCAGAAATAGAGTGTTGCATTGATTTACTATTGTTTAAGTATGTAAGGTATGATGTTTCCAAGTCAGGATTTTAAGTCAGGTAATATTGTCATAACTATCTTGTGATAGTGTCATTCATCATTTGTCAGCTTTTGTTCCCCGTTCTTTGTTAATTGATATAACTTACGAGACAATCTGCTTATTCACACATTTAAAGAGGATATGTCAAACGCAGTTATTAAAACACATTATTACCATCAACTCCATACTGCTTTATAAAAATCAAACTGCTTAGAAAACATGGGCTGTATGAAAATCAATAAACGTGTCTATTTTGTACATATCGACATTTCAAACAACGAGGGGGTTTAAATAGTGTAAATTATATTTCTTTCCCCTGCCAACATTAGACAAATAATTCTAACAAAACGTTAAAGGGGCTATAGCACGTTTTGGATAATTTTATATTTTAAATTGTTCCATGACAATTGTAAGTTAATGTTAAATGTATTATTTTGACAGTGACAAAAATTTCATCACACAAACCAATCATCCATTGTCAGAGGACAAAGTATGAAGATTCACATAAAATCTATTGGTGGCCATTTTGTGTGAAGACCTTTAATTCATTTTGTGTAAGAATAAGGAATCTTATGGCTAAACTTTACCTTATATATTTTAATTATTACTAGTCCGTTTAGTTTAAATACATTATCTTTCAATTGGAACAATTAATTTTCATTTTCCTGACATCACCTTATATAACCGCTAAAATCGTGCTACTGTGCCTTTAATTCATGTCACTATTGGCGTTTAATGAAAATAAGAACGGAATTTAAATATGTATTTTGACCAGAGAGCTTAATATTCATTTGAGATATTTCCTTAAAATATATTAAAGCCCCTTTTTGTTCAAAACAATGTCATTTAAAAGACTGACTTCTAATTCACTTTGACTGTGAAATATTTTGATCATATTGTATCTTATTACTTTATTTTCAATATTAGGAATACTCCTCATTATTAAGGTGTTTGTGAGTTTTCAAAGCAAGGAAATCAAGCATTCGAAACAAGATTTGTGAACATCTATCAAGTGTGGAAAGTTGGATCGTAAAGATAAGAACCAAATATCCTATTGGCGTGACACGCAGTAAAATAGACTGAAAGTAATCAAGTTGCAAAACAATTTCATTTATATTCTGCTTTAGACATTTCATTTACAGCTATTATTCATTTTCTGTTCTTTTCGCAAATGATCTATTCCAATGCGTTATGAAAATGATCCATCTATTCTCGTTAAATGCATTTTGTCCATGGCAAAACTTTTCCCCTGACGTTAGAATATCAATTGGCTAATGGATATTTGTGAGTCCTTCTGATAACACAAGGGCCTTCGATTTTTCAGTTGCACTGAACCATAAGAATATGATTTAAACAGAATGTCGAATCATTCTCGATTGCCCGATTCGATATTGCCCGGTCATTTCTGTGTTAAAGAAATGGCTAGGGTATTTCATCACATCTGCTGGTCACGTCGTAAATCCCAAGATGGTGGCCATTTGCAGGGCTCAATTGAATTTAAAACAGATTTTTCAGTTGAAGGTCAGGATAAGTCTTGATACCTCTTTTTCTTTTTCTTTTTCTTCGTAGTGTACATGTAGCCCTTGGTTTATTGTGAATGTTTATTTCATTAATGACATTTATAAGGAACATTGATACAATACAAGTACGTGTTAAGTGAAGTACCAAGATATTTTAAAGTTATTGAACTGTTTTGATCTGATCAAACCTCTTGCCACCATTTACCGATTGAAAAAAAGAAGATGGAATAAGATACCTAAGTCTGATAGAAAATGTAAATCGTGTTGTATGAATGATGTTGGAGATGAGTTCCATTAAATTATCAGATATGAATATTTTACTTTAGAAAAAAACTTGTACATACCTTTACATTTTTCAAAGAAACCTAATATTCTTAATCTTCAAAACCTATTCATGTGTAAAACGGTGTCAATATCTCAAAAAACGTAGCAAATTTTGTAAAATCATAATGCAAACGGTAAAATGTTCCGACTAATTACGCTTGTATGATGCATTTACTGTCATGGTGTACCTCTTATGCCAAAGATAACGGCCTGAGTGTAATAATGTAATAAAGTTCTTTTCCATTCTGATTAAACTTATATACTCGCATTCAGAAGTTCAAATGAATTCATTATCATTTACTAAATCTATTTTCAAGTAGTAGCCTGGTCTTGTTTCATATTGACCTTGAAGTTGCATTAAGCTACATGCCATCAGGTTAGCATCGATTTGTTTGATAAGATAATGTGTGACTATAAGTTACATGAAGTCATGTGAAAAGTTTTACCTAAGCGAGACATACATTCACTGAAGTACTTAGGTTGTCAAGAAATTGTAATATTCGTTATGAACGACTCTTTGAAGAACATTGTTGAATTGTCATATACGCATAAAAAAAGGCTGCAGGAACACAGCCCACAAAATAAAGACTGATATTTTGAGAGTCAATTCATTTATGATAAGGAGATCATTTCAAACAAGCTCCTTTTTTAACCCTTTGTGGCACTGCTCCAAAATTCTCGCATAACCTTGATTTACAATTAATACTTATCATGACGAACCTTTGAATGGACTATCAAGTCCATCTGAAGGACATATTAAAGAGACAAATGCAACACAAACCTTGTGGGGAGTTCCTGTTTTATTATTGTAAAAAACATTGCTTATTTCGAGATTAGTTACAATCAATCTTGAGTCAGACATCTGTATGGTATATAATATATAATTAGTAACAGAGACATTACTGATTAAAAGTTTGTTGGAATTGTTAAATGAAATGAATAAACGTAACGATACATTACTCTAGCAAGGTATTTTGTTGTTTTGCATATAACGGATATTACTGGATTGATAAAATCACTTGTGGTAGTGGTTTTAACGTGTCATGCGAAACATTCAAAGCTGTTACAGTGAACATACATGTATATTATTCCACAAAGCAGACCACAAATAGATCATTATATGTTTAATCTTTGTAAACAGTTTTAAATTAGCAAGTACATGTAGTATCTGTTCCTCGGCCAAATTTGGGTTTTCCATGCATTGTCTCAATCGATACAATTTTAATTTCATATTTTGTTTCTTTATTAGTTCAAAAGAGAAAATGTTTCTCAAATACAACATAAAATACAGAACTACAACATATCTGCGGGAATACAATATACCTCCAATAGCATGCAATCCATAACAACATTATATCTGCAGAAGTTTTTGTGACTTCAATAGCATTCAATAACACATTCTTAAAATTCAGAATATGTAAACTGGCTCATGATTTCGTTCATATTATCCTTTCTGCAAATTATTGTAAATAGTATAGACACGTAGTAAGTACTATATGACAACTTGAATATCCCAAGGGAGGGAATTATTTCGGTAACTAATATCCGTCTGGTGCTAGATATATAATTATGTAAATAATGTCCCTGTTGTATTGTAACATGTCTGAATTGAAATTTTGTGTTACCAGAAGTCCATGATGCAACACTTTCATTGAAGCCAAGAGGAGACATAAGCAGTCTCAAATACGATACATTGTCGTTATCATTAGCTGTATTATGAATTCATACTCGCATTCAGTGCGTCATATGTTATGAAACATTTAAAAATCTTATTGTTCCCTTGATGTGACTGCCAGTTAAACCTTGTCGTTGAAAATCGGAGACATGTTGTACTAGACTAAAAGCTATTAGAAATTATGTTTGCGCTAACAACCAAGTTGAAAACAGGATATTTACCTCAAACACATTGCTCTTGTCCTGCGAACAGCCGACAACACTATGGTAAATGATCTTTTAGAAGATATTAATGTCAGTTGATATCAGAATACTGGCTCTGATAGTTTTTACGTGCACAATACAAGGTTCATGGTAAACAAAGCAAGTCCAATTAGGAATCGATGTTTGGTTCATAAAAGATAATATCATTTCTAATTCAGCGTGTATATATGAGAGTAGTTATGTTTTGTTTGCAAACCTCTAATATGCAGTTGTGTCTTGCTTTTGTCAGGAGAAAAAACTATTGAGATTAAACCATTTTAATATACACAAATTGATGCCCCTTTGCGAGACCTTCCACATGGTACATTATATGATTGAAGATATGAAAATATGTAATTCAATTTCACAAGTTACTATTCAGCTAGTCAAAAAGCATTTAGGTCAACAATAAGATCATTTATTATATCTAAACTTCTCATCTTACAGTTGTCCACCGGTTCACATTATGTTATTTCAAACCTTTGAAATTCAAAACAAAAGTCAATAGATAATAAGATATATTTTTGACAAATAAATCAAATTTTGTTAATTTTCTACCTAACTGAATACATAGATATAAACATATACTCATATCCAACATGTTATATACCTAACTGGTACCTTTTTAGAATAGAGTATAAGATAAGTATGTGCGACAAAAACAAACCAATCATCTTAATTAGCTACCATAATTTAGGACTGGTGCATGTGTTTAATTAGGTTGAATCCTATTACAACGACGTGCGCAAGTTTTTCAGGTTTTATGTTTCAATCGTTTGCATTTAAAATGAAATAAGGATAGTAAACGATTGATACTCAATTTTCATATAGCCTAAATACATTTCTCCCAGTTGATATCCTCGCAAGACAATGAATTGACTTGCTGTTGACATCATTCATTTCTTTAACATGCATGGTTTAATGTATACCGTGTATCAACTCAAGTTAATAAGTCAATGATGACCAAAGTTTAATCAATACATTTTGTGCATTTTCCTGTTTTAGACTATTCAGTATGGTTATCAGGATAAAGTTTTGTGTACGCTTCACATTTTTACTTTATTCATTTTAACTCCTTAATGCTTTCGTTAAATAATATACTTGTATCATAATATAGTATTTTGACAATGTTTCATCAACATACTCAATTTCCAAATATTTGGCTAATTTTAATTATTTCCAAACATCATTTTTCTATCATGCAAGAACGCACCTCAGAGAAGTAAATGAATAGAGTTGCAGTTTCAAAATGTTTTTTTGCTGTGACTAGTCGATGATATCATATTAAAGTTTAAAAATTACAAGAAATTGGATGTTGAAGACCTTAAAGACATGTACGTACATGTACATAATATTCAGACATAACCTTAAGGCTTTAATAAGGTTAAATTTAAATGTAGTTCCCGGAGACCTTCATCTTTGCAGAAATGGAGACACCAGAGAGACTACTGTTCTGAGATTATAAACAACTAGCGAGGCGTAGAAAGGGGTTTCTCACAGAGAGTCTGCACGAAAGTTTCTTTTGTAGAGCACATACTACTTCATTCAACAGTTGGATACATACATCTTAAGAGAATACAGCATTAGATGCAGCACTGATTATATTCTTTTTCGATGTCCCGTTATTCTAAAAAAATTTTATCCTTAGTAGTTTACATCAGTTGATGCCAATATTCTTAGTGGTTGTACTAGAATAAATGATTTTATGGTCGATAGTAATGCGTTTCACTTATATCTGCAAGGTCAATAACTTGATTAAAGATTTAGCACTGACAAAGTTCCTGTTGTGTTGGAAAGATCTACATTTGTTTATTTCGTACGCTATTCAAGATCAAGCACAACATTAACTAGTACTACTTCATACCGATTTGTCATTTTGAAAGTCAGCCTTTCAAATAAGTGATTGTTTTTTTATAAAGATTGTTTATTTTGTTTATATTTCAGACACGTCTACTATGTGCCAGTGTAACAAATATGTTCTCAGTGCACTGGTATTGATTTTAACCTTTACAAGAATAATGCTCACATGGCAAGAAGTCAAATTCAGCAAGTAAGTAAGTATCTGGCAAGCAGAAACTGTGTCCCTTTGTTCATCTCCCATGGGTTACCAACATAGAGCCTCTGTCACAAGATCAAGGAAATCACTGGTCTGAACTGTTTTTGATTTAATTTCGTTGTCAAGATTATTCAGTTGAAACGACCGTTAATGAAACTACATTTTTGACTTTAGACGCTCGTAGACTTACTTTTTATGACTCAGCTGAATATAACAGATTAAACTCTCTATTTATAGATGGACTGAACACCACATGTCATATCATAGTGATACCATTACTGATCATGCAAAAATATTGTGATGTCATGTATTCTATGACTATAGGGCATGTCAACACGACATCTCCTGTCAACAACTCCTAATCCATCCTTGATTATCCAGCGCTTTCGTTCCGATAAATCTACACTTAGATTTATCGGAACGAAAGCGCTGGATAATCGAGGATGCTCCTAATCTTCCACAAAAGAAATCTCCTGTAGAACACAGTTTTGGAGGATAAAGAAACACTATCTGACCACTAACAGTTTTTAACAAGATTTTCGAATCTAAGCCTAATGTGTTATATCATGTTGCAAATGAACGTGTATTTAAGTTATTTTAATTTAAAGCAAAATTGTTATCAACCGTGTTATGTGTTCTAGAAGATGTTATTGAAACAAGAAAGTTTGAATTTTAAATCCTGAAGCGTCATAAGTGTTGACATTTATTCAATGATAACGATAGCTTATCTCCTCCAAGGTTCATAAAAACGTTTAAAACGAAATGTGAAAGATAAAAATAATGTAGATCAGTTTACACTTTCCACACATTTCAATGTTTTTCTCAGTGAAACAAACCTAAGATTACGAAAAACTTAATCAAAATCCGTTCAAGTTACTTGCAAGAATATTTTTCAGAATGCAATCTAATCTAGTTTATGTACAATGCAATAGAACTTAATCGATTTTAAATGTCAAATCAAACTTGAGAAGTTTACATGTGTATGGAGAAAATGCTCAAATTCCTTTTTCAGCATTACATGCATTCTCTCCCCACAGAGGAAGATCAAGTCATGTTGATTTAGCCTCTGTTCTATGACGCCGAAATCCGTGAGTTTCGGCAGTTTTCCCTGGCGGAAAAAACTTTCATCTGAATACATTTGAATTTCTTTATCAAATGACAAGGCTTCTCGCATGGAAAGAGTGGTTCATATCACAATGCCTTTGCCTTGTTTCAGTAGCCAAAATGATGATTTAAGAACAGCGCCGCTGATTGCACAACTGAATATACCCCGCTACGAAGTAGTCGGGGGTATATAGCGGTCAGCGCGTCCGTCCGTCCGTCCCGTCACACTTATTGTTCCGCCCATAACTCAAATACTATTTGTTCAAATGTTAGATATTAGACTTCTTTGTTGTAGAAGTGACTGTTTGAGGAAGTCATTTTTGTTCCGCTCTTAACTCGAGTACTATATGTTCAAATTTTGCGAAACTTTATATATGTAATCCCTACAGTCCTTAGATGTGCCTTTTGTTAATTTTGGTCCGATTCCATGATCATTATTTTAGATTTTCAACTTCTTAATTGTAGAAGTGACTCTTTGAGGAAGTCATTTTTGTTCCGCTTTTTGAATCCAAAATCGAAAAATTAACATGGGCTTTTTTTTCAAAATGCAGCTAGAGACTTGAAATTTTACATAGAGATGGACAATGACATTCTAAGCAAAAAAGGAAATCATGACGAAGTCGTAGGTCACGTGGTTTGGCCGCCATATTGGATTTTTCAACTTTTCAGAATTTCCGGACCCCATGCGCCTTTGAGAATCAACTCCTCTGAAGATACTTGCAACAGAGAGCTGAAACTGTGGTATGTTGTAGCTGAGGCATTGGACATTAAACGATAGTTCACCCGAAGACTCTACCTTAAATAGTTTTTGCGTTATACGTGTTCAAAGTTGGATGACTTAGTACAATGTGCAACTTTTAAAGGGCGATAACTCAAAAAGTTGGACTCAGAATGATGCATGTAAGACTAGTATATATACAACCGGAATCTGTCAAAATATCGATCGCGAACAATCATTTTCGTTCAGAATGTTTGATCAAAGTTGACAGAAAAAATTTCGGAAATTGCTAAAAATGCTCCTGAAGCTTAACGCGTCAGCAGAACTTGTTGAAATTTTTAGGACTGACTCCTGACATGTTTATCTATGCCATGAATGATGCATACTTCATAATGCATAATTTATGTGTAGCGAAATCTTCAAAGTTTGCTGTGTTGTAGAAAAAAAAAAATTTCAAATGCAGATAAAACAAAAACGTGACCAAAGAAATTCATGAGAGGGTGCGCAAGGAAATTCTACGCAAAAGTAACTATCATGACGTAGTCGTAGGTCACGTGGTTTGGCCGCCATATTGGATTTTTCAACTTTTCAGAATTTCCGGACCCCATGCACCTTTGAGAATCTTCTCCTCTAAAGATACTTGCAACAGAGAGCTGAAAGTTATACTCAATGTAGCTGAAGCATTGTAGTTCTTAATTTGACTTCTAGAAATTCCTAACGTTAATACTTTTTCTGATGTGGCCTTTCAAAGTTGACCAAAATCTAAAAATTGCAAACTTCAAGGGCGGATAAATCAAAAACCTAGGCTTTTGGCTTGAAAAAAAAGCACTTTTTTCGATTTTTGGGATAAAAATCCTTCCCAAGGGCAGGACAACATGGCAAATGGCCAATGAAGTCTGGACTTATGGAAAAAAAAAAATTAAAAAAATGTCTTTTCAAGTATATTTCTTCTTCTTCTGCCCTCTGTCCCCTTCTCTCCCTTTATTCCTGCAGTCTGACTACTTGTCTGTCAGTTCTGAGACTTTCAGGCAGATATCAATTCAAGTTTTCGAGTTATCTGCATTTGAAAAAGGTGGTATGGAAAAAGTGGAGCTATTTTGAAGTGCACACTGGGAAAGGTATTGAGTATTCGCGACTTCTGAGGCTAACGTACCAAAGGAGGGGGCCTCAGCTATATAATATGTAAGTTTGAGCGCTTTCGTGCCAGTGTTAGCAGGGGCCAAAGTTCATACAAAGGGCAAAATGCACTCATTACTTTGGGCTGAATCCTGTCATTGTCGCTTTGCGACTATATTTTTAAGATTTCGATTTCTTTCTTGAAAAAGTGACTCTTTGAGGAAGTCATTTTTGTTCCGCTCATAATTCTGATATCTTTTGTTCACATGAGCCAGTTGATGTACTCTCAGTTTTTTTGTATGGTTAACTTCTTTCTTATGATCCAGTCACATTGAAAGGACATTGAAGATGTTATTAATACAATAATGACTATATAAGAATCATAAATGTCTGAAAAAGACATTGTTAGTTTCATAAGAGCTTATATAGCTTACATGCAATCAGAAAGTCTATATCTGCATTTTCATTGACTTTTAAACAAATCAAAACAGTTTTGCAATTTTGTAGGAATCCTTACTAAGTGTAGTTGTATCTTAGTTTCTATAATCACTTAGGGAAGCGGGGGTATAAAAAGTGAGCTTGCTCACTAATTCTCTTGTTTTGATTGCCTCCAATCAGGCATCTCCCCTTCTATCCCACAAACTCGTCGTAATAGAACAGAGGCTAAATCAAGATGACTTGATCTGCCTCTGTGGGGAGAATGCATTACATGTTGCTGTTACATTTTAACCAATGCAACTATATTTTAGTTGACTTCAATTGGAACGATAATTGTTTCCTCTTTTCTCATTAAAAACGCACCTTGCTTAAGTTTTGTATACTCATTAAAGAATACATCTATGACTATTAGTGTTAAAAGGTTATCAATTCAACTTTATTCTGGCAACTATGTATCTTATATTTGTCAAAATACATTCTCACCCCACAGAGGCAGATACAGTCATGAAATGTTGATACAGCCTATGTTCTAACTTGCCGAAATACGTTGGTTCCGTCAGTTTCCCCTGGCGGAAAAAGAATTGCACCAAAATCTATTTGAATTTTTTATCAAATGACAACGCTTCTTGCATGGAAAGGGTGGTCTATATCACAATGCTTTTTGCAATTATTCACTAGCGAAAATTATGATTTTAGAACAGCGTCCCTGATTGCACAACTAACTTTGATTGTCTCCAATCAGGCATCTCCCATGCTATCCCACACTGTCGGCGTAATAGAACAGAGGCTGAATCAACATTTCATGACTTTGTGTGCCTCTGTGTGGAGAGAATGGTAAAAACAGAACTTTATAATCATTCAGTAAATGACTAAATCATGGTTATTTAGATCGTTGATGGTCATGTTGTGACAGTAGAATGATACGACTCTTGTTCTAGTCGACAAATAACATTACATTCACGTTACACAAAATTGTTAAACTCTGTTTTATATCAAGCAATATCAATAAGAATATGATGTCATTATTTCGTCAAATTATCGTATCATTTATAGAAAATTTAGGCATTATTTTGTTATATCATTTAGGGAATCAGTGAAACAAAAATCCTTAAAGAAAATCACTTTGCCCTTTCTAAATTGTAAATAGTTTTTGCTCAATATTACATGAAGTGTAAGCTGAGCGTTTAGACTTTCTTGTTATACCTTACAGAATGAACCATCTTGTATATCAAATCAAACGTTCCTGCATTGATTCAAATAATTTATAATACCATAAGTAATCCAACTCGTGTGCGATTCAATGCGTATAGAAATAAGCCTTTCATTCGGAGGGTTCAATAAAATGTGTCAATTGAAACCATAGCCTGACACCTTTACAGCAAAAATGAATCTTCACAAGAAGTCTCCAATTCTACTCAAACATTTATATCCTTTCTCCAGCCACAGCAAAGTATCAGAGTCAATGACATACATCTATTAACATCGCTTCTCTTGTAAATCAAAACCCTTCAGTACAGTACTGTAAAGTCTGAGACTACATATAATGCAAATGTCAGCTATGTGTATCATGTATCAATGCTTTGTCGGCGCATATCTTTTTTCTCCTAAAAGTACATTAAAAACAAACTATATACATGTATAGTGGTAACATCACGTTTACAAAGGAGTAACAAGGTAGAATATAATCAATTATTGCATATAATAGACATTATGTTCAGACAACAAGAATTGTAGGTCGTATATGATAATGTCTAAAATGTTGAGAAAGGATGGTGACTAGTACTGAATTTTATTTTATTAAACTGTGATTTTTTAATAGAATTAAAGGCTTTCAGGTCTCACTGATAGCATATGTAATTGATTTTCTTAGGTGTAATAAGCACCTTGCAATCAATTGAAAATAAGACACTCTACTTCTGAGCTAGCAATCCCTGTACAGTTCTCATATAAGCTAACTATGTGTAACATAATCAGTATAAAAATGATCTTATGGGTGTAAATGAGCTGTACACTTAGTCCAAAAACAATAATTCATAACCATCAACATCACACAGATACAATGTATCAGGTTGGTTGGCCTTCATGACTCCCTAATACTAAGAGACCCACTATATGTCATTTGAACTTAATTTTTAGTTTCAATATCCGTGGTCTCTCAGTAATGATTATTAGGTATGATATTACTGTGGCCGGTAATTGGGCGTCTGACAAGATTATCGAACCTTATCAGTGTCTTCGTCATATAAAAAACACAATCAATTACTATTGCTTTCAATTGATTCAACTGATACAGAATATTTTGAACTGTCAATGAGATGTCAAATGTCTTTTTCACTAACATTATCATCCCATTACTCAAAAGACACCATCGTTCACTTGCAGTAAACCAACAACTGGAAAATAATGGTGTAACACGAATTTCATGGCCAGGAATGTCACCTGATTTGAACCTGCATGAATACGGGCATAACTGACCTCTGGTCATTTTATTTTGATGTCTAACGATTTGGCCTGCTAATTGTCAACACTGCCTCATTGAGGATATTGGATTCAAGAATACTTTCTATGGCTTTGCAAACCCTGGCGTTGATCACAATCGGCCCGGTGCGCTTGCAGAGCTCTCCATATTCTCAGGAACACTCGTAATTAGTCACATTAAAATACTGGTCGAAATTTGCAATCGTGCAATGTGTGAAGTAGTTTACTTTCAATAGACTAACAATAATTTACATATTACTTTTGTATTAACAATGCTGCCCCATTCTCACTAAACAATGACCAAAACATAACAATGTAAGGTACCATCATATTACATACAAGTAAAGCTTGTTTAATAATTCTTTAAATACATTATCTTCCATGCAAAAACATAAAAACTATCAAATACTCCGAAAAGGCAGACAGAAAAAATATTATATGATTTATCGATTATCATTTGTTCATCAGTCATTTGTCTGAACATGGCTCCTGAACAGATCTAACATCAAACACTGAAGTTGTACAGTGAACGCATCATGATTTAACTACATCAAATTTTAAGGTTCTGAAAAAGATAGATAAATTCTAAACATGTTTTGTTCTCGCTGTCCAAATGCGAAATGAGAAATTAATGCATTTTGATACTTGTTTCTTCAAAAAAACTTTCTATAGACATTGATAAATGGAACCAAAAAGCATGTTCTTTCTTTTAGGCAACCTTTAGGTGATTAAATGAAACATTTAATGACGAAGCACATGCATGTACATGTAACTGATAACATATCTCAGACATAGTTTCATCAATATTGATAAACTGTTAACCATGCATTATATGTTTATGGAAACAACACGTGCAATGAGAAGTTGTTTCGTAGAGGAGATAGACTTGCCTCATCTGTAAATTATATTTTAACACACATAAGTATTGACTTATCTTATGAACAAAACATCAGATTGAATAAGGATAATATTTAGATTGTCTTTCACATCAACCCCCAATAATAGCAAATATATATAAATATGTACCATCATGCTGACCTTGACCTTCTTATAATGTGGCGATTCTAATTAATAAAATTGTACGTTTTGATTTCAAAGACGCATAATGTTGATTTCTAACATTAAAAATGTTACTTTGGGATTCAGCAGTGTTCATCGATAGTTTTTTATAAATCAATCATTTATCAATTGTGTACGTTCAAGTTTAAATGCCCTACAATAACACAACGATGCATTACCTCTCGATTGGTGATATGGGAGAACGATAACAACGATTTTTCAAAATACTTAAACATTATGATCTTTTGGGTGAATTTTATGTTGAAATTATTTATTCTAAACTTGAATTAAACGGTTTAATTGTAACAATTTATCGTATTTGAATGATCACTTAGGAATATATTTAGTATCATAGGGAGAAAATAATGCCATTTTTAAGTTCAACAAATTCTTTTTAACTCATGTATTTTACAAAATGTATTTTACCCGCGCGTTTGGGAGAGTGTAGAGATGAAAAGACAATATATGTATTCAACGCTCGAGTATCTTCTCCCCGTCAATTGTTTATTGATTTCCTGTCAACTTGTCAGAATGAATTTTGATTGATATAAGACAGCAAATCTTATTCATGTGTAATTTCCTAAAAGAAAGCCATGCTATCGTTTTCGCATCAATACTGCCTTGTGCCTTGGTATTGTTGGTCAGATTTTAGGAGAAACCACTTAAATCGAAACGCCAGACTGTCTGAGAAACATCAATTACATGCCCTAGACGCTTGTGTATATATACATGTAAATGCTCACTCTTAGCCTACATAGTTCATACATCTTGTTCAGAAAGAAGCATGCTCATATGAACCAAATGCTTGAACCAATATTTAATTAATAATGCTAAAACACGTTGATAATTCTAGTTACATTATATCCTTTATTGATCAGTGAAACAAAGTTTAAATCGTTGATGAAATGATACTTTAAAAATGCTACTTTCCTGACAGATCAAACAGACCAAATTAACCCTCTTATACTTGTATTTCATTCTAATGGATGCTGACTACCATACGCAATCATCTTGATACTGAAGTCTAATCGGACATACAGTAATAGATAACCAACAAACATTACTGGTAACGTGATCTTTAAGGATCTGAAATCCACGCATTGTGCATGTACAAGGGGTTGATAGATGGATTCATAACGTATGGTATATCTGGCATTTATTGACAGTTTGTGCTATCAAATTTGTAAACAGAGAGACAATGACAAATGTGAAGCCATTGAGTTCTTTTCAATCTCCTAGACCATCTGTCAACTTGTCAGGAACATGAAACTTGTACAGATATATAAAGAGATACAGATTTATCATCCAAAACTGTGTTCCACAGGAGATATCGCTTGTGAAAGATCAAGCGATATCTCCTAGGAGATATCGCTTTGACAGTAGATTTTGGACAATGCCCTGTAATCAGAAAATACATGACATCACAATGGTTTTACATCATCAGTAATGACGGCACACTGCTATGACGTCATAAACACAACAGCGTCACAATGCTATGACGTCATTAACATGATGACGTATCAATGCTATTACATCACTGGTTTAGGAGTTGTAGGGCTATGCAGTGTTCAAAGATGTACATTTTTCATGTTAATGTGATAAAAAATGATTTGGATGATAAATAGAATCTCACCCTCGTGTCTTCTGATATCAAAACTCGTTGATAAAAGTAAAATATCCTCTGCAAGCCTCGGATATTTGATACTTTTATCAACTTGTGTTGATATATTTGATATCAGAAGACACGTGAGTGAGATTCTCTATACATTATCCAGATAGTGCAGGTGAATAGAGCAAGTATCACGATTTGTCTACATCAAATCTTGAAATCAATCCTTTCTATTCTGGTGTCTTGAGAAAATATGATACAACAAAGATATATTGTTTTCCTGATTGTTTTCTTTTATTTTTACTGACATAGAACCCTGTGAATAATTCTATTCTCCAGAAACAATATGATTACAGACGGACAGGACAATGACTTTTCCCCAAGGCATTAAATTCTGGGGGTATAAAAAGTTTGATGTGAAATACGACAGACAAAAACTCTTTGACGGGAATATTTTTTTATAATATAAGGGATGCAAGAACATTAATCAGATCAGAATGAATGCAGAAATACATCCTACATTGGCAAAGCTACAAACAAAGAATAATACATTGCGAGACACAAATTAATTCTACTTATTTCGG
Source organism: Steromphala cineraria (assembly GCA_916613615.1). Classification (NCBI taxonomy): domain Eukaryota; kingdom Metazoa; phylum Mollusca; class Gastropoda; order Trochida; family Trochidae; genus Steromphala; species Steromphala cineraria. Next base: position 70,853,675 of record OU744721.1, read on the forward strand.
AAGAAGAAAATGACTTCAAATGGTTACTCATCCCCCGCAAATCTTATACAATCATTGATAGCGAAATATAATGAGTGAAATTCTCGTGAAACTTTCAGTTTCTACCCATTCCCCAAAAACATATGCCTGATGGAAAATCATGTTCATAAACATTGGTATAATGGCAATTGGAAGTAAATCTATCAAAAAACAGAACGTCAGTAAATGTCTACTCAAATAAAAAATGATCAAACAAAATGATGATAAGGTATTGTCTCATAATTCTCAATAAAAAAAAGACTTATTCAGATAACTGATGTTTCAAACTTTTCCCTTAATTGAAATACATCTTTAACCAGTCTAAACATGTCTTGTCAAATCAATACTTTGAGACTCAGGTTTAAATACAATCTCTAAAATAAGATGTTGTCTTAATGCCGTCTCTTGGCGCTGGTTTATGTTAGGATATTAATATAACAAGAGGATTTGTAATAATTACTATTGGATCTCAGTTACTCGGAAACTTGGAAAAAACTGTCAAAGGCCTTCTGGCTGCATTACTAACTGGCATTAACGTGGCCTTACATGGTGACATTGTCTGTCTAACGGCGAGAAGGTCGTTTAAAATTCATTTTCCAGAAAAAAATGTTTTAAACACTTTGAACCCTTTGTTTGACAATATAACGAAATAAATTTTTTGCTGCAAAATATTCTGAACACAAACGTTGGTATTCACTCATATCATATTTGTCATTTCATTTGTCGATTAACTGAATTAAAATATCATTTCTGAGTCAGTATGAAAGCTTTTCATTCCATATTGTCCAGTGGTTTCTGTAAAAGTTACAACACTTCACATTAGTGATGAATGTAAGAGAACACTATGTCTTGGTATTTCTGTTTGCATGGTTACTTGTTTATGATTTTCTTTTGCATAACATTAATAGTAATTCTCAATCGTTTGTGATTTGCAAATTGCACACTGCAGTACCTTTAACCATATCATATTCATACATTTAGTTAAAAAGACATAACAATGAAACATCGTTTAAAAATAGTTGATCGCATCAAATTTATTTTTTTAGTACAGAGGTACTTTTTGTGGTCCAATTTGTGATTTCCCGCCTATTCATTGGTGGAAAAGATATAAACTGCTTAGCTCAGAGGCAGCTTAGTATCATGGAGTATTCCTGTTTCCATTAAATCAATTAAATTAATATTTGATCATTACCAAAGAACTTTGGAAGGGCATCATCAAAAGGTATAATACGACGTTTCCTTTCCCTGTATAGCTAGTGTTAGATTAGGTCAGGTTTTTGTAAGCCTTATTCGTACTTATACTTTAGGGCGTTAACAGGCAACAATGGAACCTTTTAACACAAGTGCTAGCTACCTTGATGAATCTTTCACTCATTAATTAAAACATGATGATCTTCAAGAAGAATCCTCAACATAAAAACGTCTTGATTATATATAGACAAGATAATGCATGTTGCCTCTGACGATAAAAATAAGAAAATCATTTTACAGTACATGATCTTAAATTTGAATCAAAATTGAGATGACCAACAAATGATTATAAATATTTTACCTATGACTTTAAATGAACGTTTATTATTAATCATTAATATCCTTATTACCACGAATAAATGTTATAGAGTTATTCAAACATTGCGTCAATGAAGCCTACGGGCAATGATGCCTACGACCGACTACAACATAATTTTAAAATAAGGATTAAAAAATCTATCTTAATCTTCTATCACTTCACTAGTGGTTTTAAGATATCAATCTCCTAACACAGTTTTAAAGCAAAGGATTTTTTATGTTTGAGGTTTAAGTACCTCACTTGCAAACAAATCATGTATTATTTGGTCATTGATGACATTCATGTCAAATTTGGGTCAACATGTTTGCACGTGTGTGCTTTGTGCGTTTTGGTCCCTTTGCCTTTAATCAAGTTCACTGAAATAAATTCTCACGGAAATCATTAACTTTAGTTAACAGAGACATGTCATAGTGTTGCTATATTCAAATCTGTGATTTAAAATATTTATGGTAAAGGCTAGGAGAATAATTGTAAATTAAACAAAGTATTTTGCCGGACCGCACTGAAATTACAGCTCATTTACATATTGTATTTGCATCAGAAACATAAATTTTTCTACTGTGAACTATTTTCTAGACATGAAAATGACATGGTTTTTATTTGGTAACTCATACATTTCCGGCGACTTATCAAAACCTGAAATAAAAGTTTGGAAAAAAATTCAAATTACAAGTCCATTCCAAAAAAAGAAAGAAAGAATCTTCAAAAAGCATTAGATTTTTATGGGTACCATACCTATATCTCCCAGAGGGATGTTATTGATGCTGTCTAATAACAATGACTTATGGGAGGTCTTTCAAAAAAAAAGGGGGGATTTTAAATAATTACGAAAGGATTTGTTTTCTCAAGAAAAAGGAAAAGTTCCAATTGCTTCTTAGGGTTGCATTACATGTTAGCTAAAACAGTGTCTAACATGTTACACTTGTCACTCACTCTGTCTTGCGAGTTCACAGCAGCTTAAATAGATGTTTGCATTAACAATATATATTTCATGTGTTCTTAGCATTTGCACTTGCTATCAAGCTTGTTAGGGGTGTTCTTTTGCGAGTTATCATAGTGAAAAAGAACTACGTCTTTCAAAGTATTGGAAATGAAAGGATGACTTTAATGTGATTAAGAGTTTTATATATTTAATAGATAAAAGCATACATGTAGGATTATCGCTTACATGGTGAACACAATGCTTTAGAAAATAAACCTTTTAACGACATATGATTATAAAATTTCATTTTGAGCAATACCTGTTTTCTATTATTATCAAAACATTCACTGCATCAGTCTGTTTTGTTTCTTCTGTAGTTATCTTGATTTGTTTCGATTGTGAATGACCATCAAATATACTACGCAAACAGAAAATTTGGGGGAATTAATACCCCAATTGGTACATACATGATATCCATTACGTTAATTGAATTAAAGGATTTACCTTCAGACGGCGTTTCTCAAACATGATAACGTTCCGTCACTTACAAAACATTGAAATAGTTACTAATCTTGCCATATCTTACGTCTGAACTCTACTTAACCCTACATTAAACGAATGGTAGCAAAAAAGTCAAAGAGTACGTCAACTTCACCATATGCCCAGACCCAGGTCATCATAATTTTAAAAATGGTGAAGAATAGCATAAAAGAGCACCAATCCATGTGTGCGTTCATTGCGATAGGGATGTCAAGCAGGACTTGCTGGAATGGTAACAGCACATATGTACTGACTCAATTGTTAAAAACAAGCATGGTCATTACTTACATGTATATAGGTGTTTAGGCATTGAGTCACTCTTTGACTATATTTTTTGACCATTTATTATTGCAATAGTATCATATTTTTTATCTCAATGTTAAGCAATAAATTATGAAAATGACTTATACTTTTCTTTTCTTTTTTTGATGTTACAGTTCATGTTTCAGTAGATTTTAACCATTACTAAGAAAGGTTGAGTTAATTATATGGATAAATTGTGAATTTAATATTCTTATGTCCTGACAAACAAACACAAAAAGCTTAGGTAAAGTTAATCAACAACAAAACAATTTTAGAATTTCAAATTAATAATTGCTTGTAATACTTCAATCAGATGACTTTGTAATGGTTTGCGAACTAGTTTTATCTCACTACATTCGATTTGAATCATCATTTTGTTGTTGTCAATTGTATTTAACATATTGAGAATTATAAAATTTATCCTGCCACTTTGTATTCGTTTCTATAGAAAGGGAAAGAAATTATAACAAATAAATCTAACATTCTGAGTTTATATGTATATCGCTCATTTCATTAGAGATCGTATCTGTACCTTTTCAGAAATTAATGGTTTTTTGCAGACAAGCTGGATATTTTAAGTACACTTCATTAGTTCTATAAGTTATGATAAAGGCAAGTTGTTTTTATAAGGTGGTCTCGTTAAATGTAACATTTCAGTTTCAGAAGCACTTCCTCGTGCCTCATCCGAATACTCAATTGGCATCAGAATGATTGAGAAGATACTTCTTGCCTCTGGGATATTGGAAGAAGTTCGAGTGTCTGTAGCTCAGTGACAGCTTAATGCATTGAAGTACTCTTATTTGCTCTTGATAAATCATGTAATTGGTGTACATATTGTTATTGTTTCTTTGAAGATTACTGTGGATTTCTCGAAGATCATTACTTGACAGTTAACAAGAAACTGATTTTCCTATATAGTCCATGCTTTCTGGCAGTTATGTCCTCAAATTCTAAAGTTCTTTCACATAACTTAACAAGACGGATGTTGCTTGGCAAAATCAAAACCCAAACAAAACAAGAATCCAGAACAACTTAATGTTTTCCCAACATTACAATAACTACTTGTTACTACATGTTTTCCGTAAAAGCTTTGTTTATTTTGTTTTATCTTCAACTGTGAAAAAAGATGACAATCACACACAAAAATAATCAATGAGGTAAAGAGTAATCTAATGAAAGTCATAATGATCGCTGACACAAACTTAAAAAGATAAGTGTAAACCAATTATTATGTAAAGATTTAAGTATGATATCACGGATACCCAAACATTTCAAACGTATCAATATGAAATTTTTTTCTATCTTCATGTTGTCGAAGACTGAATGTTGGAGTCCACATCTCAATCAATTACTTAAGCTTAAAAATGTTAATACAATTGAATTCCAAATTCCTGTCCTCTTGTTCCCCATTCCAATAGATGCTGAGAATGTTGTAACGTGTTATGATTAATATGACAAGTAGAGCAAGCACAATGTTTTAGATACGTATAAATATTTTTCTATTCGATTTTTCGAGTTTTGATGGACAGAATAGTGTCGACTTTTAACAGAATTTAGAAAAATGTTACGAAAAAGAAAGACAGAAAACTTTATCTTAGTTGATATTATCATTTTTTATGTAACAATTTGAACCTTTTTACTAGAAGTATTTTCAGTCTCAATGATTAAGTGAGTTAGTGTACGAGCCCACAAGCAATCAGTTGTAGTACATGCAATAACCCTGACAACCAGAAAACAGCGTCCCTTTGTTCGTTTCCCCGGGGTTTTCAATACACAGCCCCTGTCAGATGATCAAGCACGTCAATGCTCTGAAGTGTAAGGGTTTTAAACACTAGTTTTTCCAAGACCTTTAATGTTATTATAGCTTCGACATCAAAGATTAAATGTCAATAAAAAACGAACATTGTTCATGAAATGTTTCCTTTATTTCCCTTTTGGGATGTTTTAAACAAACCTCTATTATAAGTCGTTTGGAAGCAGTTATTATGTAGTAAAGAGGCAGTTTTATAGTCATAATGAAACTAGGACAACTGTCTTAATCAAATCGTTAGAAAATGACTAAATCCCTTACCGTGGTTCCCAATGGAATATTTAGATTTCCCCATCGAACTTATGGAAGAGATACACTCATGGCAAAAATGGTTGTCACCCCCAGACTGAGAACGCTACGTCAAGTTTAACTGAGTGTTGACAAATAATCAAACATGCAATAACTGTCAGAATGATTTGTGTGATTGGGAAAAACATTCGTAAAACATACCAGCTTGTATTTTGGTCTTGTGCTGGCCAATTTAAGAAATTCTACTAGGATATGTATGGTCCCTGTGAAAAAGGGCAATTTTTTACAGTATCCATATAGTATCAATTGGATGGGTATCAATAAAACAAATAACATTTTCAAGTTCAATTGTCGGTTTTATTTCATTCTGCAGTCATGTAAGAGTATATTTACAAGCCTAATATCGGGTAGCACCGCCTCTGGAATTTTCAAGGGCGATAATTCGGGCAGGCATACTGTCTATCAGTGTGTTGATGTTTGCAACAGCCAAATTGTTCCATTCATTCACAAGAGCAGCCCGCAATTGCTGTAAATTTGCAGGAGCAGGGTCCAGTCTTCTAAGTGCACGGTCAAGCTGATCCCAAGCATGTTCTATCGGATTCATATCCGGACTTTTTGAAGGCCAGGGCAATCTTGTTACTCCTTGTGCCTGAATGAAAGCGTTCACTGTACGTGCACGATGGGCTGGTGCATTATCGTCCTGCAACAGGAAGTTGTTGCCATACACTCTTCTTGCATGTGGGAGGCAAACGGTTTCAAGAAGACGTCTGTACGACCTCTGGTTGACGTTTCCTTGAAGGACGACAAGATCCGTTTTACCGTTATGGTGTATTCCTGCCCATACGTGTACAGAACCGCCACCGTGGGCAACCTGATGCTGCAGACAGTCGTCATTGAGCCTTTCCCCACGTAAACGTCGCACTCTCATTCTCCTGTCCACCTTATGCAGTAGGAAACGAGACTCGTCAGTAAATATGACGTGACGCCAATGTCCAAGTTGGATTCTGCGGTGCTGCTGCGCCCAAGCAAGCCGTGCCCTGCGGTTGGCCAGTGTCCAGAATGGTTTGATGGCAGGTCTTCTTGCCTTATATCCATGCTGGAGCAACCTGTTCACTACAGTTCTCCGGCAAATGGGCGTATTAATATGAGCCCCCCATCTCTGTGCAAGAGTCAAAGACGAAAGACGTCTATGACGTCGGGTCAAACGAAGAAGAATTCTATCCTGACGAACCGTAGTTTTCTTGGGACGGCCTGAAGACTTATTCGGAACAACATTTCCCTGTATGGCGTGCAGTCTTTTAATCCTTTGAACAGTTCTAACACTGACGTTACATGCTGCAGCAATGACACGATTCGAAGCGCCACCACGACTCATGCCAATGATTTCATGTCTGATTCCTGGTGGAGTGGGACCAGGCATGGTCTATGCTTTTCAGAAACTATAGTCGTGAAGCTGTATCTTATGAAAGAGGTCTATAGTAATCGATGGAAATGACAAACCTAAGGAGACAAATTTCCATCATTTCAATGAAATGCACGTGGTCTACATGAAACCGCTGACACTGTTCATTGTAAAGTGTGAGTTAATGTAACTTCATGCCTGTAATGACATTTCCATGGAAAACCAACATTGCCATGCATACAATGTGATATAAACTCCAATTTAATTAAATATTAGGGGGTGACAACAATTTTTGCCATGAGTGTATATTATCTCTCATATCAAAGTTCAAATTTCAACTTACTAACATTTATTCATCAAAATGTATGACCGTTAAATAGACCATTCGAAGGATTAAGAAATGTATACTATGATACATTTTGGTCCTTAAACAGCCATAACAGGATTGAATCAAGGAGGACGTAAATGAATAATCTTCTATACCTTGATAACTTTTGGATAAGCTGACAATAACAACATTAAAAATAGCTTCAGATGTTTGCAATACTTAATGTAGTTAAAAGCTTGGTTTGAAAACAAAATAGTGTCAATGATAAGTACCATTTAACATATTTGCAGCAAGTGAACAGGCAAGGTCTTTAAATTACACTTAGTCTAGACACATCATTTACCCTCTTTGCCTTAGACAGTTAGATCAAACAGTTACATTCAATGGAGCCAAGATCACACATCCAACTGACATGAACATTTTAGGCTAACCTGTTGAAGAGTTACCAAATATTTCACTTATTTACACGATGCATATACGAGTGCTTCATTTGTGGAATCTTTCCATAGAGCAATGTAACCTCGTCATTGGCTTTGAGCAGATATTTTTGTGTAATGTAACCTTTGTAGGTGATATCTGCACCTATACAATGTTTCAAGAGATGAAATTGGCACTTTTAATTCAACATACAGGTAGTGTAAGGTTTGTTTATTAGAAGCAAGATTGGCGGAAAATTCCATTCCTTCACTAAATGCAGGTTACAAATGATCATTATTGATATTCAGGCGCATATGATAAAGCGTCGTTTTGAACGGACAGCTAGATGTTGAATCTCAAACATTATCTTATTTTGACCTATTCATATCATAATATGACCAGGTTGATGGAGCATTGAGCGCTTTCAGTCCAAATAATGGAGATTTCGTGCTATATAAAAGCTATCTATTATTATCCATTATGAAGCGAAGTACTAAAAATAAAAGCGGAACTACATTACCAAGGTAATTTTTTTTAATAATTTAGATTGAAATACATTATATTTTAATAATAATAATAGCTATACCGCGCATATATCCATGGTAAAGCATGCTCAGTGCGCCATGAGTATTATTACCCTGGAGGGATAGTATTTTCAGTGCCGCCGATTAACAAGCGCTCCGCGCGACTGTATAGGTCCGTACTTCCCCTTGTTCAGGTACCAATTTGTACAGCTGGGTGAACTGAGTGCAAAATGTCTTACCCAGGGACACAACACAGAATGAGACCCAAGTCACAAATCTTTGGTGTCTCCACCGGGATTCGAACCCGGGTCTCTGGCGTGAGAGGCAAGATTGCTAAGCGCTACACCACTGTTACATCGAGATAATATTTTATGAATATTGTAAAATTATATTTTAAGCCTTATGCGTATACTGAATTATTTTTTTCTGTTTTATAGTTACTTAGTATTAGTGTTAATGATGTGTGAATGTTTGTCAGTAGAACTTGGCTTTATAAAGCAGATTGAGTAATAATCCCTGGCTCCTACGGTTTTTATGTAATTGGGTTTTAGGAATAAAACAAACTCGGAGTTTTGTAGCCAATAGTCAAAGAACTTAATGCTGTCTCATTAAGTGAGGTAAAACATGTATCCAGAGGCTTAGTGATAATTTCAATAGGATTTCCTTTACTCTGAAAAAGGAAAGACTTCAAAAACTGTTCTAGTCGATTTATCCATTGGATAAAACGTAGTCTAGCATGTTATACTTGTCACTCACTCTGCCTTAGAGATGCAAGAGCAGCTTAAATATATGTTTTATAGAAGCTATGTATCCTTTGTGCGATTAAACGTCAATTACTTGTTCTATTTATAATTTAGAATGTACATACTATAAGCCAAAGATTTAGCCTGAAATGTATTTTGAGGCAGCCCATAAAATGAAGTTTGAATGTTTTAACTTCTTTTTTTCAAATCAATGGAATTTGAAAGACTTCAGTTACACTCTGAATATGAATATTTGAGTTGAACAATTTGTTTACTATCATCACAATGTAAATTTTTCAAATAAAGAAGCAATTCTGAGTTGCCATCATTTATGTTATGTAAATGTTTATCCTTTCTCACAAATTCGCTTACATCTTATCCTTTTAAACTATGTGTTCCTGTAACTATATTTTCCACATCGAAAATAGTATTGGCATGTATGTGTGTATCTCTTCTAACTACTTGTAATTCGATCTGCTTACACCAATTCTCAACTGATTATGATTCAATTTCGGAACCATTCTCCATCCAAATAGAGATAGCTCAACTTACAGTAGTGTGAAATAGTTCCTATACCCCTCACGCGTGTGACACGGGTGGTCACACCAGTCACTCACGCGTTGGCCATGTCAGACGATGCGTGTGTAACCAGTGAGCAACCAGTGTCTGACGGGTTGGCCACCAGTGGCTCACGCGTGGTCGACCTTAACGGATAACCGAGTCTCTGGTCATCCAAGTGAGGAGTTACTTCCCTTCAATAAGAGAAGTTATTAGTCAGTTGGATATAGTGGAAATATCCCCTCCTGAAATGTTGACATCAAATGATGCAATGGGTAGTATGACGATTTTATTAAATGTTGACTTTGGTGACAATGATGATTTTGGTGATATGTTCATTTTGTGAAATATTGACTTTGGTGATATGTTGTTTTGGAAATGTTGATTTCACATATATTGATTTTGTTGATTTAGAAAAATGTTGACTTTGGTGAAATGATTATTTGGTGAAATGTTGACTGAAGAAGATCTTTTGATATTGGTGGCATGTCGATTATGTGAAATGTTGACTTTGATGAGAGGTTAATTTTGTGAAATATTGTTTTTGGTGATATGTTGATTTTGTGAAAAGTTGACTTAGAAGATCTATAGACTTTGGTGAAATGTTGACTTAGGAAGATCTGTAGAGTACTGGGATTAATTGATTATGTTGACTTTGGTGAAATGTTGATTTGATGAAATGTTAACTTAGGAAGATATATTGACTTTGATGATAAGTAAATTATATGAAATGTTGACTTTGGTGATATGTTCGAATCATTTAATAAAATATTGTCTTTGGCAATTTGTTAATTTTGTGAAATATTGACTTTGGTAAGTTGGTTTTGTGAAATATTGACTTTAGAGATATTGGTTTTGTGAAATATTGAATTTGATTGCAAGTTGAATTTGTGAAATGTTGATTTAGGAAGATCTTTGGACTTTGGTGATACTTTGATTATGTCAGCTTTGGTGAAATTTTGACTTTGGTGAAATGTTTTTTTGTAAAATGTTGACTTTGGTGATGTGTTCATTTTATGAAATAGTGTCTTTAGCGATATGTCGATCTTTTAAATATTGACTTAGGTTTTATTTTGTGAAATGTTCGCGTTTTAACGTTGAAAGATATAATGGTTTTGATGAAATAATGATTTGGTGAATGTTTGAAAAAAAATCTATTGACTTTAGTGATATGTTAATCATGTCGACTTTGGTGAAAATTTTATTTTTAAATATTGACTTAGGAAAATCTTTAGACTTTTATAAAACGTAACTTATGTTGACTTTGGTGAAATGTTGATTTGGTGAAATATTGAGATTAGAATATCTATAGATTTTGGTATAAAGTGGTGATATGTTATTTTTGTTAAATGATGACTTTGGTAATTTGTTATTTTTATGAAATATTGTCTTTGGAAATATTGATATTGGTGAAAGGTTGAATAAAGAAGATCTATTGACTTTAATGATATGTTAATTTTATGAAATATTGTACATTTGAAATGTTAAGTATATCAAGTTTGTGTTGTGAATTCATTACCTATTATTTATTTATAATTGTATTAACATATGGTGAAACATAATTTGGATTAGAATTCGGCTTTGGGGAAATATTGACTTTGAAAAGCTATGGATATAAAAACATTTTGCTAATATGTTACGTTTGAATCATTAATGATTTGAAATATCAAAGTTAGAAAGACAGGAAATAATTTCGTTATGCTGTTATGATTACTTTTGTAATATTTTGGTTTTGTGAACTTTGAACATGTGTTGTTGTGGTTTGTTGACTTTGGGAAATTGTGATTTGTGTTCATGGTGAAAAATAGTCTTCGACTTATTCAATCTTTCGATTTTGAAATTGTTGACATTGAAAGATATATTTAACTAAATACCGACGAGAGTCGCACGAATGTGGTGTTCATAACAGGCAGTAATCGGTGGGCTTTGATAGGAATGAATGGTCCGTTGAAATGGCTGATACAAGGTTTGGAAAAAAAAGAAATCTTTAAGATTACGGGTTGTTTGAAGTTTACACAGAAATGATCTCATGTCATAACATACACATCGTTCATTTAAGCAACACGGTATTCATGTCCCTTAACAGTAATATACTGTTTATTCGATTCAGTGATGTAGTTTGATGTAATAATCACATCGTCATCAAACGAATTCAGTCTCTCTTGACCCATCGTCTATAAAAGCAGAATCTAGAATTACCTACGGATTTGATCCTCACGCAAATAAACAAGTAATCAGATTCTAGAACTGTTATCATTATCAAATAGATTGACCTTGAAATAACACTATCTAATGATTCACATGTCCATACGCTACCGACTGAAGCGTAGCAATTGAGACCAAACATGTGTAAATGCTTCCATTGGCCAATATTTTTCATGTAGCCACGCCCTTGTTTATTGCTGATTGAATCACCCGCTATTCCATGCTTCTCATTTGCGTTTATTATTATTATTTCAACTGCAATCTAAAATCATTATTCAAAATATATTTCAGTATTTAAAACAAATCATCATGATGGTTATTTTAACTTGCGTATGTTAATAATTGTAACATTTTACATGTACATATGACATATTCTGTTATGTTTACAAATATGGTTTATTTTCTTGCTACATATGTTTGTTTGTTCAAACCGTTATCATATATCAACTGGTCAAAGAGATTTCTTCTTTTTACGTTTTGTCTCACATCGTATGGAATTTATTTAAATATTTTACATCATATTCAAAATTTAAAAGGCCCAAAATTATATCAATTTGACTACAATAAATCAATCTTACTAAGTTGTGAAGTGACAGGACTTGCTCAACAGAAAAGTAGACCACGCCCATCACGTGTGAACAAATCAAGATACATGTTATTAGTGAATGTGTATTCATACATCAATATACTATAGATAGATAAGTCCCCAGAAATTAACAACATCAATGGTGTAATTTACCAAATAACGTCTCTGTGTTCTCTGTTTAATATCCTTATTCACACCTGTTCACACCCGACTGAACACAATGAAATAATAAAACAATCTGAACTTAACGGTAGACTAGACAGCTTAATCCTTTCATCCCCGTCGGGGTATGAGGGTACTGTGAGCTAATTAGTGTCGTTAGAGTGGACTGTTACGCCGACAAGGGGCCCAGTCGTTAGGCCGTGAAGCATATCCAGGGCTGACTGAATTCAACTTTCTGAAAAAGGTCAATTTTGGAAGATATAACTTTAACTCAAACATGATATCGTGTCTGTGAAAGAAATAGATTTTGGTGGAATATCATCTTTGACGAAACAGGACTTATGAAATGTGAAGTTTGAAAAAGATCATTTTCTTAATTGTTGATTTAAACAATATTTTATTTCCATAAGACATGTTAATGTGATACAAAACAAAAAGTATAATCTATATGGAAAAGGGATTAGCAAACAGGCTAATAAATCCTATATAAATGCTTCTCCTTAAAACAAAATTGTTACATATATTTTGATGTCATACATGGAAATATAATTCGTTTCACGCCTACAAATGGTACAGTGAGTCAACATTACAACTATGGAATGTCGTTTAAGAAAAGCGGTGAGATTCAGTTATAAACATGTGAACAGATTTTACCAACAGTTCATTATCTGGCAAGGACAATGATTCGTCGCCGTTTAAGATAACATTTAAAGTGACATTGTTTTGGAAGAAGAACTTGGTCATTCTAAATCTATCATATAGAGGACATTGAAGCAAATAATGGAATGGATTCTCTCGAATATTGCCACAGGAACAGGCACAGTTGTCAGATAAACATCTATCAAATAAATCAGAGTTAAAGTCACTGCAGCCAATGCGCATGCGGCAGAGAAGAATTTGGCAGCGCCTAAGACCAAATGATACATACTTTTTGAATTTTAGAGACAACATCCTATCACCAGAAGTGAGCTTCTTAAATTGAGATAGCGATTCAGCATTTTTTATGTCTAAATCTAACAAATTCCATGCTCTCACGGTAGAGGGAAGAAAAGAGTTATTAAAGAGAGATGTGCGGCCTGTATTATTTTGGAGATCATTAGAATTTCTCAAGTTGTATCTACTCAAATAAGAAACGTTTGGGGGTACCAATATCGAAAGATATTGTGGGGTTAATCCATTAAACATTTTATAGTACATGCAAAGTTTGTGGTGCTGTCGCCTTTCAATCAGGGGGCTATATCCGGTTTTCGAGTAAAGCTTTTCATGACTGGTACCTCTTACCGCACCCGATATAGTCCTTAGAGCATCTAGGTGTAATTTCTCTAACATTAGAGCCTGATCCTTTGTACAATTGTCCCATATTCTTAATTGTTGAAAGTTTAGTTTTAAGAAATTAAAATTATTGAAATGCTCAATTCAATAGACTTCAGCAAAATAATCACTTTGAATACATGATAATTTAGTGGAATATTACCTTCGGAAAATAATATATGTTTTATGAAATTCTAACATTGCGAAGCCATGCCTAATGTAAACATTTAAAAAATTGTTTTATGTTCACGATAATGTAGTGTTAGATACGTTTGCGCTCCATAGTCTAAAAAGCCCAGTTAATTGATGTTTGAAGAACGGGCAGGGAATTGTGTCACGGGCCTGCTGGTAAATGCATATTTACTTCTTAATCCCTCGACATGCTTTTTATGAGACTTAAATAAACAATCTGTCTGTCTGCTTCACAGCCAAACACCAGGACCCTATCTAAGCGTAAATGCCCGGTCAGGCGACACTATTTAGCGCTGAACAATGCTCATCTCCCTAGACGGGATTGACGCAAACTTTATAGTCTTGTAAAGTACGATCAAGTTCTGTATGTGTTACTGTTTTATCGAGATCAATCAATCAGTGTAAATATGGATAATGTACAAGATAGATGTTATATGCCCCTTCTGGTAATAATTGGCAGTATTGATTTTCCTGTCAAAGACGATCAATTGACAAATGCATTAATTGAGTTGTCAACATATAGTTTATATAGTTTATATGCATATACACCAATTATTAAAAAATATCTTAAATCCTGTTTGTGTTTTAATGTTACATTCAATATAGAGTATCGTACTCATTTTTTGGATGAACCACTAAAGGGTTGCTAATTGTAGAATAGTTTCACCTCTTTGAAAGATATATAACAACACCAACAAATTGCATGACATCTTCAATTATAATTTGACATACATGAATTTGCATTTCTTCATACATCAGATGACAGTTACGGAAAAGTGATATGTGATAAACGTGATCTCCTATTCTGGTGAGCAAGTTCCGTCACTTCACTGCCAAAAAGATTGTTTTTTTTAAGTTCAATCGATGTAATGACTTCATCCTGTATCAGTTCTGGATATGATATAAATATGTCTATTGCAATCATACTATCAAATACCATACGATGTCCATTAAAGGGACAGTAGCATGTTTTTAGGGGGAATATAAGGGGATGTCAGGAAATTGAAAATTAATTGGCCAATTGAAAGACAATGTATTTAAACTAAATGGAGCAGTAATAATTCAATATATAACGTAATGTTTAGCCATGCAATTTCTGTTTCTTACACAAAATGAATTAAAGGTGTTCACACGAAATGGCCGCCAATGGATTTAATGTGAATCTTCATATTTTGTTCTCTGACTATGGATGATTGGCTTGTGTAATGAGATTTTTGACACTGTCAAAAGAATACGTTTAGCATTAACTTACAATTATCAGTGAACATTTTGAAATATAGAATTATCAAAAAACGTGCTACTGCCCCTTTACAGTAAACAAAACCATATATTGAATATTAATTGTTTTTAGATCGAACAAACTAGAGTGTATCATTTAACATGCACGACTTTAATATAAAATAATGATACTTTTCCATTTGCTTTGAATGAGATTAAACTTGATATCAAAAAGCATTTAAAATTCACATGGCAAGAAGAACTTGTATAAAGAGGGTATTGTTCAAAAAGTGCGATTATTGGTTGTAAACATAGACATGGCCATGGAACGTGAATGTCGAAAATACCCATACACTACCGAACATGGCATCGCTAAAGCATATTGTCTAATGCAATCATTTGCAAATGCTTGTTCCACAATTGATACGCTTCAATTGGTAGACCATGTACATTTGAATCATGTGAAAGGTGTTATTTCAAGGAC